>JAINEB010000033.1:10245000-12745000 GCA_022840565.1 Eubasilissa regina | reverse complement strand
TCCCAGTCAATACCATCAATAGGATAGGAATCAAAAGGTGACCTAGAAAGGCGGAGATATTGAGAAAACTTAAAGAGAAACTTATCGATACGTTGGTGGTCTTCATATTCTTGCATGTTACTGAGTCGAGAATGATTATCTAACGACCCCTTCGAAGTATGGTTCTGGAAACGTACACCATGGACCAAATGACTCTAAATCTGAAGTTTCAAATTCTTAAATTCAATTTAGTTCAACCTACAACGAATAATGCGCAGTGTTTAAAGCACATTTCTGAAGAGGCTTTCTGAAGCGGTGGACCAAGTGAAAGAAAACATTTCTCCTTCTCCATAATTACTAATATTAAATTAAAGATTATACTGTGTTATACACTATTTGTAATAATTAAACTGAAATAGTATCAATTAGTAAAAGTGACACATTCTGATTGATTAATTTATTATAAAAAAATGAAAGATACGTAATATACAGAGATATGATAACATCAACTGAAAAATGTGATTATAAATTAGAGTCGCTTACAACTTTTATTTATTTATCCTTAACCAAGAAAGAAAAGATGTGGGAGAATAACTACCTAGGACAGTCATGGTCGAAGGAGGCTTTATGGAACCCCCGTATGGTCGGGGGGGGGGGGGGGTAAGGTTGTTAGTCATATCAGTATAAGGAAAGAGAGTTTTCACAGCGCATCAGACTCCATTAACCATTTATAGGACAAATTAATTATTTTGGAATTTGAACTATCATATTTTAAAAATACGTTGATTTTCGGGGAACAACGTAAACTTCACACCGTTGGATCTATTTATTAACTATAGAACATTCTTGACAATGTATTAAGATACTAAGGTTAATTTTACTATGGGTGGTATTAGAAATTTAGGCCTTAACGCGACTGGTTAATATATTAACCAATTTCGGCCTTTGTACTATAACGGGTTAAAATAAATTACAAAATTTAAAACACTTACTTTCTGGGTAGAACCGAAAGTGTTGGAAAAGATTACTGAGACATAGTCAAGTTACTGGAGAGAATAACGATTTCGCGGCGCGTCCTAGTGTGTTGAATTAATTTATAAAATCGAGATCATTTACCTCGGGCGATGGGTGGAGAATGAGGTAGTTGAGCTGAAATAGAATCGGGCCCGAATCTGTGTTTTAACTAAGTTAAAATAATCTACGGTACGATCATTCACCCCAAAACGAGGTTTTAGTCAAGTTGGGGAAGGGAAAAGCCGTTTCCGTTAAAATTAACGATCAAGGGTTCGAACAGAGGGTTTGCGAAGCGTCTAAATGATCAAATCTGTATCAAAAATCAAGTCAAGCCCTCAATTTATGTATAAAATTCTTCTTCTTTCATTTTTAAGAACTGAATTCCTATTGGCGCAGTGCTCACTGTGCGTCTCTGTTCTGGACAACATCCAGACCTTCCTTGTCTGGAGTCATTTGCCATGTTATTATGAAACGAACGATCGCTCTTTTACGCAGGCGCGAATTACGTGCCGATGGACAAATGCAGCCTGGCACAAAATGGCGGGGCAGTCATGAGAGGTCCAGGATCATGAGTAGACGTATCTTTGGCGTGAAAACGGCTCGCTCTCTAATACATAACACCCTCGCCGTTACATGCACAATCTGATCAGAACAGCGCTTGCCCAGCGTTTGGATCCGAGTTCTACATTGAGATACTTTCATCACTGCTGCGCCTGCGCTCGGAATCCCGCCGACAGCTATACCTCACCTATTGGGCCAGGCACCAGATCAACTGTCTGACACGGCGCCATCTCCCCAAGTAAGTTGCCTGTGGGCTTCAAACTGCATTTCATTTTAGTGGCAACCGTTCTCCGAAATCGTATCCTAATTTGACTGTATGTTTTTTGAAACCCCCATGTCATTGTGTTTAATCTATTTATATGTTGTGTATAAGCCCATGTTAGTGTGTGAGATTGCTGTTAACGTTTTCGTTAGATTTTCATATTAAACATCGTCCAAGAGTCTTAACCATTCTTTCTCATTTCCTCTTAGTGGCCCTCGGGGCAATGATACCATTCTATTATAATAGCGAACCCGTACGTCATGAACGTCATGAACCCTGCCAAGTGTCTTATGAGCTGAGCAGTAAGTTTACGTAAAAAGGAAAACAACATTTTTCGTAACAGTGTTCAATATTTAATTGATATATATTTTTAAGGAGAACATATTATATTATTATTGTAAACTTACTGTTTTTCATCTTGATGGCAACAAAAATATTTTTTCGGTACATTAATTTTATCTATATATTATTCTAATTGACACATTACTTCGTATTGATGTATTATATATTTGTCTACCTTCCTCTCTGTCACCTTCCCTCAATAATATTTCTATGGTGAGCGTTGTGTTTAAGAATTTATTTTATCCATTTATTATTTTTATTATAGACCCCTTTCTTGCGCTCTTTTCAGAACATCCTCATCTACAATCCTTTCAGTTCATCCTACATCTGGCATAACACTGTATATCGGTTTTTTTAAATGTTGATAGATAGACGGATCGTAAGCCATCTTGGATGATTCACAGTGTTGTTGCATGGAAGCTTGCATATAAATTTTGTTTAATAGTATTTTTATGAACTAGTGATTTGATGAACTGTTAATTCATGGGAACGAAGTTCGGGCAGAACATCTGCAAATAGTAGAAATAGTTCCGATTGCGCATTGTCCGGGCTCGAGACACGACAAAATAATTGAGGTAGATTGTTTCAAAGTCGAATTGGTACTTAGAAAGATCTATTAAATTGGTATAAGAAACGCTGTGGATTGGTGCTGTTTTGGGTAAGATGCTGTGTAAATATTCAGGTGACAGTAATTGACAGCAGACTGGCAAGGTAGAGCGGTTAGCCAAAGATGGAATAGAAAATATTAATGAGCACTGTGAAAACTTTCGTGTTGGTTGACAATGACAATTTTCGTAGCTAAGGATAGCAATTTCTTAATTTAAATTAACCGTTAAAATTGAAATAAGTAGTTTTTTTTACTGAATTTTAAAGCGTACAAAGAACATATCAGTTTTTTTATTTATATATTTTTCTTTCAATCACAAGTCTAATAGTGTATTGATCATATGGTCTGATATAACATTAAATTGCGTTATCGATTAAAATTAATTAAAAAAATAGTATTCAATCTTTATTACATATGATTCTCAAAGTTTATCCTTTCGTTTACTTAATGTTTACATACCTATCTGTCATAATGTTTACATACTTATCTGTCATACTGTTTACATACCTATCTGTCATAATGTTTACATACTTATCTGTCATACTGTTTACATACCTATCTGTCATAATGTTTACATACTTATCTGTCATACTGTTTACATACCTATCTGTCATACTATTTACATACTTAACTTACGAATGGAAAACTTTAGTGATGCGAAATTTTTAGAGAACGTTCTGATACAAATTTGTCGGTCGACCCAACATTTTTATATTATATTTTTATATATGATTTAAATATATTAATTAGAAAGATATACATATAAAATCAATTTTAGAAAAAAATATTGTTGTTGCGTCACCGGGATTCGAACCTGGATATCTTTCCAAACCGGGGAAGGTGCATTATCCAACTATGCTACGGTGATAATATTTTTAGCCACAAATTTTCGAACATATATGTTACCTTTTTGATATTAATCCATTTAATCGTTCCATTATTTGAAAGATGGCTCTTTTTGACCAATTTATTATATCATTTTAATTCAGCTCTGTGTCCTAATGATGAATTGGATTTATAAATAAATTGCATAAAGATATTGAATATTTTCTCGAATTCATCCGGCTACATTTTCTAGAGTAATAGAAAAAAGCGAAATAAAAAATTAGAGAAAATGTGAAATTGAATTAGTATGTATTAAATGGTCACTTTTTAAATTTGATTTCACATTAGTTACCCACCCCTTATACTTTTATTGTTTTGTTTTTATCTATGCTTACATTTTTAATTTTAATATACAATGTTTTCTGAAGAAGATACTAAGGTTAAATAAATTAATACAATTTTTCATTAATATTTAGGTAATAACTCGTTCAAATGTTGCTTTTCCAGAGATAATTATTCTTTCATTTTAGAGGTTCAAAATTATACTCGTTAAAATGTACCCTCAGAAGGTAAATACTTATTAACATTCTTCATTATTTCACACAATAAATTCTTAAGAACATAAAATAAGATTTTATTGACCAAATCCCAGGAGTTCTATAGACGTCTTTTTACATTTTCAGGATATTTAAGTCCGGTGATAATAACTTCTCCGAAACAGATTACAGTTTTGCGCCTTCTCCACCCGTAATTTTCTTGGCTTTTATTTTATTGTAACAGGTTATCTAGATACTTAATTAGACGCCCCAGGCTATAACATATTTTTGACGTGTTTTATATTTATAAAGTTTTATCTCCATTTGACCTACAATGTCGTTTATGTTCTCATTCTAGAAATATCCATAGAGTAGTGAATGAAAAAATGTAACTCTTATAAATTTAAATATATTTATATTGTATAGTTTTTTAATCGGATTTGTTACTACACATATATAAAAAAAAGTTTAATAGTTCTTTTAACTTTTAACATTTAACAATCAATAAAAAAGTTGTTTATTTATTCAAAAAGTAATAAATATAGAGAAACAAAACTATTAAAATACTTTTTTTTTAAATTACATACATTTATATTCCATGTAGACATATACAAAAAAAATTCAATAATTCAAATTTTCAAAATTAAAAATCAATTAAATTTTAGAAGTGAATTTCGATCTACAAGATATAGAGATCAAATTGATATCCCAAAACTAAAATATACCGCAACTCAAAATCAATATATTTATCAAGGTATCAAATTTTTTAACAATCTCTCCGTCACAATTAGAAAAATTACGGACTATCACAAATTTGTAACTGATGTAAAAAAAATATGTACACAGACTAACTGAAACATAAATTAACTCGAATATACTCCTTCTCTATACACGAGTCTTACTCTCATAGGGAAGATACAAATGTTAAAATATATATATATATCCACTGATTATTGAAATTGTATTATATTTTTAATATTAATAAAAAATAAAAAAAATAAAAAATGTGGATCTACTAATAAAAATATGTAGAAATAATTCTTTATAAATTAAAAAGGTAAACGATATTTTAATTTACTCTGATTGCTCACTTTCGCCAAAAATTGCACCACTACTTCGCCAATAACGCATTAAATCTCATTCTTAAGTTGTTAAATTCATTAATAATTTTTCCTTAACACAAGTCTCGATTCTTTATGCATGCAAACCCGTGCTTCTTGAAATATCCGACTATTGTGAACGATGACGACTCGAGTGTTCGGGCTATCGGCAATATTTATTCTCACTGCAGTTATATTTACAAGAGACCAGCAACTACAAAGACTTTTCTTTATATCTGAAACTGAATCGGCTCAAATATTTGGATACAACTCACAATTTCGATACGAAATTGATGTTTAAATACGAGGGAGAGTTAAACATTATCTACACTTTCGCCATAATACACCTTCAAGGATGTCATTCTGCCTTCTGTTCATGCGTGCTTAGAGTTGGTATAAATACGGTTACACGTGCGAAATTTGATCCCGATCGCGTATTCGCCTTACGGCTATTACAGAATAAACATGTTCGCTCCGCTAGCCGTTTACACCAAGGAGGAATAACGAGCAGCGATCAGATTTCTCTGGTCGGAGGATGTAAAACCGCTAGAATTCATCATAGACAATACGAAGACAGTGCTTTATCACTTAAAAGTAGCCGGATGAGTGTAACGCACGAAGAGTGAGCAGGACTCCCGTTAACGTTCACCACGTATGACAAGATTCAGCAAGCTTGAGAAAATAGGCGAGTTACCATCGGTGAGGTAGTGTCTTCCTTGAACATCAGTCATGGTTCTGCCCATCAAATCATCCCGTTGGCTTCCGAAAAGTATGTGTAAATATATTGTAGATAATTTTTGACATGACCTCGTATATAGTTAAAGTGTTACTGTGACATGTTTCCATTTTTATAATGGATTTTCATACGATGTACGTTCATGTAGTGTTTTGTAATTAAAATGTCAATTCTTCTTAATAACATCTATCAAAACTCCCATAGATAAAATTGAGTTTAATTCGAATTGACACTTCCTATTGGATCACATTTTATAATGAATATAAATATTTGTACTCACACAACAAGACTATCACCATGAAAACTGACAGTTTATAATGTTTAAAGTATTGACACGATATCACCAAAACTTTTCTCACTGCCATTGGAATATTTCGAAGATAAATAAGTTAATACAGATGGATTTAGGAATAAGTTAAGACAAGCAGTTAAGATACGCAGACGACATTGCTATAATTACATTAAACATAAAAATATTACATTAGATTACAAAAGAAAATTATCTTAAAATTAATATAATTGTCACCAAAATCCTAAGCAGTCTTTCACTAACATTAAATTAAAAATCTTAAAAACGTCGCTACATTAATTAATAACTTGACTTATAACTTAGCACAGTCAGACCACAATGAGATAAATAAAATAATGTTTTTTTTTTGAGTCAATGTCTTAAAATAAACGTAATGGTTTTTTAAAATTCTCAGTAAAGATTATTTTAACAGACACAAAATTATCATATAATAATAGCAAAAAAATAATTACGTTCGTCTGTTTCTCTTAATACATATTAAAAATACGAAGTATAGTATACATCTTGATGTACTTGAGACTGAATTGGCTCAAAAAGTCGGCGTATTGTATATCCTTGCAAAAGTCTACGTCATCTGAAAGCTTGGTGAAAATTCTGAAATTCGAGTTATTATTTTTCTCGGTGAAAAGTATCTTCATTCTGTAGTATCTACCCACGTAAATGTGCGAACCTAATGGCGCCTAAAGGAATACAGAATACTCCGTTTTTGGAACAAATTCAAACGCGGAACACATACAAGATAAACTTTTGGATAGATACTGAAGTTTCATTCGCTTGAATTATTTAAAAACTAGTGTTTAAAACCCACCCTAGGTCTCTTATTAAACGTCGTTTTTTTTAACTGTATCATTTTCTATATTAATCGAACACCATAAACTTTTTAACGTCTTGAAACGTGAAGAATAATAATATTATTCTATATGTATTATATATATTATATTATATATATTATATTATATATATTATAAGAAAGTAGACTAAATACAGTGAAAATGGGTTCACTTAGGCGTATATGTGGCAGATCCATTTATGATAGAGGAAAGAATGTAAAGCTGATCTTTGTATAGTGAGTAAGATTAAGAAAGGATCACTTAGGTGGTTTGGTCATATGGAACGAATGAATAAGGAGAGAATGGTAAGAAAGATGTATGACTCAAGTGTCGATGGCACCAGAAGTAGAGGACGTCCGCGGAAGTCTTGGCATGACCAGGTAAACCAGACACTAGAGAATGGTCTCGTTAGAAGTTTCAATAATCGTCGAGATTGTATGTATAAATGTGGATGAGGTGAGAATTGTGTATCAGGGTGTCAGATCTAATTTTTAATTTAAAACATTTTAATAAAATCACATTATATAATTATTTATTATGCCAATAAAGATATAAGAAATAAAATAGAGTTTATAAGAGCAATCCATTTATACTCGTGCATTTAAATAATACATGTGTTAATTTAAATGTATATATTTTTCGCCTTGTTTAAATAATTAACTCGCGCCTATTTATAATATCTAGTTTCAATTTCATTGTTGCGATGACTAGTGTAGATTTACATTTGTAGTTGTGTAGGTGGCATTTAAGCCAAATAGCTTATGTTATTAAGGGTCAAGGCAAACGTAGTCACAAATGATATACAGGTATTTCTTGTCATGGTTACATTATGATACGTATTTTTGATATATGATATTAAACATTAAACGCGAAACTACTTCGGCTTAAGAGATTATAATCTATCGCTGACCTATCTATCATTGATGCTCGCAAGCGGAAATATCAAAACATCGCGGTCTTTAATATGGCACGGCAAAAGAGCGGTTAGAATGATCGCAATAAATTACTTACTAATATGGATATTGACTTGTCTCTATATCATAGGAATTTTACTATTAATTCTAGTCTGACAGTCTAGACAGTCATGTATTTCCAAAATTAAATTTACCTCTTTAACAAACCACAAAAGTTATTTATTTCACTTATGTAAAAAAATTATAATATAAATACGTTTAAAAAAATTGATAATCGTTTATCATTAAGTTATTTGAATGATATAAAATACAAAAAAAAATTATAATTAGTTGATAAATAGGATTTTTGAAATGAAATTTTAAAATTTGTTTTTAATGAAAATTATTTAATGTGTAAAAAAGGATGCAATGCACGAAATTTAATGACGAAGCAACATTTTATCTAAAACTCTGGGCTTAAATAATTTTATTATTAGAGTATTTTTAAAGTGAATATTCGCGAATATATATTACATCATGTTAAAAATCGAAACCGGTACTCACGATAGTAATCGATACGGTATAGTAATGGTATATATTCTGATACCGAAGTTTCTGATTACCGCCTTTGACAGGTCTAATTTTATATTTATCTAAATATCCAGCAGATCAACATTGGATGACGTGGTTGCAAGATAAAATTATAATTCATTTGTAAAACTTTTTGAATCTAATCTCTTCTCCCCTAATTTACTTCTATCCCATAATTGAAACTAATAAGTCCTTGAAGAATTGGAAATATGTTCTATTTGAAATATTTCAATATTTATCACAGCGATGATCATTTTTATATAATCCATTTCAAAACTAACATATCTTAAGTAGACATAAACCAATTGGTTATATTTAGTTATTTATCATCCAAAACCAATTATCGAGTAACGTTTAAAATAGTGGTCGTGCACCGAGAGAAAATATAAGTATTTTTTATGTAAGATAAGAGATTGGTCAATCTGTAAATACCACGTGCCATATGATGCTTAACTCAGAACATAGAATACAGATAAGTGAACGTACAAACCATGTCATTATTACCGTTAAAAGTTAATTTATCTGGCGATTAGTTAAAACACAAAAATTATACGATGCGATCAATTTTATCTGCTAAGATGCTTTGTGATGAGAGATGTGCGTATTGAAATGTTGGAAAGTTGATTAAGTTTAATTAATTAATTAATTTTTTATCACTATATATATTATCATGCAATTATCTGACACAATTTTGTCTTAGTTTTTTTTTTTCAAATATAATAACTTTATTCTTTATTAATTGCATAATAATAGAGGATAAGGTAATTAAATGGCAGATGATGATGAGAGGAACTACACCTATCGAAATTAAATAGTCGTGATAATTATAATAATAATAATGTATTAGATTAAATAAAACACTAACTTCATCACTTTGTGATCACCACGAATATTTTTAGTTCGGTTTCGCTTAGTTCAAACTTCGTATCTCACATATCTCAACTTGATTGCTTTTCAGTTGGCCTTTGTACTTTTGCCGGCTGGGGTTACGCTTCCTGTGGCTCGTCTTTCCAAGATAAATAAATAATTAAAAGTGTGCAGGAAGAAGAAGATGGGAGTGACGAGAAAGAGAATCCCCCCAAAGGCAGAGATCACCTAGACTTCTCACACTGCTGCCACTAACCAGACACCTGCTGTACCGACTTAATTGTGACAAAGTATGCCTTCGACGTATATGTATTTTCATTAAAGCAGACAAAATTTTTTAATGAGTTTCACTTTGTGAAATGTCAGCGAAATGACAGCATTGAGATGAGTAAATAGTTGTAATTTTTTAACCATACTTATTTGTTCGTTTGATATTTATATTTTATTTTAAATACAAGATACAATCAATTTGTAACTCATACTTTTATTCGATAAGGATGAAAGCAAAACAACGTACAAAATACTTGTTAATAATAATGAATGTTTGGAATAAACAGATGAGTTTGTGTATTTGGAAAGTATGTTTAATAGAAAATTAAAGATTGAGAAAGATATGGAAAGGAGGAATTATAGCCAATGGGAACATGAACTGAGGCAAGACCAGCGGTATATAATGAAATCCTGGTACCGACACAGATGTATGGAAATGAGACCTGAAGCTAGCAGAAGAGAAACGAAAATAGACTGAATGCTGAAATCACTTTGGCGTATATTTGGCAGATCCATTTATGACACAGTAAAGAATGAATAAATAATGAAAAAATGTAGTGCTGATCTTAGCATAGCGAAAAAGATTAAGAAAGGATCACATAAGTAGTCTGGTCGTATGGAACGGATTAATGAGGAGAGAATGGTAAAAAAGATATATGACGGAAGTGTTGATAGTACCAGAAGTAGAGGACATCCGCAGAAAACTTAGCATAACCAGGTGAACCAGATACTGGAGAATAATCCTGTTAGAAGCCTCAATAATTGGCGAGCTTGTATGAGAAGATGTATGAATATGGATGAGGCGAGAATTGTGTCCAGGACAGAAGACTGTAGCGCTCTATTCTCTCTGCCTACCTACGCGTAGGAGGAAATAAGTACTTGTAACTATCATCTGGTACTCTCGCTAACTTGATACACCTCTGTGCAAGAAATGACCAAATAAGCACGAGTCTTCAGTATAATGTTGCGCCGCTATTAATAAGCAAAATCTGTAAAAATCATTAGACGCCAACATATATATAATAAAACAAACATGTATTATATAAATAACGTAATAACAATTTTCTCCATAAATTTGTTCACATATGTGACATCCTTGTGATTCCAAATAAAACCACTTCGAGGAGGCTGTAGTATATTGAAGAAGATAATTCAATCAGCCGCAACCGTGCCGATAGAAAATAAATTATATCATACAGGAAGTTTCCGGGACTATTCCAGGAAGCATTCATCCATGAAAAGTTAAATTTGGATGGTAAAATAAATTCATCCTTTTTAGAATTTCTTTAGTAGAATAATTTTTGATGGAAAATTCGAAACCACAAAAATGTATTTATTAATATACAATATAAATTACTTGTCTGTCTAAATAGGTAGGTACACTTCATATTAAATGTACCATGCTATTAAATTCTAGATAAAGTTTACTTCCAGAATAAATTATCTATAGGGAATTATTTGTGTATTAGATATAATGGATACATATTTCACATAGAGTTATGATATATTATATAATATCAAAGATTGGTTTCAAGATACGTAATTATATATTATGTATCTTGAAACCAGCTTAACCGGACTCGATTGAGCTAGTTGTATAACAATGTATAATTTAAAAAAAGGTTTGACGTTTTTAAATAATGAATATGCGTCATAATTATTAATTGTACGAATTAATATATTATTTTTGAAATTAGCAAAATTAACTTTGTGTGTATTTAAACTCAATAAGTGGTTAATAAAACAAAGTTAACAAATAAAAATAATTAATATATTAATGGAAATATTTGTATTTCCTCATTAGTCTACTTTTATTTACTGATATTATGCATATTTTATTCAAAGTGATTTAATTTTTCCCTAGTATATTTTTTATATAATAATATGTGAATTGGTTTGTACCTTTCAACTCAATTTTTTCCAGATCCGTTTTGTGACATGAATAATTCTCGATTTTTGATTCCGCCTAGAACGTTTTTTTATTATATATTCATAATAGAGAAATTCAGTCTAGTACAGCAGTTCAAACCAATTGATCACCTAGCTTTTATTTTTTTTTTGTAGAAAGGCAAAATAAAACAAATTTTTAAACGGTGTATTGTAAACGTGTATATACATCATAAAAATAAGTTATCAATTTAGGTATAAAATTATAAATAAATGCATCTCGAATTATATGAATGTAATTGAATTCACAAAGAGTTCATCTTCATGCATTAGGTTAATCTTGAATTAATTTTTGATGGAAAATATTTAGATATGACTTCTAGTTATTTATTATTCCACAGATCAGTAAACAATCTTTGTTCAAGTATAGATATTAATTAACAACCACAATTTTATAAAAAAAAAAAAAAATACATATATATCAAAAATATTTTCGATTGCATGTTTTGATCATACTTTATTTTAACAAAGGCTTAATAAATATTTTTAAGGAGAACACATTATTTTTACATAGATTTCAGTTTTTTTCTGAACACAGTTCTTTGGTATTTTAATACAAATTAAATGTTTCAAAATCAATTTATTTCAATAATTTGCTTTTTTTTGTATATTTCTCTAGTTGATACATTTAATTTGCTTAATAAATATACTGACAAAAAGCTGAGGTGAGTTCTTTGAAAAATATAATACAATTAGTACAAACATGAAAGAGATATTTGTTTACCATTATTATGGCAGAAGTAAACTATGTAATAATTATTTTATACCTGCCATGGAAAAATCAAAAACCGCCGTCTGAAGACGTTGGGTTGCTGATTAACGATCTCTCATTACTTTGTGAAACTTCAATGGCATCATTGGATCAAACAATCGGTACATTGTTATTTTTGCTTGTTATTACATTTTATATTTCACTTCAAATGAAAACTAATATAACACAATAATATTATAAGTATTAAAAAGATTGTAGTTTATATTGTAGAATTATATCTCATTTTTTATGTGCTGGATTGTCATAGAATGTTGGCAACCAAACATTGGCCATTCGTGAAAAATCCCCACCAGGGGTCGGCAGACCACGGCTCGTGAGCCTCATGTGTCTCTTTTCATAGGTATTTGCGACTCTTCAACTCCAACTCATATTTTCATCAATAATCATATTTATACACGGTATATGATACAATAAAAGAACTAGCATTTGCTATTCTTACACTCTTTGGCTCTACCTATTTATGTGAACAAACATTCTCTTCAATGAATCAAATAAAAATAAATAAGTTAAAAACCATTTGGTTTGGTTAATTTTAACCAACGATAATTAAGCAAACTAGTTAACTTTACAAAGCCCAAAAAGTGTTTTATCGGTGTTTAATTATTAAATTTTCTAGTTTTATAAGTAATGCATTGAGCTACTAAAACTTATAACTTCCATATATTCTAGTCTTCTAAGTAGCCTACGACTGTATTGTAAATTTGAGTTTTAAATAAAACTCTAAAATGTTTATAACTACAGTGAAAATGTATGTTGCGTCTCAATAAAAATTTTGATATTTCGTTTACTTAATATTTGGCTCTTCTTACTAGGAGGTTTGCCGACCCCTGTCCTATACCTTTGAGACCTATCCATCATTTAATATTTATCAGTAAATAAATCTAGCCTTTGAACTTGTACTCCTTGTTTCATAGCCAACTTGGGTACAAGCATTTATTACGAAGTATTTGTTTATTTTGCAGTTCTTTTCTCCTTATTGTACTCCCAAAGAATCGAGTGATGCATCTCATCGTGATGGTCCGCTCTTTAAATGCCTTTCCAGTATTCCGCGTCGTCACTTAGATCCATCCGGTGAATACGTAGATACTAGGAGATGAATCGCATCATGTATAGCTCCATATTCACATCGCGGATCCTGAACAATTATCAATTTTTTCAGATTTTTATGTGGACGTTGCGAGTTCCCCAGATTCCCGTGGTAGACGGTCCTGGTGGAAGAGCTTCTTTTGACTACTTCCATATTTGCCGGCTGTAGTCACCGGCTGACTCCCTTCACATATTGATTATCGATGGAACGACAACTTTTGAGGTTGCTATTTGTGCCGAGCAGTACTTATACTTTTTCTATTAATGCCATATTTAAGCATCTCGTCACTTTTATGTTTACCTACTTTCCGTGCTTGGGATGATTAATAGCAAAACCATCGTATATTTCTCGTTTATAAAATAAATTAAGATATTTTTTATTACAGGTTCAAACTATAATCTACTTTTGTTTTTAATTTGATGGCAAAGAAAGATGTCTACCAGTAAAATTCCATTTTTTGTTATTCGAGAAATGCTTTAATATTATCACTTCCGTAATACTTTACTCAAATGTGGCATCACATTTGAGAAGGGTAGAATTTTCATTTTGTAGCAGTACCCCCGGAACATAGTTTTTCTTGTCCGAATTCATTCACCCAACGAATCAATTATCCCGCTCGGATACATCTTACCGATTCTTCGCAAAAATTCAGTTCATAGGGATGCGTAACTGTATTATCTGGTAACTACGTATGAAAATAAAGATGTCGTATTTCGGTCTCATTATTGTTTCACGAATCATTTTGAGTGACCCTGCCGCAATTAAAAGTTTGTAAAACTGATTTCCTGCCTTGTTGTATAATTTCATCAACATAACTAAACTGCCCGAAACACTTTTTGTAATAATTTCTAGATTTAATAATGGTAACTTTATTCTGAAGATGTATTTTAAAATTTACGATCACATTGATAATATTTTTATCTTATACATTGAACAATGCATTTACGTTAAGTTTTATAAAGTATGTATCTAATCTAATGACATCATGAGATGCGAGTTGCAGACGTAAAGCTGTAGCTGGAGATCAACACCGACTCTCTGGTGCAAGCGACCCTCTCATGGAAAGCTGGTTCCCTGACCAGAGAATGGCACCGCCTACAGAATAGCTACATATACAACAATGGCCGTGACTGAAGTAGTTTTATATGCAATATTTATATTTTGTGTGTATATATGTGTTACCTTTTTACTATTTTATTTTATTTAATTTTCCTTAGTTTTCTTTTTCTTTTTCATAGCATTATATTTATTTCATAACTTTAATGTACATAATATAATATAGATTATCTCTATGGCGAATCAGGTTAAAAAATAAACACATTATTAACTCTTTATATATATATATATATTTTGTACATTGATCATTGCACTTTGTTTATTACTATACCGAAAGAACACTGTCATGATACAATAAAATACTAGTGTAGCAGACAGGGTACCAAAATATATTTCTTACTTTTCTGAAATGTTAATCTGATTATAATATAACACACTGTACTAAGAATCAAATAAATAAATCAATATTATTATTAAAAAAATTTTAATTAGAAAGATATACGTATTAAATCAATTTTATCGAAAAATATTGTTATTGCTACCGGGGTACGAACTTGAATCTCTTCCTATCCGGAGAAATTGCATTAACTGATTATGCTACACCAACGCAGTGCGTTGACGACAAATTTTTTAACTTATATGTTACACTTTTACAAATTGATACATCTATTGTTCCATTATTTGAAAGCCATCTTCTTTACTACTCGTATATTTTATTCTATCCCGATAGCAATAACAATATTTTTCGATAGAATTGATTTTATATGTATATTTTTTTAATTAATACATTTAATTAGTATTTAAAATATCATATATCAAAATATCATCTCAGTGCCAAATGAACGCGGACAAAGTTAAAAATCATAACTTGATTTTTCCGATAAATTTTGTTGAGTATGAAGTGATCACTTATCAATAAATAACAATGATTAATTTTGAAAAGTATACAACGCGCTGATCATCCACAGCAGTAATTAATAAATCAGATTTTTCATAAAAATACGTAAACCGTCTATTTCACATTAACGCAAAGAACACGGCGCGTATTTCTGAAAACAAACGCCTCACGAACAAATATAACTCGTTAGCCTTGTAACGGATTTCAACATGAAAAGCACAGTACTACTTTTTGAACTACGTGGTGGTTTAATAAATATTAAATAATACTGCTATTTATTGAATTAGACAAAACTACTATGCCATTGCCAGTTAAAATAGATGTTTAATTATACAGTTATTATAGTCCATCGTTTTATGGATCTAATAATTTATGTATTACTTTACTTTATATTCCAGACTAAAACTTATATATTTGTGAAGTAAGAAAAAATTATATTCTTAATTTTGTTAATATTATTTTTATTTTTATATCTGACTAGTTTTATTATCTTAATAAAAAATTTAAAATTATACAAACGACGTTTTATTTTATTTGAACAGTATGGAGGTAGTAAAATTTCGATAAACTAACATTATTAATTATCTTATACTATTGATATCTTCATTCATCTGGATAAATTTTGTAACTTCAGCTTGCTGTATTTATTTCATAGTTTTTTTGGAATTGTCATGGCCCGAAGAATCTCATTTGCTCACTCATTCACCGTAAAATTTTCAAGTAGTTTGTTAAAGTGCCTAATCTTACTAGGATTTTAAACTTATTATTTAGAAGTATTCCACCATTCAGAGTTAGTTTCAGAGAGAGTAGATTCTCATTCATTCTCACAGTAACCAAACATTTCATGTCCACAGTCTAAATTCGTCGGCCTGATCTTTCATTAAGTAATCCAAAGCTGTTGGAGGCATTGTTTCGTATTGGTTTCCTAATAGGTGTTTGTTTTACTGGCTCCACCTTATCTTTACCTACGAGTACCTTGAAGGTAGAGAATATAGAGTATTTTTTTAAGGGTATATAAACCACAAAAAGATTAAATATTTATTGTATTTTAATGGTAAAATCTATGATTTTTTTATACATTATTTAACTTTTTTTATAATAACCATTTAATGAGAAATTTTCAAACACCAACCGGTTTCGGAAAATACCATTTTTTTCATTAGGATGTCAAATTTAAATGAAGGCACTTTTATTATGTTTGTTTAAAAATATTTTCGTTTGCGTTTCCTAAAATAAAATCTGTTCTTAATTTAAAATTGTTAATTTGACATGGAAATATATGGAAGTATCGAAAGTATGAAAATATATGAAAGTATAGGAATATTTACTACTTACTTATTATACCATACTTCCATACATTTCCCATTAAATATAATAAAAAATACCTTTGTCTCTATGAGATATTTGATGTTTGTTTAATAATAGTGCCTTTGTAGGTAAAAATCTAGTAATTGTGTGTTCTTGGACATATTCAAATATTGCTAAGAAAATATTTTTAATAAAACAGTTGCTTGTTCTGTCTGTATTCGTGCGTAAGAAATAAAATACAATAATATGTCTCATGTAAATTATGTAAAAATATTTATCGGACTGACGTTATTTTACAAATAATTAACCGGACACTTTAATTTTCTCAGACGTGCGGAAAACGCTCAGGTAATTGTTGGTATGAAACATTATATCTTTAATACTCATGACACAAAAATAATACACGAAAAATATTTATTTACTGGTTTTCGAGTTAAATATTTTTTAATGGTATCAATGCAAGCATTTGATATGACTTTGGTATTACCGGGATGAAACATACTATTTACATATTTATTTAACGATTTCAAGATTATTTTTAACTGATACTATTTAGTCATATTACATCATGTTGAGTGAAGGAGTTGACTGTCACCTTCAGTTATAATTGGGACAAAATACAGACGATAAATTAATTCGTTAATTTTAATTAACGAATATATGTGACATTTTTTAATGTATATCGCTATCTTTTAAATGTATTTAATGATTTATAATATATTTAAAATATTCATTTATTTTTTAATCAGGGCCGTAAACGAACTCGGACTTTTCAGTATTTAATTCGTTCATACGATGGACGGGTATCGGAGGAGCTTGAACTGATTAGATTCGGACCTGGACTGATCAGATTCAGATCTAGATTGATCAGATTCAGATGCCGATATTACTTGTAGTAATATTTTCTGGGTCCTTATGTTTATTTTCATATTTCAGCACTTTTTAAAATTTTTAGACAAGTCTGACAAAAAATCCCGCAAAATACACAATCACCTCAATAATCTACACTTCTGAGTATTTCCATTAACAACCGTTGAACTACCTCAAATTAAGCGAAAGATGGCAATACACAGACGGCAAGAAAAGATTCTATAGTACAGCTCAATATCATCGCTCTTTCTACAACACGTCTCGTAACTTCGAAGCCTTTATATTATCGATATATATAACAATTAATGCATTTTATGAGCAAATAAATAATTGGTGGTGAAACCGAAGACAAAGCTTTTTCCGAAGCCTGATTTTAACATTTTCATGAGGTACGGAGCATTACAAATGAAATTTCTTTGGAAAAAGTTGATCCTAACATTGGTTTTAATAACTTTGTAAGTAGAAAAAAATCGTGGTCAAGTCCACTTTTTTTCAGGAGGAGGGTCAGAATGTCCTCATAAATCCAAATCTTACATGACTGATATTCTATCAATCTAACTGCCATATGAAGAAGTAGACGTAGGTCTGAATGAGTAAAATAAGTTATAACATTAAATCTGGTACCTGCCGCGCGCAGAACAAGTAGGAATTAACATTCTCAGGTTGACAACACAGCTCACGCGGGAACACGATTTTGTGCAACGTTTTTTTCATTTGACAGCTGTCGAGTACGACAGATTGAACAATCCGATTATTTTAATAAGCAAATGATGTGACTTGTATAAGAGGAAAGGGATACGCATCCCTTTCACCATGCAGTTTTTTCTCCATGCAGTATTTTCCTACATGGAGTATTTCTCCAAATAGTTTATTTCTTCGTTTAGTTTCTCTGCGTAAATTTTTTATATTTAACTTTCTTGATTTTAATTTTCCCTTTACTACTCACAAAATTCTAACTACGCTAAAGTATTTTGCATCAGTGATTTACATTGCCCTCTTTTTCACTCCAAAATCTTACGAAATTAAAGTGTTGTCGCCATTTTGTCACAACTCATGTCGTGGACATGACAATGAAGGAGTCATGCCACAACGCACGGGATGCAACGGGAAGGATTTCTCCCGCACAGGAGATGAGGGCAACATGTTAATCTGACACGGACTACTCGACAGAATAAATTTCTCTAACCGATGGCGATGCGAGCGACTCAAGGAATACCAAATGTCAGAATCCAGTTTGTCTGATGTACGGCACCAGGAGTGACAAGTTTTTCAACGTGTACCTTGGACTGACCGAATTTAATGAGGACAGTGAAGTTCTGCAGGAATGGACAATAACTATCGCAAACACACTGGTTTGCGATAGTTATTGGTTTGGTAAAAATTCATATTTTTTGGTGTACGAGGAATTTAAAGTTTAAGTTGTCTTTTTGTAGCATATTTGTTTTTCTATTTAATTTGAAACTCAAGGTTTTCCAGCTAGTGTTAATCGATTAATTTATCATGTTATTTTGTTTTATACCTGAACTGACAAACTGTCAGGTAACAATTTTGTTCACTTAGCTTTGGTAAAAATTAATAGTAAACTTAATATGTGGCAAAAGTGCCGAGACCAACTCTTACTTAAATCGCAATTTATGCAATGTTTGATGATTTCTATTTCTTTTATATTTTATTTTCATAGTTTTTTTGTATTAAATTAGTGATAAAAATCGGTAATTTTCTTCTTAATCTTTTATTTTCCCTGAGTATTATGGCTGAAGTGACAGGCAAGATATTATTGTAAATTCTGTAACCAAAGACTCACGCCCATCATGTGAACCTCTAAGCAAGTCGGTGGTGTGAAAGCATGACGTCCTATCCTGACGATTACCAGTCACGTATGGGCAACCACGTCACAAAGTACTCGTATAAGTAGGGGACATATGCGCCGGTCGTGATGCGGTAAATATCTAGAAGTGCATAAATCTTATTGCATATTATTTCTCTAAATATAATACATATTTCTCCGATCCCGTGTGACTGGACGGGACAAAACAGAGCGTTCAAAATAAGATCAAATACTTTGGTCATATATTCAATGAAGATGAACAAGACGATGATGATGTAGAACGACAGAGGAGACAGTTAAGCGTTCGTGCGAATATGTTGCCACGGCATTTCACCGCCGAATATGCTGCCACGGCATGCAGTAAGGTTAAGAGGATCATGTTTAAATCATTCTTCACCAACATGTATGGTCGAAATACAAGCAAATGACGTACAACCGTCTCCGAATTCAGTACAATATCAGTACTGTTCGTGTTTGGCGGATTATTGTAGTGCTTCTACAATATTTGCAGTATTTATATTTTGTTTATACTCATATAAATATGTGTGAACTTTTTTTATCTTTTTTTGCTTATGTTTTCGTAACATAAATATGGTTTTATATTATTATTATTATTATTATTATGGCGAATCGAGTTATCATTAAAAAAAACGATCACGCTGGAATAAACGCGTTATTATTAACACACCACAGATGGTAATAATTTCAAAATACTGAAATCATCCTCGGTAATTTATTCTACAATGAAATTGGACAAGAAAACTTGGAGACGGGCTCTTCGAGAGCAAGGCGTCCAAATATTCAAAAAAAAACTGTAAATTTAATCGTTTATCGGAACCTGCGATTCTAAGATACACTTTTATCCCTATTTAAATGTCTGTAAAAACAGAATACGCCTTAAAATCGAAGAAATACGGAGTATCTTTAATTATGCTCCACACAACCTCTCACGTTCTGATCAGGATGATGTAAATAGATCAAAAACCTTTTCGGAACACGACGCATATAATAAAACAAATCACCACTGCACAAATTCTTACGTTTTAAAAAACTGAGAACCGAGACGATTACAGAAGACCGATATAGATGGATAAGTCTCACGTCAGCGTCGAAGCCCTGAACCGTTGAAAAAAAGAGTGATAAAAATATACACATAGTAATAACACTCTCCATTAGTGAAATTGCGTAGGTTTAATTAATACACACGTATGACAGCTAATTAGCTTGTGTTAATTAATCTATAACAATTAATGTCATATAAATATTTCAAAATAAATCTGGTTCAAACAAATATTCAGATAAAATAAATTAGATTTATCATTTAGAAAAATAAGCGGAAAATATTTTTATTATAAGAACACATTCTTATTGTGAATTTGTAATTATTCAGAACAGACGGTCTGTGATATTTTAAATATGAATTAAATATATTAATTAGAAAGATATACATATATAATCAATATTATCGAAAAATATTGTTACTTTCTTGATTAAATGTATTAATATCAAAAAGGTATCATATAGATTCGAAAATTTGTCGCTAAAAATATCCCGGTTTGCAAAGCAATCCAGGTTCGAATCCCTGTGGCGCTACAACAATATTTCGATAAAATTTATTTTATATGTTTATCTTTCTAATTAATATACTTAAATCATATTTGAAAAAATATATCTTCACCACTGAAATACGAACTCGGTACGCATTCCTTGCCAGGGAAAGCATTACCATTAAGCCACGTTGTCCATTTAAATTTACAACAAATTTTATATTTATTATATGGGCCCATTATATGAGTTATTATTGTTTTGTGTCCCGTTGTTTTAAATGAATATAATATGATGCAAACTGTAACAATTGTGAAAATTTTTGAAGCATTATATTCAGTGTATATTTATTTTGATAACAGAGTCATTATTTCAACATTTTTATTTTTTTATTTCGCCATAAGCTATGTGTAAAATTTAAATAATATTTGATTAATAGAAGTGTATTATATTATAATAATCGGATAATATTTCAGCAAAGTAAGACATATATTTGGGTACCCTGTCTGCTACACTAGTAACATATTGTATTATTGCAGACAGTGCATTTCCGGTATAGTAGTTGTTCTGTAATCGTAATGAATAAAATTTATTAAATACTAAATTAATGTATTAATTATAAATATATACATATAAAATCAATTTTGTCGAAAAATATTGTTTTAGCGTCACCGGGATTCGAACCTGGATCTTCATTTTCAATCCGGGGAAGTGCACTACCTTTGTGCTATAACGCCAGTATTTTTCTTGACAAATTTTCGAAACTATATGTTACATTTTACATATTAATTTAGTATTTAAAATATCACAGACCGTCTGTTCTGAATAATTACAACTTCACAATAAGAATGTGTTTTCCTTAATAATAAAATTTATTATTTTGTAGGTGAACACATATATTTCCACACGTACTCTTTCAGTTATAATATTGTCACAAGTTTTAGTTTATACATACCCCCATAGCCCTATATTCCCCAGTTGTCCTTTTGGAGGTCGAGGAGAGAAGTGTATCGTGTAATTCTTCGTGTTAAATCAGTATTCGCACACCGCCGTGAATTTGTTATGGTGAACGTGACACTCATCAGAGTTTTTTCTGCTGTGTCATTTACTACATTGGCGTGAACTTCCGGAAGTGCAACGTGACGGCGTCACCAACCAGGTGAATCGAGCTGTCTTTGGTTCCGTGAGTCCATCCTGTTCCGCTATCGAAGATACCCATCCTCTCCCTCATTCGATTTCCAACCTCCTCTCTAACCCGTCCCTCCACCACCACCCACCATATCCTTTTTTGGTGACCGACGACTTACGTCGGTCACATTAGTAAACAAAGTGTATTGTTCAATATACGAAAAATTTATATATAAAGAGTAAAACAAGATGCGATTAGATAGCATATAAATACATTGTAAAACTTACAGTAAATGCATTGTTCAATATATAAAAATACATAATATAAATTTATATAAAAATATATGTCGAAATAAATTATAAATCTAGTAGACTAAATAAATTTTGAAAACATTGTGTTGCGTAATTTAAATATATGTTTTAATCAATTCAAACGCCAACCTTTATAAATACCGCAAACCTTTTAAATACCTCAAAACGAAAAAAACATGACTTGGACCACTTTCATAATAATGGGCACATATGGTCTTTTTAACTGAGACATCTTGTATTTCTATTTTAAAGCTATCTACTTTACATTTGAAATGAACCTCAAAAATCTTTGAGTAAATATTTTTCGATTGATAATTCTTTCTGTATATCATTTTAATTAATTTATCTTTCTACTTATCGGTTTCGTGGAACTCGATGTTCATGATTTCATCATAATGCCATACATCACTTGATATCGTATTTGTGGTCCAGTCCGCTGAACACCCGCATTACCAATCCATCTTTCTAATTGATAATAATTTGTTTTGAATATCACAAAACTATATTAAATTTACAGTCATTAACCAATATATTTTAATTTTTTTTTTAAATAAATTAACATTTTTGTTTTTAACACGTTCAACACCAAATTGAGTTATGAAACGCTTCACGTGTTCATGTTATAGATTTTTTTAAAAAAAATTATAATTCTGGTTTATATAACAGAGTATGTTGCGTGTGCTATTTTCGGTACCATAAAGGAAGAATTCTTTCAGATAAGCTGCAATGCGGGTCGGATGCGAAACCTATTTGAGCATTTTCCTTTTAGAAGTAAGAGATACCCGATATTTTTATTGTACGTATTTCTTAACGTATCACCGTAAAGTATATATACGAATAACATGATGCCTTTCCAAAGCTTAAGAATTGGAAAATATAGACTAAAGGAAAACCCTTTTTTTACACGCATGTGTGCGCACATATATAGAGTTATCTAACAAATGTAATTTAATAATAACCAAATATTATATCAATGATTTTTTTTTATTTGAAAGACCATTTGATTCGATTAACAATGGAATATAATTTCATTCTAATATACATTACGACTCAGTTTGATATAATGCATTCTTTGGGTCCAATTTACAATACCTTCACTAATAATTCAATAGTCCTACAACACTCCCACTACATATATTATATATTTATTATATATATATACATTTTTTTTACTTTTTTATACATATTTGTAATTCTTTTTTTATTCCTGGCGATAAATAACACCACAACAGCACGGAAAAAAAAACTGGCTACTTTAACACAGACTTCAGTCTAGCAAAGTAGCCAGGACAACGCTGTATATATCAGAGGTGAAGTCTACTCCATCCTACATAATAAACTATGAGAATTTATTATGTATCCACCTCTGTTAAAACAAAAATATGTATGTCAATACATATATAAATAAATAAATTTTCAGCTACTCTTTTACATAAATCTGGTGTACTTTCACCAATCTTAAATAATTGCATATTATAGTGTTCCGAATTCGTAAACACTCTTTGGCGCGTCTTTTCGAATCAGCCGTAACCGTTGTTATTGACACAATTCCGCATTCAAATTCCCATCCAAACATTTCCTAATGTTCGTCTTGTCAGTGTGAATTGTGACGCTAGCAGATGTCAACTTGACCAATATTTGTTCGATCTCGGCATAGTTATAGCATTCGCGGTGTGGACCTTTCAGCTCCAGTGCATCAGCACTGTATTTTGTGATAGTGTGTTTTGATCACGTATTGTTTGTAGTTTGTGTGCCGTGGGTGAACTTGTAACATCGCAATTGGGATCGGAGATCGGCTGAGACTCAGCGGAGACTGCAGGGATTACGGAGGCTTCATATACAAGTTAAGGCGAGCAGTCCTTCCGAATCCCAGTTCCTCCAAATTCACAGTTCCTTGGATTAGAACCCCTATCCCCTCACCGACCTCATCCTGTACCAAGGTTTCCCTACTTCCCCCCCCATACTTTGCGGTAATTCCGATTTACGACCAAAATTGTCGTATTCCATTCCGCAGGACGCGCTACTCAGAGATTACGAAATTTGTTCATTCGGATTATATCGATTCGGATTTACAGTTCGAATTCATATAGATTCTCGAGAGTTAAACATTTCTTGCTTTTATTGAGAGTAACCGGTACATGAGTGAAAACTTATATAACGGTTCCGGGAAAGAATGGGGTCCTCTCGATAACTTTTATCACCCTTATATCACCTTTTTCTTGATTGCTGCCGCGACCATTACAAAATTCATGTCCTCCTGGATAGCGTGTCGTCCGCAGGAGAGTTTATTAGGGTCAAGCGCCCAAGACACGCCATTGGCTATATCTCTATTATTCGTGGGTAGATAGTGCTGCACAGTTATTATATTATGAGTGTTGCAAGTGTGATCTATTTAATATTTATTTTACTGATTTCTTACCATTTTTATGTGTATTATTAATAATTGTTTCATTTTTCTGTAAAAGTTCTGCACAATTAAAAGATTACGATTAGATTAAAACGTTTGATTTTTTATGTTGAAAGCACGTATGTATAATTATTAAGTAATCAAACAAATTATGATTATTTTATTTTGCTATAAATATTAATTTAAATAAAATAAAATGTATTTACATATTTCATAATCAAAGCAAATATTATTCAATATTAAACGGACAAATCACAAAACACATAATGTGGGTAAACCTTTTTATAATGGATATCTATTTAGCGGCCTATTTGGAGGTGGTAAAATACATAGTATTAATCTTTTTTTATTATAAATCTCAAACATGTACCTAAGTAAATACATATATTATATTTTCATTTTATTATATTTGGAATTTTTATTTTTTTATTTTTTTTTTTTAAATAGAGATGCGTACACGGAATACACGTCACATCAATATTCTTACTATTTTCAAACTAAGCTAAATGCTTGCGCTATGAAAATAGGACTAACTTGCTGGTGTCCTGGAACGAGGCGCGAACCCCTGACCACTAGAACACTAGGCCAACGTCTATGATGAAAGCAAATGTCGGTTTTCGTCGGTAAAAAAGGTTTTATGCCAAATTGAAACAAAATTATCCGAATTTAAAATCAAAAATTTGTGTCCCCTGTGTCCCTTTCAGTAAACTAAAATATTATATGTATAATTTTTCTTTGAATTAAACAGCAGTAATTTTCTCTCCTTTTCTTCCAGCTTTCTACCCAAAAATGTATCTGCCAAAAAAGCCAGAGAGAATAACGCTAACCTTTTTTTTCTAAATTAAATTTATTTCATTCAACGTGCTATTTTGAAAAGAAAATTGCCCAAATAAAATGCTCCATTTAATATTTAGTTAAGAAGTACTTTAGGATAAGCTAATTTTGTGTTATAAATTAATTGTCGAGAATTTTTCCTTCAAACAATTTAAAACAAAAATCTCTAATCAAATTCATGTTCGGATAAAGGTACAAATAAAATTAGTTAATACCTGCATACCAGCTTACATTTTGTAAGTTAATAAAATATTGCATACAATGTATGTACCTTTACCATACCGTGATATAAAATACCCATATGCAGCCATGATGTTAATTCGTGTTACCGTAAGAAATTTTTAACATTTTAAATGTGAAGAAAGCTTTTATCAGTTTAATTGGCAATAAAAATATTAATCCTATAAACTTACGTCATATAATAGCATACTGCCATTTTTCTTATCCCTCTTATCTCTCTCTATTAAATTAGTCAGAAAGAGAGATCATGTATGTATGTATTTTTGTTATTATTTTTATTGTGAAATTAATATACAATCTGTATTTTTCTTACCACAAATGGTATTTTTTCCAGCATAATAATTTTACAACCGACTGAATTGAAAAATAATTATTTTTGTAATATTCACTTTACAGAACTGGTTTTTCAATAATCATTTCTAAGCATAAACATTTTTCTTAGAATTAAATCAAATATTAATTTTATGTTGCGTATATTAACCGAAATATTACAGTTTTAATTGGGGCGGTAGACCTATGTTACTGCATGATTTTGGAAGAGTTGATTAATGTACGTGATTGCATAGTTTGTTAATGTTGCATAAAAAACATTATAATAAAATTATTATTTCATATTTCATACCAATACCAATAAACAAAGATCTTACATACATTTATGATTTATTATTTTTTAAGGGAAATCAGTAAAAAGAAATCAGCATATACATAAACACACGAAAGCTGATTAATAAAATAAGTCAGAAGAAACCTAAAACGTTTAAAGCAAATGATCACTATTTTAATATTTAATGTAATTTTTGTTTTCAGCGTAGAATATTTTGAATATGAAGCTAGAATTTCAATTTTAAAAATATTAAAAGATTCCCGCGTTATACTTTCCGACAGACGTTTCACAAATTTATTTCCTTAGAAATTTTTCCATGACAATATATTCCTTTGCACTATGTAAAAGGATGATAATTTTATTTTTCAGATTTGAATTAATTTCTACAAATCAATGGTTAAGTTAAGTGATTTAAAAAAATTATTTGAAAATAGTATTTTAAATTAATTTATTATATTAAACGACATTTGTATTACAGTATGTACCTACGATTTAAATAAAAAAAAGTTAAATCAACAAAGAAAAATAAATATAAATAAGTATTATATTATTTTATTATTATATGAAATATTGCATAAGAACACAAGCGTTTTATAATACCTAAATGGTAGAGAATTCATTTATAACTAGCAGAAAACCAATCGGCCATTACTTATCAGGGAACTTTATTTGATGCTTTAAAAATGGTGCATTTTGCAGTTCTGGCCGCGCAGCGGACACTATAGGTCGCGAAACTGCCGTAATAACAGCACGCAGGGCCTATAGCTGATGGCTTTTTTGCTACTGTATTCTGTATTGCCCTCCCTGGAATTATACAAACAGTGTTCTTAAGTATCAATTTTGAAATATTTTCGTACTATCATTGTATCTATTAAAGAAAAAATATTTAAGTAATCTTAACCTATAGATATTAACAACACGTTCGACATATTCGCTACTTTGGTAATTTTTCTAACTGACAATGACACTGGAATTGTACAAACAGTGTTCTTAAGTACAAACTTTGAAATATTAGTCGTATATTTCACGACGTTTGGTGAGACAGAATTTTGTAATGATTTATTTGGTTTACATAAAACTTGTAATGTAAACGTGCAATGCGTAGATAATATCAAAGCTAATTAAGAAAACTTTTATTATGTATTATTTTTAGATTCACTTATATAAACATTAATTTTGTTCAAAGACATTGAATTAAGCTGTTCTGTTTTCAATTACTTGCACAAAGCAAACATCGTACCGCGGCAAATGTCCGAATATTTACCCAGTAATCAATACGTAACCTTTCCGATCAATCTAGGGCAGTGCCTCCCAAACTTTTTAGTACCCCAACGCAAATTTTACAACAACGAGCCTATATTATACCGATATAGACGTAAATAAATTTTTCATTTAAACAGGTAAAATGCAAAAGATTTCCTTTTTGACGTTTTTAATTCTTCAGTCCACGATAATTTGATTAGTCAAAAGTATAAATCGGGAAAATAGTCAGAATTATACATCTTCATCTTTATTCTCCGTTTTGATTGTTTTGAATTCGAATTAAAGAAATTGATTTTCTAAATACTAAATTAATGTATTAATTATAAATATATACATATAAAATCAATTTTGCGTCACCGGAATTCGAACCTGGATCTCTATTTCCAATCCGGAGAAGTTCACTACCAATTGTGTTATAACGCCAGTATTTTTCATGACAAATTTTCGAACCTATATGTTACACTTTTTTAAATTAATACATCTGTCGTTCCATTATTTGAAAGCCATCTAAAGCCGGATTGGTAATAGAGATCCAGGTTCGAATCCGATGACGCAAAAACAATATTTTTCGGCAAAAAATGATTTTATATGTGTATATTTATAATTAATATATTTAAAATATCACAGACCGTCTATTCTGAATAATTACAACTTCACAATAATAATGTGTTCACCTTAATAAATTGATTTTCGTCGTTAACCACTTTTTCAACCATTCACCACATTTCAAAATCATATTTTGGAAAACACTGCGCTTAATGATTTTCACTTTATTATATATTTTTTTCAGCGCATGTGTATTCAATGAGAGATGACAGAATATGTACGTTCATGTGTTTTATAAGTATTGTACTTATGTAATTTAATATTGCATACCTGTGTATCTTACAAATGGCGATTTGGTATATTTTTCTACAGTTCTGCATACGTAATATATTTAGTTTAATTTTCAATTTACTGTCTAATGGCAGTTTTGCATACGTATTTTATTTTGTTTCATTTTCAACTTAATGGCATTAAGTAGGGAGATTAGAAGAAAATCCTCCAATAGCGAAAACTCACCCAAGAATACAATTTATTTATAGATAATATTTCTATATAATATTTCCACAAAATGATTTTGAATATTAAATATTTTAAAGTAAAAGTTTCACACAGTTGCACATTCAGCATTGTAAGAGTGATATATCTACCCCCGGTACATATTGAGGAATTCATAAATCAGTAAATATTTATATAATAAAAAAAACACATAAAACAACTTTTCGAGACCCACAGTCGATTCGTAACTCACCAATCGGTCGCGACCCACAGTTGATTGGAACACTGTTCCAGGGTTTTATGCTCTCATTGCCTAACTGTTTTTTTATTTAAATCACTTATATTCATAGAATGTTTTACCATTACGTATAGCTATTTTAAGATTGTTTGCTCCTAATTTTAAATAATTTAAGTATTATAAATTGTATGCATCGCCTGATTCGTCATTTTTTCTTGATCTAAGTTTGGTTTACCGAGATTAATTCAAAATATTAATCCCGAAAGGAATATAAAGTTTTTTTTATTTTTTATATGTATATATTTATAATTAATACATTAATTTAGTATTTAAAATATCACAGACCGTCTGTTCTGAATAATTACAACTTCACAATAAGAATGTGTTTTCCTTAATAAGAATATATAATTCATAAATAAATCAAATTAGACGTGATACCGAGATGCCGGGATTGGATTCCCTAATCGCAGTAAACCTATTTTTAAATAAGATAATTAAAGAGGTTAAAGCATACCTGTCTAAACAAATATTGTTGATGAAAAAGTTTTAACAATTGAGAGCAAGGGAGAGCCTTATTTTCATACTTTTGAGAATAATAGATTTGAACGTTTGATCAAATGCTCAAATTCGAGAAACGGCTTAAACTCATTTTTCAACGTCCATCTTGTTTGTTCAATATTTTCCGAGTGATTATGAGTACTTTACGTTAAAATTTTCATGATTTTGTATTTTTAATTAATTACTTTGGAACACTTGCCACTTTATTAACCTAAGCAACATTAAAATGTTGATTTGAATTTATATATTTTTCAAATTTATATTTATATAAATATAAAAGAATAATGAATAACGTGTACACAGTTTACCAATTACATAATTTCTTTAGAATTTAAACATTACTTATCAGGTAACGATTCAAGTGTTAATAATATAAACAAATAATAAATTTAGTATTTTTCCCATGCCGATATAAAAGTTCTGGAACCTAATCATGTTTAAAAACCAAAAATATTTGTTTAAAAATTAAATTTACAATATTTAATGTTAAAAGGTGAAGATTTTTTTAATAATTTCTCTTTATTTCAATTAAATATCAATGTTATCCCCTTTAAACCAAAGCAAACCGCTAAGAAAGTAAAAAGAATATTAATTTTTTGTGATATGCTATTTCTTTATTTTCACAGATTGCAGAATGATCATTATTATCACATACATCAGTAATGTACTTAAATAATACTATAATGCCGATATTATTTCGTTCTAATAAAACCTACATTTTAAAATAAATTTTCGGAATCATTACTAAATTTACCACAATACTATACATTCAGTTGCTATATTGCTAGCTACTTTAGCACCCAACTTCTCTAAACTCAAACTGTTTTATTATATATTTAATAAAACACATACCTAATATTTTAATTGAATCAAGAGAATACCACTTAATAAAACATTATATAAATTACAATTAATTAAAGTCAATTATTTCAATTTACACGGATAAAGCTTTGATCTCTCGTCTCAGATATTTGTTGACAAAGATCATTATGTATCATTTGCGTCATTCTATTATTCGTATAAAATATAATTGGCACCGCGCTCAACTCGGAACCGTTTTTATTCAACTTTTGAGACGAGAAAGAGAAAATATAAATAAACTTAACTTATACAAAAAACGCGCACTACGTACACCACAACTCTAGTTAAACGTGTTGTCGGGTAATGTAGAATGTACGACGACGGTATTTTCATTTTCTTCAGCGTGCAATTGAAAATATATAGCATTACGATTTTGACACGCATACAACCTATTTGTCATCCCTGGTGTAGGGCAAGTGTGGAACGAATGATTATTCGTTTTATTTTGTATTTTTTACGCAGAGCAAAATGACCAACAGATGCACGCCGACCTCACCGGAAAATCTCGAGATGTCGTGGAAAAGTTTCATCCAAAGCACGAATCCTTGCAAGTTGTATTAAAATGCATACCAGATATGGTATGCGGCGAGTAAAATTAAATTGCATTTCGAAATGCGCATTCGTGGTTAGAATCAGAGTCGACTCGTGATGATTCGTGTTTTAAAAATGTATAGATTAAATGATTAGATAAAAATGTTTAGATTGAAGTATTTGAAACGTGCTACGGTTGTTGCTGAAATATACATGATACATATATACATACATATCTAGATACATCTCTACATTGATCTAATCTGGTTAATAATTTCGATTAATCTATCTATTGAAAAAGTAATTTCTGTAGCATCCAAAATTATTATTATTATTATCTAATTGATTAATTTAGTTTGTATTGAAAATACCACAGAATTACTGCTTAAATTGCAACTTCACCACAAAAGTGTTTAAATCAAAGATTAGTAAATGAATAGACATGATAGGAAGTGTATATTTATATAAAAGGAGTTTGGAATGTTAATTGCGGGGCAAGAGGCATTCTACACATATTCATCCAACAAAATATATATCCGATAGATTATGACGATATTTTTCGAAAATTAAATCTTTGTGTAAACATATGTATTTTTTCTATTAATGCATATTATATTGTCAGCGTTGAAATTTTTGTTTCAATCAAGTCATATTTTTTTTAAAAGTCACGGAGCTCTTTGATTGCATGAGTAGCACCAAACTTATCATGTGTGTCACCAAAATGAAAATTTTGGAACAAGGAATTTGCGTTTAATCATGTATATTTTAAATACTAAATTAATGTATTAATTATAAATATATACATATAAAATCAATTTTGTCGAAAAATATTGTTTTAGCGTCACCGGGATTCGAACCTGGATCTTCATTTCCAATCCGTAAAATGTAACATATAGGTTCGAAAATTTGTCAAGAAAAATACTGGCGTTATAGCACAAAGGTAGTGCACTTCCCCGGATTGGAAATGAAGATCCAGGTTCGAATCCCGGTGACGCTAAAACAATATTTTTCGACAAAATTGATTTTATATGTATATATTTATAATTAATACATTAATTTAGTATTTAAAATATCACAGACCTATGTTCTGAATAATTACAACTTCACAATAAGAATGTGTTTTCCTTAATAATCATGTATATTCATTTGGTGGTCTGTGGTTTACGTTAAAAATTAATACAATAATTATGGATTGGAATAATATCATTGACGGATCACTTATACTTTTCATATATTAGTGGAGCCTGGAGGAAGAACGGAAGTACACTGAAAGCTGTAGATATGCGGTCGCTCGGACGCGTGTGTTGAAAATCTATGTATGTCAGGACGAAGAATAAACAAATTGAGAGAGAAAATTGATATGTTTGTAGCATAGTCGATAGAATTAGTAAAAGATCAGTTATTTTGGTCTACGAAACATGAGTAATTAGAGGATAATACAAGAAAATATACGAGAAATATTGAAGCAGAAGTGCGTGAAAGACCTGACAAATCCACTTGAACCAATAAAGGTATCCGGAAAGTTCACCAACAACAATTCACCTACTAGAAAATTCACCGATTCTACGAATGATCGTCGATTATTTATTTATTAAAATGTATTATTTCGGTATAAAAATATAGTTATCTACATCATAAAGTCATACAGTATAAATCAAAGTAATTGGTGAATTGTTATTTTCTTCCTAGATCCTCATGAAGTGAAGTTAGGTTCTTTTAGAAACATCAACAGTTAACGAGCATGCATAGCATAATAATATGTGGCGTTCTATACTTTAAGCCAGAGGAAATAAATTTAAATTAAATATTTATTTGATTTATTATATATTACAACGCGTAAATGATTCAAAGTTTTCATGTTAATGTGTATGGTAGAAATTTAGCGGAAGAATACCTCAAATGTATACGAACTAAACCGCAATAGACACTTCAGTCTCTCGCGCCGCGCGATGTTCTGAATACACGTCGTATGTATTTAAAGCAGATTTAAATGTATGCGTTTCAATACACTTATATTAAATTGTTTTAACCCTTCACCTAATACAATAACTAACAATAGAATAATAGTAATCCTATTAATATTTTACAACAAAAGAAATTAATTCATACTGGTGTACTTTCACAAAAGCACTTATAAAAGAGTGTGTTTCTTTCAGATGAACACAATCCCTGGTGACAAGCCCATCATTAATTTGCATTGTAAATATTAACAGCATAACCAATTTCATGACTAGTGTACGCTACTGCTCCCAATCTACTACTGCAGGGGAATGACGTGAAGATATCATTTCCGTAGATCCTAATAACAGCAACAGGAAGCCAATTATATTTTTTTTTTATGTACAAAATTTATCAAACTTTTTACAAAAAACGTTTGCCGATATGAATGGGATCATGATAAAATTTGACTCAATATCTATTTCTTATAACTTATAACTATCTTATGACTCAGTATCTATTTCTTATAACTTATAACTAATAAATGTGAAATTTGTTCTACTATAAGAAATTGATATGTTATTCGCAGTCATTTCAGAGTTTCTTCCTTAAATTCGAGCCTGCCAAACCACTCGCGAACTGCGCCGGATAGTACCTACTGGTAGGCTGGTAGATTGTATGCAAAGGGCGACGGGCCGCTGTGGAATATTTTAACCTTTAACTGCTGATGTGGTAGGGGTTTTGGATAACATAAATTGCTGACATGACCTTTCGGTGACGTTGTTAATATTTATACTTTATGGTATTCTTTATTGCTTTTCTTTTTCAGTTTTTCTGTAAAATCTGCTAATGTGCTTAAAGATATTCTCTGGTGTTTTTTAGAAAAGTATAGAAATTTTAAAGTATAAATTAATTATTGACTTCAATTATATGTTAAAATTAAGTAATTAAGTATGAACTAAATTTGAGTTACCTCTAACATTTCACTTTGTCGACGGTTTATGATTATAAACTGAAAACTGTAGTGGAAGCGGACACACCAAACTACATGGGAAATAGCTACAAGAATGACACACAATTCTAATAATATTTAACTATTTGAAACAAACCGTTCGGTACAAAGTTAGATAACAATGTTCCGAACCACAATTTCAAACTAAATATACACCAGAAAAGTTTTTGGTGCCGAAATGATGAAAGCAAGCCTAATAAAGCGTGTGTATGTATAAACTTCACCTTATGAGCCATCCACAATCATGTTAGAAGGTATTTATGTCCACTCTATTTAAGGTTCATTGAACGCTAATTTGATATTTCAGATTCACGTGCAAACTTAATTAACTTAAAATATAACTACACTGATTTGGGCTGAATAAATACAAATGTTTAATTCCTTGTTTGAATACTGGAAGGTATTGCTTAAAAAATATATTTTGCAAATATATTCATAAATATTTGATATCATGAGTAATTACATAAAACATGAGTAAAAAACATAATCACATCAATGCCAAAAGGACAACGCGACTCATGGATTCAGGGTAATCTAGAACTTAACATTACAAAATATGGACAATTATACACTAGTGTCAGGTGTTAAAGTGGTGGTGGGTGAACGACTGTGATAGGGGGGTAATAAAGGGTGGAGGAAAGGAAAGAGATAAATGATACGGTGAATGGAAATATATTTAAGATAGGACTGTAGGTTTGATTTTTTTGGTAATTAATTATACATTCATTATTATTTATGAACTTCTAGATTTCTAGGGTCTCTAAGTTATCTAAATGTTTACCTTTATTATGTGAAGAATATTGATTACTGTATTTTTTATGTATTGTATTTTTATCGAAACTAGGGTCATTTTCAATAATGTGAATGGCCAATTTGGGAAAACTATTATTATTTCAACATCATATATTCCTTAATCCTAGTATCAAAATTACGACTTTTAATTTCAATTACAATTAATATTTTCAAACTTATATTAATTATATTTTAAATGTGTCATATGAGTAATAGTTTAAATATTATTTTCAATTGTATACCAACCTGAAAATAAGCCGTTGACAGTGACGGAAAATTAATCATTTTTAAAACTTTAAAAAATACAATACCAAAATATCATTACCTTCCACGATAACTACATGTAACATTCAGTGGGATTATCAAGTATTTTATATTGAGACACATTCAACTGTCTATTTATAGTTATTTGTGACGAACGGACGAAAGTAAGAAAACTATTATATTAGTAATATATATTTGTCTTAGACTTTAAAAAAATAACTGTCATTTTTTATATATATATATATATATATATATATATATATATATATATATATAAGTAGTATTATTGATTTTGAATTTCGATTTTTTTACTATTTTTAAAACTAAATCAAATTTATTCACAATTTAAAGGGTGTTATTTTTAAAGGTTTATTTTTCGAATTGGTAACACTTATTCCAGCGACAGCCAATTTGATATCTGACAGCTGAATTGTGCTCAATTCAGATGAATTTTCCAGTTCAGTTCGCGAAACTTACCGTGTGCTACTTCTATTTTACGGTCGACATAATCGTCTATCCGAGCAAGTAATTCGAATAACCATAGATAATTTTCGCACCAGACATACTCCAATTGATAATACGCATCTGCAGAAACGTCGTACAATGCGCACCCAAGAAGCTGTTGTTGCGGTGAAGCATATTATTGAGGAGGACCCGATTGAGTCAATACAGCAATTGGAGCTGTCGATACAACAATTGGTCGAATAAGTATACAGCAATTGAAGCTGTGTCCATCCACTTTATGGAATATTTTACAGAAAGATCTTGGTTTACGAGCTTACAAGATCCAGCTCGTGTAAGAATTGAAGCCGCTTGACCATCGTATGTGTTGTACATTCGGTGAATGGGTCGAAAACGAAATTGCTCTTAATCCTCATTTTCCACACAAATTTTTTTTCAGCGATGAGATTCATTTTTTGTTGAATGGCTACGTCAACAAGCAAAATTGTCACATTTGAAATGAAAAAAATTCACAAACTATTATTGAGATGCCGTTACATCCAAAAAAGTCACTGTACGGTGTGCTTTATAGGCTGGTAGATTCATTGGTCCATATTTCTTCAAAATGATGCCGGCCAGAACGTTACAGTCAATGGAGAGCGCTATAGATCCACGATTACTAACTTTTTCGTTCCCCAAGTGAATGGCATTAATGTGGAAAAGCTGTGGAATGGTCAGTTTCTGACGAATTGTACATTACGGCGTAGGATGACGGATGTTTGAAATATACAGTGGAACCGTGATATTACATGCCTGGAATTCACGTTTTTCCTCCATTTGCGTGTTGATATGTGAAGTCGCTAATCTACGTCGATAAACCAGAGACAATAGACGACTTGGAAGCCAACATTCGTCACGTTATTGCCGATACACGCCCTCAGCTGATCCAAAATATGGTCGAAAATTGGATTTCCAAATTGCGCTTTATTCGAGCCAACTGCGGCGAACATATGTTCGAAATCATTTTTAAATACTAATGACATAAAATTATTTTTTCCGATGAAGCTAATACCAAGGCCATTACCACATATTGTACGTATTTTGTATGATTTTAAAGTTCAATACCTCTTTAAATAACATCCTTTATATACCTTAAAATTAGGATTAATTTCTGCCTCATATAAATTTCATCAAGTAGCAACGGAAAACTACTAAAAGACTGACCTTAGTAGTTTTAGGTTAAACCAGAGTTACTTATTTATTATGTATATATTTGCATATACATAAGATTTATTTCCTGACTGAGCGAAACACGGTGAACCTAATCGTGACAGGTAGCGTTGTGCTATAAATTTAACTACAACGCCTGATTTAGCTTAGCCTGGCTTAGACGTCGTAGCCCATCTCAACATTTTTCTTTATTCTATTTAATAATTATGTTATTATATAATTTTACTAAATATATACCATGTATATATTTAAAACTAGAGTCGATATATCATCTAAATTTTTAAAGATAAATATTATTTATGCGAAGCCTTTGATTATGTAGGTATTCAGTAGTCTCTAAAAAGGTTTTAAATTTCAATGAAAAATACACGACTCAAGCATATCCAGTGTACAATACAAAACTCTTTTCAATGATATAGGTACATAAAAAAATCAAAATTCTTCAAAGCTCGAGTTGAAAATACAAAAATATTACAGAAATACAATTTTTATTTATACAAAGTCTCATATTATTTCTTAAAGATTATTCACCAGTTCGGCCTACAATTTCTGAATAATATTTATGACATGTTATGTTTGCAAGGGATCATTAATCGAAACGAGAATTTCTTTTTATATACATAAAGCAGCTTTTGAATTGAATCGAAATATTTATATTAAATTTAATTATTTAACATGTTAACAAATAAACTAACCAATTTACGTAATTGTAAAAAATCAAACATACCTATCATTAATAATAATTATTGTACATTGTATATTTTAATTACTGAATCATAACACACAAATATCATTCGAAACTCAAACTCAAACGGTGAACAACATTATTGAACTTTTAGCTAACTAACTTACCATCGCACCGTTTCTCCACGGGGATAGGCAGAGAGGATACAGCGCAATACTCTTCTGTCCTGACACACAATTCTCGCCTTATCCACATTCATACATCTTCTCAAACAAGCTCGTCGATTATTGAGGCTTCCAACAGTACATTAAATTATTGCTTTAATATATTTCACTTTCCTTTCCAAAATGACTTTCATAATGACTATACCCGTTGTATTAAATTTAAAAAAAAAATTAAAAAAGAGTTCATGAATTTACTACAGTTCGTAATTTATTTTTTAATGTCACAGTTCTCAACACACAGTGAAATTAATTGTTTTAGCGAACAGTTACTCCAGTGCTGGAGTTCCGATTTTTTCGTTTCCTTTTCATTCATAACACTTTCTAACCAACCGGCATGGTTGTAAGTAGTATAAATAATGTAACAACTAAGTTCTTTTTTCAATTTCTGAAATGTGAATGTCATATTTATACCACGACAAGGGTGGCAACAAGGGTAGTTTAGATTAAAATTATGTGCATCTGCGAATTTTAATTGAATAACTAGGTTTGCTAGGAGTCCCGATTAATCGGGATTGTCACCGATTCTAAGCCTCGTGTCCCAGTGACCCTAACGAAACTTTCGGGATGCCCAAAAGTCCCAATTTTCAACATTTTCGAATGAATACGCTAATAGTGAACTACTTTGACATTTCGTGTGCGCGAAGCTCAAAAAAGGCTCACTGCAGCCTTGCGTAGTGCCTTGCGTAGTAGAATCCGAGAGCAAAGCCAGACTACAAAAGTCGTAAACAAATAATATGTCTATATTTTCGTTTATTTTTTACCGTTCTCGTTCCAATTAATAAATAATTAATGTCAAAATTTATTAATTTTAATTTCTTATGAAATTTAAATTAAAAATTAAATAGAAGACAAATTTTTTGGGGAGAGGGAAAATTTAAGAGGTCTAAAATTGTTGATATTTTTGTCGGGGGAGGACGATCTGATAACATACATGCGTATAAAAGACGTTGCGTATTTAGAAAATTGTTCATGTTTGAATGAAAATTACTGTGAATTATTGATTACTCTGACATATTTATTTTTTTAATTGCATGTACATACGTTTATAATAAATTATTTATTATTAGTGATAACAAGACTTTCCATGGTGAATTGGATACTAAACTATAATAAAACGTCTGCATTTCAATACTTAATTACTGATTCAATCCGATGAAAAGCATTTCTCGTATTTTCATCGTCTCATATAGTAAATTATATAAGGTAAAATGGTAATATATCGCACAAACAAATTCGAACTTCTATTTCCTAAACTAATAAATGGAGAGCGCCCAAAGTCATCGCTGCTTGACACTCATCGTTCGGATCATCGTGTGCTGTTGGTTTGTCTTATTTTATTTTTTAAAATATATAATTTATATAGTGAAATGCAAGGTATGTGGTAAAGTGTTTGCTCTGTATTATTTTAGAAGCCAGTATTCAAATGTGAGTTTAACAAAACCCACTTTTTGTAACACGATCAGTATTATATTGATTTATTACATATTTTAAGCCATCTCGATGTGCTTGTCAATCGGCCACTATTACCTCTTGGATTGTTTGGTTAGTCCGTATGAATGTGTATTGAGGGGTAATTCGTAGGTAGTGGGTGAAAGTGATTATTATAAGCATTGCGATGGGTATTTCTCTTATAGAAACGAGACAAAATGTGTTTGGTTACAATGCACGCCTTTACTGGTTAAATGAACCATGTTCACATTTTGAAAACTTTTGTAACGATTTTTCTTCTTAATCATCTACTTAATCTTATTCTAAAATCTTATCTTAACTACCTACTTGTTATCTTTTTATTTTATATGTCTTTTTTTAAAAATTTATTATGTGTATTACGTGCCACTTGCTTTTGATATTAAAAACATTATATTTCAATGACATTGATTTTTATTGAGTTAAAATAATCTGGTGCCATATTACCCAAGTTGATGGTACCGTATACCCGAGGTCTAGGGTTATACGGTATTTTCCAATGTTTTTTTATGTACCCATTTTGTTATTAATCAATCATTTTCTTGATCAGATGACTACTATTTGTCATAGTTTAAGAGACAAACTTTCTTTATCAAAATAAATTAAATTTCTTATATTTTTATTTATTATCTTAGTTTTATTAACCACAATTGAGTTTAAAAAACATCTACCGTTGAGTTTTTTAAACTCAAATGTGGTTAATAAAACTAACATAATAAATCAAAATATGAATCTTAACCACCAAGTTAATATTGCTAATTTTAAAAGTATTAAATTTCTTATGTTCAAATTGGTCAATTCAAGTGACAGAGAAAGATATCGAAAGGAGAGTGACTGCAGGGATAAAGTGAACGGCACTTTGAAAGGAATTATGGCTAATAAGAACTTGTCAACTGAAGCAAGACTAACGGTTCACAATGGAGTCCTGGTATAGACACTGATGTATGTCCTGGTATAGACACTTACCTTGTAAAATTGTAATGCTCAATATAAAATGATTGAAAAAAGTTCAGTTAAATAGCATACTAACACAACTATAGAGAAGAGTACTTACTTACTTACCATCACGCCGTTTCCACGCGGGGGTAGGCAGAGAGGATACAGTGCCACACTCTTCTGTCCTGACCCACAATTCTCGCCTCATCCACATTCATACATCTTCTCATACAAGCTCGACGATTATTGAGGTTTCTAACAGAGCCAACCTCCAGTATCTGGTATACCTGGTCGTACCAAGTCTTCCACGAACGTTCTCTACTTCTGCTGCCATCAAGACGTGCATCATATATCTTACTTATCATTCTCTCCTCATTTATCCATTCCATATGACCAAACCACCTAAGTGATCCTTTGTTAATCTTACTCACTATACTAAGATCAGCTTCATATTCTTTCCTATTTATTCATTCTTTACTCTGTCATAAATAGATTTGCCACAAATACGTCTAAGTGATCTCATTTCCACTGCATTCAGTTTACTTTCGTTCCTTTTCTGCCAGCTCCAGGCCTCACTTCCATATATCAGTGTCGGCACCAGGATTCCATTGTGCACTGCTAGTCTTGCCTCGGTTGACAAATTCCCGTTAGATATAATTCCATTCAAAGCGCCGTTCACTTTATTTCCTGCAGTCACTCTCCTTTCGATATCATTCTCAGCTTTTCCGTTTCTTTCAAACATACTTCCCAAATATACAAACTCATCTACTTGTTCCAAACATTCATTACTTACAAGTATTTTGCACGGTGTCTTGCTTTCCTCCTTCTCGAATACCATCACTTTCGACTTGTTAACATTCATCATGAGGTCGCTTTCCTTGCATACATCGTACATTCTACTCACCAGATTCTGTAGTTAGAGAAGAGTAATAAATGCAATATTCAATACGTGGATACTGTTATTGCAGTTTTAATCTAAAGTTTAGACTTTTTAAAATTTCAAATGTCAATTAAATTAACCTTCATTTTATTTTATGCATGTTTAGCTGGTATATTTAAAAAAAAATAACATGAACATGCAAACATTATATTTAATATACGGTTAGTCAGAAGGTGATAAATTCCTTATAATTAACAAAAGTATCTACAAATCTATGGTTATAGTATATAAAGGGTGTAACAGATTTAGTACATAATATTTACTTGACTAAATTACCAGTCTAAAATATTCAAGGAATATTAGGTACGTTACACCCTGTATATAAAATTTCACTGGTGCTATTATTCCTTTGCGAGAAAACATTAAATCGTGTAGGTACCTACGTAAATAAAATATTTTATCATTTATTCAAATAGAATGAATTCTGAATAGGTAAATATTTCCTTAAAAATCCTGATAGAGCTTCACGAATCAGTACGATCGGTACCTAATAAATTTAATAACTGTGATACGTATTTTTTCGGAAAGTCTTTTGATGTTTTCGTGGTTACAATAAATACCCTATAAATTAGAGTTCAAACTGACAGATATTTGAGGGTCCTGAAAAATAAATATATTTTAATTTTCTTGCAATTCATTCAATTTATTCAAAAAATAATCTTCATGAGATATTATAATAGTAGGTACAAATGTGATTTATATAGTATCTTGTACTGAATTTTAGGGTAGATAAATAGACAATACTAAGCAACACATAACATGGCGCCCATGTATCTTCCAGACCTTTATGTCCCAGACACTTTGAATGGTAGACGTCAAACTCTCAGGTCAGCCTCTACAGGAAGGAAAGGAACCGACCAATCGTTGCCAGAAGTCTAAATTTTGTGAACAGACTTTTGCGATGGCAGGCCCAAAAGCGTGGAACTTTTTGTCCTCCGTCATAAGAAACAGTGCATCAGACTTTATTTAAGAAGAAACTAAAAACGCACCTTTTAAAAATATCATTTCCATACGTTAAAAAAACAATTTTTAATTTTAAAAACAATGATATTATAAGACTATAAAAAGTTTATGTGTAGAGCGCTTTTGAGGTGAAAGTTTTTACGAAAACGGCGCTATACAAATTATCCAATATTATTATTGTTACAATTCCTGAAAATAAACTATGATTAATTATATTTTAAAACATAAAAAAAAAATTCGGTTTATATATTCTTATATATTATATTTTTTCTTTTTTCTAAAAATCAAATAAATATCAACATATGATTAGTTATTTATTATTTATTTATCTAGGAAATTGGAAACCAAAAACCATCTCACCCTTGAAGATTTGTAACGACAACAATTCGTGGAAAAATATAATAAAGGTAATATTTTATATTTCATCAACAATACAAATACTCTAAGAAACAAAGAACTCAATATACTTATTCTTCACAGAAAGGATATTATTGAGAGTAAATCATTAATGTTTTGTAGCAAAACAAAGGGATATTAATCCATTTTGATGTATGGGTTACAACTACATAATTGTGAGGACATGGGTTCCTAACTGTAAGCAAACATACATAACTTAATTTCCTAATATCATAACTTATTAATTCTTAAATAAGAAATCTTAATATTAAATACGAGACTGCTATAGATCCTGCATATTAAGATAATATATAAATTATTCCCACAAAATCGTAAATCTTTATCGAACGCTTCTGGGTATAGGTCAGCAATAACGGGTAAGTAACTCAAAGAACTCTACAGAGTAGAAACTCTTCCAATTTCCCGAGTGTTTCGATATCAGAACCACACAAGTGAAATATATCCAGAAAAGAGAATGTCTTTCTCGGGAACAAAAGTCCTTTTTAGTTCTCTTATTACATTTTTCAAGTAATTTTAAAACAAGCAAATAGAAAAATATAACTAATCAGAAACCTATTGTTATAAAATTCCTCGCTTTGATATTGACCCCGATATGAGCACACTCAGAGCGCGCTCGCTAGCGCACCAATATTGTTGAAAATTGTAATGAGAAATTATTTCCAACTATTATGTGTGTATGTAATGTGTCTTCGCTCTGATTGAACTGTAGAAAACAGGCACCTAGTATAATAATGTCAGATGTATTCTACCATAATTTTTTTTCAAGAGAGTTCTCTTCTATACTACATACTACACTAACGATTTGATCATTATTTTTTCTCTACTCTCTATCGCTAAATCTGAAGGAAAAAATCTATTCATGTTCATGAACTAAGCGGAAGCTATAAATAAACGAACACAAAAAAGTAGACGTTCGTTTTTAATACCAAGATACAGTTTTTAAGGCAAAGGTCAGTGAATATGACTTTGATTCAAAATATAAATATAAATCTTTTTTTATGAAGTTTTATTGTAAAGTTGCAATTTTTTTAGAACAGTCTTGTGATATTTTAATAAAAATTAATTGTATCAGTTAATTGATTTTATCTGTATATCTTTCAAAATGATACAATTAATTTTTATTTAAACATAAATATAAATAAACTAAAAGGCTTTCGACTTAATAAAGATGTGTGTAATGGAGATACGAATCTTCGTTTCATGGATGACAATACCTTTATGGCTAGTACAGATATTGAACGTGAGCATACAACTTGGCTTGGAAATAAATCGATCTGAAACAAAAATATTGATTGTAGATCACATCTTAATCATTCCAAATAGCAAGATGGGAGGTAGTTCAGTGTGTAATATGTGATATTTGGTAATTGTATTAATGGAGAAGGGATATTACATATGTTACAGGTAGTGAACAAAAATTATTTAAATTTTTCGACCACATTACACATCTATAAATAATCCTAATCATAAGTTTAGGCAGAAAAAGACCTCGAAATCTTGAAGTCAGATGTGAGAAAGATCCAGGACCGAGATTTGTGAAGGTGTATTATGAGCCAAGTCTCATCTGATTTGAAGTGATAAATAAGAAAATAATATCTTAGTTATTAGCCTACATGATAGCATTGATAAATTTCCCACAGGAGGAAGATTAAGTCTGGAAGATCCCATATCTTTCAAACTGTTCATTCAAAAATAAAATATATTTAAGCTACTTTACTTAGAAGGTAAAAGCCTAAAATGAATGGGAAAAGGCTTAATCTTCTACATTTTGTGACACGCTATCGCCGACATCGCCCTTACCTCTATAAATCTGGATTAAATAGTGGACGTGATCGATCAACTTACACAGAGGACATACACCTCAAAAACCAAAATTATAACCAATATAGACAAGAATGGCCGAAAAAGTAGATGATTATTTTTATTTTGATTATAAAAATGATAGAAGTTATGAAGCAAATTGGAAATAACCATGACTAGACAAATCCCAATTCTTCTCAAAAGGAAGTTCTTTGAACAGTGTGTTCTGTCTTCCTATTTAGAGTCCATGCACGAAGTTGAAACACTAACGCTGGCCACTCTAATCATAAATTAAAAGTTGTCACATTGCGTGATAAAAAAACGTTATTGATAGATAAGGTGTCAAACAATAAAAATACGTGATATTATGAAAAATATTTCCCATTTGAAGTGGAAATGGACTGGGCACATTCCGAGAATGTAGGAAAACAGGTGGACCAAATGTTTCTCAAATAGCGATCTTGGACATCAAAGACCCCTCAAGGAAGACTGCCACAGAGATGGAAAGATGACATCCGTTAGTTTATCGTGGGGCTGTGACTAATAGGGGGGATGGAAGATCTCTGTGCCCTGCAGTTTTACGGTGATAGGAACAGAGATAGACTGACAATGATGATTCAAATATTCCAAGTTAATTATAGAATTCTGTTGTAGCTGATACCTTCACATCGATATATTTCCAACAGACTTGAAAGACATAAATCGATCTTATAATTACATATTACTATTTCAAATTGCATCGTTATATAAATTTTAATCGCAATGACAACATTCGTTGTACTTTAATCAAATAACACGTGCAAGGTAAGAAACACGAAGAAAATATATAATATACGAAGCATGCAAGGTGATATGTTTCTTCAAAGTATTCGCGGCCGGTTTTGCTAACTAATTCAAATTAAATTAATCAACTAGAAAAATATACAAAAAATCTATCTTTATATTAAAAATACCACGGAACTACAACTTCACATTAATAATAAGTTTTACAAATGTATACATTTATACATACAAATCCTATTTATTTAATTTTGTTTACAGCAATGAACTATGATTTTTGCTTTATTTATGGATTACAGGTTCAACTCACTAATTTTATTGCTATGCAATTGTGTTAAGTATTCTTATATATTATAAAACAATGTACTTAAACATACCACCTAATCCAATTAAGAATATACTATCGACTACAACATTAATATTATTTACCTGAATATTATACTCAAAAATCATATAATTTTATACAGCGGTGATGAATTTTGACAATTATCATATTTTTTCCATTTGATATTCATGGAATAAGAATTGTTAGAGGATTAATAAAATGAAGCAAAAAATTATTACTCTAACATGCTTTATTTTGCTCAAACATATTCTGAAAATGACAACAAACACATTTTTTGTCAGAAATATTATCGTGCTTCTTGGATATGTGTGGCTTTATAAAAATACTACCAATACAATTAACTGGAATCGATATTTTATAGATTACTATTTATATACAATTGCCTAGTCTTTCAATAATCATTTTGTAATCTATCATACATTATAATCAGTGGAGAGCAGTAGGTAAACTTAAGTTATGTTGTTACCGACGATGTTAACAAAGTATACAATAGGTAGATAGGTAAAGTTAGATTTTTTTAAATTTTGATAATAATTAATTCTATTAAATTTAAAATAAACTATAATAGGTAATTTATTACTTTAAAATATGCAAGTTCTTTCATTGCTCGGCACCATACTCGATACCGTACTCTGATTTCGATTTCGCTTAAAATATTTTCTACGATTTCTCCTTCCGATAAAGGATTTAAATTGTTTCATTAAAAGTGTTCAAAAACATTTATTTAATTAACTATTTATTAATTTAACATTTATTAATTAACTAGCTTTACAAATTAGCATAGCCGAAACTTATAACAGAAATAATTGTATTTTGACATTTAATTTAATATCGGTAATGATCTAACTTAATAAAATCCTGAAAAATTCCAATTCGCTCGCTTGACAGATGATAAATAACCTATAAATTATATCTACGCAAACACCTAAATATGGAATCATGAGTTGGAATATACTAAAAACATAAAACGCTTAATCTGTAAAGTAAACAAATATGTATAAATGTTATTCTACGCAGTTATCAGTAAGTACCTTAACTTAACCCTTTCGAAAACGGCAACCTTAAAAACAAATTGTTTGAAAATCCTTAGACGTTAAGATTCCGACACAGATTCTGTTAAAAAATATATTTACTGCAGTACAATTATTTTAAGGATTGAAAAAACACGTTAGATTCATTAAAGACCTAAGTGCTAGCAAATCGCGGAACAAAATGTATATGAAGTTGTTACAAATGGTTCGCAAATAACCCACGGCTAGATATGAGTTACGCTATTCCGGATAATGGCAAGAATTTTATAGGGTATTTTCATACAATAAAAATAAATACATAATTTATATATAATTTATTTTTATTTCCCAGAATTGTTAGAAATGCGCAGGTTTTTTCTTGTATGCAATACACGCCCCTGATTATATTGACTATATTCATTATATATAAAGAAGATTGTTATCGTTATTGTTATTAAATATCGTTAAGTTTTTACATACTTTTGATTTCTTTTTTATTTATGTTTTATTATGCATAGATATAAAATATGCTCACAAATTTCTTAATAATTTAGTATCAAAGTATTTTATCGAACCGGGCCTCAATAATTTTTGTTTTAAAGCACATATGTGTTTTAAAACAAAAATTAGTGGCGATATCGCCACTAAGATTTTGTAATTATTATTACTAAGATCTTGTAAGTCTGTTTGAGAAAAATATGAAGAGGAAGGTACAACTTATAAAAGATAATCAAAAATTTATTTTAAAAGAAATGAGAAACACATTAGTTTTGAATACTATACTGAAAAATATTGTTTTTGCGCTACCGGGATATTTTTCGACAAAATTGATTTTATATGTATATATTTATAATTAAAACATTAAATTAGTATTTAAAACATCACAGACCTATGTTCTGAATAATTACAACTTTTTAATAAGAATGTTTTCTTAATAATATAAGTTGTATCAATGTGTCCAAAATGTAATAAAAATGAATTGATAATTCTGGCGTCTGCAGTCGGTTTACTCAAAGGTATTTGAGATTCTGTAAAAATAATGTAGATGGCTTTCAAATAATAGAACGACAAATGTATTAATTTGAAAAGAAGTGTAACATATAAATTTTTTATGAAAAATACTGGCGCTATAACACAATTGGTAGTGTACTTCCCCGAATTGGAAATAGAGATCCAGATTCGTATTCCGGTAGCGCTAAAACAATATTTTTCTACAAAATTTATTTTATATGTATATATTTATAATTAATACATTAAATTAGTATTTTAAACATTACAGACCGTCTGTTCTGAATAATTACAACTTCACAATAAGAATGTGTTCTCTTTAACACATTAATTTTGTATTAAGTTTTATTCTTCTCTTCGACATTTTCCTCAAATAGACTTCGAGGTCTTAAAAAGGTAACAATATATCCATGTAACAGATATACAATTGTGGGTTGTAAGTTCTAAGTACTCGGGGAAAAGAGTACAAGGTGATACCCAACACAGGAAATACTTCAATACAAATTTCCGTTCGCCGATCTTTTCCTTCAGTTTTTATTGTTAGGATGGCTATAAAACTAATTGTGTCTAATTTCTTATTACAAACTATTGCTTGCACTTACGGTAAAAAAACACAAGTACATATTGAAAAAAAATCCTAGTACACATAATTTTTTTACGAATACATTAATATATAGGGTGTCCAGCGGAAAAATTTCAAGATTAAATTGTAATTGCTCGTAAACCATCAGGGTGAGGTAAATAGGAGGGGTATTGTTCTACGCGCGTGATTTTCTGATTTGCCAGTCGCAATAAGTCACTGGTCGGGAGTGCATCGCGCGTTCGTGGTTGAGTAATATTTAAAGTGCGGTGATTCATTGGTTCGTGCCCATCGCGCTTTTTGTACTCACTTTAAAATTCGACGAGTAGATGATGGGTCGAATACGCAACTTGTCCAGTGTTGTGTTCAAAAGTTTAGACAAGAAGGGACAATGGTTAACTAAACTTCTCCGGGACCATCAACGTCAGCAGAACGTGTGTCTTAAATTGAATTTTGCGCAATCCGCGTAAATCGACAAGGAAGATTGCAGCCTTTACTGGAATAAAAAAATAAACAATGCACGTTATTTTGAAAAATAAACTACAGTTTCATTCATACAAACTGCAAATCGTGCAGTTTTTTTTAACTAAAATGACTATTATTTACGTGAAACCTTAGCGAGAATGACGCTGGAATGTTTTGGAACAGCACGAACCCTCGGAAACATATTGTTTACTGATGAACATATTTTCATATTGATGGCTATGTTAATAAACAGAATATGAGATACTGGTGCCCCGACAACCCAAGGGAGCGCCATCAAAAACGCTTGCGTTGTCCAAAAACAACAGTGTGGTGTACAATTTCTGCCCGAGGGATAATTGGCCCTATTGGATAATATTTTTTTAACCAGCGAGAGGCAGTCACTGCTGACGTGTATTGCCGAAAAACCGACGATTTTTTGGTATTGCAACTGCAGCCGTTTCCCGGGTTCAACGGTAGAATACAATTTCATCAAGAAGGGGCCACTCCACACACAGATAGAGTTTCAATGGAGAAGCTGAGGAGAATTTTTCCCAATAAATTAATCAGCAAGTACGGAGACATACCCTGGGCACCTCGGTCACTGGACCTTACACCATGTAACTTTTTTTTGTGGGGATACCTTAAGTCGAGAGTTTACAGCGACAATCCTCGAACAATTCAGGCCCTACAACAAAATATCTCGCGTGTTCGCTTATTTAAGAGTCCGATTGTAAGAGTGTCTTGAGAGAAATGGACGGCATTTAGACGATATTATTTAAAAATGTAAAATTCGCATCATTAAACTCTATTTTGTATAAATAAAATATGAGAATAACATTGTATTTTTTTTAAATTTAATATTGAACTTGAAAATTTTCCGCTGGACACCCTTTATATTATATTTTTTAATGTTTATATATTTTATTGTCTAGCTGTAATTATAAAACATAGTTCAATATGTTTAAAACAAATTAGATGAATTAGAAAGATATAGAGATAATGCAGCTTTTTAGGGATGAAAAGTTCCCCGTTCGTACCCCGAAGTAACCAAATATTTTTTCCGATAGATAAATTTGTTATTTATACACACTTTTTTTTTATTATATTAATATTACGCTTACTAAAATGCCAACGTGAATTTATTTGATAACACATTAATTATTTAGTACTGTTATATTTTACTACTATAATTTAAAATATTAAACACGAAAAAATTTTTAAGTATATATATAGGCTTAATTAACCCTTTTTAACCTGACGGAACTTTAAAGTACCATCAACTTTATCTAATCATATATCTTACTGGGGTGTCAATTTTCTGACGATACTACTAAGGTAAATAATAGTCCACTAGATTTATTTAAACATTAGTCATTTTTGTTATGTCAACACTACGGCAGGTGAAATTGGTCAATTGTACTCGTATATTGTTACAAAATTAGGTTTGACGCACTTGTATTTCTTGTGACTTTATGATAGTTATTTTGACCTAATTTTTTTTTGTTAATTTTTCAATTATTCTTTTAATGTTTTAAAATATTTCATTCCTATTTTTTTTACTATGTTATTTATTGTTATTTTTTTGTGTACATCTTGTAAGGTCTGACTGTACTTAGAAGTACCATAAATTATAATTAATAATATTTTATATACCTAATATATTTTTTTTAATTTCCATTACAATAAGTTTATTTTAATGTTTGGAGAATACTACAAAAAATATACAGTTCCTAGGTACTTAAATTTAATAATTCAGGATAGAAAAGGTTAAATGATCCCAAAGTTTTTTATACATTTAACTACAAAGTATAAAGCGTACGGAGACACGAATAGAACATATTTCCGACACAGCATCGTATTACAGAGAAAAACATCAGACCACCCTCTCTGATCATGAACACAACTACAGCTGTTTCGAAATGTACAAAAAGATAAGATAGATAAAAAAAAACAACCCTTCTTTGAAGTAGCTATCTGTAAGTATACCATCAGTCTAAGTGAAGAAAAAATACCAAACGATTAAATCCTTTTTCTCTGATGCATAAATAATAACATCTAATGATTAAGCCCTTACTCTCTCGTACATAAACGAAATGCTCACAATTCACAATATGTTAATTATGTAATTTAAATGTATTTTCTGATAAATAGACAAAATGGTTTAAAATTGAATTTCACCGATAATTTTTTTAATGTTATTTACGTCAAGAGTTAAAGGACTCACTGTGACGTAAGTAAACATGAAACAGCGTCTAAATATACGAAGTCCACCATCCCCTCACCCATTTCCTTGATTGAGGGGAAAATAAATACAAATGACGTCAAGACTAAAACGAAATATTTCAATTAAGACAGCAATCATGACGACAATATATTATGTTTAATGTATTCATTCTATCGGCTAATTTTGTAAACAGCATCGAAATATTATAAGCGGGATGGCTAATTCACATGAAATTGGAGTGATTTACGGGTCTGGAATGGGGGATACGAAATGGCAGAAGGCCGTACTCACACCATCATAGCGAAAATACGAAGACTGTATATTTGTAAACGTAACATACGCTTTCTCAGTGACTGACTAAACTTTAACGTAATATAATATGTATTTGTACTGCTAAAGTACCAAGTAAAAGCTTTACAACATTTTAACATTAAAATACAAATAAATAAACTTGTTACAAAATATCTCACTTATACAATTTCGTTGAATACCTTTGACATATAAAAAATCAATATTAAATAATGTCACAAATTTACAAATAACGGATACCAATATTGTTATTGATTATACTGTAAAATTGCTTCCGATTGTTTATTTAAAACAGCTCCTTAATTTAATTGTATTAAAAAGTGAATTGCAAAATAAAAATACTCCATGTAACCTAATGTAATTAAAGCTTATTTCACATATCTAAACATTTGGAAGTATTCAGATAAACATTGTTCAAAATAATATAATCAAAAATAAAGCATAATACCAGTAATTTGTGTCCTTTACCATTACCTTTTCATGTTAGAAAGACGAAATAATTAATGGTATTACTATAATCACATTATTCTTTACAGAATTACTACAATTTTTTTACAACATAATCTTACCAGGCAGGCCAATACCATAATTGATGATCTATTTGGTAAAATTATAAAATGACCTCATCATTATATTTAAATTAAGCGGCAGAAAAATTATACTATCGCATCAATAGTGGTCTTAAATGTTTCTATACAATGTTTTTTTATACAAAATTATTATAAAACTAAAAAATCTCTATCAAAATACACCGCGATAAAATATAGCAGCACTATATTTATGATTATATGAATAAGTACGTAAGTTTAATCAAAATAGACGATATTTTGTGTTAGAATGCAAAATTACACCAAACAATATTTTGTTCAAGCATACAAAAACACTTACTCGAAGTAAGGGATGGAGGGCAATAAACATCTGTATTGTTAGATGCACGATGCGGCGTGGGAACGGCAATAAGAAATCTGTCGTACGTGACCGTAGTCACGTCGGCAAATGCACCATAAAGGATGCATCACCCTCATGCGTCAGTCTTTCTCCCAATCCCAGCCGGGAGAGATCGCTCCATAAACACGATCTAGTCTTCAATTAGAAAATAAAATTAATATCGTCTCTGATATGATAAGCAAGCGTTTGTAATTTGTGATTCCGGGGAAAATGTAAACTGTGCGCCTTGAGTTTAAGCTTAGACTATTATGTGTTTAATCGTGGATGTTAAAGTATAAAAAGGGTCCCGGTGGATTTATATATAGAGAAAAGACGATCAACATAATTTGATGTAGTGAGAATAAATTGTCGCTATCAGAGGAGACAATATCATATACGGCACGCACAAATTGCATAAGCATATAGCGTCCAGAGTCCCGGTTTGCCTGGATAATTGGACATCGTCTGGCGGTCATTCCTGAACTCCATCGCTCTACCCTGGCACCATAACTATTGGCCACACTTCACGTCCAGGTTCCAAGACCATCATCTACACATGGAAGGCGTCTCCTAAAAGGTAATCCCTTACGTGAGGGACCTGCATAATCAACATCAAACAGGAATCGACATAGAAAATTTGGTAGTTAACTTTATGTTGGCATGATGGGCGCATATATGTTAATTTAATTGTAATTATTTTTGAATTATCTTATTAATAAGTAATTAGGTAAAATGTTTTTTTTTTAATTTTTAATACATGCAAGTCACAAAATATCGATAATAAACTTTATTGTAAACAATGGCATTTTATAATTTCATTTCATAACCATTTGACTTGATAATATTTAAAAAAGAACCAGTTAGGCTAGATGCCTCCCCCCTGAACATGAAGCCGAGGCAGAAATAAAAAATACCGTAACATTTAATAAAATTTGTGACAACGAAATATCCGTTCATTATGTTCTCTTAAAAAATGTAATCTATATTTAATAACCGAACATATGATATGATTCCGCCCATAATTCTATGACGTTATACATACATTGCCAATTTTATTTTTGTAATGCATTTGACTTGTTTTATACAATAAATCTGTAATATTTAGTTAATTAACAAAGAATGACCTAACTTAAATAAGATTTGCTCAACACCCTCGCGAAATCTATTTATCGCGTCAATGCACAATACAAGAACGTACACAGCCGTACACACAAACGCGTTTAACTTTAACTACAAAACAATAGTACGGTTTGTACACTGATTGATACAATTTCGTACAACAAACTTTTCAATTACTATGTGTAGCATTTCTCACCCTTAAGTTATTTTCAAGGATCTTGCACTTTCGTCTTTGGAGACAAATTTAAGAATATATTGGTGACGTGTAATTGGAATTTAGAAATGTAAACTCGAGAAGCTTGTTTTCAGTACAAGTCCTAGTCGTAAAATGCTTAGGCCAAAAATGTGTTTGCCTGTTTTATAGATCATGAGAAGATATAATATAATATAATAATAATATAATAATAATAATATATTATATAATATATATACTGGAACCAAACAGCTCTAATCAAACTCGGTTGCTCACTTGGATGAAGTTGAAGTTAAAAATAAATAAAGGCTTAGAAAGAGATCATTGGAACTCCCTAAAATGTAAAGTGTAATTATTTGTTCCTTTATATATGCATGTTGTATTTATTTTTTATTTATTCTTAATATAGTGCATACATAAAATTATTTACATATGCTTTAATATAAACACGTTCAAAATCGTTTTTTTTTTACTGCAACTTATTTTTCACATATTTCATTTTGAATCTATGTAGTTACTCTTCCTTTCTTATGTCTTTTGGCATTTCATTAAAAATCTTTATCGCACTGTACATCATAAATTTCTGAGATTTAGCCTTCTTCCTGAATGGCAGTCTCAGTCTATCCCTTCCTCTTGTACGATGCTCGTGCTCATGTTGATTTGCATAAATTTCTGTAATAATATCTATGAAATTAGTTAGTCTTATTATTTTTCAGATTTAACATCAAACTAAATGTGGTCGGTTATCCTAGTTTTATAATTGTATGGTTTTTGATTCAAGTCTCAGTAACAAACTCATAAATACATCATTTCATTCAAAGAGGTCATTATTTTTATTTTATTTTCAAGTTAAGATGTGTACTGTAAACATCAAAATCTACTACCCCAAGCGATGAAAAACAAATTTAGCAATCCAACAACTGACACAAGTGAAAGAGCAAGGGTTGGAATATAAATTAACTTATCCCAAAACATTACAAATCATCTAAGCTTATATCAAATCACTACACACATACTGGATTCAAGTATTATGGTAACTTTCCAACTGTTGTACTAATTGTACAAACCTATTAGAATGTATGTATGTATTAAGTATCTAAATACATCTAACGGAGCTTTGATCACACTTAAGAATTAATGTTGAATATTTGTCTATCTCTACATTACAACATCATTAAATAATTTATTTCACTAATATTACATCAGTATGCCCTACAAAAAAAAATGCAATTTTTTAATATTCCTTAAAATTAAAAATGTTAACAAAATCAAATTAATCAAAGTTATACTCACATTGAGGCTATTCTGATAACCACTCTTATTTTTATTGGACGTTGAAAGATTTCAATACAGTAATTTAAAAAAAACTGAAATTGTATTTATTAATGAATTTCTATGCCAACCAATTAACTACAAAAAAAATTGTCTCGATGAACATATCAACACACAATAATTTATTGTCAAAATCTTCAGTAAACTTAAAATTCCAAAATCAACTCCATATTCTTTTATGAATTTGCAAATCATAGATTCTTATATAAATTGATTGAAAAAATCTGTATCAAAAAAATTATTGTCCTAAATTTGAAAGTGAATGTAGTATTCAAATTAGCCTTGGGTTTAAAAATAGTCCCCTTAGATGATTTGATTTATATAACAGATTTTTACGTAAGATTTGAAATCTATGTAATGTATACATCTCTTATATTCTCTCAAATTTAAGTGTAAATATATAAATCTTAAGTAATCAAAGTAGTATATTATAATTATTTTTAAGTATGATTTAAGTGTTAGTGTATTTGTGAATGTATACAAGTACGTGCAATAAAAACGTTCTCTGGAGCCGATATTAACACAGATCATTATTTACTAGGAGCAAAAGAAAAAATGTGTTTGAAAAAGGTCCTCCTAAAAAAATCATGATCAAGTGGTGGAGGGTTCGAGTCTTGTCCCTAGTGACCACCAAGAGGTTTTTTATGTGAAAATAAGACTAGCTGTGCTAGCTAAACTACTTGTTCAGCTCAGTTTTAAAACAGTAAGAACAAACGTATAATGTAAAATGCAAATATTCCATGTACGCATTTCTATATAAGAAAAAAATTGAACGAAGAACTGATACCAAAATTTTCTTAAAAAAATGAAAACAGTGCTAATATCATAATTATCAATATAAATTAAATCAATCAACTAGAAAGATGTACAGAAAAAAAATTATATTTATCAAAAAAATATTTTAGTTACTACCGAAATTCTAGCCTGGATCTTTTCCTATCCGGGAAAATGCGTTGTCCAACATTACTATATCAACCAAGTACGTTTACGAAAAATTTTTTATCTTATATTACATGAATATGTTATTCCATTTATAAATTTAATAAAATCATATTTATTAATTAATTAAAAAGATAACCATTCCATCCCCTGTAAAATAATAGCAAAATGACAATTACACATTACTGATGAAATACTAAATCTTTTTCTTTATCATCTTCTCCAATGAAAGTATAAATAGTGTAATATATTTGACAAATAGTTCAATTCGCAAAAAAACATAAGAAGGTTAAGGAGAAACACATAAAAATGCATTAAATTGAATACATAGAAAATTTACATGAATCTTTACATCTACACAAATAACTTAAGAATATTTGTTCTAAAAACGATAAAAATATATATGGACGAGTATATAAGTAGGACGAGTATATAAGTAGAAGTGATATTTGGGCAGAATATGTATGTATACATTATATATATATAAGTATATTATAACATTACGTTATAGTACCTACCCGCCGATAGTGCCGTGCCGTCAATGGTTGCCATGCAGTACCAAGGCAACACTACTGCGCGAAAGGATCTTTGTCTAAGCATTTCCGTTGACGGAAAGCAAGAACGCTGTCGATATCTCGTAGAACGTAGTAAATTACAATCATGTGATTGAATATTTGGAAGAAGGGTAAGACATATCTAATGTTAGGCATTACATGCATCGTGTTATATTAAGTGTGTTGCATTGTATTTGTTTTTTTACAGGATGTAAATTCCTTCCTAAGTTTGGACCTCCACGTCGGGAGGCGCCATTATCTGGATGAAGTACCGCTTAAGCTGATTTTTGAATGCCTCGGATGAGATTCATGGAGGATTGCCCATGGATAGAGAAGGATGACGATCACGATTAGGATCCATCCGCTCGAATCATATTCTTATGGAAAAAAATCGTTATTTAAAAATCACTCCGTGAATGACGTCAATTTACAAGTAACCAAAAAACTTTGATATTCAGCAAAACTTATCCAGTGAAATTCAACCTGTTATCTTGCTAAAGTGAAATTTTACCACACAAAGATTGCTCCTCGACCGCTGATCAAATTTTCTGCATACCAGTAGTATTATCGAACAGGAATAAAAGTTGATTAATTTAGCTAATTTGAATATGATAAATATATTCCATTCATGCTGCTGATGGAGGTTACTTTGTGTATTAAAATGTAGTTTTATGGAGTGGAGTAATTTTCTCTTTGTTTCAATTGTATTATTTGTCTAAATTATAATATTGTAAAATCTATGCCTTATTTTATTTATAATTCCTTGAAAATGGTGGGAGGTAGAATACCCAATTCTGTTCACAGTATTCACAAGTCTCATGTTCTATCTTGGGTGAAATCGGTGGACGCGCTTTGTCGTGCAGGTCACAATATATATACATATGTGTATTCATCTATCTGATACTAATCAGTCTAAATAAAGTATAACAAAACCAAGTATTATATTATGCAAAGCGTAAATATTATATGAGACAAGAGACTAATTTTGTTCTCATTATTTAATGGACAAGCAATGCAGTACTAATAATCGTACATCTCGTATGCGATACTAATTTAAGAGATCATTTTTTCTATTCTGCTTTGGGGCCCAATTTTTGTAGTTACGCCACTGGTTGCGGAAATGCATAACAAGCCGAGTCTCATCTTATTGGGGCCACTATATTTTAGAGGAATGAAAAAGAATATTATTTTAATGGAAAACGTTGCTTACATTTACTAACGTATTTTATTTATGAAACAATCCAATTTCAAAAATAGCATATTTAAGAAGTCTTATTTTATTATCTCATATATCAAAGCGTACATCAAAACGACCACTGCACCACCTCCCCTTTAAGTTGGGCAATGCTAATAATAATACATAATCAATGCTGAAAATAATTACTCCCCCGTGCAGAACACTCAACACCTATATGGTTCCACACCAAATTGCCTTATCGATTAATTATATGACAAATTTTATAGAATTATCACTTGGCTTCGCATAAGGTATGGTTACTCGGTACAGTGATATTGTAATGTATAAAGATCGATATCTAATTAAAGAATCTGAGAAATATTCTGTCTCTATACGACGCGGATATGAATTAACCAAGGAATATGAACTCTTCATATTTATTCACCCCCATCCCCCACTATAACCCAGTATGAATTCGATTCGCCTCGTGGCTAGTCACGCTTGGATATTTGGTTGGAGAAATTCCATGAGATGATATTAATGCTTACGTTTGCAGCCCTCACTCTTCAGAAGATAGAAATATTAATATTACGAATAACCGAAAGACTATAAATATTATATTTACTTTCGCTGTATATATTTGTATGGTGTTATATTCGTATATATTATACGTCAAATTGACATTTAAATCTTTTATCATCTTTCAATTTATCATTTCTTTATTATTTATTTATTATATTTGTTTTATTAACCACTTAATTGAGTTTAAATACATCTACCGGTTTCGAAAAAACCTTTTTTTTCTTCAGGATGTCATAACTAACTAAAAACATATATTATTATTTCTTTACCAGAATCTATTTTTTAAAAAAAACAACAATTATTTAAAAAATAAATTTAAAACCTAATTCAAATTGTTACTTAATACAAATTTAGTAGAATAATTTTTAGGAAAAAATTTTAGATACTATCATATACACAATGAATCTAATCATCCATTATCACACAAACATTCAGAGTTCCACTCCATGATACATCGTTTAGTCAATATTTCTATGTCAACATGCAATTTCAATATTGAATTGAATACAATTAAAAAAATAGCAGTTAATAACGGGTTTGATAGACATTATTTTAAAAAAGTAATTTTACAGGTTTGATAGACACTATTTTAAAAAATAAATTAAAATAATATAATAATCAATTTTTTATACATCACAGATAAAGCATAACGATAATAATGATTATTGGCGCAGGATTTCATACATAAATAACTTTTCGAAACAAATATCTAAACACCTACCACGAAACATTAGACCGGCATTTTATACAAATAATAGTTTAGGAAATTTACTCATAAATTCTAAAGACAAAGATGATAAATTTAACAATTCTGGTGTCTATAAACTTATTTGCAAGGAATTTGCTGCATTTTATATTGGTAAAACGTGTATAAATTTTAATATAAGAGTAAGGGAGCATACAACAACAATAGTGGGTTTTCAGAATTTTCTAATCATTTGATAGAAAATGGTTATAGTTTTGATAAAAATTTGGGATTGTCAATTTTGCATATAAACGGTGTTGGTCATAAATTAAATAATTTGGAATCGTTGGAGATAAATAAAACGTGTAAAACTAATGAAAAAATATAAACTACCAGCTGAATTTAACTCCGTGTCCCATTCTAAAATTTTTTCCTTAAAATTATTCGACTGAATTTGTATTAAGTTTCGATTTTTGTTAGGTACTCATTTTATTTTTTATATAATTGTTGTTTTTTTTTTAAAATAGATTCTGGTAAAGAAACAATAATATATTTTAGTAATTTATGACTTCCTGAAGAAGAAAATTGTATTTTTCGAAACCGGTAGTTGTATTTAAACTCAATTAAATGGTTAATAAAACAAAGATAATAACTAAATATTATGAATTTTAACCACATGGTTAATATTGCTAATTTTAAAAGTATTATCATTTCTTTTCCTAAAATATAACAAGCTTAGCAATTTTACTTAAAATAATTATGTAGACATCTGAAATACTCACATATACTCAAATAATGGAGAGTTTAAACTGTGTACAGATATAATCTCTTTGTCGAATTTAAAATTTATTCAACACATTTCTCCGGATAGGAAAACGTTCAGATTCTAATTCCGATAACAATCAAATTTTTTCGATAAATAGAATTTTTTTATGTTGATTAATTTAATTTGTATTTTGTAATATCTTTTTAAAGTGCAAATTATTATATTAAAAAAATATTATTTTTGTTCAGCCTTGTACAAGACAACCTACAACTTTGTAGGGAAGATTAAGAAAAAAAATTGTTGAAAAATCATGAAAAGCGTGTGCTCATAAAAACTATCTCCATACCTTTAAAAATAATAAAATTATACATATTTTTTTAATTGCCTTTGCTAATGATGAAATAAAAATTGTACTATCAAGAAGTTTAGAAAACTCGTATCAGACTCTGTTTCAATATTCACTTACTTAATTCAGGAAATACGGCTCGCTTCTTCTCTCAGGAATGTCCAGAATTCATAGTGTGAAACCATATCATAAATTTTGTTGAAAACCTTAGGGCCTATAATCTTGATACGGAGAGCGCGCCACGAATGAAAAATTCAACACGACGATTTCTCACTACCGTTACATGTGTACCATCTTGTATGGGTATGGTATATTTCTAAATATATATGGTTATAAAAGTATTACCTACTTATAACAATAATGAAAGCATTTATACGAAGACTTTTAGAAGAATTTAAAATATTGTCTATAATCTATTATTTTATTTTGTATTTAAAAAATGTAATTACATCAATAATGGCACAAATGTTGATTTAAAAAAATTTGACGTACACATACAATAATACCCCGACTTGAATTACCTTAAATTTTATATGATAATTAATCAAATATTTTAATTTAAACCATGAACCGAAATATATTTTTTCGTTTTAATAATGAATAGTTTATTAACCCTGTGTTTAACCAACCAACCAGTTTCGGAAAATACTTTTTTTTTGTTAAAATGTTTAGGTATTTAAGTATTTAAGATGTTTGAATAATAATGGTAAATAAAAAATTATTATACTTTTGAAAAAAAAACGGAATGTCTCTTTTAATATAAAAAATATTTATCTTAAATGGAATAATTTAGAATCGTTAGGAATAATTAAAGAGTGTAAAATTAACGAAAATATTATAAATTACGAACTAAATGTAATCACTAATCCAGTCCTGTCTTAAAATTTTTTGATCGTTTAGTCAATTTCCACACCTTTCAACAACGAAACAATTTATGTTAGGTACTATTTTTTTATTTTTTTAAATTGAATTTGAAAACATTTGAATATTTTGAGACATGATTTTAGTTAGTTTTTTTATCATCTTGATGAAGGAAAATATAATTTTGAATGTAAATAACTCATAGTGGTTTTAAAAACAAAGTTATTAAACAATTAGTTTTGAAATATATCTTCATGACAATTAGAAAGTTAACTAAATGCCTTGAATTAATCAGGACCGGTCTGAAAGTTTTAAAAGAAATCGTTTCGAGTGCAGACCGAATATCAACCGCTAAACAAGATGTAAATCATAAATAAATATTGCGGAAGAGGAAAATCATTAATTGGACAATGAAAATCAAAATAACTTATTAGTTGGCTTCAAAAATCATTATCCTCTAGTTAAAAACTCTTGTATGTTAATTTTATTTGACATCATGCGTAGTTTTTCAATTAATACCTTATAATTCATATAAAACTGTTCGATTTTTAGCGATTGATGTGACCAAGAGTCAAGAACCAATTGTGTATGGACTTATAAACTTTTCTATTTCTAAATCGTCGTTTCGACTCAGGATGTCGTGGAATCACATACAATGTAACATTAGGGGATCACTATACTTATTATGATGTGGAACCACCTATGACATTCTTGAGATCAAAACAATGTATCATTACATCTCTAGCCATATTAGTCAGACCAAAATTCACCACCAATACAATTTTACAGACCACTTCATTATCAATATTTTTAAAATGTATTTAAATTTACTACCAGGTAGCTCCGCCGATTATTATTATTATTGTGGCCGTTTTGCGGCCAATAGTGACCGCTGGGCGGTCATTGGTGACCGCTGCGCGTTCAAGGTCTTATCAGCTATCGCCGATTGCTTGCTGATGGCACTGCGGGCGGCTATTGAGGCCTCATCGCGGCCATTGATATCTTGTGCATCCTTATTTATTATATAGCTTTACAGAGAAGCAATCGGCGATAACCGATATTATATAGCATTTTGTATTGTTGTCCCTGGAATTGTATAAATGGAATTGTAATATAATTGTAATTGGAATTGGAATATAAATGGAATAAATAATATTTTTACATATTAACTTTAAAATATATGTATCCAATTAAAAAAATTCTTGTAAAATACGAATAAAACATTCGTATTCTCATAATTAGACAGTTATATTATAGAAAAGAAACTGACCATACGACTAAGGCGATGTGACCATGAGACATTGATGAAATGACAGGATGACAGATACTAAATATAGTTGCCAGCCGTAATACGATTTCGCGGATATGTATTTACGTACTGTTATTGATTGTATAAAAGAGAAAACATTTAACTTATCTTAACTTTACTTTAAAAACATGTTCTTTTTTGCCCGCTGACGTCTCACAAACCTGATTATTTAATCAAGCATTATATAGCCATAATGAAACAACATCCAAGACTTGCAAGACGTCCAGAAAATCATAGAAATAGATGAAAATAGATGGGGATACGTAATATTATTATAGATTTTAACTTTTTCTTTTATTTTGACATCTTTTAATGTTATAATATACATTTAAATTATTTTAGAAAACTTTTTATATGCTTAAAATCATCTAAGAAATTATTTTTTAATTTTAAAAATATTTTATATCTGCTCCTTTTATAATTAAAAAAAGTTCATTTTAAGAGGAGATAAAGTATCTATCATTCAATCAATGTTAATGTTAAGTAGACACAAACGTAAGTGATAAAAAATATAATTTTGAGAAAAGCTTTAGAAGAAATGAAGACAAAAAAAATTTTTTTTAGATGAATGTATAAATTTTTTTAAAGTTTTCATATTTTATAATAATAAAGTAACATTATCTGTCATGTAAAAAAAGTTAAAATTTTTAAAACGGTGGTAATTGTACGACGCATATTAAAATTTTTTTTTTCTAGTAATATTCAATAAAATTGTAAATATATGAGATTCACTTAAAAATATTTTTTTCTACATAAAACAACTTACGTTATCATGAATTTTTTTTTGTAAACTTTATTATTAATTGGCTTATTTGTTTTTGATGCATTTGAGTAAATTCTAATTAAAAGCAAGAGTTAGTCATTCAAGTTAATTGCAATATGTCTCCGAATCAACTGTTTTAATTTTCTGTCTAGAATTAGTCCAAAAGTTTAATCTTAAAATTTGCTGGATAAAAGATAATCCCATGCAAAGTTTGATTGCGGTACCTCTTGTGGTTCCCAAGTTATAAACCACTTCAATCTACTTTAAATGACTATACCAATCGGATCTAGAGATGGCTGTGGTGGCTTTTATACCTAGTAAACATTAAACATACAAATATTCCCGTAGGGAACAGATGTATTGAAAAATATAAATGTCCAAATAGGTCTCATTTTCAAGTAGTTGTTGATACTACCAAATATGTAACAAAATTAATGAATACTAATACACACTATAGTAATAGTTATACATATAATAATAAACAACTCAAAATGAAATACTAATTAGATGTATTAATTAGAAAGATATACATATTAATTAGAAGGATATACAATTTTATCTAAAAATATTGTTGTTGCGATAATAATGGAACGATAGATGTATTAATTTGAAAAGTGTAACATATGGGTTCGAAAATTTATCGTCAAAAGTACTGTCGCCGTAGTATAGTTGGATAATGCACCGTCTCCGGATTAGAAAGAAATCCAGGTTCGAATCCCGGTAGCGCAACAACAATATTTTTCGATAAAATTGATTTTATATGTATATATTTCTAATTAATACATTAAATTAGTATTTAAAATATCACACACCTATGTTCTGAATAATTACAACTTCACAATAAGAATATGTTCTCCTTAATAACTCAAACATGTATAATATAGTTTTTTCATTTACTCTCAATTATTAACTGATTATAATACATATAGATGACCATATATTATAAACAATACCATATATATCATTAATTGACATGGCGGTTACTTTATGATGTAACATGATTATTTTAATTTTCAAAACAAAACTTTGTACTACACACACGTTGGGTTTTTTTTCACTACTATTTTCGAGAGGTACAGTCCCTCTCATCATCAGGTGATAACAAAACTAAATACAATCGTTGCCGTTGATGACTGAAACCTCCCCCCTCTTCTCAAGCTCCGCCACATTGTCCGAAAAGACTGTAATTAGTTTGATTATCACTTGATGATAAGAGAGACTCAACATTTTGAAACTAGTAGTGAAAATAACCCTACGTGTGTGTAGTATAAAGTTTTTTTTTGAAAATTAAAATAATACAGTACGTATTTAAATAAATCGAACATAGTCTGTGATAAAGGAGACATTGGATGAATGATTCTTTTCATATATTTTTTAGGATATTTAATCGGTAAAATCTTTCCAGCCAAGTCTGTAAAATTATTTTCCATAATATAAATATGCTCAATTTTTTCTCCAACTCATTTAATTTTTCAGTCTGACATGGTTTGAACTTCCGGCTATAAGATTTTGATGTAGAAGCCATTTAATAATATAAATCTTCATTGCTCATTTTGTTTACGCGATTGATTCTGACTCATACTCGTCTCACTCAACCTAGTGAGATGACAAGCCTGAGAGCCTTCTTGGCAGCGTCAATTTCATAAGTATGTATTCACGTATCATATTGCACGGAATTCATATGATGGCCCTTTTCAAAGTAATACAAATGGAAACTCCCGTGTATCGAATTATGCAGAAATCGAGACTAGAAATTTCAGAAGCAATATATATATATAAAGAACTTTCTGTATAATATCAAACCGAAACTGCAATGAGGTATTCAAGGGCATGGATTCTTCTAAATTGTTACATTGTAAAATTGACTTCTTACCGGGCTAGTGATAGATTTTTTAATTCTTATCTATCATTATTGCCAGCGATACACATCTGTGCAACCTTTCTCTCTTAATACAGGCCATTATTCCCTTCCCGTGTTCCAGTAATACAAACCTATGTTGTAGGTACCAGCACTATTTCTAATTTTTATAAAAAAAAATTAATAATGTATAAGGCACTCTTTAGAATTCAAAACTAAAATTTAAAGCTAGCCGACATATGATTGTAATTGTTAATTTTAAATGAAAAATATATTAATAGTGAATATAAAAAGTATATTTTGAAACCATAGTAAATTTGGTAGACATCCTTTCGGTGGAATGAAATAAGGGGTGACCCTGGAAATGAGATGGTAGGAGAAAGGGTGAAATGTAAGGGGGGGGGGGGTTGAAGTGGCAGGGTTGAGGCTGGAGGAAGAGAAAGGGGTAATTTGCTCGCCCCTGTCGGATAAAATAAGAAAGGAGGTATACATTTCAAAAATATTTTTTCGAATTTAAGTGGCAACGAAATGACAAACATCCATACACAATAATGCGTGAAATTTGTTAATAAAAATAAATATAAGAATATGATGACGATTAACTCCTTCGAGATAGTGGATGTACATATTTTTATTACTAATGTATAATTTTAAATATTTGTAAACAAACAAATGTATATTTTAAGTCAAAGTAAAATTACGTATGCATGAATCGCCAAATATTTACAAATAATTGGTAATTGAAATATAAAAATATGTGTGTCTGTAAACTTTCAATTCACGAATATCCGATTTGCAAACATATAAATGTATACATATATACACACATAACAAATATCACAAATTTTCTTCGCCAATAAGAAGAGTTGCAATTACCACATCTGATTCAAGGATCACTAGTGGAAAACAAGAACTCTGATAAAAATATTTAATTTGAATGAAATTTTTGAACACATTATATTACGTTAGGATATATATGTGTATATAACGATTTATTTTCTGGGGGAATCTGCGTTAAATAGTCCCAAGAAGGATTTTTACACTTCTGACGTTTCGAGTAAATAAAATTATTCATACTAACGGTTTTAACCCTTCCCTAACAATGCAGTAACACAGGTCTACCTCTTTAATAAAATCTATAATATTTCGCTAAAATACATTTTATATTTTAGTTAATGTTAAGAAAAATATTTACGCTTAGAAATGACTAGTGAAAAATCAATTATTTAAAACGAATCATACATAAATAATTATTTTTAATTCATTGCATTGTAAAAATAATACGTTGACAAAAATACAATTTGTGGCAAGACAGAAAGAAATCACACATTAATTTCACAGTGAAAACAATAATAAACATACGAACATAATGGTGTCTCTTTCTCACTAATTAAATAAAGATAGATAAAAATAAAGGTTGTGTTATACAATGCAACCTCCTATACAGAACTTGATGAATGCTTCAAATTATAACAATAAACTTTTTTTAAATATTTAATGCTCAGTACTTAAAGTAAATTTATGGCATTAACGATTTTTTCCCATTTTAAAGACTAATAGAACACTAATTTCTTACGGTAACATGAGTTGACAGCATGGCTGCGTACGAGTATTTTATATCACGATATGGTAAAGGTTAACAAAACATCTATAGATAAAACAATAAAAGAAACAAAAATACCAAAACTTCTGAGTTTCCACCTACATACATAGCTTTCTTATCGTATATTAGAACAACTGATAAATTAATTCGTCTCTTCAAAGTAATATTAAAACTATTTTTGGAACAGAAAATAAAATATCGTTTTTATTGAGCATCCTCGAAGACAAAATATGTCTCGAATCTCACGAAGTGTATAAAATTTCCTACTCTTCATGTGACAACATATATATCGGCCGTTCAAATCGGATGATCTCATCGCGGGTAGCCGAATATAGGTTAGATGTTAAAAATAAAAAGATTACATCATGATTAGTGCAGATTGTTCTGACTGAGAGTCATACAATAGATTTCTATAATGTACACACCATAGCTAACCCTCACTTAGAATTATTTCGTATATATAGAGAAGCAATAGTAATATTCAAACATAAAAATAACATGAAGAGTAGAAACGATTCCATAAGAATTCCACACACCTGAACAAATATCTTAGATATAGCCGTCCACAAAAATACATCCATCCAAAAACATCTATTATTAATAATAAATCAACAAAATCCCCGTATAATAATCAAAGAACCACTTAGCAAGGTAATTATGCGTGCACAAAGCCGGCTATTAAAGAAATAACTAAATTACAAGTCACCTTTCGTCACCATTAGATACAGTTAATCGCGACATTGTCATGTTGTTAATAATAATGCAGCATCGGACCGCGCCCGAATTTCGGAAAAACGCAATGAGCATATCCAACACTCTTTAGCCCGCCATAGATATGTTCAGTCGGGCAATCGGCAGCGCTCGGCTGGATTCGTATGCCCGAGGACCAACAAACTGACTTACCGACAGGGAGGGTCGCGCAACGACCAAAAAAAAGTGAGATGTCATTCACCCGGGAGACCATCGCGCGTCTGATAGAGATTATAAACGGACCAGTCTCCTTGGGAGACGGATCCTTTGAATTATCACAGAAGATGTATCGCGATATCCGACGAGGTAGAAAGAACGAGATCCTTACATCTATAATTGTACGCGAGTGTTCGTTCCGGTCTTGGGCTCCGTTCGAAATAGTGGCGTCGCTCCGAACGTTCAAGAATAAAGATGTTGGAATATCTATACAAATAAATTTAGAGATCAAATACTACCACTGTGCGTTCGCCTTAAAACGCGGAGGATAACTTCAGCATCGTGAATTTCGCCACGTCAGTGCGAATAAGAGTTCTTCGTTGTTTTCCCCCGATAGATATAGATCAACTTTGTTGTTTCTTTGACGACATTTCAATGTAAATAAATTATTAAATTCCCATAGTTGTGTTTGATTGTACCTGAACGAAACCTTCCCATTGCAATAAGGCTACTCATTAACGGACTACTTTTCTTCAAGAAGCCGCCCTGGCTCATATCCCTGCCCATAGATCTAGCCAGAGCTTAATCCAGTTCACAAGTGAGATGTCTAAAGAATTAAATATATGTACTCTATACAATTGAAGATGGCGATGAGCATGTACAACAATAACAGTATTAGTAATCGTAAAAAGATTTTAACTAACTTTCATTTTGGCTCTTGCTTCGAACAATAGAGTTTACTAATTACTTATTATACATACATGAAGTAATGAAATATGAAGTAAATGTGTTTTGTGCAGCATCGCAAAGGTTTATGGACCATTATTTTTTGTGGAGAACAAGTTTACTGGGGTAAAGTATCTCGGCATGCTGGAAAACTGGTTTCTTCTGCAATTAAATGAAGATTCAGAAGACAACATATTTCAACAGAACAGAGTTCCACCTCATTGGATGTTCGAGTTTTTTTTAATGTATCTCTACCTCAACGATGGATAGGTTACATTGAGAATGAAGGCCTGGCTCATTAGTTCTGGCCCCCGAGATCTCCTGATCTCACGCCGTAATAATAATATTTGGTTACAACTGAGTCTATCATTTTGAATAACCCTGTATTCCATTTAGTCTGTAATTCAAAACGTTCATGCACTGAGCTACCAAAAATCTAATTTTAATTATTTCGGAATAGGCACGTGACTACTTTCAAAGTGATCTCCCCCGACTGAATGTACTTGGCCCAACGCTTCTTCTTCTGTTGCATGTCTTCTGGAGTTAAAGCCTTCAGAAGCCTCATCGTTTCACGTTTTAATCACAGGGGGCTAAATCGGGCAAATAAGAAGGTTGTTCCGCGGTAATCATGTCGTTTTTGGCCATAAACTCAGGCACAATTAGCACTAAGTGCGAGGGTGTATTGTCATGAGGCAGGATCCAGTTCTTTTCCGTTCATAAATCAAGTGGCGCAAGTCGCACACGCTATTTTGCTGCAAGGCTCACCGACCTGTTTTCACTCTTTACTCGGCTTTCTGTTTCCAGATCATACATCTTGGATGCACCCAAGACTCATTTACAATTATTACTTTTAACACGAAATTCAAACCTTCTTTATTTTCTCTCCAGTATTCAACATATAGTTGTTTTTGTTCCTGCTTCGAAACTTTGAAAACGATTTTTTCACACAACTCCCGAACGTTTAAATCATTTTTCAACATCTATTAAACAGTGACTTTAATAACACCTAGCTCAACAGTTATCATTCTAGTGAATTTAGCTATCATACAAAGAATTTCTCGCACACAATTTCTTGTGAAACACGACAAAAGCAGAGTTTCACAAGAAATATGATATTGATTTCGCTCCGTTTCGACCGCGCAAAAAAATTGTTTACAAATACTCCCACAGAAAAATACGTACCCACGCGATTGTAACTCAACTTGTAATAACAACTCATAAGACTTCTCCCTAGACGACAAACTACGGTAGAGGTGCCAAAAAATGATGCACTAACTTTTTTTTCACACAGTGTATATTGTATTTACAAGTACATTTGACATCCACCATTAAATTACGAATATAAAGTATCAGCAACCGGTTACTTTGAGTATCGGTTTACGTGCAATCAGAGGATGACGGATAATTTGAGACTTTCCTGTCCACCCAGTAATATCTTGTATTGAATAATAAATGTGTTGAAGCATTCCCGATACTTGAGCTTTTCTTCTTATCATGAAACTAAATTTTTCAAAATGTAGAATAGAAAACTTAAAGAATCTCAAATTATCCATTAATTTTCGTTAATTATCAAATCGTAATTTATACTTGTTTAAATCGTTAAAAATTGTATTTTTTTTTTCTTTCTTTATCCTCCCTACAATCTGTTCCGACTTCAAACTCTCCTCATTCTCGGAACTCCAGCTTTTAGGGGATCTTCCAAAAGAACCAAGGTAACCAGGGATCCTTTGATTATTATTATTAATATAATTTGTAAAATAACAGAAAATTTCATCAGAAGTGCAATACGCAAAGAAAAAAATTACATAAAGTCAGCATATTTTTTCATTACCAAAATCAAAAATAAATACAAAATGTGAAGTAAAGCAATTTATCCGTCACCATTGAGTTGAGACACAAAAAAATGTAATAATGTAGTCTTATAAAGAATTAAATTTACACCAAGAATGTCGACTACCTCCGCATATTCATTCCCCAACGAATGCGTCCTGATGACCGCGGAGTTATCTAATGCATGAGTTCTGACATTACCACTGTAATAGAATAATGAATTGTATCTCGATGACCTCAATGGTGCGTGAAAGTCAAGCAGACCAACAATCTGGGGATAGTCTATCATACCATTGATGATCCTGTATAGAAATATAAAGTAGGTCATCGTATTTATGCAACGTCATGTGGGGGTAACCACCATATTTGCATACTAATATCTTCATTTGGATTTAAAGATTCTCGTCAAGTTTTTCAGTATGCTTTTGATTTGTTTTATTATTGGATTCAGATGTTTTCAAATATCATACATCATAATAGGTCTCATGCACGTCTTTAACATTTTTATTTTATCACTTTCTCATGTTTTCATTGTTCCTTTGACGTCTCGTAAGCATATTCAAGACAGTCTTTAATGGCAGTAATTATTCTGCCCTCTAACCCTATCTGTCAAAGTATTTCAATTGAATCACTTATTCTATTAGTTTATCATAGATTACAAGTTTACACCTATCTGAATATTTTAAAAACTTAAAACGTTAGTTTGTTTGAGATCTCTGATATAACATTCTCTGGAGAACATATTCTGATTCCGACAATATTCAAATATACCCAAGAGAAGTATATATATATATATATATTGTTAACTTTTTATAACTGTACATTTAAAACTGTGTTTTTCCCGATATCAATCGCTGGTTTATCAAAATCTCATTTTTGGTTTCATTTAAAGTTTCCATAATTAAAACATTTCATAGAATCCCTACAATATTGTTCGTTGGTGTAATATACAATATCAAGTTTTTCCACAAAGCGAGTGAGATTCATAATTTAATTAATATGAATATTTAGAACATTGTTTTGACTTCCTAATATTATATTACTAACTGATTTCTTATGTAATTAGAATAATTATATATCACCTAGGTCACGATTAGATATCAGATGTATAAATTTGAGAATAAATACAGAATAAAAAATATCACTTCTATGTCCATTTACATGTTACAATATTTATACGTACATCTTTAAAATTGATGAATAATTAAAGGTATTTTGTATCGATCTTGTTTGAGTCCGGTAAAAAAAATTTCAAACTGACTACCAACATTATCCATAATGGCCTCTTCTACATTTATATAACTTAACTTCAAACTGATTTATTATATACGTACCTATATTGAAATATTCGAAATTGGTTAAATATTTTCAGTAAAATATCATTTTATTCTAAAAAAAATAAGAGAATATTTGATATAAATCATTAAGAATTAAAATAAAAATATAAGTTTTAATAATTTGGGAAAAAATTCCGTTTGTAATTACTTTCGCAGTTTACAAAACGTTTGACAAAATATGGCAGTGCCCTACCTAGTATGAGAGACAGAGAGACACACTTGAAATAATCAAGACGTGCAATTCGATATTTTTTATTCCCAAAGCGTCACAATTTTAAATAGGCTAGTAGATAATTAAGAGCATGCCTTATCACCTTATCGCGGTGGGGAATATTGTTTACAATTTTAATATGGAAAAGTATAAAATATGGTTTTGGAAAAATCTGCATTTTATTTTTCACCGTAAACATAACTTAATATAAATCTGTATTCAGCGAATTAAACAACGATCGAAGAATTTTATGGCAAATTGGAAATGGTGATCTAAAGTATTCAAAACTATAATTTTAGGAAACTTCAATGCAATAATTGCAACTTAACTTTGCCATTGCCCCATGGATAAACTTACGCCAGAACAAATTTATTTCTAAAAACGTGGTTCAGTTCGCGAAGTGTTACGGTTGACATAATCAAATTAAGAAATAAAATATATAGGTTGTTTTTTTAGAGGTTTGTTTTTCGAATTGGCGACATTTTTTCCAGCGACAGCCAATTTGACAGCTGACAGCTGATTTGTGCTCAGTTTGATTTGCCATTTCACCATGAAATTGTGCAAAATTATTTCGAGTATCGTAGTTCAGTTTGTGAAACCATGCGCAACGTCCATTTTACGGTTGACATAATCGTCCATCCGAGCAAGTAATTCGAATAACCATGGGTCGTTTTCATGGGCCATGGTTAATACCTATGGGCCTAATACCATGGACATTACCACGATTTTTATGTGTTTTATTTCATTTTAAAGTTCTATCTATACCTCTTAAGAAACACCTTTTATAAACACGTAATTCGTGAATCTTATCCGGAATATATGCACATGGAAATTAGTACAGTGTGTAGAGAAATCGCAGTAAATGACAGAATGGCTAGATGAAGTTTGTTTTCATCCATATATTCATGGACCAACTAGGAAGTGTGGGAACTATCGGATCTTGTCACTCATCTTACGTGTCGGTAAAGTCATGCTACATATAAATAAATAGTGACTGAAACATTATATTGATTAGTAAATACCAGCAGAGAAGGATTCGCCAGACATCCGCCAGAAAATAGAAAAAAATCGAGTTTTATGCACCCTTGCTATATTATATTGACTATTAAAAGGCATTTGACTATATCAAATAGTCCTACAGAAAATAGGAGTTGTTTTATCGGTGATAGTCGTAATGCAAGACTTACTCGTATACTTACACAATTACGATTAATAACTTCTCATAATAATCCTTTAAAGTGTTTAAAGAAATTTAACAAGGGTGTGTGTCTCTGGATCTCTTAAAAATGTATGAGGAATATAAAATGACGAGAGCACTTAATGGATGGAAAGGTGTTTCAACAGGCGGTAAAAAATTTTTCAACCTACTATTTTAAGATGATACCATACTAATTATTGCGACTAGCGAATACGAAAGGGCAGAACATATCCATACGATTGAAAAAATATTGGTACTGAGTCTTGCAATAAACAAAAAAAAGAGAAAAACACTCAGATCACTTTGACCAAATTCCAAGAACTAATATTTTTTACGACTATGAAGAAGTCAGTGATTTTATCAACCTAGAATATCTCGTTTCAGGAAATAGGAGGGTACAAATCTGAGGTCTAAAGAAGAATTGGTATGACCAATCTGCTATGTCGAAGTTTTACCAAAGTTTGGATTAACTGCTCTATTTTAAGAAAAATAAAATTGCGAAGAATCAATGGTGTTCTCCATTACTCTGTATGGAGATAAATGATCCTGAGAAGGAAAAACACATGCTCGACGTTTACGAAATATAGTCTTGGCGTTGCACGCTACGTACACCGTGTATTGCGAGCCGAACATATGTATATTTTCTTCAGGAACTCCGAACTAAAGAAAGACTCTCCACCTTATACAGTAAAATAACTATTTCGTACTTTGTGTGTGTTTCTAGTAGAGACGGAGATACTCTGGAGAAATTAATAGGCAGACCAAGTCCGAGACATAAATGGAGCTTCGCCACAGATCTAACTAAACAAGGTTCAGGATCGCGAAGAGTGTAGACAAGCAGTTCACCCTGTAAAAGCAGTATGGAGTATCACGATGCTCAGCCATAAGCACATCAGCCACGATTTTCTCTTCCTTTCTTACTTATTGTGTTTGGCTGACGCGCGTATTAAATTCGTTAAGGATCAAACGTTTGATTTATATTTATCAATTACATCATGAATTTTCTGTCAAAATAATAATACCGTTAAATAACAATTCAGACAATTACAGAGTTTTCTGATCGAATATTATTTTAAAGACGCGCTTGTTGATCGAAATATAAGATCCAGTGATCAAGTGATTGGGGATACGAGTCCTATTTTTACTCAACTTAAACAGCAAGCGCTCAACTTAATTTGAAAATAGTAACGATATTGATATGAGATTTATTAAAGAAAACACATTGTTATTGTGTTGTTTTTAATAAAAATTAAATTAGCCAACAAAAATATTTTTTCTTTAATTCGATTTTTCCTCTATATCCTTCTAATTGATACATTTAATTTGATATGAAAGTAGTATGAATTTTGATATGACATGTATTCCGAATCTCTATTAATAAAATCTGAGGATGAGAGTGATCTCGATATTATAGTCCTACTCGAACAAACGAATGACCATTATTATCAAAGATTATTTTCCGAATACAGGTTTTCACCTTGAGAATTAAATATATTGAATATCTTCTAGAAACAATACCTTGTTGCTATGGGTATAATAGATACAAAAGGATTATTTTAGCAATTTTACACCATGGATTCAAACTATTTACTAATACTGGACAGTATTCTAACAGACCTATTTTTAACTAAAAAAAATTATGAGCTACAAGTTGAACTGCATATCAAAATATATTCCACCACATTAAAACATTCAAATTATAAAAATGTAAATTTAAAAATGTAAAAATATTTTTATCTCTGATTAACAGACCAAGACAGAATTATAAGTTTTCACTAACATCAAACATAATACACGTAATACAAATCAATATTATAAGAGAAATCTTATCATAATAAGAATATTAAAACGTAGAAAGGTAAAAATTATTATTTCTTAATTCTTACCTCTTGGAGAAATAAAATAATAGACAAGAATGGTAGGATGGGGAATTAGGAAAAGACGAATCGGGTCTAAGTAAATAAAATATTAAGTTATTAAGGAGAACACGGAATCTCAAATACCTTCGAGTAAGGCGATAGCAGACGCAAAACAAAGTAGATGGCCTTCAAATAATGGAACGATAAATGTATTAATTTGAAAAGTGTAATATGTGGCCTCAAAAATTTGTCGTCAAAAGTACTGTTTGCTGTAGCATAGTTGGATAATGCACCTTCCTCGCATTGCAAAGAGATCCAGGTTCGAATTCCGGTAACAACAACACTATTTTTAATTGATTTGATATGTATATCTTTCTAATTAATACATTTAATTAGTATTTAAAATATTAAGAAGTGTACTTATCACATATAGAGTGTAATCTGGACCCACGTGCTTATTAGAATCTAATTTATTAAACTATTTTTAATTTCATATGGAGAAGGATATTAAAAATAGTTTAATATGTTATATTAACCTAAACCTTATAAGATCCCATTATTATAGTTCGAATTGTGGTTTTTACTGGAAATTAAATTTTCGTGAATTTCACACTGCGAATAATTTCATCAACCAGCTGTTTATAGGTGCCGAGCGAGTATCGGCTGTATTCTAAAAGTTAAACTACGATGATATAAGTTCTTTCACGCCATATGCGTGATATCATAGCAGGTAGATCTGAAATCATTTGACAAAAACATTAAAGAGGAACTAAATGATTGGGTCGCCAATCAATGTATCCAATAATGACAACGTTATAAATAATTTCAACTAAGAGTTGCCTAAGGGTAGTTTTTCAAAAAGGGGGTAACATGTTAAAGTATAAAATAATGACGCATTAAGCAATAGTTTCACTGCTCGTTTTATCTATCTTTGAGAAAATTGAAAGCCATTCATTGAAAAGTCACATATTTATATAATTTGTATGCAAACTTTTGAATTAACTAAATAATTACTTGAACATTTCATAAATTATTGACTAAGTCTAAGAAATTAACAGATCAAATCATTATACGACCCAGAACTAGTTAATTACTTTATTGATCCTTATGCCGGGATGAACTTTGAATTAGTAGCTATTAAGTAACGGTGTTAATAATAATGATTACACTTGCTTTATTACAAAGTAATAAATTAATGTAATATCCATCGCGCCACCTTTATGCACTGATAAAGGTAAACGATTAATATAATTCATGTGAACAGACACATACCATTTACAGTGAGATCAAATGTCTGACAATTATAAATTTAAAGATTTTCAACATTTAAAACAGTTTAACACAAAAATTTGTCTAAAAAGGGAACCTTACAACGAAGAAATGTTAAAGTAAGGTAAGTAAAACGATTGGAAACAAAGGAAATGAAAAATTGATTGCGTTTCCTTTTCGAAATTTTTGAAGGCCACTTCAATCATACATCAGTTAATGTATGTTTTATTGGAAAAAGTTTTGGAAATTAGTAATAGTATATAAATAGGACTGAACATGTACTACGCTATACAAGTACGCGAACCTTTTATTTTGACTTTATTGCCTGCGTGACATATTTTAAGACGTTTTTAATAAACAGGATGTTTAGTTTTTCAGATTATCTTCCTAATAAATATAGCATACAATAAAATAAGTGTAAGTTTGAATTCCTTTACCTTTAAGTGTAAATATGTTTTATGGAAATTTCATTTGAGTTTATGATTCAAATTGAATTAATAATTAATTAAAGTCTAAAATCAAATAGTTTTTTTTCGGATGCACTATTCTCTAGGTATTACTATAGATTCATATTATAAAATATGAAAGCTCGCTAGTAGTGAAAAACTCAAAGAATAAAATGTGGTCATATGTTTGCAATTAAAAATACACTACACTGTAAATCTCGATCCAGTAAAACTGATGACAGCAGAATAGGCATTTTTTTTAAAATATTTTTATAATAGATTGTTTTCTCAGTGATTTTTTATTTACATTACAATGTATTTATGTTAAGGCAGTCTATGAAAAGATACAGTAAATTTTTATCACCAGCTAGCTAAGGCCAAAAGGTATTTAATAGATCTTAAACCCTCATTAATATAAAAGCTGGTAGTACTGAATTTTTACTAAAATAAATAAATGCAGATATTCTTGAAGGGTCTTTTTTAGTTTTGTTATTAATGTTGATATATTTAGACAATTTTCATAATTTAGAGACTTTATAGACCGTTCGTTATCTTTCACATCGATGTAATTGCTATTTAAAACTAAGCTAAACGCTATAAAAAAGAATTAACTTGGTGGTCTTTCGAGACAATGTTAGGTGAGGCTGGAAGCTTATTAAAATGTTAAGACATTTTCCACGTCTTACAGACTTTACAGACCATTCACATCAATATTATTACTATTTTAAACTAAGATAAACGTTTGTGCTGTAAAAAAGGACTAACTTGGTGGTAGCCTGGGATGAGGCTCAAACCCCCGACAACTTTAATTTAGATCACTAGGCGATTGTCAGACTCGTCATGGACTGTATTAAATTTCAGGACATGAATTTATTAACTGCGTGACGAAAATGAAATGTACTTGAACATTGGTGAGTGCTAAATAATTAATAGAATTAATAATCAATAATTTTATGCATAAATCAATAGAATTAATCACACCTGTGTAACTTCACACCAATCATAAAATAGAGATCTCAGAGAACGGTTTGATCGAAAATGTTAACTTTCATTGACCACCGTACAAGACGTTTCATATTAAATATTATAAGTCTTTGCGTGTTTTTATGTTCAAGTTGAATAAGAAAAAAAAATAAAACACGTAATATTTTTAATCAATTACATGTGTTCTATCTTTTTGTACAATCATTCTCCACTTGTCAATTAGTTTATCGATACCTGATTCGAAAAAATATTGTTTTTTTTAAGCAATAAATAGCCGATGTCGTTTTTTATATTTACATTTTTCACTTAATTTAATTGCATCTCTACCCATTACATTACAAATGTTTTAACTGCTATTATTGCATTACGTCCAAGTTGAAACTCATAAAGCATAATGTAGCGTAACTGGATTTCTTTCATCTCCACTGCCATTGTTGTTTTAGGGTCAAAAATATCACACGAAAAGAATATCCCGTTACTAACCCTAACCACCGACACGAACACTGAAAATTTATTTAGTTTATAAACAGTTATGCATTCAAACAAATGCTAGGAAAAAAAACGCAAGGACTTTTGGGACAAACTAATACATTGCACTCGCGAGAAGTAATTTCAAAGAATTACAATTCATGACACAAAATAATAAAAAATGTCACTCACAAGAATAATTTCAATGCAATTGTAAAGAAACACTAACTTAATTTTGGACATGGTCGATCATTAATATTAAGAAGTAAAATCTTTAGAAACTCTCATAATCTTGTTACACACAATATCCAGTTCTCAATTACTTCACAACTCTCTTCTTCAATTTGGTAAGGCAATCATTTTGCTTATTTTTAAACCATCATACAATACATCAATATTAATTTCCTTTCTTTAGACAAATTATGTACATTCCTAACAATTATTTTACACTCTTCTTATTTTTATGTAATATTTTCTTTACTATTACTTAATATTATATTATTTCGTTACTCACTGCATTCTTCTTTACTCACGTTTACCATTATGCTTACTTATCGCTTAAATTTGATTTCATTTAATCATCAAACTTTACGTATTTAACAGTCACATATATCTTTACGTGAGTCATCTTAAAAGTTATTATTTATTAAATTTATCTGTAGATATACGATTATGGTCCAAAAATCAAAGAATATGTGTATGCTTTTTTAGTGTCTTGGTTATTTCTGTATGTATTAATACATAGATCGGTATAATAAATTTGATTATTCTTAAATTGTCATTCTTCTTCCTACCTATAGTAGAGATGACCTTTTCTATTGTTAAAACTATATTTTTAAATTTAATATGTTTTTTGAGTCTTTCAGAATTTGAATTTAAATCATCTATTATCATCATTCCTTGTTCTATAACCCGGTATAGATCCTGACCTCTCCAAGAAATAGACTTCCACCGAAGAATAGGACTTTATTAATATTATCCTGCAACATAATTATGTAAATGTAAATAATGAGTTCAGTCAAATAAAATAAGACAATAAAGAAATCCAAAAGTTGTTACATTTTATATAAAAATATATTTCCGGTGGTGACAACCTGGAGTCATGTTTAGCTTTTTTCAATGCAATGTTAAACAGTATACAGGCCAATCCATCTATTGTCTTACATTGCGTATTTCAAACGGTTACACAGTAAGTTTAGTTAGACTGATTCACTGATGAGGTATTCTTATGTCACACTCGCACTGTATAAGTATAATAAATTCCTGTTCAATAGTATATGATCAAAATAAATACACGATTGAAATTTTTTATATCTTTAAACATGACTTTTGTCAAGTAGAAAAGTTGTTAGTATGTCAACTAAGAAAACCTAGACTTTGAAAGTTTATATAATTCATTATTTTTCTTACTTAGATTCGATTCTTCAATTAATATGTTTATCTTGATACAGCCTTCTAAAATTAGGTAATTTATACATCTCCCAAAATACTCTGTGATCGATCGCGGTAGGTATCCTAGATGGCGTAGGGTACTCGAGAGCCTGATCCTCGGTTCAAGTGGATCAACCCCTCCGCTCGCGGGTACCTAAACTTGTGTTATGATTATCTCTCATATTTATACACAAATCTAATACAAATATTAAGATAAAGTAGAGAAAATAAATTTATTTATTATTCAACTGTTTTTAAGGTCGTTAAAAATTTTAGTTATGATTTTTCGGTTTCAATGTATAGATAATATTTTTTTTAAATATATAATACCTAGATATCGGTTTATTATTGGGTAAATAAACAAATATTTTAATTTTGATCTCTGAAGAGAGAATAGATCAACTTACTTAACGTTATGAGTATCAAACATTCCATAATACTGGAACAGTGTTTGTTCATTAAGGAAACGAAAGATGTAAACGTTGAAACTCTTTTAAATTAACAACTATTCTGTAGATACACATATTAAAATAATATTTACGTTGCATTTTAAAATAAGTTCATATTTCGCAAACAAGACCAAGGCACCAAGGATATGTTAGATTATAATTTTATATATTTACATTACTGATGAGACCTAAAAAGAACCAAAACTTTAAATGTTTAATATTTGTTAATTTTTCCATTACATTGCAATGATGAATTAATCAAAATATTAACAAACGCGGTCACAGTTAAGCCAAAGTCGCTGTGCCTTGAATGGCGCCTACTTCTGCGACTTTTTTAAATTCATATTCATCTATCCTGAACGTTGACAAAAATATATTATTTATTGTAATACAAAATAAAGCTATATTTTATAATATTTATATTACTAATAATATATCATAAAAAATATATTTGATAGTTAAAAAACACTTTAATTACTGAAATAATACAGACTTTATTTAAGCTATAAGCACTCATAATTTTCATGGAAATTTTATATTTATAAATTAACATAGACCTACCGTCTCCCTCTAAATAGATGTGTAATATATTTAATTGAATACCACCCGTTCTAAATTTTACAAAGTTACTTTTGAGGATCCAGAAACAAAGATACCCTTCCCTGGCTACCTCATCACCACCCCAAGATATTAATTAATGTGTATGATATTGAATTAGTTCCATCAATTCTACATATTAAATAATTAGTCCTTAGGATCCTCATGAAAATATGGTAATACTTCCCTCAGCTCCTTCAACCCTCCCTAGGATAGACTAAATAGTTCATACATAGTTCTTAATTAAAAATGTAATATATAACTACGTTCTTATTCGCTATCTTATATAATGTATATTTTTTAAGAACATTTAATAATTCTGTCAAATCATCGAAACTCTGAAATGCGTAGGTAACGTTACCTATCGAATATAGTATATAATATAATCATTGTTTTCATATAAAGGCTTTTAAAATAATAAATTGACTAAAAATAATTCCAGAATTATTGAACACTGAAAGCTAAATTACATTTCGAAGTGATTTTAATAATCGACGCCAACATAAAACCGAAGATTAAAATAGTAAGATAAAACACTTTGTATAAACCACTATTAATTGATAAATCAATATAGGTATCTTCGTCTGGAAACAAAGTATACTAAAATTTAAAATACAAGCATAGAAAAAAAAATAAAGTCTTAATAAATTAAATGTATTAATTAGAAAGATATACATATAAAATCAATTTATCGAAAAAATATTTTTGTTGCTACCGAGATGCGAACCTGGATCTCTTCCTATCCGGGGAGATGCATTTAATTTGTATTAAAAATATCACAGACCTGTGTTCTGAAAAATTGCAACTTCACAATATCAATGTGTTCTCCATAATATATATATATATATAGTGGTTTAAACAAAGTGTTATTATTCATATAATATGTGGCCACAAAAAAATGTTGCTAATATTTATGAAGTTATAACAAAAATTCGTGTTAAACAGACTGCCATTGAAGCAATATTGCTAATAAAATTGGCCAAAAAAATCAAATACACCCTTCAATAATATTAAAAATCATTCGTTGCTTTTATAATGATAAAATCAGCGTTCTTTTCTCGTGTACCTTATTGTATTCTTGAATCTAATCACAAATAAATTTAAATGAGATTTTGTTTATGATTACTGTGAATAAATTTATAAAGTTGTCGGGTAACTGTTAATTATACATATATTTATAACGTTTTACTTTTGTATTCAATATTATTGATTGAGATCATTAGAATTCAAATAATTATTCTCGTTGAATATAGAATAAGTGGTGACATTGTTTAATTAATCGTCGAATAAAGTTCTTCATCCTTGCGATTAGGCCATTTCGATGAAATACTTCCTTCAATATTCACCTTTCATCCGTCTATATAATGAAATATGCATTATTTAAAAGCAATTTGCAAAATCCACTGCTTAAGATCCAATATCATTTTTTCTTAACAATCGACTATTCCTATTTTGTGACCACGTGTTTTTATTTAATTCTTTATAATAATCATATATTTATAATTAGTGTTTCGGAATGCAACAAAATATTTTGTATCCTCGTATATAAATTTGCACATGCCTCGAATGGCAAAAATATATATTTTTAAAAAAGTATTATCAAACATATATGAAGGGTGAACAGCTTTATTCGAAGTGTGTTTCCATTAAAATTTTATTAACGTATATTTAAGGCTATTCAAGAAATGTATTTATAGCAATTTAGTTCATTTAAGTATATATTTTCTATACAAAACATTTATATAAATCTAGTTTATTTAAACATATTTTCTAGTTCATTTAAAAATTATAAAATATTAATTAACTTGATAATTTTGAAGGCATTTGAAGCAATGACACTGTATCATTTGTAACATCTTATGTTAAACCCTATTAATAAATATTCAGTACTCTTACCTTACTGCTCGTATTAAAAACAATCAAAGCAATGCAACTGTATGACAAATGAGAAATCATGTAATAATAATAATGATTATGGACCATTGTGGATAATTATAAAAGGGACATAAACCAAATAAAATCAATTTGGTGTAAAATGATTAAGTGGTGAGTTTTGAAAAAAGCCGCGACGACGGGTTCCCCGAATCGTGTTCGTTACGGATAGCATTCCGAGGCCTCACCGTCGGTTATTTTCGGGGCCGCGAGGTTCGACGGGCGCTACCGGTCGGATCGACGCTACGGACAACACTGACGTACCCGACGCCGCGCCGATGCATCGGCACCTCGCAAAGCTCCGCCGTAGGATTCGGCAAAAGTCGGCGCCTCCAACGCACGATGAATCGGATAAAGGCTTCGTAATTGCGTTCGTCTATCTCGGTCCATTTCATTTTATTTTTATGCACGCCAGTGTTAATCAAAAACCTTTCATGTGCGGGATCTGTAATTTAACGTAATCTTTGTATGAAAATACCGTGTAAATAATACTAGACTACTTTTTAAGAAATGTATTACATTTTTTTCATTCGGGGCCATTCGTGTCATTGGTTAAATATTTTAGATTTATATACTAATTAATGAGTTGGTTTGACAAAAAATGTAATTGTTCATAAGTTATTTACGTAGACTACAATAAATATTGAATCAATAAAGCACAGAAATTTGTATTAATAAATTAAATTAATAAATTAGAAAGCTTATACAGAAAATATATATTTATCGAAATAATATTATTAAGGAGACACACATTCTTATTGTGAAGTTGTAATTATTCAAAACATTGGTCTATGATATTTTAAATACTAATTGAATGTATTAATTAGAAAGATATTAATAAAAATCAATTTTATCGAAAAATATTGTTGTTGCGCTACCTAGATTCGAAAAGGGAAAGGTGCATTATCCGACTGTGCTACAGCGACGGTACTTTTGACTACAAAGTAACATATTTGGATGTATATCTTTCTAATTAATATATTTAATTAGTATTTTTATTTGTTAACTTTGTTTTATTAACCACTTAATTTAGTAACAATACTAATACCAACTCTTGACATTCTGAAGAAAAAAATTGTATTTTTCGAAACCGGTAGATGTATTAGACAAACAACAAACATCTACACATCAGTTCCGAGAGCAACAACGACATTTTATCAAAGATTCTACATGTTCTTAGCTCCGAAACTATACAACACACTCAGTACCAACTGAAAATCGTATAATTCCAATAAGATTACACAAATATGGACCTAATGTATGATTAAATCAGGTAGAGATAAATAAGAAGCATGGATATCCAACATTTTAATATAATTTATACAATACCTTCACTAATAATTCACTAGTTCTACAACACTCCCACTACGTATATTTTTACTTTTTTATACATATTTATAATTCTCTTTTTATTCCTGTCGATAAATAACACCACAAGAGCACCAAAAAAAAACTGGTTACTTTAACACAGACTTCAGTCTAGCAAAGTAGCCAGGACAACGCTGTATATATCAGAGGTGAAGTCTACTCCATCCCACACAATAAACTATGAGTAATGTCTTATGTTTATTATGTATCCACATCTGTTAGAACAAAAATATGTATGTTAATATATATATATATATAAATAAATAAATTTAAACTCAATTAAGTGATTAATAAAACAAAGTTAACAAATAAAAATATGAATTTTAACCACAGTTAATTTTGCTAATTTCAAAAGTATATTTAATTAGCATTCGAAAAAATATTACTTGTATAATTAAATACAGTGATTCGTACCTGGATATCTTCCTATTCGGAGAAACGTGTTAACCATTCCACTACAGCAACCGATTACAACAAATTTATAACTTATATCTGCATATTTTTATAAGTGATGCATTTAAAAAAATATACACGATCAACTTTACTAAATTAAAAATGCAACTTCACAACGAAAATGTATTCTCATTTATAGTATTGTATATTTCATGTGTCAAGTTTGTGTAAATGCCAAGTAGGCGTGAAACACTGTCAATTCGTGAAATCCTGTCATATATTGATAGCATAGCATATCATGCCTGTCTTATATATATGTCAACTATTTTAATTTTAATTATATGCTTCAAATTGTAAATTTTTTGTACAATGTGATGGTATCGGGGTTTGCTAATTTTCTGTATTGAACAAGACCGCATTTAATATTAATATTGCATTTTTTAAGTTTTTTTTTTAATCTCTTACTAATCTTAAAAATATTAAAAATAATATATAAGTACTGCATACAATGAATCTGCCGGATATAGTGAAATATTAAAAATAACATATAATAATAAATATTAATAATAAGACATATAACATAAACCTATTAAACAACATTTAAAGTGCGGTGATTCATTGGTTCGTGCGCGTCGCGCTTTTTGTACTCACTTTAATACTCGACGAGTAAGTGATGGGCCGAGCACGCAACTTATCTGGTGTCGGGCTCAAAAGTTCAGACAAGAAGGGACAATGGTTAACCAAACTCCTCCTGGACCATCAACGTCAGCAGCGATTCCAGTTCATGTGGCTCAAGTTCAACGTGAAATTATGCGCAATCCGCGTAAATCGATAAGGAAGATTGCAGCCTGTACTGGAATAAAAAAATCAACAGTGCTCATTATTTTGAAAAATAAACTACAGTCTCTCAACGAAAATGACTATTCTTTACGTGAAACCTTAGCGAGAACGAGCCACTCCGCTCACAGCTAGAATTTCAATGGAAAAGCTGAGGGGTATTTTTCCCAATAAATTAATCAGCAAGTACGGAGACGTACTCTGGACACCTCAGTCACCGGACCTTGCACCGTGAGACTTTTTTTGTGGGGATAACTTAAGTCGAGAGTCATATTCTCGAACAATTTAGGCCCTACAAGAAAATGTCCGCCGTGAAGTTGCTGCCATTGAACCGACGCTTTGCTCTCGCGTGTTCGCAAATTTAAGAGTCCGATTGAAGGAGTGTCTTGAGAGAAATGGACGGCATTTAAACGATATTTTTTATAAAACGTAAAATATGCATTATTAAACTCTATTTTATGTAAATAAAATATGAGAATAACATACAACATTGTCAATATTTCTGATCACAATTTACCTCCGTAAAGTCTATTAATGGGAAAAACTTTATATCTATAATAAGTTTAACTGACTGGTATATACTAATATATTGTATGGCACGAAAAAAAGAGGTTTAAAAAATGATTAATTAATAAAGTTTCATACATTTTTGTATCTACGATCAGTGTTTAGTGACGTACCGTATTAGTTATATTAAAACTTTGACAATCGAGAACAGTAATCACAATACACACGTTTAAAAGTAGTAAATATTTCAGAAAACCTTATCAAAAAAAAAAAATCCCTTTAATAACACGATCGTAAAGACGGGGACAATATATTTATTTATTTATATGATTTACTACAATAATTGCACAGCGTAGCACTAATTGCAAGCACTAATAGTGTATGAAGAAAATACAGAATACCAATCCATTGATACGAAAATTAATTGTAGTTACCCCATGAGACTTGCTTTTATAGAGTCAAGATGCATGCTTATAGCATATTTTGTCCTAATCTTTTAACTATACAAATCATTGTTTCCAAAAGTCAAGAATCGCAGGCCTAAATAAAGTAAAATATGATATAATTTCAAATACACGGGAACAATTTATTCTTGAAAATGTAACAAGATTAATGAGACTGATAGGAATTCAAATTTCATTACAACAATTGCTAAATGGCTGTAGGTATCCACAAGTTTATATTTGACAATTTGACACAATGAGATAAAGAAGTAAATCTCATAACACAGAGACAATAAAACATTATCCAAATCATAAAGCAAAGTTTGTACAGTTAAAACTTATATACTAAAATGACATTACTATGTTTCAACCGAGAATTTGTAACATAACCTTTAAAAATATTAACATTAACTTAAACTATTGAAATAGGGTTTATCATCATTTAAAGTTGCATCAAGGAGAAGTAAGGAGACTCACTTGTATAAACACTTGTACCAAGGCCTCCCGGAGTCGTGTTGTACGATACTCCGAATCGAGTAAGAACGGTCCAGATCGCATGCAACGCAATCGTACGTTCCTCCAAACTTTAGATGCGTGGGATGAATGACAGGGGGGTCATTTAATACAGAGTTATCCGAATGTGAAACGACGATAAAGATGGCGGTTTCCGAGTGGATGTTTCCAAAGTCGTCCGCGGAACGAAATGCATTTTGTACTACTTGTAGTTGGACCGATCGTCTCGTTATCTAAATGAGATCATTGCCATAATTAGAATAACACTTCCAATGAGCAAATCGCTGGAATTACCGAGACTTATGGTGTGCTCGTGACCTAGAGTACGAACATTCGTCTCGGATCCAATTAATATGACCAGCACTTGTTTAGATTTATATCTATTTTTTATTTATTATCTTAGTTTTATTAACCACAATTGAGTTTAAAAAACATCTACCGGTTTCGGAAAACACTTTTCCTTCTTCAGGATGTCATAACTAACTAAAAATATAGTATTTTTTCTTCACCAGAATCTATTTTTAAATATGAATCTTAACCACCAAGTTAATATTGCTAATTTTAAAAGTATTAGATTTATATCTCTTGTTTCATGTTATAATCGATGTAACGCAATTCTGGGGGTCCGAACCCAGAAATTAGTACCGTACAGTTATTACTTCCCGAACATGATGAGTATCATTCAACTTCGTCACACTGTTCATTGTTTTCAGCTCTCGGTCGTCTCTGTTTCGACTTTCGCTCGCCTCATTGGTCACCAGCCCATCCACCAATCATGCAACGGCTCGGTTGTAATGCATGTAACTAGTTGCTCAGCAAGAACATGAGACACTTGGCAGGATTCATGACATTCCCGGCGTATTGGTTCGTCATTAAGTCAGGATGGTAGCACTGCCCCGAGGGCCATTAAAAGGATAGCTTCAATAAAAAAATGAGTACGTATTACTTAAAAGCCTCTTGGGCGATGTTTAATAATGAACGTTAACAAAACAATTGAGCCTAATATTCTTACAGACTAACAAGAGCTTATATATTAGATATAATTTTTATAAACACACACAAGGGTTGTTGATTACAGAGTTGTGGTATCAAAAAAAACATGTACTAAAATACGGTTGATCTTGGTTAACGATTGCCACTAAAAAGAAATACTGGTTGAAATCCATAAGCGACTTATCCGGGGAGGTGGCGCCATTCCAGACAGCTGGTCCGGCTCCTGGCCAAATTGGCGAGGCGATGGTCGACGGGATTCCGAGCAACAGCCACAGCGGTGGAGAAAATATATCTATGTGGTAACGAACGCTGGGTTTAGACAACGTGGTAAGCGATACTCTTATCAGGTCCGGCGCGCAACGACGAGGATATTGTGACGCTTTCTTTTAGTGATTTGTAAGTATCCATTACACCATTATGTATTGAGAGGGATACGTATTCTCGCCGATGATGCGTGTACTCACAATCCTTGACCTAGCGTGACTGTCTTTTCACTTTCTTCAACGGGCGCGCTCGTGCTTGGGCACAAGACTGATTCGCGCCTGCACAATAGCGCGATCGTCCACACATCCAGACTGAGTGCTGATGGTTAAAACTGTTTCATAACATGCATTGTTTTAGGGGTTGTAGATTAAAACGAAGATCATCGAAACGTTCATATCTCAGTTAATAAATTCATAATAAACACAGATAACCCTTCATTATTATATGAATCATGCAAAATGACACGGTTGTTGACACCATTGCGGGTGGTTCAATCATTGGCTTCCGTATCTACCCAACAATAATCTTCTCAAAAACGGAGGAGCCCATCGACGTGTATATCGGAACATGCGGAGTGTATACGCATTGGGTGTTATATTTTGTTTCACTCGTGCAAATTAATTAAACGCCCTCGCATCAATACGTGCGAACGAGAAAACGATTCTTACCCTGTTCCTCAAAATCGAACAATACGTGTATATGGTACAATATTTATGCGGATAAAAATTATTACCATACACTTAAGATATTTTTGTTTATGAAAGGAAATGTTATATAAATATATGTTATAAAATAGGATCCTTTCTCGTCCTCCTATTCGGAGTTCTAGTAATTTTGTTGTACTTCGTACAGGGAAGGTTAATAGCAAGTATTATTAAATAATAAAACCTAATTATAAATATTTTTGTTTTCAGATATACTGGTTATGAATTAGATCCATTTAATTTTGTTGATTACATTATTTGGCTCAATTAAATTCATACCATCAATAACTAATAAATAACTCAAATTTTGTATTAATTTGTGATCATTGAAGTTTTATTTCTAATTTCATCGGAATTGTTTTAAATTTCAATTGCTCTTATTGTACACCTGCCCCTCAAACAATGGTGTTTTGAAATTTTACCGAGCCATATTTTCAAACCAATCTATCATGGAACCCATTAGTCGTACTCGTTGACATCGTTTGATATAGACATATTTTTAAAAATCACTTTCCAATAATTACAGTAATTTAGTTTCTATGCTATACTAGTAACATGCATTAATTTTGTAGAACGCTAGTACAGTAATACTGTTGTATCTTCAAAAAAATGGACAATCTTCATAAATTACAGTAGGTAATAATGCTCCCGCTGTTTGATAGTGATCTTTAGAATCAAATGTAATTTTCAATCAACTTGGCTTGTTATGTAATGGCGAACTTAGGGTAGAATGTTGAATTATTTGTCACGTTAAATATGATATACAGAGTGACTCGTACCTAGAGTCCTTTTTATTTAATTTTGTATAAAAAATGTTTATTTTTTTAGAATAACGTTAACATTTACGGAGATAAGCGACTTTTTCAACATTTATAACATAGATATTTTTTGTAATCACGAAAGTAATTTATATTGAATTTAAAATTAAATTAGTTAAAACGTTTGTTTGTACTGTAAGCTATCTGTAAACGAGACAATATATAATGGATTAAAAGTAATTATAGACCTTTTTTGTAGAAAGTAATAAATGATTTCCGTTTTTTAAATTTGTTGGACATGGCAATATATTACTCCTTTCGACATTTGCATGTGTAGTGTTTGCCGTCGCTCGGCTAATAATAATAATAAAACCCGATATCTGATTTATTTATATATGTATAAAAATCATTATAAAAGTGTAACAATAAATTTGGTACAGTGAAGACAATTATTTGAAAAGGACATATTAAATAGATAAATAGCTTATTAAGACTTAATAATAGGAAACGAATTTTATGCTGCAATAAAAATTATAAAGGAAGGTGAAATTTCTCCTTTATTGCAGAAATACAAATAATAACAGTAACATCTGTGTATCAGTATGGTAATGACCAACCCCAAAGATGATACAAAGTGGTATAGAGATATTGCTTAATATTTAACTTTGTTGTAGCAGATTCGGTCATAACACGCTAACCAAAAACTTGCAAATGGGTCGTAAGTTACGAGCCTCCAAATATTCGTGATTCCAACTAATCGAATATCGAATTGTTGATGATAATACATTCTAATATATTCGTAAAATTTTTAAGAAAGGAATAATTTACTTTGGATGAAAAATACAGAAATGTTTCTCCAAAAATGTAAGATTCGTGATTAATAACTTGCAGAACTCGAAGATAAAGAGGAGTCAGTATTCTCTCGAAAACTGACAAAATTTTAGATATGTTTATATTACTTCATATCTCACACCCCAAGTGCAAGTTTTTTTTTCATTATTTTGTATATAACTTCTTGTTTGTCGGCTCAAATATTTATGAAAGCTAAATACTAAAGAATAATAGAAAGCCGACTCCATCGTTCACAAAACAATGTATTATAAGTGTTCGTTGTCATAAAGCCTTTGATAAACATAAAATAAGATAAACTTAAAAAAAAGGCAAATGCAAAAGATGTCCGACAAAGGCGTTTACATCTTTATTGACCAAATTCCATATAGCCGATAGCGGTACTTCTGGAGAAAAAAATCGTATATCTGAATGAATGAATGAATGCTTGCATATGATTTATTAAAATTCACAAATTGGTCATAACTCGCCAACCAATAACACACAAACAGATTATAACTCGCCAACCGAAAACACACAAATAGGTCATAACCCGCCAACCGAAAACACACAAACAGGTCATAACCCGCCAACCGAAAACACACAAACAGGTCATAACCCGCCAACCGAAAACACACAAACAGGTCATAACCCGCCAACCGAAAACACACAAACAGGTCATAACCCGCCAACCGAAAATGCACAAACAGGTCATAACCCGCCAACCGAAAACACACAAACAGGTCATAACTCGCCAAACGAAAAAAAGGTACACATTTTGTGATGAACATTTTTCGTTAAAAATAATAGCTTAATCCTGTGTAATCAATTTTTATAATTATTTTCAAACATAAGATCAGGAAATATTTACATTTTTTAACGGCCGTGTAGAAAATATTACCCAAACTTGTACGTGCTGAGTATACCTGCAATATGTGTCTGTGATGTATCCAGCAATGGATTTTTAAATATTCGTATCGGATTTCAATTTATGTCACCCTATTTTTCAGTATTCCATCAGTTCTGACAAACCATTTGTATGTTGCTGAAAACTCCGCCTCTGGCTAACTGCGACCCAATAGTTGTGGGGTTAGGTCACAGAGGTATTTGTAATAATTATAAAAAATTACAAATATTGTATTGGGGCTTAATTGAATTGAGGATTCTTGAATACATCAAATATAACAAATACACAATGTAGATTAGAAAACAAGTTTTCACATATGGATATTTTCAACATTTCCATCTGAATCAGAGTGTAATCCGCCAGAAAATATTCATAAGTAGTTTTTTAATTTAAAGTACTCTCCCAAAAGTAATTCACAAATATTAATATTAGTTTTATGAATTTAGTTGCATTATATATATATTATATAAAATGACTAAATATAATAGAAGTGTGGTGAAATAAATCATTTAAATAAATTAGTGATGAAAAACTGTTTTTGTGACTGTGATTGCAACGATTGTAACGAATATCGGTAACTAATTGATTCTAGTGTTACCAATCATCGTTAAAATCAAACATAATCACAATATCGATTTAAATTAGAGTTTAACCATCACTAAAATAAATTCCATTGAACAATCGTATTTTGTAGTCAAATATAATATATATGCGTCATTAATTTATTTACGAAGGAAACGAATTATAAAATATAAGAGAATTAACAGGTTACAAATATAACTAATTTATTATATCATTACAAAACTGATAATAGAAAAAATTCATAAGGATTAGATGTAATAAATCAATGGGTAAATAGGCATTCGTATATTTTACCTTAAAAAAAATTAACGCGTATACAGAAACACAATGTCACAATCATTTTCTTTATATTTTTCAAACTATTCATAATGTTTTTCTTTATAAAAAAATAAACCAATACAACTAATAAAAAACAGTCGTTGTTCGTTTTTGTTGTCAACATTTTAAATATGTTTTCAGGAACGATAAACAAACAACGTTGTTATTTTTATATTTAACTTTGTTTTATTAACCACTTATTGAGTCAAGATACATCCACCGGTTTCGAAAAATATAGTTTTCTTCTTCAGGATGGCAATAACTAATGAAAAACATATGTAATTGTTTCTTTAACAGAATCTATTTTTAAAAAACAATAATTGTATTTTTAAAAATTAATTTAGTACCTAACTCAAATTATTACTTGATACAAAATTACTAGAATAATTTATAATAAAAAATTTTAGAATGGGACTTATAGTTAAATTTAGTTGGTTGTTTATAACTTTTTATTAGATTGTCAATTTTGCGTGTAAACGGTGTTGGTCATAAATTAAATAATTTTGAATCATCGGAGATAAATAAAGCGTGTAAAAAATTATAAACAACCAAGTAAATTTAACTACAAGTTACATTCTAAAAAATTTTCCAAAATATTATTCTAGTAAATTTACAATTTTGTAACAATTTGAGTTAGGTACTAAATTTTTTTTTTTAAATAGATTCTGTTAAAGAAACAATCACGTATGTTTTTCATTAGTTATTGACATTCTGAAGAAGAAAATGATATTTTTCAACACTGGTAAACGTATTTTTACTTAATAAGTGGTTAATGATACAAAATTAAAATTAAAAATAATGAATTTTAACCAGAATTTTAATTTTGCCAATTTTAAAAATAAACAAAACTGTATTATGTTATATAACCGCTAAACTCTACTAATTTATTTTGATACATTGTTGTTGGCAACAGAACATGATGGTTTACAAATGTTTAAGAAAACTCTTAATTTTTATATTTTCTATTGCAATTTTACAAAACTTGGTGATTAACCAAAGCTTTTCATGGTGGCTTCCAATACAGCTTAAATTTCCACAGATCAAATATGTAATTGAAAAAACTTTTCCTCTTGATATTTTACTATGCACGTTCACAAGAAGCAAATTTCGCAGAATACCGACAAAATTCTGTAAACTCTTGTCTCATTCATTTAAATACGTTTTGTTAGTCTGGCAATAAGTAATAATTTTTAATGACATAATCAAAAAAAATCTATATGCATTTTTCAGCTTAAAATTTTATATTATATTAAAATGCTTTCAGTGAACGCGCAGTCTTTACCAATTATCCTTAAATTTTTCCTTCTAGTGTAATAAAATTTTCTTGTTAATCATCAAAACTAAGAAACTATAATAACTTTTCTCGTAAACCGTTTCCATACAAGTGTAAGAACACTATTTTGTTCTGACTTATCACTCTTGCCTCGTCTACATACATATATCTTATCATGCATGCTTTCAGTTGTTGAGTTCTAACGAGGACAAAGGACTTACAACTTTAATTGAAATTTATCGTCAATCCATCGTGTTGGTATAGCATAATCGGATAACGCACGTTCCCCGGATTACAAGAGATCCAAGTTCGAATCCCGTTAGCAACAACAATATTTTTCGATAAAACTGGTTTTACATGTATATTTTTCTAATTAATATATTTATTTCATATTTAAAATATCACAAACCTATGTTCTGAATAATTATAACTTCACGATAAGAATGTATTCTCCTTAATAATATATAAGTTTTATCAATGTATTCAAAACTTAATCAAAATAAATTGTTAATTCTGGCATCTCCTATCGGATTACTCAAAGGTATGTTCTGACTGGCAGTATATCAATTTCTTCTTCATCAAATTTTGTGGATTTGGACTAGAAGAAATTTTCGACAGCCTTACTCTACAGCATTGAAGTTTTTTCCATTCAAAAAGTTCTGCAAAGAACAAAAAAACGTGGTAGTCTATCGAGACAAGGTCCGAGGAGTAAGGTGGATGTGGTATAACAGACTATTCAAACTCTAGAATTTTTTCTTGAGTCAGGTAAAAGGATTATGTTTTTACGATTGACGAGTTCAGGATGATTTTCTTGTAATTTCTTTTAAACCCTTGCTGCTGAATGCATATATCTGAAATAATAGTTAAATTTGAATTCAACAACTTGCGATGAATTATATCTAGACAATTCCACCATACATCCGATAAAATTTTCTTTCCAAGAATATATGGTAGTGTTATTAGTCCTTCACAGTATACACTGCATATTTTTTTAACTGTTGCCGTAGCACTATTGCCTTGTTTGAATTTCCAAAACATCACATGACGAATTTGCACTTTTTGACTATCCATTTAAAGGGTTGAGAGCAATTTTAATGAAAACAAAAACTCGTTTGTCTCGTTGACTCATAGGGGGTAAATATAAACAATAGACTCTACCTACATGTGCCGGAAGTTATTTATGAATTGACCAGATAATAGAGTTAGAAAGTTTTAGTTTTCAAATGGCCAGTATTTTAAAAACAAAATGGTGGTCAGCCAGGTTACCGAGTTAACTAGGTGAATTTTCCGAAAACTTTGATCGATTGGACTGAAAATAATTATCATATTCATAAAATTCATACTGTTATTTATATTGATGGAGAATAATGAACAAGAACTACAGTGTCTAGTGAGTAGAATGTACGATGTATGCAAGGAAAGCGATCTTATGATAAATGTTAACAAGTCGAAATGATGTTAAAATACTTTTAAAATTAGCAATATTAACTTTGTGGTTAAAATAATTAAAAACGATGGGAATTCTTAAATTAAATTTCATATAATTTTGTTTGTGCTGTATGTTTTTTTTCTTCTCTATCACGTCAGTAAAAAAAGATATTTGCAAATATAATATTCATATTTTCTTGCAATATGTGATAAGCCATTTAATGCTTAAGTCAGCTTCCTCTCAAATATCTATCTATTTTCACGCTTTTGTGCGGCTAAAATTAAAGACGCCATTTTCGTTGACCCTCAGATTCGAGTAATCTTGAACGATGAAGTATTTTAGGATAACCTTAACGTCATAGAGCTTCGTGCTTGGAATGCGTTCCATGTCATATGCAAGAATTTTATAAGAAATGAGCGATCTCCTGACTATGCTCGGCATTGTGACATTACAAATTAGGGTCACGTTTGAAATTACCTCGTCAATTGTTTTATTGCCAAGCACCTCGAAATCACAAATAATTGCCCTCACGTTGGTATCGCAATCTGTTTTCAAGGTTATAAAAATGATCACCATCTATGGTTTTATTTCAAATCATCAAGCAGAGCTGTCAGATATGCGCAGTTTAATTGCCGCGACCATTTTTTCTAAGATATAACTGTGAGCAATCCGATATAACGCCCATCTTGACGAAATGAGAATTTAATAATGTGGATTGTATCTTTATTTTATTTCTTTTATGATTAGATGCCATTTTTATAATAAATAACACCTTTATATTTATCTCTTCCGGGTATTACTTATAAATTTTTCACAGTTTAGGATGAAGGCAGAATGTGACAAAATAAGGTGGGTATGTATTTCTGAGATGAAGAACCCGCGGATCTTGTGTTCAGCACTGACTAGCCGGTGAGTGGGTATAACGCCGGTCTTTACTTCCACGACATGTTTAGAAGTTTGTGCAGACCTACAAGTCAATGGAGTGTAGCATGTCTCTCAAAATACATTTTGAAAAAAGATAGCAAGGGAAATAGAGTCCAAGCATGCTAGCTGACTATTGCTGGACAATGAGGAGAGACAATCGGGTGCAAGTCATAAAACAAAGTCAAGTGCTAAGCAGTTTTAACAATCGTATAAGGTGGACTGTTACACGAACGTGTAACGTTGTATTATGTTGAAAAACGAACAATGAATACATTTGTGTCTCAATAACTGTATGTGCCAGAAAAAAAATGCTTTTGATTTTTTAAATCAGTATCAAATTAATCATCAAATTAGTCTAGAACAAATATTTTTATCAAAGAAGCAGACAGAAAGGAAAATTTGTTGGCCAGTGTTATCGAGGAGAAAAGGGGAATTACTTCTACTGACGTGTAAATCGCTGGCAAACCGTAACATACAACCTCAATAAACCACTTATTACAGAAAACTGACAACTGCTTATTACCGCCTACGTAGGTGTAATTTTGATGTGAAAACAGTCCCGGCATCACGTAAGTACGAGTATAACCTATTAGCAAGGGAAATACGAGACATAAACGTCATTCCCAACTGGTCCTTGAATCGTATACGATGTTAATTACTTATCTGCAGTACAGAAGCATTGCAGTCTTACAATTTCTAATTTCTAATAATAGAAATCGACGTGTTTGTTATCTATTTGAAAAATGTACCTTTAACGACTTGATTCGTATATTTCAAATGAAATTGACGCATTACTTGAGTTGAATATGTCGATTTCCTTTTTAAACTAATTACGCGTGACACTGAGAAGAACATTGAGATATCATATAACTAGTCTAATTTGTAGTTTTTAAACAAAAATAACATGTATTAAGGAAAACACATTCTTATTGTGAAGTTGTAATTATTCAAAACATAGGTCTGTGATATTTTAAATACTAAATTAATGTATTAATTATAAATATATACATATAAAATCAATTAGGTCGAAAAAGGTGTATTAATTTGAAAAAATGTAACATATAGGTTCGAAAATTTGTCATGAAAAATACTGGCGTTATAACACAATTGGTAGTGTACTTCCCTGGATTGGAAATAGAGATCCATGTTCGAATCCCGGTGACGCCAAAACAATATTTTTCGACAAAATTGATTTTATAAGTATATATTTATAATTAATACATTAATTTAGTATTTAAAAATAACATGTTCAGATTATTTTTATTCCAAAAACTCTTAATCTCATCCAGTCCATGGTTTATTTTATATGAAATAAACAATGATTTTAGCCTCTGATTTATCTAAATGTATATATAAATATTGACCTGAAACTACATAGTTGTTTACTATAATATTTATTAATAGACTACCGTAATCCTGGATTTGGAACAAGTGAATAGATCGAAAGAATCCCACGTCCGCTTCCGTTCTTCAAGAGCTTCGAATACGAAAGACTATCATATATACTTTGAACTTCAATTTTTCAATACTGCAATGTAGGGCTTTTAAAGATCATTTAAAAATAAATAAGGTAATATATAAAAGCAATATTTGAATATGTCCAAGACCACACAATCACTGGATTTTCATCTACAAAGACACTGCTATTAAACAAATAATATGTATTTCATAGAGACGAAGCTATTTTTTATTATATTTAATGGAAAATATATGGAAGTTTGGGTAATTACAGAGCTTACGACCTGTTTTCGTCTTAAGAGAGCACTTTATATAAATATAACGTTCACCATTCTCACCCATCAATCTCCATATCTATCAAATTTTTGAAAGTTATATATATATATATATATATATATATGTTAATATGTGAACTCGCTTCGAGAACCACAACACATTTATTATTCATTAATCTATGAACTAAATTTGATAATTCAATTCCCTGAAACAGCATATATGTCACAATGAGAATCTATTTTTTTTTTAAATAATTTAAAGCACTATTCTTTATCTGTAAAAGCCCCATTGCACCAGACTACGCCTGAAAAATCAATATTTTTCCAATTTTATACATTTTCTTATTTTGACCAGTATGTTATTACTTACTTACTTACTTACTTACTTACTTACTTACTTACCATCACGCCGTTTCCCCGTGAGGGTAGGCAGAGAGAATAGAGCGCCATACTCTTCTGTCCTGACACACAATTCTCGCCTCATCCACATTCATACATCTTCTTATACAAGCTCGCCGATTGTTGAGGCTTCTAACAGAACCATCCTTCATTATCTGGTTTACCTGGTCGTGCCAAGTCTTCCGTGGATGTCCTCTATTTCCTGCAGTCACCCTCCTTTCGATATCATTCTCAGCCTTTTCGTTTCTATCTAACATACTTCCCAAATATACAAACTCATCTACTTGTTCCAAACACTCATTACCTACAAGTATTTTGCATGCTTTCCTCTTCTCTTTCTTTCTTTCTTTCTTTCTTTCCTCCTTCTCGAATACCATCACTTTCGACTTGTTAACATTCATCATGAGGTCGCTTTCCTCGCATACATCGTACATTCTACTCACCAGATTCTGTAGTTCTTGATCATTATTCGCCATTAGTACTGCATCATCGGCGTATAATAAACAGCATACAATCATATCGCCCATTTTTGCTCCTATATTCATACATTCTAGTTATTTCACATATTTATCCATATACAAGTTGAACAGCCATGGAGACATTACGAAACTTTGCTTGACACCCTTTGTAATGTCAAACCATGGTGTGAGTTCTCCATTGATTCTTACACACGCAGAACTTCCTTTGTATAGGGATGCGATTGCGCGTATAAGTTTACTATTCACCCCGTAATCAGAGAGTACTTTCCATAACTTTTCTCTTATAACTCTATCATTTGCTTTGTGTAGATCTACGAAGGCACAAAAAAGTTTTAGGTTTTTCGCCAAAAACTTTTCTGTCATCACTCGTAGAGAAAAGATCTGATCCATTCATCCTCTTCCACCCACAAATGCCTCTTGCACGTCCCATACTTTTTCTTTCGTCACCATTCTTGCTCTTTCTATTAAAATTCTACCGCATTCCATTTTCGACCCTTTGCCTTTGTAAAGAGGCAGCCCTCTTCCAAACATGAATTGCTCTTTTCCAAACATTTATTGAAGAGCGTATGAAGCCACAAGATAACTAATGGGTCACCAGCCTTGATATACTCTGCAGCAACGTTATCATATCCCACAGCCTTACCATTCTTCATATGTTTTATTGCACACTTTATTTCTTCCACACTTATTGCATTTATACCGTTTTCCTCATTCATACTTACCCCAGAGAGCCTTTTAAGTGATTCCTCATTTGCATTCTCTACACTTTCATACGTTTCCTGGAAATATTTCATCCATCTACCTTTTATTTCATCCTCATTCGTTAACATCTCTCCATTTACTGACTTAATAGCTTTCATACTACTGCTTTCAGCACCACATCGAGATTTAAATTATTAGTAATATTTAAATATATCCAAGAACACACAATTACTGGATTTTCACCTACAAAGACACTGTTATTAAACAAATAATAGAATTGACGTAGTATAATAGGTCAGCGCACTTCCCCGAATAGGAACGGTTCTTGGTTCGAGTCCGGGAGGCAACAAAAATATTTCTTCGATAAATCGATTTTATGTTTCTTATTGATACATTTAATTTGTATTCAATTAATTGGTTACTCTAAACAATTTCTTCAGAAATGTTCCATATTAAGCCATAAAATGTATCTAGCTACCAAAAACTAAAGACCATTATTACCATCATTATCTTATCTTGAAGCATAAAAAGAAGTCATATAAGTTTCCTTTGAAATTTTATACATTTCCTTAAAAAATCCTTTGAAAAGTTATTTAAAACCATTTGGTACACAACATACAATACTGTTGCACGAAGAAACCAAACTACTGTAATATTATTTTCACAGTACTGCGACCCTTGCTGTCTTGGGTGAGTTTTAATAAAACTTTGGTAATTAAATTATTGATCATTAGTTGTAAATGATATTATAAAGGTTGTTTTTTTAGAGGTTTATTTTTAGAATTGGCAACACTTTTTCCAACGACAGCCAATTTAACAACTGACACCTGTTTTGTGTTCAGTTTGGTTTGCAATTTCACAATGAAATGGACTAACGCCAAAACAACGCTTTCAAATTGCGAAAATTTATTTCGAAAATCGTGGTTTAGTTCGCGAAGCTGTTACTGCAGTGGAGAGGTTATATTGAATCGATTTGCTATCTTGTATCTAGCAATTGGAGCTGTGTCAATCAAGTTTAAGGAAGATTTTAGGAAAAGATCTTAGTTTACGAACTTATAAGATGCAGTTCGTATATGACCATCGTGCGCGACGTAAATTCGGTGTATGATCCAATAACCAGATTGCTCTTGATTCTTATTTTCAACACAAAATTTTGTTGAGACTCGTTTTTGGTTGAATGGCTACGTCAACAAGCAAAATTGTCGCGTTTGGAGTGAAGAAAATCCACAAACAATTATTGAGACGCCACAAAAAGTATTTGGTTGTATTTGGTTGTGAATCGTGATTCGGCCCATGTGAAACCAAAATATTCATGAAGAAATGACATGATAATTTGTGACAAGCGCCATCTAATAGATTTTGCCAAAATGATTTATGAATTTGACCCGAAATGTTAAGAATTTGACCCGAAATGTTAAGAATTTGACGCGAAAAATAAACTCACAGTTTTAAAGGGTTTTCATTCTCTTTATCATGATATTATTATGATATGTATATATTATATATGTTTTTTATGCAAATGAAGTTAGAAGAGCTCAAAATTATGAATTTATATATATTTATTTATTCGTGTATTGTAATATATTAGTAATAAAACTGTGATCACAGTCATATTATCGAATATCAATCACAATCATACCAGTGACTCAAGAGCAGTACTTTTTCTCATCACTAATACTATGTACAAAAATGAAATTCTTTAATTAATGTACCTCAACCTATTTTACTCCCAAATGAGAATGGAATGGATGAACGCAAAAATAATCCGTGGGTTTACATTATTTAAATTTATTTGAATATTTGTTCTATAATAATATTTTTAGCGTTAATTAGGTTATTTTTTATATATATATTCCTTAACACATATTTTAGGTTTCTCTATGTCTCAATTCATGGCTCATTCGAATATTTTTACGCAAACTAAAAAGATTATCTTTGCGTTATGTTTACCGTCATGGTATACGCAAGGAATTACCGGAAATAGATGAAACTAACGTCGCACGGTGCAAAATTGATTCTGGGTATAATAACGTTTTCTCCCTGACCTCATTCAGAAATTATTAGTACCTCAATAATATTTTTGCAGTGCTGAGATAGAAAGGCGTGCTTCGTTGCAGAGTCCGTTTCGAAATTTAGGTTTCTTATTGTCACTAATTTAAATATTATTTTCGTGGTATTTTCGTATTTGCATCATAATTAGGATCTTCTGAAGTAATTGGTTAATCACTGTAATAAATTTACGAGTACCACTCTACTGGAACCAATTTTCGAATTCTTCGGGGCGAAGTGATACATGTGATAAGACCTATGTCAATAATGATCTCTCATGAGACTTTGATCTCTGAGAGTCAGTAAAGATTATAATCCACACGAAAAGCATATGGAGTTACGAACTTGAGTCGAATCTCTGAGAGACATCTAATCCGTAGACACAGACCATTATACTGCTTGTATCGCACAGAATTACTAGCCGAGGAGGCGTCAATTAATTGATACGATAAGACACATGTCAGAAATTTGAAGGTGTAATCATGGGTGTGGCACCAAAAAACCCGCGGGATAGATTTCAGGAAAACAAATACGTCTTAGTAAAACATCAGCTACTTGCAAATATGATTATATGTGTTGTTGTGTATCTGAATAAAAACAGGGTATTCTGCAGCCCATTCTCGATTGTGTCTTGTCGCCGTAGTGTATTTATATTGAACATCTTTTATATTTCATTTCTTTCGACCACATAATCATCATCATCATCATCATCGTCGCCGTTTGAGAGAAGTTGAGATCGGCCAACCACCCTTGTCTACATTCTTGTTTCCTGTACTGAACGCTACTTTATAAATAAATAATTCATTTAATTGCAATATTGCATCTAATTTCTAATAATAATCTAATAATAATAATAATCTAATTTCGTGTTAATTTTTAAATTCAATTTTCTGCAATCTGTATTATGGATACAATACTGTACGTCTCGCAAGGTATTTAAGATTAATAAAAAAAAATTGCCATAATTAACTCGATTCAGTGTAAACTTCGTGTTTTAGTTGTACAATACGAGCGTGTTCGTCTTCAGGCATATTTTCAAGCGTCTTCATGAGAATGATTTGATAATGTGTACTCTGCACTTTTATGTGGAATAGAATCATGAACACTCACTAAAACAATGTTAAAGCGTCATTAATTGACTGATTATTTTAATATTCACAATAAAACTTTGTACTGCACACATGTTGACATAACATACCATAACACTTGGCCTTTATTATCCATGTTCCCGTTAACTACCGAAACCTACCCTATATTCTCAAGCCCCGTCGCATTGCCCGAATAGACCACAGTTTTGTATTCAGTTTCGTTATCACCTGATGATGAGGTATGTTGTTATATTAAAATGTTTCTAAAGCGACTTGAAGCATTTGAGCAGATTTATCGGGTTACAAATGATATCGGTACGATCAGGATGCGAAAAGAAAAACAAATCATTAAATTAATTAAAGTTAAGGCGATGGTGCGGAAATTCTACAGGGTTTATAATCTACTATTTCGGGCTGCTGCATACAAAATAATGATCTCCAATACGAAGAAGAAGAAAATGTAAACGATTATCCACTGTAGATTTGAGAAGACGCAACTACATACCTGAATAATTAAATAAAATAATGTTTTATCATATTGTCAAGCCACAACGTGTTCGCTTTCTTTCAAAAATTTTACATGCCTGAAGTTTGTATTTGTGCAATCAAAACCTAAATGCAAACTCTTTGTAAGCACAGATTGGTGTAAATACGGGTGGCCCAAATGAGACTGAAGGGTTAAAATATCCATAACTTTTTTAGTTTTGTGTTTTTTTTAATTTCTTAAGAAAATATAATTCATAGAAATGTTTTACAACTAAGTATGAAATATGACATATCTCAAATGGTTTCCATTTTCTTGTTGACAAATATTGTCTCTTTTAAGAGTATTTTCCATTACTAACCGTAATGTTTCTGGTTCCAAGTTTCTTATTTCAGCATAAATGTTCTGCTAAAAATGTTGAATTATTTGAGGTTTGTTGACATACACCAGCCCCATTATGTAGCCCCACAAAAAGAAATCAGGAGCCGTAAAATCTGTTGAACGAGGAGACCAAGAGGAATCGATTTTTTTTTTAATTATTCGTTCACTGAAAAGGTCACGAAGAAGCTTCATCGTGGGTTTTGCTGTATGCGCTGTGGCTCCATATTATTAGAACCATATGTTTGGATTATTTTCGATTACCGGATTCAGTTTCAAAATTTCTTGTACGACGACGAGTAAAGATAGATGGATCGTCGTTTACACTCTGCCATACAGCCTCCACAACTGCTTCAATACGCACAAGCCGATGAGTAACTCTTTCTGTAAGATCTGCCATTGATCCCTGATCTTCAAAACGGGATCTTCAAAACTTTTCAGAAGAATAAAAAAAATTAATAAGTTTGAATCGCTCTTGCACATCCATGCGTGTCCATCATATATCTTCAAAAAATGTTTAATAACTTGCAAAAAGAAAAAAAACATAAATATATAAAACGAAAAAGTTTAGAACCCATCAGTCACATTTGGACAGCTCAAAATAAGTACAAACTCCTACGTTGTTAATATTATATTTATAGAGACTGTATGGATTGTACGATATATTACATTCACTATCCACTTCGACCTCTCTCTCAGCTATTATACCACGTCGACAACGATAAAATGAGTCTCGTTTTGTAATTCTTTTTGGTACCTTTTTTTTTTAAATTTAATCCTCCACTAAATCATGTGCATCGTGCACTTCGAAATAATTTAATATCAATTTCAAACGTGAACTTTTATCGATGTCATAAATTTCAGCACTGATAATTCCATTAACTCGTGTTTCATTTCTGAATTTATCATCTAGTTGTAATATAATTAAAATGTATGTATATTACAAACGCTTCTGAAAATCGATCATGTACATATGAGCGTATGATTTGCAAAAACTAAATGCAACGTCAGATCAGCGACGAGTGATTTGATTTTAATTGTAATACTAAATCTGCTATTGCCTGGAGGCAAGCTTTCAATCATCTATGGCGGGGCTAACTGTGAATATTTTAAGTACCGTGTTTTCTAAAAATGGTTTGATTCAAATTCATTGAAAACCTTCTATGTGGGAAAAAATAAACTTTTGAATTTGATGATTTAATCGCCGTTGATTTTAACGCATTCAGTTGATATCTTCTATTTCTTGAAGACACAAAAGAACTAACCACTGTTGTCACATTTTTTTTGCGCTAATATTAACACTAAAATAGATGTAATCTGAATTGCTTGTGAAAAACGGTTATCGGTTGGTTCTGGCAACTTAACATTATTTTTATGATAGCTTGTGAATTTTCCATCAGCTGGATGCTCAGCGAGAAAATTTCACCCGGCATACAAAAAATGTACAGTACATCTAATAGATCAGCGTTGGTTTGAATGATATATTGTCTTATTTTTATTGTTATTCTTTGCTACTTTGCTAGGAGAAAAGTTTATTAAAAGGATTAACCATCTGGCTATTTATTGAAACCATCATTGCGCGTGTTGTTCCATATTTTCTAGTCCAACGTAAGTTTCTTGGATCTATTTCTCCATTATTTGTTTATAAAACCAACTCTTTTTTTTCAACCGAGTCTTCTGTGACGTTTGATAAATAAGTTTTTTCAATTATTTAGTCGTAAACGTATTCATGGTAACCGAGAGCTACATCCACTGTAATATGGACAATTGTGTAAATTCAGTTTAAAATTTGAAAAGCTTGAAAGTTTATTTTTCCACCGAGACTTATGGACATACGTGAGCTACTTTATGGGTGGATCTCGTATGAAAGTATTATGAAAGCTAGTTTGCTCTGGTAACATTGTATAACACTGGAAAGGAAATCATAAAGATGATGCAAGTAAATAAAATATGTGTTGTATTTTTATCTCCTGATAAAACCTTATACCTGTGACAATTTGTTATGGCTTGTCGACACTGATGATGACCTACCAGATGCGTTCTTTGTTGGGGTTGGATGTGGTGACGATAATAATACAAGATGATAATTTACAATATTTATTCCCGACTGGGAATATTACTAATTATCTTATATCTATATTCGAAGAGTGACGCGGAGCGAAAGGAGACCAAGCTCGGTTGCCGGCCCTTCTTATGTCAGCAGCCCATTCTCGCTGAGGCGCCTCGGGCGAGGCATTAGCCGTGGTGCCGAGAATCGAGCGGTATAAAGTACCTCACCCGCCTCGTCTCGTCTCGTCAAAACGGAGCGTGGACGAAGCGAGGAAGGCGGACGAGGCGGAGCGAGAGAAACCGAGTACAGGCTGTATACGAGAGGACCCGAGTCGATACGAGAATAGCCGATGCCAGCCGAGAGCCGCCAGCCGAGAGTGGACTACAGGCATTATACATGCTCCCCTGACAGGTGTTTTCATGCTCACTACATACACACACGCACACTTTTAACTCAAATGACGCATGCGCCTGTCACTCGATCATAAATCCACAGACATTACTATATATATTTTGAAATAAGAAAGTCCCATAAAATTAAATTAAATTCACATAATCTTAAAAACTTAAAAAATAAGATACTCCTTGTTTTATTAATAAGGCTTATAATATTGTATGTGTAAAAATATAGTAAATCTAAAAACTGAGAATACATTCAGTATCAAATGAACCTAGCCCTAAAATGGACTACTATTTTAAAAATCTACCACAGCACAAATAAAGTAACGATAATGTTTTTTATTAGTCGTAATTCCATTTCTTATTTTTACATACACATTCATTTTGCGTCGTGACCCAATACCTTTTTTCTTTTCTTTTCTTTGGGGCCCAATTTTTGTAATTACCACACTGAATGAGACATCACTCCTTTATACCTATTAATAATGAATAGATCTCCATCCAAACCATTTAATATAAGAAATGGTGACAATTGGAATGTAATTTTGTTAAAACACAACATAAATATTATTGTATTTGTTATCTTTACGATTTTGGATCATTATTAGTTAGGTGTTTGAAGATTTTAATCACGTGTGGGATAGAAATATAATCGAATATAAACGTAAACAATATTTTACCATCTACAACACATAAATATGATTTGGACTTCGATTGTCTGTTTATTGCACGATCCTGTTTTCAGTCCTTCATTTCAATATCTCATTCATCTTCTAATCTCGATCTCACTATTCGAAATATAAACTTTACTTTAGTATTATGGATATCTAGACAACCCAGAAGTTAGGTCCAAAATCACGAGAAATTTGATATCTACGTTGCGAGATCGAATTAACTAACTTAAAACTGCTTCAATTTACCAGCTAGTCCACTTTGACATTGTAGGAGTTGTCAATGTAGAGGTTGTGTTTGTTTTATATGTTTGATGTGATTTATCAGAAGATTTTGTTCCTGTGAGATTGAAACTCCTAACATCTTCTAATCTCACGCGTTTTGTTTGTATGTCGCAGTGTAGAGTGTATGTTGTAACTAGAGCAAGGTGTTTAATTAAATAATTGTGCAATTAAATTTACGTTAAACTATGGAGTGGCTCGCCAGAGCGGTGGATGGAAGAAGATGTCGACTAGATGACGGTCTGAAAATGATGAATGATGAAAATAATGAATGAAACCTATTTTTAATACTGATTAAATATAACTATATATATATATATATAGAAAATTAATTGTATCAAAAAATATTGTTGTTGCGTTACCGGGATTCGAACCTGGATATCTTTTTCCAATCCGGGAAAGATGCATTACTAACTATGCTATAGGTCTAGTAATTTTTGACGACAAATTTTCGAACCTACATTTTACACATTTTCAAATTAATACATCTATCGTTCCATTATTTGACAGCCATCTACATTATTTTTACGGAATCTCAAATGTCTTCGAGTAAACCGATAGCAGACGCCAGAATTACAATTCTTTTTTTTTAGTTTTGGACGCAATGATACAACTTATTTATTTATTAATTTATTTATTAACGCACTTACAAATTAGTTTTGGAATAAAACATAATAAAAAACACATAAGCAGGTACACAAGTAGCATGGATTTTATATATATATAAAAATAGAATAGAAAAAATAGTAATTAAAAAATAAGCAAAACAAACTATAAAAAACAAAGGACAGAAAAAATAATAAATTTTAGGTTTGACACAGAACGGCTGAGTATCAAAATCAGTTGTGTCTTTGACTCAGAACAGCATCAAAATATCACTCTTATATTTAAACATAGAATACCGAAATATATCTACAAGACCAAAATCATTCCCAAGCCTGCGAAGTCTTTGTATGGGTGCATTCCCATAAAAATTAGTCAATTATATTATTCTATATTTATTAAGGTGAACATTTAATTGGTATTTAAAACATCGCAGAATATGTACTGAATAATGAAACCTATTTAATAAAGACAACACATTCTTGTGAAGTTATAATTATTGAGTACATAGGTTTGTATTATTGTATTGTATTGTCAGAACATACATGTATTCATTTGAATGAGTGTAACACATAGGTTCGAAAATTTGTCGTCAAAAGTAATGTCGTTGGATAATGCATTAATGGAAAGAGATCCAGGTTCGAATCCTGGTAGCACAACAATATTCTTCGATAAAATTGATTTTATACGTATATCTTTCTAATTAATATATTTAATTAGTATTTGAAACCTATTTTTAAACTAACCTGCTTTAACCAATTTTTTTTAAATCTGGTAAAACTTTGTACACCATGATATATGTTCACGTCGCGTTGAAGAATAATGAGAGTACATTGACTTGGGACAATCCTAAACCACTGTCCAATTAACTAGCTGGAAAATATCAGCAGGCGAAGTTTAAATACGTAACGTATGGAATTTAATACAGTGTTGCCCTTAAAACCATAAATCGACAGCAAAAATATTGTATAATTTAATACAGAGACCACGAATATTAAATATACGTTTCTGGTATTTAACTATTACCTTAATTTTGTAAAATTAAAATATATCCATTCTTATAAATACGTGAATAATTTTTAGAAAGGATCTTCCGTCTATCATTTCGTTAACATGTAAACGTAGTCTTGCCTGTTTTCACACATGTTCATTGGAAGAGACAACCCAGATGAAAATCTAGTTAAAAAGTTCTTACACATAAATTAAAATATAACAGTAAATTAGAAGCCTTATTTTTTTTTAATTAATATTATATTAGTTGTTACTTTAAATTATGTGTTGAGTTTTGCACTTCACTCCTCTGCTAAATAATAATGTCGAGTACAAAACACAACAATTTTTTTTTTTAACTATTTTCATTAAACCGCGTATGCTACATAAATGTTATCAAGAACAGGTGCTAGAGAAATACCAGCCCCTTATATCAAGGATAGGCTCCCTTACAACTGGACTATATAAACTAAATTACCATTCAATCAAGCTAAAAACCTTGACAGCAAAACGAAATATAAAGAAGAAATACGTTTAATAATAATATATTTTTAAATAACACTAGAAAAGACCCCTAATAAACATTGTGACATTACAAAACTAATGTCACGTTCTAAATTACCCCGTCAGATTATTTTATGCCAACGACGTTGCCATCATGAACAACTGTACATTTTGCAATGCGCGCGATCTTCACAGTGATTGGGACGGTTTTTTTTCCATGGTGTATTCGCAAGATCTCGCCGGGTGATCGAAGTCATTGGAGGTGTTGTTTATGATTCTTTTAACGGAATCGGATCTTCGAGCTACCAAATATTCGAATTATCGAGTGTTGTGAATCAGGTTATACAAATGACTCGGAACATATTCGATTTAGTGAGTCAGCATCTCTCTTGCGCGTTTTGTATGTTATTACGTAGGTATTATCCTCGTAAAACAAAAAAGGAGTTGAAATGACCAATACACACATTTGTCTTGCTTACATGTTTTCAATAATCTAAGGTTTAAAAAAAAAACAATGAAACGGTGTGTGCAAACCTTGAATAAACTCTCTAAGGTACACACACTATGGGGTATGTATCTTTGTGCACAGATGTACATATGCATGGGGCGACACGAATATATTCTTAAAAAAAAAATCACTGCCAAAAGAATCACATATACAGATATACAAAGTATAAAATAGGCATCCATATACTACGGTGCCGACACACATACAAGCTAAAATGTAATGGTTGGAGCAAAATGAATGAATCACTAATACAGATGTACAGACTACGCATCCATATTCACTGATGTCCACACGCACATACCCTGAAAGGACTCGGGTTCGGAATCAGACTCGGCCTCGGACTCGGAGCCGAGGAGTCAAAGTAATCGATTCTTTCGGGACAACGGAGCCGATTCTTTACGTTCTTTGAAAAGAGTCGTCACATCTCTCTCAACACCTGTGCCTGGTGGTGCAGGCTTATGTCGCTGCCTGAGGGCGAGCGAGCCGGTATTGTAAATCAAAAAAATACAACGGTAAATACTTAATTGGCTGTTCAATCATTAGTGCGCTGTAATTCTTATAATTTGTACTTAATAGCATGATGAACAATTCTGTATTAAATTAGATATTTCCTTTTTCCGCTGGGATAAAAGTAATACGATCAACTGACAATGATGTCACGAAGCATGTTTCGAAGAATGCCTAATGATTCATGGCAACATATGATCCGTAGGGTTGATCTCGGGTGCAACAGACATGGGATTCCGTAGCGGAAGATTGCAAATCGAACCAAAATAAAATGGCGACGTCGGTCACGGAGTTCAAGGTCAACCGATCCTTTCTTATTTCATGTAATGTGGTCACAAGTCTATGCTGGAAGAAGTCATCATACAAGTTGTTACATTATTTTGTTACATTATATAAAAATATCTTACAAAAAAAAAGTTTCTGGACCAATATATATGACAAACCTCACACCCAGCAGTAAAACACATTATACTGCTTTTATGCCGGTGGAATTCTATTTTATTTAGAAAAATACACAACTATAGATTGAAACTAAGAATAAATTACTTTACAAGTGATGCAGTTCACCTCCAAATTGTTCAATTAACGTTAAATGCATTTTTAAAACAAAATAACATTTTTTCTCGTGAGTGAGAATGAATAAGAACAATACTTGAGATTTTAATAACGATACAAAGTTTTACTCATATACTGTGTCACAATTAAAATGAGATGACACAATTGTCTAAGAAATTATATTAATTATTTCATAAATAAGTGGAATTGTAAAACATCTCACTGTCGGTAAATAATATTGCGAATCACACAAGTTATTAATTATTTGTTCAGTCATTTAAAAAACTATTTGACAATAATGTATTTGTGGATTGCCATTTTTTTATTTAAAAAGTTTGGCAAAATTCACCTAATATCTCACGAGGTGATAATTTATTTATTCAAAATAACTATTTTTGAAACCAAGTTTTAATTTCTATAAAATCTATCTAAAAATTTTTTCTGGGTCTTGTATGCCATTTTTGAACTTTTTCTTCGATGCGAAAATAATAATGTTGTAGAGTTATTCTTTATGGTAACCTATTTTAGGTAAGCCACAGTTTATTGGTAAATTATCCAATATCTTGTTCAACGAATCATCGTTGAACACATGTTAATTATATGTAAATGGTTATCTATGTAGTGTGTTGATCGATTTACCGCTAATTTGTATACCAACTTTGATTGTTGAATAGATTCTCTGTATATACCGAAAATATTTTTTTATTTATCACTCTAGAGTATTAACAATAAATTTTCCCAGTTTAGGAAGAAGTCAGAATACTATCAAGGTGGGTATGCATCTCTGAGGTTCTTATGTTCTCCCCTGACTAGCCGGTAGTGAGAAAAGATCGCCGGTCAATACCCTCACAACGTTTTTTTGTCAAATTACCACATAAAAACGAAGGGTGTTGGCACTATAATAATTTATTTTTTTGTGTACAGAAAATTTTTACAGGAATATGTGGTAATTTTCTACTAAGGTTTGGCCTGAACATTTTATAATATTTTCTCACACAAACACAATAGGTCTAAAAATATTTTGTAACTTAACTATCAATTTAAATTTTATTCTGATTTTGATTGAATGGTAGGTAATTGTTATTAGAATTTAGATATTTTTTTTGTGCGTATAATTTATAAATATTTTTTCATTTATTTATTTTTTATCCAGTTTGACATTAGGAAAAAACTTTTGATTTTTATAATCGATTCACCAGAGATGATAACTCGACACTCACTCCAACTGGAACCAGCAACTCCTATCGTCTGAGATAAGCGCTTGGCATACACTGATGGAAGAGGAACATGTCCTTAACGAGTTTTGAGTTTTAGTCGTTTAAGGGCCAGTTATGTGATCAGTAGTAACTTTTTACTACGGTAAAAAAAGTTACTAAAGTAAAAAATATTTCGAAAACGGGTTGTTTGATCGTTAGTAAAAAAATATTTACTTCTCGTAAGTACATACCGTAGTAAACTCATTTTACTCTACGATATCTAATAGTAAAAACGAGAATCGATATTTAAATATGGCGGACTTTTCACAGCTGTTCCAAAAGTCATCTGACACATTGATACTTAAAAATTGCAGAGTACGATAATTAATCATTCAATATCCCGCTACTTTAGTGATGATAGTTCGTCCGATGATCTCGTTATTTAATATACATTATTACACATAATACGAAAAAATGTCATCACCAAAGTGACATATCGAACGCCTAGGCCCTAGGCGAAAAAATCCATAGATAATGAATAAAACAAAGCATTATAGCAATTATTTATCACACCTATAGACATCTGTATCAATGCTTTGACAATAGTAAATTTGATGTTCGAACAACCCGCAAACGCTTTTAACCACGGGCGTTGGTAAAAAGTTACTAATGATCACACAACCAGCCTTAAGAATTTTATATACCGTCAAAGTTATTTTATAAATAAAAACATCTATTAACAAAAAATACTATAAATCTTTATTTAAATGGTTACAATTTAAACGGAAAACCCGAATTACGGTCAGTTTAATAATATATTACGTACCTTTATTAGCTGAAAACTCTTGGATTACGAACCTATTATTGCTGGGTCCATTTTGCGGTTTAGCCGGTCCGTATGGTAACCATTAGTAGGTACGTAAGTACTCGTTTTAACAGTAAATACTATTTTAACCATTATTCATATATTACTAGAAAATACGTTAAGGGACCAATAATAATTTGATAAAACAACTAATCAACAGACATTTGGTATCCGGCTTCTCGTCGGGATGCTAACCTTTAACCCTCCTAAAAATTTAATATTCAACCCGAATGCAGACCACCCTTTAATCTTAAACTTCAAAATAAATTAAATTAGTCCTAGTGATTTTACATTCTTAACATATAAAGTAATTGTACAAGTGGCCCCGAAAGTATTAAAGCTTAGTACTATCACATTTACATCTTGATTTATTGTTTTAATTCTCATCTAGCGAAATCTCATCTAGAAAGGATAAAGAACGGCGTTCCATCCTCATCACCGCCTAGTCAGTGGAGAACATATTCACCTCAGAAACGCATAATTATAATGTAACCGCGTAAACCGTGTAAACACGTAATAAAAATGTTAACGAATATCGCAAACGTTATGTCACATTCTGAAATTTTTTTATCGATACCTGGGAGAGATAAATGATAAGATGTTTTCAGTTATAAAATGGAATCTAATTTATAATTGAATTGAAATATAATACTTCGCCCAGCATGATATCTGGATACCAAGAGATTATTACAGGCAAACAAATTTACCTTTAAAAATGGACCATTTGTAAATAATAAAGAAATGCTAATCATCAGTAAATAATGATAATAATATGCAAATTACACAGCGATGGTGGTGATGCGCTCCTGCGAGAAATCCACGTCAATCTGCCAGGATCCTCAAGCGGCATGATTTTCTCGCCTGATGTATCGATCAGAACATCTACAATATTTGATTAACGTTGGAGTCTAGCTCAGCGTCATCCCTACAGGTCTGCAGTTTGCATTACACTGCCGAAATTTACTGCGGTAGCATCACACCATCACAAATATTCCGCACAATGAACGAAGAAAATCTTTATTTTCTTCGTTCATTTTGATTAAAATTCTAATATGGTGTCGTTTTTAGAAAACAATACATGTTAGAATTTTAATAGACAGTATGTTAGCAGCATTCCTTTGCCGCACCTGCTTCTTCTTACATGCAGAGCTCAATCTAAAAATGTCCGAAAACCCCGTCACAAGCGATCGGTTCTCGCTTGTTCCATAGATGTACCCGAATAAAGTTTCCACAGATCCAGAACGTTATTGACAGAAATGTGGCTCATGCTCATATACAAGAGGGTGTGATTTTGAACATGACATCCAAATTTGTAATGTCATAATATATTATTATTTTACATGTGTTTATTAAGTAAATATAATATAAATTTTATTTATAAATAAAATGTTACGGCAGTTACATTTTCATAATTATTTTTCCTTCATTATCTAAAATAATTACTGTTTGCAAAATATTCTACATGAATTAACGATTCACTTTCCTACGCAACTCTCAGAGGCGGGTACTTAAAATAGTAGTATTGACTCTCCGTAGCAATATTTAATTATACGATGGTAATTGATAAGCTCGCTGCCTTGCGAGAATTTGTTCCAAAACAAATAAATCGTGAGATCAGTGAGGTGACATTTAATTTGTAAAACACATATCACGGAATACCCTTCACGGCGGCCTGTAGTACCCTCCCTTGATGTTTATGCCACTCTACATCGAATTAAATCATACTGCGTTACTAGGGATTGCAAATTTTGACTAAATAAAAAAAAATGGAATTCGAAATTCGAATATAAAAAATTTCTGAATTTGGTCGAGTTTCAAAAATTTTAATATTATTTTTTTGTCAATACTATTAATAAAAAAACAACTTATTTAAGATAAGAAATTTATCATTTTTTATTTTTTTTTCGTTTTTTCTCGAAAACTAATTTTAATGGAAGACCTTCTAATGTCAATATAATCAATTTACCCTCTAACGATTTCATATGCATTGTGATCATTTGCTAATGATAAGACTTTAATAAGTTCCGTGTCTATGTTTATCCGGACTATCATGGTCCCAATAAGTCCAGATTATCAAGGTTTTACTGAATATATCAAATAAATGTAATAAATTAAAACTACTCCAATTAACCTTGTTAAAAAATATAAATAATATAACAGAAAACCAAGGCAGAATAACTAAATGCGCACTACACACCGCACTTAACAAAAAAATCTCAATACTGATCCGCCAGTTTTCAGACATCATTTGTCTTTTGTCGGCCTCTTTTATCTGTTTAAATGCCGTCCGAGTGTATCGATTCCTTGCATGAAAACGTCATCTATCTATATCGCTTTCTAAGAACGTAGCCGTTAGTCAGTGATCGTAAGAATATTTTATTTTATATATTTAAAATTCGTATTTCGCTATAAAATTTTTAGAAATCTTAATTAAATTTATGAGAACCTATTTCGGAATTCTCAAAATTCCGTATGCAATCCCTGTTACCTACTTGTACGTGTATATGCCAACTATGTACGTACACAATGGAAGGTATGATAATAATGTGTGTGGGGTATGATTATACAAAATTATGTTATGATTGATAAAGTGCCATTATATCAGCTATGCAATGTCACAAAAATATGCATCGGATATGGTTTATTAATAATTTATAGATATTAAGTTCGCCACTTGATCGTTAACGGTCAGTATAATTTATGATTTTCAGGTTTTGTATGAGTGACAGCCTATTTTCAATTCCTTGCTGTAAAGCAGTATATAAAGAAGTTGAAATTGAAAAAAATTATCACATGAAGCTGAACTAATATATTAATTGTAAAAACGAAATTAAAATTCAACCATTTTAATTAATGAGGACAGGTAACAATGCAAAACTCTTGAACACGTGATTCCGTGAAATATAGGAAAAATATGTTAGTATATTTGAGGATAGAGCGCTGTACTCCTGATACACAACTGTCACATCATCCACGTTCGTAAATCATTTTTTTAGAAGCGCCATAAATTTCTTCAACTATTGAGGCCAAGTTAATCCAAGTGCCAAACCACATGCCAAATCTTTCACGGACTTCCTCTATTTCTGATGCCATCAGTATTCGCATCATAAATTATTATAATATCATAGACCTATGTTCTGAAAAATTACTACTTCACAAAAAGAATGTGTTCGCCTTAAAAATAAATTATTATTCCTATTAGGGACATATATTTATTTGGTATTTAAATATTAATTATTAAAAGAAAATAATACACTGTACCTTCCCTCCCTCTTTCTCTTCCCCACCTGACCAAGCTGCCGTCCTGTCGATTGGTAACCTTGAACCAATACGGTTACACGTGTACGGTATAGTTTACAATATTATACAATATCGATAATTTGCGCATAAACTGTGTCGAAACCTTTGACAAAAATAGTGAGTTTAAAATATACAGTCCACATCTCTGGAGATGCGCTATCAGAATCCGGATTGTGGTGAGTGCCAAACTCCTTTCTGTCATGACTTCTGGCATCTATGCTTTGTACGCAATAATTCCTATCGTTTTCCAATGATACACGTAAGCCACTTATTATTTATGTTAGTCATGTTGATGCACAACTGCTGACAAAATTTAAATTAAGACTTAATGAAACTGTAGCACATTTTAAATGAATAGAATTTCAATTTCTCAATCAAATATTGTGTAATATTATGCTTTGTGCACAATAATTAAAGTGACAAATAATTCATTGAAATCTAAAATCGGTGTTCGTGTTATTCGACACGTGGTGAGAACAAACCCGCTGGCACCAAAGCGTACTAATTCAGTTGAACAGCAACAAAGGATCCAAATTTAGAGCAAATACGTTAATAGAATTACGAGATCCTTCGATTTCTGCTTGCGTTAGAACCGCTTTTTTAAATTTCAAATAATGTTGTCTTTAAAAAAATATTTTTTCGGATAAGATTGTATTATCTCTTTGGCTTTAGCAAAGTAATTGACTGTTTTGCTCAACAAAAACACTTCTTAGTGGACTTCCTCGTAAAACAGTTATTTTCATGAATCTTAATCTCACTTGGGAGCTTTTATAAGCAGCTTAGTGTAAAATAATCCTTTAATGGATATATCCAAAACATTTCAGGATTTTCCGACTGATTGTTGGTTTGCTGGATTTAGTAAATATTATTTGGAGTGGTTTTAATGCATTTGATACCTCTGTAAATATCACAAAGAAAACTGATTAAAATGGAACTTTATAATAATATTACGGATAGTGTACACACCGAGCCTTCCAAGACGTTAATGTTTTAATCATTGCTGATATTTAGCAAATAATCACTTCTTTACACAAAGCAGTAATGATAAGAATTTTGTCTTTTAGCAATAAGCAAAAAATATATTTCATAGAAAAGTATCAATCCAAATAAATATATCACAAATCTACGATTGTTTATCTACGACGCGTGAGACAAGAAAGGGTTAATACACTGTCATCATAGATGATGTCTACTTCATTTTATATGAAAAGAAGAATGAACCAACCGTATTGATTCTAAGAAAAAATTATAATCCATAATTAAATTGCATGATGGGTATCTATACATCTGTGGATATCTATCGCCTCCATAATCATCAATAGCGCCAACGACCCCTGAATACACCCTGCAGATACCTGGGCGTAAAACAGAGCTCTTTACAGCCTCAAAAACACGTTCTTTAACGACGACAACATGTGCCAATAACATGCCGAACTAACCGACTCCTGAGCGCCACTCTACTCGTCGCCGTCTTCCCGACCACAAGCTCCATTAACTACTTGCGCATAACTTATAATTTCTCCATATTTCTGTGCTCAATCAACTTATATCAACTATCAGAAGTGTTGCTCGTCACCAACCTGCTCACACATACAATACATCTCCACGATTATGTGAACGTTGGATGAAATATACGGGGTATCCGGCGGTCACATGATAACATCGATAAACCGCATCGCTCATATAATAATACAAGATACTCTTATATAGATAAAGATTGAACCATATTGGTTGATTGGTTAAATATTTATTTCGTACTGTGCTTAACAATATTTAAATTAAGGTCTTGCGTATTTCTGAGTACTGTACTGATCGTTACCGATACTCGTCGATTACCGAGTATTTGGATGCCCTTCTATAGGGGTTAGTTTTATCAGTTATATTGACTCGAAAGGTGTGTGCTTGTGTCTGTAGAGATTGATTATACTTATGCTAGATTTGTTAGGTCAATCAGATGGAGTGTACAATTTTTGTTAGTTATGAGTATAAGGTCAGAAGTTTTGATTATGATGAGACTATATTACATACTGGCCCAGTTCTCACGCGTGTACACGCATGTCGCGGTATATTATAACTTTATGTTATAGTGCTGCCTTTGCTTGCCGTGTAGTAGCAATGGCAATACTACTCCGCGAAAAGATATTTTTCTATGCATTTCCATTGACGAACAGGAGAAGTGCTGTCTGCATCTCGTGTAACGAATTCATTACAAATATGTGATTCCATATTTAAAAGGAAGGATGATTGTATCTAACATTAGGCATCGTGTTATTTAAGTATATTTATTATTGTATTTGTTTTTTATAAGATGTAAATCTCTTCCTGACAATAGACCTCCACGCTGGCATGGCGCCATTTTCGTGCAATTTATCACTTCATCTTACTATGTGATGGCTAATATGATAGTTCTGGACGATTGCCCATGAACCAGGATAAGATGACAATCACGATTGGGAAGGAGAAACCATTACTTCTATATCTCGCCGTGAACAATGTCAACTTGCATAAGTAACCCAAATTTTATCTTCATCTTGAAGCAAAAACTTGTCAAGCGGAATTCGACCTAGTGACCTGCTAAAAATAAACTTTTATTAAATTAGGATTGCTCCTCGAACCCTCGTCATTTTTTCTATCTACCGGTAGTATCGTTAAATATGAGTGACAGTTGACTCATTTTGCTGTGGTTAAAGTTGATAAATCGATTCCATTTATGCTTCTGTTTGGAGCTACTTTGTGTTTCAAGATGTAGTTTTAACGAAGCGATTCTTTGTAAATATTTTAATAAGGTTAACTTTTGTTAGCGCCATTAAATGTACTACGCGCGTGTACGCGCGCGTATCTCATTGGATTACAGAAATATATCCTTTCCCTGTTACTCTTGTCCTATCCTAGTCCCTAGGCATGAAGGAGAAAGAAGATTCCTGCAGTCTTCTTGATACGCCTGAACGAGCTACTTCGCTTTTGAAACAAACCGAACACGGTACGTCGCCGTCGCTGCAAAATCCGCTTACTACCGCTAATCTTAATTATCGCTAATAATATCATTTTACTACCGCTAATACTTTTAAACCAATTACTTTTCTAACGCAAGTGTCATCAAGTGCGTGACACAATTCTGCGTCGCTTGTGAATTGGTGGACCAGGGAGAAAAGAACCAGCTTCCAGAGATCGGAGACCAACAAGTAAGTGCCATCCTGTCTTTTATCTCCCGATAACCCGCCAACTTTCCAACGTTCTTTTCTCATTTTTAAAAATTATGTAATAATTTTTGTTAATTATAATGTTGTAAAATCTGTTACTAATTTTTATTTCTATTTCCTTCAGAATGAATATCAGAAGCAGGTGGGAGACAAAATAACCAATTCTGTTCATAGTACCCACAAGTCACTTGTTCTATCTTGGGTGAAACCGGTGGGCGCGCTGACGCTCTGTCATGCACGTCATAATATATAAATACGTAATGTGCGAGTGAGTATATATGAACTGTGACACGTGTTTAAACCTCATCCGGATCATATGTATAATTTTTTTATAAGAATTTCCGTTCAATCCAAATTTCACCTCTGTAATTTCATTGCAGATTAGCAGAAAGTAAAGCTGCAGTTGGCTACAATGGTCGCTTCCATGTCTCCAGTTGTCGCTGTGCCAGACTTTTCTGGATTGATGAAAACAACAGTTTTATCCCTTGTGCAAAGTTAATGATAAATTGTAATATAAATTAAATGTATTTACTAGAAAGATATACAGAAAAAATCAATGTATCAAAAAATACTTTAGTTGCTACCGGTATACCGGGACTAAAGTGGTCCAGAGGGTTTAGATCGGGACTGTTAGGAGGCCAAAAGTCCTTCGACCAAAACATGTTAACGTTATCAGAGAGACAATTTTGCACTGAATGGCTCGTGTGAGCGGGTGCTTCATTTTGTTGATAGATATACTGTCTCCCAAATCCACAGTCTCCATCCACGGATTTACCACTGTCCTTAGGACCTCTAAATAAACCTTCCTCGTGACCGTTTCGCCATTCTGGAAGAAGTGTGGCGGCATGACATCACCGTCACTTGAGACGACTCTCAGGACGTGGATATTGGCCGAAGACTTGGTCTTTCCCACCACAGGAACGTCCTTGAGGTGGGTACCTGAAGAATTTAATAATTTCTTTAGAAATTCTTCCGGCACGAAGGCTTTCTATAATCGCCGCTATTCTATTGCACTCTATGCTTAGGTTGAGAGACTCGGCTATTTTGAGGTTATAAAAGTCTTACTGACATATTAAGCTAACTTTAACGCCAACTGGCGCCTAACCCTGAATTCAAATATAGCGGGAACTTCTAATACAATTTTGTCTGAATTCTAACGGCGCACTCTGTATATCTTTCTAATTGATACATTTAATATGTATTTATAATAAATAATTCAATATTCAATAATATTTGTTTGGAATCTCTGGTATTAAATTATATTTTCTACTGTACTCCTAATAATGAATGGCAAATCTTCCGATTTAGTACACCCACTTGTACGTAAATAGTTCACACAATTCACAATAACATAATATAATATGTAGGTACACAGCTTCATCAGGAATGTATTTAACCTTAATAATTCTCCTACATAGTAAACGTCATCTTATTTTAAAATATGAACCATGTCTTTAAATACGTAATAATTGATATCTTAATTATGAATTAAATATATTAATTAGAAATATATACATATAAAATCAATTTTAGCGAAAAATATTGTTGTTGCGCCACCAGGATTCAAACCTGGATCTCTTTCCAAACCGGGAAAGGTGCATTATCCAACTATGCTACAGCGAAAATATTTTTAACGCCAAATTTTCAAACCTTTATGTTACCTTTTTGATATTAATACATTTAATCGTTCCATTATTTGAAAGAGCCATCTACCTTATTTTTACAGAATCCCGAATACATAGGTAAATAGATAAATAGGTTCGAAAATTCGAAAATACGACAATTCCGGTCGTAAATCGGAATCGCTGAAGGGGGTGGGGGGGTAAAGGAAGGAAGAAAGGGAAGGGACTTGGATTAACGGGGATAAATATCGATGGTGGGATAGGGAATCCAGTCGAAGGACCACTGGATCTCGGAGAATCGGGAATCTGAAGGACTGCTCGCCTTACCTCGCGTATGATGCCTCCATTACTCCTGCAGTCGCAGCCAAGACCACACAAAACGGTGGGCAAATCTCCGCTTCCAAGTGATAACGGTGATATCAATCACGTCACCCGCGGCTTTCACAATGTCACTGCACACAAATCACAGGATCACAGTATAACAGTGCTAACACACCAGAGGTAAACAAATCCACACCGATATTGCGGTGCCGCAACCGAACAGGTATCGCGTCGCGTTAACGTCTGCTGACGTCAAGGTCACTTTTTACACTGGTCAAGCAGTAGGGAAAAAAAATAATGGGTGGAAATTTGAACGTGGAAAGGTGTCAATAATATGGTCGCGGCCGATTCGCAAAGCGCGCCAAAAATGTGTTTCACGAATACGGAAAAGTGGGCATCTTGCGAAAAGGGAAAATAGCTTGGAGAAGCTTATTGTCATGAGCCACGTCGAAGAACTTAGAGAAAGATGAAAAATCTCCACCTGTTCTATAAGTGTCTGAAAGGGAAATGAAAATATATTAAACATTTCCAAACCAATGAAATCGTATAAAAAAATATTTTTAAAAATACATTTTTCCTTATTTTTTTGAATTGGTATGGTGCAGTCTAATCACAACTTTATCATAATTATAATAATGTGTCAATATTTTTGTAGTTTAACGTGCTAGATTCGAAACTTGTTGGTATAACAAATTTAGAGTTTCAAAAAGCTTTAGTAATTTACAAAACATAATAAAAAGACTAGTTTTGATCAAAATATTAACAAAAAAACTATTTTCTGACGTTTTACTGTCCTATATTAACTTTTGATTGCCGCGTCGGCTCTAAGATTCGTCGGTAAGTATGTAACTACTCAGCGTCCGAGTTAATCAACTAAGCAAATTTTCTCACCTAATTTGAGAAAATGGATAATTTTATTAGCTTTCCATAAGCCAGGGAGAATCCCATCAGACGGAATGATTATTTAATAAAAATTATGTGAAGTTCTATCTAAAGGATTCACAAAATTCTTCAAAAAAGATCATATCGAAACAGAAATTTACGCCTTATTACCGTTTCAACATTAAAGGATTATTTTTTTTTACCTAATGGTAATATTTGAGGGTGTAGATGACAGATAATCTACGGCGATACTGTACACGTATATTAGTCGAAATCAATCATCTAAATGTTATTGCTCTCTTGTTATTTCTCATTTTTCGGAATTTTATATATGAAGAAACGCATTTCTCAAAATTTTGTTTCTTTAAATACAAATATGACTATATGTTTTTCTCTTTAATACATACACGTTGGCTAACAAATCAATCCACTAGATAAGAATTTTACTTTGATTTTAACTACCTATTTAACTACCAACATTAGTTCGAACAATCTATTAAAATATTCAGAATAGACCAAGAGATCGAAAATATTTATAAGTACCAAGATTTTTTATTTTGTTTCTTTATCGAATAACATTTATATAGTTCCTAAATATTTAAGCGTTCTGTGATATACCAAAGCACTACACCTACAATAACTGGATTTATAATTTACAAATTCTATTTTTATTATTTTTAAGATTAGCAAAATGAACTTTGTTAATGAAGATTGTTAACTTTGTTTTATTAACCACTTAATGAATTAAATACATCAACAGGTTTCTAAAATTGACATTTTCTTCTTCAGGATGTTATTAACTAATCAAAAACATATATTATATTGTTTCTTTAACATAATCTATTTTTAAATAACAACAAATAATGTTAAATACTAATTAAATGTATTAATTATAAAGATATACATATCAAATCTATTTTTCGATACAATTGATTTTATATGTATATATTTATAATTAATACATTTAATTAGTATTTAAAATATCACAGATCTATGTTCTGAATAATTTTAACTGTACAATAATGAATCCTCCTTAATAACAATAAATGTTCATCAAATTAATATAATTTTTATATACGAGGTAAGTACCGGATTTTTTTTTTAAGAAACACCGGTAGATGTATTTAATTCATCAAGTGGTTAATAAAACTAAGTTAACAATCTAAAATAATCTGTTTTTATTGTTTGAATAGGTTAACATAATTGAAATTTGTGTAGATTTTTATAATAATCAGCTAAATAAACAAAATAATTATTATATACGGTCTTAAAATGTAAATTTTATTGTTGAAGGTTTTTTTTTGTTATTATTATGACAAGATATTCGCTTAGTGAATAGATGGTCAGAGGTTTGACCCTGATTTTAGAAGACCACCAATTAATGTTAATTTTAATATAAATAATAGCTTAGTAGAGTTTTAAAAATACTTAAATTATTGATGCGATCTGAATTATGAGCACATTTCTTTATTTATACCTTAAAAACTCTTTGTTTCTTTCACAATTAGAATTTAATTTTGAACATACATTGCTTTAAAAATAAAAAAGATGTATAAAATACTCGGGAAAGATTTATTGCGTACGCCAAAGAGCAATATTTCAGCAGGAGTTTGATTATTATGATTGGAACCAAATCCACGTTGGTTACTCAGACTTATTTATATTAAACACGTTCATCATTTTTGTAAACATATTGTGTTCGATTTGAGATATTTAATTTCTAAGAATTCCTTTTCACTTAATATTGCGAAGGCTTCATCAAGCGCGATAATACTTCTATATATCATTCGATCGGGACATTTCCACAAGAGAATTCAGTACCGTGAATCTTGATAAAATATGTTACAATTTATTTAAGTACTTCAGCTTTGAATCCCAGCGAATATAAGTCTCCATAATGTTTAATTTGTCGAAAATTATATTATCGAATTAAATAAATTATGTATATTCCGGTGTAGTGCTGCGGTTGAGATGTTGTGCATGCGCAATGGTTTATTTCATCTGTTGACTCGCCACATGCAATTTTAGAGATATTCACATAGTGTTGTCATCTTGTAGTTAGCGGTTGAAACGTTCACACCAATACATCAGCCCGCCGACTGTGAGATACGATCCGTTATTCGTTTTTTGAACCGACATTCATCGCCAAGTGTGTCCTGATTTGGCGCCAAGTGATTTCCATATTTTCCTTCATTTTGGTGGCAAGCATTTTGGTGATGATGATGAACTCAAAGACGGAGTACACACATAGTTTTATTCCCAAACGACGAAAGTATACAAAAAATGGTGCTCCATTATGACAAGTGCCTCGATAATAGTAGCGACTATGTTGAGAAGTAGTTTAAGGTGGGTAGCTTCCGAAGAAAGTAGTGTTGAAAAAATTATGTTTTAAAAAATACAGTACTTAAAAAATGCACCTCATATATATAAAATATTTTAATTTGGTGAACATTTATTGTTCTTTTGTTGAGTGAAATTTTTCCACGTTTATAATTTTTTTTAAATCTTGTGAAACAAGGGATGCGTAAAAGATAAAAACAGCTGTGAAGATGAGAATTAGAAGTGGTCCTAGTAAAATAGCGTAGACATCTTCGGAAGACACCGATGATATCGATTAGCTCGAAGATGGTGAGATGTGCAATTATATCATTAAAAAAATCCTACCAAGCTGTGCGCGCACACACAAATTGTAACAAGACCCATTCTTATTATTAAATTTAGGTAGATTTGAATTGCCTGACATTTCTGGGAATGTTATTTCTGTTACTTCAAATTTAATTCAACAGATGTCAATTAAAGACACGGAAAATTAATCGTGAAATGATTCATTCCTCAGCAACGCATTTTATTAATGAAAACTCATAAAATAAATTAATGTTTATTATTTACGGTGACACGGCGCAAATTATGTGAAATCATGGTGCCTGCAACGGACACCATTCAGCGATGTAATTTAATAAATTAATTAATAACAGAATCCGTAATTTTCTGAAGATAGACACAATATTATTATTTTAATTATAAATTTATGAAATAATATTAAATACAAATTAAAACTTTCGATACTTGTCAACGATTTAGAATCGAGGAGCCCCATTTGCTCATTCGAGGACAACGACAGCCATCATCATGACACTTAGCCAATACCAAGTTTCGCGATTTTATATTGGCAAAATTAAGTATTTTATTTTTAATCTTTTTAAGGAAGAATGCGGCGAGCAGTATTTGCAAAATATTCCGTTATTATGACTAACTAGAGATAAAATCTGTTAAACAAAAAAAATATCGTTTACTTTAGCACGTGCTTGTTGCAGTCTCAGCTGATCTATTTTGCAAAGTTCATATTAAGATTTTAATGTTATGATAAACTTCTGAATTGAGTGAACCGGTGTGAATATAACTACAATACGGAGAAATAAAATTTATACAAAGGTTTTATAACATCTCAAGTTCGTATTGTGATTTTCACTGTAGTGGATTTACGAATAAAGAAGAACGTTAGAGTACAGACGTGAAAAGTTGTCACAATGGAAAAACTTATTGGTATTATTGGTTTACCATACCAATTTAACATAGTTAATATGATATCAACTAATTAACTGAATTTAATAATTTACATTGATAATGTTTAAAACATGAAGGACATTTTTTTATTTGACATTTGCTTGACACAAAATTTTTATGCATCAAAAATGAACGTGGATGTGTGGGATATAGTAGATGTCCATCTCTGATATATAAATCATTGTCCTGGCTACTTTACATTGCTAGACTACCGTCTGTGTAAAAGTAGACAGTTTTTTCCGTGTTCTTGCGGTGTTATTTAATTAAAATTAAAAATAAAATTAATAGTCAGATTCGACAGAGATGTGTATAAAAAAAATTGAGACCGCAAAAAATTGTACTGAATGTTTTATAAATGTAAATGAATAATAATGATTAAGCTGAAATATTGAACAGCGATGCTTCTGGATGATCTCTATCCAGTTAAATAATGTATTGAGTCCATATTTATTTATTTAAAAATATAAAAAAATTGAGATGCGTACTCGTAATACATGACACAACAATATTCTTACTATTTTCAAACTAAGCTAAATGCTTTTGCTATGAAAATAGGAAAAACTTGCTGAAGTCCTGGAACGAGGCGCAAACCACCGACCACTAGATAACTAGACCAGCATCTTAACCACTGCATCAACAAGCTATTACTTTACGTAATTAAGTGAACGATTTCCAGTTAGCGTTAAGTGCGTTTTACTGTTTACGGGGTAAAAATATTCCGTGTTGGTTTTTACGTAAGAATGAATTTCTGAAGGAATATGGAATTGATTCGACGGAAATAGTTACACCATTACGCGGTAACGCTTCCAGTTATGACTAGATCCGTCTGTCAGAATCGTGCTTTATCGAGTAAATAAAATCTATATTGTTACCATTTCCGAGAAAGCTCTGAATATGTGCTCCGCCCCACAGCCAAGGGGGCTTTCCTGGAATTCTTTTGCAAACATTAAATTCCTCTCATAACGCGCAGCAACCATAAATCGCGTTACGATATTACTTCAAAATATAATATAATATGATATTTCCATCCGTCTAACATACGAGACGTTGTGTGAGAAACTTTTTTGAGTAGTAATATTATATAATAGAAGCGATGCATTATGCTCTCGATGTTATAATGATACGAGTACACTCCTGCGTTCCATAATTTTTCAATACAGCAGTGAGTTTAAATACACCAAGAATCGTATAAGGAAAAGCAGGAAAATAATTTTATTTTATTTAAAAGTAACATTTAATATCAGAATTATCATCACTGTATGACGTTGCTTTGTACGATTTATAATTTGGTTCGTAAACATTTTCGTCACTAAAAGCTCATCAGATATACAACATGTTAATAACGATAGTTGTATACGATTAGAATTGCCGTCACTTCATCATCATTCCGTTTTAATTCTTTCCCTTTAACATTGTAATCAGTGATTAAACTTTGTAATGACATTCTTGATTCGATGACAAATTTTTTATGCAGTTCGTGATATTCAGACTATTAAGTTCACGTTGAAATCTGAAGGTTCGTTCAGAATTGGTGTCATTAAGAAGAAAATGATTTTTTAAATTACTGCAAAGATGAAAATTTTCTCGAATTATATTTACCGTGACTGGATTTTTTCCGGCTTTTCCATCATTTTCTGGTTCTTTGACGATATTTAAAGTTTTATCAATAATATCATTGACACTGTTTACACAAGGGAGTGGGAAAAACGGAATCTTGGAAGGATGGTTGGAATTTGGTATAGGGACGGAACAATAAGAGCTCAAGGATCAACCAGAAGAACACGACTTACCTGAATTTTCTTGCGGTATTCACAACTCTCTTGAACTTCAGGATACTTCTTGGATGATCAGCACGAAGAATACTTGGACATACACAATATCTGTTTCGGCACGCACTGCGAGAAAACCGAAACACAATAGCACCAGTAACCTTACAATAACTTCAAGTCAGTGACGAGCACGAGCAAGACGTTCACTCTTCTTGACAGTTCACAAGTCATAAATCACACACAAAAAAGTCGTGCTCTTTGTAAGAGTAATGGGAGGAGGGAGGGGGCAGATAGGTATAGTAATGGAGTATCTACACGCGCACGGTGACCGGCAATCTGGCCTTGTCATAATTACCGAACAGACACTTAAAGCGTTATCCATAAGTAATTCGTCGATATTATTTTGGTTAAAGGTATCGAAGCCTTCTCCACCAATTTCATGAGCCAAAGGAATGATTTCAGCTGATTTTGCCTATATTTCAATGGTTTCACTGACTGAAACACATCCAGGCCGTGCTGCTTCCTAGCATGAATTTAAAGTTTGTGATCTTATTTCAGCGATGCAGATGCAACATGATTTAAACGGTCCAAAATAATTTATTTACAAAATTGCTTTAAATATAAACCGCGTAAAAAAGATTCGTATAATAAGAGGACCGAATGTATATGTATATTATTTATGATAAACACACATCATATTATATTACACGACCAAGACCTGCGAGATAAGTCCAGACAAAGTACACATTTGATTCAGTATTCTCTTGAAATAAAAATCAAGAGAATATATTTCAATAAATAACTTAGTTATTTTACTATATTGATTTTAAATATCACTCTCGTTGTGTCTTGCTCGTGAATGTGCATATCTCTACCTAAGCAGCAACACCACATATCTAAGAATTGTGTAGTCTACAAGAGAGAGACATAACTAGTTTTAAATGATTTTTGTACAATTACTTAAGTATTACGTATCTTTCTAGAGTTATAAAGAGGAGCAGATTATTTCTAAACTGAAACTGAACTAAACTTAGATATGATTCCCTTGACTTGTACGCAGTTGACAGGGAGGTTATATATAATGTGTGGTGATTGCATTTCTTTGATTTGCACGCCCCTAGCGGACGATATCGTGAAACTAGTGATATAGAACGATTCCCCGCGAAAATTAAAATACAATACAAATACAAGATACTAACGTAGTGTTACAGAATATGTGCAATTATACATCAGTGTTTTTGGGGTTGGGTACCTGGGGGAGAAGGAAAAGAGATAAATGATATGGTGAAAGGGAACATATTTAAGATAGGACTGTAAGTTAGATTTTTTCGGTTGTTAATTATGCATTCGTTGTTATTTATGGACTTCTTGATTTATAGGACCTCTATGTTATCAATGCAATTACCTTTATTATCAATGTGAAGAATATTGACTCCTGTATTTTTATCAAAGCTATTCTGTAACACTAAGGTAGTATCGTATACAACCTAAAGAAGGAACGGTGGTTCCGAAAGCGGTTAGCGTTAGCAATAATGAAGTGGTGTTTAAACAAAGTGAATTGTTTTTAATTATATTTATAATGAAATACCACAAACTTGTAGCGTAATTTAACACTATTGAAATTATATCTTTGTTCTGGAAGCATTTATAATGTAAAATGTAGAAAACATGATTTAATTATTTGACAGTGTCACGATTAATATATTGTAAATTACATAATTTTATTTTCTGGCAACACCCTTCTATATAATACATGTACATTTTTATATAAATTCTTGAGTTTATCTCCATTCCCACCCGTAAAAGTTTGTTCACCTAGGGGATGATATCGATACACCCTTTAGATATTTTCAACAATAAAACACTGAGAAAAATACAATGAGAAAGAAAAAAATCAAACAATCCTTTTTAACATTGCGCCATAAGCTTATATATGGAAATGTATAGGTACATTCAATAAACATTATAAATTATGTATAGAAAAAAATCCAGTTTAAAGCCGTTTGTTCAATTTTATTGCGACATCACGAACACAATAATATAAAAATAACATTACATCACAGTATTGTGTAAATGACAAGACAAATAAGAAGGCAAAAATATTTAAAAACTTCGTTGTATAAAATTCATTCATATTTTTTTTTCTGTATAAAAAACGTGTAAAAAAAAAGAAACTCATCTGAAATAAGTATTGCTAATACTTATATAAACATTATAGTCAAATAAAATTGCTCAATATGGTTAATGCTTGGAATTTCAAAAAAAAAAACAATAGAATTGAGTGTCCTAATTCCATAAATGAAATAAAATTGATTGAGTAACAAGAGTATTTAAAAAAATTTGTAATTTTATAACCTGACTAATCTAATCTTACTAACGTTACTTAACCAATTAAACCTAATTAAAGTTATATTATCTTTGTCCTCGCGCAATTCATGCAGCTGAATTAAATTGAATACCAGTTAAGAAAATACCAAAATCATCACCTTTCAAAAACGTCTTTACAAAATTTTTTAATATTACCACAATAAAAATTCTTAGTCAAATATTTATTTTTAAATGGCACTACCGGAAAACATCTTAGAAATTAGCGTATTCGCTATGGTTCCTTCTTGTCTATGGTTTACTGAAATTAGTCTTATTCTTATATTAAAATATATTAAATATTAAAATGTATGGAGATAAACTACCGAGAAAATTATAAAATTTGAATAACAATTTAATTTAACTTATGCCTCTAGGGCCCACAATTCTACTGGAATTTTTTTTTTGGTAAAATTCCGAGCATTGACCATATTTCTCTAAATTTATAATGAAACTTTACCGAACTTCTTAAGACCGTTACCATTGTAGTTCGCAGCAATTAAGTAGTGTAGTAAAAATTTGATTTTACCTCTCTTGCAATCAGTGGTGTAACTAGGCCAAGGCAGATAATGTGGTGCATTAGAGCCCATGTTAAATAGAAGCCCAAAAGGTCTGTGCCCTACAATACATTTAATATCTCATACATTTCCCAGTATGCATATGAACGAATATAAATTTACACAAAGGGAGGGAGAATTAAGGAATACAGGAAGGGTGGAAGGAATTCGGGAAAGGGACCGAAATCGGGAACAGGGTCTGGCTGAAGGACCACCTCAAATCAGAAAATAACCTGCGAAATGTTCCGTTCGGTATCTTCTACCACTAGATCTCCACAGGTCTTCCAGCTCCAGGACACGTATAACGCTGTTCAACATAAAGAACACTTGAACATACACTTTCGGTGATAGTGCGAAAGTGTCAAATAACACCATGTATAATCGCACAATGTACCGATTTCGGCACGCACAGTAGCGAAGAACCAAAACACACACAATAAATTATCAGTCCCATACAGCAAGACGATAATTTAAGCCAACAATTCGTTCCCACAGCAGGACGAACTTAGCGGCAATAAACGTACCCCAATGTAAAACGTAAAACTATAGAGAACACAACCACAGATAAGATCGTGTTCTGGTATACGGAGAGGAGGTAGTGGAATCATCATGTGTCGCGTTCATATTGCGCGCTCGCGGTGACCGACTAACGTTGGACAGTTATAAGATCGAACAGGATTTATTAAATCATTTCTTACGTATATTGCGTAAACACATGAAAATATTTTCTATGTTTATAACAGTACCTCGCAAGTACGTCGGACTTAGGATCAGATCACCGTCGCAACATGAAAATCTTCAAAAACCAAAGCAAATATTTTTTAATTGCAAGTATACCTTACACAAATGCCTAAAAATACACTCACATGTAATTATTGTGAGGGAAAAGAGACTAATTCTGTATTTACTATTTGTACCGTGTAATAATAAATATTTTTATATCTTACATTTTGTACATACACATGGGATCCTTCCGTTTCCATTGTGGTCCAATTTTTTTAGTTACGCCACTGCCTGCAATATATCCCTCCTTAGTGAAATGTATTAATAGAAAAATGGGGTGTGAACGAGACTCTGTTTTCTCACTTTTATAAGTGCGAATAAATAAAACACTTAAAAGACGATTTCACTGAATTTTCATGAATCAACTTTATTGTGTTAAAAAAATGGATTTAGATTTATTTAAATCAGTTCGTGAATTCAAAAACACGAAATATAGCAGAAGATCATATCTGTGGTGCATTTTTGTTTCGTTTAACGAATTATCTAGTCAAAATAATCACGTACGGGAATTTTCAAATTAGAATTTAATATTTATGAAGGGAATTGTATGTAGGCGCTAGTAAAGATCTTTAATAAATATATAAATATAATATTGAATTATTAACTACTTTGTTTTTAACTTTTATGAGTTAATTTAATACACTAACTGATTTCGGAAAATATATTTTTCTTCATCGGGATAAACTAAATGATAAATAAAATATATACATTTTTAAAGAGAACAAATTCTTATTGTGAAGTTGCATTTTTTCAGAACATTGGTCTGTGATATTTTTAATACAAATTAAATGTATCAATTAGAAAGATATACATATAATATACATTCGAATTCCGGTGGCAACAAAAGTGAATGAATAGAATTGAATAGAAAAGAAAATGAATTATTAATTAATTCTGCATCTCCCATGCGAGTTTACTCAAAGGTATTTGAGATTCCGTAAATATAAAGAAGATGGCTTTCAAATAATGGAATGACAGATTTATCAATTTGAAAGTGTGACATAAGTTCGGAAATTTGTCACTAACTTACTATGTCGGTGTAGTGTAATCGGTTAATGATAAATAAAATAAATACATTTAGTAATTTAAAACCGGAAATGTACTGAAAAGTAAATATCTCTTGCACGTGTATAAACGACATTAGAGTTCTAGAGTTCTAAGGTTAGCGTTATGAAGGGTGTGTTTGCTGTGTCACTCAAATAAACTAAAATGATACGCGATACCATATAAACTAGACACTACAATTTCCCGTCTTATTTTATGCTGGAGTTATTCCACTGTTTGTTTACCATTCAGTATATTAAAAGGTCGATATGTTTGATCGCGCTGATAAACAAGCCTGTCCACGTTAATACAATCATTTTAACTCTGACCTACTTAAATCCGTAACCTACTAAATTGAAATAACAAGAGAGTTGTCTGGAACAGATTTCGTAAAGCAAACACTCGATAAATTATAAAATCATTATTAATAATCACTTGACAAGATAAAATAGCTATTATGAAAGTGGTCAAGTCGAGAAATTAATACAAGCTAGTTATTTCGCGTCACATTGTTTTAAATTAATATAATATGATGCAAATTGTAACAATTGTGAAAAATTTGAAGCGTTGTATTCAGTGTATTGTTACGGTATTCCGCTAGTGTTTATTTTGATAATAAAGTAAGTCATTTCAATCTTAATTTTTTTTATTAAGGGCAACACATTCTTATTGTGAAGTTGTAATTATTCAGAACATAGGTCTGTGATATTTTAAATACTAAATTAATGTATTAATTATAAATATATACATATAAAATCAATTTTGTCGAAAAATATTGTTTTTGCGTCACCGGGATTCGAACCTGGATCTCTATTTCCAATCCGGGGAAGTGCACTACCATTGTGCTATAACGCCAGTATTTTTCTTGACAAATTTTCGAACCTATATGTTACATTTTTCAAATTAGTACACCTGTCGTTTCATTATTTGAAAGCCATCTACATTATTTTTACAGAATCTCAAATACTTTTGAGTAAACCGACTGCAGACGCCAGAATTATCAATTCATTTTTATTCAATTTTTGGACACATTGATATAACATATATTTTTAAGGAAAACACATTCTTATTGTGAAGTTGTAATTATTCAGAACATAGGTCTGTGATATTTTAAATACTAAATTAATGTATTGGAAATAGAGATCCAGGTTCGAATCCCGGTGATGCAAAAACAATATTTTTCGACAAAATTGATTTTATATGTATATATTTATAATTTGTGGTATCAATCGTATAATTTTTCAAATATACATTATTTTCATTTTTGATTACAGAGGGGTTTGGAAGTAACCGACTCATATAGTAAACCATAAATACATTACATTATAATTATGTATTGAGTTGTCTAATAAGTTCGTGCGCTTTTTAAGATTTAAAATTTGTTTTTGAAATGAAAACTAATTCTTTATCATTTTCAAGAATTTTCTGCCAACATTTTGGCAGTTTTGGATCTAAGAAGAACTTACAATTACCAGCTGGTTTTTATTTCTTTGGCTATGCTTACGGGGTTGTCCATGCGCCCATCTTCTGAACTTTCCCAATTTAATTTTGATGATTGAGAACTATCTGTAGAACATGCGATGGAAATCTGATTCCTATGTTGTTTGACGGTTATCTTCTTAAACTATATTCGCTAAAATTCTCCGTCCGTCCAGATCTAGGACTATCGCTGAGGCTGAAATCATCTTTAAAGCCATCCAACTATTTATGAGCTATTCTTTCGAAAAAAAAAAAATGTCCGTAGATTACATTTATGCTACGAGTGGTTTGTGCAGCACTACTCAGCAATTCGTAAAGAAGGGTATGTCGGGGGTGTACTTTTTTATCAACCTGCACTTCATTGATTTTAAGATAAAACCTAATTAATTATAAAGAACAATGAAAAAGTGAACAGAGATTGTTGAAATGTAAAACAAGATCTACAAAACGATAGTGACAAATGAAGCATTGACAAAAAACCGCACAAATTTAATGGACAACTTATTATTTTAGTTGACAATATTTTTAGACAACAATCATGATCTCTATGAAATTTTCGGATTCAATCACAGTTAGTGATTGTGACTTATAGGTATCAATAATTTACTCACAGTTCAATATTTAATTACTAATCCATAAACAATTTACGGTTTAGATAAATATATTGCAAAACAAATAATATTTTTTTTTATTTGCTGCACGAACACTACACTACATTCATAATTACTATATTTATAAACTTGAAATTTATATAACAAATTCCGGATATATCAAATTATGCATTTAATATTCAAACAAATGATTCACACGTTTCCTTGCTCCAAAAATATGTAATAAAACTCTCCAATTGAATTGAATACAACCAACAATAACAATCATGATCTGTTATGTGTTATTTTTATGCAGCATATATACATTTCCGAACCCTAAGTGTTTTATATTGATTCGAGTTTTTTTTCATTACATCTATCTTTAGTAAAAATTACATTATCAGAATCAATTTACCACTTACGTCTCGTACAGTATTTTTAATTTAAACAAATAATTACTTAGACAAGAAAGATAATTGAAAACACTTATTAGAACAATGGTCCTTTTTTCATTGCGTGTTCTATGTAGGAAGGCACAGCTTGCTACTGACATATGCACGAGTTATAATGTATATTTCATGAAATTTCTAGGATCGTTTTCTTTTAAACATGCAAACACCCGGTTAATATAATCGGGAATAATGGCATTCGGTTTAAATTTTCTTTGATCACTATAATCATTTCATAACTCAGAGTAATATTGACTCATCGTCATGCTCTTCGCCATAGTATTTCAATACATACAGCCAACACACCTACAAGGAATCCCTATTGATAGATCATGCATTAATTTCCAAAACTTTGGCAAAAAAGGCATAGAGCACAATTTTTTTTCGAAAATAATTGTATGATGATTGAGCTTATTTCACTTAATTTGGTGTTGCTACCCCATCTTCACACATTTTAAGTGAACATGAAACTAATATTTAAGACATAACAAATAACATAATAAATAACATAAGAAACTAATAACAAACTTACTTAAATTAATCATAAATATTAAATACTAATCTAATGTATCAATTATAAATATATATATAAAATCAATTTTGTCGAAAAATATTGGTTTTGCGCAACCGGAATTCGAATCTGGATCTCTATTTCCAATCCGGAGAAGTTCACTACCAATTGTATTGTATATTTTTAATTAATACATTAAATTAGTATTTAAAACATAACAGACATTATGTTCTGAATAATTACAACTTCACAAAAGAATGTGTTCTCCTTAATAAATATATATTCTTCTTCTTCCGTGTCTGCTATGAGATAATTTCGGAGATTTAGTTGAGATACATCTCAATACCATGTATCTGGAGATAAACTCAAAGATCAGCATGAAATTAGTAGAAAGAAACAAAAGCTCAAACTAGTGTACACGCCGTTCGATCTGACAGTAAGATTTGATACGTGCACATAAACCACCAAATATCCTTACAACCATTTATTTTGAAGTATCAGCATAAGTAATTAAATATTAAAATTAATACTAGGCGTTAACTTACAAACATTTATTAAGTTTTTACTGCTACTGCACAGATTCAAAATCGCACAACTGACGAAGGACAATGACATTTAAAGTTGGACGCTAGAGACTGCAAATATCTGAGACGTGGTGTGTACACGAGGACAGCGGAAGCTAATAGTTATCTAGAAAGAATCTCATGGAAGCAAAATTCATACCTTAAAGATTTTCTAGAATCGAAAATCTCTTAAAAATATTATACGTGGACACGGATCATAAGGGACTTCTTGTCGCTGTATCTCTATTATCCTATTTTGTTTCAGGCTCATGAATTTTTTCCTCAGCCAACCTTTTTCTTGTATCAACCAACGAATGTCTTGTGTTTTGAACGAATATCTTGGATATGACCAAAATATTTTCCTCATTTGTTCGCTAGAAGATTCAGGATAAATATATTTTCCTGTACTTCTTCCGTAATGTCGATAATGCGTTTCCTTTTTGTGAAACTAATTTTCATGGTTCTCCTCCAGCATCATATTTCGAAGGTTTCATTTCATTTCATGTTTCGAAAATTTTGTCTATTTTTTAGTCCCCGGCTTTTTCGAAGATGTATTCTCCATTTATATGTTCATAAGATTTTTCTAAATATTTGTAATTATTTTGTTACTGTAGAGCCGTGTTGCTTATGGATGCTTGCTTTGCCATCGCTATTATAAATTTATTCGCTATATTTTCTTTTCTGTTCTGCTATTTTTACTAATAATGATATCAAGGTAATCGTGAGTACGCAAAGCTTTACGTATTTTGTTCTTTAATTTTATCTCAGTATGAGTAAGTAGTTGTCTTAACTTTCATTGTAATCATTATTTTACGTTTTATTTTATTTTGTTTAACATATCTTGTAGTACTAATTCATTATCTGCTACTACAGCTGTATTGTCTGCATATCTCACCTTTTAATATTTTCTTGACTCTCTGTGATTGCCTCGGAGGTAATTAGCAGCATCCTGTAGTGTATTTTTTTTCCATTTCCTTATCTATGTAGTAGTCAATAAGGATTTACGTGTAATGCATTTTGTACAGTTGAAGGAATTTCCTTATGTTTTAAAGTCATGAATATTTATAATGTGAGATGTACAACGCTCGTGAAATTGAGTCAAAGATGATGAATTCTGCGTATTTCTTTTGAAATATATGTTGAGCAAAAAATACTAATTAGTCAAAAAAAGCATTAAAATGCGAGAATGATAAACATAAATATAACATTAGAAAGAAATTACAGCCAATCATTAATTGGTAAAAATAAAATACTCCTCCAAACGGATGTGGGAGGCGATCGTGAGTAAACATTAATATAACCAAGCTTACTGTAAATATTTTAGAATATCAAAGAACTTTTAAAATCTCCGTTGAATCAGTCAAATTGTCGGGTTTATGATTTATGAAATATTTTACAAAAATTAAATACTTGTATTTTTTACATCGTTTCGATAATTTATTTCAATAGTAGTAAATTCATGATAATTTATTTATTTATTTGCTATATTCTGTCTCAAATTAAAATTGTGCAATCACTCGGCAATCTGTAAGCAATTTACTATTATTTTTACCTTAATTTATTTGGATGACCTTATTTTTAAACAATACTACCCTTTTATGAAAATGTATCGTATAGTCTACACCTTTTAATTAATTTATTTTATATTTAACGTAGTATATTTTAAAACCAGTATTTTACTAATTTTTGTGGGGAAAATATGATGTTACAAAACAATAAGACGTGTTTTTATGTCTTCGGCGTTCGTTTATTTTTTAAATTGTGATGCACACATCGAATTCATTAATATTCAAATCACGCTAAGTTCTTGCAATGTCAACAATACCTCGCTTATCTTCTTATATACTCGTACTAATCGACCCTCCATCCTCGGCAGTTAAACGAGACTCCACTACTCAACTAATGAAGCATTGTTTGCGTTTCAATTGTATATTTACATTATCATATTATTACTCTATTAAATATATTTTTGAGGATACATTATAAAATATTATAGGATCTTACTATTGAAATCGTTTGATCGAACATGGAAACCAAAAGAGACAGCAGGTTGAAAAAAGGTCTACTAAAACGATTCGGACAAATGTAGCAACTTTCCGATGAAAGTCAGACAAATGGCCAAATCGAATAAACGACACGTGTGGAAAACAGAAGTTGGACTTGAGAGAACCATTTTGAAATAGAGCAATACCTAGTCTTCAAATCTTATATATATATATATATATTTGTGAAAGGGAAAAACATAAATTATTATCTTAACAGTACATGTATGCATGATGTTAAAATATAGCTATAACTATACAGTTTAGCAGATATAAACACATAGTAAAAACAGTGCTTTTGTTTGATAAGAATTCGATTCAGAACATGATACAATGTTATAAGTAGTTGGTTTGTTTATATATAATTTTTCAAATTACAATTTACCGAGCGTTTTTAATAATAAATTTTTAATGAATATTTATGTATCTGATATGCGAATACCTAATTGAAAAATTTCTTCAGTCTTTGAGAATAAACCTCGTGAATAGGGTCAAGATGTCGTGTCTATTTTTGGTTTGCACTTTGATTAGTCGACTAACTTCTCCCGGGGTAGTTTTTCAACGTTTCAATGATAAATTTAAAGAATAAAGTTACATTGACCATTACCCTTTAACACTGTCATGGAATTAATTCCGCAGGAACTTGTATAATTATGTAGAGATTCCTGCACAAAACTTTTCAACTTCGACGCTTGGTCTAGTTTTCTAATAAATATTTATTTCAAAACAATCACGATCTTAGTAAAATGTTTTAATATTAAATATATACAATAGAAAAAAATATTAGTAAGGTTCAGAACCAATTTCTAAATTAAAAATAAAATCGTAAAAAAATACCATACGCTTATTTTCTTTTGTCAATAAAATTATGACGAATTATTTTCTGGACACTAACTAAAAATTAAAGAAGAATTTTTACTCGTGAAATAAATCGCTGCTCACTTAAAATTGTATCACTTACTCAACTGTGTTTATAATATTTTATTAAAATGGCGACAGAATTTTCAATTCATAATTTGATAAATTAAAAACGTACTAAATTAAATATTATAAACCATGCCACACTTCAGAGAATTTTCTTAAATCGTCTATGAGAATACAATTGAAATGTATTAATTAGAAAGGCATAGATATTTTATCGAAAAACCAATTTTATCGAAAAATATAATTGTTGCTACCAGGATTCTAACCTGGATTATGCTACGGTATTAACCGATTATGCTACGACAACACATAATATTGACAAATTTTGGAACTTATATGTTACACTTCAAATTAATACATCTATCATTATTATTATTATTTATGGCTTGGTACGATGATACCGAAGCCAACCTATGATGGTATTATGACGATGATGTTAATAAAGACTGAATGTAATAAAAAAATAAAAAAATTAATTATGACGAATCGAAACAAGACTAAACAACTCTCAAAACGATTCGAAATAGGGGGTAAATAAAATAAATAAAAATATATATATGGATTATTTCATTGCCTGTGTGCAGTGCACGCCCCCGCTAATTAGCATTGCTTATTTATAGAACATTTAAATTCGGTCAGTACTATTAAGTGGTAAAAAAAATAAACAAACTTTTCACGAAATATACTCCATTGCGCATTCGGTACTCCGTGAGATCGATCTACACTAATCTAGCTGAGACAGCCTAGATAAAAAAGTGAACTCAGTTGTTATCTACCATTATGATACAAATTACTCAAATTTAAGTTACGAAAGTCTAAGATAAAATTAAAAATCATTTGTCATATATTAAAATATTCCATTTAAATCTGAGATATAATGTAATTCAAAAACATTCTAATAAACAGTATCCTTGAGTTTATCTTTTCTTGAAAAGTGGAGAGATATTTCTGAAAACTTTAAGGGAATACGTCTGTTACAAGCTTTTGCTTCTCGTTAATCTTCACCAGTCCTCGGAATTCTCATATATCTGGAAGATGGTCGTATTAATAAAATCACACAAGCCTTTTCGTTCTAAACATGTTGGATATCATTTAGTTACTTTTCGGTTCTTTAACAGAGATATTATTTTTCTAGTAAAGAAACAATAATATATGTTTTTAGTTAGTTATGACATCCTGAAGAAGAAAATGGTATTTTTCGAAACCGGTAGATGTATTTAAACTCAATTAAGTGGTTAATAAAACAAATATAATAAATAAAAAATATGAGTTTTAACCACAAAGTTAACATTGCTAATTTTAAAAGTATTATTATTTTTCCGTTAGTCATTTTTAGATACATCACAAATCTTACGTTACTTTTTTTTTTAAATGACACATTTAAATGGTAACCATGTTATATAGCTTCAAGCGATTCAAAAATTTATTTAAGGTTTTTGTTTTTACGAATCGTTATTCTAACAATAAAACTTTTCATATATGAATTTCGCAGTAAAACTAATCTAATTCTTCTTTGCGCGTTTTTTTGCAAAAATGTTGGTTTTTATTGTTCATTTATATCAGAAGTTGTACACATGATAAGATTTTTTTTAAAATCAATAACTTGATAAAATCTTTGTATTAATATAAAACCTATAATTTTAACATACAAACACCCCCTATTACATCTCCCCTCCTGTCAATATTAGACCCGCTCGCAACCACTTTTACTTTTCACCGAACCCCCCCTACCCTCACCCTTAAAAAAACAGAGCTCAAATACCACCACCCCTAAGTAGTCAATTTAGTTAAAATTTTGATTCATTACTGAATATGATGCAGTAAGTATCGAAAGCGTTTTAATTAAAAAAATGAATTAATAGTGTGAAGTTAATTTTTCCTAAAGTTATTTTTTTAAAGTTAGTTACAATGGACTTTCAACAAAGTTAATTGCGAAAATATTTAAATATTGATAAATCTTGTTTTATCTGAATATTCAAATTAACACCTTAAATATATTTATACTAACGTAGCGAGACGTCGTCTTTTATGTTCATGTCTTTCAATAAATTAATGAGATGAGATCAAATGTTGTAATAGTATCTTATTGCCTGTATAATTTTCTGATCAGAGTATGCAATACCGTGTAGAAAAATGCACTCCATGAAGGATTTATGGTAACGTGGAACAAATAGCATTATCGGAAGTGAAGTGTTGATTTTCCAGCGGGAAAGAAAGATAAATGACTTAATCTTGTAGAGATCGGATTCTCGATCGACCTTTCTGGAACCTTTAACGGAAATTTTCTCTGCTTTAATAATCACATGAAATACACACAGTGAATGAAATAAAACAGACCTTCTGATGGAATTTTTTTATTTAAAATAAGTAACATAATTTTATTATAAACCATTTTGATATAATGAAATAAAAGTAATGTAAAATTTTAAACCATTTCAGAGACTCGATTAAATCATATAAATTATATATTATCGCAAAAAAAATCTTTGAAGTACAAATCGAATTAAATCACGTTTTTATGTTTTCGTTGTATGAAAAGTAAATAGATTAACATACTTTGATTTAGATTTAGATACATTTTTACGATAACAGAATTACGCATTTGAATAGAAATTATTTTTGATTTTTATTGTGGTTTTATTGAAATACAGGGTGAATATTATGTTACACTGCTATTTTGTTTGGCCTCCATTTTAGTTTTATAGATATTTGTGGGTTCACATTTGGTAGTCGTAAAGAGTATTTGACTACAATTTATTTTCGAGTATCTAACGCCTCTATAATGTGTTGAAGTTATTAAAACAAACACAAACTCGATTTCTAGAAAACAATTATCGTGAGCGACGAAGTGCACTTCGACCTTGTCAGAATGCAAAATTACCCAAAATAATATTTTGTTTTTCAAGGATACATAAACACTCAGTCGAAGTAAGGGACAGGGGGTTGCAACAAAACTCGGTATTGTTAGACGCAGGTGCACCGATACAGCGTGGGAATAGTGTTAAGGAATCTGGCTTACGTGACGAACATTACTTTAGGCGGGCAGTCTTCACCAAATCTCGGCCGGGAGAACTCGCTCCTCAATTAGAAAATAAAATCAATATCGTCTCTGAAATATTAAGCAAGCGCCTTATAAATTGTGATTCAAGGGAAAATTTGAAAACTTGGCGGATTTTGTTAATAAATAAAACAGCCATTATTAAGGCATTGAAAACCTTCAACGACCTTTACACCCATGCAGAATTATATGGATAGATCGAATGATGCACCATGTAGGCCAGATGAATCATCGGGCTCTATTTCTTTCTACGCTGTAAAAATCTCTTGGTGGCTGAATTGAGTCGATTGGGCCTACAACTCATGTGGTTTCAATAGGACGGTGCCATCTTACATACAACTCAAGCTGTGCATATAATTTTTAAAAATAAAACAACATCGGTATGGAATTTAGTATTCACTGATACATGTTCTTGAATTGTTTAGTAAAACGCAATATCTTACAAATTATTTCTAAAATTTTCTTTTTTTTAATAATCTATCTTTTTCATAAAGCTCAAAAATGTAAAAAAATAAATAAATAAAAAATGTGTACTGATATATTATATTATAGTTGCGACAGTCGATGTTGACGTAGAGTTATATTAATTATTAAGACGCGGAGAAATAATTTTCTTCAAATATAAACTTGTTTTGTGAATAATTTATTTGTAACAAAAAGGCAATAATTACAACATAAAATAAGTTCAATATCGCTCTTAAAATTACTATTAAATTACATATGTTCATTGTATCAATATATCGATATGTTTGAAGCAGATAAACTTGCTGTTTGTTTTCAAAGCCGTTACTTAAAATAAACATGCTATTTGTTCACTAGGAGTTGTGAATAATGGAACAGTATTTTCAAACTAGGTACGGTATTAAAGTATCAGATATCAAACCTTTTAATTTTGAAAAATGTAGGTAAAGGTGAAATATAACGTGAAATATAGAATGTGCAACATATTTTTCTGTACAACGTAACTAAATCATTTCCCGTCTCACACACAAGCGACTACATTGTTTTTCCCGCCGTCTTTTGGAAATCTCAAATGGTATGTTTATATTGTAAATACGCTAGGTATTGATTTAGTATTATGCTACTAGTTCAATAATAATAGTTTTCGTCTTTTCGTGAAAATGGATCGGCAAATTGAAATTTGTGGGCCAGACCCGACGACGGGAGGAGGAGGCGTAGTTCCTACGAGCGACACTCCTCTTGACATAATTACATTGTGACTAGCGCCGCAACGCCTTTCGACGGTTAGTTAGTTAGCCGACGCCTTTGGATATACATACGTTATATATATATATAGCTCTCAAGTATGATACGTTCAATGACCACGTACAAGTACCTACCATAATACTAATTGTAAATTTTGGTAATTGAAAGAACAATAACTTAGCAAATGAGATTGTAATTATAAATATCAATTCTAATGTTTTTTTAAGTAGTTTTGAAGTCGTAGAACTTTTACTCTTAATATTAAAGTGAATAATAATATAAGACAAGTTATCTGAAAACACTGCATTTCTGTTGATGAATGATGGGTAAATGAATGTAATTGAATATAAGAGATAAAAGTAAATATATGTGTAGAATAATAAATGTAGTGTGTAGAATAATATGTACTTTTTATAAAAGTACGTATGTAAATGATGAAAAATAAAATATGAAAGTACGCAATGAAGAATAAGATAGCTCCAGGGGAATAAGAATAAGATAGCTAACGTTGCAGCCGAGTACATCAAGGGTGGTAGTCCATTAGTTGTAATCTCGTAGTTTCATACATTAGTTATCTCGTGGCTACATCTTCAACCCATACATGGAAGAGGGCCACGCCCCGCTAGATTGAAGATGGACTGAAATTATGCCTCTTTATAAAGGCAAAGGGTTTCGAATGGCGAATTACGTAAGGAAACTATAGGGATATTAATGTAAGAGTATAAAGATCTGTCGGAAAATTATATGAAAGGATTTTAATTGAAATAAGTAAGAAAAATAAGCTTTCATGTGTTCATGTTATATTATGTGTAATACCTAGGTAGAGAAATATTTTTTATTTTAACTAATATTTAATTTTAGATCAATTTACACCTATAAATGGGAAGGACTGCTTTTCCCGGAACTAGTCGTAATACAAATCAAGAAATTGTGTGTGTGTGTAGTATTTACAGTGAAAATAAAAAAAAATATATTTTTAAGAAATTAATATATTACACCAAACTAGTAACTGCCAAATCAATCAATAATATTATAAGAATATTCTTTTAAATTATATTAAAGTGAAAATATTAGAAAAACCCTTTATTAAATTAATCTTTTGCATTCGTCTTTTCAACAACGAAACGAAAAATTCAAATATTTTCAATAATTACCAAACTTAAATTGCAATTAATTTATTAATCGATCGGAGTTTTAATCTAATAGAAACCAGACACCCAACGCTGAACCATACTGAATAAATACTTGATCGCATTATTTAAAAATGATGTATTTGTATTATATTATAGTCGAATATTATTTTATTTTATTTTCGTCGCTTACTGTGATTTATTTCAGAAAACACGTAAAAGACGTGCCCAGCATTGTTGACATCAATAGCGTAAAAATTTGTTGTTTCTCAAAATCGTTAGTCAAGTTTTACGTTTCTTACTTCTCAAACTGTGTATTTTTAAGAGCGACCACTCCCTTCTGACAGGCCCCGACCCTCCTCTCATACGCTTCATGGGTGATATAGATCTCCGTAACGTGAAATGGGTTTCTTATAAAAATGTGTGTGAAAATAATGCGTTAATTTTAATATAATATAATAATTATTTTTTGTGACTGATAAGACCCACATTTTTTTATTAATAAAATTATGGTAGGTACCTAAATTTCTCTATTTAAAAATTATTTTCTCGTTTCATTTTATTTACTTTTTACTTATTACCGAATAAATATTAATTATCATTTTATCGAAATGTGTAACATTATATCTAATTCTTGAACTAGATTGTATAAATAACCAAGTTAACGATTTATCCGATTAGTAAATGCGATTAACTTGCTGACTATTCCCACCGCCAATAGTTCGCCAGTTGGTTTGTAGAGCATCGTGAAGTGGACTATCAATTTAATTTAGTCGAAAAATTATCTCAGATACGGTTTCGTAAACAAACAAAATTGTCGCATTTGGTGTTCGGAAAATCCTTGTGTGATTAATGAAAGGCAAATACACTCCGAACGAGTCACTGTATGGATTTTGGGCAGGCAACGTGATAGGCCCACTTTGAAAGTGAGACTGAAAATACGGTAACTGTGAATGGTCATCGTTACCGTAATATATTATATCGGAGTTTTTTTGGCACCGACTGGATGATATGGACCTTGAACAAATGTGATTCCAGTAGGATAATGCCACCTACTATACAACTCGAACTAAGTTGATTTACTACACCGACTGTTCGCGTAATTTCTTAGAATGCCGACATCAATTGGCCAGCAAGATCTTGTGATTTAACACCGTGCGACTAATTTTTGTGAGGTTATCTAAATTTCAAGGTCTATGTCAGCAATATACAAATAGTTGACGACCTCAAAAATGAAATCCGACGTGTGGGAAAATCGATGAAACTGATCAGAGATTGTGCGAAATTGTAAGCAAAAATTTTGTGAAAAGAACCAAGTTTGCAGCCGAAGCGGAGGTTGCCATTTATTAGAAATAATTTTTCATATTTAATCGAAGTATGCACTTTAATACTTTAAAAATCGAATCCTAAAATCAATAAAAACGTATTTTTATTTACAATTTAAATCCGGCGTTCAATTTGGGTCACCCTTTACATAGCAAGATGTAAAAGCAATGTTTTTATATTAGCGAGAGTAGCTCATCTAGTGCGTGTTGAAATTTTTTTTTTTCCTCAGTCAATTCACCCTTGAAGAGTGATCTGAAATTTTTGAGTTAAAAATATGTGTTTCGTTCGTGATTTGCTAATTAATACAACCAAGATACAACGGAACATATGTGGTGTTCGGAGGTCGATTGGTAACAGTAACAACGGCAATAGTGTATGCTGCCGCGTATTTCTACTAGTACTCTTAACTAGATCAGTCAAATATTTTCATTATTATGGCATCTAAATCGAAACCCAGCTTTGTGGTTAAATTTTACTTTTGAAGGCAAATTTGAAATAAAACTGCTTTATCCGAGTCATGTGGGGTAACACGTAATATAAGTAAACGCAGTGAAGTTTGCATGAAGCAGAGCATGCTTAACTATTTATTTATTTTTAAAGAAAAAATAGAGATGCGTACACGGAATACACGTCACATCAATATTCTTACTGTTTTCAAACTAAGCTAAACGCTTGTGCTAGGAAAATAGAACTAACTTGCTGGTGTCCTGGAACGAGGCGCGAACCTCCGACCACTAGATGCACTATTTCTACTTTATCCGAGCACTCCTGCCTCATGTTAGTTGTGCTTTGGACTGCCACGATTTAGGTCTTGTTAACAGCGAGCATTACATTTTCTTATTTATTTTTCGCTCAATGCAATGAGAAATACAAAAATCCACTAATAGAAGACTGAATAGAATATATCCTCTGTAAATATTGATGGCACGAGGACTGAACGGACTACAGAAGGAATAATTGATGTGAAATATTTTAAATGTAGTGTAAGTGTACGTAATGCATAACTTACACATAATGTGTATACGCTTGTCCTATATACGGGTCAAATGTGCCCATTCGATATGTGCACGAACATTATTATATAACCTCTTCATTACAAACCAATCAATGTTTACATTTATTAGCATAAATTTATTTGGCTTTTTGAAAAACTTTTTAACATATAAAGTGGAAGCTCAAACATTAATTATTTTTCACGTCATAGGATGGGTATGTCAATCGTTATTTTGAAACCACCAAAGCAATTGTGTTTAAATGTAATTTGCATTTAAAATCATCAGAAACTATTTGTTCTTCTGCTGATCTAGTTGAATATAGGCCTCTAACGGTTTGCTCCCAATTTTGTCCAAAACTTGTTTAATATTTATAAGAATTAGGTTATTTCATATCTATGATAGTGTATGTAATTTTAATTCAATGATATATAATTTATATTTTATATTACAACATGTAAAGTAAAGTAAGAAAACTCAAAAATTCACGTTGCATTTTTAGGTTTTTAAGTTTTCATAAAAGAACGGCCCAATCCAGACAAACTGTAACTCGACGCGAATTTCATGATTGTTCTTCGTACACTAGTGTATAACTTCTTATATAAATGAATAATAAAACCCACATTTTCGTGAAAAAACGCGATATATTTTATATTAAAAATTTATATTTTATATAACAATTTATATTTTCGCGAAAATATAAATTGGTTTTGAAAGCGCGCCCTTAATTTAATTGAATTTTGTATGCCCATGACCAAGAACTTTGATTAAAATTTGACTGATATTTTCACTTAATCTTACACTAAGACCACGCACTGGAGTCCTTGCATCAAGGACCAAACAATACGCTCGAATTTATTTATGAGGTTGCGAATTGCGGTTGCGAATTTATTGATGAGGTTGCGGAATTGCGGTAGAGGCTGGTACATGATTGCGACCAAAAACAACGCGAAGCTTGCGAATCGTATTTATAACAGCGCGAGAATTTTCGTATAAGATTTCAAAGATTGATTGACATACTTTATATATATATATATATATATATTTTGCCTTGAAATACTGCGTGATGAATTTTCTTGGTCTATAGATGGTAAATGTCCAATGAACAATTTCCTAATTACAAAATAAGACACCCTTTAGTATCAGTTTTATAGTATTCAATCCACGTACAAGTGACTTAATTTAAAAGTTTAATGGCTTGTAAAGTATCCGTTTATCTAAAGCTGTTTATATTTTAAAAATCCTTTTTCTATCTATCCATCAACAGTATAAAATGTTTACCTAAGGCAACGGGTGAACCCCAGTGAAATCGGCATTATACTACAACAAACGTTGATTTATAATATTGTCTGTTAGAGATATCGCTATTCAAAAGTCTATTCTCGGATCGAAATGATTTACTCGAGTACATTTCTGCTGTAGGGAAATCTTATAATTACGCTCTGCCTGTATTTTGTGTTTTATATTCCATTGTGTTTTTAAATGACTAAACCATTACTATTGTGCCCATGCCATATACGGGACCATTATATTTTTGTTCAGTGTGCTTTTATCGTTATGAAATAAATTTGAAGGAACGGTGCTAAATTAAAAAACGATGATAATTAGTTAAATACTAAAGGGTGCACAGCGGAAAATTTTCAAGTATAATATTAAATAAAATTAAAAAAACTACAATATTATTCTCATATTTTATTTATACAAAACGGAATTTAACGATACGGATTTTCATACTCAAGACACTCTTGAAATCGGACTCTTAAATTTGCAAACACGCGAGAGCAAAGCGTCGGTTCAATGGCAGCAACTTCACGGCGGATATTTTCTTGTAGGGCCTGAATTATTCGAGGATAGGACTCTTGATTATCCCCACAAAAAAAGTCGCACGGTGCAAGGTCCGGTGACCGAGGTGCTCAGGGTACTTCTCCGTACTTGCTGATTAATTTATTGGTTCTCCATTGAAACTCTTGCTGTGACTTGCTGAAATTGTGTTCTGTTGTTGAACCCGAGAAACAGCTGCAGTTGCGGTACCAAAAACTTGTCGATCATTCGGCAATACACGTCAGCGGTGACTGTCTAACGCTGGTTAAAAAAATAATAACAAATTATCCCTCGGGCAGAAATTGCACACCACACTGTCGGTTTGGATAATGCAAACGTTTTTGATGGCGTTCCCTCGGATTGTCGGGGCACCAGTATTTCATGTTTTGTTTATTAACATAGCCATCGATATGAAAATGTGCTTCGTCAGTAAACAATATGTTTCCAAGCGTTCTAGCATCGTTCTCGCTAAGGTTTCACGTTAATAACATCCATTTTCGTTGAGAAACTGCACGATTTGCAGCTTATATGGGTGAAACTGTAGTTTCTTTTTCAAAATAACGTGCATTGTGGATTTTTTATTCCAGTACAGGCTACAATCTTCCTTATCGATTTACGCAGATTGCGCATAATTTCACGTCGAACTTGAGCCACATGTTATAGAGTCGCTGCTGACGTTGATGGTCCCGGAAGAGTTTGGTTAACCATTGTACCTTCTTGTCTGAATTATTGAACATAACACCAGATTAGTTGCGTGCTCGGCCCACCACTTACTCGTCGAATACTAAAGTGAATACAAAAAGCGCGACGCGCACGAACCAATGAATCACCGCACTTTAAATCTTGCTCAACCGCGAACGTGCGGTGCGCTCCCGACCAGTGACTCATCGCGACTGGCAAATCAGCAAATCACGCGCGTTGAACAATACCCCTTCCACTTACCTCACCTTGATGGTATACGAGCAATTACAATTTAATCCTGAGTTTTTTTTCCCTGGACATCCTATATTTACATTTCGGTTATTAACGTGCACTTTTACAATTCTCTCTCACATGGATAATATTAGAAAAAATAAAAATTATAGTTCATATAAAATCAACACTCATTAAAATCTTTTATTTTGTATCCTACATAAAATCCCAAGGTGTTTCCGTATATTATATGTAGGGAAATTCATTATTTACTTCATTGGAGTGAAGTAATAATTTCCTTTGCAGTGTGGATGTAATCTTATTGCTTTTCAAAATAGAAACAGAAATTCGTGGTGTAAAAATTTTTTAAATTATAATTTTGAATGTAAAATTTCTGATACGATCGTTGTGTATGTAAATAATTATTATTTACATGATTTTAAGCTGTTTTCATAATTATATTTCTGTTCGTAACTTATACTGGGTGAAACTAATTATAATTGACCAAACAAATATGATGATAAAAATATATTTTTTTTAAAAATGACTATTCAATTATCCATTTTTGCACAGAATTCAAAGTACCAAAAATAATAGACATATACAAAAAAATATTCAATAATCCAAATTTTTAAATTAAAAATAAACTTTATATTAGAAGCGAATTCCGATCTACAAGATTTAGAAACCAAATTGATATTCCAAAACTAAAATATGCCGCAACCCAAAATCACTATATTAGTCAAGGCATCAAATTCTTTAACAACCTCCCCATCACAATTAGAAAAATTACAGACTACTTTAAATTTGTATCTGAAGTTAAAAAATATGTACACAGAGTAACAGACACAAAAATTATACACTCTAGTATATACTCCTTCTCTATACACGAGTCTTACTCTCATAAAGAAGAAATAAATCTTAAAATAAATATATATATATATTTATATTATTGATTATTTTTAAAATGTATTATATCTCTTTATATCTTTTAATAAATAAAAAGTAGTATATATTCGCAAATTATTTATTTTTATTTTTTATTTATAATTATCAGTTTGATTCCATTGAGATTATCATACCTGAAATCACTGATAAATAATACCAACGGTATGACTGTAGGTATAAACAAAAAGGTCCTGTTAGAAAACAGATGCTGCTTTGGCCTTTTCGCCGATTCAAGTCACGTTTACTCTCAAAAAGAATAAAGTTTACCATATATAAAACACTCATAAGGTTTGTGCTCATGTGCGCGTCGGAAACTAGGATACTGACGAAATACGACGAAAGGATTCTGGCAACTTTAAAAGAAAAATTCTTCATACAATTTACGTCACAAATAAACGGAACTCTATGATATATATGAGAATAAAATTTAAAAATGAATTAAATCAGAAGATTAAGGTGCCCGGAGTACTTGCATCTTATGGAAGCTAAGAACTTGCAAAAGGTGGTTTTGTTCAGTAATCCGCAAGGCGCACGAGATTAAATAGATCGAAGTTTAGAAGGCTTAACGATACTGTAGTACGCTGACGTAGGGTAGACCGAGGCAATTGAACATTTCCTAATCTTAATTTTTTTGGCCATTGCTATTTGTTTTTTTTATGAGAAACTATTTATTGATTGTTTAACTATTTGAGCTTTTATTGACATTTTTTTCCTTGGGTAATGATTGTTTAATTAAGAGTTGTAGGATAAATACTATCGAACGCCAAGGTGTTTCAACTGTCCCCCTGTATCGGGGACAGTTGAAACATGTACTGGGTACAATTTAAACAATATTCCGATTAATCAAATAATTGGATCATTTTCCGGGTCGATGCACCGTATGGTTCTTAGCAAACTAAAGTATTAGTCTTGTAGATCATTTCTAGATCTAAGTTCTCGTTTCTTTAGAGTAAAATGAAGCAAAACGCGCCGCGCCATTTGTTTCAATTGTCCCCATGCCACATTTTAATAAAAACACTTTAATAATATCGTAATATCTTACAATAACAACAATTTTAATAGTTCTAACTAAAGTAAACCTAAGAAAGGTCTACATAAATGTGGCCGAACCTTACTATTCACACTTTTAATGCCAACGAAAATTTTTAGAAGGCGACTATAAATATATTTTTGCCATATATTATTCTTCACCCTCAACAGTGCTCGACGGAGGACTGGCGAGTGGAAGAATGGTCTCCAGACATGTCTCTTCCTGCAGTCGCGTTCAAAATGGACGTAGGATTCAAATTATTAAAGCTGATGTTTCAACTATCCCCTTGTTTCAATTGTCCCCGGTCTGTTGGTTATTCTCAATATTAAAATTGATAGAAGAAATAAATGATTTCATTAAAATATTAATAAAAAATAAAAATAAATTTAATTTATAAAAATACATATTGGAACTGGCCCAAACATTAACACAAATAAATTATAAAATGATTTGCAAAATAGTTGTATATCTAAAATACAAAATTTTAATTAAGTAATAGAATGTTTATCCAATCAAAATCATCATCTAATAAAAAACACAATCATTTGATTGTTGTTTTTCATAAACACGCAATGTGAAATCATTTGTCGGTCTTATCTAGCCGAAATCAAAACATGGGGCATGTCTCCAAATAATGATTATATATAAATCAGAAAACACATAATATTCGTGACATTTATCATAAAAAGATATGCAAATAGAAGTAAATGGGATGAAGAAACATCGTTAAATGAATATTTAATGCAAGGATAAATAATATGATTTTCTGAATACAGAAGTTATATTATCCATATTTTATAGTCTGTAACACAAAAACAATGGGAAAATTTTTTATCTAAATTTATGTACCTTTCTCGCCATTTTCTTCACATCTTTTATTTATGTAATCTTAAATAACACTTAAAGTATAAAAAAAATAATAATACAAAACCATTAACGTTTTAAAAACCTTCAAGTTGCAAAGTACTTAAAATATATACAAAAAAACCTTTAAATGCGGGTGCTGAACTTCGATTTTTTTTTGGTTAACCTCTGCATGTTATTTCTCCATTCTAAAATGATGTCCATTTATGAATAAGATTTATATTCGCGAACCCACTAAACAACATTTACTTTGCATTTTACATTACATTTTCTCGTTAATTCTAATTAGAGTACCTACCATACCAGTATTTAAACAAGTTTTCAGTATTGTAAGCCATGTTTGTTCTCAGCTTCATGTATGGCGATTTCTCCATAGCGGAAAATTGTAGTACTTACCTCTGATATTTAACTATTCATAAATTCCCGCACGAATGAAATTCTCCATATTTCCTCGGCGCGTCTTGCACAGATCGTTAAACCTCCATTACAAGGCGGTATTAGGCTGTGGTTATAAACCAGTTATAAAACGCGTACATATTCTCTTGTGGTCGCATTAAAACCTCCTTCTAGGTCTGAATGATCCTCTAATATTTGATTTTTTTTACCAAAACACGCTAATAACTCTCTGTATTACTGAATGGAGTTAATGCATAAATAATGTACATGTAATAGATATTTTAGATACCGTAGTAAATACTTATATGAAATTCAACATCGCTCGAAGGTTTTGTAAACTTATTTAAATTTTAATGATTGAACTCATTGCTTTTATAAGTAATTTTATTTTTATACAATTTGTTAAACTCTTATATTAAGGCCCGTGAATACTCAGTACCGTGTACACGTGTCGAGATTTTAATATAGAAATTAACGCAGAGATCAGCTTGAAATTGGTAGAAAGAGACAAAAACTTAAACCAGTGGACATGACTTTCGATCTGACAACCGTAACCTAAAATCACCGTTCGATAAAACTCATAAAACATGAATGAAATGCTCTTGTGTGTACAATTTTCTGGGTTAATATATCTGATCTTACTGGCCGACGTTTCAGTTCTCTTCAGGGTACTCTCTCAGTACTCTGCAATTACATGGCAGATTAGTCCAGAAAACTTTACACAGAAGATTCTGAACGGCCGTAAAAAACTAAAAATATTATTAATATAAGGTGTTAAATTACAAACGTTGAACCACAATGACGTTTTACATATGACGAACATGAAGTGAGGCGCAAGTCGGCGAATCTCTGAGACATTGTGGTGTACACTAAGAATTTCATGGAAGCAAAATCCGTATCTCAGAGATTGTCTCAAGTCGAAAATATCTTAAAAATCTCATTCCTGGATTAATCATTTAATCATTTCTTTCTGAATCATGATGTGATTTTTATTTATTTTATGTTGATTACTAAATATTGTAAACTACTCAAGTATCCTGTAAACTACACACTGTTCATCACATTATTGTCGGTATTTTAAGTGTAAACTATTTTGGGCGAATGAATTTAGCAAAGCGAGAAAAATATATATTCGATTGGCGCGAATATAAAAACTGCTGATAAATTATCCTTTTAACAATTTCCATGTATTTATATTCAAATAATGTGTGACAGAAACAGACTCAATTTTTTTTCACCGTGAAAGTTTATTAATTTAGTTTATTAGTTTAGTTTATTAATTTAATATAAATAATAAGACAAAACACTTTATTTAAACCACTATTTATTGATAAATCAACATGTTTCGATACCTACGGTATCTTCTTCAGGTGTACTTAATGTACACTAAAATTCAAAATACATACATAGATAAAAACAAAACTATAAATATGTAAAGTGGTGGTTAACTAAGTAGGAACTACTATGAAGACAAATTTAAAAGGTGACTATTTACAAAAAGGATTTGTTTATTTATAGTATTTACTATTTTTATTAACTATTTTTCTTATTTTTAAAATTTCACATTTGTCTAACTGTATTATTTATATGTATAATTTCTAAACCCTTATTTATGTCAAAATAATGATTTATTTCCAAAAGGTGATTGGCGAATTTAAAATAGTTGTTGCTATTTAGGCACCTAAAGTACTTATTAATTCTAATATCAAAATTTCTGCAAGTTTTACCTATATAAAAATGATTTCAATCATTGCGAATTAATTTGTAGACTCCAGATTTTTTAAAACAACGTCCTTATCATTGTTATTTAATATATAATTATTTAATTTGTTATCAGTGTAAAAAGAATTTGGAATATTTTTTATAATTGAATTTAAAGTACATATGTTTATTTAAAAATACGATTTTTCTCCACTGCTTCTGATTATTAATTATTAGTGAGTAAACACATGATCTGATAAACTTTTTCTTATACTTTATGTTTAACTAATTATTTATTAATTTAATATTATAATAATTTTTCTTAATTGCAATTTGTTTAATAATATTTATAATATTTAATTCCATTATATTATGTTATTTATGGATAATTTTATAATGATTTTATATGCATATTTATATCATTCCTTTTCTACCTCATGACTCACACAGAATAATGTATATTATATTTTACTTTTCTGATATTTATTTTTTCTATCACGGAAGTTCAACCAAAATCCAGCTACACATAAAAAAAACGTAAACATGTCTTTTATACTGATTATCTCTTCCATTTTCAGAGAACAGAGTAATTACACATAAACTTATATTTAATAAGGTTTTAATAAATATTTTCAGAAATAAACAAATCATTAATGTGTCATAAATATTTTTTTAATCTTCTATATATTATATATTTATATGTATATATTGAAGGAAAACTTATTTACCTACGCATACAACTTATATTTTAATACTAGTAAGTATTTATCATTTTTAATAATCCATAGCATCACCATGCTTAAAATCTCATGTACCTATTTGAAAAATATCTAACGCCCTTTAAAACATTAAAATAAATCCTACAGTGTGCAGAGACTTTTGTTGTGTAAATTTTCTAATTCAGTATGTATTTATTGAAAAATACAATACAATAAATTGATTATTTATTTTTAATCAAATTACTTTTTTATGCGGCAGACTGATAAACAAATTATGCTATTATAATAAATGTTTATGTTTATCGCTCATATTTGTATGTTATTATTTAATATAGAATATAAAACACAAAGAACCAAACGAAATTAATTAATCGACATTTATGATATTTCAAAAAAGTATTGTCTCGTAGGCAGCCAATTCAGCAGCATAGCGTAATATATATTTTTTAATCCTCAACATATACGTATTAAACATATCTATGGTTATATTATGTATGCTCTTTTATCAATTTTCTCTTGCTTCATTTTTTAGTATAACAAATTACCTCCTCTATACACGAAGGAAGAATATATAGGACGAGATATAACTGTCCATTTAAAAAGAAAACTTTAAAGTTCATTTAATTAGAAAAAAAATATTATACTAAACTTTTTGTTTGAAAAAAATTAAATAAAAATTTGTACTTTAATGAAATTTAAAATTATCGACACAGTAGATTAGAAGTTTAAAAAAAAACAGAAAATATGAGAAAATATTAGAATTTTAAATTAAATTCCAAATTTTTTTTCCCGATCTCGTTTAATAAATCATCTCGAAACAATATAAATATATGTGCAGTTCTCATTTCTTAAGAAGTAAAATATTATTTACAGTTATTAAGGTATTATTAATTAATTATATTACTTTTAAAATTAGCAATACTATATTTTTAGTTAGTTATGACATCCTGAAGAAGGAAAAGTGTTTTCCGAAACCGGTAGATGTTTTTTAAACTCAATTGTGGTTATTAAACTAAGATAATAAATAAAAAAAAATTAAAAAATAAAAAAATAAAAAAAATAAAATAAAAAATTAATTATATTACATGGACTATTTTTTAAACATATCAAATCTATCATGAATAATTTGTGCCATTACAAAAAAGCACTTCATATTGATACATTTGGATATGAATATCATTTAGATTATTTATTTTCGTAGTAACAGTAATAATACGGTTTTAATATTTTAATATATTTATTATTAGTAATACAAAAATGATTGATAATTTGATGATGAAAAATAATAAATAGTACCCAGTTGAGTTAATTTACTATTTTACCCAACATGCCTATATTATTTCGTGATAAATTTACTAACAACATTTTTCATACCGCGGCCTGTAACAATGAACAACAATACCCATCCACTTTTCTGTTAAAAAAACTTGTGTCCCTCTTCACTTTCGAGTCAAGTATTCTTTTCTCTCAGAATTCCACTTGTCAGTTACTACGCCATTGAGATTGCCCGCACAATAGCATTGTATGTATGTTTTTACATTTTTTAAAACAAGATTATTGTAATCACATCATTTTCTACAGTTAAGTCAATTAATAGAACATAATATTTAGTCATTATTGAATTATTTTTACTTTTCAAACATATATTTTTTTTGTAACCTTTTCATTTATTTGTTGCAATTTTGAGTATTTAAAAATTAACAAAACCTTTAGTATTGTTATTGTATTTCTGTATTAAATATATATGAACAATTCAATTTATAAAATGGAAAATAAATTCGATATTAAGTGTTAATGATGACATCTATCAGAAATCTTTAGAACCTGAACGTTAGCTAAGCCACAAACCATTAAAAGCTAACATTTTCTTGGTTTGAGGCATTGGAAATAAATTTACAGGAAAACTCGACAGTTTTGTTGTAGACCATATGCACATTTTTAATTTTTCCGTTCAACTCTTGAAATTATGTTTTTATATATCTACATCCAAATTATTCACAGAGTTCACGCATTATAATTGTGTAGATATATTTTTTTTAATATTTGGATATACTCAATAGATTTTTAATATATTTTAATACCATTAAGAATATACATAAATATTTACTTTTCATCTCTGTTTGATAAATAAGTTTACTCATTTGCGCATATTTCAGGTACAAAAATATTGAGATGTATATATATTGACAAAATCTTATCAGCCGACATAAGAATAGTAATCCAAAATGGAATCCTGTTACCAAAGCTAAAGTATGTGTGAAAACGAACCTTGAATCTAGCAAAAGACGAACGAAAGTAAGGTCACTCGCAGATTAAAAAATAAGCCAATTAAAATGTAATGTAAAACTGATTCAGATTTCAGAAATAGCGTCTTAGGTGGTTTGGTTATATGAAAAAAATTAGTAAGGATTTGATATTCAGAAAGGTATGGGACTTGACAACTAGCATGAAATAAAAAATAATGGCAAAAGACCTGGCTTCACCAAATAACTCTATAATTAATTAGATGAGTGTTGAGTTTCGGGAATGGTCATTGTGAAATTCTATTCCCTCCGTCTACCTTCGCCGTAAAAGAGAGAAATAATATGTTAACTAACTGACTGAGTTAATTTCTTAACTCTGTTAATTTAACAAGTAATTATACATACTGTGTACAAAATTAAAAATGAATATTCTACATGCAAATTCCTGAAAGGTGTATAAAATAAAATAACTCTTTATTATTGAGTTCATATATAAAAAAAATATTCACTTTTATATCATTTAGAAAATACAAATACGAGTATACCACATTAGTGATATGTTTGTATAAAAAAATCACAGAAAATACAACTATTATACACACATTATTTTCATCTGTCAGATAAGTACCTAAGAATCGTAAATTGAGTCGGATAAAGGCAAATGGCTGTAAGTTCAGGTGTATAAAAATGTGTTTTTTTACCTTTTTCTAAAGGTCCAAAATAAACATATCATGAATTTTAGTTCTGTAAGGGCTATTTAAAATGTAGGGTGTTGAAAATATCCGACCAGAAATTAGGGCTATGCAGTAATGTAAAATATTTTAGGAATAGCACAAATTTATTGGTAGGTAGAAAAAAGTAAAAGATGTAGTCCTTCACGATTAGCTTTCAAAAATGTGTAAAGAACCTAGATTATACGAAAATATATCTCAATATATCACAAATATTTTCAAAATTTAAAAAAATATTCAGAAAACAGTGCCTTATTTGAAAATTGTACATTTTTGTATATTCTATGAAATACAATATTCAAAATTAAATACGACATAATAATAAATATTACGACAATCTTACCAAAGTAAATCTTATTTTAATATCTTTAAATACTTACTGTTACTACTAGATAGTAACTATTTTAATTACAAGTTTTGATGGCACCAGAAATAGAAAACGTCCGCGAAAAACTTGGCACGACCAGGTAAACCAGATATTGGAAGATATTTATGTTAAAAGCCTCAACAATTGACGAGCTTGTATGAGAAGATGTATGAATTGTGCACAGGACAGAACAGTGTGATTCTCTCTGACTACGCCCGCAGGAAACGGCGTGAAGGTAAGTTAGTTAGTTTGTAACCAATTTCATGTCGTTAGAAAGTCATTTAATGCATTGTGTGAGATGTTACTATGCTAGTTTTGGAGAAATACGAGTATGTCTATAATTCGTTAGAAGGTTTGAGTATTCTATTCGTTAGCATAATGACAGATTTTTTGATAATCACAATAGATGCGACAAGCAAGAAGGATTTGAAAGTGTTACGGTTATATAAAAAAAAAGTACGAGAAGATCGGAAAAAAACGATCAATAGAGAGAAATGTCTATCAAACCAAGATTGGGAGTGTTTTTTTGGTTCCAGCTGCAGTCCGATACAGCCTAGAAATGAGGAGGACTCCTGCCCCGCGTGTCACCATCGTCGCAGCCACCAGCGTAAGAGAGACTTGTGAGAGACCAGCGTGAGAGAGGGGTGTGACATATGAGAGGGTGGGGAGGGGTGTGGTAACCGTCACTTTAGATGTATATTTGTATATGTATGTATGAGAAGAGTAGTAGGGGTGGGTGAGTAGTAGGGGCTGTCTCTGGCGAACACCTATATTATCCCATCGTACCTTCATATAGAAATAGTATTATCTGAGTATACCTTGTACCATATTGTAATTATATAATGGAATAAAAAGTGTTGCTACAAGGTATACTGAGTTTCACTGAACTTCAATCGTGAACACCAAGTCAGGTTGAAATTCCAGGGAATCTGTGAAAGGAATAACACGAAAGTCTTTACACCTACGTTAAATGATTAAATCTGATAAAAATATTTTGCCATTTATATTTTCGTTATTTTTTTATGGATATGTGCATGATATTAATTTGTCATCATTGTACTTAAGTTTTTTTTTTTTAAATGTGTATTATAATAATTTTTCATCATTATTTATGAGTTATTTATATTATAATGATATCTTTTCCATACCTTATTTATAAAAATATACGCAAAACGATATTCTTAATCGTATATTTGAAAACATTTTTCAACCGGACCTTTGATCTTCCAATCAATCTTTTCTTGCCTTACTGGTTCTAGATCAGATATCTAATAGCTTTTATTTGATAGAGCTCTTTCTTATTCAAACTTTTGACATTTGATTGAGAATCCTTTTTCTTTCTCCTGTTTTCAATATTATAATAATGGACACAATATATATAAATCTTCTTGTTTTGAGTATTTTCATAAAAGGTCAAATATAATTCGTAACCTTTCACGTGAAAAAAACCTTACTTACAGTCATATTATGTATAATGATAATTAAATTATATTTTGACAATATGATCTTTGAGAAAAACGGTCGGGAGTATAAATCCCACTAGCGGCCATCCAAATGAGTCCTATATTATTTAGATTTTAAGTTATAAATTGATGCTACTATAATACTTGGTGAATATTATGTTCAAGGCCGATTTTATTTAACTGCCATTTTGGTTTAATAAATATTTGTTAATTCATATTTAATAATCGTATAGAGTGCCTAATTACAATTTATTTTAAAGTATTTAATATCTCAACAACATGCAACAGTACATGTTTTGCATCTCAATATTGATTACCTCTAGTTTTGGAAAAAAATCATCATGAGCGACGAAGCTCATTTTGACTTGGCGGGTTTTGTTAATAAACAAAACAGCCGTTATTGGGGGACTAAAAATTTTAAATTTATATACTAACGACCTTTATACCCACGTATGATGCGCCATATGGCCTATAATGTGCCTATTTTTTTTAGGATGCAAGAGGCAACGCTGTAACCATTAATATTGATTGTTATCCTTGCATGTTGGAAAACTTATTGGTGACCGAATTAAATCGATTGGACCTGCAATACATGTGGTTTCAACAGGACGGTATCATTTCTTCGTTTGAAATTTTGCGAGAAATTTTTCTCGGCCGCATAATGTCAAAAATTGGTGATATCGACTGGCCTCTTCGATCACCTAATTTAACAACTTTCGACTATTTTCTGTGAGGGTATTTGAATGGAAAGGTCTACGCCAATAAACCAACAATAATTCCGATGCTATGGGACAATATTATAAATGAAATTACTTAAATAATACGAGAAGTGTGCGAGAATATTATAAAAAATATGGTTAAAAGAGTACGCATTTGTGCCGCTGCCAGAGGCGACCATTTGGTCAATGTCATAGTTCATACATAATTGTAATAAATCAAACAATCGATAAATAAAATGTATTTTAATTCTTAGTTTTTTAAAAATAACATCAACCTGAAACCTAATATTCACCCTGTACGCACAATACAATAATATATTTTTAAGTCCGCTTGTAATAATTAGTGCTTTTGTTTTGAGCTATTTTGGTTAAGATATTTCAACAGGTCCTGGATGAATACTTCACGAAGTAAAGAAAATTTTGGTTTTCTCGTGGGCTTACAGCGGACAAAAATGATAAGGCTTGTTAATTTTAACATTTCTAAAAGATTTTATCTTTATTAAATCAAAAATAAACGGTTTTTTATTGTTGCCGTTCAAATGACATGTAAGTAAAATTGTAAACCCAGTGGTATTAAGTCGTAACCTTGTCACATTATATTCATCTTTCAGCGTTCTCCCTCTTATAATAACGAATAATCACAGACTACCAAATATACAGACATGAAAGAGACAAATTTCTTAACCCAATATTTTTATTTTGGTGTCATCCGCGTGATCACTTTGGTACCACTTATGCAATCAAATAGCTCCGCGACTTTTTTTTAATAATACGTTGATTGAAACGAAAATTTAAACACTGACAATATAATATGCATTCATGTAAAAAATAGGTTTTGTTTACACATACGCAAAGATTTAATTTTCGAAGAGTAAATACTTTTACTATTGCATAAATGTGTCATAAACTATCGGATTTATTTTTTCACTAATAATGTGTGTAGAATTGCCCTCGCCCTGTAACTGATGTTCCAAAACACTCTCTTATATATATACTTTATTTCATGTCTATTCATTTACTGGTCTGTGTGAATAATGTAGTACTAAAAATTTCAATTACAAGATATCATTTTACGTTTAACCTATAAGTAAAAAAATATTTATGCTATATTAAATATATAGAAGGAAAAATACAAAAAAATTATTTAATTTTTAAATAGCAAAATGACTTTTGGCCCACCTTTAGTTTTCAACATTACAACACCTATTTTTTAAAATGTAATATAAGTTATATAAATAAAATTGTATGTATATTAAGATCATTTATGATTCTGCAGACAAAGCTGATTAAAGGTTTATTGATTATTGAGATTGTATGATTTTACTTTGTGAATTATACCAAATAGATTCATAGGTTATTTAAATTGTTAACATTGTTTTATTAACCACTTAATGAATTAAATACATCTAGCGGTTTCGAAAAATATAATTTTCTTCTTCAGGATGTCATAAACTAATCAAAAACCTAAACAACCAACCAAATTTAACCACAAGTACCATTCTACAATTGTTTCCTAAAAATTATTGTAATAATTTTGTATCAAATAACAATTTAAGATAGGTCCTAAATTTATATTTAAATAATTATTGTTTTTTAAATAATATGATGTAACATTCGAAAATACGCGCGAAGACTGAAGGCGACATCTTCCGGCGCGAGCAGGCGCGGCCGGTAGAGCGAGGTCGGAGAAAGGTAGAGGGGGACTTCGTAGCGAGCGCTCGGGCTGGGCGGGCGTGTAGGCGGAAGCCAAGCGGCGCTCCGCCGAGATCTGAGTATTGGTGTAAAAGATCAAGAAATGTCGACTAATAAGTCTGAGTATTATAATCACGGCGGGACAAGAGATATTTGGGCCTTGTTCTGTCCGTGGGTGTCAAGGAAGGAGGGACTCTTCGCGTAGTATTACATTCACGGCAAGAACAAGAGATATTTGGGTCTTGTTCTGCCCGTGAATGTCAATGAAGGAAGGACTCTCCGCGGGAACGAGCGGGAGGCTGCAAGCGTGAATGGAAGCGAGGCGAGCACGGTCCACGCCTTGACGTCAAGATTGGTCCACTGGGAAGCCTCCAGTAGACAAGAGATGCTTTGTTCCGGCCATGGAAAGATCTGGAACCCTCTACGTGTTACAATGACGATTTTCTCCTGTTCAGTGAATAAAGTGTAAATTATGTGACTAAAGTGTTATTATTGTCTGAGACCTCCCCCACACATCTGAGATAGGCATTCCGGCACCAACCCTAATGTACCCACAGACTGAGTCTAGCTGGTGACGTTGTGCGCTGGATTCCATCCTCGGATGACGGCGCACGACGTAACAATATACTACTTAAGAATAGATTCCTTTAAAGAAACAATATAACATATATTTTTGATTAGTTGATGACATTACAAAGAATAAAATGATATTTTTCGAAACCGGTAGATGTATTTAATTCATTAAGTGGTTAATAAAATAAAGTTAACAATTAAAAAAATTGATATTAAACACAATGTTTATTTTGCAAATCTTAAAAATAAAAAAGGATTCTTTAAAGTTATTTACTTGATTTATTTTGCAGTATTTTTACTTGATTTTTTTTGCAGTATTTTTACTTGATTTGTTTTGCAGTATTTTTACTTAATTTGTTTTGCAGTATATTTACTTGATTTGTTTAACAAATCACGTGATATCAGACAAAGCAATGTTGTTTGTACAGTAGCTCTTATCTAGTTCTATGTTTCTATTCATATCCTTCATTTTTGACCTTTTATTATTTATACAATAATTTTACAACATATTCACTATTATCAAGCGCGTTTATTCGAGGCAGTATATATAGTAACCCAAAAATTAAACTAAAGAATTTGACAGAAACTGATAGAATGGGTTTTTTGAAGATTGTCTTTGAACTTCTGGAAACTTTAACGCTAGCTTTGTTGATTCAGAGCAAGTTGGTTAATATTCTCATTAGCCTCGCAAAAGAGAAGTAGCCAACATTAGTCAGATTTTTTTTAATGGAAAAAGTTTTGCGTTTCTTTATCATTAATGTTTATTTCCGCAAGTTTTTTATCTATATTTTTGGAGTGAAACTTATTTACGAGAGGTTCGATTGAAAAGTTTCCTGAATGAAAATAAAATTAATTTGATTCAAGTTATATTTTATTTTTCAACATAATCCCTTCGAAGCTCAATACACTTAGTACAAAGTTTCTCCAGCGTCTCGATTTCCTCTAGGAAGTGACATCCTTTGAAACTTCGAAATCCCCAAAATAACCATTTTCAGCCTTGATCACTTCTACATTCGATCCTAATCTCTTTGCAGGTAGGATTTTTTTAAGGATAGTTTCAGGAATAGGTAATAATAATTCAAAAGAGCCAAATATTATTAATACGGTAGATGCAGAAAGAGTTTTCTAATTCAATTCTACCATTTTTTTAAAGCCATTGCACATGGATGAGTGGATGTGACATACACATTACATATGAACTATCTTTCGTCTTGTTCAGCTGTTGCTATACTGAAAGCTTGTTCATATGCATTTTGATCAGTAACAGTTTTTCCTTTTTCGAGTTATTCGATTAGCGAAATATATTTAGTATCGTAAAAACAGATAGCATCAACTTTTCCGTTCCCAGCTGATTAAATGGTCTTTGTCTTCACAATGTGTGTCCAATGCACTACTTTGATATTACTTTTGTATTTGGTTGTTGTGGTGAATCCATGGTACCAAATCATGTATTAATTAATTTATTGGAGTCCCTTTATATACTTCTGAACAATCGTTTGGCTGAGGTTCGGGTACGAAAGAGTTTTTGAGATTGATACGGTATCCATGGTAAAATATAAACTATTTATTAGCAATATTTGAATATGTCTAAGAACACACAATTACTGAATTTTCACCTATAAAGGCATATTTTTTATTTATTATATTTGTTTTATTGACTACCTAATTGAGTTTAAATACATCTACCGGTTTCGAAAAATACCATTTTCTTCTTCAGGATTTCATAACCAACTAAAACATATATTATTGTTTCTTTACCAGAATCTATTTAAAAAAAAAAACAACAATTATTTAAAAAATAAATTTAATACCTAACTCAAATTGTTACTTAATACAAATTTAGTCGAATAATTTTTAGGAAAAAATTTTAGATACTATCATACACAATGAATCTAATCATCCATTATCACATAAACATTTAGAGTTCCACTCCATGATACATGGTTTAATCAATATTCCTATGTCAATATCCAATTTCAATATTGAATTGAATACAATTAAAAAAATAGCAGTTAATAACGGGTATAATACAGGTTTGATAGACACTATTTTAAAAAATAAATTAAAAGAATATAATAATCAATTTTTATACAAATCACAGAAAAAACATAATGATAATAATGATAATTGGCGTAGGATTTTATACATAAATAACTTTTCGAAACAAATATCTGAACACCTACCACAAAACATTAGACTGGCATTTTATACAAATAATAGTATACTCATACTAATTTACTATTAAATAATAATTTACTCATAAATTTTAAAGACAAAGATGATAAATTTAACAATTCTGGTGTCTATAAACTTAGTTGCAAGAATTGTGCTGCATTTTATATTGGTAAAAGGAAATTTTAATATAAGAGTAAGGGAGCATTTGAGATGTTTGAACAATAGTAGGTTTTCAGAATTTGCAAATCATTTGATCGATAATGGTCATGGTTTTGATAAAAAATTGGGATTGTCAATTTTGCATATAAACGGTGTCGGTCACAAATTAAATAATTTGGAATCATTGGAGATAAATAAAGCGTGTAAAACTAATAAATAATTATAAACAACCAACTTTATTTAACTAGAGTCTCATTCTAAAATTTTTTCCTAAAAATTATTCGACTAAATTTGTATTAAGTAACAATTTGAGCTAGGTACTAAATTAATTTTTTAAATAATTGTTGTTTTTTTTAAAATAGGAATTTAATAATATATGTTTTTAGTTAGTTATGACATCCTGAAAAAGAAAATTGTATTTTTCAAAACCGGTAGATGTATTTAAACTCAATTGAGTGGTTAATAAAACAAAGATAATAAATAAAAAATATGAATTTTAACCACAAAGTTAATATTGCTAATTTTAAAAATAAATAAATATCAGATATTTCATAGCGACAAAGCTATTTTTTATTATATTTAATGGAAAAATTTCAAACTATTTATTCATAAAACGGCTTCCTCAATTTCACGCACCTAAAATTTGAGTCTTGAATTTTGTCCACTATTTCTGGTGTGGTGTGGTTTTTGGATGCCCTGAACGTGGTTCGACACTTATGTGTGCGATCACGCTTGAATTCCAAAACCTAAAATCTCGTGTTTAACTAACGGTAGAAAATTAAGATAGTTAATCCCCATCCTGAATTTGATTTCCGTTGCAGTATTTCTCTCCAAATGAAAAAAAAATTATAATTGAAATACGCCAGATTGTTTGGCATTTGTATTGACGATTTAAATGAAAGAGTTTTCAATACACCGAGATAAAAATATTCGGAAAAAAAAAAAACTTTTTTCTCTACCCTAGTATAATTATCTACGTTATCCACATACGCTATTGGCTTTGTTCTCATCCTCATCATCATTATCGTCTCCAGTGTTATATCTCTACCACTTACTTTTATCTACTTATCTATATATATCTTTACTTATCTAGTTTTAGAATTACTCAAGGTACTGTTCAGTTTAAATTACCGTTATACGATATCATACACCGACGAATCTTATTTTCAGAGAACGCGCGAATACTATAGACATCACAAGTTTTCCAAATTAGGTTCCGTGGATTCTCCGAGTTTAGCAAGGTATTGATTAGTGTCTTGATAAAGTTTTATAAATAATTATTTTGTAAATATTCTCCACTTTTAAAATAATAAATTAGACGTCGTGAAGTGTTGCCTGTAGTTGAATGCATGCACCTAGACAGATAAATTTATAATAATTAAAAATAGTTATCTTTTAATTTAAAGTTTATTTAGTTTAAATCTTTTAATTTAAAGTGGTTTGCTCTGGAGAAGGCTCTGTCATTGAAATATAGATTATATTAAGACCCTGACCGCGCAGCAGACTATTATTGGACGCGAAGCGGCCACAATAACCACCCTCTGGGCTCCTTTAATATTATCTGTTCATCTGCTAGTATTGAATAATATTCTGATATTACAAAAAGTATTAACCTGATTATTTTTTCAGTGTTTTAAGTAAGTGATAGGTATGTAAGTATTCTTCAATGTGCCGCAATAACCTTATAATTTTAATAATATACCTCGACGCTTAAAAGGTTATGTGTACCACTAAAATAGACGAATCAATATTGCACGTTGCCAGCCAGTACGATGTCCTTCTGGGCAGTAAGCCTGGGGGCTAGTCGGGATTAAGAATATACTATACCCTTCAATAATCTATTGTAGACTGTTAATTTATGTGGTTAACAAAATTAAAAATAAACCATAATTCTCAAATGTGGAGCACCAAAATCTTATCTAAGCCTTATGTGTTAGTGTACATTAAAAATATTACGTTTCTTATCTAAGCCTTATGTGTTAGTGTACATTAAAAATATTACATTTCTTTACCTTTCAAATACTGCACATTTGATCTTGAAATATCTCAAGATCAAAATTGCCAACAACATTCGCATCGCATCGCATCGCAATTGGCAACGGGCATCGGAAGTGAGAAATGAATTCATACCTGAAACAAAATATTACAAATATGAAAACTTGTTCAATATGAAAATACAAGTATTCTTTCATTAACTCTTTAACATACATACATTGTTTTATTCGCACATTTTTAGATTATAATAAGTAATAAATGTATTTTTGTGTAGAATACATTTTTGTTGTGAAGTTGTATTTTGAGTAGTAATTCTGTGGTATTTTTATACAAATTAAATTAATCAAATATAAAGATATATAGAAAAAAATCTATTATTTTAAATTGTTAACTTTGTTTTATTAACCACTTAATGAGTCTACCGGTTTCGAAAAATATCATTTTCTTATTCAGGGTTTCAATAAATAATCAAAAACGTATGTTATTGTTTCTTTTACAAAAACAATAATTATTTAAAAAATAAATTTGGTACCTAACTTAAATTATTACTTGATGATACAAAATTTAATGGATGTTGTGGTTAAATTTACTTGATGTTTATAATTTTTTGATTAGTTTTACACGCTTTATTTATCTCCAACGATTCCAAATTATTTAATTTATGACCAACACCATTTACATGCAAAATAGACAATCCCGAAGTTTTATCAAAACTATGACCGTTTTCTATAAAATGATTAGAAAATTCTGAAAACCCACTATTATTCAAACATCTCAAATGCTTCTATACTCTTATATATATATATATATGTATATATCTATGGATTTAAATATTTTAAAAATATATAATGATAATAACGTCATTTTCACAGAATAGTAATTGAGATACATAAATATCATTAAATACACCATTAATTTATTCAGTTATAGATAGGGTTCCATTTATTGGAATGCGACACAGCGATTATTTATTTAATGTCTTCTATCTACAATAATTTTAAATGTTTTCAACGACAAAATACAAATTCGAATCTTAATAAGGTTAAATGATTTTTTTTATGAATATACGTATAATAGTGTGTAGGGTAAAAGGAGAATAAAATATTCTGATGTTTTTGAGACTGATTTTTGATTTGATTTGATTTTTTATATCCGTCCATACCGTAGTAAAATGAACATCGATTACATCTACACCGATAAATGTTTCTCTTTCGAATACAATCAATTTTGTTTTTTGATAATCCAACATTCCAAAAAGTATAATTTCATAAATAGATTACGCAAGCATTTACAAAAATATTTTTTTAACTTAATCTAAAAAATCGCTAATGTTGATTGATGCGTGGGTCGTGCCTCATAATTTAGTACCTGAGTATTCCCTACGATGTCCCTCTTCACGTCACGTCCAATTCAAGCTGCCCTTGACCTTTCCTTGCTACGTTTCCAAGCACGGGACAGCGTGGCCTGTGTCAAAAAGATATGTAAATAAAAATGTTCTTAATTTAAATATCTTTTTAACACAGGCCGGCGCTATAAACTAAGAAGTATATTATTTATTGAAAATGTTTATTTAAATATACTCTGCCTTGTTTTGGACTCAGAAGGGTACAATGGTTTGTTATTTTAGATTTTTATTTATAATTTATATACTTTCTATGTTTTCATGTTTATGTATATCATTTACTTCATCAGAAGATATATTATATAAAACTGTTTTTATTATTTATACAATAAATTCATCCCTGATTTGCATTTTCTATAATTTATTACCGAGAATAAATGACAGGGGAATAAAAGTCTTTTAAACTAACCGCATAATGAGACCCGCGATGAGATCTCGGAGATTCGTTTGAGACAAGTCTCAGTAACGAGATATTGATCTGGAGATTGACTCACAGATCGCATATGCATTAGTGCCTCGGTTTCTTCTACTGTCGTAAATTGCGTATGGATGATGCATTCGAAAGTAGAGATATCTTTCAGAGGTAAAGTGAAACATTCTGCCTCGAAACAGAAATCCTTGTTGATGTAGAAGTTGCATTCCTGTTGACGAAACAGGTGTGATAGTATTTCTCGAAACAGGAGTGCGTAGTTGATTAAATAATAGTTTGATTTTTGCTTAACTAATTACAGGTATATGGGGTCAACAATAACAGCTGTATCTGTTTAAACGGCCATAGCTGTTAAATATATTTTCGAAAGTTCAGATTAGGGATTCTGTGTCGAGACAACTCGAGAATTTCATATTTTTTTCTGTCTCGTTGTCTCGGGATATAAACTCCTAATTTTAAGTTGAATTGATCCCATCTAACCATTGTCATATAGCAGGTAGTGACTCTGGGGTGAGTGGTGCATGTGTAAGAATATTTAAAAAAAAAAAAATATTTCCGTAGTATATATGGTCAGCCATAAAGATTAGAATGTAAAAATTAGTCCTTATATTTACTACTAACAAAAAATCTGAAGTAAATGGTTTTGTCGACTAGTTCAAATAGAGGTTTTTGTTTCCTTGTAAAATGTGATCTTTTATCTGTTATCTTTTAAAACAAAATTTGGATAGGGTGTAATTATGTGAAAAACTTTATCAGGGAACTTTTGTTGGCTTTGGTCAAATACGTACTTCAAATTCTTCAAATTCTAGTCTTCTGATGTGTTTCTTTATTGATTGACTGTTTTAATGTGTTTTTAATTTTTTAAATTGTTCGTATTTTGTAAGTTTTAAAAAAGTATGTGATTTTGTATTCAATACATGTACATGTAAACTTAAATTCATTTTAAAAAACTACTACCACATACGAATCAGTAAATATTTCATCATATTTCTTTGAATAATTTAATATTAACGTAAGATTTTTTACACAGAAAATACTACAGGTATCATTAATAGCTATTGTACATCATACATATGAATATTTATTAAAATAGTTTTTCTTTTTAATTAATTTAAATCCATTGTCTCGATTTCCGGGAATTGAAAAAAGTCGAGAACACAGAATCCCTAGTTCAGACCATAATTTTTAACATTTCGTTATTTTCTGCTTTAGCGTGGAGCTTTTCAGTTTCTTTAGAAAAACGTCTTATAAATTTTTCACTTTTACCCTATTTATTTATTTTTCATACTTCAAATACATCTTCTGATTTATCAAATTCACCTTTCGTATATTAACCACGTACATTGAAAGTTATATTTTTTAAATAATAATATTTTCTTAATATTTAAATAATAAATAATTATAAATATAATAATATCCCCGGCCCGCAAGCCAGATACTAGATACTACCTATTAAAAAGTGCCGAAAATCTATCAATCAAATCTATCGACATGAGCAGGAAAATGACAATTTGGCCTCAGATCGAGTTACAGAATGTATGCTCTCAATTGACATTCTGACAGTCCAAAATGTTGCTCAGTTACTACGGATTTAATGCTTGACAGTTGTCGATTGCTTTATATTGCTTTGAGTAGCTTGTTGGTGTAGTGGTCAAGACGTTGGCCTAGTGATCTAGTGGTCGGGGGTTCGCGCCTCGTTCCTGGACACCAGCAAGTTAGTCCTATTTTCATAGCACAAGCGTTTAGCTTAATTTGAAAATAGAAGAATATTGTTGTGACATGTATTCCGTGTACGCATCTTTATTTAAAAAAAATAATAATAATATTGACGAATGAAAGCAAAAAGAAAGAACAAAATAACAAAACGTTTGGCATGTTGAAAAATATGAAAATATGTAAAAAAGGGATTATCATTGTACGTAGCTCTCAGCTAAAGTAAAAACCTTTGAAAAAGTAGTGGTAAACAATTGTATACATTTTTTCTCCCAAGTCTCTCGTACTACTGTACATATTTATTCAGTGTATTGCGAGATCGAAGTGTATTCGACCAGAATATTCAAATAAGTTTCATATTTATATGGATTTACTAGAAATATAGATTAATAATCGCGGATAACACCCGTATTCAGAATAACCCAATGCGGATCTCCGCAGCGGCAATCCCAAGAACTAAAGGTTATTTTTTTCCCCAAAACTTCAAGAAATACACAGTGTTTATACATATTTGCCGTGCACGCCTCTGATATATTGATATTCAATATGTTGTAATTTAAAAATATTTCTATTGAAATATTATCTCACGAGATTGTATACAGCAAACTTATTGGGTGGCGAAATAACGACATCGTCATACTTTACTAACAATGTGCGTGATACATTAAAAGCGTGATTATCCGAGCGGTGGTTAAATGAAACGAACCACTCCACCACTCACCCCCACAAAGCTCTGATTTTATCAAACTGTTTTTTATTTCATTTCAGATAAACACACAACATTTTTTTATCAGTTCGTGGATAAAACATTAAGCATTTAGCCATGTTATGGAAGCATGCATTAAAGCGATTACGAATATTATATTGGACATCATTACAGTAATAACTTGTATGATTTTTGTCGTGCCGTAAATAGGAGATTACTTATTTATATATTATTTATAATTCATCAAATATAGTTACTAAACCAAAACGTTCAGTATTCAATAAACACATCTGTAAATATTAACTAACTTAAAACAACTGTAGTTAAAAACTAAAAATCATTATTTTTATTCGAATTAAAAAGACTTATTTTTATTAAATAAATATTTAAAAAGCTTTTAAAATTTGCGTGATTTGCAAATATACTTTGTATGTGAGAAATCTTAGAATAATCGAATAAAATTCTAAATGTGAAAATATTGTAAGCTTTCAGTCTGGATTTTTTAATCCTCTTCAAATATCTTTAACCTAAGAGAGACTCATCAAAATCCAAATAAATCGTTTAATATACTTCTGGTTGAAGTTACTAGTTAAGTTTAGTTAAGTTTTCCAACCAATAATTTGGAGGCCTACATCAAATTTTCCGCTGTCATCAGTTATTTTGATATTTCACGGAAACATTTTAAAAATAATGTGTTATGTCATATATGAAATTTAAATTTTCTAAGCATGTTTTGTATTAGTTTATATAGTATTTTAATAATTCTCTATAATGGTGTGTGTCTACAGAAGGAATTTTTTTTTCTGTAATATAAATATATCTAGATTCGACTCGAGTAAATAAAAAATAGTACAGAGGTCAACGCGAAGTGATCTGTTAATCATCATTACATGTGTTTTGCTCGCGGATTAGAATCACATTACTAGTACACACGTATCTATACAGATGCTCAGAGATCAAAGTCGAAAGATCAAAGAGATCAAAGTTAAAAGATCATCGCGAACACGAGCCATAATATTTTTCTTATTGAAACGAGATGCACTATAAACGTAACCATGTTTTTAATTATTTTATCAATTGTGTAATATAGTATTGTAAAGGTATTTTTTAGAGGTATAGAACTTTGAAATTAAATAAAACATATAAAAATCATGGTTTTAGCTTTATTGGAAAGACTATTTTAAGTCATTAGTGTTTCAGTACGATTTCATGTATATAGGTGCCACGACTCTCTCGAATAAAGCGCAATCTGGAAGTCCAATTTTCGACCACTCTTTGAATCTCGGCTTTCGAGTCATTTATCGTCTATGTTTTATCGGCGTAGACAAGCAACTTTACTTATCCCCACAGAAATAATCCAAAGATGTTAAATCTCACGATCTTGGAGGCCAATTCAAAGATCCATTACGCGAAATTATGCGCTCATCGAATGTTTCCTTCAATAAATTGATTATGACGCGCGCTGTGTGGCATGTTGCGCCGTCTTATTGAAATCACAGCCCTTCCACATTAATGCCATTCAATTGGGGAACAAAAAAGTCAGTAACCATGGATCTATAGCGCTTTCAATTAACTGTAACGTTTTGGCCGGCATCATTTTTAAAGAAACAACTGCTTCTACGGTGCGCACTGTACGACCTCTCTGCGGATGCATATCATCAATTATAATATTCGTGGTGCGAAAACGATCCATGGTTATTCGAATTACATGCTCGGATGGACGATTATGTCGATCGTAAAATAGACGTAGCGCACGGTAAGTTTCGCAAACTGAACTACGATTTTCGAAGTAAATTTGCACAATTTGCAAACGTTGTATAGGTGTAAGTCTATTCGTGATGAAATAGCAAACCAAACTGAGCAGAAATCAGCTATCAGCTGTCAAATTGGCTGTTGCTGGAAGAAGTGTAGCCAATTGCAAAACAAACCCACTATCCCTTATATTCTACTCCAGATGGTCTGAAAGTATATCCTAAATGACACACTTCCTGACCCCTCTTCAGACGTCTCCAACACCAGGAAGTCATCAGATAATACCCCCACAAGCACCGGTAGGGCAACTTTGGAAGGCGTTGACTGGCGCCTACTGGAGTAGGCACCAGTCAACGCCAACATGGGTATTCCCTGCCCCCTATAAAGGGCATTCACAATAACAGCCGTATGAACTCTGAACCTCACCCCTGCAGTGTATATGACTTGCGATATATACGTCGCGTTGTATATAAGACACATGGCAGGTGACTACACCCCACTCGAAAGTTGACATTCTCCTGAGGATGCAGAAGACGTTCGTCGCGCGCTCCAACACCGCCTTCACATGCGCAAGAAAGATAACCGACACATCCAAAATAACTCCCAAATACCTCTTAGATTCCGCCCTAGTATCGCAAATTCTAATAATCGGGTTCCTTTCACGATTAAATTTCCCTTTCAGTATTAAGGCTACAGACTTATATGGCGTAAGCGCTAGTTTGTTCCTTTCACACTAATTCAGGATCATATCTATTATCTTTTCAATATCAACTGAAGTTCTCGCCGACCATTAGCATCTACTAACACAGTGGTATCATTAGCATAAGCGACAGAAGCAAGTAAAAGTAAGTCATTAAAAAGTATGTTCCACGGGATAGGTCCAAGGACCGAGCCATGTCAGACAACCCGTGTCTGTTTCTCTGGTTCCCGAGGTAGCTCTCAATAATCTCAAAAAGATACCTCAGTCACCCCCCGTAATTTGAGCTTGGTGAGGATCGTGCACCACCACGCTGTGTCTAAGGCGCCGGCTACATCGAGAAAAATACACAAATCGTACTTGCCCTAACACGTACCCATTTCTATACATATATAATTGCATGTTCAGTGCTCTCTTGGACAAATCCAAACTATCAGTCGCAGGAAGGCATAAGAGAAACCTCAAGCATGTTGCGTATCAGTATTTCCAGCACCTTTCCAGCACTTTCGGATCTGCATGGATAATATTTTGAGTATGTCCAAATCTTTGTAGGAACCAATTACTGGGATTTATCCCCTGAGGGATTGTAATCAAGATATAAATCGATGATGTATAGTGCGACAAAAATTTTTAATGAAATGCCAGAAAACATAAGAAAGGAGGAGAAATTGAATAGATTTAAAATTAAACTGACCGAATATGTAAAAGTTAAGTTTTAGTAAAAGAAAATACTTTCATCTTGTTTATATTAGAGCATATATATATAGGAGTGCTTATGTATGCACTATGTTAAAAATTAAATAAATAAATAAATGTCTCACAGAGACGAAGCTATTATTTTACATAGATGGCGACAGCATAGTTGGTAATAAATAATTGAAATGTTCCAACATGATAAAAATTTGATAGATGTGGTAGCATGGGTAAATAGGTGAACGTTATATTGTGTAAAGTGATCACTTAAGCCAGCCGATGACAGGTCGTATGCCCAGTAATGCCCAAGTCTTACATACTTCCCATATAAAAATAATATCTACGTCTCTGTGAGACATTTATATCTGCATGGATAAGTTTTCATTATATGAGAATTTTATGTAAGTGTAAGAAACTATGTTAAATTAAGTTCACTGGAAGTTTTCCGCAGCGGCATCCACAAAGCAATACCTGAGATCTTAAACTACACAAAAGCTCCAATAAAGGAGAAAAACTATTGTTACACCCTCGTCCAATCCACTCACTCAGATAATTACATACTTTTCTTCAGTATATTTAAGAGAAAAATTTCTCAAAATGCGATTCTAATCAAAGCCAACGCGACGAAACATAAATTGATTGTGTTTATTATTTCAAAAAAGTTTTACAAAAGTTTTTATAGTATCCGAAAATAAAAATAAATTTGCTTCATAGATATGTATGTGCACACTTACACTTGATTGTATTTGGAAATTTGGTTAAAGATTTAACAGACTTCTGTCTGATAAAGTCGCCAATGTTCAAATCCGGGACCAAACATTACCCTGTTTACTTTAGGATTTGAATATTATTTTAATTTTATCAACAGAATTAAACTCTTAGCTCAAATTGAATTATAAATTTGCATATTAAAGTGCTAACTATAGCTTATAATATTTGAAGAGAATTTGAAGAGAAAGAAGGGACTTATTTAAATGATTTTAGTTTCCCCTTCCTCTATGGATAATTAGGTGGAACCGATGTTTAATAATATTTTTATTCTCAGAGGTACTACCTTATCATTAAAAAATTCCCCGTTAATGTGTATACTATCTATGTTAAAACTAAGATAATAAATAAAAAATGATTTTATTGTTGTAAAATTATTATACTACGCTTAATTGTCAATTTTCCCGCTTCTGTAAATGATTAGTTGAAATATTCTGTAAGTGTATCTATATATTTTAACTACCGAGCTTACCACATTATGATTGATTATTTCGTCTTGATTTTAGGTTTTTTGAACATATTAAGAAGTGGGAAGAAGATAATTTTCAGTTGGCTATTGACTAATTGTTTTATTTGGTTCATTCGTTATTTTGTTAATTTCTAATTGTTCAAGCAAATTTAATCAAGATATTAAATTTTATACTAAATTTACTCAATAATAATTTTTATTATAATTTGATTTCTTAAATTTAATTAAAAATAAACATGGAGTTCTACAAACTAAACATATAGTATATTTACAAACTAAACATAATAAATTAGTATATGTAATCAGGAAAATTTCGGGATTAATATTTTTTTAATTAATTTCGCAGTACCAAAATGATATCATATTGAATTATCAAACACTCGATTATTGCGTTTTTGTTTGTCGGTCTTGTATTATTATTTAAGATATTTATTTGCCTAAAAATTTCTTGCTTACTTACGAAAATACTTATATAAATTGTGTATGTTTTCTGGTGTTTTATGTATATAATATATATGTTAATATAACATTATCTAGCAACTGGTGTATATATTTGTAATTCCAAACTGATCCCGGTAACATTAATATCGAGTGCCGAAGTCCCGAGAATTCAATTTTGATTCAGTATTGAATTCACTGGTGCTGAGTGATGGATCTATGGATTCTAACTGCTCAATATTCGTGATTTTAATTAAATATAAATCTAACATGGATAAAGTATATTATTTGTGTATTTTTATCGAGGAAACACTTTAAGGAGAAAATATATTTGATAGCGCTTAAACTAAGCTAAAATGATATACCTAATTGCATTACTAAAATAATCTCTTCACACATAGGCGAAGATTTTCAGTGAAAACTTCTGAGTTGAATGAAATCTCCCTTAATCCAGTGATAGGTCGTATTGTAAGTGTGTGACTTTTTTCATTTAATATTTTTTATCATACCATTGATTTTATTAAAAGTGCAACTCAAATAACATTACAAAAAAAAAATTGTTACAAATTGGTTGCGCTTAAAGTTCATTTAAATATTGAGAAGTATAAACACATAATAAAATACAGTTTTACAAAATATATAATACGTTGATCTTATTGTCGATATCGAAATTGTATCTTAAAAATGTGTGCATTATTATCGGATAATGCACGTTCCCAGGGTTGTACGAGATCCAGGTTCGAATCCCGGTAGCAACAACAATATTTTTCGATAAAATTGATTTTATATGTATATCTTTCTAATAAATACATTTAATTAGTATTTAAAATATCACAGACCTACGTTCTAAATAATTACAACTTCACAATAAGAATGTGTTCTCCTTAATAATGTAAATTTTTCATTTATAATCATGTGCCTACATACAAAAAGTGTACAATATTTGTGTACCAATAAAGCGGAGTAAAAGCAACATTATGAATACAATTGTTTATATAAAGTAAGAATAAATAAATTCAATTAATTATTAAAAATAGTTGGTTTCTTTTGACTGCACTGAAGAACGATGTAATAGAAATATTGTACAATTTGAATCCGATTCACTGGATAGTTTATTATATCTCTGTGAGAGATTCTATTTATACGGGTACCTACATTTACAACAAACTAGCGAACGTTAAGAGTATCTAATTTCTGAGTTCAGTCACTGTAAGTCGATAATTCCTTTATTAAGGTAAACATCAGGGACAGTTCTGGGTGTGGGTTTTGGAGGCTGGCTTTCCCTCGAGGCTCGTTAATAGTAACAAATGGAACAAAATGCAAAATATATGGTTCAAGAGGGTTCTCTGCGGTAGTACAGAATTTCCAAATTTTTACAGGGATTACTTTTTTAAAGCAATCTAAAACAAGTGCTTAACTTTTTAGATAATGTGTAAAATTCAGACCATTAATCTTCAGTCAGTTACGTTATTGTAAGAAGGGTAGTCGGGCACTGTATTGTTATAGTTCTGAACCTTCCCAAATGATTTGTTGATATTATTATACTAAAATAAGTACCTAATTAACATGAGAAAATTAGTACTGTTAGGCAATGTTTGCGATTCGTGCCATCTATAAAATAATATGTACTTTAAAGAGTGGGAAAAAAGATGAAAATCAGTCTTTAGGGGAAATGGCATTCAATGACCTTTGGAATCCCGTGGGAAGTGCGCTCTTCTCCCAGATAACGAAATATCATAATACATTATGCCACAGCCACACATCGTTGATGACAGCGCAGATAAAGTTGAAAAGTACTTTGACAATTTTGTTATATTAATAATAAATCCTCAATGAAAAAAAAATGTACAAGGCCACTCTTTAATAATAATAGTTTTTAATATTCGTATTCATGTACTAGTGATTTATTTTTCCATTAATTATTCTTACATATTATTTATTATTTATTTAAACAACTTAAAATAATAGTTTTTTAAGTACAACTAAACATAATAAATAACTAAACAAGAAATAAACGCGTCAACAAAAAATTTCATTAGTTAAAAAAATACGTTATATTCTCAAGTAATTTATAATAGTTTAGCTTATTAATTAACTATATTTATCGATTATCGAAATTATGAAAATAAATTTAAATGTTTCTGTCTTTAATATCAGTATATACAGAAATAACTGGTGAAACGTTATTCAATAGTCAACAAAAGGATGATGTAAACAATACTGGTGATCAATATTTATTTCATCCGGTGACCTTCTTAAAACAACATAACGCTATCGAACATTTACGATGTTGAACAATATGTCATTTCCCTTTTGGTATTTTGTCTTTGTCTATTGTGTGTGAACACAGAATAGAGTGAATAGAGTTAATTGTTTAAAAGTATTTCTAATAATAGTTAATGCTTTTATTTAACTGATTTAATGATTAATTAATTTTGAATTTACTGAAACTAGATTATGAAATAATTTGGTATAGCTGGTAAAGTATTTTTATCAAACAATGCATATAAAAACATAGAATAAAATAATTTTTTAAACTGAAACTTTTTGAAACTGGAAACTGCTAACAATTTTTTTTTCATGTTAGCAGTTCTTTGTAACCTGGTTATTCCAGAAAAGATTTTTAAGCAATAACTAAAAGAATGAGGGATAAAACATTTGATTTTTTCATATTAGAGGCGGAAAAAAATAATTTCTATAATTTTATCATAATAATATTGTGGATTATTAATATGTGTGTTTGTTTTTCGAATTAATTGATTAAACTATAATACTAATAATATAACTGTATAACCAACTGCCAATATCAATTAAATTAGCAGCAAATATAAATATTCACAAAAATAAGTAATAAAATGGATCAAAGGTTTTCAACGGTATTAAACTATTTATTTATATATATTTTGACATCCATATTTTTGTACTATCAGAGGTGGATGCATAATAAACATACATAATGCATAGTTTATTGTGTGGGATGGAGTAGACTTCACCTCTGATATATACAGCGTTGACTAAAGTCTGTGTTAAAGTAGCCAGTTTTTTTTTCGTGCTATTGTGGTGTTATTTGGAATAAAAAGAGAATTGAATGAGAATGAATAAAAAATTTTAAATAAAATAAAAATATATGGAGTGGGAGTGTTGTAGGACTAGTGAATTATTAGTAAAAGAATTGTATAAATTATATTAAATTGTTGGATATCTGTGTTTCTGATTCATCTCTACCTGATTGCATCATATATTGGGTCCATATTTGTGCAATCTTATAGGAATTGTACGATTTCCAGTTGGTACTGAGTGTATTTTATAGTTTCGGAGCTAGGAACATGTAAAATCTTTGATAAAATGTCGTTGTTGCTCTCGGAACTGGTGTGTAGATGTTTGTTGTTTGTCTTGTGTTGTGAGAGAGTTGTTAGTATGGAAATATTGAACGAGTCTCAACATAAAGATTTGTCTTATATCAAGGACACTGTACTCTTTAAAAATAAGATCTGATGGATATCTAAAGGGACGACCAATTATTACCTATGTATTTGACATCTTTCCTTATTTACAATCTGATCAATTTCCCAACATTTTTATATATTGTTAATTTTTATATTGTATTATAGATTATAGATGTATGTATATGTTTTTTCATTTGTTATTAACAAATTCTTACATCTAGTTTATATTGATCTTGTATTATATAAATGTTGAAAGCCACCCCAAGATTCAAGATCTTTATTATTTTGAGGCGCATAACTCTACTATTGTTTTTTTGATTGTCAAATATATAACTAAATAAATTTAAAAAATAAAATAAATTAGGATTTTTTTAACTTGTTAATTTTCCGAAGAGAAAACTGTTTATAAAAAATATTTGCGCAACTTGTTCAGTTCATCGGTCCATCGATTTTAATTTTATAAAAATTATTTCAGTTTTTCCATATAATATAATAAACAATATTTTTTCTACCTGTAAATATGTCAAAAAGGATCCAAGTACGTATTTAGAGTCACGTCCATCAACAATATTCCACATTCTAAGTTATTGTGACAGATTTGTTTTTGCTTTTGTTTAAATTGATCGTTTGAAATATGCTACGATACCATTATACTCTCTGTATCACAATTACAAAGTATTTTTATATATTGTAAAGACGACGGTGCAAAATAATACGATCTGCAACAACTATGAAAATGACGCTCATAAAATGTTTACTACAAACAAGAAAAGTTGTTTTTCGTTAAAACAGTGAAAAATCATTACGAAATTTTCATCGTACTTTATAAATAAATACATTATTATTCATATTATAGCCAAAATATGAATCAAAATATATGTTATGTGCATTTTTCTCCGAGTAATAGGAAAACAGAAAATTTGACGTTGCAAAATTGAAAATTCAATAAAAATAGACATCAATAGAACCGATATAAATATTTAACAGTACTAAATTATTATGTTTTTGACATCAAAAATACTTTTAAATAATAGGTAACGTCTTAAAGCTTGAGAGTAAATTTAATGTATTCATTTTAATTGCTTATTTACACGAATACTGAGTGTTTTAAAACCATCAAAATATTAAATAATATCACGTAAATTCTTTTTTAACATCTTTTAAATTTCTTTATTACAGATTTACCTTTGTTATCTTGGCGTTGAAATATATATATATATATCGATCTAAGTTGGAAGGGACGTCACTGTATACAGTGAAATCCTCTCTCATATCCAACTTAGATCGATATATATATATAGTGACGTATCTTCTAGATTAGACCGCGTTATTGTAGAAGTTCTCCTTGAGGAAACCTAGGCCAACGTTTCGAAACGGTAATATGTACCATTGTCAAGGCGTTGCCTCAAAAAATTCTGGTGCAACCGTACTTTTTCGCAGGAGATAGCGTTCATCAAAGTAAAATTTATATTACACTCAAATAAGAAAGGAACAACTTTCCTTTAATTTTTATAAATTATATTTATTTCTGAATTGTACATTATGTTATTAAGGCTTACGCAGGTTTTTTTAATTCAATAAAGAGGGATATGCATCGCTTTGACCAAATATCGCAGATAAATGCCCAATCAAACAAATTTTTAAAAATAATAATATAGTATGTCATAACGGTGCCTGACCTACTTGACGCGAGGCGATGATTAGTTAAAAGTTCGGCTTAAAATAAGTCGATAATGGGTGCTATGAACCCAGAAAAGTGAGGGAGATTTAGTTAAATAAATTGGTTTATGTCTTTGTTAGATTAAATTTTTCGACCCACCAGTCGGGGTTCGATCCCGTTACCTCCGGATCTGATTCTGAATCTAGCGTCTCACTGTCACTACCACATACTGCTTCGCGACCGGTCCTTGTAGATAAGACGATATTGTATTATACAATAAATCTACAACTGTGCAACATGATACTGACACGCGGGTTACGTGCATTTTGGAGAAAATCAAGTATGTATACCATATAGATAGAGAGATAATTTTGATATTGTGTAATAATTAAATAGGTACTCAATTATTTATGTGATTCCTATTTATATTTTCTCTTCTTATTTACCATTGTAATTATATCATTTGGGTATAGATTATACGAATACAAATTACTGTTACCTTTCTATTTTTTTTAAATCCTCTCTCATATCAAATTATTTTTCTTGTATGCTTCTGCATTTAATTTTACATCTTTTAATTTGTACTTGTAAAAATGTATAACACGGATAAGTCCACCAACCGCTTGGTATTTGAAATAGAAATGCCATCCTTACAGAAGTATATTTCGGTATTATTTTTTAATCCTTCAATAATATAATATTAAAAAAACACAGATATTTCGAGTTGAACTAGATCTGTCTCAGTTATTAATTGTTTTAATTTTTATTAATGTTTATGCTAAAGAACCTAATTGCTTCTCTGAACATTATAAATATTACAATGGGATCTAAAGCGGAGCAAATTAAATACATATTTGAACAATTTTACCCTCATGGGACTGCTTAATGTTAGGGTACGTGTACACGTATGAAATTTCGCACACCAAGAACTAGAGTGTATTAATATGAAAATAACAATGTTCATTCATTTTAAAGCTCTGTACAAAGTACCTCAAATGTCTTCCGTAATTCATCTACAAATTATTCGAATTGTACTTTTAGTTACTAACCTATAAAATAGATTAAGAAAATAATTCCTCAATTTAATTAACGTACAGACCAGAGAGTGATAACATGATGAATCGTATATTGATATGGCATTACATTAACCTAATTGCTGTAGAAAAATGAATCAGAAATGAATATAACTCAAATTAATATATTTAACTAACAATATTTGAGTATGTCCAAGAACACACAATTACTGAATTAATTAATTAAGATTTTCATTAGTCACATCTATGCTGTTTCAAGGGATTGAATATTGAATTTTAAACCATCGATGATGACAGCGAAGTTATAATTAAATACAAGAAAGGTTTCTATATGGTGACATATATATAACATCCAAAAAATTTATAGATATGAAGGTTGATTGGGTGGAATGGTGAACGTTACAATGTGTAAAGTGATCACTTAAGCCAGTCGAAGACAGGTCGTAAGCCCTGTAATTACCCATACTTTCATATTTTCTCATTTAATATAATTTTAGTAGCTTCGTCTCGTCATTTTACATAAATAATGTATATTTATGTAAAATAATTAAATAGTAACACATATTAAATATAATTATGTACATACATTCATAGATAATAACTGTATAAAAGATTAAATCGTCCAATTCATTAAATAATCTTTAAAATGTAACACCCGGCGACATTCCTTTTGATGAGTTTAAATAATTATTTTATTATATATTTTTTTAATAGAGATTCATACACGAAACGAATCTCGTACCCCTGACTTCTAGATCACTAGACGAGAATCACATCCACTAGACCAGGGGTCGGCAGACTTTCTAGTTAGAAGAGCCAAATATTAAGTAAACAAAATTTTTAAATTTCCATAGACCCACAACATGCATCTTCACTGAAACTATATCAATTTTAATGGCGAAAAAAATATAAAATATAGATTTTTATTTTATATTCAAATTCACAATACAGTCGTAGGCTACCAGGTAGCTACTCGAAGAATATAATAAATCAGAGTTATAAGCTTCAATAACTCAGGCCACAATCACATATGTCGTATTGTTACGCAATTATTTATCTAGTTCAAAATTGGAATGTGCAGTTACGTGAAAATTATCAGATAAATGATATTTTTTTAAGAAGTATAGAACTTTAAAATTAAATAAAAATCGTGGTAATGGCCATGGTATTGGCTTTATTTGAAAGATAATTTTATTCCATTAGTGTTTAAATATTATTTCGCGCATATTATCGCCGCGGCTGGCTCGAATAAAGCGCAATCTTGAACTCCAATTTTCGACCACTTTCTGGTTCAGCTGGGACCGTATATCGGCAATAACGCGACAAATGTTGGCTTCCAAGTCGTCTATCGTCTCTGGTTTATATTTATATCGTAGACTAGCGACTTCACATATCCCTACAGAAAATAATCCAAAGTGGTTAAATCACATGATCTTGGAGGCCAATTCACATAAATTATGCGCTCATCGAATGTTGACGTAGCCATTCAACCAAAAATGAGGCTCATCGCTAAACAAAATTTTGTGTTGAAAATATGGATTAAGAGCAATCTCGTTTTCGGCCCATTCACCGAACGTACGACGCACACGATGCTCAAGTGGTTTCAATTCTTGCACGAACTGGTTCTTGTAAGCTCGTAAACCAAGATGTTTTCGCAAAATCTTTCATAAAGTGGATGAACACAGCTCCAAATGCTGTGCACGATGGCGAATCGACTCATTCGGGTCCTTCTTAATTCTACGCTCCACTTCAGCAACAGCTTCTTCGGTGCGCACAACATTTCTGCGGATGGGTATTATCAATTAAAGTATACGTGGTACGAAAACGAGCCATGGTTATTCGAATTACATGCTCTGATGGACGATTATGTCGACCGTAAAATGGACGTAGTGCGCGGTAATTTATTTTATTTTTATTATTTATTTTTTTATTGAAGTATTTTGACAGTGGAAACATATTATAATAAACATAATAACTATTTAACATGTGAACTATTTATTAACGAAAATCCACAAAAATATTTGGATACATAAGTATGTTTAAATGTAGAAAATTAATGAAAAGAAGACAAAAAAAAGAGGTGGGGAGGTTGTAACTACTGTTGGGGTAAAGAGAGAGCAACATGTGTTTTTATAGGTAGAGTGAATGGCCAAAATTGTGATTGTGGTGGAGTCTATTTATGGTGAAATTGTAAACCAAACTGATTACAAATCACCTGTCAGCTGTCAAATTAGCTGTCGCTGAAAAAAGTGTTGCCAATTTGAAAAACAAACGTCTAAAAAAAATACTATATAACACAAGTTCATTTAAAGTCTCATGAATACGAACATAACTGGTCGGATTTTTTTTCCAACCACCGCACTTCCACCGCCGTGCCCAGGTTTTAAAATGGAGAAAGTTAATTTTCCTTGAGAAAATATTATTACTTCATTTCGTATTAACTTCGGCTGAATTGACATACAAAGTACGTGCCCGGGATACGATAAGTAAATAACTTCGTAAAAACTATAGTAGATGCGATTATCTACATCATTCACCTGCAATATCCAATTACCTGTAACCAAGCGCGCTCCATTTTTGTAAGTGCATTAGTTAAACGAGCACGAAAACACAATATAGAGATAATCGGGCTTTAGTTAAATATTAATAAGTTTAATTCAGGCTTGGTTGGAAGATTACATTGACTTTTGAATATCTCGTAACTGTAGGAATCTCTTGTTAATTTTTAATTGTACATTGCTTTGTATAACTAATATTATGTGAATAACTATACCCTATTATCGTGCTTAACTTTAAATAGCAATTTGCTTTGCTATGTTAATCTGTAACAATAATTAGTCTTAACAATTATTGTCTCATAATTGAACTGTTATTATTAAAATTTCTCACGCCTTATTTGTAATCAACTATTTACACTTTCTCTTCTCTCAACTTTTTCAATCATATATATTTAATCGAATCGAAAAGAGACCAACTGGAGGCTATGCTAAGCCATCTCCCAGAATTGTATATTTATCACAGAAAAAAGCTTAAATTATTATACTTGATATACCGAGGAATCTTGTGAACCATTCAAAATCTATATTATAGATTTTTTAAGACAAATTAAATTAATCAACTGTAGAGTAGTCGTTGGTCTAATGGTTAATACGCTGTTCTAGTGATCTAGCGGTCGGTGGTTCGCGCTTCGTTCCGGGAGACCAGCGAATTAGTCCTATTTTTATGACACAAGCGTTTAGCTTAGTTTAAAAGTAAAATATTAAGAATATTGATGCGACATATATTCTGTGTACACAAACAAATCCGGAACTTTATTACGCTGTTTTTAATTTCTAATGTGGATGAATATTGACTAGAACCAATCATTAATTTTCCCCACTTTCTAAGATTAATTTTTCTTTAATATCTCGATAAATCTAAAAAATTTTTGTTAATTTTCATTCAAATACCTATTAAAATTAATATTTTCTATAACTTGTTGTTTGTTATACTGTAATTATTGAAATTTTATTTGTCTGCTTATTCACTGAATTCAAATAATTGTCTAGGAACTAGGAACAAAACGACATCTGCATCATTGACATGCGATCTACTGAACTATTTCTTCGTCCATGAATCACTTTACGATTTGTAATTATTCTCATTTTTATCATTAGCCATTGACCAAATGAAAAAACACTATTAGTATAATATTTTATCGTTGCCTACTTAATATTTAGATCTAGTTATCTAACCACTCTAAAGCTCTATTTATCCAAAATAGACTTATGCGGTTTGTTACAGAAGGTTCTATCTACATAATTTAAAACTATTAACTTGTGGGATAATATCACTTGGAAAAGTTGAAAATGTAAAAACATTAAAATGATATCAATTAACAAGTTGTAATATTTTAACTACACTCAGAATAATACTATTAACAAAAATCTTCGTAGAAAAATAAATCTATGTAGAATATTAGGAGAACACATTCTTATTGTGAAGTTTTAATTAATCAGAACAGACGGTCTGTGATATTTTAAATAAGAATTAAATATATTAATTAGACAGTTGTACATATAGAATCAATTTTATCGAAAAATATTGTTGCGCCACCGGGATTCGAACCTGTATCTCTTTCTAAACCGGGGAAGGTGTAATATCCAACTATGCTACAGAAAAAAATATCGTCGCTATAGCATTGTTGGATAATGCACCTTCCCCGGTTTAAAAAGAGAGAATATTTTTCGATAAAATTGATTTCATATGTATATCTTTCTAATTAATATCTATTTAGAATATATATTTTCACTAATTATCTTATTGATAAGACATTGGAAACTTTGATTTGAGTACGATAAATAAATATGTTTTGAAAATTTATATATAAATAATTTATAAATATGTTTTGAAAATATGCTAGAAAATTTGAAACAAGTACATCATTAAGGTTTAAAAATAACATTAAAATCCCTAAATGTAACACCAAACACTATCAGCAAAATTCTATATATTTAGGGATAAAAAATTTCAATAGCCTCCCTACACAAATTAAAGAAATAAAGGATATAAAAGAGTTTAAAAAGAAACTAAATGAACACTTCAAAAACACATAATTGGACAATAAACAATATTACAAAATACTTCAGAAGCACACGAAGGGACAATGAATAGAATATGTAAAATTATCATATAAATTATTGTAGTGTAACTCCGCACAAGATCTGGTCTCTTTTTTGGAGAGGTACGCGAAATAAAATCATTTATGTATAAAACATTTATTTTGCCATTGTATTTCGCTAATTAAATAAATTAAAAAATAATAATAATAAACGTACTTATTATTTAAATATAATCATTTAATAAATTAAAAAGTTATGTTGATGAATATTTTTTTTTTCTACAACATGCGATATCTTAATAATCTTTGGGTAAGAGAATTACTGTTGATTAGCAGAAGCAAAATTAATGATCGAAAACCGTTATTGAATTGATCAACTTCTATATATCTGTGATGCTTTAGGTCAATGGTGATCAAACGGTGTGCCGCAAGAGATTTGCAAGTATACCGCATACGATAAAATTCAATTCAAACACCACTGAGTACAGTTCATTCTATGTCACATGGTCGTTGCATCAGTATTACTACTGAAACATCGTACTTCTATGTTGACTCTTTATAGGGCAATCTAAAAAACAGGGAACATATTAAACCACCTACATTAAGGGATATAATTTATGAGAGACGCTATGAAACATAACCCTTATATGCTTAATACGTTCCTTGGGTATGCGCAAACGGCTCATAAACCGCCAATGCGAGTGAAGTTGGCAGTGAAATTTGTTTGTAAAGGGTATTTTTTGTAGAGGGTTGATTCGCCAATTGGCAACACTTTTTCCAGCGACAGCCAATTTCACAGCTGACAGCAGATTTTTGTTCAGTTTGGATAACCGTTTCACCATGAATAGACTTACGCCAGAATAACGCTTGCAAAGTGCGTAAATTTATTTCGAAAACTGTGATTCAGTTCGCGAAACTTACCGAACGCTACGTCCATCCGTAATCCGACATAATTGTCCATCCGAGCAAGTAATTCGAATAACCATGGATCGTTTTCGTACCATGCATACTCTAATTAATAACGTCGTACAGTGCGCACTGAAGAAGCTGTTGTTTCTTCAAAAATGATAAAAAAGATGATCAATGGACAGCGCTATAGATCAATGTTACTGACTTTTTCATTCCCTAATCGAATGGCATTAATGTGGAAGAGCTGTGACTTTAACAAAACGGCACAACATGTCACACAGCGTATGCCATAATCAATTTATTGAAGGAAATATTTGATGTGCGCATAATTTCGCGTAATGGACCTGTGAATTGGCCTCCAAGGTCGTGTGATTTAACATCTTTGGATTATTTTCTATGGGTCACTAGTCTACGCCGTTAAATCAGAGACGATAAACGACTTGAAAGCCAACATTGCGACAGCTGCTCCAAAAAGTGATCAAAAAGTGGGCTTCAAGATTGCGCTTTATTCGAGCCAGCCGCGGCGTCCATATGCGCGATATCATATTTAAACACTAATGGAATAAAATTATCTTTCTAATAAAGCCAATACCATGGCCATTATCACGATTTTTTGTCTTTTATTTTATTTCAAAGTTCTATACCTCTAAAAAAACACCATTACAAAAAAAACTCCAAATGTCACAAACGTACCCGATGACAATATCAATTGTTATTTATAACCCGATAGATCTCTGACTGCATACCAACTGAACACTATGAGAAAATGACTGGAGTACATCTACAATTGTTCTGATATAAATATTTTTTAACCTGAGTACTATAATTATTCAGGTACACATATAATGTTATGATCAACACATTAAACAAAAAATATCGTGCATCCAAATAAAAATAATTTATTATTTTGCTAGGTTTTCAAATGATGAGTTGCAAGATACAGTAAAAAAGACTTTAATATCAATATATGTATTTTTTACAATTTTTTTATTATTTCATAGTGCATTTAAAATAAAACTTTAATTAAAATCAATACATTTACAACAGGGTAACGTTAAAGCTTAGTATTTACGTTAAAGTAATATTTTTTTTATGTAATTGAAAGAGGGCTTAAATTGTATTATCATAACATTTCAGAGGAAAAGGTCTTCTTATATAAAGGGACGTAGTTCTATTAAAAAATAAGAAACCCACAAATAACTGGTAATATAACAAGTGGAGCTTAACATAATGCACAAACGTTTCTAATACCTTAACTTTTCTTTTAAATAAAAAAATAATAACGTAAGTAATGAAAAAATAGAGAAAAAATAAATTTAATTTCATCAAAATCATTCATATGTTTAAATGTTTTCCTTTTATTTTTTCTGTTACTAATTCATGCATAATTTATTTGTTTGTGCATAATGTTAATAATACGTTAAACAATTAAAATTCTTAAATTCTATCAAATATACATATGTATAAATGTAAATGCAAATAGTGTAAGCTTTTGGAATACTGGCATGTGCTTGGTTCATTAGCAAACAACCTTTCATTATGTGTGAAGTATTAAAAAATTAATAATTCAAAATTCAGAAAGATAAAAGACAAAAGATGTTTCACTTAAAGAGAAGACGACACGTATATTTACAGCGCCGAACTTTGCAAAACAAGAGTAATAAATCTTATACGAACGTCTTTCTTTCATTATCACAATATTTCCAAGAATAGCCAAACTGAATATAGAAAAAACAACTTTTTTAACGAAATTTGATCGAAAAGCTGTTGTTTTGATTTCCCAGGAGTTCCATGTAATTCTTTAGTATAAAACTACAGAAATAATAATAATATAGAAAGCCTTATCTGTTTCATATATATTATATTACTGTTACCAAAAAAAAATATTTAAGAAAAAAAAAAAAATATATATATATATAAATATATATATATATATATATATATATATATATATATATATATATATATATATATATATGTTAGGTAAAAAATATGTATTACATAAATAATTGCAAATAAAATCAAAGTATAATAATATAGTAAAAAACTTATGTTGAAATTATGTATCCACCAACCATGTAAAATCAATATTTTTGAGAGACATGGAATTTAATTTATTTTCGGTAATACAATTTTCTGGGCTGATTGTAAAATGATTGAATAGATTAATTTAATTGCATCATGTTAGCTTTTTTAAATTGATTACAAATAAGGAAAATAATTAGATATATCAAAGTAATAAGTAATGGGTAATAAAAGTAAGAACCTTTCTTCCAATTTGAAACTAGAACGGCTGATGTCGCTCCAGGCGCTCATGGAACGGGGCCGCATCCGGTTCCGGAACATGAGAGTCGTCTTGCTGGCGCGGCGTGGAGCGTGCGTGTCCGGCGGGAAGTTCACCCTCGCCCCCGAGATCCTAGGTCGGGGTCCTTCTTCTGTCACGAGGTTGTCGCAGTCTCCCGCGTCTGACTCCGGACCGCCAAATTCGATACCGGTCGGAGGCTCCAAGGAAAACGATGAATCAGCAGCGAGAACATCTGAGTTGCTTTGGTAAACGTCAGAGTTTCCCCGAAAAGCGTCCGAGCTGTCTCGGAATGTATCTGATTCAGCTTGAAATGTATCCGAGTTCTCGCGATAGGCATCCGAACTTCCGCGATCGGTGTTTCCTCTAAAAGAATCAGTGTTTTCTCTAAATACCTCCATGTTTCCCCTAAAGGCCTCTGAGTTTACTCTATGTGTTTCAGAGTTTCCTCTGTACCCGTCCGAACTTCCTCTGTATCCATCAGAGTTCCCCCTGTAGCCATCAGAGTTCCCCCTGTAGCCATCAGAGTTGCCCCTGTACCCGTCAGAATTGCCTCTGTATCCATCTGAATTTCCTCTGTACCCGTCAGAGCTTCCTCGGTAGGTATCCGAGGTTCCCCTGTAAGTGTCAGAACTGCCTCTGTACGTGTCCGTGCTTCCCCTGTACGGATCCCTGTACGCGTCCGAGCTGCCGTGAGGGTGGTCGCTGTCCTCCTCCCCCGCAGGAGCGTCTCCGCTGTCGGGGAGCATCTCGTAGCTCCAGCTGGGGGCGCGCCTGGGGCCGCGCGCGCGCGCCTGGCCCGCCCCCTCGCTGCGCGCCCACTTGCGCGACCGCCTCAGCTTGCTAGCGAGACTTCCAACCGCACGACTGCCATTGCAGTCATAAACGCACCGATCAAATCAGTTTACGTTGCATTGAATGACATTGCACAAAGTGCAGTACTGTTTCCACGGATATTTCAAATAAATATTATTACATTACATTTGATTGTAACATTGTAAAATATACACACTTTTATTTGATTATAAGACTAAGTTTTCTGTTATACAGGCGTAATAAGAATTATTACTATTATTATAATTATTTTCAAGTTAATGATTCAATATAGTCACACATTTTATTTCGTTACCATAAGATTATATTTTGCTAAGAAAGTCTCATTTAATAATATAATTTTAGCTAAAACCGTTAAAATATATAACTTATTACAATAACTTTAGAAACTTTAAAAAAATTAGTTATCGTATGTGTTAAGATGTTGAAATAAATTATGAAAATATTATATAGATTATTGTATAAAAACACGTTAATTATTTTGTCGTATTGTGAGTTCATTCACTCACCTAACCATGTTAGTTTCGTTCGAGAAATTGGAGGCAGAGGTCTGCCATTAAATATTAATTTATATTTAGAAAAGTAGATTTGCCGAAACTTTATCTGATTGTTTAGATATAAATCATGTCTTATGCGGGCAGCTACGTAATTTACAATTCTGAACGGATTTAATATATCTACGGAAACATTTCTAATTTATTTCTACGAATTGTGAAAGATAAATTGTATCAGAATTGTAAATACGCATAAATCATAAAAATGTATCATTTATAAATAAGTATAATTTGAAAACAGTGTTCAGTATAATAAAGTGTTATTGATTAAAAATAAATTTGTTAAATTAGATTAATAATTAATATTTTTAATTTTGTAAATATTTATTTAAGAAAAAGAACATATTGTTAACGATTTGATACATAAATCGGTATTTATGAAATAACTTAATTAATCAGCGTGCAAAGAGAATCGCGATACATATTATGCAGATTTATTCAAGAGTCCTGTTCTCAGCGGGTGGTGCGCGATGACAATCCACGAATATTCGTAAATGACAGCGCAAGGACGAACTGTTATCTCGTTTTGTAGGTACACAACCTGTTTGTTTTGGCAATCAACATCCAAGCATGCTACCGGTCGATAAATATATATATTTTTTACTATTTTATAGCACGACTCGTTAAATTATTATTTTTAATTGTGACCATTTAATAAACATTTTTTTAAGCAACCAAACTTTAAAATATTGCAAAATTTTTTTCCAAATATATTGAATTTTTAATTTATTTTTTTTATATATGTATTTAATATCACTGTTTAATTTGTGTAATATAAAAATTAATATACATTTAGTATCGTTTTGTTTGCTGCGATGCTGATTTACATGACATTCACTAATTCCGGTTACTTTGTATTCAAATTAGCGATCGTTTTCAATTGTTTTCGGTTGATTTCGGGCGAATCTCGCCTCGTCAGCACCGGACGGGTGCGCCAGACCTGGGAAGCCTTTCGCACGACGAACCGACAGCCTGTTAATTCACGATCCGCGCGTTTGTAAACTTTCGACCTCTCCAAGGGATGAAGAACACAACACAAAGACCTGCTAAAAAGACAACGCGGCCGCGAATGCCGCGGTTTGGTGCGCAGACCGCCGGCGCAAGGGAGCAGAGCCCGCGAAAATGTTGCGTAACCGAGAAAAACTTTATTGCGGCATCCACAGCCCCTGCCGAAACAATATTTACCACAATCATCTCAACATTTTGATCAAATCGGCTGCTACCATAAAACTAAAGTACTAAGTATAGTAAACTATGTTTTTTCTTATAAAAATTATACTCAGCTGACACGGTTTGAAAGCCAAACTACAAAATTCAAAAATATGTCCAACGTCATTCACCAAAAATCTTTTTTTTTGATCGACAACTGGTTTATTGACGAATGAAATAAAATATATTCTCGTATAATTACGAGATTTTAGGGATGGTATAAATTATGTAATATGAAACAAGTATAAACTACCCTTATTTCCATTTGACTTGTCATATTGACAGTAATCAGTCGGACACGTGGGTTACGAGGAAGGAGAAGGACGGAGGTATTCGGAAGGAGACGGAAAGTGGGTCCCCGGTCCTGGTGGGCCCGTTGCCGCATCGCGCCGGGGGTGGGTCACGCCAGGGCGGTGGAGAGCGGGACGGGGGCGATCGATCCGCTGAGCCCGCCTTTGGAATGTAAGCCACGCGCCGAGAAAGCGACGAAAGTGTACCCCCGAATTACTATACTCCCCACGATGTACCGCGTGGCACCAAACTCAGTGTACAATATTTTCTTAAACATAGCATTTAAATAACAGAAACATCCCGTAATCATTTTTATTGTTACATAACAATTGATCTTTAGTTCTATCATTGTAGTCTTTGTTAAGTAATCGTTCGATTACAAAATTATTGTACTACACTTTACATTAGATTATTTTCAATTATGAACGTATGATATACCATGACTTAATTAAGGCTTTGCAAGAAGCTCCACGTGGAACTAACTTTTGGATAGTTGAGTAGTAACATACAATACAATATATAAACGACATCGTAAAAATGCTCAAACATAGTAAAATAAAAGATTATTTGCAGACAATACACTCATACATATCGCGGGATACGATTATGCAAGTATACCGAATGAATTAAACTATGATTTAAATAATATAGCAATATGGGTAAAAAAAATAAACTAAAACTAAATGTAAACAAAACTAAATTCATGAACATTGAAAATAAAAGAATACCAATCAAATCAGCAATTATCATAAATGATAAATAAAATAATTTGGAGTCATAATAGATTCAAAATTGAATCTATCGCAATATACAAGACACTTGACTAAAAGATTACTTAAAAAATCTCACTTCTGAGAAGGATCTGACAATTCATCGAGTCTTCTGGGAAGGATCTGACAATTCATCGAGTCTTGTAAAATAGTACACAACTTTATTATTATTCCTCACATCAACTACTGTAGCAGCATTTTGTTTTTGGCTAATGAAGAAGAAATGCAACAATTGTCAATGTTGCAAAATAAAGCTTTGAGAATAATACTCGGATAAAATAGATATATTCGGATCAGTGCAGTATTGAAAGAGCTGAATATGAAAGAGCAGAAAATATATATTAATACATTGATATTTATTTATAAAATCCTCAATAAGAAAACATTGGCGGAATTTATACGAAAAATTGATACAAATCAACATGAGCACAAGCATCGTACAAGAGGAAGGGATAGACTGAGACTACCATTCAGGAAGAAGAGCAAATCTCAATGAAAAAATTGATGATGATGAAGACTTTTAATGAAATGCCAGAAAACATAAAAAAAGGAGAAATTGAATTGATTTAAAGTTAAACTGATCAGATATGTAAAAAATAAGTTTTAGTAAAATGAAAGACTTAAATCTTGTTTATATTAGAGGATATATAGGAGTGCTTGCGTATGCACTATGTTAAGAATTAAATAAATAAATATACAAAAAAAAAAATGTTTATAAAACTGATTTACTATATAATATTATTTTTTAAATTATCAACCAACATAAATATTTGCCTTGAAAAAATATTTAATTACGTAAAGTAAATGTTCGCATTCCTAATTGTTTGTCATAATATAACAAAAAATTAATTTGTACGTGCGATGTTGCTCTTAATACTCAGATTTTAATGATTCTTTTGAATAAATTGAATTATAATTTTGATCTAAATAATAACAATAATAATAAAATTCATAACAATATTTTATTTTCAATTTAAAAAATTGCTGTACTGATATTGTTGTCATGCAGACATGCGCGGATATAACCGTCATAGGCTGTCAACTAATTGAAAAGGATTAGAAAAAATATATTATTTAATATATATATTATTGCAAAAAGAATTAAACTTCAATATATATTCAATTATACCAAAAATATTATTAATTATACAGCTAAAATATCCTAAGTAAATACACGCTACCATAATATAAATAATATTAATTATTTGGTTAATATTTACTGAAACATAAATGTATAATACCAATTTTAATTGAACTTTTACATTTTTTGTAAATATATGCGAGTGTATAAATTAGAAATACAAATTAACTTAAGAATTAACAATTTAAATCAAATAACAAAATAATTTTAATAAATTCTGATGATATCTGTGCGCCAGGAATCTGAACTAAGAGAGATGAAGCAACAGGAAGCAGTCCAGGGCAATGACCGGTGTGTTCTTGAAGAGGCCAAGTCCTATGCCGTGTTATAGAGCTAGGAATGATAATAAATAGAAATTAATAATTTTGGATTTGAAAATAATCATATTCTCTTATTAAATTAATTATCATTCTTATTGTGAAGTTGATCTTATTCGGAACAGACGGTCTGTGATATTTTAAATACTAATTAAATATATTAATTAGAAAGATATACATATAAAATCAATTTTATCGAATTATATTGTTCTTGCTACAGGGATTCGAACCTGAATCTCTTTCCAATCCGGGGAAAGTGCATTAACCAACTATGCTAAAGCGGACAGTACTTTTGACGGCATATTTCCGAACCCATATGTTACACTTTTCAAATTAATACATCTATCATTTCATTATTTGAAAGTCATCTACTTTGTTTTTACGGAATCTCAAATACCTTTGAGTAAACCGATAACGGACGCCATAATTAACAATTCATTTTTGTTAAATTTTGAACACATTGATACAACTTATGTATTATAAAGTTAAAGACATTCTTATTGTGAAGTTATAATTATTCAGAATATAGGTCTGTGATATTTTAAATACTTTATAATTAATTATCAACTGATTTTTGTGTCACACGGTGTCTTTTTACATACTTGTGTACGTTTATATACATACATTTATTTCTTTTTAACCTTTGTAAACAACTGCTAGTACACCAAGCGTGTAAAACCTATATCACCGTGCACTACTGAAGTTCAGTAAGATATTATAATGATCGTAAATGAGAATTGAACGTCACATCTACAACAAAATAATTAACACTTTAATTTATAACTAAAATAGATATAATTATTTTTTCTTTGTAAGCTTTATTTAAAATTGAAACTTATGATAATGAATTAAAGTGCTATAAAAATCATTCTGATGAACATGGCCGTGAAAGAAAGTTGGATTTAAGATAAATACAAAAATTAAAGAAAATATTCTATAATTTGAATAGTCGTGCTTACCAAAGAGTAAGATTTTTAAGGACGTCCAGACATTAAGATTATAAATCGAGTAAATTGGGCCAACAGCTTTGCTCCTCGTGCCATGAAAGCAACTTTGACATCGTAGGCTTTAAAATGGTTTATGTTTTATAATATTTCACTACTACCGAAAAGTCAGAGATCAGAGAAGAGGTCACGATCAGAAAAAAGTTCATATTAAAGCAATCATAGCTGAAGTATACACTGAAAAGCGGCGCACACTAGGCGTTGGAATTAGGTTATGATATTACCAACGATACTATCTCTTTATACGCTCCACAATGAACTTAAGTTCAACTAACATCTTTAAAAAAATGACCATTTAATTATTTCAAACATTTGAATATACTTTTGAACTAAATAAATTTGAACTACATTAAAATTACATTTTATACATAGATATTTATTACAAAAGAATTAATTATTATTTTACATTGAATATTTACTTGTTTTTTAGTAAAAAACTTACATACATTCGGTTATATATGAAAACCTTATATCTAATAACTGAAGTAGAACGTTTATAGTGATCTGATTAATTTGGACAGATTTCCAGATAGAGTGCATTTATTGCAAAATTTCGTAAATGATCCTTCGGGATTTTTTTTAAATACAAAAGCATCTTATCTCAAAAGCGTCTTTTGAACATCGTCTCTGTATTGAATAAATCTATCATAATAAAACCTATCTACTGTTCTTTTAGGTAAAAAAAATGTAAATATTTGACTCTTAATTAACGTTCACATAGAGTTGAAAAATTTAAGATAGAAACTATGCTAACCTATTGTTGTACACAATTCTCAAATTAACGCACTTTATGCCCCGTATCCACAGATCAGATTTTTATGAGATTTACGTCCCGAGAAAATTTCTGAGAAAGGGATTATGCTCCCATGATACTCTTTAGAGACAGGTATCTGCTTTCGTAGTCCATTGTATGTGCACCGCAAACCACAAGTCACAAAGATTCCGGCGCCGCCTCTTGTCTTCGTTGATATTCCGTTCGTACGTTGGGTGAATTTGAATATACCTTGCAGCAATTGAAATAGCTTAAATGTAATTATTTACATTAACTGTCAGAATAAATATTTGCAAGTATCTATGGTTCTAGGTGACGGTTGTGCTCAAATCTCGCTGTCGTATTGAAGTCACTAAGCTTATGTCCAGATCAACACTAATACACGGTACCTACTTACTGAGATTTATCTGAACTATATTTTCGAGACTCATCTCACGGTGTTTCACCATGCATACATGGCCCATTAGAAACATATGCTTAGTTTAAATTTGCCAACAAATTATTAAAGTACTAGCAGAAAGTAATCGATTGTTATTGCTAGACCCTGTTATGAGCCTTAACGGGTCGCCTACCAAGACAAGAATACAAACCTTTTATAAATTTCAACGAAAGTTTTCACACACTTTGAAAAACTTTGGTTTTTTGCCTTTATTAATTTTCTCAAATGTTGTTATTTTTTTATAACCAAAAAGTAAATTCCAGAGGCCCTCCGGTTGGCTCCGATGAATTACAACATTATAATGTTTGATGAACTGAAAAATGATGCGAAAAAAGAAGTCACAGCGGTGAAATAAGTGTCCCTAAGAGTTTGTTAAATTTCACAAGTAAAAGATTTTATAGTGCCGAGAAATAATTGGAATTATAAAGTAAGTGTGTACACATTATTTTTTATTTTGTCGTAAGGTTTTCAATTTCAGAACGTAGTTTTGTGATATAGGGTGTTCAGCGAAAAAAATCAAGATTAAATTGTAATTGCTCGTAAACCATCAGGGTGAGGTAAGTGGGAGGGGTATTGTTCGACGCGCGTGATTTGTGGATTTGCCAGTCGCAATGAGTCACTGGTTGGAAGCGCACTGCACATTCGCGGTTGACCAATATTTAAAGTGCGGTGATTCATTGTTTTGTGCGCGTCGTGCTTTTTGTACTCACTTTAATATTCGACGAGTAATTGATGGACCGAGCACGCAACTTATCCGGTGTCGGGTTCAAAAGTTCAGACAAGAAGGGACAATGTTTAAAGCGACGCCAGAACATGTGACTCAAGTTCGACGTGAAATAACATAAATCGATAAGGAAGATTGCAGCCTGTACTGGAATAAAAAAATCAACAGTATACGTTATTTTGAAAAATAAAACCCATAATAATAATTCCAAATAGTGCAGTTTCTCAAGGAAAATGACTATTTTTTACGTGAAACCTTATGGAGAACGATGCTGGAACGTTTACTGACGAAGTACATTTTCATATCGATGGCTATGTTAATAAATAGAACGTGAGATACTGGTGCCCCGACAAACCAAGGGAACGCCATAAAAAACGTTTGCATTGTCCAAAAACGACAGTGTGGTGTGCAATTTCTGACCGAAGGATAATTGGCCCTTATTTTTTTAACCATCGAGATACAGCCACAGCCGACATGTATTGCCGAATAATCGACGAGTTTTTGGTACCGCAACCGTAGCTATTTCCCGGGTTCAACAGCAGAACATAATTTCAGCAAGACGAGGCCACACTTTTGATGTAGAAACTGAGTGGATTTTTTCCCAATAACTTAATCACTGGACCTAAGTCGAGAGTTTAGAGCAACAATCCTCTAATAATTCAGGCCCTACGAGAAAATATCCGCCGTGAAGTTGCTGCCATTGAACCGACACTGTTCTCTCGCGTGTTCGCAAATTTCGTTTTCATTCTAACTTTCAGTTCGATTACAAGTGTCTTAAGAAAAATGAATAGCATTCAGACCATATTATTTATAACACGTTAAATTAGCATCGTTAAACTCCATTTTTTATTAATAAAATATAAGAGAAACATTGCAGTTTTTTTTTATTAATATTAAACTTGAAAATATTTTTTCTTTCTAGTTGATTCATTTAATTTGTTTTATATTCATTCTGATTAAAATAATAGATTTTGATGACATGACAGGTGAATTTGATGATTAGATGAAAGAAATTATATTTTAAAGAGAACACATTACTATTGTGAAGTTGCAGTTATTTCAGAATATAGTTCTGTGGTATTTTAACACAAGTTAAATGTATCAATTAGAAAGATATACAAAAAATTCAATTTATCGAAAAAAAATTTATTGCTAGCGGGATTCGAACCTGGATCCTTTCCTATTCGGGAAAATAAGATGACCGATTACACCACACCAACATATTTTCGAACTTATATGTTGCAGTTCTTTTAAATTGATACACCTATTATTCCAAATTTAAAAGCGATCACATTTATTGCGAAAATCTCAAATACTTTTTAGTAATATTCGCTAGGAGACGCCAGAAATTAATTAAATTAAAAGAAAATTAAGAAATTAAATCAATCAATAAAAATAACCCATTTAATTTGTAACTTTTCATCTATACTATACATCTCTAAACACAAGACTCCGATTCTCATAGAGAAGTAAAGATAAACACATTTTTATGAAATTTCTAGCGAAAATTACTCCGGCGTAATGGTAAGTATGTTTATATACTGAATTGTCTGTCAATTTATATTGATTTTTTATGGTTTAAAATATATTATTGAAGTTTTTACTTTTGTATCAAACAAGCAAATATTTTAGACATGATATTAGATATTTTAGAAGTACAAAGGTGTTTGTTTTAGATAAATTCAATATAGTCGATAATAAAATAAAATCATTAATAGAGATATTCTCGGAGATTTAGTTGAGAAACTTCTCAAAACCATGTGCATGTGTTAAGATGATAAACTCAGAGATCAACTTGAGGTTGGTAGAAAGCGATAAACCACGTTCGATCTGATAGTGTAAAGTTTTAGTCTAAGATTATCGAAAGAGAATAAAGGAACATCGCTGTTGCCAAAAAAATAACAACTTCTCTGAATTTTCTAACCACGTAATTGAAACAAAACATTTTTTCGACAGTCATAGACTAAAACTTCTACACTCGGTACCTTAGAAAGGTTTAGAAATAGTTGAAATAGAAAATAATTTAAATTTAAAGAAAACACTAGTTAACAAGATAACATTCCCTAACACTTCGCCTTTACTGTCCATATTTCCGTTAACGACCAAAATCTACCACTTCTTCTCAAGCCCCATCCTATTTCCCGAATATACTACAGTACTGCATTTAGTTTATATCTTTTATTTATTATCTTTGTTTTATTAACCACTTAATTGAGTTTAATTACATCAAATTTTGTATTGCTAATTTTAAAGGCATTTAGTTTAGTTGACTGTACCTCTTGAAACTAGCAGTAACAATAACACAATGTGTGTGTAGTACAAAGGTAAATTGTGAAAATTAAAATAATCATGTTACACCACAAAGTAACCACCATATCAATTAAAGATTATACACATAAGGTTAAATTACAAACATTGATTATGTTTTAACTGCTACTGGGAGCTTCAAAATCACGTATCTGACGAACGACAATGACATTTGACGTTTGACGTACAATAAGCGTGTGAAGTAAGGCGGGAGACGACTAGACATGGTGTGTACACGGGGATTATGAAAGCTGAGAGCTGTCTCAAAGCAAAATCCATAACTTAAAGATTAACTCGTAATGTTATATACGAGTATAGCAAATCATTACAATATGGGCGCCACTTTTACAAACCAATAAAGTAAAGCTAAAATTCTCATGCACGTCCTGAGGCGTATTTCCCATTAGTTTATTTTGATTTATCTTACCCGAAAATCTACGTACCAAGACAAAAATAAATATTCAAATCTGTAGAATTCGACAATCAATAAGCAAAGCTTTTCCAACATTTTCGTTTCAACCCAATATCTTTTAAAACATTTTTTTAAACCGCTATTACGCTCTTGGACGAAAGTTTCGAATTTTCGTGGTCCCATTAATTTCAGGCATAGTTTTTCTTCCCCTCGCCTCCAATTTGACATATTTCCAATGTTTTGATGCCCTCCTTCCCCTATTGAATATTGCTTATCACTCGACGGGGAACGTGCAAAAATTTTTAACGAATTTTTCGTCAATATCACAGAATAAATAGTTACTATACTTTATTCACGAAATGTTTACAGTATTTTATCCAAAGAATTTCAATTTCTTTAAAAATATTTTTATGTTACCGCGTACAATGTTTTTTGTATTGGCTAACCGCTACTTATACTTGATTTATTATTTTAAATGCTTTCCAACAGTTAGCATTATATAATATTTTTTTAAACAACAGCTTTGTTGAAATGAGCGATGCCATTTCTAAAAATTTGTACAGGGTGAATATTAAATTCCAGGCCGATTTTGTTTGACCGCCATTCTGGTTTGGCAAATATTTGTCAGTTCGTATTTAGTAGTCGTGAAGATTAGTTGATTACAATTAAGATTTAATACCTTAATAACGTGTTGAAGTCATTAAAACATTTTATCTAAATAATAATGCCAACGCTATAACCATTTACGGTGATCGCTATCGTCACATGTTGGAAAACTTCTTGGTGGCCAAATTGGGTCATAAAATTTTGTGAGAAATTTTTCCCGGCCGGATGTCCAAAAGTGGTGATATCGACTGGCCTCCTCAATCACCCGATTTGACGGCTCCCGACTATTTTCTGTAGAGGTACTTGAAAGAAAAGGTCTACGCCAATAAGCCAATAACAATTCCGATCCTACAGGACATTATTTGAAATGAAATTGCTGAAATAACACGCGAAGTGTGCGAGAATATTATGAAAAATGTGATTAAAAGAGCACTCGTTTGTGCCGCTGCCAGAGACGACAACCTGGCCAATGTCATATTCCATACATAATTGTAATAAATAAAGTAATTATAAATAAAAATTAAATTAAAAAATTATGTTTCAGTTTCTAGTTATTCAAAAGGAACATCGGCCTGGAACTTAATATTTACCCTGTACATGGGCATTAATTAAATACTTCATCTTATTATTATCGTAATCAATATCATGAAGGATCATTTGTTATCAAATGGCCCAGCACGGGAAAACGGAAATCAATATTGATAATTTATGTCTGTTGAAATACGGGCTGGAAACTCCACACTGAAGCAGTACCAGGCGGAGACTGGTTTATAGTCATTTCCGTCATCCACTTTTGTGACATATATTTTTTATTCAATTAATATAAACCTATTTATATACAATTTATTTATAAGTAATTTATTTATAAGCAGAAGAATCACTTTTTAAATATTCTGTATAGTGCTCTTTGGCACCAAGGAGGACCTTGATCTCTGTAGCAAGCTTCTGTATTTGTCATTACTCGTTTTATAAGTTCTTAAATATTTTCAATTGAGTTTAAGTTCAATCATATTGACACTTTTTCTTTCATTTTTAGGTGGAAATATAAGGAAGAAAGGAAGCCACTTACTTTTCGTCTGTCGGATACTGGTTCATTGATAGATTCCTCTCCACCACTAATACAAGCGTCGCGGGATATACAATGTTAACACTCGCGAAAAGTATTATGATATATAAGCGGGATTAAAGTAAGATTAATTAATAAGCGTTAGCGGAGTAAAGCGGAATGAAGCGATAGTCCGTACAAAAGTTACAAGCGCTCTGAACTTGCTGCAGTTGAAAGGCTTTAATCACTGCGACATCTTATTTCTTCCTTGTGCTTAAGGATACGAGGGGAAAAAAAGGGAATGATATAGGCAGATTAAAATCTGGTAAACCGCGAATTGAATGTATGCATGAGGCAACAATTCAAACGCCAAAAAACTTAATAGAATTTAATTAATTTTAAACGGCGTTAACATTCTTTATTAGTAAATTTCTAATAAGGTAATTTTAATACTGTTTGAGAATAAATAGTGTTTAACCGTTTGAATGCTACGCGTCGCAAAAGCGCTGCGATCGTTTGTATCGGAAATTGCTTAGCACTTAAACGGTTAATATACTTTCATCAGCTATTTAAAATACATTATTTCAGTAATCCCAAGAAAAGTTTTTATATGTTTTTCTATTCTAAAGGGTTTTTAATCATTTTTGTTGCTAACTTTGATTATATCGAGCTAGCTAATATGATTTTAGCATAAATTTTTACAGACAAATCTTAGAACCTTTTCTATTTATTTGTTTATCTATAAGGTCAACTGTTTTTTTTCTATTTTAGTACATATATCTACAATGTTTAGGTTATTTTCTTAAAAATACTTTTAAAACGTTCAATTTTATGTTTTTAAAGGTTTTGTGAATTTTTATCTAACCACAAATTTACTCAAATACTTATTTTGGTATCAGAAGTTTTTTCGTAACTCGAACCGATAAAAAAATTTGGCTAATATTTAAATAATTAAAAATATAGATTTGAAGTCAATTACGTTGTGATAGAAATAATTTTTCGAGTTCGATCATCCACCGGTTATACAGTGGTTGGTGAACATGAAAATCGTGAGTTCTTACACCCCAGGAATGCATGCTTACTACACACTACCGCACACTGCTTCCGTGCTTGACTGGAGAAAATTTATAAGTAACACATGAGACACATTTAAAAGAGCTTTGCTGTTTGATCAATCAATCTAAATCACATCTTTAACAATTACAGTTATAATAATGTATGGCCAGTGTCACAACCTAGATACAAACGTAAGCTAGTTGCACACAGTACAGCAGGTATCACAACGTTCCCTGCCAAGGATTTCATATATTGACGAGCGGTATTGTATTTAACATTACCAGTACCCAAATATCATTTATAATGATAGAATATTACATAAGACACGAACTATCGCGATAACAAAGTATTCTAAGTAAATTTATATACAAAATTGAATCATTGAACAAAAACAAGCGCGGCGATTTCATTCAGCCAAAGACACTAGACAAAGATTACTTTATAATAAGTATGGAATATGGTACAAATTTACGTGGTAATGGACGTGATCTGCTCCTGCGAGAATCCCACGATGACAGTCATGGATCCAAAATAAGCATGATTTTTCAAACCTCAAACTAGCCAAAGTCCTCTTTACCGTTGATTCGATGGTTAACTCCAAAGGTCTGATCGCGTAAAAAACATTGCCAGCCTTCCGTCAGGCCTGCAGTCGACATTTAAGAAGTTTGCTGCCGAAACAGATGCAGGAAACGTCACACCATCACGCCATTAATATAGAATCGCCATAATATTTCCCCATGCCAACGAAGGAAATATTCAATTCCTTCATTTAACTAGATTAGTAACCCGACATGGCGTCGCCCTCAGGAGGCGACAGCCAGTAGTCGCCGCATGTGTAGCCAAGGCCGCATCTATGACACAAGTGGCTCGGCTCCAACCTAGCGAAATTTCTTGAACATCGACCATAGATAATTATCGACCCAGTAAACTAAAGCATCGCGCAGATCTTAGTATTCCCATAATTAAAAATGTGTCTGTCACCCAAAAATAATCAGAGTGGTTATTTCATAACGTGACAACGTATATACCACAAAGTACAAAAATTGATCTATATAATTGTAATATCATATTTACATAAACACATTTACGAAATATAAAATTATGCAAATCGTCACGTAAATTTATAAATAAAAAATTAAATCCACTATCAGTTTTATGACAGCTCAACTATTCACTCTATAAACTGGTGCTAGCTTCAAATCAAACGGAATAATATAATTTCTAGTGCGAAAATAGTTCATGATTATTGTCAGAATAATAAATGTATTATAAATAATTTTAAAATAAATATAAGTTTTTTACAGTATGTATATTAATTTTGTTCACTGAGAGTTTACTGCAAGACATGCTTACAGATCAAAAATCAAATAATACAGAAAAATTGTATTACGATACTCTGTCATATACGCAAGTAACTTAGCCCCAGTTCTTAATTAATGTCATTTTAGGATACATTTAAGACCTAAATTGTTATTTAGTTTCATAACTTTAGTAACAAAAAATGGAAAAAAAAGTATTTATTTTTTTGTCTTTGAAAAATAACTTTTTGAGTTGTCTTAGTTTTGATCTAGGCGTGCGATATGTTTGTTAACAAATAATCGAATATCGAAAAATATAATTAATTCCATACCATTAAAATATATTTTCAAATACATTTGTTAAATCTTTGTATGGTAATAACGAGTATCGGTAAACTATAAGCAAATTATTTAAGCAATTTATAAATGTTTTATTTAGATAAAGTGAATTTAGTAGGTAAGGAAAGTAAATTTATAGAATATTATACAAATTATTTGAGAGTTCTGCGAAAACAATAGGGTAAATAAAAAAGACAAAAAATTAGTATTCCAATTCTAAGCATTGTAAACGAAAAAGAGATAGAATAAACAACTGGTAGCCGATACTGAAAAATCAAAAAAAGCGATTGTTAGATATGAGACGCCGATAAATTGAAGGTTATCCATAATGTAATGATTAACTGATTTGTTACTCTCAATGAGTCACTGGTCTGGAGCGCACCACGCGTTCGCGGTTGAGCAATTTTTAAAGTGCGGTGATTCACCGGACCTTACACCGTGCAACTTTTTTTTATGGGGATAAGTCGAGAGTTTACAGCAATAATTCTGGCTCTACAATAAAATATCCACCGTCGAATATTAAAGTGAGTACAAAAAGCGCGACGCGCACGAACCAATGAATCACCGCACTTTAAATATTGCTCAACTCGAACGCACGATACGCTTCCGACCAGTGACTCATTGCGATTGGCAAATCAGCTAATCACGCGCGTCGAACAATACCCCTCCGACTTACCTCACTCTGATGGTTTATGAGAAATTACAATTTAATCTTGAAAATTTTCCGCTGGACACCTTATATTACTGAATGCATTACACCATTTGAAAGAGCTTTTTAAAATACAAATGAGTAACTGTGCACACTCCTCCCGGCCATTCTACTCCCTCCCATTAGCCATCCAAATGACATATTGAATCCATTCTAAATATTTTTCTCAATAACACTCTAGTATCCTAAGAAAATACATTCATCCAACTTAATCCCCTCCCCCGGACATCAACCATTCTCCCTGCCTTGACGAAATTGTGCATATATCTTTACTCTTTAGAACCTGCCAGAATCCTCAAGTGACATGGTTTTCTCGCCTCATGTATCCACAGTCCTCTCAACCATTGATCAGAACATCATCTCCAATATTTGATCGACGTTGAAGACTCACTCAGCGTCCTCCCTTCAGATCTGCAGCACCATGAGAGATTACGCTCCCGAAATTGACTGCGGGAGCATCACACCATCACAAATACCCCGAATAATGAACGAAGGAAATCTTTATTTCTGCAAAGACAGTTCATCATGCAAAGTAAATAAAAACGAAATGACAAGTAGTGCACTAATGGTTTAAATGATTGGCCGTATTTATCTTTGGTTCATCTTGATTAAAATTTAAAAGTTACCGAACCGTCTTCTTCTTGCATGCAGAACTCTTTCTAAAATGGCCGAAAAACTTGTCACAAGCGACCGGCTCTCGCTTGTTCCATAGATGTACCCGAGTGAAGTTTTCGCAGATCCAAAACGTTATTGACAGAGACGGGATGATTTTGAACATGACATCCAAATTTATTATATCATAACGTATTTGAATAGTAAATTTTTTTTTGGGAAAATGCATTTAGTTTTTAAAGTTCGAGAATCCGCGAACTTACAAACCAATTTTCTGTCAGAATCCATTTAGTTGATTTTCAATCAAATTGTTAAACGATTCAGAAACAGATAAGCCCTTCCGAATATAATAGATAGATATCAAAAATTTTAGATCACTTTCTTGTAATTTTGTTTTTATGTTAAATATCTACCAGAAAGTTTACATCCATAGTATTACTTGGCTCTACGAATTTACGAAACTTGTCTGAAATCTTGCGTAAATGACAGTACAGAGCGCGGAATGTCTTTCCATAAGTTGTCTATATTTTGTGTACTGAACAGAATGACCAACTAACCCTAAGGTTAGGGTCAGTTGCCTAACCGATCGTCACCTTAAAATCTCCAAGATGCAGGAGCGAAATCTCATCTGTATATATGCACCCTAAGAATCAAACGCACGCGATATAAGTTTTGATTTGAAATAACCGTAAAAAATCTCTAAAATCATCAAGAAGTGCCTCATTCTAATAATATACCTTCATTAAAAATTGAATTTAAAAATTGTTGATTACCTATAAATATCTAAAACTGGCGATTTCATAAAATCATTTGAAGAAAGCCTAAAAATATTACATATCATACAATATCACATACTCTATTTTTACGCATAAATATCAGCAACATGTATAAATTTATTGTTTCTGCAAAGAATGAAGAAATAAGGAACGAATATAAACCTGATCTTAGTATAGTGAGTAAGATTAAGAAAGGATCACATAGATCGTTTGATCATATGGAACGGATGAAGATATATGACGCAAGTGTTGATGACACCAGAAGTAGAGGATGTCCGTGGAAGACTTGGCACGACCAGACACTGAAGGATGATCCTCTTAGAAACCTCAATAATCGGCGACCTTGTATGAGAAGATGTATGAATGTGGATGAGGCGAGAATTGTGTGTCAGGACAGAATAGTGTGGCGCTCTATCCTCTCAGCTTACTCCCGCGGCGAAGTAAGTATACAAAGATGAAATGATAGTGATTTGATGTCACTGTCGGATGGATAACCGCCCTTTTTTTAACATTCATATAAATTTATAAATTAACGATAGGGTGACTTTTAATAACTACTCTCACTCTACAGCCTTCTGAACCTGAAATTGTAAGGCCGATGAAGAAAAAAATGGGACAATTTCAATAGGGCGGAAAAATAAAAAGGTTGTTTTTGTTTAATGTCGGTGTAGCTCGTAAAATAGAATAGTCCAGCTGAAGCTTGGAGTCACGTATCATACAACTTCAATCTAATATGGACGTGCACGTGTAGATGCGTGAGACGACAGGACTCGTGACAAATTCATTGAAAAATTATTAATGTCATTTTTAAACAATTTTTAAGCATTTTTTAAATTTCATTCATTTAAAGGCGACAGGGCACGATCCATGCAGGTTTTTTTTTGAGTCAATTTAGTATAAAGTTCTCGAATTTTTTTGCAAAAACTACAGCAATATGTGCTTTCAATCAATTTTATTATGAAAGATCCGTTATTCTTAAAGCGTTACCTTAAAAACAACAACTTATTACATTGTAATTATCGATGACGGAACCCTATTTAATATTTTTCTCAATAGAATTATCTTTGGTTCAACGAATCTCGAAATATTTCCTTTTAAAAACTATACATTTAGTTTATAAATTGTTTGTAAAAGGTTTAAACAAAAAAATGAATTTTTCACAAATGAATATTTATGCATTGGTTATTAAATATATTGTCTTCAAAAAAGTCAAAATTCACGTTCGGTCTCTTATATTACAATATCTAAAAAAAAATATGAAAACGTTGAATTATTTAATTAAAATTTATAATTTATAGAGAATTTTATAGAATTTAAAATAATAAATAATTTTTTATGCGCATACATTTTAAATGTAGGCCTGTAAAACCGACAAATAGGTGTCGACAATATTAAATTTTAAATACTAAATTAATGTTTTAATTATAATTATATACATATAAAATCAATACTGTCGAAAAATATTGATTTTGCGTCACCGGGATTCGAACCTGGATCTCTATTTAAATTTTGGACACATTGATACAACATATATTATTAAGGAAAACACATTCTTATTGTGAAGTTGTAATTATTCAGAACAGACGGTCTGTGATATTTTAAATACTAAATTAATATATCAATTATAAATATATACATATAAAATCAAAATTTAATAAAAAATTAATTGATAATTCTGGCGTCTGCAGTCGGTTTACTCAGAGGTATTTGAGATTCTGTAAAAAATAATGTAGATGGCTTTCAAATAATGGAACGACAGGTATATTAATTTGAAAAATGTAACATATAGGTTCGAAAATTTGTCAAGAAAAATACTGGCGTTATAGTACAATGGTAGTGCACTTCCCCGGATTGGAAATAGAGATCCAGGTTCGAATCCCGGTGACGCAAAAACAATATTTTTCGACAAAATTGATTTTATATGTATATATTTATAATTAATACATTAATTTAGTATTTAAAATATCACAGACCGTCTGTTCTGAATAATTACAACTTCACAATAAGAATGCGTTTTCCTTAATATTAAATTTTAAGGTTCAAATTATATATTGTTTCTCATTTTTTGTCGATGTTCACGAGAAATGTGTTGCTGCTAATAAAATCTGTCCCTGACATATTGAGTATTCTTCTATAGCGCCGCACATCAAAGTAAATAATTCATTAATGTTATGAAATATTATTTTTTATGTATGATATCATTAACAATCTGGCCTAAGTTTGTATTTTAAAATATACTACTAAATAAAATTGAATAACTGACATAATGTGTGTTTTGGCCATTACATATTTTTTAATCCTTAATTTTAATATCTTCTGGTATTGTGTATATAAAATATATTTATATATATTCATTTGCGTTAACTCTGTTCATGTCTGATAATTAAATGTGTTTTCTATAAGATATTAAATATCTTTGTATATAATCATTTGAATTTAATTGCTTAATGCCAACATTTATATTTTCTTATTTATAAGAAATAATTTTCTCAAATATTCTTTTGAATACAGTTGTCTCATTTTTTAAATGTTTGTTCATAGATGTGACCAGCATGTAAATGATGTGCATGCTAAACTATTCGTTTACTGTACGCAGAGCAGAGTATTCAACTGATATTACAATATTTTGGGGAAGTACGGATCGCCAGTATGTTGATTATGCAATTATTAGATTTAGCGATTATGAATTAACATGACTGTATGTGTGTCAGCTAACGAATATCGATCTAAATGTATGTTGACTCGTTTCAGAAATGGTTTGATGTTTATGTTGTAAATTGTGTAATTAGTGTGAAAGTAGTGGATACCCCAAAATCATCCACATACTTTGTGTGAATGTGTGAGAACTGTGCATACGTGAATAACAAGCGGCAGGTTGCTATAATAGAAACTACTGTTGCACTGAATTTATTGAAGTCAAAATTTACCAAATGCAGAAGTTATCGGAGGCGGCTTCTGAAGTAGTTGTCTGGAAGGTGTCGATAGGAAGAGTGAAGCTCGCGAGTTGGTCTTCCCGAACGCTGCTGGTCGCGTTGGTATTATCGCATATCGTCGGTACTCAGTGTCTTTAAGGCTAATGGGAGTTTCATGCACCGGTACTTTCCGGGTACGTTAAGCGTCGCTGGGTAGTGATGATGAAAGTGAAGATGATAGCCCTTCACAATATAATATATACCAATATCTACTGCCATATCTCTGACCTCGAGGTTTGAGTTTTATCCATATTCTCGCACCTTTGGAATGAATTCTGATATATGCATTGCTAAATAGAGGCAGTAAAACTGTTATTTTATACCATAATACCGATAATATAATATACCAGGAAGTATGAAACATTTCTAGGTTACGGCAAAAATCACTCTTCTCACTTTACTGATGCAGACATCGTCTGTCCTTAATTTTTTTTTGTCTGCTTTTCGCTGGACTTCAGCATGAGACAATTTAACTTTCCTGAGTTTATGAAGATCTTGAGATGCCGTACTTCGTTTTCCATTCCGCGAGTCAGTTTCGATTTTCCATTTCTGATAAGCCATTGCTGGCCATTGGCCATCTTGACCTGGTGTGGGCAAGTCGATAGACATTCAAAATATGCCAAGTGATAATATGGCCTCCATAGAAGAATAACATACAAAAATATTCCCCCAGTAAGAGGGCACCATGCGCAAAAAGGAAACTTCACGTTTCTAGAACAAAAAATTTTCACAGTGCAAATTACCGACGCACACATTGCACATAAGTGCACGAGTACGTATATTTCAATTATATTTACCATTTTTACAAAGCCGGATGATGAAGGATTTTACATTTTTAACACAAAAAACAATGCGGTAACCTACACCAATACTGGTGATGCCATACGTAGAGTATGGCACGCATATACGTAATATCACACTGTATCGTTTGACATTGTCAACTAAACCAACGGTTCTACTAAAGTTTTATATAAAACTGTTTGAAACTATTTTTATTGGTTAAGTTATGTATTATATTTTACTTAAAATAAGAACATGCTTGCAATGTGTAAAAGAGGGATATTTTGATCAATCTATAACACAATCAATATGCAGCTGAATGACAAACAATTCTTAAAGGTGGACCGTGATAATAAAATACATAAAATATTCAAATATTGAAGCTTTCTATGCCCTGGTAACCCTCAATACAGTTAGTTAATAAATACTGAGTCCTATATTGGTAGTTAAACAGTATATTTACACCTTTAACATAAGCTGATTTAAGATCGCATGACCCACACATCTTAACATACATTTTTTTATACAGAATAATATTAAACGTTGAAAAAAAAAGTGATTCTGTTTTATATTTTTCAACACGAACAACTAATAAATTTGTTATACCACTGTTAAGCAAAAATTTTGAATTTATTTTAAAATTACTTCGATGACCTTGCGTCAATACGCGATCGATTTCTTTGGGTCTTAATTGGAAACAAACACAATTCGGCGTCTGGGAGCTATGGTCGCTTTGTTTATGTAGGTATACATTGTTTTAGAGCTTTCTAGATTATTTTTTTCGGATTGATTTGTATAAATATTTAATCAACCTTCGATTTAAATGAATTAGTCAACTTTTCCATTTCGAACGTGATCAATTAAATTTGATTTTCTAAAACACATTGTAAAATAACCGGTTTAATATTTTTTATATTACATAATAAGAACCTCATTGATTACAAGTAAAGTTTACTCCAAGCTTAAAATATATTAAATACTAAATTAATGTATTAATTATAAATATATACATATAAAATCAATTTTGTCGAAAAATATTGCTTTTTCGTCACCGGGATTCGAACCTGGATCTCTATTTCCAATCCGGGGAAGTACACTACCAATTGTGTTATAACGCCAGTATTTTTCATGACAAATTTTCCAACCTATTTGTCACATTTTTCAAATTAATACACCTGTCGTTCCATTATTTGAAAGCCATCTACATTATTTTTACAGAATCTCAAATACTTTTGAGTAAACCGACTGCAGACTCCAGAATTATCAATTCATTTTTATTAAATTTTGAACACATTGATACAACATATATTATTAAGGAAAACACATTATTATTGTGAAGTGTAAGTATTTAGTAATTCTTCTTAATAATACTCAAAATATATATTAACGCATTTAGAAATCTAAAATTAAATAACAGAATTTCTTAAGTTTAGCTCGTATTCCGTTGACCATTGATAGTATGTCTCAAATCCAATAGCAGTTTATAAGATACAAGTATGTATACGGGTAATATCCCAATGTGTATATTGTTACCAATCCAATGCACTAAAGAACACAATGATATGATCAATGGATTGACACTGATTGGTTGCCCCGCGAATTATTGTAATTCGAAAAACATGTAAAGGAGCTCGACTTGCGAAGATGAAGATTGATTGATTTTTTTAAATTCTCCTGTGGCACTAGTAGATAGTGGCGAAAAAAAATAACCGGATGATATTTAAATAAAGGGGAAGATGAAAAGTTTTGCCAAATTATTGAATAATGAAAACAATTAACTTTTAACCTAATGCTCTCATTTGACTCTCTCTATAAGTTAAATTTGTTTTTATATAGTTGAGCACTGAGTTATTAAGTTGTTTTAATTTTATAGAATAAAGTTAAAACAGATAATATATGGTTTAATAATTTTGCACGTGTGTTATTATATTGTCTTAAGTTTAATCCTACAACGTTCGTGTATGGTATTACAAAAAATGTAGGTTAATATTTTAGTTATATAAAGTTCTATATATGTAGTATCTTGCTAAGATAACACTATAGTCCAACTGGATATCTCTAATAATAGCATTACGTATTTTTTTTCATTTTTCAACTTATTTTAATATAAATATAATTTAATATATAAATCAATAGTGTTATATTAATTTGTATGTTAAATGAATTAAAAATATGGTATTGGTATGTTCGAACTAAGCATTTTTACGTGCTTATTAGGTTAATCATGTTTGGAACATTAATTTGTCAAAATTAAATTAATTGAAAGCAAAACGATTTAATATTAATATTCTCAAATCCTTAACCGGTATCGGTCAATTTACCAAACCCCCTGCTCTACTTAATTCTTACACTAACGTTAATTCTCATATGTTCGATTGGTAATAATATATTTTTCGTTCGTAAATACGAAGAGACACAACGGCGAAGAGCTATTATTGATATATTAAACCTCGTCTGTAAAACAATGAATTGTTTTTTTATAATCTTAAGGCCGATTGCAATGATTTACATACTCAAACATTTATTAATAAAATTTTCTAATGTTCATGGTTATAAAATACTTTCTAAATTGTGATCCGAAATTTTATTTATTAGTTTTATCTTCCTGGAAATATCTTCCAGGAAATTAATGAATAATAAAATGATTTTAAATACTAAATTAATGTATTAATTATAAATATATACATATAAAATCAATTTTGTCGAAAAATAATGTTTTAGCGTCACCGGGATTCGAATTTCCAATTCATTTCATTTCATAGTGCACTTCCCCGGATTGGAAATGAAGATCCAGGTTCGAATCCCGGTGACGCTAAAACAATATTTATCGACAAAATTGATTTTATATGTATATATTTATAATTAATACATTAATTTAGTATTTAAAATATCACAGACCGTCTGTTCTGAATAATTACAACTTCACAATAAGAATGTGTTTTCCTTAATAATAAAATGATTGAAGAAATCGTTTTAAATCTGTATGCTTTTTTATTTAATCAAAATATTAAAAATTTACAACACATATATCACTGCCTACGCACCAATCACATATACATCGTTCCAAAAAATTTCAGTCTTACGTTTCAGATATTAGAAGACGAATTGTATAATGATTAAATCTCTTTTGCTATTTTTTTTCTCTTCAATTGGGAAGACCCTATTTAAAAACCCCTGTTGCGTCCGAGCTTGTACAATATGCAGGCATCGACTCATCGCTATATATTTGTAATACACACTTAATTTTTTATGTATACTTTTACGAATGATTTTTTCAACTGTCATTTATATTGTTTATTTTATTCATATATAAAAAACTAAATTTGAAGTATTATATTATTTATATCTATCGCTAATGCTATCATTTTATTTTAGTATTACATTTAACACTTTTCGTCAACAATATTTGTATTGATATACACTCCGCTTCTCTACATAAGTATATGCTTTCAAAAGAAGCGTAGTACAAAAAAAATATTATATCTAAACATTGTATCATAATTTGAAATAAAATATATAAAGTAATTTAAATTATAACATAAATAACTAAAGAAACACTTAAAACTTATTTTCACAGGAATCTGTAAATGAACATAATTAATCAGTACATTTAAACTAAAAATCTTTTTTAAATACGAAACGGCCACAAATTAACGTCATTAGCCAAGACGCCACCTTCTTAGGTAATTCACAAATTATCCACTAAAAATCTTGTATTCAACAAAGAAAGAAAAATTTTAAAATATACAATATGCTTATATAATAAAAATTATATTTTTATAATAAATTTATATTAGCATTAAAATAAATTATTCCCGTGGTGGATTATATTTGTGATAAAACGCCTGATTTACGGCAATCCCCTTATCAGTTAAATAAATCCGGAGACCTTCAGATAAATTGGTATATATTCGAAATAACGGAGTTGGCAGTATTGGTTTCATGTATTTTATATATGTTTATTTTCAAAGGCACTCAAATAATAAGATATCTTAACAAACGAGAATTACCCTGAATGACTTCAATTTTGTAATATAACTTTAAGATTTTATTAATTTACATATCACGATAAGTATTTGAATTCCTTTAAATATTCACAAATATAACTTCACAATAAACAATCCCGCTCTTGGCGGCTTTTGTCAAATTTTAATATTATAATCCTTTCAATGAAGTTGTTAGGAAGTAGAAATATAATCTGAGAATATTTTATCCCATGCCTCTAACTGGTATTCGATTCAGACTTAATTTAGTTAGTTCAGCTCATTTCAAAGTTCATGAACTTAATAATATTAATAGTGAAGAAAGTATTAAATTATAAAGTATGCGAGTTCTTAATAACTGTCGAATTATATATATAATAGAGTAAGTAAATAATTGAAAGTTTTATTTAAATATTAACGTAATTAAGATTATTTTAATTAATTTTCCAATTTGATATGTTAAGTATTCTTTGCATATATATGCATCAATTTCAAACAATAAATGTTAAGAACATCAAAAAATTTCAAATGCAAATTTAATGATTCAAAACTCAATTCGTTTTCAACAATGTGTTTTCCTTAATAATATATGTTGTATCAATGTGTCCAAAATTTAATAAAAATTCATTGATAATTCTGGCGTCTGCAGTCGGTTTACTCAAAGGTATTTGAGATAATAATGTAGATGGCTTTCAAATAATAGAACGACAGGTGTATTAATTTGAAAAATGTAACATATAGGTTCGAAAATTTGTCAAGAAAAATACTGGCGTTATAGCACAAAGGTAGTGCACTTCCCCGGATTGGAAATAGAGATCCAGGTTCGAATCCCGGTGACGCAAATACAATATTTTTCGACAAAATTGATTATATATATATATATATATATATATATATATATATATATATATATATATTTATAATAAATACATTAATTTAGTATTTAAAATATCACAGACCGTCTGTTCTGAATAATTACAACTTCACAATAAGAATGTAATAGTAATCTTAATAATATAATAGTAATCTTTCAAATAATTATTGTATTATGTTAATCATTATAAAAATGCTGTAGAGTTTACAAGTTTTAAAGCAACTGAAAAAAAAATATTTTGAACTTATATATTTTCTAATATACATATGTAGATGAATATTAAAATCACATGTCTATGTAAAAGTGGACGAAATAAATAAATATTAAACGACAGATATATCAATTTGAAAGTGCAACATAAGTTCGAAAATTTGCCGTCAATTTACTGTGTATCATAAACAGTTAATGCATTTCCCCGGACAGGAAGAGATCCAGGTTTGAATCCCGGTAGCAACAATAATATTTTTTCGATAAATTAATTTTATATGTATATCTTTTTGTATTACAAATATTAAATGATATTGAAAGTATGCCCTATGGATTGAAACATTTCATTTTTATGTCAACTGAATTATAAGGGCGCGTGTTGCAATACGCGAAAGTAAAGTTTCATCCATGTATAATATAATGTATATGTACGCCAAAAATCTCTTCAGTCTGTGCCATTTCAGATGTCGAAAGTTGAAAGAATTATTATGACAAATCAATTATTACTTCTTCAATATTAACAAAACTACTTTATGGCCACATATTATATAAATAATTAGATAAAATACTGTTTAAACTATTATTATTGATAGGTAACTAAGCAAGAACTACAATAAAAACTTATTTAAAAGGTGACTTTGCAAAAAGGATTTGTTTATTTTTATTTAATTTAAATAACCGAATCGATTTTTGCAAATAGTCACCTTTTACATTCGTTTTTATAGTAGTTCCTGCTTAGTAATTCATCATCAATATTTTTATAGTTATGTATTTTTAATTTTAGTATACATTGTTTCCTGAAGATGATACCATAGGTTTGTTACATATTATTATCGTACGTAATTCAAAAGATTTTTTTGTACACATCACATTTTATTATTTAGTGAATACATCAGTCAGTCAACTGTGAAAAATAATATATGAATGAAAAGATTAATTATTTAATATTTCACTGAAAATAATGTATTCAAATCCTTAGAAAACATTTTTTTATCAGAGTGAGGCGATTGTAAAACGGTCATAATAAAACAATCGTAGCTTCTTTGGTTGTTATACTATGCATACACCTGAAGAACGTAAATATCCCAGGTAAGATCTTACTGGATCCTGGCTAAGGACTGAGAGAGTATTCAACCGGATTGTCCCAGCCTTCTCATTTATATTCCCAAATCAAAAAAAAACACTTTAAATAAGTCCACCAAAGGTCCTAAAAAAAAACTATAAATGAAGCAAAACTATAAAAATAAAGTAGATACGAAGCAAAGAAGCTATCAACTTCAATAGCAATAAAACAAAAAACGTGAACGACAAAAAATAAGAAACGTAGGGTAACACTTGCTTTATATATCGAAAACTAGTAACAACACCACGCAGTATATATTTATTGCCGCAGAAATATGGATACGGTATACAATTTTATGAAACAAATCCGGGAAGAATTCTAAGGAATAAAAATAAATTTACCTGTGACTTTTAAGGTAAATGGAAAAACCATGTTACTAATCTTACAAACAAAACAAGGAAAACTGTCTACATATTTTTAAAACTCAGAAACATATTATCACTTACAAATCTGAAAAATAATACATTACCCGTTTGTACAGTCACATTTGCAATACGGTATTATTGGATGGGAGAAGCATACAAAACATCAATATCATAATTAAAAATCACTCAAAAAATTATGATATAAATTATTCTTAAAAAAAAATGACTATCCAAGTATTCAACTCTTCACAAATTTCAAAGTACCAAAAACAATATACATATATAAAAAAAATTAATACAAGAATTGTATTTGAAAACTAAAATATACAGCAACCCAAAATCACAATATTTATCAAGGCATCAAATTTTTTAACAATCTCCCTATCACAATATAAATTTGTGTCTGAAGTCAAATAATATATATTATACACAGACTAACTGAAACATAATTATAAACTCTCGAATATACTCCTCTATACACGAGTCTTACTCTCATAGAGAACACATAAATGTTAAAAGAAATATATATATATCTTAATGATTATTTTTTAAATGTATTATATTTTCTAATATTAAAATATCAAATAAATAAATAAAAAATTTACCCTTCTTGTGTATCTGAATTTTCTTTATATTAAAAAAATCTGATGAATCAGATTATCTCTTAAATTGCGTTGTAAAATGTGTACTGCTCTTCGAAAACAAAAGATATGTTTAGAGTTTTATCTGTGTTTTGTAACGGTAGTCGTGCTAGCAGTGCTTTTTTATATATTTATTTATTTTGTTCTACAAATTGGCATAAAGGAAACCCATAACCTAACTCAAATACAACGCGATTTTGGATGTAATAATATTTGTGCTTAATGCTATTAAAATGAATATTATAATTTATAATAAAATAAATTATATTTCGTTCCAGGAATTTTCACATGTTAGAATTACTTATGACTATTAGGTTTCAAACATATTGGTATAGGAGATTGCTGTCATCAAAACGGGGCCAAATTTAACGATATAGAAGGTTGCATAAAGACTGAAAATGCACTCAGCAATGCGCATATTTAAAATAATTGAGAAACTAACCGCATCACACATTAGTATTCAAATTAGCAAGGTAAATCTCGCGCAGTATTTGACACACTGCACGAGATTTACATAATTGCCAATTCGGAAGCAGTCTGAAGGACGGGATGGAATACCGGAGACGAGTAGTGAACCCTAATTTTAATACTGATGATTTCGATACGACTACAATAAATTGTAAATTGCGATACATAAAAAAGGGACATAAAATTGTGTTATTTTTCTGAGCAGGAAAAGAATTATAAAATATTTTGAATTATTTTGTTTATTAATTTTATCGTGAGAATTCAAAAATAGAATAAGAACCTACTTGTCACGCGAGCGAATAATCATAGAGCTGGAAAGATATTTGTGAACTAGTTTTATAGACACAATATTATATGACGGTACCACCCTGCATTACCCTTTCTTATTTTATGCACATCAGTATATAATTTAACATATCTTAACTTTAATAAAAACTATTATTTTTATACCATATCTTTTATATATAATTTAACATACGATATCTTTAACAAAAACTATTATTTTTTATGTATTTCAAATAGATATTAAGTAACGTGGAGCACTATCCAGTTATTTGGCATTTATCCAATGCCAAAAAATCACTTTAATTTTTAGATATTAAAAATGTTCTTGCACATACGTGTGTTGTATATATTAAAACAATTTTCGCGTATTATTTCAGCCTAGAGATTTCAAATCTTATTTAATCTTAAGTTGTAAGTACTAAGTTTATTTTAAATATTTATTGTCACATCGAGAACAACTAAATCTGTCGAATTTTTCGATCTCTTTAGAAATCTCTTATTAAAAATAATTATTAAATACTCGCATATTACCCACCAAATACAGTATTCAGTTCAATATTTTTTTTTCATTATTTAGATGTCATTATCTTTCTTCAGATTCAACATTTACACAGGGTGTAATAGGCCTAGTCCACAATATTTAATGGAATATCTGAAGAAATTACGAGTCGAAAATGTTCAAAGAATATGTACAAATTCTGCATCGTTACGGATAATATTATAGTTTTATTTTTTTGCAAAATCATGTGTAATCATGTCCGGTATTTCAAAATTTCATGACCTTTAATTTTTTATATTCAATATATAATTTGCATTTAGTAAAATATTTCAAATTTATCGAAATAATCGCATAATTGCATTTTTTTTAAATGCTTATATCTCTGACATGTTTGAGATTAGACAAATATTCCTTGGACATTTCGACTCTTCATTTAGTCAAGTATTCACTTATAAAATATTGTGGACTAGGTCTGTTACATACTGTATAATAGAATATATGCCGACAAGGGAGTTACTTGGAAAAAATTGGGTCCTGTACATGAGTTGTATATAAAATATAATAATATTAAGTACACGATTTAATAAAATAGTATACAAACACTTTCATTATTAAGACAATACTCGCAATTGTAAACAAACTTTGCTTTGCTTTTGAGTGATTTTTGTTTTGCGGCGGTAGTCTGAGTCTAATGCATTTGTGGAGAGTGATAGGGTACTACTGCATGAATCGATAATGTATTTATATACTTTCGTAATACATGTGAGAATTAATTTTTAAATTTATTATTCCGTTTCTATTATTTTCTCTTATCCCCTAATATGGACTAATAATAATAAAAAATATTAGTCTGTATTAGCATTGGTAAAAGTAACGATACCAAATGTATTGCGGGGCGCGGAAGTCTTAGAACCCTATGGTAGGCCACAATACACCTTATTTGCTGCATTGGAATAAGTATAAAATAAATAAGTAATATAACTATACAACTTTGTACTCATATTAAGCAATAGTTATGATTGATATTACTAAAGAAACTGTTCTGTTATGTTCATATGAATGAACACAAAGGTTTTTTTCAATTCTTTTTCTGAAAATTTTCTCTCGATTTAACACCACGGGATATTTACGAAATATTAATGTTGAATCCAGTCTTGACGTATTTTTTCTATTTGATATTTCTTTGAACAGAGATGTTACTTGAAAAGCACCCCCGCGTCGCGGTAAAATTGAAAGGATCCACGAAATAAAAAGTTTATGTGTGATTGTGCATATATATATATATATAAAGTCGGGTTCGTGTTAGTTTTAATAACTTCCTTTAATAGTAGGTATTTGTTAGCTCGCATTTGGTAGTCGTATAGAGTTGAAGTTATTATTAAAACTAACACGAACCTGACTTTTGGAAAAGATCATCATAAGCGACGAAGCGTCATTATTGGGGCACAGAAAATTTTCAATTGATACACCAACGACCGAATTGGGTCGATTGGGATTGCAACACATGTGTTTTAACAGAACGCTGTCATCTCACATATAGTCCGAGCTAAGCTTGAAATTTTTGTGAATGAAACAACATCGTCCTGGAACATAATATTCACTTGTAACTCGTATATATTTTCATAAACATTAAAGATGAATCAGTATACCAATATTATGAAACATTATTTTACATTTATTATTAAACTATGGTCTATAAATTAATTGCTCAATAATATTGTAATTTACATTGTCGTAGAATTTCAATTGCTTAAAAAATGATAGTCTCTTTGATACTGTTGAACAAACTGGATTTTTTACGTAGTTGATTATTTTTTAACCAAGAAAATGCATCCCTTAAAAATATTGTTAAAGAGATTTTTTCATATTTTGCTGTCAATTTGAAAATTATGGAATTTATCTAATTCTAATATAATATATAAGTTATCTCTCAGTGAATTATTAATTGAGATAAGTGGTACAATCTATATAAAAAAGGTCTCCTGAGGCATTTTATATACGTTTGTTAACAGAAATTCTTTGTAACATTATAAAATACGATCTCAGAATTTTTAAGAAATAATATTATTGTAATAAAATCCGGTGGGAAAAAAACAATTGAAAACCAGCAATACTCTCGCGCGTGCGCGATCAGCTGTGGCGCTAAGGGACTGAGTCCGAGGGATGGTTGCATTCCCTTGCGCACAAGCCTGACAGTTGACCGAACCATCGAACAAGTTAAACTCGTACATTTATAATGTAATACTGGGTAAGAAATCAACATAATTACTAGTGCATCGATTTTATAATAATCTCGTGATAATCCTAATTTGTATTGTATTAATCTCTTCTTCAGAATTCTTGGACCCGGGATGGAAGGACTCTGTAATTAATGTTGGACGACGTCGCCAGCGGGATGTGAAGGTAACGTTCAATCGTTGGCCATAATTACCGATAACAGATAATTACAGATGAGCCCAGGCCTGCAAGCCGACTCCTTATAAATTATTACGCTTCGACAAGGAAGCAAAGGCAACAAGTTCGATGTGGAAAAGCGTCCCAAATCTAAAGTCATGATTTTCTGGGTTTTTTTTCTATCTGTGTCGCACAAAAGATAACGTGGATATACATGTTTATATAACGAATCACTTAAAACGGTAAAACAGCTAAAAATACAAAATAATTGATAAATATTGTAATAATAAAGTTCTAACCAATCGATCAATTTTTTGAACATATTTTTCTCTCTTATACAAAATTGGTGTTACCCTTTAAGTAAACAAAGTTTCCAGCTTCTATACAAAATAAAAAATTAAATAATATTACATTATAAGCGCACGTATACCTATTTTATTATTCACAACAATGTTATTATATATCAGACCAATATTAAAATAAAATAAGCCCTAATGGCGTTAGCGTGCCTCAGTTATATTCAGAGTAAAGTTTTATAACTTTTATTAGTTATTTCTTTGTTTTTATGGCGTAACCTTTAAAGGAAAGAACTCATAAATAATAAGTCATAATAAACGGCGCTAGATACGTTATGTCGTTGGGGCTATTTCGCGGAAGGATAAAGATAAATTGTGCCATTCTTTGGATACAGCATTTTCCTTACGAAAGCCAATATTGAGACAACATTGTCATTCAATATTACTCAGCTTTTACTAATTTTATTTGATTTGGAATTTACACATTTGGTAAACGATCTTACCACATATGTCAGATGGACAATATATTTTTGACGTAAAATTGTGCTACGAATTTGTATACCTAATAGTTTGGTCTAACGGTCAGGCACTAGCTGTTCTGTTAGATACCGCCTAGTAATCAAGAGCTTGGAGTCGAGCCTCATCCCTTAAAGCCACCAATCCGATCTCAATCCTATCTTCGTATCCCAAATACTTAGCTTAATTTGAAAAATAGTAAAAATACCTATGTGACATGTGATGTTCATATAATATTTATATAATTCACACATAGTTTTTGATGTTATTTTTCAGCTCCACGTAATGCAATTTGCTTAGATAATTAGAATTAGCATAACAAAATTTAGTTATAAATATTAGAATGAATTATTTGGAAAACCAATATTACTCATCACATGTATATATATATATATATAAATACATAATTGATTTAACCCAGTATTCAGTTTTATATAAATATATCAATGTTCCTTTCGAAATTGACCTTTCACCACATTCGGCCGTTAACATATCTCTCCAAATATTGCTTAACTCCGCCACGCCTCGTGCAATAAATTAATCATTAATTCGGTTGCCAACCGCTGAAAATATGATAAAATAAAGCCACCTACAAGACCTATTGCACTATAAGAATATATTTTAGTTTGTGTCTCTTTTTTTCTCTTCGGCAAGAAAGTATTCAAAATTTTAATAAGATATAACTCTAAAGTACCCCGCTTTGAAATATTATTTTATTAAAAGCCTTAACGTTTCATAAAGCTTCAGAAAGCTTCAGCCTGCTCATATTTTGCCTTCCGACCCGAAGTTTCCACTCTGTCCACTTTTAGCCCATCTGTCGTCCTCTTGTCTCGTCAGATGCTCCGCTCACTGCCATTTCAACTTTGTCCCGAGTTCGGTTTGGCTACGTATCTACTTATTTGTCCTTCGTTCACGTAACTACTTACTTAATTACTTACCATCACGCCGTTTCCCCGGGGGGGGTAGGCAGAGAGGATAGAGCGCCACACTCTTCTGTCCTGACACAAAATTCTCGCCTCATCCACATTCATGCATCTTCTCATACAAGCTCGCCGATTGTTGAGGCTTCTAACAGAACCATCCTCCATTATCTGGTTTACCTGGTCGTGCCGAGACTTTTTCTGGTGCCTATACATATTCTCTCTACATATTCTCTCCTCATTCATCGGTTGCATATGACCAAACCACCTAAATGATCCTTTCTTAATCTTACTCTATACTAACATCAGTTTTACATTATTTCCTTATTTCTTAATTTTTTACTCTGTCATAAATATATTTGCCACAAATACGCCTGATGATCTCATTTCCGCTGCATTCAGTCTATTTTCGTTCCTTTTCTGCCAGCTCCAGGCCTCACTTCCATACATCAGTGTCTGTACTAGGATTCCAATGTGCACCGCTAGTCTTGCCTCGGTTGACAAATTTCCGTTAGATATAATTCCATTCAATGCGCCGTTCACTTTATTTCCTGCAGTCACCCTCCTTTCGATATCATTCTCAGCCTTTCCGTTTCACCACGTCAACATTCTAAGTTAAAAACAAAATTTTCAAACTTGTATACATCTGTTATTCCATTATTTGAAAGCAATATATTAATGCGTTATATGTAGCAAATACCAATTGTAGACAATATTTAAACAAATAAATAATACCTAGAAATTCATTTAGTATCATGATTTATTGTGTCTTAATATTCTGTATATCCACTGAATAATTTAATAATTTAATTCAGTCCAATAAAGCTATTTGAATTCGAACATTCTGATAAACTTGAATAATGTTTTACATTTGGCAAACTCTGCACGTAAACAGCTGTTCTACTATCAGTGAAGATTAGACAAAAATGTAATTTTAATGTTAATTTTTCACAGGCTGACAGAAGCCACATTTAATTGATAGTAAACCTTACCACACTGATAAAGTCAAAACACTACTTAATTATTCATTATATTTTATATAGTTATTTATATAAATATGAATAACGATTATTTCTATAATTTGAAGTATTAAATTATTATACTTTTAAAATTAGCAATATTAACTTTGTGGTTAAAATTCATATTTTTTATTTATTATCTTTATTTTATTAACCACTTGAATTGAGTTAAAATACCATTTTCTTCTTCAGGATGTCATAACTAACCAAAAATATATAGCATTATTTCTTCATCAGAATCTATTTTTAAAATTTTTAAAAAAACAATTATTTAAAAAATAAATTTAGTACCTAACTCAAATTGCTGCTCAATACAAATTTAGTCGAATAATTTTTAGGAAAAAATTTTAGAATAGGATTCGTAGTTAAATTTAGTTGGCTATTTACAATTTCCTGATTAGTTTTACGTGCTTTATTTATCTTCAACGATTCCAAATTATTTAATTTGTGACCAACACCGTTTATATGCAAAATTGACAATCCCAATTTTTTATCAAAACCATGACTATTTTCTATCAAATGATTAGCAAATTCTGAAAACCCACTATTGTTCAAACATCTCAAATGCTCCCTTACTCTTATATTAAAAACAGCAAGAGAGTGACGGTACATTTTTTAGTCAAGATGTCCCCATACGGCCTTTGGGTGCACTAATATTTACCTGACTAAATTACGAGTCGTAAATGTTTAAGGAACATGTGCAAATTTTACAAAATCATGTTAAGCTCGAAATAAATAAATATTTACAATATTTTGAGTATGTCCAAATCTTTATAGGAACTAATTACTGGGTTTTATCCCCCGGGATCTTGATGACAATTTCCCAGTTGATAAAACTCAGTAAAAATATACTGATCTAAAATATGAAGTTGAAAATTGATAAATACCGAATTTTCAGAAGAATCCAAGAATTTCCTATACACATAAAGGATATTGCCTCCACTTCAAATTAAGTCTCAGCTTCAGCGACATCTATACTATTACATGAGAAAGAATATCAAATTTACAAAAAATGTCAATAGATGGCGACAGCATAATTGGTAATAAATAAGTGCAATGTTCCATCTTGATTTAATATAATCCCAAAATTTGATAGATGCGGTAGTGTGGGTATATAAGTTAACGTTACATTGTGTAAAGTGTTCATTTAAGCCAGCCGATGAAAGGTCATAAGCCCTGTAATTCCCAAGACTTCCATACTTTTCATATAAAAAAGTATAGCTTCGTCTCTGTGAAACATCTTAATCTTAAATAATTATTTGCGAAATTTATCCATTATTCGTCTATAGCTTTGCTTCAGGCCCTAAATCATTTAATAAAATATAGCCTAGCTGTTTGAAATTCGATGACCTTAAATTTTTTTAATTCAATAAAATTTTTTAATTAATCGAAATATTTTTTTTTTAAATGCTTATATCACTGACATGGTTTTGATTAGATACATATTCCATGGACATTTTCGACTCGTAATTTAGTCAGGTATCCACTCATAACATATCGTGGATTACGTCTGTTACACCCTGTATATTATGTTGAGTCTTAAATAACTTCCGATTTTTTTTTCGTACATTTATTTTTCAACAACAAAAAATATAACATAAATTAATCTAAAATGTATTATTTGATAAGACTTCTTCCTATCTTGTTGTCAATATATCGATTTCTTCCCCATAAAATTTGGCTGGTTTGGACTGGAAGTCTCGGACAGCCACATTTACTGCCTGGTCAGAATTGAAATTTTTACCACTTAAAAAATTCTGTAAGGAGCAGAAAATATGAAAGTCTGTTGAAGCAAGGTCCGGTGAGTACGGTGGATGAGGTTAAACGGACCAGCCAAGTTAGACAATTTTTTTTTGAGTCACCCTTGCTGTATGCATTTGCTGTTGCGTTCACTGAGATTACGAGGTACCCATACTCCCAATTTACTGACTTTCCCCAATTTCTCGAGGTGGCGGCAAACAGTTGATTGCGACGTGTTGAGCTTCTCTGCTAACTCTCTTGTTGTTTGACGTGGATTTTGTTCCAATATTGTATTTAAAATGTCGTCATCGAAATCTGAAGGCCGACGCGTCCTCGATTCGTCTTTCAAGGACACGTCACCGGAACAAAATTCGACAAACCAATTTCTAACTGCCCAATCGGTTATCACTCCTTCACCGTACGCACTGCATATTTTTTGAGCCGTTACTTTGTTTAAATTCCTAAAGCATCACATGGCGAAAGTGTGTTTTTTGATTCTACATTTTTAATGTAAAAGAAATATTTTATGTAACGTGCACAACACTAGTTTGCTGTTTAAAAACTAACGAAACTTTTAACTGTGTAACTAAAACAAAAATTCCTTATCTCGGTAACGCATTGTGTGCGTAAACAACAATAGTAGGTGCTATCTACTTGGGCGGAAGTTATTTATGACTCAACATAATATATGTATATATCGTTATACCGTAATTCAGATTAACCTTCAAAAAACGTGCAAGCTTCTACATTGATGAGTGCATTAAATGTCTGCAGCAGGTAGTGGCTACACGGAATTGATTTCATCTCTGGTTTTTGCTAATATCCATCAATCAACCTTTGACACTATCTCCGCGAAGAAAGGCTTTTGAAACTACTTTTAACATTTTCACTCAAAATGCCGCTAAGTTCATACATCACGCGAAGTCTAGAAAATCTCGTGCAAGATTCGTGTTCACGTCTAAAATTTGCTCTAGCGTTATAATTTATCTTCAGCCAGCGGTGTTAACAAAATGTAGCCATGCTCACTGGTGATTAAACTTTTGAAACTTATCACTTCTTGATTAACACATTTTGATTAAACTTTTGGAATCACTCTCACCAAATTTGGGCTATCGTTTATACACTCGCCGGATATTACGATCATTTCTGGATCTGGGTTTAATTATTTCTGGCCAATTTGAATTTTGCGTGAATGTCACGAAAAAATATGTATGTTTTTTATGATTTGTAATGTATGCGGTCGCGGGGCGCATAAGGTTTTGATCCTTTATTTACTGGCGGGACTTTGAAGTATCAATGAATATTAACCTCATAAAAACGGAAATCATCAATGAATTCTGACGACGCTTTACAGTACCATATTTTATTTTATCAACAGATAGCAACTTTACAAAATATGTGCACTTATTTCATTTTTTAAAAATGCAGTAGCTAATTCGATTTTTTTCAAAATTCGGTAAATAAAGAGTTCGCTCTCTCTTTTAATTCCTTTGCAAACACGCTCGTAGCATCAATCCTGTATTGCTCATTTATATAATAAATAATAATTGTTCAGAGTTAAGAGTATTTCATTTTACATTAGCTGGGTAGAGGTTTATCAACGAATAAAATCACGTTTCTATCGCGGAACAATAATCGTCGACAAGTTAAACCAAATTGACAGGCAATCTAAGAGACACCGCACATATTATGTTGCAAAAATTGCTACAGAATCATTACGCATATTTCTAAATTTTTATATAATAATTATTTTTTCAAAAAGTTAGTACATTTTAATAAATATATAATTTTATAAAAATACTTATACTTTTACGTGCTGTAGTGATCAGTACTTCCCAAGTTGTATACCTCACGGAAGATTGTTAGTAGTTCAATAAGAGACTCTTTAAATGCCAATTACAATTTTTATTACGACCTTCGACCTTTTAAGTTCGCCACCACACACACACATACATCTACAACCGGCGGTGCTGGCGTGATAACACACACACAATCTCAAGAATGTCACATATACAAATTTTAGTCTGTAGTCAGTGTGTGAATGCTGAGGAATTGTGATTGCTTAGACGTGTGCTTTGAAAAATGGAGTGAATGTTGAGCTATTTATAGGATAGTCGATAGAATAAAGAAAGGGACATAGATATGGTTTAGTTGTGCGAAGTGGATGAGGTAAAAGTATACGCCAGGACATACAAGTATGTCGTTTAATTTTCTCTGGCAACTCCTGCGGGGAAATAGCGTGATGGTAAGTTTAGTTCTAAATTTTTGAAATAATTCTTAAATTGTAGTCTATTAAAACATTTAAAAAGAAATTAACACTTCATTCCGATTTATATCTTCATTATTGAAGCAGTTTATTTTCAAATTTGCCTACACAAGAAGGACTTGGCTACATGGCTTTTATTTATATGCGATATTGTGAATAATTAACATAAACTATTGACATTTAAACTAGTAATGGGCACAAAGTCACAATCTGTGAGTCAATCACTTTTCCACATCACTAGTCTAATCTAAATGAAAAATATTCAACTTAATTAATAAAAAAAGCTGGAGTACACTGATATCATACTCGTAAATATAGTGAAACTGGTCACTGATCGAATAAACAAAATCGATAAGAAATAAAATCTTAAGTTCCATAATATTAATTGTATTCGTGCGCGCATTAGATCATCCTGTACGTCAAAAATGATATTTTTTTTTTTGCAATTCTATAATAAAAAAATAATAATCTGATTTTCATCGAAGTGGTTTTAAGATATCGTGACAAACATCTCCAAGAGTTGACCTGTTTGATTTTGTTGTCACGTATTTCTGAGCGAAAGGTTATTCCCTCAAGGAAAACAAAAATTTTCAGTCTTTAAATTCCAGACATGAAACTAACCCGTAAATCCTTTAATCATAATAAAGTCATCTACCTAAAATTGAGATATTAAACTTTTATCTTTTTAAAATATAATAACGTTCGCGTGTAATCTAATCTGTCACTTAAAATATGAGTAACTTTGTTTTTTTATACAGCTCGAATCATATTTAGTAATCCCCATCACAGCCATATAATTCTTGGCTAGTGAAAAAGGTTGAATAATCTACCCTCTACCCTTTGCCCTTCACTCACTACTGCCTGCCCACGTCAGTGCAGACTAGAACGGAAGCCGGCACTTTAGTGGGGTCATGCTTTGTGTCTGTATTGATTTAAACGCCCCTAATGCAGTAGCACAGACCCGGTAGTACACAGAGAGGTATTAAAATATTCTATAAATATTCATCATTTAACAACAGGAGTCGGTAGTTTTGTATTTAGATATAGATGCTTAATAAATAAAACAGTAAATAACAAATTTTCCTTTTCTTCAAGTAATTTCAGTCAGTCTAAAAAAATGATGACACGATTTTCTTACTATTTTAATTTTAACAACTAAACTTTGTACTACACACACGTTGGGTTATTGTCACTACTAGTTTCTAGAAGTGCAGTCCCTCTCATTATCATGTGATAACTAAACTCAATACAGTATTGTAGTCTATTCAGACAATGAGGTGAGGCCTGAGAAGAGCGAAGAGGTTTCGGTCGTTAACGAAAATATGGACAGTAAAGTTAAAGTGTTAGAGAATGTTATCTTGTTAATTAGTGTCTTCTTCAAATTTAAATTGTTAATTATTAATCCTTTGTAAGGTACCGAGTAGAGATGTTTATTTTATGACTATCGAAAGAGAATAAAGGAACATCGCCGATGCCTAAAAAATAACAACTTTTCGGAATTTTCTAACCACATAATCGAAACAAACCACTCTTTCTTGAATAACTAATTAAAAATCTTACAATATATATATATTGTAAGATGTAAAGCCGTTATAAATACAAACGGTCTACTAAATCTGCATTCGTCACTATATATAAATGTACTGTATTATATATTGGCAACATCGCTGTGCATTTTAAATTACCTAATTCAAAATTATTAAATACAGTATTAAGACCAGATCGGATGCAATCGATTTCACTCATCATGGGGGGGTTCATGTACATATTTGATATATTTGCGTTGCATGTAACAGATATAAAAATCTACCTGGCAGAGACAGATACTAACCTTTACGCTGCCGAGATATCAATGAGATCTGAAAATAGCAATATACAAGTATTTAATCTCACGGGTATCTATTTAATTAGAACAATTTTATAAAGTACCGTGGAATCCTCATTGTGATCACTATGGGACCTGTAACTTTTGATAATATCCGGCTGATAACATTAAGCGGAAATAAAAATATATTTATTAAAAAAGAATACAACTAAATTATCAACTATTTATCTAAAACTACATTTTATTAACAATATAAGATTTATTTGAAAAATTCATTATGCACTGAACCTATTGACACTACGCCGTGTATGTACTTCAGGTAAAAATCCATTTAAGTAGCTAACTATTTTCTAAAAATTATTGTCGAACACTTAAGTTTAGACAATTTTGAAGAAAATTATCATTTTGTAGGAATTTCTCAAAAATGTACACCTTTTAAATCCACGTATAGATAACAACGTATGAAGTTTGATTATAATAGGCCGATTACTTTGAAGACTGCTTTTGCATTTTTACAGGCTACTTTGGTATTTGGCAATGGCAATAACATATATTATAGATATAATGTTAGAATTTAATCCCTCAAGTTGTAATTTTGTACAACTCGCCACGTTTATATGAGGTAAACACTGAATCACAGGTAAGTAGTTCGTTCTGTGTGACGCTCGGAACCGCTCGGCTCACGGCGCCACTGGGAGACGCGCGAGGCGGCGTGTTGTACACGATCGAAGGAATATCAGGGTAAGATTTAGATCTTGTTGAATATTGTACTATCTAATTTACATTGTACTCTCTTCCTATGCAGAAATGAGAATTTCCTTCTTCGGGCCTCGGGCAAAGAGCACCCGGTTCTAATTTGAAGTTTGCATTACGGGTGTCTGGGATGTGCGATGGAAGGTAGTCTCCATTTGGGATGGAGCTATTATCGACACATCCAGCGTGACGGCCACGATCCCATACTATGAAAGATCGCGTGTGTGCGGTAGTTACGACGCACGGATATCGAGGTTAGGTAACTACGAGTATCATTTTAACTTGGTTGTAATATCAAGAGAGAACGACAGTTCACCACCGCGGTGGTGGGATCAATCTTACGGTGATGATTTGCCTTGCGTCTTATCCGAGAGGCTGGCCGCAGGAATCAGGTCAATGATGCTTCAGGATGATTACTGTTCCACCAGAATGGAGAGATCGATTATTTGATATTTGTTTTGTGTTAAACAAACCTGTTGTAAATTAACCTCTTTCATTAATTAGCTTTGATTCCTAGTCCGAAGTACGCAATACTTTATAAATATACCACAGGTGAAAGAAAGGTCATCAGGACTCTATTCCAGTTGAACCCACGCTTTCATGCCAACCACTGTCTAGCCGGTGGCGTTCTATTCGCCAGAGCTAGAACTCATCCTAATAATTTATATATTATAAATATATATATATATATATATACATATATATATATATGACACCACAGTCTGTTAGGGAAATCGCAAATGATAACACGCTTAGCGTGTGAGAGATATCGGAACCGATATTTTTTTTAATTCATTGAAAGTGCCGGGTATCAATTTTGGTACCGGAAAAGGTGAAAATATACTCGGTAAAAGTGAGAATATATAAAAACCTGCTATTTTTAATGCAGTTTTCGTGACAAATTTTATTGGGAAATAAACATATTCCATGACGCAGGGTCCGCCCATAGTAATCAATATATCATATTTTCAGTAGTTAACGAGAAAATACCAAGTGTTGATTTTAATTTAGCTTTTCCGAGATTTGATAAACAGATTAAAATACCAAACATGTAGTTAATACTAGCAACTAACTAACATTGGCGTGTTAGTAACGTAGAGAACTTTCAAACTACGCACTCTGAGCACAAGCGTGACTCTTTCCACTAACATACGAGTAACGAAATCTTTGATAAAAGATTTTAGTACTTAAGGGAAACCTACGTCAGTTACATAAGAACAAAAAAAATGAATTTAACCTTTTAAGTGACGCTGTAAAAGTAAATACACATTGTGTTAATTTTTACATTTTTAACAGTTTTATAATAAATAATAATAATGAAATTTTGCGGTTGTGGAAAAATACTTGCATAATTATGTAATTATGTATTAAACACATATGAGTAACATAAAAATAAAAGTCACTCTACCCAAATTGTTATAAATTGAATTATATATGCCACTCGTAAAATATCATGACTCGACACGGGTCACTTCTACTTGTTTTAGTATTTCGTATGCATTTGATACATTTTTAAAAACTAGTATTTTTTTTAATATGTTGTTTTCTGTTATGTTCCATGGAGCATGATATTTTATTGTCATTTATAATACGTTTAAGGAAATATTTATTTATAAAAAGTGTGCGCGCAATGTCCAGCCGACCCAAAATGACAGAATGTTGGACATGTGGAAATAGTTGGGAACAAGGACAAGAAAGGAACAAGGTGTCTTAAGAATCTATCAAGTACCAGGAAAACATGATCTATCTGCAGTTTTGACACTTCTCTGGTTTGAATTTCTGCTTGTTCTGACCAAAGGTCTTCTGACATCGTTGTTATGCACAAAATCTCTCGAACGCACACTTCGTTGATAACGCAAAGTGAGGATACGCACCATGCACAATAGCAATGTGAACTGTTCAATCTATCATCCTCAGATGTCAATTCTTTAACAGTTCAACGCGCTCGAGTAGCTCAACATCCAACAGTACTACTCATCAACCCCATGGGATATCAAATGCAGGAGAAGAGAAACAGGTAGGTAATAGGGCAGGAAGGTACAGTGGCGTGCAGTAGGTATAGGTTATGCTGTTACTAATGACATTATACAATCATATATAATATATGTAATAAAATATATGTACTTTTCACAAATTTTAAAATTTTGAAATTTTGCTAATTTTAAAAGTATATGTACTTTCGTTTAACCAACGTCCTTTATACGACCCTACCATGTATTTATTTGTAATTTTAAAGTACTATTAATAGTGTTTTTAAAGTTTAAGTTTTAACATAAAATAATATCTTCTTACCCATATAAAAATATAATAAATGAAAATGTTTTTTTTTTTTTTTTAAATCCTTCATATAATTACTAAAGGAAATAATTATTTCTGTTTAAGGTTAACGTAAGAAAAGTTCTGGTAATTGCTGTTCCAAATCCATGCACCAAATTTAAAGAACAATCATGAAATCAACACGTTAAAAACAGTAAGATAGTAAAATTCGCGAATAAGTAAAAGAGGAAGTAGACACTTCAATAATTTGCACTCAGTTGTAACCCTTTCTAACGTTATTCTGTTAATGTAAATAGCACGATGCGGCGAATATAAAAAGAACGCCATGAGTACAGGGGTGAGTTTCGGTGAGTTTTTATATTTATTTATTTAAGCAATTAAAGTCTCTACTGGTATACAGATGACACTAATTGCAAAATAATGTTTTCGTTAATGTTAATTCAATTTTTAATTAATATTTGTTTCCCAGAATTTTTAGTTATGCACAGCATTTTTGCTTGTATGCACCGCACGCCCCTGATTATATCTACATATGACGTGATCATGGCTTACGCACGGCGACTGCGATCCATGGATCTGTCATAAAAATCGATCAAAAAGTTTTTATTTAATAAATTGATAAGAAAAATACCCACGTTACCTATAATTATTTTAAATGATGTTGAGCTGAAATTATTTTTGCGCACCTCTTTCGTGTTGTACATAAAACAAACTTTCCTAAATCACTTACTTAAAACATACAAAAATACCCATATTATTGATTTAATTGTATGATACATAATATAATACATTTTATTACGAGTATATATGCTAGCAGAAAGCAATCGGCTTTGGCCGCTATAGTTTCATATGTAGATTGATATAATTGTCTTTGAAATTGATAAGATTTATAAAGCCTCACTGGACTCTATCCGTGCCGTATATTTTATACTATTGTATGTTTGTAAATGCTACTTTATAAATTAAAAGATGCAAAATATCACAAAAAAACATTAATGAATACAAAAAAAAATTGTCGGATTATTTTGAGAAGATTATATGATTTTTCAGTAAAAATGACATTGCAATCTAAACGAGAATGTATATGTTATCGAGATATAGATATCTCACAGGGATGAAGCTATTATTTTTACATGAGGCTGGCCTAGGTGATCACTTTACACAATGTAACGTTCACCTATTTACCCATGTTACCGCATCTACCAAGTATTTAGAAGTTGTACATATAATATCATGATGGAACATTTCACTTATTTGCTACCAACTATGCTATCGACATCTATTGATTTTTTTTTTAAATTTGATAATCATTCTCGTGTAGTAGTATAGATGTCGCTAAAGCTAAGCTATTTTTAAAGTAGGAGTAATATGTATGTATATGAAACTCTTCCGAACTATTAACATATGCTAGAATACGTCTGAAAATGTTTTATTTTTCAATATTAAATTCATATTTAGACCAGCATATTTTACAATAATTTGAGTATGTCCAAATCTTTGTAGTAACTAATTACTGGGTTGGGAAAAAACCCAGTAATTAGTTCCTACAAAAATTTGGACATACTCAAAATATTGTACAAACGAATGATTATAAAATACTTAATTTTATTACTCTGATATAAAAGTAACGCGACCCTCCTTCCACTGTGGATGCATGTTTGGAACGGGGTGAGGAAGGTCTTGCATTGCCCGACGCGCGGCCAGCACAGCAATATTTAAATATAGCTAAACATTAATTTAAAATTCGCGCCGAAAATAATATTTCTAATACGTGAACGTCACACTTGAAATGAGACTGTAGCATTTATCTTCTCAACGGCATTGAAAACATTATTTTATCGCTTGAGTTTAAGGAATTTATCAATAAAATCATTGGAACCAAAAAAAATCTTGTTTAAAATTTATATTCTACTAGCTGAAGCACCCGACGTTGCCCAAGCTTTACGGAAAGAGGCTTCATTTAGAGGGATAGGGGTAGTTTTTTTTCGAAATAAGATGTAGACAGTAATTTTCATCTTGTTTTGAAGTCAAGTGTGTAAAATTTACAAAAATTCTACTTTAAGGGGTAGGAAAGCGGAATGGGGTGTTTTTTTTAAATTTCATGTAGACAGTGACCTTCCACTTGTTTTTGAGGTCAAGTGTGCAAAATTTCATCAAGCTCAGAATCAAACTGTAGATTTGTGCAAAAAACGAATACACCCACCAACACTATTAAAGAAGAGTGTCTGTGTCTTTATATATATATATATAGAAAATAACAGCTTTTTATTTCATCAAAAATTACAAATAGATTTGTTTGTGAATCGGAAATAATATTTTAAAACAATGTAATTTAGAAACTGTATAGTTATGTATGACTGATCAGAGTGATGTGTATAAATAATGTAAAATTTTTGTATTTTTTATTTATTATCTTAGTTTTATTAACCACAATTGAGTTTAAAAAACATCTACCGGTTTCGGAAAACACTTTTCCTTCTTCAGGATGTCATAACTAACTAAAAATATAGTATTGTTTCTTTACCAGAATCTATTTTTAAATTTTTTAAAAAACAACAATTATTTAAAAAAATAAATTTAGTACCTAACTCAAATTACTGCTCAATATTATCGTTATCGAACACTGTGTGTTTTGTTGCTTTACTATAAATAATAATTATATACTGTGTGTTCAAAATTGTAGCGAAACTAATACACGCATGTTTCTCGTAGTTGAGGTGACTCTGTCAGATGTTTTGATAAATTTGTCTTAAATATTTAATATAGTAATGTTAATTTGATAAATTTATATTCATTCTTGCGTTTAAAATAAATATTACCTGAAACAGAGAAAGCAATGAGATTCGATTTAAAACAGGCAACAATTTCACTACTTTCTAACTTATGTCACTTTAGATACGCTCGTAATTTTCCACCACTGTCGTAATGGGTCTGGATTTTTTATAGAATCGTGACGCCAAATTTTTTATGACCTTCGTGATCACTAAGATTTATGCTGCCCTGTATCAAACAAGGCTTATCGCTCTAAGGGGTACCTATAAACCTACCCTTTATGTCGAGTTACGCGCCCATATTTTCATTAGTAATATTTTTTTCGGAAAGCTAAATCCGCGAACCGCCTTAGAAAGGATATTCAATATAAGAAAGAAATGTTATTGTTAGGTACTAAAAACTTTTCGAAATGCATATGCTTCAGAAAAAATTATCAGATGCATTTTTGTCATCGACGATTAGTTTTATGGGAAAAGTTGGAAGATTTTTAACATATTTGTAAAAACATTTTTAATTTTTTATATATTATATTTACTTTTATATTTTAATTAAAACTAGGCCCACAAAACGCCTTGCTAGATGTTTGTGTTCAGGTACATTCATATCAATTTTGTTATATTTAATATAACAACTAATCAGTCACAGTTTGAACAATTCATTTCATTCTTACAGGTAAGACGGGTTATTATCAATAAGTAATTTTTTTATTATTTCTTCCAAATTGGGAGAAAGCGTACTCTTTTGTAAAAACCCAGGTAGTTTATTTTATAATGCAGGAATAACAAATTCTATTGTCTTCGATCCATGCTTATTGGTGATTTTGGGAATTGTTAAATTCAGATTAGCTACACCTCTTGTATTTTTTCCGTGTGAAGCCACCCTATTTAAAGCGTCGTTGTTATAATTTTCTTTTATTAAAAGGAACAGTAACAGCCCATTTACAGGAAGAACGTTTACGGAAGAATATAACAATTTTAGATTATGCCTCAATTTAAATGTTTCCAAGCTTACATTTTTTTTTAAATTATGGCTGTTTTAAGGTTTTTATTTGTTTTACGTTTGAGTTGAAAATTTTAATAGAAAATCTACAAAAATACATACTTTAAAAAAGATTACAATAATTTGGTTTAGATATTTATTTATTAATATTCCATTAGCATTTTCTGTTCAATATTTGAACCAAACATCCGAAGAACTCTAAATAGCAGATAAATGCACAAATATATTATTAACGACATTACACCGACATTTTTAAATATTATTATAGTTCAATTTATTTCATCATAATATCAATTATGAAATAATTTTATAATGATAATTATATAAACAACACGTAAAGTATATTTCTACAAATTATTATTTTTTAATATACACCAAAAAAATCTTGTACGATACATGTACGACACATGTACGACACATGTGCCATATACGGGAATACGTTATTTCCTCCTTCTCAGTGTTCACAAAGAAACTTTTACCCGTAACGATATCACTAGCACTCGCGAACTACCTATAAAATATTTTGAAATTTTCTAACGGTTCAACGCAGTTTTGTGACATTCTAAACATATTCCAAATTAAAATCTATGTATAATACTTAGTAATATTTCATTTTACTGAGAAACTTTTGTTCCATTTGGTGTACGTAATAATAACTTGCTTACAACATTCTCGGACCGCCATCTGTGAAAATTTTACGAAATCAAAGTGTTTTGTTTGCGAACCTTCATCAACGACATCTATTTTCCGAGGAGAAATAACAATTCTATTTTTGGTTGGATTCTTGGCTGCGATACAATTTTAGATCACTTTATTATTGATCCAGCCTGAACGATTTGTCATGTAAGCTACATTTTCCAACTTATTTATTTAAACTTCATGACACTCTTAAAATCCAATATTACTTAAGTGTTATATTTTTCCATAAAATCCGTAAAATCCATAATGTATGTACGGGTGAGTCACATCACGATACATTATTTTTTCTCTAAATCATTATTTTTTTTAAATCATCCACCAGGACCAGATCACGGAATTTCTATTACCTGGCAGAACGCGTATTATTTTCCATTAAGTAAGTATCTACACATTTTAAATTTCAAAAGAGTACCCTCTAACATCAAAATGAAACATTAATTTATTTATTTTCGTTAAATAATACGATTTCGGATTTCGTATCCTGTTTATGCATAGGATATAGGATCATTTTGAAACAAAATAAATATTAAAATAATTTAGATAAATTACTTAAAAAGATACACGACAATCTATCTATAGAAAAGAATAGTAATCACTGGGACTTTCCATTGTCGATAAGATAAATCTTAAGTGAAATTTCACGATATACGTAATATTTTACGATTATTTATTTTTTATGTTTTTCTCTGTAAAATAAAGTGCTTTTTGAAATTCTTCTCTCATGTACTCTTTCGTCAAACCTATTATTTTATACTTTTCTCTGTAAAATGAAGCGATTTTATGACTGATAAAATTCTGTCGCACTTGAATAATATGCTTTTCTCCATGAAATTAAAATAAATTAAGGTAGTTTTCCTAACCATAACAACTATATATATATTGTTACGATACTCCCTAGCTCTGGTGGATCGAACGCCAGAAACCACTGTAACCGGCTAGGCTCAGTCTATGCGACGCCGAATGATTTGCCGGGCGGGTGGGAATGGAACAATAAATGCAACCACGTTAGATTAATAACACAGTATATAATTTTTGTTAAACAAAAATTGAACAGAAATCCCAACAACACGTGACGATGTAGTCACTTGATATGATTCTAAATTACATTGATCCAATACTTTACTCCTTGGGGCCTAAAATCGCCCGATTCACCGCGTCAAAAGTGCCTTGAAGAGATCTTTTTAGTCCGCTTTTTGGTGAGTCGCAGCCCACCCATGGCCGGCTCACTCTGAAGTGTGTTTTTTCACCTTCTCCACTAGGGGACCAATCCTCGCGCTCTGATTATTGCAGAGGATTTCAAAGTAGCATTCACACGGTTACCGTGCGATTCAATTAGAAATTTAAAGAGGTATCAACACCAACGATTCTTTTGTAGGAATATATATAATATAATGTGCCTACTAATACCAATCCCTTTCATTTCGTCATTTAATAACTACATTCTAGACACATGAATTCTATCTGCATTTAATAATATATCGAAATAAACTTAAAATGTGAATAGAATATTAGTAGTCGGAAAATCTACGTACAAGCCACATTTGTTAATAATATATTGGGCATTAATTACTGAAATGTAGTGATTAACACATTTTTTATGCTTCTCATTTCCATTACGCACTATACCATACCGAAATATAATTTTTAATATTTACTGCATAAACATTGTGGTTAGTTAGTTATTTAATAAAATTGTACGTATATAAAGTTTACACGAAAAACCAACCGGAAAAATCGGAAGAATCCTATTGAAACCGATCAGTTTTCATACATAACTCATGTACTCAAATACAAAGTTATTGTATAATTTTATTAGAACTATTGAGGCCTTAAACGCGCCTCACAGTCACATGTTGTTAAATCAGACTCTAAACAGCCATAAACACTCCTGGTTCCGACATCACTAACATGCTACAATAACATCAACTGCCATGAGCGTCAGTCGCCTACCTGCCTTCAGTAGCTATTTGCACATAACCTTGTATAAAAGTCTTGAATAAATCTTGTAAGTAGTTTATCTTTTCATAACCTGCTCTAGTCTGTCATCACACATATTTCTCATACTCTGCGATCATCTGAACACAGTGAGCGTTGGGAGAATTGAGGGTCCCAGCCTCACATATAAACCGATCCTTCTAATTCATCTTTCAAACACGTATAAACAAACCCCTATAACTGGTGATCACATTTTGACATAATCCACACATTCTTTCATTTAACACAATTAAGTTCTCCAAAGAACACTATTTGTTGTAAAATATAGTTTTAATTAAATATTTTTGTATCTTATCATTCGTTAGCACCTTTCAAAACACTTAAAATACATATTCTGGTGCAATTCGAGTACCTACTCGATACCTGTCCCGCTCTGGCCATCTAACTACTTAGGGATTTCGCTGACAGGGAAAACAGATTGTTTCCGACACCGAACTGTCAAGATCTGTGTTTTTTTTTTTACTGTACCACGAAGAGAAGGTATTCCGGAAGTGCAGTGATATCTCGATTCTTCTCGAAAAAAGTACGAGTCAACTGGAGGTGAAAACGACGTCCAACTCATGATTTTAGAGCAAGGTAGGCCAGATCCATCTGCCATTATTTTCCTTCCTGAATCCACTTCGGGTTGGGTCAACTAATCATTATTTTAATTGATATAGTGCACAGGATCTTATCCCAACAACACAAATATTAGTAAATTTCAAAGAAAGTGCACACATTATTTAAGTCACCATAAAAATTAAACATTTTTGAACATCGCTATAAAAATTGACCGATATTTCTGCTCTTACGAACAACCATAGAATTCTGTGGGTCAAATAATTTAAACCAGTCTAAGCATATGACTACAGGACATATGATTGATCAGACTGACAGATAAATTCTGAAGAAACAAAGTATTCATTGGTATAAAAAGTTTCGAATGAATGAGACTGATCTGAATTGTGCATTTTATTTATTAGACTTTATTGATATGCGTGTTTTTGTTGTAGCAGAGGTGAATACATTATAAAATAACATGATAAACATAAAACACAATTATATTGCAATTAAGTATACACTCGTAGTTTATTGTGTGAGATGGAGTAGACTTCACCTCTGATATATGCAGCATTATCCAAGGTACTTTGCTAGACTGTTATCTGTGTCGTATGTCTGTTGCGGTGTTATTTAATTCAAGAATTGTAGTGAGAGTGTTGTAGAACTAGTGAATTATTAGTGTAGACTCTGTATAATGACTATGTTAGAATATTGGAAAGCGATGCTTCTGATTGATCTCTATCCAATTGGATCTGAACAGAATTATTACAAGTGAACGATTTCCAGTTAGTGTTGAGTGTGTTGTACAGTTTCGGGGCTAATAACATATAAAATCTTTGATAAAATGTCATTGTTGCTATCGAAACTGGCGTGTAAATGTTCGCTGTTTGTCTTGTGTTGTGTCCGTGATTTATCCGTGCTTGAGGTGAATTGTTGTTAGCGTGGAAATATTGGACGAGTCTTAACATATAAAATAACAATGTGTTTTAAAAAATCACATAATTACATGGTCGGATCACAATGTAATTAGAAATAATAATCATATTATTATAGAAAGCAGAATAGAATTTGAACTTGAACAATTTTACTTTAATATATTACAGCTGATTGTCGTGAGAGACATGTAATTATATTTTTTACTATAACGCAATTAAAGTTTTTTTTGAAAAACTAGGAGTCGGCAATAGCTCAAAATAATTTATTACTGTAATGCGTAAAAATTTATCAAATTACTACTAAGTACTGAGGTTTGCTAACAGCAAACGTCTCTAAATTACTCATGAAAGCAGTCACTCACCAGTAGGTACCCGGTAATTAGTGAGACGATGAAATTTCCTGAAATACGTTAAAGTTCACAGTTCGCTGAGCATCTTTAAGTTCAGTGTAATAAACTGAAAGATGCCTTGTTCTGTCCCTATTTTTGGCTTCATTCGAATCCAACTCTTATATAGATTTCCAAGGGCAATATTACGTTCCAGCATAATTTATTAAATTTTTCCTTTTTAATTAATTTTTACCTTTCCTCATATATCTTCGATAATTCTAAAACTAGATTTTCAAATACAATATTTTTATTATTAGGAGAACACATTCTTATTGTAAAGTTGTAATTATTCAGAACATAGGTCTGAGATATTTTTAAATAACTAAATGTATTATTTAGAAAAATACACATATACAATCAATTTTATCAAAAAATATTTTTGTTGCGTCATTGGAATTCGAACCTGGATCTCTTTCCAAACCGAAAAAGGTGCATATCTAACTATGCTACGATAAAACGAAAACTTTTTTAAATAATGGAACGATAAATGTATTAATTTGTTCATATAGGTTCGAAAATTTGTCTTCAAAAATAATGTCTCTGTAGCATAGTTAGATAATGCACCTTCCCTGGTTTGGAAAGAAATCCACGTTTGAATCCCGGTAACGCAACAACAATATTTTGCGATAAAATTGATTTTATCTTATCTTTCCAATTAATACATTTAATTATTGAACAATATTTTTATTTATGTAATTATATACCTGTAATTAATTTAAAATCATTTATACGAGTATTATACAAGGCAAGTAAATTATTGATAGTTTTTAAATCTCGGTAGTTTTACACTACCAAATCCACACTGCTAGTATTACCTATATATGTGCTAATTATTTAAAATTCTCTACTACCAAAAATTATAATGTTTTAATTAACTTACTGTTACTGGATTTTCACCTATAAAGGAACTATTATTAAACAAATTATAGATATCTCAGAGAGACGAAGCTATTTCGTTATTTTAATTTTAATTATATTGTCATTAGTGACATCTATGCTGTTCCAGGGAAGTTAATATCAAATTTAGTTCATAGATGGCGATAGCGGAGTTGTACTAATTACTTGAAGTGTTTCCACATATATACAACTTCCAAAAATTTGATAGATGTTGAGATTGATTAATGGGTAAGAATGGTGAACGTAAAATTCTATTTTACCACTTTTTAATGTGGTTTCCCAAATTTTTATTATTTTTAAATTTAAGAAAAGACAATTAAGTTTTAAAGCTTTCTTTACTGTGGGGTATTAAAAAACGAGACAACAGGTCTAATAGGTATACAGGCTTGCCCGGGCCCCCGGCAATTAATTGCTACGCCACTGGTATAACATGTTATTATAGAAATAATGTACTGTATATTTATTCAGAATCATGTAAATGTAAATTGTGTGTTATAAGACTTAAAATAATGTAAATTATTTATAACTTAGAGTAACTTTATGAGTTAAATTTAATACACCAACCAGTTTGGGAAAATATAATTTCCTTCATCAGGATGTCAAATAAACAATTTATTTTCCGAAACCGGCTAGTGTATTAAATTTAACTAATAAAGCGGTGAAAAACAATGTTATAAAGTTATACTTAAATTAATAAAACCACAATGTAAAGTTTGCAATAACAATTTCAAACAGTTGTATTACACTGTGAATGCCCAACAGGTGTAAAAAATATAAATAAAGTCGATCATTTCTGAAAAAAAATTAAACATTTGGAAGAATGTTGGAATTACTCGAATGTAGATGAATCGCTCAAGCCGAGATTCGTCTCTACAAAATTAAACCAGCCACTGAGTAACCACATGAAGATGAATGGATCGCGGTTTGAGGCTGTGGCATGTGCCCTAATGGGGAAATCTGCCAGAAGGTCGAGAAGAACAGCGAACACCATTAAGACATTTACCGACAGACCTCTACGTTAACGAAAATAGCTGCTCATATAGCTATCAAAGCAGTACAAGAAAACTAAAGAATGTCCCAAATTGAACGCCGAATTTAAATTTCGCTCCTTTTTTTTCTTTTGCGGTTGATATTTTGACAGTTGTATATAATCTATGATTCATCCGATTAATGTGCTGACCATTTATATCGGCGACATTTCGTCAAATGGTTTATAAACCATCATGAAGTGGACTCACAATTTGGTCGATAAATCATCTTCAGCGATGAGGCACATTTTTCACTTGTTTACGAAATAAACAAACATAATTGTCGCATTTGGAAAATAAAAAACAAACTCAGAGATTGTGCGAAATTGCGATCGAAAATTTTATGAAAAGAAGCAAGATTGTCCGATATAATTTTTTATATTTAATGAAAAAATATGCACATTAATATTCAATAAATATCCAATATAAAATTAATAGAAACGTAATTTTATTTCCAATTTAAATCCGGCGTTCAATTTGTGCCACATTATATGTTATCAATGCTTACATTCCAAAAAAATCACGTAATGTTGCTGTAATTCCCATATTTTAATATATCTGTGTTTATTCTTTACGATGGTGGATTCAATCATTATTTTCGAGTACTATAAAGGTGTTTTTTTTGGAGGTATAGAACTTTAAAATGAAATAAAACACATAAAAATCGTGGTAATGGCCATGGTATTGGCTTCATTGGAAAGACAATTTTATGTCATTAGTGTTTAAATATGATTTCATGGATATGGGCGCAATCTGGAAGTCCAATTTTTGACCACTTTTCGGAACAGCTGGGGGACGTATATCGGTAATAACGCGACGAATATTGGCTTCCAAGTCGTCAATCGTCTCTGGTTTATTGGCATAGACTAGCTACTTCACACATCTTCACAAAAAATAGTCTAAAGGTGTTAGATCACACGATCTTAGAGGCCAATTCACAGGTTCATTGCGCAAAAGTATGCGTTCTTCGAATATTATGCTTTCAATATTATTCGTTCTTCAATAAATTGATTGTGGCGCGCGCTGTGTGGCATGTTGTATCATCTTGTCGAAACCACAGCCCTTCCGCATTAATGCCATTCAAGTGGGAAACTAACAAGTCAGTAATCATGGATCTATAGCGCTCTCCACTGACTGTAATGTTCTGGCCGGTATCATTTATAAAGAAACAACAGCTACTTCGATGCGCACTGTGCGACGTCTCTACGGATGCATATTATCAATTAGAGTATGCGTGGTGCGAAAACGACCCGTGGTTATTCGAATTACTTGCTCGGATAGACGATTATGTCGACCGTAAATTGGACGTAGCGCACGGTTAGTTTCGCGAACAGAACCACGATTTTCGAAATAAATTTGCACAATTTGAAAGCGTTGTTCTGGCGTAAGTCTATTCATGGTGAAATGGGAAACCAAAATGCCAATTCGAAAAACAAACGTATAAAAAAACACATTTACGTTATATTCATATAAATACTAACTTAGTGACGAACAAAAATGAACACACGTTGCACTTCAATAATAACGAACTCACGTAGGCAACACCGCACACGCACGTGTAGCTGAAGGTTCATATCAAATAATTTGTATTTTTTCGCTAATTAAATTAAAATCACACAAACATGAGAAATTATTTTAATTTGGCATTGGTATAGAAAATTTGTTTTAAATAAGTCAATGTCAACGTAAACAGTCATATTCACTCACCATTACCCATTGTTTATAATTAGTTAGATTAGCTTATATTAACCCACTGAATTTGTTTACTTAATATTTCGTCAAAACCTGTCAACAATTTAAAGCATTTTGGGAACAATTCTTCATAATTTTTTTTTTAATAAATATTACTATTCTATTGTTTTTATATTTATAATTATTTTTTTAAATATGTAACATTCTTTTAAATTATCATAAGGAAAGGACCTTATTTAAAACTGTTGTTGTTTGAAGTAAACAAATTTAAACAATTTCACACTGTCACAAATTCTCTGCGACACCGCGTCTGTTGTAAGTGTTTACTTTTGGACTCCTTTTTTTCTTCGAACTTCTTTGTCTTTCCCACATCCCTCTGATACGATGCTCCCAAACTGGAGAATGTGACCCCCTCGTGTTCTTGATTTCATTTCAGTTTAATTATCATAATTAAACCGTGTAACCTACTTTCCACAAATGCTAACATACTCCATTCGCCGGTTTCATTAGGCAATATGCGTACACTGCTATTTACGTACAAAACTGCTACTTTTTATTTGACACTTTTCTTTATTTTTTCTTTGCCTAACGGAGCAGCTTTTCTGGTGATTTTTTTTATTTTAATGAGAAAAAACAAACAACAGACTTCACCATCGTCATCATCATCATCACATATCACAGACACCCCTGCAAAGAATTCGTTTTTCTGGTTCTGGTGGATTTTTTATTTTTAAAAATTCAATTAAATAAAAGTCTCCCGGCGGAAAATTAGACCCAGCTTTTCCGCGTGACAACTTACTCAATAACTAACCACTGCACTGCCAACAGATATGAATGATATGTGAAAATTAAGCTCTTTATAATTAAACTTGTTACAACGTTCATCAGGCGTACTTATTTTTCAAATAAAATTCTATGAGTTTCAAAATTTAATTATAACAATGTACAAATATAAAGCATATCATAATGTAAATAAGTGCAATAAATTATTTTTAAAAATCAACTTTATATACTTATGTGACAATTTGATACCAAAGACATTTAAGTCCAAGAAGTGAGTAGTAAAGATAAATCGATACTCGGCGCCTGTAAAATGTTTTTAAATTCAAAAAGGTTTCCTATTGTGGAAATCTCTAGAACTTATATGTGTAGGAGACAGCTATTCAAATTCACCGCCATCCACATCGGCATTCAATACATAGCCGGCGGCGAAGTGCTGCCGCCACAGCCAGGCCCGATCACTCACCGACGACACATCTTCCATAATGCTTACTTACATACGTATTTCATTATATTTAATTCTAACTATCATATAAACAGTTCGCGAGTTCATTTGCTATTTAAATTAAAGTGATGTTCTTGCAATTTAATCAGTGAACTCGCCAATGAAAAGTAAAATGTCACTAAAGATTAATCTAGTACTTAGAACATTAAACACATACTCCGAATAGATTGAGAAGGATAAGCTGGGAATATTCTGCAAATATCATACAAAACCAGTCGCTTTCATTCGTGCTTTACTCTGGGTTAAGACTCTTGAAAATTGTTTTAGAAATTTATAAACTCTTCAATTAGACCAAGTTTTATATACAAAATAAAGAGCGCAATGTAATTATTGAAAGTTATGATTATAATTTCAGTAACAAGAAAGTTGAATTTTGTAAAGCTTCTGGAGTTTTAAATGTATTACGGCTTTCAATTCATTGCTCATTTAGTAACTCCACCGACGCCACATTTAAATGTATTCTTCTCAAATTAAAAACATTCCCAGTTTATTTGCAATTTTCATTTAGTTATGTAATGCTCTCCCAAAACGAATTCTCCGCCCGGTAGCAAGGAATTATTAATAGACTGTTCAACCATACTAATTCAGACGATCCTCCGTTATATTTCCGGTTAAATTATAAAGGACAGTCAGATGATGAAAGGTTACTATAGCGTGTGTACAAAAAGGTACCATTTTGTTTTATTTATTCATTTTATGATGTAAGGTGTTTCTCGCGATGCCGAGTTTGTCGCTTCTCTAGGATTCTGTGCGATTCTGTGTCGAGACAACCCGGATATAAATTTTTGATTTTTTCTGTCTCGAGTCCAGAAACTTTATAACACGAGACCCTAATTTAAGTTGTGTTAATCCCAACTGACCTTTGCCATACAGCAGGTAGTGACCCTGCAGCGAACTGTGCATATGTAAGTATACAAAAAGAATGAAAAGTGTGAGAGCACTTTATACATGTGTGTGTGTGTGTGTGTGTGTGTGTGTGTCATGAATTTAAGTAGATGAATGGTGAAAGACGAACCTTATAAGTGGCCGTCTCTGGGGGAATAGCTCTCTTCCATCACAGCTTCTTCTGAATAACTAGTCTGTCTCTAACTTGTTGTAATACAAGCATACCTGGACATACTGAGTTTCACTTACAAGGAATCGGGACGCAAATAATTAGATAGTAATGAGAGGATAGAACCCCAAAGGAATCTTATGATAATTCAACAGTTATCACAGAAAGTTTGCATAATTTATGTGGACAGCCATAAAGATTTGCATGGAGAAATTAGTTCTTAGATATTTACTACTGATAAAAAAAAAATTGTTTTGTCAGTTTATTCAAACAGGGGATTAAGTTTCCTTGTAAAATGGTATCGTATCTGTGATTATTTGAAATAAACTGAGTGAAGATAAAATTATTTAAAAAACTTTTTTAGGGAACTTCAGTTGACTTTGGCCAACTTTGACATTTTTGTCTCTGACGTATTTCTTTATTGTTTTTTTTATTTTCCGTATATATTTTTTTATTTTTTAAATTGTTTGTGTTTTGTAATATAAAATATAAAACAACTGTTTACCAGAGCAATCTTAAAACTATTTTTAAAAAAAGACATAGTCTTAAGATACTGCTCAGTGTCAAAATTTAATACCAAATTCGCTAAACGAACATTTTTATTTTGTGCTCCGAGATTATTTAACAAATTGCCATTAGACCTTAAAGGGTCTAAAGTGATTAACTACTTCAAACCAAAAATAACAAAGTGGCAGCAAAGCAAAATGAAACTAATTAGTCATTTGTGCTAACCTAACTACCCACACATTTTTGTCTCCCACTATTGTATATTACTGACAAGAATATTTTTATAATTTTTTTTCAATATCTTTGTATAACTTCTGATTATATTTTTTCCACATAACGTACTTAACATTATACTTACTTACCTCTTAACATGTACAACTTTTAAAAACTGTACAGGTAACTACTTTAGAACAGGCTACGTCTAATAAAGTAATTACCTTTATTTGTTCATATGTATTATTTATGCTACAAAAAATAAATAAATAAATTTATAGATATATGTGTTTTTGTGTTCAATATATATGTAACGATAATTTTATTTTATAAGACTACTACCACATTCTGAACAGTTTTTATTTGTATTATTAAATTAATATTAATGTTTATTTTTTTACACACATAATTAACTTCTGTACATCATTCATATGAATATTTATTAGAATATTTTTTCTTTTTAATTAAATAAAAATCATCGCCTCGATTACTGGGAATTCCCGGGACTTGAGAATGTTGACCTCGAGTCTCGGGAATAGAAAAAAGTCGAGAATACAGAATCCCTAGTTGTGACTCACATACATAGTTCGCAGAAAAGTATTCCTGCTTCGTTTTTGTTTTGTTTAATATCGTCAAATCTCCACGTGTATTTGAACCGAATTGAGTCTGGTAGATTGGCAATTCAATCAATATTATTATTTAATTAGTATTTAAAATATCACAGACCAACGTTCTGAATAATTACTACTTCACAATAAGAATGTGCTCTCCATAAAAATATTTTTTATTATTTTTGGCGTAATATTACTTATAAATCAGTATGTTAAAAATTTATTATATAATTAGTATAAAACATTTCGTATAATTCTGGTTGAAATGTTTTTTTAAAATTTTATTTTCAGTACGTACGGAATATTTTATTGTTAATCATCACATTGTTATAGGTAACAAATTAATAATATAGTACAATACAAAATAGGTATTAATACAACCTTGTAGAGACCTACTCAGTCTGGTTGTGTTCTTACCGGATATACCGAATAGTTTAAGTAAAAGTGATATTTTTTATGATTTGTTTTTCTGTATAACCTAACAATACGATTGATATTCACGTATTATAATTTATTTATATGTACATAATTAGTACAATATTGAATAATGGTGGATTCTTCGCAGATCCTTCACCGCCTATTCCGGATACGACAAAGACGTCAATATCTAGTAACAGAAAATTAAATAACGATCTAATTTTGAGTATGTTTGAAAGAAACAGAAATGCTGGGAAAGATATCGTTAAGAGGGTAACTGCAGGGAATAAAGGAAACGGAGCTTTAAATGGAATTACATTATATGGTGTCTTGGTACTGACACCGATGTATAGAAGTGAGGGCTGGAGATTGTAGGAGAGGAACAAAAGTAGACTGAATGCAACAAAAGTAGAAAATGAGATGCCTTAGAGGTATATGCGTCAGATCTATATATGACAGACTAAAGAATGAAGAAATAAAGAAAATATATAAATCTGATCTCAGTACAGTGCGTAAGATTAAGAAAGAATCACTCAGGTGGTTCGGTTATATGAAACGGATGAATGAGGAGAGAATGGTAAGAAATATATATAACACAAGTGCTGATGACACCAGAAATAAATAACGATCGCGGAAAAGATAAGTAAACCGAATACTGGAGGATAGTCCTGTTAAAAGCTTCAATAATTGACGAGCTTGTATGAATGTGGATGAAGCGCAAATTGTGTGTCAGGACGGAAGAGTGTGGAACTCTATGCTCTCTGCCTAGTTATTAATATAATATTAGACATTCTGTTCATGGTTCTATGTTACAAAACAGATAAAATATGTTTTTACAAGTATCCCTTCCACAGACCAGTAAATGAATAGACATGAAATGAAGTGTAAATATAAAAGATGGGTTGGGAACATTAGTTGCGGGACGAGGAGCATTCTACATACATCTTTGGTGAAAACACAAATCCAATAGTTTATGACGCAGTAAAGGTACTGCAATAGTAAAATGTATTTACTCTTCGAAAATTTAATCTGTGTGAAAACAAAACGTATTTTTTACATTAATACATATTATATTGTCAGCGTTTAAATTTTCGTTCCAATCAAGTCATATTTTTAAAAAAATATTGACTATTTGATTGCGTAAGTGGTACCAAAATGAAAATATTGAGACAAGGAATTTGCATCAGTTCATGTTTATATATTTGGTGGTCTCTGATCGCTTCCAATTTCAAATACCTAGTGGTGAACACTTTTCTCCAAAAATACCGTGTTTTTCATTGTTAGAATATTGTGATATAGTTAATTGTACAATGAAGATGAGTGTATCCTGTTTTTAAGTAAAAATAATTCGTGGGAATGTAATCTAATATAAATGCAAGGAATCAATGGTTTGTATATCTTCATTTATTTCACTTTTTTCCCTACATTAAAATAAATAATAAATGTAATAATAATACTACTCATACACTATGATTCAAACTATTGAGTACATGAGTACGGGCTATCAGAAGCAATTAATTATTATTTATTTACTTAGTCCTACTACATATGTGCCATACTTTTCATATAATTGAGTAAAAATATAATAATCATTTTAAGAAAAACTGTTTCAAGAATAAACAAATTATAGATATCTCATAGAGACGAAGCTATTTATATTATATTAAATAGGTTAGGCTTACGACCTGTCTTTGGCTGGCTTACTTGATCAGTTTACACAATGTAACGTTCACCATTCCACCCACACTCAACCTTCATATCTAGCAACATTTTTAATGTTATATATACTATGCTACCATGTAGAAACATTTTGAGTATTTAACTTCAACTTCGTAAATAAAATTTGATATTCATTTTCCTGAAACAGCATAGATGTCACTAATGAGAATCTTATTTTTAGAAATATGGAAGCTATATTCTTTATCTGTATATATGACATTAATCCAGTAATTGTGTGTTCTTACAAAAATTTGGAAATACTCAAATATTGTTAATGTTTTAAGAATATTCATATAAAATACATAAACTGAAATGCATTGATGAAATTGATATTGGAGACAATTCCTCATTAATGACAGAATCAGTATTAATTCCTATCTACAAAAAACACATAGATATGTAAAAGATGAATTCAAATATACTTTTTATTCAAATCTTAGATACATTAATTCTAAAACGTTCAAAAAGATAAAAAATAAACAAATCCTATTACAGGTGACACATATTAAATTAGTTCTTTGATGTGCCTAAATTAACAGATAATTTTACGCACTTACTTAATTTAATTCGTACTTACTTTATATAACGAGATTGAGGTCACACATATTTTTATTACATAAAAATTCAATAAATAAATGTTGAAGAGAAATACAAACAAATAATTCATAGAAATTTACATTCATATCACAGAAAAAGATTCTTTGTTAAGATATATTTCCATTTACAAATATTCAGTACAAATAAAATAAGTCTACATTGCTAAAATGTAGGCAACCAAGAGAATTATTATCTTGCTTCGGTAAAAAAAATATATGGAGCGTTATGAAATCGAGAGCTTTCAGTTTAACATAATTTATTCAAAGCACTCGGTGTCATACTCCGTTCGGTCGCTTTGAATCGCTGTTTAACAGTATGTAGACTGTACAGTAAACAGTAAAGGGAAAAACATGTAAAACGACTCTTCAAATATGTATTCTACGTGCAGTCGACGAATTTATAAAATTATGCCGGCCAACTCCCCTGGCCCGCATAATTGAGAATTTATTAAACATTTTCGTTTAAATATCACCTGATGATGAGAGAGCACTTTTCGAAACTAAAGTAGTGACAATAATTCAACGTACAAAGTCTAGTTGTGAAAATTATATTAAAGCATTGAAATTCTTTCAGATATTTAGTGAGTGGATTACGACTCGTTGATATTAATATACTGATAAATAGTATCACATGTGGTCTCTCCGGAAAAAGCATCATGTAGAATCTAAAATGTTCAATGTTCAGATTCGTCTGTGTAGAGTTTTCTGGGCTATTCCAACGCGTGTCTCCAATCTCTCTGGTCGATGCATCGGACACTATTACAAGGTGCATTAATGATAAACAAAACTATTTAATAAATATACATTTACCATAACAAAAATTAAATAATTGATTTCGCACCCTTCAGTTATAGGTTTCATAATGGATTTCATTGTCCTTAAAGCACTTTAAGCGCAGTAACTTTTAACTGGAAAGACAAACAAAACGCCATCTCTTTCATAAAAGTATGCAAATATAGAATTTTTTATTTTTTTATTTGCTATCTTTGTTTTATTAACCACTTAATTAAATTTAAATATATCTACCGGTTTCGAAAAATACCATTTTCTTCTTCAGGATGTCAAAACTAACTAAAAACATATATATATATTTGTATATAGATAATCAAGAAAATAGAAAACTTAGATGTTACAAAATGATAAATGTGGTTTTTCATGATAAATAAAACCTATATTCTGAAATTACAAGTTTAATACTTTAAACTTTACCTAGATAACAAATATGAAATTGGAACCACTTCATATGGAAGAAAAATTAGATCTACTGATGTTTTACATGTAAAAAAACAGGTACTTCCTTTCTACATCGTACGTTAGCTGCGTCTTCTTAGGTAAAGCCGAAGTACATAACTCAGCTAAGTCGACTTCAATCCTTGATGATATCTTCGGGGTGTATGCTCAGCATTTTATTCCGTTCCATATTGGAGCCTGTCAAGCTAAATCCTTCTCAAGTCCGAGATATTTCACTGTCTAGCCGGGCAAGACCAATCCCTCTGCATAACCTGACACAATCCAAATTTGGGTGATAATACCCATACAAATATTGCATAAAAAGAAGAAGAAGAGAACCCTAGCAAGCATTAATCCTTCGCCAAGGTCGATGGCACACTGCCTATCGTATCGCCATCATAGATTTGCTCAGCATACCGGCTAACAATAACTTTCAGTCCGAATAGCGGGCGTTTTTTCAAATTTTAAATAGCCTCGCCAGACCAGTGGTAAAAATAAATGCTACCTCTCGGTCCGGCTCCCTGTGGACATCTGCTCGTTTCGCGCCACCCGGACGGGCAGGCATATATTTATAATTTCATAGTCTGGTAATCACTTTTGTAGAATAACCATTTCTTGTATGAATTTAGCTATAGGAACGAGTACTATAGTGCAACGTTACAGTATATTACTCAAAGGTATATGAGATTTTTCGCAATATAAAGGGATAGCTTTTTAAAAATGGTATAACAGATGTATCAATTTAAAAGAGCTAGAACATATACAAAACTGGATAATGCGTTTCCCCGAATAGGAAAAGGTCAAGGTTCGAATCCCGGTATTAACTTATATATTTCTTCTATAAATTGATTTTTTCTGTATATCTTTCTAGTTGATTTATTTTTATTTTAATTAGAATACCACAGAAATATTATATTCTACTATATACTATATATTAAATACTATATTCTGAAAAACTGCAACATTACAATAATAATGTATTCTCCTAAAAAAAAAAATATATATATATTAACTTACTTTTGAAATTAGCAAAATTAACTTTTTGGTTAAAATTCTTTATTTTTATTTGTTAACTTTGTTTCATTAACCACTTATAGAGTTTAAATACCTTCGTAAATACGTTTAAATACGGTTTCGAAAAATAGCATTTTCTTCTTCAGGATGTCAATACTAATAAAAACATATGTTGTTTCTTTTCCAGAATCTATTTTAAAAAAACAATAATTAATTTAGCACCTAACTTAAATTGTTACTTAATACAAATTTATTCGAATAATTTTTAGAAAAAAATTATCATCACCAGAATTATTAAATTTATCATCATCTTTGTCTTCAGAATTTATGAGTCTATAAACTTAGTTGCAAAGATTGTGCTGCATTTTGTATTGGTAAAACGGGTATAAATTTTAATATAAGAGTAAAGAAGCATTCAACAATAGTGGATTTTCAGAATTTTTCAATGATTTGATAGAAAATGGTCATGGTTTTGATAAAAAATTAGGATTGTCAACTTTGCATGTAAACGGTGTTGTCATAAATTAAATAATTCGGAATCGTTGGAGATAAATAAAGCGCGTAAAACTAATCAAAAAAATTATAAACAACCAAATAAATTTAACTACGAGTCCCATTCTAAAAATTTTTCCTAAAAATTATTCGAGTAAATTTATATTGAGTAACAATTTGAGTTAGGTACTAAATGAAATTCTGGTAAAGAAACAACGACATATTTTTTTAGTCAGTATTTACATCATAATAAAAATCATCATAAAAATAATATATAAACTTCATAAATATTTCAAACGTACCTGTAATTCTAGTTCTGTTAATATAATTTTTTAAATTATGTAGAAAGTTATGTGTAATTATTTTAATGCCATGGAAATACACTTACACATTGTGTCATTAAGCGATGAAACATGTCACATTATGTAGTTTTCCCTTGGGCTCCACTATTCACATGCCCTAAAATACAATTCTTTTCACATTTTTAGGTTTGTACTCATATTAAATACAAAGCATGTCTCGTTTAAAATAAGGAACAATGAATAAAAACACTCGTATTGTAAAACAGGTTCAAAAATGAAAATACAACTTGTAGACGCTTTTACAATTCAGAGACAAATCAAACAAGAATACGATTGGAGAAATATGTCTGTTATCATTTTTTGTGTTTATTTATTATAATTTATTTAAATGTGCACATTCAATAAGTATCCAATATAAAAACGTCATTATTTTTATTTTTTAACATTGTTTTAAATACATATGTTTATGTTTCTTTACCAGAATCTATTTTTAAAAAAACTAAAATTAATTTAATACCTAATTCAAATTAATACAAATTTAGTCGAATATTTTTCTGGAAAAAATTTTAGAATGGGACTCGTAATTAAATTTAGTTGGTTGTTTATAATTTTTTTCTTAGTTTTACACACTTTGTTTATCTCCAACGATTTCAAATTATTTAATTTATGACCAACACCGTTTACGTGCAAAATTGACAATCCTAATTTTTTATCAAAACCATGACCATTTTCCATCAAATGATTAGAAAATTCTGAAAACCCAATATTGTTCGAACATCTCTTATATTAAAAGTTAAAAAATAAAAATAATTAATTTTAACCACAATATTAATTTGGCTAATTTCAAAAATATAAAAACGTCATTTTATTTCCATTTTAAATCCGGTGTTTAATTTTGGCCACCTCACATTTATGACTATTTAATGACTTACATTTCTAAATATCATATAAATCTGCAGTAATTCCCATATTTTAATATATCTGCGTTTATTCATTACAATTCTAGATTGAATAATTATTTTCGGGTTGTGTAAAGGGTGTTTTTTTATGAGACATAGAACTTTAAAATAAAATAAAATACGTCAAAATCGTGGTAATGGCCATGGTATTGGCTTTCTTTGAAAGATTAATTTATGTCATTAGTGTGTAAATGTGATTTCACGCGTATGCGGCTGGCTTGAATAAAGCGCAATCTGGAAGTCTAATTTTCGACCACTTTTTAGAGCAGCTGGGGACGTATAGCGGCAATAATGCGACGAATGTTACCTTCAGGTTGTCTATCGTCTCTAGTTTATCGGCGTAGACTAGTAACTTCACATATCCCTACAGAAAATAATCCAAAGTTGTTATTCACATGATCTTGGAGACCAATTCACAGGTCACAAGTCCATTACGCGACATTATGCGTTCATCGAATGTTTCCTTCAATAAATTGATTGTGGCGCTCACTGTGTGGTATTTTGCACCGTCTTGTTGAGATCACAGCTCTTCCACATTAATGCCATTCAAATGGGAAACGAACAAGTCAGTAATCATGGATCTATAGCGCTCTCCACTGACTGTAACATTCTGGCCGGCATCATTTTTGAAGAAACAACAGCTACTTCGGTACTATATGACGTCTCTGCGTATTATCAATTAGAGGATTCGTGGTGCGAAAACAATTCATGGTTATTCGAATTACTTGCTCGGATGGACAATTATGTCGTCCATAAAATGGACGTAGCGCTCGGTGAGTTTCGCGAATTGAACCACGATTATCAAAATAAATTTAAGTGTAAGTCTATTCATGGTGAAATGGCAAACCAAACTGAGCACAAATCAGCTGTTAGCTGTCAAATTGGCTGTCAAGTGCAATTCTAAAACCAAACATCGTTTATAAAGAAGAATCAAATATTAGAAAGAACAAAAAAATATAATTGTGTAAAAATTTTGTAATTTTTGTAAGGTTTATTTTTTCACAATCTACGTGGACAGCATTATTTTTTTATTATATAATAAGACCGAGATAACGACATAAGTCGATAAACATCTAGTTTTTTTTATTTTAACTTGCTGTATTGTACATCGTACGAATTATAAAGTGTGGCTCAAATCGAAAGCCGGATTTAAAGTTCACTCTATTTTTTTTTTTGCTTGTTAGTAACTATGGTACTTAACAATTATAATCTATGATACATCCGATTAGGAAATGCAATTAGCTTGTTGACCATTCTCACCGCCGGCAGTTTGCCCGTTGGTTCGTATTTGGTCAAAAAATAATCTTCAGCTATGAGGCGTTTTCTCAGCTCGACGGTTCCGTAAGCAAACAAAATTGTCACATTTGGGGCTCGGAAAATCTTTGCGTGATTCACGAGAACCAAATGCACCCCGAATGAGTCACTATGGTGTTGATTTTGGGCAGGCTGTGTATCAGACCCACACTTCTCTGAAAGCGAGCCCTGAAACGGTTTAACTGCGAATGACGTTCGTTACCGTAACAAAACAGACTTTTATTGACACCAACTGGACGATATGTACCTTGAACAAATGTGGTTCCAGCAGAATGGCGCCATCTACCATATTTACTGCATCAATTGCGTAATTTCACGGAAAGCCGATATCGATCTAACACCATATCGATTTAACACCATGCGTCTTCCTTTTGTGAAATTATCTGAAATCCAAGGTTAATGTCAGCAATCCACAAACAGTTGACGTGAAGAACGAAATCCGACGGGTTATCGATTAAATTGATCAGAGATTGGACGAAATTGCAAATGAAAATTTTCTGAAAAGTACCAAAATCTACAGCCGTAGCGATAATTGTTCTTATTTAATCGGAAAGTGTACACATTATAACTCAATAAATATCCAATCATTAAAAAAAATATTTTACTTCCAATTTAAATTTGGAGTTATCTGTATGTCATCTAATTGCATCTTGTTTTACTCTACATATATTTTTTTGTACATCTAACATTACTACTATACCGGAACAGCACTGTCTGCTATAATACAGTAAAATACTAGTGTAGCAGGCAGGGTGCCCAAATATACCTTTTACTATGGTGAATGTTATCTGATTATAACAATACAACACTGCACTATGAATCAAAATAAATATATATATATATATATTTTTTTTATTATTATTTTTTATCTTTGTTTTATTAACCACTGAATTGAGTTTAATTTAGCACGGAAAATTTTGTTGTAGTATTTAGAATGGGACTCATAGTTAAATTTAATTTTTTTTCTTAAAAATTTATTTTTTAAATAATTGTTGTTTTTTTAAAAATAGATTCTGGTGAAGAAACAATGATATATGTTTTTAGTTAGTTATGACATCCTGAAGAAGAAAATGGTATTTTTTGAAACCGGTAGATGTATTGAAACTCAATTCAATGGTTAATAAAATAAAGATAAAAAATATGAATTTTAAAGACAAAGTTAATATTGCTAATTTTAAAAGTATTATATTATTATTATTTATTACTGCACATTTAATATTATAAATAAAATTATTTCAATAAAATACACAATCTGTGTTAGTTTATACGTCAAGAAATTTAAAAAAATACTTTTTTTAGAGAAATTTTAAAAAATAATTTGACTTATTTCAAAAATTTTAATTCAATTTTTCTTACAAACAAATAATAGATATTTTGTAGTCATTTTCTTACAATATTAGTTTTTGAAATGATGTTGACATGGGTTTTTCAAGAGCGAGTTTCAACAGTTAATGCCAAAAAGATGTCTAAACGTTGACAGAACTTGACATCTTACGATGAAAACTTTAGCGCATCTGTTTCGAACATTACCTTGTTACATGTTTACGTTCACTGTTTTAATAAATCAAATCTAATATTATTTATTACCCTACAGGAAAATAATTGCGTAATCGATAAAATAAAATTAATTTTCATTGAAAATTATGAATATTAACGAATTTTTTGGAAGATTTTTCTTGTTGAACAAAACTTTAATTAGTTTTATACAAATGCTTTAACACTAAACAGTTAAATTACGCTTGTTAAAAAAAGTTCGTTTAGTATATTTCCTTTAATAAATTGATTAAAAGCCGGTTGTGTGGTCAGTAGTAACTATTTACTTGTAGTAAACGGGTTGTTTGATCGTTGGTAAAAAATATTTACTACTCGAAAGTACATCCCGTAGTAAGTTCATTTTTCTTCTTCTTTTTCTTCAATATTTTTTCATTTTTTTAAATTTATTTATATATATTTTGACATCCATATTTTTGTACTAACAGAGGTGGATACATAATAAACATACATAATACATAGTTTATTGTGTGCGATGGAGTAGACTTCACCTCTGATATATACAGCGTTGTCCTGGCTACTTTGCTAGACTGAAGTCTGTGTTAAAGCAGCTAGGATTTTTTTCATGCTGTTGTTGTGTTATTTGGAATAAAAAGATATCCGATAATAAAAACGACAATCGTTAATGAAATATGGCAGACTTTTCACAGCTGTCATCTGACACATTGATACTTTGAAAGTTGCTGTATAAGACAATTAAGTATTCAATATAATTTTAGTGATAGAGGGTTATTCCGATGATGATCTCGTTGTTTAATATACATTAGCATGTAATGCGAAAAAATTTCACCACCAAAGTGAAGAAAAATTCTTGCTTTGACAATAGTAAATTTGACTTTCGAACAACCCGCAAACGATTTTAGTAAAAAGTTAACATATTAAAAATTAACTACTGATCACACAATCAGCCCCAAGTACTTTAACATATAATTAAAATTGTTTGTCGAAAATGTTCTGATATTTTCATTTTTTATTTCTATCATGTTTCATTTGAAAAATTCTGAAATTTTTTCGCTATTTTTCTTAGTTTAAATTTTATGGTCTACCAGACCTAGATTATATTGAAATCTACGATCATATAAAGAATATTTTAACAGTGAAATATCCTTTCACCATATAAAATTCGTTCTAGAATGCAATGTAATTAACATGGAAATGGTGTCAGCACTTATCCTGTAATTAAAACAGCTGTTTGGAATGTAACGTATCGTTATGCTGACGTCAGTCTTTGCTAACCCTGACCGGGCACCAGTCAACTCAATTTTGTGAATTACGAACGTGTCACTAAATACATTACACGGTGATATCTAAATAATAATAATAAATAATTCCAACGTGAACATAAAGATAACACATTTAAGTTCCAAAATAATAAATATTAATGTTATGAAAAGAAGTGCCAAAAAAAGATTAAAAAATTCACAAATATATATATGTGTGTGTGTGTATATATATGTTAAAAAATATAAATATTACATTTTAGTCACGGTTATTATTGTATTTGTAGTTATACTGCAGTCATTGACATTCTCTTTACTTTTGAGGGAGTGTCAACGAAAGGAAGGGAACCAGCTTTACTTGAAAGTTGGTGCTGAGCTCCAGCCGCAGCTTTACGCCCGCAACTTGATGTCTCAGAAGCGAAACGAAACCATGTTTACGGCCTTCGGCAATCATTGTAGATGCGCTACAATAACGCGCCAATCCGAACAGTGTTCTGTATGAGTTATTGTACTAAATTCGGATACGGTTGTACGTCACTTGCTTGCTGTATACATGCTGGTGAAGAACAAGTTAAATCGTATTGCATCGGTAAAAATGGTGTGCAAATTTGTGAATTCAATCGCTATCATGCTTAACATATGACGTCATACAAAATAACTTTTATTTTCGAAAATATATTTTGTAAAAAGAAAAAATTTCGAAGCTCGCCTTACTTTATAATCTATTTTGCTGCAGTAATTAATATATCCAATCTTCAACACAAAAGCCTTAACAATATCGAGCTCGAATAAATTGAGTGACAAAATTAATTGAATCTGAAAATGACTTCAATCACCTAGAATTTAATTTTATAATATGTCATGTATTTCCTTATTTTGATGACTGCAATGCATGCATATTATATATATATATATATATATATATATATATATATATATATATATATATATATATATATATATATATATGTTACACGTAACGGAACATCTCACGGAATTGCCTGGTACACGGATATTATATAATTTTTATAATTATATATTTTTATATGCTCATGGTTTATCCAATGAAGTGGGATTTAGGAATAGTCTCGATTTCAGAATCATATGATTGCTTTATCCATAATATATCGTTCATTTTCATTAATCGTATATTACATAAAAATGTTTACAAATATTTTTCGACCATAAAAGGAGTATTTTTCCAAATACAATTTCAAGGAATTTTATATATATTAATATTATTTCAAGACGAGAATGATAGTTCATTTACATTAATAGTTCATTTTTAGGTGTAGCTTGGTATTCCATAGTAGTACCAAATGATAAGCGTGGTCCTAGACGGCTGGAGCTCTCCGTTAGTGTGCAGCCTTTTCCGTCTATACACAAGGCTTTGTACAGACAGTAGGGTCCCAGATGCGAGCCCAGGTCAGCACCGGCGCCGCGCCGATGGCGTACGCGAAATAATGCATAATTTAATGAAGCTAATTACTAATTATATTTCATTCATGAATTAATCATTCTGTCAATTGTATTCTGACACCTGACACCTGTCACTTATCGCACTTTTCACATAAATTTGTCAATTTCTATATGTAGATTTATCGGTTGAACAAAAGACGATTATGAAAACACTACTGGGGCTCCTAATTGGTTGAAGCGAAGATTTCTACTTGACTCTTATTGGCTGTATAATTCGCCAACCTCACTCGTGCTCGATGTGACATTTTTTTCGGCTGTCAATTAACGTAGTATTTGTCGAATAGCAATTAAAAACTGACATTTAATTAGTATAAATACACAAGCGATAAGCACTAAATACACAATATCTCCACTACTAGTCATATAAGTATACTATACATTGTGACGATATAAATTTGGGTCACGTACAAAATTGCCCCATCACTTAATTGTCAAGCACCTTGCAATTCACAAATAGTTACACTCAAATTGGTATCACATTCGGTTTCTAAGGTTATAAAAACGGTTGCATCTATGGTTCATTTTCGAAACCATCGACGAAGCTGTCAAACTAAAATGTGGCTGGGTGCGATTCACTATAACTAGAGGGTAAGTATTTTTTATTGTTCAATCACTAGTCCATAATCTACTATTAACTTGTTAATCTAATCGCATGGTAAATAATCTTTACATGAAACAAGATGTTTCCCTCTGGTTTATGCCTTTGGTTTCTAGTCCATACTTCTAGTGTATGCCTTTCATTTAGGACCTTTAATTACTACCTTTAGATATCGCCCGTGAGTTTGTCGCCTCACTGTAGGCGACATTTTATATTATGCTGATCAATCTTCAACAAATTCCGTTACGAATCCGATCGCGTCGAGCCTGGATGCTGCAGGCCAAACATGATATGGAGCAAAGACATTTGGTTGTCAAGGAAGGGCGTCGAACTCGCGATTTTATTTTATTGTATTTATTTTGTTTATTATGTTTCATTCTGATGAAATATATTTCTTTTTCTAATGAATAACATATTTTATTTATCACCTCCAGATGTTTGGGATGAAAGAATCCGCGGATCTTGTGTTCTTCACTCACTAGCCGGTGAAAGGAAAGGACGCAGGTCTTTCACCCCAACAACATATAATATATATTTTTTTTTTGGTCAATTTAATTTAATTTAATCCATTAATTGATATTTATATTTATTTTATTATTTATACAATTATATTAATAATGTAGTTAATTTCATTTAAAAAAATAACGCATATGATTTAAACTACCTTCCCTGACTGTTAAAATGTCGTAGATATAAGAAAATATTGCTGGTTTTACTAAAAAAAAATTCTGATGATACCTATGAATTACTAAATTAATTAACTATTAATAAGAATAAAATACTGTTTTTTTTTAGACCTATTATGTGTTAAAATGGTAAATAATTAGTTTTAAAAAAGGATTTTATGAAAATGTGTTTCTCTTCGAATAAAACAAAATAAATAGTGCTTGTGAAATTGAATTTGAAAATGTCAGAACATTTTTCAGTTGGTTCGCAGGTAGACGAGGAAGAAATAGCTGCGCAGGTATGATACGATACAAGTGTCTGAGAACATATAACGCGTTTTTATTTATAGGAGAAATATAATGTATAATCATTTTGTAATAGATCATGAATACCTATAATAAATCAACTAGGGAATTTTGCGACGCGGTTGTTCAGACGTTCTTACATAATTTCAGTTAGGACGATATGCAGCGCTAAATGTACCACCCAGTACTTGGACAACCTTAATGGTACTCCAAATCTAATATATCCAATACTTCTATGTTATATACATTACTCAAAATATTTTTTAGTGTACAGTACGAAAATTTTACAAAAAAATGAGTATGTAATGTTTACGTACTACTGAAGTGAAATTTTTAAGCCTCAGTATAGAGAGCACGTATTATAATATTTAACAAGATATGTATTGATAAACAATAATAATTCTTTATTAATAAAAATTAATTTATAACTTAGCGCCGTTTAAAATTAACTTAATTCTATTAAATTTTTGGTGTTTTACCTGTTGCCTCATGCATACACTCAATTCGCTATTTATTTATCCTTACCTTTCTTACCTATCTCTATCCCTAAGCCGAAGGAAGAAATAAGATGTCGCAGTGATTAAAAATCTATCAACTGCAGCAAGTTGAGTGCGCTTCGAACTTTCTATGGAAACAATACCGTCGCTTCACTGCGCTTTATATACTAAATATATTATACTAAATAATCATTTTTTCGCTAGTGTCATTATACACGCCGCGACGCTTGTACTCGCTGTGGAGAAGAATAAAAGAACCAGCCAGCATCCAGCCGTCTAAAAAAGTAATTACCTTCCTTTTCTTCCTCGTATTTCCACCTATAACTAAAATATTATGTCAACAATCTTGACTAATCTATCTAAATATTTTGCAAATACTACAAGTGCAGAACTTTCATTAATAAATTCGTTTATTTTAGTACTATGTTGTTTAGATTTAATATAAATGGCAATCATGGGAACTGTTTGTCCATTTTCTGCAGCACATCTTCAACTGCACAATTTATTTGATTATTTTACTTTAGTTGGGTCGTTTTCACGTTTTATCTAGCAATTTGATTTTAGTAAAGATTTATTGCCCGTATCCATAGATAATATTTCCTTCGGAGATTCGACTAAAAAGGAATTAAATAACGATACTGAATTCCGCGCTAAAGAATTTATGTATTATATATTTCGCGACTCTCAGATATCGAAGTCTCATTGAAATTTTATCAAAGTTAATTTAAATAAACATAGAAATGGTATAGCGGACAAATTAAATAATAAATATAAAACACTAGAAAACATTAGCCAATTCTAGCTTCAATTAACATATTCGTGAAAATATAAATTATTTTGAATAAAATACAGAAAAGTATTAATTAAATAACAAATAATCATTGCGACTGCTAATGCAATCTCGTTTAATGCGAGCGCATTAAATTGTGCGGGCCTGCGACCTGTGCATGCGAAACAGACGACTGCGACTAGTGAATTTTTCGCACCGCACGGGCAAAGGTTTGAAATATTTTACAATGTTACAACGGTATTAAAAAAAAAGAAAATCTGAAACATTTCAAGATGAATTTTTGATTATCAATTTTCGTTTCAAATCTGTCTGACGGCAGAATAAATTTGACTTAAAAAAAATTAATTTCCACGGTAAAAAAGGTGATTACAAAATGGAGCAATTAAAAATTGAAAAGGATCAATTAAAATTCGTAAATAGCTAATACGTTTCAAAACACCTATTATAACAATGACATTAATGAGGCGAAGTTTGACATAAGTTAAATTAATTATTTATTATAACGTCTCAAAATAGTCGCTGCTGTGAAAATTTTTACACTCGGTATAAAGTAATAATTAGGTCGATGCTATTAAGTCATTCACATCACATTTGGTCTGTTCTGAAGCTTAATTAGCTACTTATTCTGAAGCTATTATTTTTATCACGATAATGTTGTGACCTTGTTACTCTTTGCCGAGCAAAAAAATTGTTTGAAGTTTTAGAACATGATATTTATCAAATAACATACTAAACAATATAAATATGTGTACAATATCCATTTGTATGTCACACGTAAAGAAATTTAAAAGGAAACTGATAAATTGCATTAGAGTGAAATGTCAATTTGAAGAATACGAAAGACATGGATGTATAATCTTCTTGTTCTAAAGATATATTTCTAAATAATAAGTAAAACATTTAATTTTAAACCACTTTTTAAACAAAATGTTTTCATTGTTATTTATTTGATATCGAAGAACTATTTCTGATATGAAAGTATCGAGTACAAATAAAAATAATTTTAAATTCAAATTAAATGTATTAATTCGAAAGATATACGTGTAATATCAATTTTTTTCGAAAAATATTGTTATTGCTACCGGGATCCGAACTTGGATCTCTTTTAATTCAAGGAACGTGCATTATCCGATTATGCTATACCAACATAGTGGGTTGACGACAAATTTTCGAACCTACATGTTACACTTTTCAAAATATTACATCTATCATTCCATTATTTGAAAGCCATCTACTTAGTTTTTTCAATGTGTCCAAAATGTAATAAAAGTGAATTGTTAATTCTGGCATCTCCTATCGGTTTACTCAAAGTTATTAGAGATTCCGTATTCAAGATTTAAAAAAACATGATATTTCTCAGCAAGAAAGCAGAACAGAGTACCGCCGATAAATATCCAAAATCAACCACACTAAAGAAAAACAACAACATTTGGAGAAGTAGTAGAAAACTTGACCGCTGTGATTTGCCACGTACTATAATCTAAGAGACATGAACAGTTTGATGTGTATTACTGAATTGAAAATTTAAAAATGAATTTCCATGCTCAACGCATAACATATGGAAGGGCATTCAGGTCGATACCGGGGTTCCTCAGCCACGTGATGACTCATAACAAATAAACCACGACAGAGATAAGTAAATACGAGGTACAAAGGTTTTTTTACTAATTTGACGTACGGGCTTGGCATTAAAATTTTGTAGGTAATGTAGATTATCTCAAAAAATATATAAAAAAAGATTATCGTGCTTGGGTCACCATATTACTGGGAATCGTTGTCATTTCGAGATCACATTATGATCATGTCAACATCAGCAAATAGATTCTAACAAAATAATATTTGTACCCCATTACCTTTTTTAAATGTATAATTTTCTTCTTCGAGTAGCTTCATACAATTATTCCAGATCATTACTTCATGTAAGTAGGTTCTTAACTTGTGCAGTAACATAAATGTGTATTAAAAAAACTCTTCGTAAACTGTATGTTTGCCTCATAATAGATTATTATTATAGTCACATAAGGAAGCTTAAAATAGTTCCAAGAATAAAAACTACTTGTGGTCAAAGATTATACACCATTCAGGCTCCCAGAATATACAATCAAATTGGAAATAAAATTAAAACTTTAACTGATATTAAGGCTTTTAAAAGGGATGTTTCAAATTGGTTGTTGAAATTAGGAAGAACAGATACTGAGAGTAAACTGTTTTATATTATGAAATAATTCTTATAGCTATTTTTTGTGTGTTTTGATTTTGCATATTTCCCTTAACCTTATATGTACTTACATTCTACATATTGTATTGCACAGTGGTATTTTTTTCTCTCTTTTATACATATATATTTTTTTAATATTTTTACGTTTAATTAACTTGTAAATATTCTGTTTGATAGTATTTTGCCTTCAATGAGTTTTAGTTTTGTGAAATATAATTTGTTTACCAATTTGCGCTAAAAAAAGGCTTGCCTAGTTGGGCAATACATTTCAAAACGTGTGTAAAACATATTTAACAAACTGTCTTTTTTTTGCAGCTATACAAATGTTATATATGTCTAAATAAATTAATTAATTAAATGTTAATTAATGTAATTTTTATAATGTTGAATGAATAACTGAAAATTTATTTGTGTAGCGATTAATAATGGCGTTCGTACTCACGTACATTAAAACAATATACTTTCATGATATTTTAAAACAACACGCGAAATATTTGAGTAATCCGGTCTCCATTACAACATTGGTAATATTTAATGAACAAGGGGAATTTTCATGCAATTCTGAGTTTAATTGGACCACGCTGAGCCTGAAGTTTTACTTGATGGCGGGATCGTAATGTAATACTACTAACGCCATGTTCAAGAACGGTTATTATTTTGAATTACTTATTTATTGAAATACTTTTTTAAAAATTGAAATATTAAAAATTGGAATATTAAAATATCCCGTCGATAAATAATATTGGTACTTTTCAAATAAATAGTCAGAAAGTGTTTTTCAACGATTGGGCTAGCGAGGTTCGAACGTTTTTTGTTGGCAAGCGTTCTAACCATTCGATGTAAGTTTTCACATAGCCCAACAAAATATCCAGAAATAGAATCTAACACATTACAATATATTTACATTCTTTCGCTTTTTCCATATACATACACCTTGTTTGTGAAACAAGTTATGTTTGCACAGCTATCTTCTTGAAATAGAATACAGGATGAGCCAGGAAAAATTTGTGTCGGACTCATAGTGCCACCTGACGGTGGTTCTCGGAAGCTCGATGACGCGCCGCATACCGGTGCACAGTGAGCTTGCAGTAGATACTGACAGAGGGAGTAGGCGAAGCGGCCGGCAGACTCTGACCAGGAGTGGCCAATGGCGTCAAAAAGTATATTGCAATTACGAACAGAAGAAGGCTGATGGAATTACCGAAATAAAGAGAAAGGAAAAAAAGAAGCATGTTCCATCTCTCAGAACCCTTCTGCACAGCAGATTCACGTACACAACACATGGAAGGGTATGTAGTTCCAGAATAGGGCTCCTCAGCCTAATCAATAAATTTCCAGGTTTAAATCCTAATGGTCACTTTATTTTTTCGATAGATAGTTTTTTTCTGGGTACTTTTTTAAGTGATCTTTCATCTATTATACCCTATACTAATATTGCACATCGTCGCTATTGCTATTGTAGGTGTCATTTAAAGTTGTCTTTAAAAATACCAAAGGTGCCTTAAAAAATTTGTTAGATTTACAATTTTATGCAATAAATGTCACCCATGTCTAATATTTGTTAAAACTGCTGTGAATAATTTTTGGATATAATTACTGGATTATTTTTGCATTGCAGTTCAATAACATACATAAAATATTAAGTTAATTTCTTACCTGTTTGGATTATGTCATTTTTTTATGTTCGCTATATTCTTCGTGCTTATGCTATTGATAACATTCTGACGTCATACGTAATCATGTCAATTTAAGTTAGTTCAAGTTGTACTAATATTTTGTTTTTTCTTACTGGAAATAAAGACAAAGTACACTAAGTGGTGCATTGTTATAGCAATACAATAAGGGATTTCCACATTGAAAGTGACAGTGTCACCGCGTCCACCGGCTACACCCAAGATACAACATGAGATTTTTAGGTACTATGAACAGAATTGGCTATTCTATCTCCCCTATCTCACCTGCTTCCGACAGTCATTCTCAAGGAAACATAAATAAAATTAGAAATTGAATTTACAATATTATAATTTGGACAAATAATACAATTGAAACAAATAAAGAAAAAGAAAAACGTTGTCAAATTATTTGCGAGAAATCACTTCGTAAAACTACATTTTAATACACAGTAACCTCCATCAGCAGCATGAATGGAATATATTCATCATATTCAAACTAGCTAAATTAATCGACTTTCATTCCTATTTGACAAAATTGATCGGCGGTCGAGGAGCAATGTGATAAAATTTTACTTTAACAGATCAGTAGGTACAAGTTTTGCTGCCTGATGAATATCAAAGTTTTAGGGTTACTTATAAAATGACGTCGTTCACGGCGTGATGTTTAAAAAAGGGTTTTTCCAAATGAAGATAATCCGAGCGGATGAATCCTAATCATAATCATCATCCTACTCCATCTATGGGCAATCCTCAATGACTCTTCAGCTTAAGCGGTACTTCATCCCGATAATGGCGCCTCCCGACATGGAAGTCCATTATTAGAAAGGGATTTACATCCTGTAAGAAGACAAATACAATACAACACACTTAATATAATACGATGCTTAACGTTAGATATTTCTTACCCTTCAAATATTGAATTAAATTATTGCAATTTACTGCCTTCTACGAGATATTAACAGCGTTCCTGCGCTCTCCGTCAACGGAAATGCTTAGACAAAAATCCTTTCGCACAGTAGTGTTGCTATTACATGGCAACTAGTGATGAGCTAAACGTTATTGTGATTGTGATTGTGCGTTTGGTATTTATTTTATAACGATAATTGATAACTGATATTTTACTGTTAAAGGTTTAGTTTCCAGTATATCAGTGATTGCTCCATCAGTTACTAAACATCGTTACAATCGAACACAAATTTTACAATCACAGTCACAATAACGGTTTATCTATCGATGGCACTATCGGAGGGTAGGTACGATAAGTAATGTTATAATAGATTCTATACAAAGTTCAACAGCAAGCAATCGACGCTAACCGAATACTTTTCTGATAGTTTGATTTAATACATACTGAGTTCTTCTTCCTAAAATAAAATAATTGTATTTTAAATAAACCAATCTTTTAGTACACCTCCCCACTCTAACTCTTGTTTGTAAACGTACATATACAAATAAGTAATTCGAGAAATGAAACCAGTAAACTCGACCTGTCGCTGACCTATAATATTACTCTTTACTCTTTGGCTCCTGGGATGAACAGGAGGGGAGCCTTAAAAATGCGCAATTATTATCAGGCAATTGTCTGAAGAACCAAGTGAGAGAGCTTACCCTTGTAAGAAGCTTTGTGAATGGTGGTGAGGATTCCTGACACTTCTGAAGATTCACGATTACGATAACCGAACCACTCGTAAATTATATAGCGTAAGATAACCTAAAACCAAAACCATAGCCTAAAACCAAAAGCAATTGTCTGAGATTATGGGTGAGGTCAATAGAATAGGTACCTACTGTATTACTATAACATTAAAAAAATATATTTTAATAAAAACACATTTATACTAAGAAGTCCCAATTTCAAAACATAGTTCTGTAATATTAAAACAAATTAAGTTAATCAATTAGTAAGTTGTACAGAAAAATCTAACTTTCGAAAAAGTATTTGGTTACCACCTGAATAAGATCCCGAAACTTTTCTTTATTTTATAATTCTCAAAATTGTCGGAAACATAAATAGCAATGCGTTACCCTGGATAAGAAAAGTTTAGGGTTCATACTCTAGTAGTAAACGAACAATTTTTCGATAAATAAATTTTTTTGTCTAAAAATATTATCGCTGTAGCATAGTTGGATAATGCACCTTTCTCGGTTAGGAAAGAGATTCAGATTCGAATCCCGATAGGGCAACAACAATATTTTTCGATATAATCGATTTTATATGTAAATCTTTCTAATTAATATATTTAATTCATATTTATTATAAATATCATTAAGTGATTAATAAAACAAAATTAACAATTTAAAACAATGGATTTTAACAACGAATTTGATTTTGCTAATCTTAAAAATATTTTTTAGTATTAATTGTAACTATCTGATATTATACGGTTATGTTTGAACATAGCGAAAACATGGTGCTCTAGTTATATGATTCTTTGAATACACATTAAAATATAAATATTCTTCATACAATATTTTATAATACGTAGATAATAACAGACATTTTTTAATTAAAAATCCCTCCGCCCTTTTCAAAAATTCTTCATTAAATATGTACTCATTTAACTCTTGCATCGTGTGGCAGGGATTCGATTATTATCTGCAGCTGTGCATTGAAAATTATTTTATTATGTGTGGTAGAGACCAACATTATTTCATTAAATCATGCACTTTGTATATTTCTCTAGTTATTTTCAAATATTGCTGCATACAAGCAAATTTATTAAGAGTTATAAAATTTAAATGTGTAAATACACAGTCCAAATAAATGATTTTAGATATTTTTGTCATTTTAAGTTTTTTAATAACAATATGGACATAAAAAAAAAATTAACGTGAACTGTAAATTTGATAATATTCACTTATCAACAGTGATGAGCTAAAATATGACTTTGATTGTGTTTGATATTTGATTATAAATGTTTGGTTGTAAAGCATTGGGAACTGAAATTTAACTGTTGAAGGTAGTGATGAGACAAAATCCTAATCTTGACTCACTGGTGTGATTGTGATTGTGATTGATATTCGATAATATCAGTGATTTAAAACTGTGACTGTGATCACATTTTCATTACTAATACGCACGATATCCAATACACGAATAAATGAATATATAAAGAAACATATTTTGAGCTATTCAAACTTCATTTGCGTAAAAAACATAATCTAACATATATCTAATTTATATATATCTAATTTAATATCATCACAAATACAATGAAAACCCTTAAAAAAATTGTGTGAGTTTATTTTTCCAGTCAAATTCGTAAAACGTTTTTTTTTCAGAATCTACTAGATGGTGCTTATCACAAATTATAACGTCATTCCTTCATGAATATTTTCGTTTCACATGCATATGCGCCGAATCACGATTCACAACCAAATATAAATAAAATATAAATAAAATATAAATAAAATATAAATAAAAAAATTAAACACGAATCACGATATTTCCAGATATTCAATCACTGATAATGAGTGTGACAAATATATCAGTGATTAACTCACGGTTCATGATTTTGAGCTCGTCACTAGTTCGAGGTTTAGTTTCTAGTATACTAGTGATTCAATCGCAATGATGTCCAGAAGAGAGAAAGGGTACTTCGACTGCTGGCTGATAAAGGAATGAAAACTAGACTGAATTCGAAATTCAAGTAAGAATTGAGATGGCAACAAGCACTTTTTAGATAATAAAGATTCTCTTCTACTAGCGATACACAAACCTAACCATCTATTAGATAGCAATACAATGTTGTCATATTTACACTGCAATAGAGCAGCACATCTCATAGAAAGTCAAGATCTGGACGTTGAAAGAAACCACAATTGAAGAGCTGGTGGCATTTGAGACGTGGTAAAATCGTCTTCTATACTAAAGATATCTTAGCTTCACCATATTTTTTTTAAGTAGAGATACACACACGAAATGCATGTCACACCAATATTTTTACTATTTTTATACCAAGCTAAACACTTGTGCCGTGAAATTGGGACTTAACATAATGATATTCTAGAACGAAGCTCGAACCCCCGACCACTGTATTACTAGACAAATATCATAACTTTTTTTCGTTTGTCTTCAACTTACTGTGTTGGTATAGCATAATCGGTTAATCCATTTCCCGAATTGGAAGAAATCTAGGTTCGAATACAACAACAACAATATTTTTTCGATAAATTGATTTTATATGTATATCTTTCTAATTAATACATTAAATTTGTATTAAAAATATCATAGCCACTACACCAACAAGTACGTAATTACCAATAAACATTTATAGATAATATATATCATAATTTATCAGGAAAAGTAAATAAAATGTAATTGCAATATTAAAGTTTGAGTTTTCTACTACTTTTTGTACGATTTCTATAAAATTACAATTGATAAATAATTTATATTTTCCATTAATTAAACAACGAGATTCTAATATAATTTTAATAAAATATGTGTAGGTACACGAATGCAAAATATTTACATAATAATAATAAACTGTCTTGGCTCTGGGTTAGATAAACCAATCAGATTAAAATACTTCACTTCACAAGTTCGTTCACGACTATTTTTTAACATTAAAAATAAGTACACTGTTAAAATTAAAAAGTTGGAAAAAAGAGAGCCTTAATTTATCCTTTTTTAAAGATTACAGTCTTTATCGTGTAATTTATATTCGTTGACGTATAATAACATTATAATACTTGAATAGCCAATCAAGTCTACATGCATTGCAGATTGCAGACTTAATAATGCTAGGCGCCAGACACGAACACACCCGATCCACTGGGTCCCGAGCTTTATAAATAAATTTCTATCTGGAGAACTGCAGGTCAATCCCATCCATAAAAATAACTCACCTAGATCGATTCAATTAATTTTTTCTTTCCATTTTATAAATAAACAATTAGTCTGTATTTCAGATAATAGTGAACTAAAGTTAATAAAATAAAAATTCAAATTTTATTATTTCGATTTAATATCAAATAAATTTGTTAGATAAATTTAAAGTACTATTTAACGAATAATAGATAAAGTATATAGGGCATTCCTTAAAAATTATAATAAATTTCAATTTCAAACTCAAACGTACAAATTGTTAAATCTATATAATTAAAATATGTGTGTTTTAGAATGTTTTTTGCAGAAAGATTACAACTAATGATCCAAGGGTTGACGTAAATCATGACATAATTATGAAGAGTTAAGATGACATATTTTATTACGTAATTTGTTTTTTCTACTTAAAACAAAGTATTATTTTTTAATTTATTTATTTACAGCCTATCCCGAATCTTTTTGAGAGTTGTTTACTCTCATTTCGATTCGTCATAATGGCTTTTTTTTATTACATTCATTCATTAACATTATCATCATAATACCATCGTAGGTTGGCTCCGGCATCATCGTATCACAGCCATACCTGTACAATCTGACGTAAGACTCGTTATCGCATTAAATTCAGAAGTCAGCCAGAGAAAAGTTATAGAAATCATGCACCCCCAAAAGGGGAGGGCAGATGTCACATTTATGTATTGCAGTCGCAAAACTCGATCACAGTCTGGTAGAAATTCACCCTGTTCAGGTCGCAAGAGGTGCGAGGGAGAGCCAGTAGTAACTCTTCTCGGCATCGTCCATCCCAGCAACCCCCAACGAGAGACCCACGCCCTAATAAATTCACCGGAAATGTCCGTGATTTCTTTCATTTCTTAATATGTCATCGTTCCGGGGGATCCAACATATAAACAGATTATAAAATATTATCAGATATCAGCTTCGTCAATTTGACAAGGTGGGCTTTTGCTAGATAGTGGCCGCAATAGCCTAGCCCCAATGAACGATTGCCGGCTAAAAAAGGACTGAGTGGTTGGAGTCTTGGCTAAATCGTTTAAAATGTACAACGTCGTACCGCCATACATGGTACAAAACGATGTTTATATTTTTCTAAGTACTTATTAACTGATATTTACTTCGGAAACACAATTCATTTTAAAATATGTTTATTCTGAAATAATTTAAAAATAAAATGTTTAATTATAAAAAAATAAATCAAAAAAATTTGATACATATCGACTTTCATTCGAAAGGTAACCAATATATAATACGTATGTGTAATTTGAACTTTCTGAATATTGTATCAACTATCAATCTTTGATGGCCTGCCCTGCTCCGGTTGTGTTGTTGATGAATGTAAACACTTAAGCATGTAGGCAAAACAGAATTCCGGAGAACAGAACCCAACTTCCACGAGGGTCGAGGACGTCCTTTGAAGAACCACTCGAAACAATCCGTCGCCGACGAGAACACGCGCGTCGCGGCTCATCCACGAGCGGAGGATGGCAAAGTAAACAATACCACCAAATCGAAAGGCATTAGCAAATTCTTCCACTTCAAATTTCCATCGTCATTACTCTCAAAGGTTGTTACTAAAATGTGTTTATGTATTATATTTTTTTGGAAAATTGTAGCTAGAGGTATAATATCTCCACTTATGACTCTGGTCGTGTAATAAATTTGGTATTATGTAAAAAGGAAAAAACAAATGCCAATTTATCATTTGAATTTTACTTTTAAAAGATGGCTATAGATCTTTTTGTAACTCTAAGCACAGATTCTAATTTGAAAAAACAAATTAATAATTAGGTTGATTAATCATGATATATACAATTTACACAAAATGTATACAGAGTCGTGAAGTGCATACAAGCAAAAAAGTTGTGCATTATTAAAAAATCTGGGAAACAAATATAAATTATATAATTGGATTAACATAAACGGAAATATTATTTTACAATTAGCGCCATTGTTATACCATTATAGACTTTAATTACTTAGTTCTAAAAACAACCACGACATCTTACCGCGCCATCATCTCCATGGCGCTCTCATGTATTCGCCACATCGAGCTATTCACATTAGCCTGTTCCGTCTTTAAGCTAGTGAATTACTCGAGTCATATAATTTTCCATTCACTGAATTGAAAATTTATTTCGGTTGATCCGTTTTGTATAGAGTCGTTATTTATGCTGTTTTTTTAATAGGATAACATTATAAAGCCTTATAACTGCATGCAAATCATTAAAATGTCTACTTCCTCTTTTACTAATTCGCGAATTTTACTGTCTTACCATTTTTAACATGTTATTTTCATGATTGCTCTTTAAATTTGGTGCATGGTTTGGTTTTTGATCTGGGACAAACAAAAAGCAGTTGGCAGAAGTATTTCCAACGTTAACCTAATAATTATTTCCTTTAGTTATAACGTCAAGGATTTTCAAACAATAATTCAATTATGTTTAGTCATATAAGTTGTTCTTAAAAACGTCCATACATTTTTTATACGGGAAAAAATTATTATTTTACGTTATAACTAAACCTTTAAAAACACTATTAATAGTACTTGAAAATTACATATAAATACATGCTATGGTCGTATAAACGACGAATTTATTTCGTCTAAAGACCTTGATTAAACGAAAGTACAAATGTAGCGACCGGAATTCAAATCCACCGCCATCTCAGTCGGCATCGACGCTAGCGACAGCGCTCCCGGCTGCTGCTACAAACCTGGCTCCAAATTCACCGCTAAGGAGTCTCTTGAGTTTCATTTTTTTACAGCGGCGGTCTTGCCGACCCGGGAGCGCCGAGCGAGACCGCCAAATCGCTTCATTTCATTTCATAATCAACACGCACCTTCTACATCTTCAATCATTCATTTAATTCTTTCTGTATTCATTGTCTTTCATCATACTGTCATAATAAACGTCAACTCGCCAATCAAATTTATTTCATTTAACCACCGACATAACCCCCAAACATATATTACATAAGGTAACAGCATAATCTTAATCTATACCTACTGCACGCCACTGAATATATATATTAAAAGAAACACATTATTATTGTGAAGTTGCAGTTTTTCAGAACACAGTTCTGTGGTATTTTAATATAAATAAGATGGTATCAATTTAAAAGAACTACAGCATATTAGTTCGAAAATTTATCGTCTGTTGATGCAACAAAAGTATTTTTAGATAAATTAAATTTAAAATACTAAATTAATGTATTAATTATAAATATATACATATACAGTGAAACCTGTTAGATTGAACACCTTCTCCGAATGAACACCTCTCTACATTATATATATTGAATGCACACACAGCTATTTTCTCACTAATTCACCTTTTCTGAATGAACACCTCTTTACTTTGAACATTGAACATTGAGAATAGTATTTATCTCTTTATTACACACTGTTAGAATGAACATTAAATAATTTTAGACAAGATAAATATTATAAGAAATTGTCCCCCTTTACCGACATCTGACAAAAAACACAGTAAACATTTTTGCAGCCTACTTTGTTCTATACTGTCATCAACATGTCAAACATGTCATCAACATGTCAAACATGTCATCAACATCTAAGAAAAGAAAGTACAATGAAGTGATTTTAGCAGACAAAATCACAGCTATAAAGGATTTAAACAATGGAATATCTGTCAGGGATTGTGCCAAAAAATTTTCTGTTTCTGTTGGCACTATTGTGAACTGGAAAAAGCAAGAAAACATTACAACAGCAGCTTTTGAAAACCAAGATCTTTCAAAAAAACGACCATCAAGAGTTGCTGGTGAATCAAAATTACTTGACCAAAGAGTTTTTGAGTGGTTTGCTGCTGCACGTGCTCGCCATATACCTGTGTCTGGGCCAACAATACAAGGCAAAGCATTACTTGTTGCTGCACACATTGGCTTAAATGATTTTAAAGCATCAAATGGATGGCTAGAATGTTTTTGCAAATGTCACAATATTCCCTTTCGCAAATTGTCTGGTGAAAGTTCACATCTTGATGAACAAGTTGTAGAAAATTGGAAAACAAATTTTCAAAACATTATTAGTGGTTAGATATCTGGAATATTGATGAAACTGGTCTTTTCTGGCGAGGTGTTCAAAGGCAAACTTTTGTTCTTCAAAATGAAAAATGCAAAGGTGGAAAGCTTGCAAAGGAGCGTTTATCAATTGCCCTACTCTGCTCCGCAACTGGTGAAAAATTCAAACCATTTGTTATAGGAAAATCAAAAATGCCGCGCTCTTTTGACAAAAAAACACCAACTACTGTGGTATGGCAAGCAAACACTAAATCTTGGATGACTGGAACACTCTTTTATGAGTACTTAAAGCTCTTCAACTCAAAAATGCAGACAGAAAATCGTAAGGTTTTATTGCTTCTAGATAATGCGCCATGCCATCCAGTGGTTGATTTTTCAAATTTAACTCTAGTTTTCTTGCCACCAAATACTAGTGCGGGCACTCAACCTCTAGACTGCGGCATCATCAAAAATTTCAAGGTAAAATACAGAAAAATGCTCTTAGAGCATTTACTATCAACAGACAACACTTCAACAGAATGGATTTCTCAGACCTGGAATGAAGTAACAACATCAACAATATCACATTGTTTTGCAAAGGCTGGTATTCAAGAAATAACTTTAGTGTGCGTATAGATATTTGTGCTGATGAACAAGAGCTACAGGAATTGCAGATCTTAATAACCCCTGTGAGAATGTTCCAGAATTCGATACATCCACAGAAACTGATTGGGAGGAAGATCTTCTTTTTGTTTCTCTTGAATCATCAGATGAAGAAATTGAACCTATTGTTCAAGAAATTCAAATCCCAAAACCCACTATTCAAGATGCATTTGCCAGCTTACAGTGCCTCTCAGATTTTGCCAATACACATGATATTCAAAGTCTTTCACAGACTTTAAACTGTCCGCCATCAGTTGTGCAAGTACCAAGTGGATAACTTAAAACAAATGAAAATTGAAAGTTTCTTCTCAAAAAAACAATAAAAATTTTCATTAAATTAATAAAAAAATTAATTTTTTTTAAAGAATATTTTATTTATGTACCTGTTAAATTGAACACCTCCTTACATTGAACATTTTTTTCAGTACACTAGTGGTGTTCAATCTAACAGGTTTCACTGTAAAATCAATTTTGTCGAAAAATATTGTTTTTGCGTCACCGGGATTCGAACCTGGATCTCTATTTCCAATCCGGGGAAGTGGACTACCTTTGTGCTATAACGCCAGTATTTTTCTTGACAAATTTTCGAACCTATATATTACATTTTTCAAATTAATACACCTGTCGTTCCATTATTTGAAAGCCATCTACATTATTTTTACAGAATCTCAAATACGTTTGAGTAAACCGACTGCAGACGCCAGAATTATCAATTCATTTTTTTTAAATTTTGGACACATTGATACAACATATATTATTAAGGAAAACACATTCTTATTGTGAAGTTGTAATTATTCAGAACAGACGGTCTGTGATATTTTAAATACTAAATTAATGTATTAACTATACACCTATTATCTTTCTAATTAATACATTTAATTTGTATCAATATATGTATTTAATATTCACATGTGTAAATTAGTAAAGTATTTTAATATGTATTTTTCTTATTTTTATTTTAAATTTAGTTCTTTGGGTTTTATATTATTTACTATATATTGTATTATATCGTTGTTCTTACCTTCATGTACAACATAGGATTAAATAAAAGAAATAATTATTTTGTGAATGTATTTTGTGAGGTCTCTAATGGCTGAAATATTATAATATATATATTTAGCTTTCTCCTTAAATATGTACAGTAAGTAATTATCTCATTCTGATTTCTCCCGGAGGATTGTTGAATACGTTAATATTGACACACCTACATAATATTATGTACATGTGTTGATTTATATAAATATTATGTAGTAGTTGATTTAATATCGTATAAGACCTTTTATGATATTTATTCTGGCATCATACAGACTGAATATTATATTCCGGGCCGATTTAGTTTAGCCTCCATTTTGGTTTAGCGGATATTTGATAGTTCACATTTGATTGTCGTAAATAATTATTGATTACAATATATTATGGAGTATCTAATGTCTCAACAATGTGTTTAAGTCATTAAAATATTTTATCTAAATAATAATGGCAATGCTGCAACCATTAATAGTGATCGCTATCGTCACATGTTGGAAAACTTCTTGGTGGCCAAATTAAATTTATTGAGCCTGCAACACATGTGGTTTCAACAGGATCGTGCCACCTTATATACAGCCCGTGCTACGCTTGAAATTTTCCCGGGCGCATAATGTCAAAAAGTGATGATATCGACTGGCCTCCTCGATCACCTGATTTGACAGCTATCGACTATTTACTGTGAGGGTATTTGAAATGAAAGGTCTACGCCAATAAATCAAAAACAATTCCGATGCTACAGAAAAATTCGAAATAAAATTGGTAAAATAACACGCGAAGTGTATGAGAATGTTATGAAAAATATGATGGTTAAAAGAGCACGCATTTGTGCCGCAGCCAGAGACGGCCACTTGACAATTGTAATAAATTAGATAATTGATAAATAAAAACCAAATTAAAAAATTGTTTCATTTCCTAGTTATTCAAAACATCGGCCTGGATTTTAATATTCACCCTGTATTAGACTTATATTTTTATAGAAAATGTTTTTCTCGTTACCTAGCAGTGTCTGCCCAGCGTCTTCAGCCATTCGTAGAGGAGGTTAAGGGTAGCCACCCCAGGTAACACAAAGGCATCCCGCCTTTGTGTTACGCAGACTCTAAAAAGTAACGATGTATGCAAAATTTGATAAAGGCAGGGGGATGATCTAATATCCTAAAGAATACGATGAATATTTTTCTCATGGTTTACTCTAGTGTAAGTGAATAAAATTGGGAAAGGATGACATTCAATATAATATACATTTTTATCGGTAAAAAAGAAAGGTAGTTATGGAGAAGGAAGACAGTGCTTATGTTTAGCGCAAGGTTATAAATAATATCTATGTTAAATTTTGTTTAGATCGGTTAAGAGGTACAACAGACAAACGTACACGCAATTCTATATAGATTGATTTTAAATAAATAACGTATTAGGTTGAGTCGTAAGAACTGTCATATTTTTACATAGGAAAGTTTTTTTTTCTAAATTTACTCTGTTAACATCCATGTTAAATTTTTCTGTTGTATTATATAAAGAAGGGTTTCTTCCGACAAATTCTAGTTGGACTAAACAAGAAAATAGAACGGCAGCGCTAAATAGAAGAATAGCTACATATACAAAAATGGCCGTGACTGAAGTAGTTATATATGTAATATTTATATTTTGTATGTATATATGTGTGAACTTTTTACTTTTTATTAACTTTTTTTTATTTTTTTTTATTTATTAATATTTTCCTTGGTTTTCTTTTTCATACCATTATATTAATTTCATTACCTTAATGTATAACATAATATGTATTATCTCTATGGCGAATCGGGTTAAAAAAAAACCTGATTACGCTGAAATAAAGACATTACTATTATTATTATTAAACGGGGCCCTTATGAATTTTTAAAATATTGGAACAAAGTATGTATACTCGACACTGTTTACTTTTTGAATTTGATAAAAGCCATATTGTAACAAACAAAAACATTGCGATGTGTGCAATCGATGTTCGAACCAGTCAACGAAAGTTTACCAAGTTCAGGTCTTGTAATTTACCAGTACCTGATGAAGAACGGGCGGGGCGCCCTTTAACCACTAACGATGATATGCTAACCACTATAATAAAAGCTGATCCTCGTCAAAATACCAAAGACGTCGCATCAGTCAAACGACCATAGTGAGACATCTGCATCGCATTGGCTTGGTTTCCAATTAACCAATCGCAAGGCTGTTGTTTTTCACCACGACAATGCGCGGCCTCATTCTGCAATTTGAGTAGCTTGTTGGTAGAGTGGTCAATACGTTTTCCTAATGATCTAGGGTTCGCGCCTCGTTCCAAGACACCAGCAAGTTAGTCCTATTTTCCTAGCATAAGCGTTTATCTTAGTTTGAAAATAGTAAGAATATTGATGTGACATGTATCCAGTGTACACATCTCTATTTAAAAAAAAAAAATTATGACGCAGGACATATTGAATGAGATGCCAGAAAACATGCCAGTTGAGACTTGCAGTGACTTGCTTACCGGCTTGACTGCGCGTCTTTTATCAATATCTCAGATGTGCTTATCCGATCGTCATTGAATTATGACAATTTAATTCATTTGATAGTATTACAGAGATGTAACAAACAGCTTTGTAGAAAGTACCTATATCTTTCTGAAACATATATAAATAAACCGATTATTGTTCCTTTGTCATATGGGTAAAGTTATTTAAGTTCGTCTCTTTAGCGGCAATACAATGCACATACACACAAACGTACCTACAAATTTCTACAATTATTATGTAGATTGCGTAATCTAATAACGCTTTGAACTTCGAATGAAAGTAGGTCACGTAATATTCAGTCTGAGATCTTATTAGATTATAAGTCATTTATTAATAATTCAGTTAGTTCTAGTGATGGAAGTAATTGTGGTACAACGTAAAAAGATTTTTAATAATCATATATAATTTCTACTAAATAGTACTAAATTGATTATGTAACAAAAAAATATTATTAAGGGGAGAACACATCCTTATTGTGAAGTTGTAATTATTCAGAACAGACAGTCTGTTATATTTTAAATACTAATTAAAAAGATATAGATTAAATCCGGCTCTACTAACGGTTTACTCAAAGAATCAAATTTGTCATCAAAAATACTGTCGCTGTAGCATAGTTGGTAATCGGAAAATGGGTAATTGGAAAAGAGATCCATGTTCGAATCCCGGTAGCGCAACAGCAATATTTTTCGATAAAATTTATTTTGTACGTATATCTTTATAATTATTATATTTAATTAGTATTTTTTTTAATTTGTTAAATTCTTGGTGCCTCAAGTTTAATTAATATATCTGAAAAAATATTATGATTAAGGATCCTGAATCACGGTTCAGTTTACAATACACATTACGTATAATCCTGAAACTTAAAAACTGTCAATTACATCCGATATCAGACAATAAAGTATTTAGAAAATCGAATTAATCTGTGTACAGTTTATTATTATTTTTTATTGTACATGCCCTATTCAGGCATTAACATATGTTTTTTACATAGTAGAGAATCACATTAGAAGCGTAATACAAAGATAATAATTATATTATATCTGCATGTTTATCATAATCAAATATAAAAAATGTGTTGTAAAACAAATTGGAAATTGTAGAAACATGAAAACAAGCTTTGGTCTGTGAATAATTTTATTAGATGTACCTACGTGTAGTATCGCATTATTCAAGCGTTCAAATGAACGTCTATTGAGTCAAGAAAGCAGTCCATCATTATAACAGCTATTTTAGTATTTGAGACGTTTATCTTTAAAATATTTGCACAATTACTTTGTGGCATCATTTTATATTAACAATTAGACAAAATACTTTGTTTAAACCACTATTTAAAAAGATTCCAATACAACCAGCTTTTTATATTAGTAACAAATTAAAGAATTATATATTAAATAACAAGGATAAGGACGGTATTTTGAAAAAATCGGGGGTCTACGAATTAATTTGTAATGATTGCAATTATTTTTATATAGGTAAAACATGCAGAAAATTTTGATATTAGAATTAAAGAGCACTTCAGATGCTTAAATAACAATAACAATTCAGAATTTTCCAATTACCTTTTGAAAACAAACCGTTCTTTTGATATTAACGAGGGTTTATAAATTATACATAAAATACTACTGGGGGTTTACAATTAAATAAACTTTAAATTATAGAATCAAGAAAAAGTGTTAATAGCAAGCTAAATATTATAAATAATCAAATAGTCACTTTTTATATTTGTTTTCGTGTTAGTTCTTACTTATTCACCACTTTATAGTTTTGTTTTTATCTATGCTTGTGTTTTTTAATTTCAGTATACATTATTTCCTGAGGAAGATGCCATAGGTATCGAAACGTATAGAATAATCAATAAATAGTGGTTTAAATTAAGTATTTTGTCTAATTATTAGTTTATACTCGCCATTTATACAAATATTCTTCTCCTTCCGCTCTAGTTGCCTAAGCAAACTTTCTTACCTTACCTTTCTTACCTACCTTTCTCAGTGTGGAATCTGAAAGATGTTTTATGAAGGTTAATGGACGCTTACTTACATGGCCTATGTGTAAAGATGAAAAGTATGAAATATTGCACAATTAATGAGTATATGTAATAACCAACGTAAAATTTAAATTATAGGTCATTATTCAAATCATACAGCGCATTATTCAGAAACACGCGCGTAATCTCGGTATTCTACGCAAGAACATTGGGTAGAGAACTTTTTAGGACGATTCACGCACTAAATTTGTAATTTTTCGCAGTTTTTGCCGAATACCTAAGTCACTGTACAAGATCTTTGAAGCGCTACACCCTTACGTAAATTGTTCTTACAAAGTTTCGTATTCCTTTGTTATTACATCATTGAAGAATTTTATCAAATATTTATTTTAATTATGTACTACTAAAAAATTTTCTAACAGGTAACATTAATCTTCATAATAAATTCGTATGGCTCATTTCCACGGATGTGATTCTCATCTCGAGATATTTTTTAAGATAGCAATTATATTATTAAGGAAAACACATTCTTATTGTGAAGTTGTAATTATTCAGAACATAGGTTTGTGATATTTTAAATACTAAATTAATCTATATATTTATAATTAATACATTAATTTAGTATTTAGTAATTATATTCCCATAAGATTCTTTAGAGCCAACTCTCAGCTTTCGTAGTCCACCATGTACCAACACTAAGTCTTAGAGATTATAACACAGCCATTTGTCTCGTGCCTCACTTCGCGCTTGCTGTAAGTCAGATCATTGCCCACTTATATTCTTTTCATCCATTGGGCAAATTTGAATCTCACCTGCATCAGTTAAAGCAGAGTAGATTTTATAGTTTAATGCCCTATATTTGTCTAGTTCTTGGAAGCGAAGCCTGGAGCTAGCATAAAAATTGAAAGTGGACTGAATGCAGTGGAAATAAGATGACATTTATGATAGGACAGAAAACAAACAAATTTGAGTTTTGATGGCACCATAAATAGAAGACATCCATTGAAGACTTGACGTAACCAAGAAAACAAAATACTAGAAGATGATTCTAGAAGTCTCAATAATCAACGAGTGGATGAGATAGGTCTTACATCAGTGTCAATGTTGTATTAAATTAGATTTCATAATTTAACATATTGTCTTAAAATGTTATTTGTAAATTATACATTGAGTTTGTCCGACGAGATCAGTATGCTATATTCATTTTAGTTAACTGTAGTCAGCTGCACGTGCCAATCAATCTCATTAAAATCTCTCAGTGCACATAAAATATTTTAGATAGAATTTAGAGGAAAATAAATTATTCAACCTCTCAGGGCGCCGAGAAACAGTTTAAATAATTTGAAGACCAATATTATTTCGCTAAGGACGCTGATTGCGGCCAGCATTGACGAGGATACTAAAACAGAGCATCGCTGCAGATGAATTCATCAAAATTCTTCATTTATGGTTTCTTTTAATAACCAGAATGAAATATTCAAAAATTTGTATCTTCGATGGAGCGATAGAATATATGAAAAAAAATTACTTCCTTTTGTATTTTTTAGGATTTTTTCAAAGACAACTTTTATACGATGTCTGACACTATTGTAACTATATATATATAAGTACATAAGTATTAGGAAGTAGTCCTAAGTACACGTAATTCATTACTGAAGCCTGTTTCAGAAACTGGGTATGCGTAAATTAGCTCCCACATACTACAATACGTACATTTTAAATAAAAACATCTCTACTCCAAAAAAACAATCCCTCATTATAGCAGTGACTTTCTCTATTCACTTTAAATTATAGCTACAGTTATTTGTCTTTGTCAGTCTTCAATAACTCAAACTAACCAAATATTTATGATGGACAAAAACGATTAAAAAAAAATGGTGTCGTTGTGTATTAAGTCTTAAAGTCTCGCTACGTGGAATCTGTTGAACTCGGAGAACGTTCATAACATTTATTATTTTAAAATATTACTGTAAATTAAACTAGACTATTTCAGATGAAGAGTTAAATTTTATTTATGAAACCATTTCCAGTAAACCAGAAGCGATGTATTAAGCGAGTATTTTTAATATATCCAAAACTTTGACATCCGTGGTTTCCATTAACTAGAAATGTGTCCATTTTACCGAGCCAAAATGGGTGTGCTTAATACAAAAGCGCCATCTGTAAGTATTATAGTCACGTTCAGGCTGTGTATAGAAGTATCAAAGCGTAAACAATAAATTGTATGTTAACAGAACTAATTAATTATGTGCTTTTAAATTATTTTTACATTAATCCATTTCTTTCAATGAAATATTATTTCATAAAAATAAAACTAAATATTTTCGTAAAATAGTTTTACTCGTACATATCTTCGATATGGTACCAAAACGAAGTGAAAAGTCGTTCTTAAATAAATATATTTGACTTAACATTACAATTGAACGCAGAAAATATTTTTTTGAAATTTAGTGGGTATTAAAAAGATTGAGTACTTCTTTACAGAACTATGTATATTTATATAACCCATAAGCATTCCTAGAAAAACATAAGGGATTACTGTCGTTGAGTAGAGCGTACACGATAGAATATTTTATCTCAAGAATATCTCAAAATGTCACATCCGCTGTTGTTAATTTAAACATTGTCAAAAAAATTATTTATAGTTAATCTAAAATGGCTTTTTATTTTTAATGGATGTGTTATTTGATTATCTTGTTATTATTTTAGTTCACTTTTCATGTAAAAATTGACTATGAACATGTTTATACTATTCATCTAATTCAACTTAAACTGTATTGTACTATGAAAAATAGAACTTACATCGAGAATCATACCCATAACCTTTTGATTACTTCTTAAAAATGTTCATCACGTGCCCAAACTATAATATGACAACCCACCGTAACCTATATGTTTATGTAAATACCTTCGATAGCTGGTTCCCAGGTTTCTGATTAACAATAAGCAACATATGATATGCACTAACCTTTTAGTCCGACGTTGTTGTTCTTTTAACTAGGTTGTGTTCTTTAGATTTCGACCTACCTAGTGGTTTATTTGAACCGCTGGACTAGTCAAAGCACGGGATGTAATAACAATGACGCCTATCGGTTACCATCTTCTTAGCTTTCCGAAAAAAGGGCGGCAATACTCACATACACACATGTACATTATTATAAACCAGGAAACCTAGTGATGCCAATCGAAGTAACAAGGCGCGTAAACACTATAGATACTACAGTTAGTATGAACGATGCAATGGCATATAATATTAATTGTTATATCCTTGCACCGATTATTACGACTGCAAAGAATGAAGTCTTCTTGTACTACTTGTGTGCGATAATTCAGGTAGTCAAGATAACTCAATGTAACAAGACATTTACAAGTAAAAAATAATAGATATGTTCTAATCTACGATTCCGGAGAGAGAGAGCACGCGACGCTCTTTTATCCCTTCCACACATGATACATTACATTAATATTATATGAAAATGCGATATTACAATAAATTACAAATGCCAAATAAGTGTAAGCATAATTAAATATGTACATATATATAAACAGAAAATAAAAAAAGTATAAACAAATATTTGGCACAAAAACTTTGTTGGAAAGATAATGTTATGACATGTTTAAAAATGATTTCGCGCTTATGGGTGCCGCGGCTGACTCGTATAAAGTCCAATTTTCGACCACATTTTGGAGTAGCTGGGGACCGTATATCGGCAATAACGCGACGAATTCTTCTAAGTCGTCTATCATCTCTGGTTTATCGGCGTAGACTAGCTACTTCACATATCTCCATAGAAAATTATCCAAAGGTAAATTCCTTCAATAAACTGGAAAAGTGTTGCCAATTCGAAAAACAAACATCTAAAAAAAACACAATTTACAAACATAGTTATAAGGATATTAAACAAAATACTAGTGGCTTTGTATTTGAGTATACTCAAAAACATTCCTTTCATGAACCTCAACTAGGATATCATAATCTCTACTAATTCCAATTCATTGTATAATGTCCGATTTTATTATATTTCGTTTTTAGGTCAAAAAGATTACGTGACCTGCATTTAGGTATATATGGACCGTTTCATTTATCGACAAGCAGGACCAGTCTGCCAGTAGAAGGTATAACAACTAACTTTGTGTTCAAACTGCATCGCTTCCAATATTGACATGTCCCGTGAAGCGAGATTCAGTTTGAATTTCCTATTGTGACAAGAGTGCTTTCCTGGGTAGTGCTCGTTTTCAATTTTCTTCTTAGATGTTTATTTTATAAATTAATTTTAATTTCTTTTGTATTCTTTTAAAACATTCTTTCTACTAATATTTTACAGTTTTTTAATAGTTTTATTATATTATTATTATCAACATAATAGTCATTTTGTTAGCTTACTGTAAAATTCTTTTATAAAAATATGCCTTGAAGTGAAATTAGATTAATTTTTTTTAAAAATGTGTTTCTTATATTATATTTTTAATATATTCATTGATAGATATAACTGGTGCATTGATAGATTCCTCTTCACCACTAGTACAAGCGTCGCGGTATGTCTACAATGTTAACACTCGCGAAAAAGATTATGATATATAAGCGGGATTAAAGTAAGATTAATTATAAGCGTTAGCGGAGTAAAGCAGAGCGAAGCATCGGTAATTATTTGTACAAAAGTTCCAAGCGCACTGAACTTGATGCAGTTAGAAGACTTGAATAACTGCGATATCTTCTTTCTTCCTTGTGCTTAACGATAGGTAAGGAAAAGAAAGAGATATGGGGGTTAAAATTTTGTAAACCGCGAATAGAATGTATGCATGAGGCAACAAAACGCCAAAAAATTTAATAGAATTTAATTCATTTTAAACATATATCACTAGCACATAAAACGTTTTCAACATGTTTTTGTATATTATAAACATATTAATTTTTTGGCCGAATAAAATTATTATTTTTAATAACAGTACATATTTGTTGTGAAGTTGCAATTTTTTTGTGATATTTTTAATACGAATTAAATTAATCTAACTTTTCCTATCCGGGAAAATACAGTACCATCTCGCCAAATCAACCGATTATGGTTCGATTGATAGTTAGCTAGTGTGGACAGAATGAAAATCGTTCGTATAAATAGAATTCTAATATTCAAGTATGCTAATAACTTAATTGTTCTATATAATTTCGTGCAGAAACCCGATGAAATATTATTATAATAAGTTGATTCATAAATAAGTTCCGTTATTGTAGGTTCATTATTTATTCTGAAAAAGCGATATTTCTATGGCATCTACTTATTTTTTAAGTTTTGTAACCATTGTTATATAAAAGTATTAAATTCCAAACCAAAATGAACGAGTAAAAAATGCTTCATCGCCACGTAACCGACGACCAAAGCTTTTTTATAATCAGTCAACCATTAAAGTCTCAAAAAAAATTTTTTAGACTTTCATGATCGATTTTAAAACACCCTTCTCACTCTCCATATCTTGCTCTAATATATTTCTACATGTTAAGATCACCGCAATGCATTGAGTGAGATAATTTTCCGCAATTATGCAGAAGTTTATTACTTTATTAACACATTTTTCTTTTCATAACCTTCAAAACTCTTCGAAGGAAATAATTAATTATCATATAAATGAGATCTAGAGAAATTGGGAAAAATGTGGGAAATTGCAATATCAAAACATAAGATCAATTATAATTAAATGAATCAACTAGAAAGATATACAGATAAAAATAATCTCGGCAGCAACCAAATATTTAGATTCTTTTGTATATCTTTTTATTTTATCATTTAATTTGTATCATTAATATCTTCAGTATGCATTAAACGTGAAAAATGTACAGATAAATAAATTAAATTATATCAACCTTTCCATGAAATTTTTACATAAAAACATTAATAAATAATTTTCTGTGCATATAGTACAATATGTATATGACGAATAATTCAGGTTCTTAGGTATCATCCCTATGTGAGTTAGGAATTCTGAAATAATGGAAAATGCCGCGGTTAATTGTATAATCTACATTTTCTCGGGTGACATCTCAGAAGACCGCAAGATAACCCTGAAAGCATTAAATAAGATTACTGCACGAACTGCTTCAGCAACCTTACTGCCTTACTTATATTTTTTAATGTTAATTAATGAATTATTGTAAACTATGGACGTGTTATACATTACAGAAAAGTTATACCATACTAAAATGAGAGAGACAGTAATTTAATTAAAATAATGAACCACATACGCTAGAATGCGCTCAGAAAAGGCACAAGATGAATAAAATATTGCCACAAATTAAGTTGTCATATCAACCTAAATATCTATCGTTCTGTATCGCTTCATCCGCTATGCTTACGGTCTTCGGCTGCGCCGACATGTCGGCGAGAATATCAGGAATCTCGATGGGCAATGTTGATACTACGGAGAATGACGTGTGTTCACGGATTCTTAAGGAATTCGTCTCTTCCGGTACGCCTAGCAATATTTATCAGAATGGAAGATGACTTTGAAATGAAATGACGGTGGGCGCGCGTCCCTGGTTAGTACTGGCGCCAGGAGATAGCGTACCCCGAAATTCAAATCGAACATAGATATACGACTGAGCGATTAGTGTACGCGCCTCGCTCCCCGGATCACCGGGGCACCACGCTATCATTTCATAGGGATAAAACCGAATCAACGAGGAATTATTGGATTACCAGGCGGAATTTTCACGCATTTTTACCAAAGACTCTTGTGTACTTGACCTCATATACGTGTCTAATGAGCTTCCGCGTTTGAGGCCCATCACGCACTTGTCACGCGATACGTTGACAGTTGATCCCCCGACAGTTGATCCCTTCGACAGCTTTTCCCTCGGACAGTTAATCCCTCAGACAGTTAATCCCTCTGTCAATTGATCCCCCGGACAATTATTCCCCCCGAGCTTCTTCAAGTACCTATTTATATTCATGAATACCAACATCCGTGAACGTTATAAATAGGGTGGGAGCGCCGAACTGAACACGAAACAAACACGAACAAACTCGTACAAAATTACATATAAATCCAGATAATTAAGAATATTTTCATATTTTTAATACATCGTTTTTAAATTCAATTTTATTACTTTTACAAATTGTGATGAACCCTTTTTAATTTATTATTTTAACATTTTAGTTGTTTTTAATTTTACTTGCATTTTAATATAATTAACTTGTAATACAGTGTACATAATTACAAAACCATCATTTATTTAAATTAAACGATTTAAAATATAATTGTAACAATAGAAGCAAAAGTTTTTTTTTTTCGTTAATCTTTCTATTATATTCATTTTATGTGGGGTGAAAATTATTTATTAAATTGTCTAGCTGATTTCACAAGTAATTATTTGGGAATAAATTTAAAAAATTAAAAGTATAAACTACTTAGAAATATGAAATCTCTAAAAGTATTTTCATCACGTGCTGTAGTTAAATATCTAATACAAAGATTTATTGATTATATACCTTATATAAAGCGTTCAGTAGTAACAAATGATATAAAATTGTCTTTTTGTTACGGTCGGTTGGTTATGGATAATGGATTTCTTTTATACCGACCAGCAAACCGCGATTATTACATCATAAGATGTATTCAAAAGGTTTTTTTTAAAGCCGATTGTGTCAGAATAACTATTTTTTACCAGAATAAAATAAAACGAAGAAAATAAAAATTCTAAGTAAATTAAAATAACTTTATTAAGGAAAACACATTCTTATTGTGAAGTTGTAATTATTCAGAACATAGGTCTGTGATATTTTAAATACTAAATTAATGTACGAGTATTATCGTATTATCCCGGTGACGCAAAAACAATATTTTTCGACAAAATTGATTTTATATGTATATATTTATAATTAATACATTAATTTAGTATTTAAAATATCACAGACCTATGTTTTGAATAATTACAACTTCAAAATAAGAATGTGTTTTCTTTAATAATATATGTTGTATCAATGTGTCCAAAATTTAATAAAAATGAATTGATAATTCTGGCGTCTGCAGTCGGTTTACTCAAAGATATTTGAGATTCTGTAAAAATAATGTGGATGGCTTTCAAATAATGGAACGACAGGTGTATTTGAATTAGAAACAATGTAACATATAGGTTCGAAAATTTGTCAAGAAAAATACTGGCGTTATAACACAATTGGTAGTGTACTTCCCCGAATTGGAAATAGAGATCCAGAGTCGTATCCCTGTGACGCAAAAACAATATTTTTCGACAAAATTGATTTTATATGTATATATTTATAATTAATACATTAATTTAGTATTTAAAACTACTTTGTTTTAAAGTGTATATATATATATATATATATATATTAATTAAACACTTTTCCGACAAGTAAAAGTTTCTGGTCTGTACACGATGGTAACCAAATATTTTTCGCTAGATAGATTTGTTATATTTTTTTTTTCAATTCATGTATTTTATATTGATAGTTTTATAAATTCCTATGTTTATTTTATATGTATATTATTTTTTAATGGATTTTATTAAATTATAGAGTTAAACTAGGCAGGCCTTTATGTTGAGTACCGCACATATTTATATTGCGTCAAATTGTCGATGCGTGGTTTTTTCACCTGAGACAAGTTAAAGTATTCAGAGACATCTTCATCCTGAGACACTCCATCTATCACCGGTGGACTAGTAGACTATACTAGTATTTATGCTAGCCTGCCAATGTTTCAGTTGGAAAAATTATAAGCTGAATACGCCAGCACAGATAATATATGCAACTTCTAAATTCTTTCAAAAATCATCAATTTTGCATGAATTGCATTGGATCCGTTTCCCTGAATAACTTGAATTTAAATTGTGCCGGGTGATGTACAAAGCAACACATACAACGACGCCTCTGTATCTTCAAAACCTCTGCATCTCAACCAACTTGAATGGTAGACATCAAACTCTCAGGTCAGCCTCTACTTCAGCTGCAGGAAAAATTGTAGAACCGACCAGCAATTGCCAGATGTCTAAATTCAGAGAACGGGCGTGAAACGTGAAATTCTTTTCTCTCACAAAATCATATCCATAACTTTAAATAACATTTTTAAATTTAAATACAAAAATAGTTTAGGACTAAACAATTTATTTGTAAAGCCACCCCCTGAGGGGATTTTTTTACGAAAATGCCGCTATAAAAATTATCTAATTTCATTATTATTTATTTCTCCATATTTTTAATCAAAATCCAAATCCTAAAGAGGTTCAATATCGGAAGCTTTGACAAAAACTGACGGGCGTGCTAAGAAAATATATTGATATTGGAAAAAAAATTAATAGATATATCTTCAAAGGCCCTACCCTCTTGGAAATGCCGTGGTGATATTATAAATACATCTCAAGAATATTATGAACACCTCGCCTAATAGCACTCTTATCGAGACTATCTAAAATATATTTATTTTGTCACGACATTTTTTTTATCGAACGAAGAAGAAACATTATTAGATTTGGAACATTATTAAAATCTTCCAAAATACATGTCGGGCTTCTTTTTGGATATTCTAATAGCTTTCATCTAGAGGAGTTGTTTAAAATATTCAGATTTTTAGGTGCGCAATCTCCGGGTTGCACGTCCCGTAGAGAGGATATTTGCGGTTGTAAGCCAGAATTAGCGCTAGGTGGGGAAGAAATATTGGGAGATAGAATGAGAAAGGGTTAGTGAGGGTGCTCGAGGAACTGGGATTTGGGAGGAATGTTCGCCTTGTCTCAAATATCTTCCTGTCTCTCAAGCCTCCGAACTCCCTATAGTCGCCGCCAAAATCCACACACTGCGAAGATGTTGGGACGCGAGGACAAATGAAGACGGTGATGTCACCCACGGTACACAGAAACAACAAAACAATAATCCACAAATCGCAACCAGAAACAGTGTACCACAGCACTGGAGATAACTGGTCCACAACGCGAACGATATCGCCGTTGTCGAAATCAAATTATAATATTGACCTAGTGCCCGATCGAGCATTAATAAATGGATTGAGGACAGGAATATAAACACGAACATGTGACAGTAACATTCTTTGTGGCCAAAATTAACGCGCGGCAAAAATATGCAATAGAATTTCATTATTTTCATTAATGTATGAACTATTATTACAATTTTAAAACTATGTCCTTAGATTTATTTTGCAATGCTTTCATGTACAGTCTACGGTATATAATACTGGACGACACTCGAATATTGAGAGACACCAACGTATTACGATAAATAACAGAATATAGCAAACACTAGATTTTTTACGAAGAGTACAAAACTACGAATGTTACGAGGCTATAAATAAGGGTTTGTCGATAAGCCTTGTGACACAGTTCACACCGTGTCCAAGTGAAATAACATTAAGAATAATAGTCCAACTATGTGTTAGAAAGTGTTTCTTCTGTCCAACTCCAATTCTAATCTGCAATATATTTAGTGTATTACTTCACTGAATATGTATTACATATACATACATTTCTTATCCTCTTAATATTATTTAAATTTAAAAAATATTATAATTATAATAAAAAAAACTATTAGGATTTATTGTACCGCAAGATGGTGTGAGTAGCAACTGGGAGGTGAAACTATAATTATTGAGGAATACTTTTTGGCATCCACGAGACGCAAAATAAATTAGGGTAAGTCTATTCTTTGATTTATTATTTTTACAAATGGTAAAAATGTATTACAGAACGATAACACTATAGAATAAATAAACTACCACCAAATTCTTAACACAGCTAATCAAACGTTTATCATAATAGCTGGTTTTATTATTGGTCAATGTAATTAATATATAGTACATCCCTTTGAAATTACTCCTAAAATAAGATTCATTATATCTTTAACCATTAATTTGTGTTTAAAAGCTTAAAATCAATGAATCCTCCCCCTTTTTAATGTTTATTTTGAAAAAGTATAAATAAACATTGGCGTTAATGGAAACAAATAACGGGGGTGAAAAGGAACATCTAGTGGGGTTAATGGAAACATGCCAAAACGTGGTTAAATACATCAGGACCCCTTATAATCAAATTTACAATAAGGTAGTGTATTAAAACATTAATTATTTTGTAACCCTGTTTCACAATTGATTATTACACTTTATACGCTGACGTTGCAAAAACGTAACGGGTCATATTCTGAGAATTCGGTAAGGTATCTCCGATATTGGTTTAGGTGCACATTACTAAAGGAGGTGAAATAAGATCCCGTGGACTGTATCGATTATAATATTTACCTGAATTGGATTCATAAAGGAAAATATTCACAGATGGATTGCTCTAAAGTCCTGGGTTGGACGTCGTTTTCACCTCCAGTTGACTAGCATGTTTGTTATGCAGAACCGAGAAATCACTGCACTTTCGGAACTATCGGAACACAGCTACTTCCTGGCCTCGGCGTTACGCACGGCGCTGCTGTCGGACGACAGAAAAAAGGCACATGATCTTGACAGTTCGGTGTCAGAAAGTAGATGGCCAGAGCGGGACAGGTATATTTAGGTATATTAAGGTATATTAAGTATATATATATATATATATATATATATTCAGGTATATTAAGGTATATACAGGTATATTAAGGTTTATTGAAAGGATAAATGCATAAGGAGCGGGTACTCGACTTGCGTTAACAAAAGGTTTAATTTACCCATAAACCCGTATAGGTATTGTTCTGTATTCATAGAACACATTTTTGACGCTTCTTGAGAACCGGTCGCGATCTATATTATTGACACCTTCCCATGTTCAAATTCCCACCCATCCTTTTTCCCTACTGCGTGTCTTTAGTGTGACTAGTGATCTTGACGTCAGCAGACGTTAACGCGACACGATACTTGTTCAGTTGCGACACCGCGATTGCTGATTTTGTTCAATTCCGATACGTCAACATTGTATTGTGATCCTGTGATTTGTGCACAGTGATTATTGTGTGGCCGTGGGTAAAGTGAGTGATATCGCCGTCTTCATTTAGAAGCGGAGATCTGCCCACCCGCGGGTTGTTTGTGCGATCTCGGCTGCGACTGCGGGAGTAACGAAGGTGTTACACACGAGGATAGGCAAGCAGTCCTTCAGATTCCCGATTCCCCGAGAACCACTTCGACTGGATTCCCTCCCATCATCGATCCTTATCCCCGTTAATCCAAGCCTCTTCCTTCCTTCCTTCCTTTACCGCCCCCCCCAATACTTACAATACAATACTTAAGAACCTTTTCTAAGAAACAAAATTTTAAATATTTATTAAATATGTATTAAAATAATAACATTGTATTCCTTTCTTCCTATACGTGATACGTCATACGTGTTTTTCAATTTTGGACATTTTTCTCGTAAGAATATTCTGTAACGGTTCATATCCGTGATTAAACATGGTATGTACAAGGGATGGAGCCAAAACCCTCAAGAATATTTTGAAGCTTATGTATATCTAAGCTGTAATATTACTTGTATATTATGTAATGCAAACATTTTATTATTTTACTACATGAGGTTCGCCGCTGCACACTCATCCCTTGGCTTTCGCGCTTCAAATGTATTGCTGAAACCCTCAGAGATTTGCTTGAATATTTCAAATAAACTGTGAAAAGGTCTGGCACTTTTTATGGTGGACGAATTTCAAAAACATTTTTAATTTATTTTATTTATCAAATATTACAATGACGTAAAATATCTACATGTTACGTAATTTACAACACTAAATTTACACTACATATCATTTAGAAATACCAAAAGATAAAGACAATTAAAGAGTAATGGTGTGTGTACACGGATGAGACTTTGATCTCTCGTCTCAGAGATGAATCGATAAATGTTAGATATTTTACATCTATCAAAGTTGTATGTATGTATGTGTGGCAGCTTGGTGACAGATGAAAATGGGCGCGCGGAGTGAGGAGCCGGTAGGCGTTAGAAGACGCTGTAAACGCAGTTGCGATCTCTTTCAATACTCTTCGGTTCTCAATATAATAATAAATTGGTAGTAATGAATGAATTGTTAATTATTTAGATGTTGGACTCTTACTTCTACTACCGACATCTCACCGAACCTTCAGGGAATCTGTAAAATTATTGCCGTGGCACAGACGGTATAAAGGACATTATTAGTGTACATCTGCTGCATCATTTTACTGTGCATTCTTAATAAAATGTGTTTTTTTTAGAGATACAGAACTTTAGAATTAAATAAAACGCATACAAATGACGTCGACCGTAAAATGAAAATAGCGCACGGTAAGTTTCGCGAACTGAACCACGATTTTCGAAATAAATTTCCAAATTTTTCAAGCGTTATTCTGGTCTATTCATGACAAAAAAAACAGCACAAATCAGCTGTCAGCTATTAAATTGGCAGTCACTGAAAAAAGTGTTGCCAATTCGAAAAACAAAACTCTAAAATAACACCATTTACAATATTCTTCTTATTATGCCTCCCTTCATGACAGTATTGACATATTGCTCTCAATCAGATAAGACTAGGTTTTGATGAACGTCCACAAGTCCCGGTCTTGGGTCGTCCTCACAGCTGGATGGATTCAATTTAATTAAATATGAAAAAAAATATTTTTAATTTTTTTTTTTCAGTTTTAATCAGTAATATTCATCAACACCTGAAAACCTCAAACATCAAACTTAAAAAAATGAATTTAAAATAGAACGTGTAATATCGTTTTATATACAGTCAAGTCAAGATTTCTTGTCAGACGATTACGAAATCATTTTATTATAAATATGCGTATATATGGCTTACGTTTGCGGGAAACTTTCAAGCATTCTTAATATTCAGAGTAAGGAAATTATATCATATGTACTGGAATCACAATTGTATTGCGTAATCTTATGTTACGAACATGTATAGCTCTTTAAAAGTAAAGCAAAGTTTTCTCTAACCTTTTCTCAGTATTTGTAACATTTTACTAAGTTTTTAATAAAAAATATTTACTACTAAATTAATATATTAATTATAAATATATACATATAAAATCAATTTTGTCGAAAAATATTGTTTTTGCGTCACCGGGATTCAAACCTGGATCTCTATTTCCAATCCGGGGAAGTACACTACCAATTGTGTTATAACGCCAGTATTTTTCTTGACAAATTTTCGAACCTATATGTTACATTTTTCAAATTAATACACCTATCGTTCCATTATTTGAAAGCCATCTACATTATTTTTACAGAATCTCAAATACCTTTGAGTAAACCGACTGCAGACGCCGGAATTATCAATTCATTTTTATTATTTATTTTTTTGGACATTGGAATTGATACAACTTATATTATTAAGGAGAACATATTCTTATTGTGAAGTTGTAATTGTTCAGAACATAGGTCTGTGATATTTTAAATAATAAATTAACATTAATGTTCTGAATAATTACAACTTCACAATAAGAATGTGTTTTCCTTAAAAATATTTACTGTTTTAAATATTGTTTCAATAATTTTATACCTTTAATGGATACGAGATTATTTTAATTACATATTGTTTTAAATCTCCCTCCTAAGCACTAGAAATTTTCTTAGCATGTCGATTAAACTATTAATTTATTTATACATTTGTGTTTTTAACAAAGTTGTGTCGTCATAAAATATTGTGTTCGTATTTCACCTATCAACACTTGTTGACTAACAGACCCGTCATCCTTGAAGGACTTAATACTCAGTTAAATTAATTTTATCTGATTTAATTTCGATATTTCGAATTTCGATATTTCGAATTTCGATATTTCGAATTTCTATATTTCGAATTTCGAATTGATTTTAGTTATTTCCTCGCATTGTCTCTCTTAGGCGTACTTAAAAGTCAAAATACGCAGTAAAGTCAATGGTTCAGTTACGTATGAGGTTTGTTTTTATTTCAAGCAATAAGTGACATTTTACTTTTATGTTCTTTACACACACGACATAGTAAATAAAACCGTATTAACGATAAAGTGTGAGACGACCACAGGGAAATTTCACTTTGATTTAACGCTTTTATTGGACACCATGGAGTTTCAGAACATCGTAAAAAATATATCACGTCTATTTTTGTAAAGTACCTAAAATAATTAACATATACAAAAAAAAAATCAATAATCCAAATTTTCAAAAATAAAAATCAATTAAATTTTAGAAGTGAAGATCTACAAGACCAAATTGATATCCCTAAACTAAAATATACTGCAATTCAAAATCACTATATTTATCAACACATCAAATTTTTTAACAATCTCCCCATCATAATTAGAACTATTACAGACTACTATCAATTTGTATCTGAAGTAAGAAAAATATGTACACAGACTAACTGAAACATAAATTATCTTTTATATACTCCTCTATACACTCTCTCTCTCACTCTCACTCTCATAGAGAAGAAACAAATGTTAAAATAAATATATATATATATATATTTATTTTTAAAAAATTGCCATTAAAATTGTGAAATCCGTCACTTGGATTGTAAATATGTGTGAGCGGTGTGATATATGATGGATGGGCGTGTGTGTGTGAGTGATTACAAGGCGCAACGCACTTGTAAGTGCTCTCTTAGAAGGTTTTTCATCAAAATTGTTTACCCTTCCAATTCATGTCTTTATATAAAATACATATGATATTTATTACAATAAGGTAGCTAGTAAAAATATTCGATCAGCACTGATGCGCATGTAGTAGTTTATTAGGCGGTCTAATCGCATGTAGAATATTGTAGACTCTAAGGAATTGGAAAAAAATAATCTAAGCACTCCCTTATCTGCGCGTCTTCTACTTGTAAATACTCGCTTTTAACGTAACTATTGTATTAATCAGTGCACCAAATTATTATTGAAATAAATAGAGAATTGTTGTGAGAAATACTTCCTAACCATGTTACATGAGACACAAAGCAGAGGATATAACATCAAGAGTTACCACAAGAATATTATTTTGAAATCAGCTATATAGCTTACAATAAAATCAAGAAGATAGATAAAATCTTTTATTTTCGTTTCCACGGTTCCTTGATCTTAAACGGAAAGTTAGTCATAGTGGTTTACTGCGTATAAATAGAAAATGTTAATATGCATTGTAATGTAATGCCACGTTTATAGGAGGTAAACACTGAATCTCAGAGATGCGCGAGGCGGCGCGTTGCGCGGCCGCGGTCGCAAATCCATCCGAAGGAATAGCATAGTAAGATTTAGATTTTCTTGATACTAATTCATTATCTGTAGAATATCATATCAAATTTGCATTGTACTCTTTTCTTAGGTAGAAATTACAATTTCTTTTTTTGGGCCCCAAGGTAAAGGCACTCGGTTCTAATCTGGAGTTGGCGTCACGGAGAGCTAGGATGTGCGATGGAAGGCAGTCTCCATTTGGGATAGAGGAATCTTCGAAACATCGAGTCCGGTAGTTACGTCGCACGGATTTCGAGGCTATGTGACCATCATTTTAACTTAGTATTTATCAGGAGAAAACAACAGTTCACAGAGGTGTGGGATCAATCTTACGGTGATGATTTGCCTTGCGTCCTATCCGAGAGGCTGGGCACAGGATGTTGGGTTTATTATTGTTCCACATCTTGACATCATTTGTGTACAGATGCCAGAATTGAGAGATCGATTTCCTGATATTTATTTTGTATTAAACAATCTTGTTGTAAATTACCTATTTCATTAATTAGTTCTGATTCCTAAACCGAATTACACAACACTGCAATAAATTTACCACAGGTGAAAGAAAGGTCTTCAGCTGAAGGTAAGTGCGCAGGATTCCAGCCGAACCCACATTTTCATGTCAACCACTGTCTAGCCAATGGTGTTGCTCTGGCTTTCCATCAGCAGAAGCCAGAACGCATCGTAACAATATATTATTTGATCTTTAATAAATAGTTAGGTATAATTTTAAGTGGTAATAATACTTTTACCATACGTGTTGAACGGTTAAAGTAAGATAAAATTTTAACTGCGGAGTGTAATGTTCTTGAAATTTAACATTTACGTGAGTTTTACGTGAAGATCTAGAAAAGAGTAAAATTTTTACCCCTTCTTTTTTCATCCTTCATGTCATTATTGACATACATTGGGCTAAATCAGATGAGACTCGGCTCGCAACACATTTCCACATGTGTCCTGGGTCGCCCTCACACCTGACACCAGGGTCTCTCCAGCCAGATGACGGATCTATACTTGTGGTACTCTTACAGGTCTTCTTCGGCCCAAAGTCGTGCTCAGGATAACCTCCTTTTCTAGGACCATAACATGCCCAAAGAATTAGAAGAATTTCCAATCGATACATCTATTATTCCATTTTTAAAAGGATTCAACTTTATATTGCGGTGAATCTCAAATAGCTTTGAGTAAAACACACTAGCAGACACCATAATTAAATTAAATTGGAATAGGAAGAGGTCCATGTTCGAATCTCGGTAGCAAATATTTTTTTCGATAAATAGACTTTTTCTGTAGGTATATACTTCTAGTTGAATCATTTAATTAATATGTTTACACTTTGAAACTAAGCTAAACACTTGTGTTATGAAAATATGATTATCTCGCTGATCTCCTGGAATGAGCCTCGAATCCCAGACTGCTGGATCAATAGGCGAGTGTCTTAACCAGTAGACTAATAAGCGTATCTTACACACGTCTAAGCCTTACAAATATTGCGCGAGTATTACTCGTAATACCCAGAGAATTCGGGAAAGTGATAAGTAAGTGTTAATTTATCATTCTAAACGGCCATTAAGTATAATACTACATACTCTCCACGTAATGTTACTATCCGCACAATGCAGCTACGTTTATAGAAGATCATAATTTTATAAATTGGCACTAAGCAAGTAAAATTAAACCAATTATATTCAACAAACCAATTTACTAATTGTAAAGAAATTTCTGCTGCATCTGAAAATGTACCAGTTATAGAAATTTTGCAAAGACAAAATTAGGTTAGGTTAAGTTATTTTAAGATAATTGTTATGAAAACATCAAGTTTATTGAAAGTTTACATTCTCCTAAGGGTATGTAGCATTAAGTATTAAAGCCAATATAAAAATATAATATATATTGCCCTATTATTTACTTGATTCACAACATACACTCCAAAACACTGCTCTCCAAATAAACTTCATAAAACGTATGTAATATTTCTATATAGATTATTTAACTTTGTTTTTAACCACTTAGTACACCAACCTGTATTAATACACCAACCGATATTAATACACCGCTTAATACGCAAACTTATATTAATACACACTTAATTCACCAACTATATTAATACACACTTAATCACCAACTTATATTAATACACCAACCTGTTTCGGAAAATATAATTTCCTTCATCGGGATGTAAAATTAACTAAACTAAACTAAGTCTAATGAGTAACTTTTGGAATCGTATTTTTCAAAAAAAAAACATTGTTATAAATAATATTGACTTTTTAAACCGACGCCATGGCTTCTCAACTTGTATATGGATAAATGTGTGAAAGAACTGAAATATATGAATATAGGAGCAAAAATGGGCGATTTGATTGTATGCTGTTTATTGTACCCCGATGATTCAGTACTAATTGCGAATAATGAACAGGAACTACAGAGTCTAGTGAGTAGAATGTACGATGTATGCAAGGAAAGCCACCTCATGATGAATGTTAACAAGTCGAAAGTAATAGTACTCGAGAAGGAGGAAAGTAAGACACCGTACTAAATACCTGTAGGTAATGAATGTTTGGAACAAGTAGATGAGTTTATGTATTTGGGACGTATGTTTGATAGAAATGGAAAGGCTGAGAATGATATCGAAAGAAGGGTGACTGCAGGGAATAAAGTGAACGGCGCTTTGAATAGAATTTTATATAACGGGAATTTGTCGACCGAGGCAAGACTAGCGGTGAACAATGGAGTCCTGGTACCGACACTGATGTGTGGAAGTGAGGCCTGGATTTGGCTGAAGAGGAACGAAAGTAGACTGAATGCAGTGGAAATGAGATCACTTAGGCGAACGAATAAATGAGGAGAGAATGGTAAGAAAGATATATGACGCAAGTGTTAATGGCACCAGAAATAGAGGACGTCCACGGAAGACTTGGCACGACCAGGTAAACCAGATAATAGAGGATGATTCTGTTAGAAGCCTCAACAATCGGCGAGCTTGTATGAGAAGATACATGAATGTGGATGAGGCGAGAATTGTGTGTCAGGACAGAGAAGTGTGACGCTCTATCCTCTCTGCCTACCGTGATGGTAAGTACGTAAGTAAGCTAAACCAAGCAATGAAATAAATTCTGACCTGTAAGTACTTGTCAAACTCATACATAAGTTTTTTTAACTGGTTCGGCCCAGTCCAGAAAATAAGAACACGGAGGCCGCTCTAAGCCAACTACGCTGTTCAGAATGATATATTTGTTCTTGTTTTATGAAGTTAATGTTTTAATGAAGTTAAGTTGGAGGTATAAATGAAGTTGGTGGTTGTTATAATATATATACAGATGAATTGATTTTTTTGTGTTAGATTAGTTAGATTTATTAACTGGCCTTTTATCCGTGCTACAACACGATGGTCCGATAATATCAGGCAAATTGTTGGGCAAAACTAGTAAAAGTACAACACACGCTTTCGCTTTATCAATACACTTGAAATGGTGTATTGATTTTCCTAAAGCTAAATCAATTCGAAATCGTTGGTGCCTTAAAATATTTTCGAAACGATCTTCATTACATTACATTACAGACATACAAAGCGCGTTTTTTAAGTAAGTGGCGCTGCGGTTGCGATGTTGCGCATGCCAATGGTTTCCTTCATCTGTTGACTCACCGCATACAATGTAAGAGACATTGACATAATGCGGCTAGTGAGTGGTTGAAATATACCAAGGCAATAGATCATCCCGCCAAGTGTGAGACACAATTCTGGAATGCACGGAACATGAAACCAACTGATGTTCATCGCCAAGGGGTTTCCAATTTTCCTTCATCTGAAGCGATTCCTTGATGGCTGGTGGCGTCGTTCTATGACGAAGATATATAAAAATTGATGCTCTGTTATGACAAGTACCTTAATAATGGTGGCGACTATGTTGAGAAGTAGTTCAAGGTGTGTAGCGTCCGAAGAGAGAATAGTGTTTTAAGAACGATGTTGCGTTTCTTTAAAAAATAATGTATGCACTTACTTACTAAAAAAATGCACCTCGTACTAATATACGATATATGCTATTAAAAACAGAAATTTCAGTACGTACAGAGATAATAAATATAATATATAAACTTATAAAATCCAGAAACTGTTACAGAAATTCGTAATTTCACACAATTCTTCAGTTTATTTTTGAAACTATTGAAAGTAGAATTCGAAAAATGTATCTTCATAACAAATTTCTAATAATCACCTAATTCGAATTTCTAACTAAATTTACACATATCTCAGTTTCCTTTCAAATTTGCGTATATTCGAATTATATTAAACTGTATAACATCAATCAATATAATATATCAAGATACCATATATTGTTTTATGATTATGTTTATTTAAATTGTTATTATGATTATGCTTACACTTATATTGATTTTATGATTATGTTTACATACATTGTTTTATAAATTCTTGCTTATATTTGTTTACAAGTCCTTGTACAAAAAAGCAAGGAAAAAAAATATATATAACAAGTCATTTCATGTATAGTTAATATGTATTTTACTGTGTTTAATACCTATGTACTTATGATTGATGTGACGATTAATATTATATGTCCATATATACCTACTTGCACACATTGCTCGCAAGGCACACAACTTAGAAATAATCTAAAATAACTTAGTAACTTAGTTATAACTAGTTTCAGAGATTAGTGCACCGCCATTTGCTCGCGCCTTGTTATAATTCAAATGTTAGTCCATTAGCCGTTTTAAACAAACCCGCAGCAGTTAAATCAGAACAAATGTTTGTTTGAATAATTGTTTAATTTTTTTGAGTAAATAGTTCTAGGCAGTGCTTTTTTGTCATGTATCGCGGTGGAACGACGTTCCGGCACCTTTTTTTACGGTATTTTTAATGTTTCAAAAGCAATTAGATGAAAAAATGACAATAATTACAATCCATGTTTATATAATTCACACAAATGATAAAATATGTTTTTATGAACCATATAAAATATGAATGCATTCGATATTGGTTTAAGTTCCGACACCTTTTTTAAAAAAAAAAATTAATTGAGCTTTCCCACGATTGGTTGTGCCACGAATCTCTCTATCAAATCGATCGCCGTGTACACAGGTCGGTCCCAATAATCTCAAAGGTTGATCTCTGAATTTATCTCCATATAAAAATCTCTAGAGATGTACACATTACCGAGATTATCTAAGAATTTTTTTCATTTTGCGGACCAGACCATAGGTATAAGATTGATTATATTTATTTACCCTAGTATGAATGTGAATCTGATTATCATATACCACTAGTAGTTTGCTCCACATTGCACCTCAAAAGAATAAGACAACATATCAAATAAATTGAGACCTTTTAGTACAAGTTTTTTCAATACAGATTTAAACTAACCAGTCGTGGATGGGAGGAGACGTAAATCTCATGCGGGACGCGATCAGTACATTCGACATCAAAGTAATAATAATATAATAAGAAAATCTCTAACCTTTGCTGCATTACAATCTTAATATCTTCACTATTTCTGAAAAGGCAATTAAATAGCTAGTTAATGGATGCAGGAAGTTGTTGCAAACTTGTAAAAATGTACTTACTATTTTAATTTTGTTGTAAATTTGCATTTTCAGAACATAGTTCTGTGGTAGCAACTAAATATTTTTTCGATAGATAGTTTTTTTCTGTATAATCTTTCTAGTTGATTAATTTAATTTTTCTTACTATTTTCATTTACGGTTTTCACTGGATTTGCCTCAATCTTTGAGGGAAGATGTGAATGTAATTATTTAAATTCATGTGAAATGAGGAATGACTAACGGAAACGGAAGCCGTCATTCCAGACTGTTCAAAACACCGCCTGCACCCATTTTGCTATCGGGGGAATTACCTTAATGTATAACATGAAATAAATGTGACAAGGCCTTCCCATTTTAGGGGTGATATTTTATAACGTCATTTCTCATGTGAATTTTCAGTCACAAATAGTTAAAGCATTTTCCGAAATTTATCAACCATTAAATAATATAAATTGTCATTATAAATATCATTTTATATTGAGTCTTATAACAAGATGTTCTTCTTATCTAACTTTAAATGGTATGGATGCAAGCTTCGAAATGCCATACCTTTTTTGGCTTTACTAAATTATCCAAAAGGCGAACGAACATTTCGTTTCGTGAAAGGTGAAATGTTGACTAAATTTGTAAATAGGCAGCCTTTCGTCCTTTTCTCTATCTAAATAATCAAAAATTTAACACTGTTTTTGTTCTCAGGTATTCAAAACTTGTGGTATTCGCCTTTCCGTAAGGCTTAAAATAAATCATCGCATGAAAATCTTTTTTCTCGTATTCTGTTTTATTTTTGACAGCTTTTTACCGCCTTTTTTATTCTCTAGCTGTCCGCTTGAAAATTTTTATTGCTTTTTCGCTATTTTATCTTCTAGCTGGCCTTCCGTAAATTACTCGGTGGCTTCACTCGCCGTAAGAAAGTCATTAATTTAAAAATGTACATGTGTTAATTTATTTATATTTTATTTATTTATTCACACACAACGTATAAGAATTGTACAGCTAAAAAAAGACAGATTTTAAAATGCATTGCCCAACTAGAGAAGCCTGTTTTAGGCCAAATTTGAAAACAAATTATAATTCACAAAACCAAATAACTCATTGAAGGCAAAATACAATCAAATAGAAAACGAAACATACAAGGCAAGTAAACGTGAAAATATATAAAATGAGACAAAAAAAATACCTATGTGCAATACAATATGTAAAAGAATGTAAGCACATACAAGGTAAAGGAAAATACGCAACATTGAAGCTATAATGCAGTCAGTACAACATACAAAATGCGATTATAAGAATTATTTCATAATATAAAACAGTTTACTCTCAGTATCTGCTATACCTAATTTTAACAACCTTTTTGAAACATTCCTTTTAAAAGCCTTAATGTCACTTTAAAGTTCTAATTTTATTTCCAATTTGATTGTATATTCTGGGAGCTTGAAAGGTAAATAATCTTTGACCAAAATGTTCAATAAAAGTTATGTCTGTCTGTTCTCTAAACACCCTAAATAAATTTTATATAGGTTACTGTTAAGAATCCTGCGCATGATATAGGTACCCTCTCTCCTGGCCGTCCTGCCTATATTTATAATTATATTCCATTCTATGCTTGTTATTTTTAAGAAGCACTCTAGGACCCTGAATAAAATTTAATCATACCACTCCACCTCCCGAATATCGCTCTTCCCCTACCTGGACCAAATTTTCCACACATCGTTACATGTAAGGGAGTGCACAGACAAATTCCATCAGTAACACCGTATTTTAAATTATAATCAATTATAAATCCTAGACAAAGCTGGCACGACCTTTGGTATACAATAAAAATATCGTTTATATTGTGGTTGTTATCTATTTTGATGATAAATTTCAAATGAATCAAATTTTTATTAGGTAACGTAAAATATAATCTTAACAAGAACTATTATCAGAATATGTGGAAGGATAAAAACTCTTCGTATTATTGAGATACATTATTTTTTTAAAACTAGCATAAAGCTTCGTGTCCACGGAAGAGACTTTCAGGAGATTTTCGACTCGAGATCCTTTGGAGACAACTCTCGGCTTTCGTATTTTTAATCTCCACAGTTATTTTGTAATTTAACGCTTTATATTAATGTTAATGTTAAATGGCATATCTAACTTTCATAGATAGTTGTAAAGATCTATGGTAGTTTTAGGTGACGTTTACGAATATGTGCACGTCTCAAATCTTGTTGTCAGAATGTACACCGTGTACAATGTTTTGAGTTATTGTCTATTTTCTAACAACCTCAAGCTGATCTCCAAAACAAAATATCATCATGTATACACCTATTTGAGATGTATCTCAACTAAATCTTTGAGATTATCTCCTTCTGTGGATACGGACCTTAAGTATTCATATTGTTGATATTTGTAGTGTTAACTTTGTGGTTAGACTTAATTTAAAATTGTATTCATATTTAACATTGTTTAAACCACTGTGTTACTTTTACGTCATCCGGCTTTAATACCAACGTATCTTTGTCAGGACTGGCGTACAATTGAACTATTTCATTAAAAAATTTAACGACATCCATTACGAGAGTTTTGGTAAGAGCGTGGAGGTTTTACTGGTTAACTTCAGTTGTACGCCAGTTCTGACGAAGATACTTTAGTATTGAAATCGGTTGACGTAAAAATAACACAATGATTTAAACAATGTTAAATATTATATAAATACGATCACTTTGTATGAAACAACTAAATTTATTGTACATCATACGGCTTTGCTTATCTCAAGCTTCATTAGAACCTATTTATGATGAGTTTTAAATACGTATATACTTGAAAGAGAGACACATAATACATATATAGTTAAATAGAACATCAAAAGAGACAGAATATAAAATTATATGCGAAAGAGAGACAGAATACATATACAGATAGATGGAACAAAAAGGGAGTGTAAAATACAGTGTCAATGGATATTAATTGATTTTAAAGGAAACATAGCTAATATGGGGCTAATGGATAAATTAATTTGATTATTAAGAATTGGCATACGACTATTTATTTCCTTTTTTATTTTAAAAGCTTATAAATTGTCCAACCGGAGGCCAAGCCCATTTTTATGGAGGATATTGACCTCTGTGGTATTATTTAAATAATGGTATTTTTCAATAATATGGTTGGAAAATTCTGAGAAACCATTACTGTTTAAACATTTAAGATGTTCTTTGACACGAATATTGATATTACGAGTAGTTTTGCCTATATAGAATGAGGTACAGAAAATTTTAAGTTAAGTGTTCATTTTGAAAATCTATTTATTTAATACGTCAATTTCATATAATATTTTTGTGACTTGAAATGTGGAAACTTTCATTTTAAGAGTAGCTGCGAAGGTCATTACTCAGTCACCTCTGGTTGATCCATTAAAACACTGTACTTTATATTTTATACGGAAAGGGGAGTTTGAACCAACCAATATTTATCGATCTTTACAGCCACTTTTAAGACAAAAGTGTCTCCGCGGAAACTTTACCGACAATGGCAGACCTATATTTGTAGTAGACTCGGTGTGTGGATTACATTTTTATTATTTTCGTACAAAATTGGAAAGGCCTGAGTATTTTTGGATCTTTTCTGTAAATTCATTCGTCTTACGCTGGTTCTTAAATATTACTATTTTCTTACAAAATTGGAACGCCCTGAGTATTTTTGGATCTTTTCTTCATTCATTCGTCTTACGCTGGTTCTTAAATATTACTATTTTCTTACAAAATTGGAACTGCCTGAGTATTTTTGAATATTTTCTGTAAGTTCATTCGTCTTACGCTGGTTCTTAAATATTACTGTTTTCTTACAAAATTGGAGCGGACTGAGTATTTTTGGATCTTTTCTATAAATTCATTCGTCTTACGCTGGTTCTTAAATATTACTATTTTCTTACAAAATTGGCACGGCCTGAGTATTTTAGGATCTTTTCTATAAATTCATTCGTCTTACGCTGGTTCTTAAATATTATTATTTTCTTACAAAATTGAAATGGCCTGAGTATTTTTGGATCTTTTCTATAAATTCATTCGTCTTGCACTGGTTCTTAAATCATACAAGTAACATTAATATTATTTCTATTTTCAAACTAAGCAAGTGTTTATGTTATAAAAATAGAACTAGCTTCGTGGGGTACCAGGATGTGTCTCAAATTCGCAATCAATTTTTTACCACTGGACCCCTCTTTTCTCAACCAGGATTCCGCAAAAGAAGTGCGCGCGTTGGTGCAATTTTCAAGCATTGCTAAATTGGCTTAATAAAAAAGTGGCTTTAAAGCCTTCTGTTAAATCTTGACACTCAATTTTTTTTTCTAAAGTAATTTCTAAAATTAAGTTTTTTTGAGAATAAAATTAGATAGAAGGGTTCCAAAAGCTGAGAATGGTTGAAGACCACTGCGCTAGACCAAAAAATTTCTGGATAAATCGGCTTTAAGATTTGTATTTCCTAAACTTCCTCGTTGTCTACACAGATTTTAAAGGTTAAAAAATATATTTAAATTCAAAAATAATATTTTTTAAATCGTCAGCATGATGCAAATGATTACAAACTTAAGGAATTGTACAATAATTTGCGGTTGGAAAATAATTGAAATAATCATACGTATCTTTAAAAATGTAATTATTCAGAACATAGCTCTGCGATATTTTAAATAATAATTAAATGTATTAATGGAAATATATCCAGGTACGAATCCCGCGAGCGCAACAAGAATATTTTTCGATAAAATTAATTTTATTTGTATATCTTTCTAATTAATACATTTTATTAGTAAAGTTAATTACAAAAAATATTCAATATTTTAACAAAACGATTTTCATTTCTTTCTTCCTACTTTTTAACACATGTGGCCCGTGTTCACGAAGGAGATTTATAAGAGATTTTAGACTCGAGACAATCTCTGAAGTACGGGCTATACTCCCATAAGATTCTTTGGAGACAACTCTCATCTTTCGTAGTCCTCGTGTACTATTCCTCAGAGGTTTTTCATCTCGTACCTTACATCACGCTCGTCGTACGTCAAACGTCAAATGTCACTGTCATTCGTAAGTTGGGTGATTTTGAATCTCCCCAGTAGCAGTTAAAATAATAATGTTTGTAATTTAACGCCTTATACTAAAGTTAATATTCTGACTTGTGTATGACATTTCAGATAGATAGTGGTTTTAAGATCTCTGTGTGAGCGTATCAAATATCGCTGTTAGATCGAACTTTTTTGAGTAAATGTCTCTTTCTATCAATTTATTTACGAATCTAAATCTGAGATTTTCTCATCGTGTCTCCATCCGTGAACACGAGGCTTTAGACCCTTATTAGTGTTTTTATCCTCTCCTAACTCCTCCCGCTTTAACATCGACCTCACGAGAGGCAACTCCAGCCTCAAAGAGCCTCCAGGCGATGATTAAGTACATTCAAAGGGATATAACATTGCGTCATCTCAGAAAAAATCTTACCTCGAAATTACTTTTATACATTCACACTTAGTCGACAATGTTCATCACGATTATTATCATCAATTTCAGTGGTATAATTTATTTGTTCATTACTGAGTCAGAATTTTACAGGACCGCCAATTTTAGCCGTAGCATTTCAGCCTTACCGTCCAAATAAAATACATTTTCTTTGCGTTTAAATATTCAACAAAATAGAACTTTCTCTATACATATATAAAGATCAAAGAGTTATTATAACAGTTATTGAGATATTAGAAAAAAATATTTTTAAGAAATCTAATCTTAAATTATTATTAAAATAATATTCGGTTTTGAAGATTAGAAGATTATTGTTTTTTTGTGTACTGAATTCAAATATTAAAATTAATTGTACGTCATACACAAAGTAATATAAATATAAAATTTGTATTTTATATATATGTAATAATATAAATTATAGAAAGCGTGACATGCTGCAATATATCAATAAAATAACATCAAAATAAAAAAGAAATTAAATATAGAAGTTTCAAAACACATTGTTCCTTGATAACTAAACTTAAATATTTACTGGAAAGATGCAAAAGACAAATCTTCATAACGAATAAGCTGAGCTGAACCAGAGACTTTTCTACTCTGTAGACTGCTCTTAAACTGTATGGAAGAATTTTAATAGAAAGAGCAAGAATGGTGACGAAAGAAAAAGTATGGGACGTGCAAGGGGCATTTGTGGGTGGAAGAGGATGCATGGATCAGATCTTTTCTCTATGAGTGATGACGGAAAAGTTTTTGGCGAAAAACCTAAAACTTTTTTGTGCCTTCGTAGATCTACAGAAAGTATATGATAGAGTTATAAGAGAAAAGTTATGGAAAGTACTCTATGATTACGGGGTGAATAGTAAACTTATACGCGCAATCACATCCCTATACGAAGGAAGTTCTGCGTGTGTAAGAATCAATGGAGCACTCACACCATGGTTTGACATTACAAAGGGTGTCAAGCAGGGTTGTGTAATGTCTCCATGGCTGTTCAACTTGTATATGGATAAATGTGTGAAAGAACTAAAATGTATGAATGTAGGAGCAAAAATGGGCGATTTGATTGTATGCTGTTTATTGTACGCCGATGATGCAGTACTAATGGCGAATAATGAACAAGAACTACAGAATCTGGTGAATAGAATGTACGATGTATGCAAGGAAAGCGACCTCATGATGAATGTTAACAAGTCGAAAGTGATGGTATTCGAGAAGGAGGAAAGCAAGACACCATGCAAAATACTTGTAGGTAATGAATGTTTGGAACAAGTAGATGAGTTTGTATATTTGGAAAGTATGTTTGATAGAAACGGAAAGGCCAAGAATGATATCGAAAGGAGGGTGACTGCAGGAAATAAAGTAAACGGCGCTTTGAATGGAATTATATCTAACGGGAATTTGTCAACAGAGGCAAGACTAGCGGTGCACAATTGAATCCTGGTACCGATACTTATGTATGGAAGTGAGGCCTGGAGCTGGCAGGAAAGGAACGAAAGTAGACTGAATGCAGTGGAAATGAGATCACTTAGACGTATTTGTGGCAAATCTATTTATGACAGAGTAAATAATGAAGAAATTAGGAAAGAATGTAAAGCTGATGTTAGTATAGTGAGTAATATTAAGAAAGGATCACTTAGGTGGTTTGGTCATATAGAAAGGATGAATGAGGAGAGAATGGTAAGAAATATATATGACGCAAGTGTTGATGGAACCAGAAATAGAGGACGTCCGCGGAAGACTTGGCACGACCAGGTAAACCAGATAATGGAGGATGGTTCTGTTAGAAGCCCCAACAATCGGCGAGCTTGTATGACAAGATGTATGAATGTGGATGAGACGAGAATTGTGTGTCAGGACCGAAGAGTGTGGCGCTCTATTCTCTCTGCTTACCCCCACGGGGAAACGGCGTGATGGTAAGTAAGTAAGTAAGGTCAGCCAAAGTAATTTCCGTCAAATTTATGTTCTTTTTTTGGATAACTTTCTCTGCCGTTCTACATAGCTGGCTTACTGTGAGATTGCTTCATCTCTTGTTAGTTAGAAGTTTGATAAAAAAAAAATGTAGCACACTATTATTTCTGTAATTATTTGAGTTTCTCACTTTATTATGTTTGAAATGGTACCATTATTTCTTGATTATTCTATTTGAGTCAAAGCCTCCCTTCAACGTCCCTATGTTGATTTTGAATATAGTCATTAATGTTGTTTCACTAATTTAGTATTAATACGACTGTTTAAACAGCAAGGTTATGAGTTCAAATGTAAAATACAAATTCAAATCAACAATCCCAAGATAATACGTACGGAAAATACATTAATGCTGGTACCTCCGAAATTATCAAGGCAAAGGAATAATTGTATTCTCAATGACTAGAAGCAATCTTCAATTGTTATTCGCTGGGGAAACTCGCTCAGGTAATAACACAATTAGTACCTTAGATCATTGATTAGAACACTAACACGTGACTTGACAGGTGTCTTCCGTTAGCCTCTTTACTAGTCAATCGTGATTTATTTTAATTATCATTAATGAAATTCGAAACATACTTGCGACATTACAGTTATTTCGTCTGCACTGTCAGCTATCTCTCGAGTCCGAGCATGATTGCTTTCGCAATTTAGGTCTGATGCTGCATCTTGTTACCCTGGGACATCTTGGGCACAGAAAGATTTACAAGATCTTTGTTTACTTGCATTTTTGCGGGGGCAATGGAGTAACTGTGTTCTTCAACAAATGTCTAATTAAAGTTTAACTGCGGGCTGATTGTCTAAATCTGTTATATCAACATAACACCAGTAAATTCCAGTTTGAAAATGTACCGTTAAAGTATTGTCTAGTTTCCCTACATTTTCGTTGCATTATAGATACGTGATTCCAAATATTTTTAAGGTATTTTTAAACTTTTTTTTGTTTTTTGAAAATTATGTAATTAAATTTTATAAATATGAAATAAGTAATTAACTTTTAAAAATTACTTTTAGAGAAAATCAATTAATTTAAATAATAAAACACAACGTTATTTACTTCACACTACATTTTAATTTAAAAATTTGATTTAAACGTTTTCGATGCTTATTGCGTCATCTTCAGTAATAAACTAAAACTTATATGTAGTAGTGTGAAGTAAACAATACTGTGATTTATTTTATTAATTTGTTTGAAGTCAATTACAATGGACTTCTACAAAGTTGATCACGAATTTTTTTTAAATTGTAAAATAAATAAAATTTCTTTATGTATCGTTTTCCGGGCTGCTAGGCCGTGTGTCTCCAGTAGACCCAATCACATTTACAAGGGTTCATTATCACGGCTGATATCGTTGACCTTATAATGATATCAGAAACTTCAATCACAGAGGTTAGAATAGCCCAAATAACTCTACACAGAAGATTCTTGAAGGCTGTTTTTCAGTTTTACTTTTTTTTTTATATTCTCTTAATGCTAAAATGTCTCGTTTATTGTGATAAGTCGTTCTATAATTTTAACCCGCAGCAAATTACTACCCTTAAAATACTAGCCAGATATATTTAATAGTTTCGAGATATTCTTGTGATGTGTTGATGTTTTTCATGTGTTTTGCGCACAGACCTGAAAATGAATAAACATGAAATAAAGTATACATATAGGAGAGGGGTTTGTAACACTAGTTGCGAGACGAGGAGCATTCTACACACATTATTTGTGGAAACATAAATCTGATAGTTTATGACACGTTTATGTAACAGTAAAAATATTTATATCTTTGTGTAAATACATGTAATATATATTATTATATTGTCAGCGATTAAATTTTCATTCCAATCGAGTTTAATAAGAAGTTTCGGAGCTATTTGATTGCGTAAGTCGTACCAAAGTGATCACGTGGGTGACACCAAATTGAAAATATTGAAATAACTCATTTGCGTTAGTTCATGTGTATATATTGGTAGTCTGTAATTTTGTGTAATTCAATATGACTGTTTCAGTCGTCAGGTATTTCATATTGCAAACCATTTTCAATATTTTATTTATCATAGATAATTTCTTAGTGTTGAAATGCTTAATATAATATCAATATAAAGAGTAAAAATAAACTCATCGCTCAATAGTACTAATAAATAGATTATGGTTCACTAAAATAGAGTCCAGCTCAGATTAATGCACATTAGTTGTATGTCCTACTTATTTCCACCGGACCAGTGAACAATATAATACTTGTAGGTTTAACATCATTTTATATATTTATTACAACACACCATTTCTATGACAGATCTATATGAAATCTGAATATCCAAGGCTAAATAAAAGTGTATCGATTTAAGCAGGTGTTGCTCTCAGCAAGTTTATCATAAATCAGGAGGAAGCAATAAAATAAATAAGAACTGAAATCTAATTTATTTAAATCAACAGTGTATAAGACAGAAAAGATCACTATTTTCTGTCTTATATCAAATCTCTAGTCCTGGATGAGTCCTATCTTCTAGTGATGAGCTCAAAATCACGAACCGTGAGTCAATAACTGATATCATTGAGTCACACTCATTATCAGTGATTGCATATCTGAGAATAACGTGATTCGTGATTATTTATTTGTTTTATTTATATTTGATTGTGAATTGTGAAGTGATTCGACGCACGTGCATTTGAAACGAAAATATTCATGACGTTATAATTCGTTATTAAGTGCCATCTAGTAGATTCTGCCAAAACATTTTACGTATTTGTCCTGAAAAGTAAACTAGCATTTTTAAAAGGTTTTCATAATCTTTGCATTGATATATACATTAGAATATGTTTTTAACGCGAATGAAGTTTGAATAATATAAGTAAATGCGCTAAAAATTATATTTTTTAATTTATTTTGTGTATTGTAATATCATGCGGCGTATACGTATAGTAATGAAACTGATCACAGTCACAGTTTTCAATCACTGAAATTATCAAATATCAATCATAATTATACCAGTGAGTCAAGAATAGTATTTTTTCTCATCACTACTTCCAACGTATCATCAGAGGATCATCAGAAACATTCGAGGATCTTTGACATTATATTGTATAAAATTAAGAATTGAAGCCATACCCTGGTTTCCATGAATACACATGGAATTGCATTTTAAAAAAAATTATATAAAGCCATTTCCGTAAATGTTTAACGTCGAAAATTTGTATACCTGTCATTGTATTTAGATCTTATACATTTATGAAAATAATTAAATTAAATTATAATGGGATTTCTAAATAATGTGTCCGATACAGTTTTTCATTTCTAAAGGTATAAAGTTATAGCGCCATTTTCGTAAAAAAAATTGCCTGTACAAATAAATGGTTTATTTATATAATAGTAATTAAAATAAAAAAATGTTATTCAAACTTGTTAACTTGTTACAGTGTGTATTTTCAGTCTCTTTTTAAATAAAGTCTCACACACACTGTTCCTTATGACTGTTCACTGAACTGAGACTTTTGGCAATGGCTAATTGGTTTTACAACCTTTTTTGCGGCTGAAGTAAAAAAAATGACCTGAGAGTTTACAAGTTTACATTCAAGTTGTTTGAGATGCTGAGCTTTTAAAAATACAGAAAAGGAAACGGAGCTATTGAAATGCAGTTAGCGTTTGAAAATAATTAAATTCCAATAACCTTACGCGAGTTCTAAGTGAAAAAAATAGCTTCATAAATCTTTAAATACTAGAGATGCATATTACGCGCTCCAGTTGTTACTGCCTGGAACAAGCATCTGACACAGAATGATTAATTATTAGGTATGAATCCAGCGGTAGGCGAAGTTATAATTAAATAAATCACATTACACATTTTCATCTCTATTAATCAGTTATGCGAATTGTATGTAAGATAAAATAGAAATAAATTTCTTAATTTAAGACAAAATAGAAAAATGTAAAAAAAAATTTCAAGATTTGCAATATTCCGTATCTAAAAAAAATCCCAATCATGAAATTTTACGCTCCATATTTGGGGAATCTAAAATGAATGCTACATTTTATTGGATTAACCATTCCTATAAAATGAGAGGCAGATGTTTGTATGGCAATTGGTTATATAAATGTTAAAACAGTTTAAGGTTATATATTTTGTAATAAAATATGATACCATCTCAAAAGCACCTCTCATGTGTCAAATGTGGGAAAGAATTAAAACGACCTAAGTAAATAGAAAATATACTATATTAGTCGAATAAAGACTTAAATGTTTTTCTATTTATTATTTAATACCATTACATTTATCATATCATCGTAGATAATCTTATAAAGACTTATTAGATAACATAAAAATCAATGAAAAAACCTACAACAAACTTTTTTATTTTATTCGGAAAACATACAGTTTATCATTAAATACAAAAGTCATAATAAATGTTAAACAATAATTAAACCAGTTACATATTTTCTCAGAACATACAATATACTTTATACAGTGAGTACAATTTAATATTTAAAGAGGACTATAATACAGAAAAATGTGAGAGAAAAAGTTGAGAATAAAAATATAAATTGAGAGAAAAAAGTTATAAAATAGAAAATATTCGCGGTGAACGGGAGAGTGAGGGAATAGGAAAAAGGAAAATGGGATAGGGAATAAAAATCTGTGTGATAAAAATAAAAATAAAGGCTATTTAATACAGTCGAGCTAAGTTCATAAAAATAATCTTCTAAGAATGTCCTTGTCATATATACACGGCGGATGAATAAGAATGAAAATTTTAGAACGTTGAAGATTGTCATTGTGAAAAATTGTATAAAAAGAAGTTTCCTTAGTAATTTTATCAATCGTTCTAAAATATGAAGAAAATATATATCGTATACCTAACATTTTACAATTTATTGTATATTTGCTAGCTCGATATTTGCAATTGTGTTGTTTATGTGTATCTTGAATCTATCGCATAATATTAGTTGTTATTGTTAGTCCATACTTCAGGTGATATAAAGGTGAATATTATGTTTCAGGCCGATTTTTTGAATAAGTAGAAAATAAAACATATTTTTTAAATTTGGTTACTATGGATTATTTGTACAATTATGTATGAAATATGACATCAGCCAAGTGGCCGCCTCTATCAGCGGGACAAATGCGTGCTCTTTTAACCATATTTCTCATAACATTCTGGCACACTTCGCTTTCAGCGATTTCATTTCGAATATTGTCCTGTTGCATCGGAATTGTTGTTGGTTTATTGGCGTAGACCTTTCCTTTCAAGTACACCCACAGAAAATAATCGGTAGATGTCAAATCAGGTGATCGAGGAGGCCAGTCGATATAACCACTTTTTGACATTATATGGCCTAGAAAAATTTCTCGTAAAATTTCAAGCGTAACTTGGGCTGTGTATGAGGTGACATTGTCATGTTGAAATCACGTGTGTTACAGTCCCAATCGTCCCAATTCTGCCACTAAGAAGTTTTCAAAACAGCATTGCCATTATTATTTAGATAAAATGTTTTAATAACTTTAACATATTTTTGAAGCGTTAGATACTTCATAATAAATTGTAATTAACTATTCTTTACGACTATTAAGTTCTAATTGATAAATATTAGTTAAACTAAAATGGTTGCTAAACAAAATCAGCCTGGAACATAATATTCATCCTGTATTTGAATTTTCAATATTTGATATCAGTCGATTATCATTATTTACTCGCGATAAATCCAAAATTAGTCGTCAGTTGTACATATAACCATGTTGAACTTATGTATTATGTATTTAATTTCACGTGAAAATAATTCAAAAATCTTGTGGAAGAATTTGGAAATAACAAATAAAGCGACGCTTGTAACACGTAATATTTTATTTGAAAAATCTATCCAAACGTTTACGAACCAAACGTCTCGCTCGCACCGCGCAAAGTTCTGAATGTACATACAAATCTGGATTTGAAGATTTGAATGTACGCTTTCCATATATTATAAACGTGAATTTATTAGTATTATTATCCCTAAAATAATAGTAATATTAATATTTTCTAAGAATAGAAAAGATCTACCACAGACATACTTTATACAATAAAAATGTTGAAAAGTTTTGTTTGTTTAAGGCATCTTCATCCCTCTTCCCTCTAGTTCTGACAAATACAATATCTAGAATCTGTAGGGGTTGTGGTTGTAAAATATGATTGACTTGTGTGATCGTATCAGAAGGTTTTGTGGATGGTGATACTGAAGCCTCTAACTATGTTCTAGTTCCACGCGTGTTAGTGCATGTCGTAGTGTATACGATGTACATGTGTGATTATTTATGTTGTGTCTAGAGCAAGGTATTTAAACTAAAGAGCACTTACAAAAGTCAGCGTTTATTGCTGGATGAATTACAAAGGCAAGTTCGACGAGTATACAGTTAAATGCACATATGAAGTTGAATACTGCAGTGGCTCGCTCGAGATGTCGATGAAAGGACGGTCTCCGAAGAAGTGATCGGCTAGCTCCTGGTGTTCGTCCGTCTCGATGTATTGGCATCTACTTATTAATCAGTTTAGTTTCGGCCCTATATACCTGTCAGGTACTTTCTTACACGGCCATGTCTGTAGGACCCGTGCAAGATCACCATAAATCTATCCATCACGATGTATTGGCATCTACTTATTGGTCAGTTTGGTTTCGGCTCTATATAGCTGTCAGGTGCTTTCTCATCTCTGTGGGATAACCACAAATCTATATTCATCTTATCTCAACTATCTTACAACCCATTACATACGAGATGAAACAACCCCTCTCATCTCTACAGCATCTAACCAAAGTCCATGGCTATTGTACCCCACTATTATCATTATGCCATAATCTTTGTATTCAAAGAATACATAAGATTTATCGGAGTCACATTCATGGTAGTCAATTTTGGTAGTGCGAGATAAACTTACGATTTATCTATCAAACTGGGCGAGTACCTTTGCTATCTACGCTGGTATCTTTATTTTCATAAGTAATAGTTTATATTGAACGGTGTCAAATGCAACTGGAAAACTAACAAGTTAAAATTCACAGAAATCTTTCTGGCACATGTCACAGTCGCCTAAAGAAAAATTAAGTTTGTCGTGCCTCACAAAATGTATTGTGATGTAAGACCTAAAAATAGTATCGAATGTTTTAGAGTCTATGTATCAGAACAAAGTGAAATTGTTTTCAAAAAGTTGTCGTAAGTTTCACCCGCTTCGTTGAGCTTCAGCCCAAGGTGAATTGTTAGTACAGATGGATGTAGATTTCCTTGTACCGAGTTTATTAGTTTCATCGGATGAAATAAATATTATGGACTGTGCACACTCCTGGATGCATATATCCATGACTCAGTGGTACCCATTGTTAAAATTAATTATTTTATCTTATTAATTCATTGCCATTAATATACAATATATATATATATATATATATATATTTATATATATATATATATATATATATATATATATATATATATATATATATATACATTGTATGTGTCTAGTGGGACTTTTTCTATTTTTTTACCAGAAGCAAACTATCATTTCTTAGTTTTATTGCTTAATAAATATTGATTAGTTTTTGATGCCACAATTGCAATTGTTTTTCGTATATAATAACAGAACGCAGTTTCAACAAAACGGGGCAACTCTACAGCTAGGGTCTAGATGAAGAAGCTGAGGGCAATTTTTAAGAAAATTAATTAGCAAGTATGGTGACATACCCTGGCCACTTCGGTCGCCAGATTTAATGCCTTGTGATTTTCTTGTTGAGATACCTGAAATCTAAAATGTTTTCTATAATAGTCATCGAACATTACAGGCCTTGCAAGAAAACTTCAAGTGCGAAATCACCGCCTTATGATACCCAACAATTTTTTCTCACGTATTTACCTACATGAGGGTTTAGTTAAAATAGTGGATTGCAAAAAGTGGACGTTATTAATATGACATAATCTTTAAAAAGTGAAATCCACAGATCTTTATTACCTATTAAAACTAAAATAAATATAATAAACTTATTATTAATAATTAGACAAAATACTTTATTTAAACCACTATTTATTGATTATTCTACATGTTTTGATACCTTTGGTATTTTCTTCAGAAAATAATGTATACATAAAAACAAAACTATAAAGCGGTGAATAAGTAACAACTAATATAATTGTTATTCTATTCAAAATTTTTCAATCACCTTTTGGAAATAAAACACTATTTTGATATTAACAAGCGTTTAGAAATTATACATACAAATACTACGGGTTTACAGTTAGATAAATTTGAAATTTTAGATATAAGAAAAAGTGTTAATAGCTAGCTAAATTTTATAAATAACCAAATTCTCTTTGCAAATAGTCACCTTCTTAGTTTGTTTTCATATTAGTTCTTACTTATTCACCACTTTATAGTTTTTTTTTATCTAAGCTTGTATTTTTTAATTTCAGTATACATTGTTTCCTGAAAAAGATACCATAGGTATCGAAATGTAGAATAATTAATAAATAGTGGTTTAAACTATTTTGTTTAATTATTATTATAAAATGAGGCCACAAAGTAATTTTGAAAATATTTAAAAAGTATATTTTTGTTTTTATTTAAATTTCTAAATCGAACAATTTCGGCTGGACACCCTATTAAAGTGGAGGGAGGAACTATATAAACTATTCAAAATAATTTTAATAAGAAATTGAACCATCGTACGCAGTACACTAGAGAGTTAAGATATATAATAAGTAAACAATTATAGAACGTGTAGTTTTCGTGTAATTTCAGAACCATTAAGAGCGTTTTAAAATGTGAAAGTGCATCTCCGTTGCATCTCCCGATATTCTCGGTGTAATTTTCCAATTACTTCACGTTTCCAATTACTCGCTACAGCCTTGGACTCAAATTCTTTCCCGGCGTCGTGTCTTAATAAAATGCATTATATTATATATGAAGTTCTTGTAATAATAAATATTGTTTTTCCAATTTAATGTGATTATTGTACGTGCTTTCCACCGTAGCCGTAGCCTTTGGATAGGGGAAAAATACTTGAATATTTATAACAAACAGAATGCAATTCCAGCCAGGTTTCAATACTGGCGTGGTGGCCACCACGGTCTTTGGAATTGGTAAACCAGTAAAAAAGGCAATTTACCATTCGTCTTGTGAAATATTATGAAAAGAGATCAATTTACATTTAGTTCATTTAAAAACTATCCAGCACTAAATGACGTACAAAGAATCACACTATGTTCATTACAACGTATCGGCGGGCTTGGGTTGTCATCAAATGTTTGCACTAATCTTACTTACATCTCCGTATTATATTGATTTTCCCTTTTTGATAGAAATTATTTTATATCTTTCCATTCACTCTACTCGTAGTCTATCATAAAATAGATACGATAGTATTATCTCCCTTAAGGCTCCACTTTCAAAAATAATTCATATTTCCACGTTTTTTTAAAAAATGTGGGTTTTTATTATTCATTTATATTAGAAGTTACACACTAGATTTGACTTTTTCTATAACTATTACTTAGATAGAACCTTTATACTAATATAAAACTGAATTTTGTTTACCATAATTAAGAAAATACAAGTATTATAAGAAAGACCGCGACCATTAAATTTGTTTCCCGCGTGCCATAAAATTGCCATAATATGGAAAGTTCTTGCATATACGAAATATATTTTCTTATAAGCTTAATGCCAAGATTATGGAGACAAATCTGCATTGAACCAAATTACCAAAATATTAAAAATTAATAAGTTATAAACCATTCAATTTGCAGTACATATGATCAATTTTCGACGTTTTTAAAACACTTTGTGTTAAATAAATTGATTTAAAATAGTATAATAATTAATTACGTGCTTTGAAGCTTTGAAATCTTGAATGAATTTAAAATTAAGTTTTATATCAAAAATGCATATTAATAGGATCGATATAAATATTATTTAGTAAAAAATTGAATTATTTTGGAAAGGGCGCCCTTAATAAAATAATGAAAATAATTATCCATTAATATTTGCAAAGTTAACATTATGGTTTTTATGTTCATTATTTTATAGATTAAACCATAAACCACTTTATGAGTAATTTTTAAATATCGATCGGTTTCGAGAAACACAATTTTCTTCTTCAATTAATTATACATCCTGAAGAAGAAAATTTTATCTTTTCGAAAATGGTTGACATTTAAAAATGACTCATTAAGTAGTTAATTATAAACAAAGTTCAATAATCCATAAAATATTGATAACAATCATCTTTGCACTTAATAGTTATTAACTGAGTGATGATAATGACAGTCATTTATGTTATCCGCGGATGTGCGAATGGTACGCCACTGTTAAAATTCTTAGAGCAATATAAAAAGTTTTAATTTGTATTCATCACCATATCGTGTATGTTCGATCAATATAATACAGGGGTTCATATTCAGAAAAAAAAATCTAATAATATAATTATATTACTAATTTCAGGTATGATGACAATGTTTACACCCGAACACACATATTCCGATATCCTACCAAAATAAGATTTTTAATTGTTGCAATTGAATTGAAATTGAAAATAAATGTTAGTACCTACTCGTAGTTGTAGCGGACCAATAATGCTGGCCAACAAATTTTAACTTTTTAAATATCTGTTCTAGACTAACTTGATGATGCTGATTTCAAAAATGTAACAATCACCACTCATTTTTCGCTATTCAGTATATTTAGTTCGCATAACAGTACACCTTAAAAAAATATAGATTTGTCAATTTCCTTGATTAAGATATGTATTCTATATTAATTTAATGATATTTATTTCAAAAATCAAAATCATTTTTTTCTAGCATAACAGTTTTTGAGATATAAATAAATATATTCATTTTTCGATTTTTAACATAATATAACATTACGCATTCGTCTTATAGTCGTAGTCCCACCTTATAACAATGATAAAATTGTTTGATATGTGACTTTATTTCATAGTTTGCACCTCGATTGTCTTGTCTCAATGTCCAGCAATAGTCAGCTAGCATGGTTGGACTCTATCCTTCCTATCTTTTTTCCATTGCGTTGATGTCCTGATAAAATCGTTCTCCGTGTTCATCGCTGACGTCACCGAGATTTGGAGGGAAGAAATATAAGTGCGAATTCAGAAAATATATTTTGAGAGACATGTTGCATCCCACTGACTTGTAGGTCTCCAGAAGCTTCTCAAAATTTTCAACATAGTCAAGAGATGGCCTAATTTCTTAGATTCAATTATCCTCAAATTCTTCATCATTCAAGATTTCTCAAATCCCTCGAAAATGCTCTCTTTAATTTTAGTCTCACTAATTCTTGGAAACATCTTCAGTTCTGATCATGGCTTTAACAAAGTTTTTCGTCTATCATTTGTATTTCATGATATTATAATGTCTTTTAGACCATGACATTAGATAGACATTTGTAGAAAAGGTAACTATACATAAAATGGCTTACCACATATTGCAAAAAGTCAAGTAAATTTTCAAACATCTTTTTTTCTTGGAGTGATAGAGAAAAAAAAATTACAGATTCGGAATCGGCCCATAAAAATATATCAGATTCCAGGAAGCAAAAACCTTGTTTACCAATGTAATTGAATTAATTCATTATTTTAGATTGTTAACGTTGTATTATTAACCACTTATTGAATTAAATACATCTATCGGTTTCGAAAAATATCATTTTCTTCTTCAGGATAATAAGTGGTTAATAAAACAATGTTAACAATCTAAAATAATGAATTTTAACCACAAAATTGATTTTGCTAATTTTAAAAATATGAATTAAATTAATTTATGAATTATGAATTGGACTCAGGTTAGCTCTGTTCGTTAATTTGGACCCAAATTCGTGATTAATGTCTGATAACTTTTGTTGGATTTTAACTACAGTATGTTCGTGTTATTGAAACATTATAATACAGGCTTAGGCAGGTCCAGAATCGGACGCAAGCCGCCTCGCGCCAACAGAATATAAGCAAAAATTTGTCATATCTGATTTTTTTTATCGCAGATGGATTAAGCGTCTTCACTAATATGACAAGTATTAAAGTGACGAGAAACAGAATTGTGACAATCAAAAATTGTTTTACAAAAATGTTACAATGATTATCTAATAATATTTATTTAATGGAAAGCTAAGAGAATTTTTTTTAATATCATCGTTCATACAAAACACATATATGTGTTCTAATAATAAAGTTGTATCAATGTGTCCAAAATTTAATAAAAATGAATTGATAATTCTGGCGTCTGCTATCAGATTACAATGAAAGATAATGGAACGATTAAATGTATTGATATCAAAAAGGTAACATCGAAAATTGGTCGCTAAAAATATCTTGGCTGTAGCATAGTTGGATAACGCACCTTCCTCGGTTTGGAAAAAGATCCAGATTCGAAACCCGATGGCGCAACAACAATATTTTTCGATAAAATTGATTTTATATGTACATCTTTCTAATGAATATATTTAATTCATATTTACACATATTTCTCATTAAGGACAACACATTCTTGTTATGAAGTTGTGATTATTCAGAATATACGTTCGTGATGTAATATAAGTTGTATCAATATGTCTAAAATTTAACAAAAATGAATTATTAATTCTGGAGTCTGCTATCAGATTACTCAAACGTATTTAAGATTCCGTAAAAATAAAGAAGATGGCTTTCAAATAATGGAATGATAAATACTATTTTAAAAGTGTAACATAAGTTTGAAAATTTGTCGCCAATGCACTGCGTTGGTATAGTATAATCTTAATGGCATAACAAAGAGGAGATTCAGGTTCGAATATTTTTTACAGCAATACTTTTCGATAAACTTGATTTTATATGTATATCTTTATAATTAATACATATGTTTCATTGATTGTTTTGAAATGTCTATAATGAATTTGAAAGCCCGAAAATTTCTAAAAAAATTACAGGGTTCGATATCACCTCAGCTAAATTTTATGTATCACCTCAGCTTAATTTTTAAAAATAAAACGTTGAAAGTTTTCTGTAATCGCTTAAATTATATAGTAATTCTAAATATAAATTTAATTATATAATATTTTCTTAAATTTACTTCTGTAATTTTGTGGAGGTTTTTTTTATTTCAGTGAGTATTTGTATTATTAGTTTTGGAACAGCTATTCTTAGCGTCTTTTCATAGTTATTGTTCTAGCGGGGAATTTTATGTTTAGCTCGAACGAACAATTTTTTTAAATGTATTTATTTAATAATAAGTACAATGATACAACACAATAATAAAAAAATTTGTGCTACACTTCTCTAAAAAGCATATACTTATGCAGAGAAGTGGAAGTAGATTCGCGTGACTTATAGGCATAGGATCTTTAGTACAGCAATATTACAGTGTTGTAATTTGCATATTTCTGACAATAGAAATGGACTTGTTTGTTTTCAGAAAAAAAAAGACACATATTTTTCCTCTACACGTGACAATATTCCTTCAAGAATATTATATATATAAATATATATATATATATATCCTTCAAGAAGGAATATTATATATATTTACTGCCTTAATTATACTAAAATTAAGGCAGTAAATTTCACACGGTCGAATTGCTTATTTCAACTTCATCATCAACAATAAGTACATTAACTTCATACAAATGATTAGGTCTCACCTTTCTCCATCGTCGTTGTAGGCGTAGTCCCCCATGATGAGGTCCCTGAAGCGGTAGCGGGGCGGAAGGGGACTGAGCGGGGCCGCGGGGGGCGCCCCCCGGTCTGCCGCGCCAGACGGCTTCCCCGCAGAAGACAGTTTGGCGGTTTAACCGGAAAACGGATAACCGACAATACAACCTAACTTTTTACCCCTAAATTGTCTTCTCACACCTAACTTTAACGTCAGCGTTCCGAGAGTTTCGAATTGCAATTTGTTTCCATTTTCTAATGCTATTGAACATATTAACGTCTCTCCAATATTGTTTTTCTTATTAAATTGTTATCATTATTATTTAATTGAATTTATATTCACGTGTGTTACATATATTTTATTTTCTGATACATTTTGTGACGATAAATAATAAAAATTTCTCGTTATTCTAAAATATTCATATTTTTTTTAAATAAATAAAATATTTTTACTTATTTAAGTGCAATATGAGTATTCCATATTTATTTTACAAAAAAATATATAGTTTTGGGTCATAAAATTATTAAATACTAATTAATAAATTTAATTAGTATTTAATATATCACAGACCTATGATCTAAATAATTACAACTTCACAATAGGAATGTGTTCTCCTTAATCATAAAATTATTGCAAAGGATAAATGACAATATCAATATATTATACCTTTCGGTTAATATTAAATTAATATTGCATTATTTTGCTCACTCGTCACATATTATTTATTTATTTAGTTTATTATTAGAAACCCAGACATGAAGAAAGTTAATACTGATCATTTAATATTTAATGTAGGTTCTTTTATATGTTTGTCCAAATTACCTAATAATTCTCTCATATTAGGGTTAGCCACTATTTTATGTGTTCCGTGTTAATAATTCATATGACTGAGGTGAAGCGAGGAATCCACTGAACAACTTTAGTGTCCGCCACTTCCAATGAAATTATATCATCCTCACTATCGCCTAAATATAACTCTGCACAAACTTTTCTATTACGTTACTATTGCTAAAAAAAAAAATTTTTACGTTAGTGCAGTACCGAAGATATTATTTATATTTAAAGTGTTGTATTTAACTTTTACAATGATTATTTAGTGACAAATATTATTAATTTATTTTATTTTAGAAAAACAAAAATCATAAAAATTGATTTAAATTATTGTGTACTTTCATTGCGAGGATCTGATTTCCACGTACGACCATAATTTTTTTTTTTATTATTAACTTATTTATGTATCTTTAAAACTGTTTTTCTTAAATAAAAATACCAACGCAACAAAATAGAACTTTTCCATTTCGATTTCAAAAGACTACATTGCATTTGAGTAGGGAACTCAAACTTTTAAAGTAACTAGAGTAACTAAATTAACGTAAACCGGAAATAGGCGGCCATTCCTCGCGGTAGCGAAAATCGTCTGCCAGACAAAATACTGAACACTCCGAGCGGCGGGATCCACGGTCGACGCATGCGCAAAACGTTAAATTCATTACATCAACTAATTTGAAAAAAAAAAACATAAAACGTAAATATTAGTTTATACGTTTTACTAGGTGTAATCATTTTCAAGATTATTTTTTTATCTTTAAAAAAAAAATTATTTCGTGTTTTACATTTTTAAAATCTACAAGTGTTTATCTCAGCATCTTTTCAAGAGAGCACTGTGCTTGTTGTCAGATAATTAGGCATGTCTCTCAGAAAGCTCTAGTAACATTACTGTTAAAAATTATTATCGTAGCGCCAAAAAATATGAATTAAACATTTTCTACGCTTAAAATGAAAAGGAAATTCGGATTTTTCTCACAGCCTTTCTGTGTATTAAAACAATTACCTTGATAAGAAGTACTGACATAAATAATAAATATATATAAAAACCTGGTTTTATATATAATATTATGACTGTGACTATGTTGAGATAAGATTTACTTAGGAGAATGAAATATATAATAATGTATACATTGTGGGAGTATAGACCGGGATTCTACCCTCTTACCGTCTAATCAGTGGTCACAAGATCCGCGGGTTTTTCACCTCAGAAACACATACTCACCTTAGTTTGTCACATTCTGCCTTCATCCAAAACTGGAAAAATTTTATATGTAATACCTGTAGGTGATAAAAAAAGGGTGTCATTCGTTATAAAATTGGCATCTAATAAAAAGAAACATGAACAAATATAAAATAAAATAAACATATAATCTACATTACAAATTCACATTTCGTCAGAATGGGCGCGAGTTCGACGTCCTTCATGCAGGCAGGTGACAACCAGATGTTCCAGTAGATGGCATCACTTCGGTCTTTCTTTTACAGAATGCAGTGAAAATGCGTATATGTGGCAAATCTATTTATGACAGAATAAGAATGAAGAAATAAAGAAAGAATGTAAACCTGATGTTAGTATAACGAGTAAGATTATGAAAGGATCACTCAGGTGATCTGGTCATATGGAACGTATGAATGAGGAGAAATTGCTAAGAAAGATATATGGCGCAAGTGTTGATGACATCAGAAATAGAGGACGTCCGCGGAAGACTTGGCACGACCAGGTAATCCAGATAATGGAGGATGATTCAGTTAGAACCCTCAACAATCGGCGAGCTTGTATGACAAGATGTATGAATGTGGATGAATAATAAATATATTTATTAAATATATTTGAACATGCATGTTCCATATTAATAAACCTAATGACGTGTACTTTTGCTAATTCAAATTTTTGAATAATTATTTAATACACGATTTTGTAAGTCATTAACTTAAGTCACGGAACAGTTACCGAAAAAATGTACCTACATTTTATATCAATATAATGTTAACATTTCACCCAAGAGGAGAAAATAATCCTACTTTAAATTGACCTAGTTCGTAATTACGGGTGGATAATATATGAGCATTAACTCGACCGAAGGCTTTTGATACCGTTTTGTATGTTTAGGATTAGATTAATTGACCAATTAAAAAAATTACGACCAGTTCATTTACTTACCTCTTTAAATCATGTTGGGTGCGAGATGTTCGGTGTATGAAAATATTGCTCGATTGTATATAATATAATATAGTAACGAGTCAAATAATAAAAAAGGTCTCATATGTGAAATTATTTTATGTATTTTAAACTCCTTATTAATAAAGCTAGATTACCCTAGCGCAGGGGTCGAGAGAAGCGGCTCGCGAGTCACACGCGGCTCTTTTCAAAGACGTTTACGACTCTTCAGACATAAACTCCAATTTCAGCAGCCTTATAACTTTATTTCCAATCCGGGGAAATACACTACCAATTGTACTATAACGCCAGTATTTTTCATGACAAATTTTCGAACCTATATGTTACATCTTTTCAAATTAATACACCTGTCGTTCCATTAATGTTCATAATGGAACGCATTAATTTGAAAAAATGTAATTATGAATGTATTATGTGTATTACATGTGTATTACATTGTGTATACATTATGAATGTAAAAAATGTATTTTGTAAATGTAGTGTACTTCCCCGGATTGGAAATAGAGATCCAGGTTCGAATCTCGGTGACGCAAAAACTTTGATTTAAAAAAAATTGATTTTATATGTATATATTTATAATTAATACATTAATTTAGTATTTAAAATATCACAGACCGTCTGTTCTGAATAACAATACAACTTCACAATAAGAATGTGTTTTCCTTAACAATAATATTTAAAACATGGAATAGGTTGCCTGACGCATTAAAAGAATTAGCTCTTATTATTCTCCCAATCTTTGGCTCTACATTTATATGCGAATAAACATTCTCAACTATGAACCATATAAAAAATAAACTTAGAAGTTGAATAACACATGAAAATTTACAATCATGTATTCAATTAAAATTAAGTAGCTATTATATTTGCCAGATATAACGAAGCTATCAAAAGCGATGCATGGACGCCGTTCTAATTAAATTTTTAAATAAAAAACCTTGAACTTTTTTCACTACAAATCCATATACATATGTATATTACATGTATGCGGCTCTCTGGTACCTTTGTTATACTATTTTCTTGACAATTTGACTCTTCTCACTTGACAAACTGCCGACCCATGCCCTAGCGTATTAGGAAATGTAATTTTATAAATTTCAATCAATAATGGAGCTTATAATATTTTTTGACGAATAACTTTTTAAATATTTTTTATTTATTATCTTTGTTTTATGAATTTTAACCACAAAGTTAATATTGCTGATTTTAAAAGTAACTTTTTAAATCAATGAATGCATTGGCAGTATTTTAATATGTTGAAGAACACACAATTACTTGAGTTTTACCTACAAAAGCACTGTTTTTAAACATATATCAGATATCACATAGAGGCAAAGCTATTTTTTATTATATTTAATTGAAAATATATGGAAGTATGGGGTAATTACAGGGCTTATGACCTGTCTTCGGCTGGCTTAAGTGATCATTTTATATATATATAACGTTCACCAATTCTCACCCCTCATTTATCAAATTTTTAAAAGTTGTATGTATGTTAGTATATGGACTCGCTTCGATTACCACTGCACCATCACCATCTATGAACCAAATTTGATAATGTTGAACCAAAAAAGTAAAACAAAATTATATTAAAGCATTCTTGCTGGTATCTACCTCTTATTTCTTTCCAAACTGAAGTAATATCAACTGGTAACGAAAATTCGAGACGGATAACCAACTAGTGTTTTCGTTATTTGAGATGAAAAATAATAGAATCGAACTTATCGACTGTGACCAATCAAGATAATTTTGATACAATCAGAGCGCTATGTAAATATGCGCCAATATTGGAGTGCTTTCAGCATTAATATTGAAATAGACGGAAATTGAATTTAAATAATAAAGTTTCTGAATAAAAATTAGTTTCCCAGATTTAGAATGCGGAAGGTTTTGTAAGAGGAAAAAATAACTATCTCGACGGTAGCACTTTCATGAAAAACATGTTGTCCATCTAACTAGAAAAAAAGCCTTCCGGCACTAGTCAGAAGATTCAGGTAGATTTAATTTATATGCGAAAGAAAAGAAGATATCTCGTTTTAACGAATTTTTTTTAAATCTTGTACAACTGACATTTTCAAACATAATAGCGGATCAGTATAACTAACATTAATAGCAGACGATTAATCTGTACTACGATTTTTTTACGATCTCCATTCAAAATTACTGCGGACATTTTTATGGTCACTAATCAAAAAATTACGTTATCTTTAGCGCTACCACAGGCAACTCTAGTCTTTATAGTACTTATATAAGTACTTAACATGATTAAATCTCTCCGCTTGATTACGATTTATAATTTTATTTAGCCGATTCCATTAAGTACTAAAGTTTTTTCCTTAATTTTAAAATCAAATTTATTTACCTTTCATTATTTTAATACGCCTATTTAACTTTTTTAAGTATTAAGTCAGTCGCCACTGCAACATTTACCCTAAGCGTTCAAAAAATCGGTCCGTACCACAAAGATTTATAATTATGATAATTAAAAAATAATAATTAGAGGTATTTTTAATTCTTATGTCTTATTTAAAACATTATTATCATGTAGAACTTGTACATTATGTCTGCATGGATAATTAATTTCTTGGCTAAAGGTAGGAGTCCAAAAGATTTCTGTTGAATACCCTACACAAAGATTATTTATTTTACCGCACGGTTTCGGTACAAACATTATTGTGCATTAAGAAATAATCTTTTAACAGAATCCAAAGTATTTCTGAGAATTTAAATATATTTAATAAATAATTTAAAAATATTTTTAGTCCGCCAAAATATGTTTTTTCTGGTGTACCTTAAACTGAAGGATGACTGTTACCATAGATAAGATAAATAATATATATACAAATGGATGGAAGCTAGAATCATTTCGGCTTGAATAACGAAAAACAGCGCAGCCGTAGTTTCTTTGTGAAATAAGGCAGGTGGAGGGGGTTAGGCCCTATTTTCATACATATATTTTAATATTTTTTATGCTGAATACGATAATTTTGTTTTAAATTAAAACGATGGTTAGCTTATTGAAAAGATAATTTTAAATCAATTTTGTAAAACACACTATAAAGAAAGCTAATAATAGAATATTTCTTAACATTATAAAATCTGCACTAAAAAGTAGTCATCTTGGCAAATATATAATATTCTTAGGCACAACTTCTTATGTCGTTTGGATTAACTTACATTTTACTATTTATTTATTTATTTATTGATTTTAAATTTTATTATATCACTTTTAAATTATTATATTTAATCAGTTGTAGAGATAAATGTATACTTCATCACCTCCAACCCACGTCCACTTCATCACCATGGAAACTGAAATATTAGGCACTATAGAAACCAACATTCGGCCATCTTTCTTTTCATTTTTGTATGGAGCGCGCAGGCTATGACTGTAACGTATTTTAAAATGTCTCCCAAAACTTAACACAAAAAATTTCATTTAATTTATGCATAGATTTAACATTAATTACTTTTGACTGTTGATTCTATTTGTAGGTCATTTTTTATTATCAATTTCAATATTTAAAATAGATTTTTATGCGGTTTAGTATCTTATAAATAAATGCATTACATTGTGATCTTTTGAACTCCTTAAATTATATCTAGGTATTTCGCGATTCATTAGTAGACAACTTTTTTTTAATCAAACGGCTAGAATCGAAGTAAAGAGCGTTTGGAGTTTTATGTTTCTTTCCGCTAATTGCCGGTGCTACGCCGTCAGTATTAATGTCTGATGTAAGAGAAATCGAACAGAGCAGTTATAAATAATCCAGTTCAAGGTTGGACACATTATCATTTTCGTTCGTTCATGTCCAGAAAATGTATGTCCCAAGAATGTTTTAACATCAAAATGGCTATATATTATATATAAGTTATATCACAGTTTATCCAAATTTATTAAAGTGGATTAATTCATTTAATCCTGGCGTCTCCTAGCGTGATCTACTCAAAGGTATTTGAGGTTCGACGAAATACATAGTTGATTGCTTTTAAAAATGTAATAATAAATGCATCAATTGTAAAAATATACATTCATAAATTCTAAATTTGTCATAATCGTAAACGGTTACTGTAGTAGAATGGTTAAAATGTTTTTTCAGATGGGAAAAGGTCCAGGTTTTATCTTTCTATCTTATATCTTTCTAGTTAATTCATTTAATTTTAATTTATAAATATTAGATTAAATTAAATACAATCACTTTGTATGAAACCACAAAAATTATTATACGTCAACCGGTTTTGCTTATCTCAAGCTTCGTCAGGACGTATTTAAAACTAACCATAAATTCAAAACGAGTGCATTTATATATACATAAAGAGGGAAATGTAAAAGAGAGAGAGACAGAAAACATATACAGTTAGACGGAACATTGGGGAATGGGAAAATACGGTGTTAATAGATATTAAATTAATTTTAAAGAAATATATCAAACCACAATGCTTTCTTCGAAAAAAAAAATATATTATATATTACGAGAACGCTCATTAAGCAAAAATCAGTTGTAAAGATGGTGTTGTTACTATCAAAATGTTACCTAATTTCTTAATTTATAGCTGTATGTCACTTCACACTATATAAATTTTAAATTAAATACCATAGTTAACAAAAAAATATATAAATAATGTTGGTCAGCAATATTTTCAATAATAACCATAATTTCGCATAAATGTGTAATTTATTTTTTCGTCAATGAATCTAACGTTACCGGACAATTAATATCCGTTAATTAGTTGTACTAAACAGAATCACAGTTTATTATTTTTTTGGTTCACACAAGAAATAAATTAAGGCCAGAGTATTTTTATTTTGGATTGGTAGCTATCTTAGATGGCAGTGAATTCACAATACAGCCTTCGTAATACCTTGATTAAGATTACGAAGAAATATTTTTCAGCAGAAATAGTACGGAATAAGCATTCTGAATTTGCGGAGAATATTTTATAGTCACTATAAAAAGCAGCGTGAACAAAGAACAAAGCCTTCGCTCGAATCTACAATACACAAAAAATCAATAGTAAAATCATATTTATTAAACTTCTTACTTATCTTCTTTTGACTTTTTAGGAGGGTTAAATGCATTAAAATACCGTATTCTACATAATATGTAAAATATTATAATAAATCATATAGTCATCGAATCTTAAAAAGTATTAATTTTCCTCTCCAATAATATCACCTACGGTGAGTACAATTATGATGTTAATTATAATACACATAGTGTAACTATATAAATTTGATTAAATTAAAATACAAAATTAAATGATTATAGATGTTTTGTAAAACATAGATAGTTATATAAAATTATATTTAGCACTAACATATTATTTACGCACATTATTATTCCTTTATGTGTGCCTAATTAGAATGAAAAACTAGTAAGTAAAGACTGCAATCGAGAACTGATAGCATATTTGTGTTCAAAATATGCCCAACAGGTTTAAGAAGGTTTAATGTGGTTTGTTCAAAAGAAATGAATGAGTGATGAGAGTGTGAAATGTGACTAGTATTGAACTAGTACAGAACTAATACAGACAAAACTAGTACAGAACACTAGTATTGATGGCTCCAGAAATATTAGGTTTATGGATGGTTAAATTGTAATATAAATTATATAGTATTATTAAATTCCTTGTATGTATACATGTATGCGTGTGCGGGGATAAATAGGCGACGCGCGCAAGGTGCGGTATCTTTTTTTTGCCTTAACGTTCACTTCAATACGAGCTATATACCTTGTACCATCTTGTATTATCCTTGTAATGAATACTTAATTGTCATACAAGAGTTTCTATAGATAACCATCAATCCAACTACTAGGTGTAATAATAACCAAAAACGAAAAAAAACTCAAAACATATTATGTGTAATTATTTATTATTTGTCACCATCAATATAAATTACTGCTTCCCATTTGCTTGGAAGACGATACGATTCCGTGGGCGAAGAAGCACTGGTTTTTGAGGCAATCTACGATTTGACATCCTCCATAAACTCCTCTAAATCGTCATAGACTTTGCCAACCTGACAATTCTTCAGAGAGTGGTTAATCTCGGTAGTCCGTGAGAATAAGGAGGATGGAGGAGAAAATCCCTTCGCTTGCTAGCGATGGATTTGATCACACGACGTTCGACGTGAGGGCGAGCGTTATCGTGGTGGAAAACGATTTGGTTCTTTTTGCGCGGTCTTTTCAGCTAAATGGCAGTATAAAGGCGATCAAGCTGGATCGGGTACACGTCGCTGTTGATATTGTACTGCCTTTGGCCATTACTGTCAGATCCAAGTTCAAATCCCGGTAACAACAACAATATTTTTCGATTAAATTGATTTTATATGTATATCGTTATAATTAATTTGTATTTATAATAGTATTTGTACAATTTTTTTTTATTTTTTTTTTTTGCCTGACAACGTGCAATATATTTAGTGATTTACGTAGTTTCATTGTATATAATAATTATCGTATGCAATACTTACGTTTTAAAAATTCAAAAATCCAGCATAAAGTGTCGCGTATGAGTTTGCGGAGGTCTATCGCTTCCACGACCAACAACACCACGGGCGTTTCCTGAACGCACCCGTCTAATACCAGAGTACAAAATATAAACTCGGCCACATAATTTCGCCGGTACTTACCAGATATTGACAAGCAAGCCGATCTTTTAAATTCACTTCTATCTTAGCCGGCTTCCCGGTCAATTCTCCAGTAGACACTTCACGTTTTCACTGTATATATTTAATCTGTACTGGTACATCAATCAGCAATAAACATCTATCAACTGAAAGTAGCCTTCAATATCCAACCTGCTCTAGCCACATTCACGCATACACCCACGCACACTCCGCGATACCATCCTCAAACGAACATGTGAGCGCTAAGGAAATGGCGAGTGTTGGCATTCGTGCAATTTTACAAGAACCGTAAAGAATTTTTAAAATTTTTATAATCTTCCATGAAATTAAAAAATAAATACTCGTAATTTTGGATTACCTTGGTCTATATTTGGATTTACGGTGAACTTGACAATCTTTAAGTTGATCTTAATCTCTGAGAGTAAGAAAATGTACGTACGTACTGGATACGTACTGGTACGTACTAAAACACGCATGCGACGATGATTCATAGAACGCTTCGCGCTGAATTCTGTACGGATCGTTTCTTGCTTTTGAGACGAATCTCTGAGAGAAATCGGTAATTACTGCGGTACTTTACGTATAAGTGTCGATATATTAGAAAGAAACCTACCCTTAATATAAGATAGGCCACGGGATAGTGCCTGGATATAATTACAACATGTTAGACATTGGATATGAAATATTGAATTTCGGACACTTAATATAAAAGTGTGAAAATTCAGGGAAGGTCAAATTAAAAGATGCGAGCTGTGGTACAAATTTTATGGCCCGACATGCTGTTTCGACGAGACACTTGTGTAGTCAAGGGAATGAGACTGCATGTCTTCTGATGCGCTTCCGCGTCGGCCGCTACTCGTAAACTCCCAAAAACATACGAAATAATTTATAAATTTGTATGTGATATATGAAATGAAATTATAAAATTTAATACAAATAAATGTATCAATTAGAAAGATATAATCAATTTAACGAAAAAATATTTTGGTTACTTTCGGGATTCGAACCAGGAACTTTTCCTATCCAGGCAAACGCGCTGAACATTATAACATATCAACGTAGTAAGTTAACGACAAATTTTCGAACCTATATGTTACAGTTCTTTTTTCAGATTAATACATTTATTATTCCATTTATAAACAATTCACTTTTTATTATTAATTAACCCCAGAATTAAATTAATTATAATTTTTAAATTAGCAAAATCAACTTTGTGGTTATTTATTTTTTAAATAATTGTTTTTTTTTTTTAAATAGATTCTGGTAAAGAAACAATAATATATGTTTTTAGTTAGTACTGACATCCTGAAGAAGAAAATGGTATTTTTCGAAACCGGTAGTTGTATTTAAACTCAATAAGTGGTTAATAAAATAAAGTTAAAAAATAAAAATATTAATTAATTAATCATTTTTATAAAATTTGAAACATTAATACAACTTATATATTTTTAATGAAAACACATTATTACTGAGAAGTAGCAATTTTTCAGAATATTGTTCTGTAGTATTTTAATGCAAATTAAATGTATCAATTATAAATATATAATCAATTAATGAAAAATAGAACAATGTTCTAAAAAATTACAACTTTACAATAATAATGTGTTTTCCTTAACAATTATATAATTTAATTGATATCATATGATGAGGCTTATCCTATTCTTATTCAATTTACACGAAATATTTAATAAATGCTGGAAATTTTGATCTGACTCGACAGAAGTATATTTTCGTTGTAAAACTATAGAAAATTGTAATAAACGAAGACGTTGCAGGCATACTTCGTAATTAATAACATGTTAAAGAATTCGGCAAAAATTATGACAATGTATCCGAAACGTCAGTATTTAAAAGGACGCATCTCGGAAGCCTCTCCCGTAGTTACTAGTGATTATTAAAACCGTTATTTTAACTGTTATTGTGACTGTGATTTTGTTCAATTGTAACGATGATTGATAACTGATTCTAGCATTGATTGGTACACTAGAAAATAAATCTCCGACTGTTAAATCTTAGTTACCAATCATCGTTAAATCTCAGTTACCAATCATCGACACAATCACAGTCACGTAACTGTTTACCACCACTAGATATGAGGATATAAGTCAATTAATTTAGTTGATAAATGACTGCTTACTCACGATTTGTCTAATAGACGAAACTATGGTTTTATTTTAGTGGTGAGAAAATAATTACATTTTTTTCAAGAATAATTTTAAATAGAAATAGGATTTTAACTTATATTTATAGAAATAAAAAAAACTTTTGTATTACGTTTGTTTTTATTTATTACAAAAGATTTAATCTCTTTAACCTCACTACCTCCTATCGCACCTGTCACGATCCCAAAGTGACGGTACAGATCAATACACCTTTACCGCTGGGCGGTTAATTAGAGGCTATGCATTTATAAAAAGTCTCGCAGGCCGTCCAGCGAACCGGCTCGTCGGCAGTTCGAAAAATCAAATTACAAACATGTCGTTCATTTTCAAACCTGTCGAGCCCATTCATCAGTTGGCCGACATTGTGGTGTATGTAATTTTTTGTGCACATACATATATAGAAGTTATATAATTTATACAGTATGTACATATGTGTGTACTCCACACGTTCAAAGCCGGCAAGTTTCGGTGGAAATTTTCATATTCATTGAGGGTAAGGGTAAAGGTTTAAGGGTCTTCATTTGGGATGCGTGCAAAATTTACACACATTAATTTCTATGTACATTATTTTCCTGAATTATTACAAGTAGATAAAATAACACATTATGTTTTTGACTGATTTTAATTTTGATAACAATGTATGTACTAAAAAAGTAAACCAGTGGTTACGAGTACCTACTGTAAAAATTATCCAACTAAAATTGTAAGCAACGTTCTTTTACTTTACAATTCCTGAAATTTTAATCTTGCCTAGTGCTTGGTGTCATCTTATAAATTAAATCCTAAAATGTTGTGCCATTAATGAAAATTCATACATTCCAATGAAGAAAAATGTCAAATTCCTTTGAAATGTACTCATATACGAGAACTTTTCGTTCTGAAAGTTTATTAGAAATGTACTGTCAGTTATTAAAAAAAGGTAATGGACTCCAAAACAAAATGGAAGAACTCCTGAATACGTATTGTATTATATAAGATATGAATATATTATTATGCGATTTATCTAGAAAAAAATAAGAACAAAATTGGAATCTTTACATCAGAAAAGAAATAAAAATATAGATAATGTTTTTACGCGTTTTCGTAATACAAGTGAGAAATGATTTTTTTTAAGTTTAGATAATTGCATTTCTCACTGGTGGATTATACAATAAGATTGTGTGATCAGTAGTAACTTTTTACTTTAGTAAAAAAGTTACTACAGTAAAAAAATTTACGAAAACGGGATGTTTGATCGTTGGTAAAAAAATATTTACTTCTCGTACGTCCCGTAGTAAACTTATTTTACTCTCCGAAATGCGATAGTGAAAATGAGATACTTCTGAACTATTCCAAAAGTCATCTGACACATTAATACTTTGAAAGTTGCAGTATACGATAATTAATCATTCAATTTTCCGCTATTTTAGTAATGAGAGTTCGTCGTTGTTTAATATACTCGTACATTAGCACATAATCTGAAAAAATTTCGCCACAAAAGTGACATGTATCGAACGCAGGAGCGAATAAAGCTATAGATAAAGCATAAAATATACCATATTTCATGATTATTCGTCTTGCCACACTGAGAGTCGAGATTGTCTTTGACAGTAGTAAATTTAATCAACAATCCGCAAATGGTTTTTACTACGGGCGCTAGTAAAAAGTTACCGTAGTAAAAATTTACTATCGGTCCTTAGTTCATATTAACGCTGGAAATGAATCACTATCAAAATTACATATTATAGGGCGCGGACCTTTTGGTCCCCTATCTGGCGTGGGCCCTAGTGTACCGCATTGGCGTAGTTAGGCAACTGCGTAGGTGATTTGAATTAATATAAATCTTAAATAAGAAGATGATTTAATTTATATGTAGGTATATAATTTATATTTGGGTATTTCATTTTCTTGGCGTTCCATTTGACGTTGGATATTAAAAAATGTTTGTGGTGCATATGGGAGGTGTTCAGAAAAAGCGAAGCTTAGATAGAAAAAGACACCAAGAATGACGAGTAATGTAATTAATTAAATATACTGCGCTGGGAAACGTTGATAGAATGGTAAATCATCATGCGCAAGAAAGATGAGAACAAACGGAAACTAGACATGCACATAATATTTTCATCACATCTGTGTGCGTGTTTGGCGGGCGTCCTAGGGCACTAGTTTTTTTTTTTTAATATTAAAAATTAAGTTTTATCGTAGTCACTGTATCAAACAAACTAAATATAAAAGATTAATAAAAATAAAAATTAACACCAACAACCAGTCGATAAGGTTAAAAATGTTTTAGCTCATCCAGTACATGCAATGGTAATAAGTTTTAACGGAAACTTATAAAAAATTCATTAGAGTTGGTAATTCTTTTAATCTAGAATAAGATTTTTTTTAATGTGGACTAAAACTTTTATATTATATTTCCTCATGATAAAACACCAAAAAATATTATATTTATTTACATGCTACATTAGGACATTTTTGGATATTTTTGAGAGTAAGATTCTTTAGAGCCGTACAGGAAAATGGCGCATAGCAAACAAGAAGTATTAGGTAAGTAAACTATTAGATTCATTATTAAGGAAAACACATTCTTATTGTGAAGTTGTAATTATTCAGAACAGACGGTCTGTGATATTTTAAATACTAAATTAATGTATTAATTATAAATATATACATATAAAATCCATTTTGTCGAAAAATATTGTTTTTGCATCACCGGGATTCGAACCTGGATCTCTATTTCCAATCCGGGGAAGTGCATTACCATTGTGCTATAACGCCGTAGTCACCGTAATCGTCGATTGGTCGATGTTGAAGTTCTCACCCGGTGTCTGGTGCAACTTTCGTCAGCCGCCAGAAGGGCCTGGTCATCAAAATCCGAAGATCGATCCTTTCCTTACTTGTCATCTAAGCGGGTATCACCAGCTTTGAAACGAACAAACCACTCTCTGCTTGCCCTTTCGCTAATCGTTCTTCGCCGAAAATATCTTTGAGATCGCTAAATGTCTACCAGTAGCTTTCCATCATTTCTCAAAGTGGTACAGCATATGTTTATACGCTGTGACATTTCGAATAAATGCGCGAAGACACATATAGAGTGAAAAGTTTTTTGCAGTCCACAAAACAAATCCCAACATTTTAAGACCTTTATTAGTTATCGAATCAATGTGGGGAACGAATGATAATTTACTGTCAAATATTACACACAGATCATTGATCTTCCTAAAGTGATGAAAAATTCATAGGATACTTTTTTTATAAAACTAATACTTTTGTAATTTGGAACACCATTTAAACAAGGAATACAAATTACTTTGTTTTAACATGCAATCAGACACACTTTTCACTAATCTGAATCTCAAGTCGTCAGCAAAAATTAGAATTTGTACATCATCTAAAACATCGACAATATCATTAATAAAAAGAATAAGCAATATGGGTCCAATATGGGAACCTTAATTAAAAATGCAATATCAAATGATGACACTGTGACGTGGCGAGTAAATGCCGCATGGAAATAAGCTACTCCTGTACTTGATGGCGGTACCATGCTACTGAATAGATACTGGAGACAAAAGACGGCTCGGGTCGAGATTAGATATCTACCGACGGATTTGCAACGACAGTACGGCTATACAGGGCAAGAGTTGCCTACGATGTGTTGGTCCTATAAATAGCAGCGACGGACTCAGAACAGTAATGTTATATCTTATATCTAATGTAATAAATGTAACATTGCGAAGAAAAATTTGAAAAAAAAGAGAGGTTAAAGAAGCGATATCATAACTAAAGATTTTAGTAGAATAGCGAAATTGATAAAGGGTGATCACCTTTCCCTCACAATTAAGAAGAACGTCTAATTTTAAATACTAATTAAATGTATTAATTAGGAAGATATACGCATAAAATCAATTTTATCGAAAAATATTATTGTATAAATATCTGAATCGCTTTCCATTAACAGACTATTATTATATTAATATTTGAAGCAATAATTTAATTTAAATAAATAATATTGTTGTTAGTAGCTAGTTTAATAAAACAAAATTAACAATCTAAAATAAGACACTTTATCAATTAACATCAATAATTTATATAACTCCTTGAGTACATAGTAAAATCAACCAGTTTCAAAACTAAAACTGTTGATACAAATTAAATTAATCAACAGAAAAAATTCTAATAATTCGTTACTCGAAACACTGCGGCGACCAGGTTAACCGTGGCTTATAACAATTAGTTTGCGTGGTGCAAAATTTGAGGTATTTTGGCAATCCATTCAATGCGCAATTCATCAATTTTAAAAGAAATTGTGACGTCATTTCCGTAACGCTACTTTCGACGCATTCAAAACGAAGTTAACAACATTTTGACCGCCAGAGATGTCTCATATCAAAGTCACAAATTTATAATTTTAATGTTTTAAACTACATAAAATGAAAAACGAATAAGCTTATCTAAATACGTACATTTTTATTTACACACTGATGACTGAACGTACGAAGTGTTCGAATATATATTGTTACGTAATGCACTGGCCCCGGTGGATCGAGCGCGTTCGCATCACGCCACCGGCTAGGCTCAGTCTGCGGGTGTCTCTGGTGTAATGTGTCAGAGTAGCTGTCTCGGATGGATGGGAATGGTCTTAAATAACTTTAATAACACTTGGTTTACACGTGAAACACGTGATATAATACACTTTTAAAATTAGCAATATTAACTTTGTGGTAAAAATTCATATTTTTTATTTATTATCTTTGTTTTATTAACCACTGAATTGAGTTTAAATATATCTACCGGTTTTGAAAAATACCATTTCTTCTTCCGGATGTCTTAACTAACTAAAAACATATATCATTGTTTCTTCACCAGAATCTATTTTTAAAAAAACAACAATTATTTAAAAAAATAATTTAGTACCTCACTTAAATTGTTGCTTAATACAAATTTAGTCGAATAATTTTTAGGAAATAATTGTTTTTTTTTTAAAAATAGACTCTGGTGAAGAAACAATGATATATATTTTTAGTTAGTTATGACATCCTGAAGAAGAAAATAGTATTTTTCGAAACCGGTAGATGTATTTAAACTCAATTCAGTGGTTAATAAAATAAAGATAATAAATAAAAAATATAATATAATATAATTTATTCACAATCATAATAAATACCCGACAACATATTTGCACGATTTGAGTATTTTTATCTTGTTCACTTGTCATCGTTCTTTCCTCCAGGCGATGACACTAGTTTGTTATGAATTTAACACGTAATTCTATGGTTATTAAATGGTTGAGAGGTAACTTGAATGTTGAATGAATGATGCGTCAGCCGTGCTAAAATTATCTCTCGTCATGGAGAGACTTCCAGATTGTTACATGAACCATTTCTCCCGTGCCGGTCCGCACAACTCCCAGCCAACATTATCCAGCTACCTCCAACCAAGGGATGGGTCCATGATGCGAATGGATTGGGGACCTCAAACCTACCATATCCACCGCATCTCAGAATTTCTTCTTCCAAATCTATCCATATCGTCGGCGGAGCGCCACCCGTCTCACCGGCTCGGGTCCAAATCTCTCCTTCTCTTTCCCCCTGCCACCACTCGGAGCAGTAATGTAGCGCAGTAATGTCACAATATATATAAAAAATTGTAACAAACTTATTCCACATATTTTATGAGTACCTACTTTAAAGAGCACAAACTGTAAATTTAAATATCAAAACTATGTTTCGAAATTGTAACTTCACAATAAAAATGTGATTTCAATAATAAGATCATAATTTTGATAAAAAATTGATTTTAAATCATTAATTCAAGTGGTTATATACTATGTTATGTGTCATTATTATCATCATCATCAAATTCAGTATCTCAGTGTCCAGAATACACCTTCCCCAGCTCCCTCCAAGCTCTGCTACTGGTATCGCGGATCCACTGTCATTTTTATTTATTAAAAAAATAAAAATACGTACAAGGAATACATGTCATATCAATATTCTTACTATTTTTACAATACCAGGCTCCTGTGCTGAGTACCAGGTCGTCGGCGCTGTTCCATGTGTATCATCATATACTCATTTTTATAAGAATGCACCCACACAAAGACACACGGGCTTGGGAACGATTTTGATATTGTAGATATATTCCTATATTCAATGTTGAAATATATGTGTGATGTTTCTGATGATGTTCCGATTCAAAGATAAAATTGATTTTGATACATTTTTTTGTCTTGAACCTTTATTTTTATAGTTTTTTTTTTTGCTTATTTTTCAATTTTTTTTAAGGCTATACGTGTATATTCAATTTCTATTTATATATATATATATATGTGTTTTGTGCTACTTGTGTAACTGCTCATGTTTTTTTATACCTAATCAACTTTGTAAAAGTTCATAAGGGTGTAATATTTTCAATATATTCAAATATTTTCAAACTAAGCTAAATGTTTATGCTATGAAAATAGGACTAACTTGCTGGTCTCCTGGAAAGAGGCGCGATCCCCCACCACTAGATCACTAGGTTAGCGTCTTAACCACTAGACCAACAAGTTACTCTGCCCGCTGCTAGTGATGGATCCACACTGTAAGAAATACCTACATATTTCATTTTAAATCGTACAAGGCAAATAACTATTCACCATTGGCAATACATACAATTTTATCATTTTAACTTTATTCACCCCTGCGTTCGAAATCTGTCACTTTGCTGGCGAAAAAGATTCGGTACATTTGTAATAATGTAAATTCAACAACAAGATCATCATCGGATGAACTTTCATTACTAAAATAGAGGGATATTGCATGATTCATTGTTATATACTGCAACTTTTGAAATAGCTGTGAAGTCTTTTTTCATTATATTAAAAATTTAGCACTAATCGGCTTAGCTACACATCCACTCATTTTTTTTTCGTTTACATTTCGTCCCCAGCATGAATTTCAACGTGATTTTCTATTCTGTTCGATTTAAGTTAACTAAAATATTAGCGATGAGAAAAAATGCTACTCTGGACTCACTGGTGTGATTGTGATTGGTATTCGATAATATCAGTGATTAAAAACTGTGACTGTGATCACAGTTTCTGATGTAACAATACACGTAATAAATATAAAAACATAATTTTGAGCGTACTTATTTATATTATTAAAACTTAATTTAAGTAAAAAAACATTTTCTAACATAACTAATTAGAATAATTAGTAGAAAATTATTGCACATACCTATAAAATATAAAAAGCGTAAACATAATCAAATAAATAGATTCCAATAGATACTCTAATTAATTTACGGAAAATTCGGTTGATGGCGCTGATTTAAGTGATAATCAGAAAATCAATGTATAAGATATTCACTGACAGTGAGTGTGATTCAAAATACCAGTGATTGACTCACGGTTCGTGATTTTTAGCTCATCACTATAAAATATAATTATTATTTATTTACATTCAAAGAATAAATTTTACAAGCTTACTCACATGAAGATGAGAGTTGCTAAACTACACCACGATAATGAATTTTTATTTAAAAATGTATTTTAAAAGTACGCCATGTTTTTACACGAACTCAGCCACGTTAACACAAAACGTAATAATAATATTATGCACATTATGTACTTTTGTATACATATCTGTTACACTATTATATCTACGCATTAAGCGGAGAAACAAGTATGTAGGAATTTGGGAAGTGTATAACCTGAATATCTAGATTTGTTTATAGCAAAGAATGTCGCTATTAACACATCAAGTAACTTTCAAATTTGAAATGTGGTCTTGAATCGAGACAATAGGTGCAATATAATTCAAATCAATTTCTTTATTGACAAATAATATAAATATGTTCAATCTTAAACAACTAGGATATGTATAAAAGTGATTTTGAATTTATTTTTTTTATAATTTTTGAGAAATTTTTCTACATGGTATAAGTCAAAAAATTATATTTGGATGTAACTATAAGGTTGTGTTTATGATTTAAAGATCCACGATCTGTTCATGCTCCTTAAATTTTTAATTTAACAAATCTCTTTTTTAATTTCGTAGTGTATAATAGATTTTTTTCATACATATTATTCCAACCCCTATTTGAAATAGATGTAATATATTAAACTTATATAATATAAATTCGCTTTATGAAAGTAAGAAGAAAAAAAACCACTTTGGGAAGATGAAACGTATGCTAGTTGCGAATGATTTTAGTGTCTTCTATAAAGAATACCGAAACTTTTGAGGCAAAGCCTTGACAATGGCACGTATTACGTACGTAATGGATCAAGTGGTTGAAGGTTCGAGGATCGTCTCGGGCGACCTCCATATTAGTCCTATTTTTATAGCACAACACCTATCTTAAATAATATCATGAATGTTAATGTTACATATACAGTAACACCTCGTGTAGTTCCTGTTTCTATCAGTCCGAATTTAATGTAGTCCGGTTTGAAAATTTCAAAACAAATTAAATTTCAATTGAGCAAATCATAATAAATTCTGAAAAATTAGTATACAAAATTATTTTTAATACAAAATTACAATTACAAAATTAAATAATTTTTATTATATTACCAACAATTATTGGAATGGTTGAAACCTCGTCAAGAGCATATTACGTAAGTTGATTCAAATATTGAACGTAGCATTAGAATTCGCCGAACGATGGAATTTTTTTGCAAACAATTATCATTTTTTGTATGTAATTTAGTTTCTTGATTAGTCCGGTTTCAAACAGTCCGGGATATTGGCGGAACCGAATACCTATTACTCTATTCCGTGTACGCGCGGATTGGTTTAATACTCGTACATTTGTTTAAAAATATTTTTTCTACGCAAATTACTATTTGCCTGAAAACTTTTTAAAAGTAGAAAGATTATTTTAAGTACTTTTTCTATTCATTTCAGAACTATTTTTCTTAATCCTAAGGATATTTTATATGTGGTTTTCGGGGCCAGATGGGTAAGATTTCCCGAACGAAGTTTTTATTTTTATTCTCTGGAGTCTCTTTACCTGACTACGTAATTCTCTTTATTTATTTTATATATCATTTTTTCCTTGCAAAATATACACATATTATTATTATTGTATTATCTTCGGAAAAGTTGTATTATGTGATGTCATCAAAATTAGAAGTGGTCGGTCTTAGGGGTATCATTTTATTGATCGATCTATGTTTATATGCGTAATCATTCTTATTCTTTCATTGTCGAATAGGTTTTTGATTATTTATCATGCCCAACATTGTTTATATATGTTTAATAGATGTTTCATAACTATTAGTCTATTTTCACAATTTTAACAAGAGAAAATATTTTTTCCGTTGATGTGTTAGTCTGAATGGTATCTTCATCTCTTATCAATGATAATATCCGAAATAAAGATAATGTACGTTCAAAGATGTCAATTAGTGACAAAATAATGTTGACAGCAAAAATAAACACAAGAAAGGCGAAATTCAAAACATTCCTCTCTGTGTTTACATAAGTGCCGAAAATCGCCGAGGGCTGTTTTTGACATCCAAAGCATGTAAAGAAGTTATGTTAAGTTATGTTTACTAAGGGCCCGTGAAACACTGCGTAAACACACACAGAATAGATTATATTATATGAGTCTACAGTATATTTCAACGTCGAGAAAATTCAGTACAAAAAAAAAAAATTCTGGAACAAGCTTGGTAACTTTGTTTAGATTTCGTTTCTTAAAATGAGTTAATAAATGCATTGTTAAATTTTTTATTAATGTATCGATTACATACATATATATCACGACGGTGATATATATTGCGACGTCGTATTTTATTAGTCCTCCGGTTCGCTCAGTATAGAGTATGAGGTGCGTGGTTCCGATCCACAGAATTCACCATATCGCCTCCCATCCACATCAGCTATCATTCTCAGGGAAAAGTAATAAAGTGAGTTTTACAATTTACAATATTATAATTTAATAGTTTTGCTTACAAAAGTTGAGCATGCTGAGATATGAAAACGTAAGAGTTTACCAGGTAAAATATAATAAAAAATATATCACTTAAATGTGATTACAAATAAAGTTTTTTGACAAATCTTTCTTCTACAAAATAATAGATTTTTATCAAATCGTCAATACCAAAATTAGCAATTAGCATTTAGAATTAAAGGTGAGAATAAACCTTATCTTAACCTTAATAAACCTTATTACTAGATCTTCAAAATTTCACGTCAAAAATTCTTTAAACAATTCAAACACCAGAATTTTCGCTCTTCAAGAACAATCCACCGTTTTCGTCTAGTTTTGATGTTCCGAGGCACCCGTAGAATACTTGTGTCTCTTCCCATGGCTAAGCGTCAGGAAGGCTGGGTCATCCGCTTCCTTTTGAAGTCGCGCAGAACCCTTGCGTCCTCTTTTGTTGTAAAATAGATTAAGTTGCAGAGTAAATTGAGCAGAAGGGACCTAATCGTGTCCCCATTCTGCTTAGTTCGTGAGAAATCCTTCACGAGGAAATAGTATTGTTTTCTAAATCATACCTCTCTGCCGTCAAGTAAGGAAGGGATCCTTCACATCCTGCAAATATACAAGTGAAATAGCAAAAACTCTCAACTAATATAGTGCAGGATAACACAAATGCTCAATATATTTGATTATTCTCACCCTTCTATGCTGAAGTATGAAATCACATCTTAATAACTGTATCAAGAGTCAATCCAAAAAATACCATAGAGAAATTACTTTCCGCGGTGCAATGTTGCCTTTTGGTAAATGTCAACTCAAATAACATCTCGTGATCGGTAGGTATCAGATATAATGTTATAATATATATATACATTTTATACCTAATAGATATACATTTTATACCTAATAGATATAGATTGTATCTTTTTTAATATATATTTTATATAAGCTATGTTATTTTTTGTTTGACAAGTCCGGACATATCACATATATTCTATATTCATTATTATAAAGGCTTTGTAACTTTCGTATTTTGCATTTGATACTTGTATGGTCTGAAAGAATATTGAAAAATGAACAAAGTTGAGATAATGTTAGTCAAATCGTGAAATTATCGCCATCGTGCTCTATACATTCGATATATTGTGAGTTATGTTCGACATTGCAATTGCCAATTGTAATTTCTTATTTGAAAATGACAATAGACAGTTGTTGCAGTATGCATTATTAATAGTAACAACATTTTGCCTTTATTAAATAATCAATAAAAACTACAACAAAGTTGCAATCGAAAAATTTAACAATAGATTCTTTAATTCAGATTTAAAATCATATTATTTTATAATTAAATATGAATTAAATATATTAATTAGAAAGATATACATATAAAATCAATTTTATCGAAAAATATTATCATTGCGCCACCGGGATTTGAACCTGGATCTCTTTCCTAACTGGGAAATGTGCATTATCCAACTACGCTACAGCGACAATATCTTTAGCGACAAATTTTAGAACCTATATGTTACCTTTTTGATATCCATTATTTGAAAGAGTCATCTACCTTATTTTTATGGAATCTCAAACACTTTTGAGTAATCTGATAGCAGACGCTAGAATTATCAATTCATTTTTATTAAATTTTGGACACATTGATACAACTTTATTATTAAGAGAACACATTCTTATTGTGAAGTTGTAATTATTCAAAACATAGGTCTGTGATAAAATACTAATCTTAAATACTAATTATAACTTCACAATAAGAATTTGTTCTCCTAATAAGATTTTATAATTGTTTTAATCACATAGTCATGATGAATTAATTTGACATTATACTTCAATATATAAAAATATTTATTGTGGCACGTGATTTTCAAACTAAGCTAAACGCTTGTACTATGAAAATAGGACTAACTCGCTGGTATTCTGGAACTCCCGATCACTAGCTACTCAATATTTTGATATCTATGTGTAAATATTTTTTATTTGATAATGTTAACATAAAGTTGAATTGATTTAACTCGTGATTTTTCGAATAGCTACTGAGTAAGAACACAAATTACAACATCAAAATAATATACTGTGGCTCGACAAGCATGACGGAATATTTTGGGCAAAATTCAATGAACTGAATAGATTAATTGCTTAACACTAACCTCGTTTCGGCTGCAACTGTTACCTGTAGTATTTTATACAATTATCATAGATTTTCTATTTTCGGCAGTGTATTTTTTATTATTACTGAAAAATATATAGAACAAAGACTGTATTTCCGTGTTATAGTAATATTTTTCAGGTGCTAGTTTTTTCAATGTTCATATGATTTTGTAGACTTGACTGATAATAAATGTAATAGAGAGAAGCGTATAAGTTATATATCAGAAGATTCAGAATATACTCAGGCAATGAATAAAAACTCAGGTTATTGTTATACGGCAGATTTTTATAGAGAATTGACATAAAAAAATATTTAGTGTCGTAAATAGGCAGATTTATTTATTTATTTAGTCTACGTGCTATTTAATTATAAATAGGACGTTATGCATGCTAAATAAGAACAGGTGTTCTTTCATTGTGAGAACTCGGATGCGAGTACATGCTGTGTATGTCATCCACGTGTTCATATCTTGACGTTGGTGCGGTACATATAATGTGTAGTCTGTACGTGATGCATCCATCTGTAGATGCAGCGTGTATATAATTCTCAGATAATGGTTGTAATAACATGTATATAAAAACAAATAAACTATAGTATAGTCCAGTGATCGGCAAGCTGTGGTTCGCGAACCACATGTAGCTCTGCCACAAATGACCACGTGCGGGTGCTAATGGTTGATATCGCGTTTAGTGTTATAAAATAGTGTATGATGTTTACTTACCGAATAGCGTACGCTATGTCGGCTCTATATCGCGCCGCTATATATCTAGCGTTGAGTATACATGCGATAGCGCCGGCCGGGCGACAGTCGTCGCGCGCGAGCTATTGCTATCGAACACGTCGCATTAGTTCAGTGCTCGTTCCATAGTCGAAGTATAAAGTTACCTGTATTTTTCCAACAAGCTGCAAATCCTACAGGTAATTTTGTTTTCAATCTAAAAATTGTAATTATTTTATGTTTGTGGCTTTATTATTATTAAATAAAGTCTATTTTTAGTTGCTACCCATTCGACATGGCTACAAATAGGAAGCAAATGCAAACGGAAGACAAGAACCATGAATCTCAAGTTGATTGGACAGAGACTTTTGCGTTTATTTAATTCTGATCTGTCTTATTCGTAAAGAAAAATTAACACATAACAAGAAATCAAATTTGAAGAGACACTTTACAACCAAACACGAGTCATTTAGTACTAAATATCCTATCGATGATGCAAGGAACAAAGCAATTGAGGAACTTCAGAAGAGTCAAGAAAAATCAAGTGTTGTATGCAATTTTTTAACAATGTTAATATTGCAAGTTTTATGCCAGTCAAGAGATTGCCAAGAGAGGAAAATCATACACAGACGGCGAATACTTAAAAAGTTGTTTTATAAAGCAGATATTCTAAAAAAAATTAAAGAGTTATTACGTTGTCTGCTAAAACTGTAAAAGATATAACGGTCAAAATGTCTTTGAAATGTCGAAGATCTTAAATTGATTTCAGATTTATCAATAGCAAGCAGTTCACGAGTCCTGTGACATTAATAACACAGCGCAAGTTTCACTTTTCTAACGATTCATTTCCTCTGCTGGTCCTAAAGTAAAACTTTTAAGATTATTGCCACTCAAAGGTCAAACATGTGGAGAGAATGTACGGATATACATCATATTTCATTCGATAAAATTGTGTCAATTTCAACAGACAGGGCCAAAAGTATAACCAGAATAAGAAAAGGGTTTGTTGATATTTTGAAAGAAAACAATAATCACCATATACGCTTTGTGCGCAGACATTTCCAGAAGAAATTTTACAAAGTTATGGAATTGGTAATTAAGATTATTAACTCCATTATAGCTATAGCTCTTAATCATCGTCAATTTAAATCATTTTTAGTTTAAATGGATAGTGAGTACGCAGATCTTCTGCTGCGTGACAAGATACGTTGTTTATCAAGGTTTTGCTTTTTTATTGACAGAAATTAAAACATTTCTTTTTGAGAAGGGTGTTCACTATCCAGAACTAACAGACGATCAGTGAATCCAAAAATTTTGTTTCATGGGAGACATTACGTTTCATCTAAATCAGCTTAATCTTAAACTACAGGGGATTTTTTCGATGTTGGAAGAAGTTATTTCATTCGAAAACAAATTATCCCTTTTTACTCAAGATTTTGAAAGAGAAACTTTCATTCACTTTCCGAACCTGCTGAAACATCGCCAAGAAAATAATTTTGATATTGATATTTGCTATTTCAAAACAACAATCGTAAATATGAGAGCAGCATTTCTCAATAGCTTTCAGAAATTCAGAAACAGCAAAGCGACGTTAGCCTTTGTTAAAAATTCTCTTAATGCTACTGTAACAGAATAAAATTTTCTCCCTTTGATGTTGACATCGGCAACATCGAAATGCAATTGCTGGATTTAAAATACAAAGAATTTTTGAACGTCTTTGTGCTGATTTAGAAATATTGGAGAAATACAAATGTGAGTTTAGTTTACATCACAAGTGGTCTACTTTGAAAGACCTGGAGAAGAAAGACGTGATGACTGATGATGAACACCAGTTTTATCAGTTGAAAAAACTAACGTTTGGTGTTCTTTCTTTTTTCGGTTCTACGTATTCATGCGAATAATCTTTTTCGAACGTGAATCCCACCAAAAGTTAACTAATAGGTCGTCTTATTGATGAGAACCTGGAATTATGCCCAAAATTTAAAACATCAACACACGAACTTAACTTACCCAAACTTTCGAAGGATATACAAGGCCATTGTTCACATTAATTGTTTGTCAGTCGTCGTATAAACTTAATTTTATGGATACCTTACTTACAATTTAATTTGAAATCGTGGCTGAAATTAAAAACTATATATATTACTAAAAGTTATACAGCAAATATACAGAAACTGTCCAAAGAAATGCAAGGTCATTAGTTTGAAGGAATGCGTGTAAATTGTGTGTAATTCATGTTCTATAAATAATATGTGCATACGTAATTTCAACAATAAAAAAACGTATTTATTTACTAAATTACATACATTACTAGTTTTATTAAGAAAATCATCTTAACTTAATAGATAAATAATTTTTTAAAAATCGTATTTGTAAAAATATATTTATGGCTCTCGAAAAAATTCTAAACCATTGTACTACTCATATTTGGCTCTTTTATAATCTCTGATATAGTCTATACTGTTTTTAAAAAGATTGTCGCTTCCAACCGGACAAAATAGATGCCTCACTAATAAGGTTAAATACAGTTTACCTATTATCATATAAAATATGAATTAAATATATTAATTAGAAAGATAAAATCAATTTTATTGAAAAATATTGTTGTTGCTGGATCTCTTTCCAAACCTGGGAAGGTGCATCATCCAACAGCGACGATATTTTTAGCGACAAATTTTCGAACTTATGTGTTACATTTTTGATATTAATACATTTAATCGTTCCATTATTTGAAAGAGCCATATATATTGAAAATATCACAGACTATGTTCTGAATAAGTACAACTTCACAATAAGAATATTATGTTAATTACCTGTGTATGGTACCGCACTCAAAGGCCAAAAGGTAGTTAAAGCAAAATGTCACCTACAGCTGGACGATGGTGCGATAAATATTTTGTGCAAGCTAGGTAAAAGTTAAATGGCGTACCACACTGCTTTGTGTCGGCTGGTGAAAACTATCAAAGCGCCGAGGTTTCCCCGTCACCATTGTCGCCTGTCTGTCGGGACTCTGTTGCGTGCTACTGTCGGTAGACGATCAGGTTATATATCATCACAGTAACATATATAGATGGAATCTGGCGGTATTATATAGTGAACTATAGCTTAATTAATTAAAGCCGTCTACCAATAAAATAGACAGTATAAAGTTTTGAGTTCGAGACTTGGTGATGATTGTTAGATAATAGTTAGTTTTTTTTTCTGTAATTTAATTCGCCAATATTTTACTTTATTTTATTTTTACTATATTTTCAATACAATCTTGTGACACATTTTTTTACTTTAAAATTTTCTAAAATATTTCAATTTAAAAATGTAATATCGGGGTGAATAAGAGCTGTAAAATAAATAAAAATATTTTTAATAAGAATTTTCAAATGCACCAAAACATACACAAATGTCACAGGCAAAACATTGTTTCTCAAAGTCCTTTAATACAGGCAATCTTTAGAACAAACTTATCGTGTGTTTTTGATAGGTTTCTAATATTACGAAATTATTTTATTGGTAGAACCAAATATAGACTTTTCCCCTACGACGATTGACTAAAACAATTTTATGACATATTTGGTTTCAGCTGAAAAAATACTAAAAACTTTAATAAAACGTGTTATCATCTAAACATATCTAAAATTAATAGCTTTATTAATGTTTGAAGCTGTAACTTTGTTACTGTGGTCATATGGTGTGTTTCCACGGATGAAACTTTGATCAAAGATTTGTCAGTAAAGGTCTATATATACCGGCAATGAATTATAGCTAGCTTCGCACTCAACTCCATACCATCGTTTATGCACTTTCACTGTCACTTTCACTGTTCACTTTCAATGTCCCACTCTTGGACACCACTTGTTATATAACGTTGGGCTTTCGTCCTTGCCCAATCAACATATTGTCATTATATCGTCGGTCACTGAGAAAGAGGCGGGGGTGGAAATCAATAGGCGATCATTATATGCATATTTACAATTTATTATACATTAATTTAACGGAAAAAAAAACCTTAGGTCAAATTCTTAATCTAACTTATGGTCAACTTAATTAATCTTAAATCTACCTTAATTAAGCTGGAGATGAATCGATCCGGGCTTAGCTGATCGATGTCTGCTGCCGTTGCCGGATGGCGACCGACGACGCGATCTGGGCGGGACCGTGACTTCAAGTCCGCTCTCCAATTCCGTCCTTCTGGTGGATGGCCTCGTTTATCAGCTCCTCCTGGCTGCTTCCTTATTCCGCTTACCTCCGCTCAAGTTACCCTCCCGCTCCGGTTAGACTTATCCGATTTCGCGCTGCCCTCCGCTTCCGCACGATACTTCAGGTTTCCGTTGTGAGAACCCAACTCCGTTTTTTATTGCGCGAATGTAACTCTCCTTGCTAGACCCTTAACTGTCTAGATAAGGGGGCAATTTAAATTTAAATTTGGTAACTTCATCATGAAGTTGCCAAATTGGGCCGATTTAAATGGGAGTGTTTTTATTATTATTTATGCATACAAAATAAGCGTATATTTAGCTGCTAGCTGAAGCAAGAGATAAAAGAACTGCATACAAAGAATGCATACAAAATAAGCGTATATTTAGCTGCTAGCTGAAGCAAGAGATAAAAGAACTGACTTTGGACCTTTTATACGTGATGGTAACCTAATGTCAGTACGTTTATAGTGGGGTTTCGGTACTTAGGGAGGTCAGCATAAAAACACTGGAAGATTACATCTGTAAGTTTGAAGGCGGTGGTGAAATGACAAAGATGGAGGGATGCATTGCAGATGGCTGTGAGAGCACATATGTGATAGCCTTTGGAGGGAGGCTTTTCAGGATTTTGTTCGTGATTTTATCGGGCCCCCGGACTTTTTTTCGGGTTAGTTTGCTTTATTATTAGCGCGACTTCCTATGAGGTGGTAAATTTGAACTTCGACCCTTCCGGGGGCTCGGCTAGTATATTTTTTATATGTTCGTCAACCGTTTTCGTGAAGGGAGGGTCGTTATCTTTGTTTAGAGTGAACTGCTCTTCGAGGCTGTTTGCGAAGGTCTCAGCCCAGTCTACAGAGGAATATACTATTCCGTTTGGGCCCTGAAGAGGCGTTTTCGGTTTCCGAATAGATTTAGAGACTTTCCACTATGCGCTGGGGTCACCGTTGACTTCTGTCAGAAAGTCTTCCCAGCTTTCGTCGGTCCTGGCTCTCATTTCTTTTTTGACTCGTGAGGCGAGTGTTCTATATCTGGCTTGATCCTTCGGATCGCCGTATTTCTGGTAATTTTTATGTACACGGTTCTTTTCCCGAATCAGATCTTTGATCGTTTCAGGAAGATCCGGGAGGTGTTCGTCTATCGGGATGGAGATCGAGGCGTTTTGGATCGCGCTGTTCATCGTGTCAGTGAATTTGTTTACTGCGGCGTCTAGACTCGCGGTGTCCGGGATTCTAGTGGGGATTTTAATGCTATTTTCGATGTTTTTGGGGATCTTTTGCCATTGTTTTTTGAACCGAGTCGTTTTCCGGGGGCTGATCCATTCTAACTCCATGTCCGGCCTTTTAAGCACCTCCTGGACTCAGTGTGTGTCTTTGACATATCCCTCGGTCCATCCTTCGAGACGTGGTTAGGTCGAGCATCCACTCTGTGACTACCGACCCCGTCGTTGGCTGCAACAGTGGCCGCCCCGGCCACGCCTTCCGTCGTGTTCCCAGTCGACCGTGGTCCGGCTGCTGTGATAACACGCGTAGGCCCAAAATTTGTGACCTATCTCAGGCCATCCCCTATCATAATCTTAAAACTAACCCTGACACATATTTACATTAATAACGTAGAATATACAGAATGACTTATAATTCCGCTCTTAAAACCTACTCTAGTCTATGTACCTTATTACTATTGTTATATTACATTAGCAACATCGACACATATTTACATTAATTTCATAGGCACTTAACACTACTCTATGAGGAAAAATATACCTTAGCTGACTAATCATTTGTCTAATTTAACTTATTACGTGGCCAGTAAGGACAAATCGGTCGCATACATTATGCAATCACAAACATGCTAGCCTACTATTATACAAAAATTATTATAATTTTAAAAAAAACGTTCGAAGGTCTTGTCAGCATTCTCGGAATACATCCAATTTGGCGGGCTTGCGAAATTCCCGACGGGTATTTTATGGCTCTGCAAAGGATTATAAAAATCTTCGCAGATGGCCGTAGTCTATTGTTAATAATATTTTGGGATCTCCCGTACGAAATCTGAGACCCTTTTTTCAGCTGGCTAATTATAGCCTTAAATACATATTTTCCCAGCCATGTATTATTATCCGAAAGGTACGTCGCCAACGGTATGCAGTTAAGATTAAATGCATTTCTCGGGAGTGGACCGTCATAAAATGTTCCCCAAAACCCCCAAGAAAGCAGCACGTTCACTTAATTTTATTGTTTACACGGTCCTATTATCCATGCAAATCCCTTAAAGCAATGCACCGTATTCGGACTAGTAGTTAAGTGCTCTATTCTTTATTAATTCTATGGGAAATTCACGACACACTAGGCCGGGCACATCACACTACAAATAGTATTCTAAAATTACAAATAAATATATGGTAGGGTCGTATAATAAACGACGGATTCATTTTGACTGAAGACGTTGGTTAAACGAAAGTACACATATTGATACTTTTAAAATTAGCAATATTAACTTTGTGGTTAAAATTCATATTTTTTATTTATTATCTTTGTTTTATTAACCACTGAATTGAGTTTAAATACATCTACCGGTTTCGAAAAATACTATTTTCTTCTTCAGAATGTCATAACTAACTAAAAATATATATCATTGTTTCTTCACCAGAGTCTATTTTTAAAATTTAAAAAAAAAAAAACAATTATTTAAAAAATAAATTTAGTACCTAACTCAAATTGCTGCTCAATACAAATTTAATAAAATAATTTTTAGGAAAAAATTTTTTGAGTTAGGTACTAAATTTATTTTTAAATAATTGTTGTTTTTTTTTTTAAAAAAATTAAAAATAGATTCTGGTGAAGAAACAATGCTATATATTTTTAATTAGTCCTGAATCCTGAAGAAGAAAATAGTGTTTTTCGAAACCGGTAGAAGTATTTAAACTCAATTCAGTGGTTAATAAAACAAAGAAAATAAATAAAAAATATAGTACACATATTGTATTATTTATGTAATATTTTGTATGATTGCATAATATCATTGGTAACAGCATAACCTAAATCTGTACCTATTGCACGCCAATGATCACGGGGTACCTACCTACTACTGTATCCATCGACAGTGATTTCACGTATTTTCGTAAGACGTGTGAGAAATTATATTTTTTTAAATTAATACTAGCATTCTGATGCAATTAACACCGCATTTAACTAATTCAATGTGATCACTGATATGTAAGAAAAAAACGCTTAACATGATGGAAATGTGCATTACAACACCCCAGCCCTGCACAGAATGTTTTTTTGTTAAAAAAAAATCATTAATTCAGTCCAATTAAATAAAAATAATAATCTCTCTCACGGGGAACCGTATTCCCTCAGTACTACACTGTCAAGGATCAAATGAGACGTAAAAATACCAGTTTACAAATATCTGATACTGGCTTGTCAAATTTTTTTAAATTAAATTATATATTATATTAAAATTTTATGTTAAGAATGTATGTATATCAAAAACACACATCAATGTATTCAATTATAACACACAAAAATCAACAATGCATACTTATATAACAATTTGACACCAGTCTGCTAGGGGGTAGCTAAGATGACAGATCATCAGTTTAGCGCATGAGAAATTAAACATTTCGGGGGCATTTGATATCAATCCCGTTACCGGTAAAGATGAAAATAAAATACAAGTTAAAAGTGAGAGTGTATAAAAAATTTATAATGTGCTATTTCTAACATAACATATTTTATGACAAATCACACTAGGAGACCCACCCGCTGACTAAACTAATTCCATGTCAATAAAAACTTGTGACAGCTTACAATTGTAATAATTGGATGTGACTTTTTATTTGTGTTGTTTTAGACAAAATGTATATGAAAAGTAGCTGTTGGTTAAGTAGACCATAAGAGAAAATGAGTCAAATTGAACCAGTTTCACAACTGACTCACTTATCTAAACTCTAGCAGCAATTTTCAAAGCATTCTCACTGGTCATACAATATTAATCATAATTACCGAGACTTTGTGCGCCGAGCGAATCGCTTTGTACGGCAAACGGAAGGGCTGTCGACGGACAATCATTCAGGTTGGAAACCCTCGGTGCGATCCAGGCCACACTGTGCGAGGAGCCTGCCGCCAGCAGGCCCTGTCCCCCTTGCAACGCAATGTCGGACCAAGTGGCAGATTTTCATTTCTTGCTGTGGGGGATTTTAACATTATTACATTATGGAAAAGTATTAATACTCGTAAAAATATCGATACTCACACAACAGTAGCGTGCATTATGGAACTGCAATCATCATTAAGCTACAAATATCTATGCTGTAGAAGTACGATTGGCTGCATTGTCATTAGAAACAGAGCCCGCTCTAGGGGCGGACAACCCAGACATTTGTTCGGAGCGGCAAATCTAAAGGGCGGCATTTCGGCTGTGTATGTGACAAAATATTTTTGGGGGTTAGGTCGGTGGTTAAATGAAATAAATGTCCATATATATAGAACGGCAGAGGAGACAGTTGAGCTTTCGTGCAAATATGCTGTCACGGCGTTTCTACCGATGCAGTAAGGAGGTGAAGAGCATCCTGCTTAAATCGTTCTTCACCAGCATGTATACTTGCGAGCTCTGGTCGAAATACAACCAAATAATATGTGATCTCTGTCTTTCATATCACAAATGGTATTTTTATCAACGTATTAATTTTATAACGGATCGAATGGAAAAAATAATTGTTTTTGTACGATACCCTTTTCATAATTGATTTTTCACTAGTCATTTCTAAGCTCTAATATTTTCTTTAAGATTATCTAAAATATGAATTTTATGTTACATGTATTTACCGAAATATTAGAGGTTTAATTATGATGGTAGACTTATGTTACTGCATGGTTTGGGAAGGGTTGAATCGTTCTTCACCAGCATATATACCTGCGAGCTCTGGTCGAAATGCAAACAAGTGACGTATAACCGTCTCCGAATTCAGTACAAAAACTCATACAGGATACTGTTCGGATTGGCGCTCTCATGGAAAGCTGGTTCTCTGACCAGAGAATGGCAGCGCTTACAAAATAGCTACATATACAACAATGGCCGTACGTGCTGAAGTAGTTATATATGTAATAATTATATTTTGTGAAAACTTACTAATTAATTTTTTTTATTTTTTTACTTTTATTAAAATTTTCGTTGGTTTTTATTTTAATAGCATATTTATTGCACCTTTAATGTATAACATAATATGTATTATCTTTATAGCGAATCAGGTTAAAAAAAAAAAACCTGATCACGCTGGAGTAAACACATTATTATTATTATTTTATCATATTCTAAGTAAAACAAACTTATAAACCTCACTATTCATTACAAATTGGGATACGCAACCGTGAGTGATAACACTTCTTATAACACTGTTTCCGTTGCATTCTAGAACGAAGTATACGTGATGCGAAATTTGGGGTATCGTCGATAAATTCATTCGCTAATTCATTCAGTGCAAAATTCATCAATTTTTAAGGAAGCGTTGACATCCTTTTCGTAACGCTACTTCCGATGCATACTAAACGACATTGCGACCGCTGAAGATGTTTCACATCAATTTATTTACCATTTTATAAATATCAAATTTTAATGTTTCAAAAACATATAAAATGAATAACGATGAGCTTAGCGTGCCAAGCGTTTTTATTTAAAGACCGTTAAAAAATTAATGACAGCACTTGAAAAATTTATGAAAAGTTATAATAAAACTTATAATACTTCAAATACAGCTTGAACATTTATGGTATATGGGTTGACATAAAAATAAAATGTAACAGTAAAAGTTATAAATTTATTCACAAAATTTTAGTAGACTTATATTCCACATATTTTACGACTGAATACAGAAGTATTCAGAAGCAAATTCGTATTTTTAAATATTCATACTGTATATACGAAAATAATCAAGATTTTATTATCGAAATATTAGACTAAAGTGGATAATATCTTATTTAGTATTTACCTGTGATACAATTCTACCAAGACATAAATATTCTTTTCTTTTTTCTTTTTGTTATTTATAATTTTTGATTATTCTCAATTTATGTATGCCGATTTGTTGAACCAACTATGAAATATATGATTATTGATTCACCAGGTGAAATGTTTGCCTCATAACGGGCGATGCCCAGTTATGCAGATATTAAAATACTATATGTACATACCTAAAGGGTGTGCAGCGGAAAATTTTCAAGTTTAATATTAAATTTTAAAAAAACTACAATGTTATTCAAAATGGAGTTTAACAATGCGGATTTTATGTTTTATAAACAATATCGTCTAAATGCCGTCCATTTCTCTCAAGACACTCTTGCAATCGGACTCTTAAATTTGCGAACACGCGAGAACAAAGCGTCGGTACAATGGCAGCAACTTCACGGCGGATATTTTTTTGTAGGGCCTGAATTGTTCAAGTATTGTCACTACAAATTCTCGACTTAAGGTATGTCTCCGTACTTGCTAATTAATTTATTAGGAAAAATTCCCCTCAGCTTCTTCATTGAAACTCTATTTGTGTGTGGAGTGGCCCCGTCTTGGTGAAATTGCGTTCTGTTGTCGAACCTGGGAAACGGCTATAGTTGCGGTACCGAAAACTCGTCGATTATTCGGCAATAAGAAAATAAAGGCCAATTATTCCTCGGGCAAAAATTGTACACCATACTGTCATTTTTGGACAATCCAAACGTTTTTTATGGCGTTCCCTCGAATTGTCGGGGCACCAGTATCTCATGTTCTGTTTATTAACGTAGCCATCGATATGAAAATGTGCTTCGTCAGTAAACAATATGTTTCCAAGCGTTCGTACTGTTCCAAAACGTTCCAGCATCGTTTTCGCTAAGGTTTCACCTAAAGAATAGTCGTTTTCGTTGAGAAACTGCACGATTTGCAGTTTGTATGGGTGAATTCAAAATAACGTGCACTGTTGTATTTTTTATTTCAGTACAGGCTGCAATCTTCCTTATAGATTTACGCGGATTGCGCATAATTTCACATCGAACTTGAGCCACATGTACTGGCGTCGCTGCTGACGTCGATGGTCCCGGAGGAGTTTGGTCAACCATTCTCTTTTTGTCTGAACTTTTGAACCCATCACCGGATAAGTTACGTGCTCGGCCCATCACTTACTCGTCAAATATTAAAGTGAGTACAAAAAGTGTGACGCACACGAACCAATGAATCATCGCACTTTAAACATTGGTCAAACGCGAACGCGCGATGTGCTCCCGACCAGTGACTCGTTGCGACTGGCAAATCCGCAAATCACGCGCGTCGAACAATACCCCTCGCACTTACCTCACCCTGGTAGTTTACGAACAATTACAATTTAATCTTGAAATTTTTCCGCTGAACGCTCGTTACAATATATTAAATAAATAAATTACACATTAATAAAAATTGAAATATTTTATGGGTTATTCTTCCCAGCGCCTCGTTTTTCGTTTTCTATACATTTTTAAATCAATAAAAATGTGTTTTTTATAAAAAATATATATACCTACTCATAATTTGTATCAATGTTAACTAAATTTAATGAAATAGATTCAAAAATTTTGTAAAATTCTGACATCTCCTAGCGTCTATTACTCAAAGGCAGTGACGTAACTAGGCAAATGCTGTGAATTGGGGTCCAAGTTGGTCCGCGTCTTACAGTACTTTTGATATTGATACTCTTCCCAGCGCCTATGAACTAATCATTTATAAATTCCACCTCAACAAAAATAGAATTATAAAATTTTAAAATGTATTACGAAAACTAGGAACTTTATTATCGTTGAAAAATGAAAGGTTTTTTTTTTACTTGCAATTACATAAAAATACCTAAAAACACGTTTTTTTTCATCAAAGTATGAAAATTATTGGAGACAAATTTTGTTCGTAATATTTTATAGATTAATTCGCGTGTTACTTATTCTTACTTCTTATACATAGAGCCCCTTTTTTCGTTTTGCATTGGGGTCTAATTTTTGTAGTTAAGCCACTGCTCAAATATTTTTAGGATGCATTGCAATAAAAAGTTTAACGCTTTTTAAAATGTAATAATAAATGTATGCATCATTTATAAAGACTAAGGAATATAAGTTTCAAATGTGTAGAAAATGTAACTTTTATATGGCGAAATGGTACCGCGTTTCCACGGATAGGTAAAGTTCCAGGTTTGTATTCCGGTAGCAACCAAATATTTTTTCTGTATGTCTTTCTAATTGATTAATTTAATTTGTGTTTAAAAAACTTTCAAATTTCCTATTTTATTAAAATAATTAATAAGTTGTTAAGGAGAACACATTCTTATTGTGAAGTTGTAATTATTCAGAACATAGTTCTTTGATATTTTAAATACTAATTAAATGTATCAATAAGAATATCGAAAAATATTGTTGTTGCGCTACCGGGATTCAATCTCATGCCAAACAGGGGAAAGCGCATTAACCGACTATGCTACAGCAGGCAGTACTTAATTACAACTTCACAATAAGAATGTGTTCTCCTTAATAATATATAAGTTGTATCAATATGTCCAAAATTTAATAAAAATGAATTGTTGATTCTGGCGTCTCCTATCGGACTACTCAAAGCTAATAGATGAATTAATTTGAAATGTGTAACACATAGATTCGAAAATTTGTCGTCAAAATTTTAGCCCATAGACTTGTATTCACATGAATATTTTCTTCGTATTCTATTTCCTAACGCTTAAATAAGCCCCAAGCGGTCCTACCATATTCACTGAAGCGTCGCAACGTGCTCGACATTGCAGTGAATGCGTCGGCGTCGGTCCACTGCAGTGCCAGCCGCAGCTTCATCCAGCTGCGTCTCGGCCACTCCCTCACAAATACCGGTCATTGTCATCTGGTTGGAAATAACTATTAACAAGTTTTAAATATAAACGAAAATTTTAATAATACAATTATATCAACGTATCAAAAATTATCGCATAAAAAATGTGCAGAGAGCGAATTACAAATCCGCGATTGTGGATTTGCTTATAGACTTATAGTGGGTGCAATTATTCATCTTTACACCTGTGATGATCTAAGTTGCGTGACAGCCTTCCGAGTCGCCGAGCTGAGTGATGGAGTCAAGCTATTTATTTATTTTAAATATTTATAGATTTGCGGTTAGACATACTTTTTAATATAAACATAAATTAAATGTATTACTTAGAAATATATACATATAAAATCAATTATATTGAAACTGGGGAGGGTGCATTATCCAACTATGCTAGAGCGACAGTAATTTTGACGACAAATTTTCGATTATTACAAATATTACAGACCGTCTGTTCTGAATAATTACAACTTCACAATAATAATGTGTTCTCCTTAATAATATATTAAATCAATTGAATGAATTAAACTTAAACAAACTTTTTATTAAGACGTCAAAGTAATCATACAAAATACAAAATTACATAATTAATTAAAAATACATAATTAATACAAAATATTTGTATTATTTGTTTGAATTATTATTTATTATCAGTTTATCTTGAAAATATCTAACGAATTTTTAATTATTAATAAATAATGAACTAATAACTAATAAATATTTATGTTTTTTGAGAAAATAACGTATACTATACATATTTTACGGAATATGAGTGTAAACTTAAATACTTTAGTCAGCCCTGTGACTCGACAAAATTAATCGAAGGGTCAAGTCAGGTCAAAATGAGTGCCGTGGTGGGCGCGTTACATAATATGTAGGCCGCGACCATCGCAACGTTAAAAAAATTTGGAATCAAGCCATCCTACGATATAAAAGCGCCTCGCCGTCGCCATGTGCATTTTTCTCACCCTGGTGGTGATACAGGACCGAATTAAGATCTAGACACGAAGGCAACATTTTAATAATTTATAAAATATTTTATTAAATACTTTAATAGAACATAATATCGCCAATTCAATGTTATTGCCACACTCTTCTGTCCTGACACACAATTCTCGCCTCATCCACATACATACATCTTCTCATACAAGCTCGCCGATTGTTGAGGTTTCTAACAGAACCATCCTCTTTCTATCATATCATCTTTCTATATATCTTTCTTATCATTCTCTCCTCATTCATCCGTTCCATGTGAACATAGTGATGTCTGTTTGGACCTATCAGAATGTTTATTACCTTTTATTAATCAGGTACCTGTTAAAATGCAAAATTACCCAAAACAATATTTTGTTCAAGGGTACAAAAGCACTTAGTCGGAGTAAGGGACGAGCTTGCAATAAACATGGGTATTGTTAGATGGACGGTGCGGCGTGCGAGCGCCAATAAAAAATCCAACGAACGTGATTTTAGTCACGTAGGCAAATGCACCATAAAGGATGCATCACCCTCATGCGGCAGTCTTTCTACCAATCTCAGCCGGGAGAGATCGCTCCGTAAATATGATCTAGTTTTCCATTAGAAAACAAAATCAGTATCGTCTCTAGCATCAAGCGAGCGTTTGTAATCTGTAATTCCGGGGTAAATTTAAATTGTGCGCCTCGAGTATAAGGCTTAGACTGTGATGTTCTCTGTGTTTAATCGTTGACATTGAAATATAAAAAGGGTCCCGGTGGATCTATATCAAAAGAGACAACATCAAAAACGGCACGCGCAAATAGTAATTAAGAACATCGCGTCCAGAGTCCCGGTTTGCCTGGATAATTGGACATCGTCTGGTGGTCAATCCTGAACTCCGTCACTCTACCCTGGCACCACAACTATTGGCGACACTTCACTGCCCGGATCATCATCTACACGTGGAAGGCGTCTCCTGAAAGGTAATCCCTTACGTGAGGGACCTGCATAGTCAACATCACACAAGAATCGATACAGAAAATTTGCTAGTTAACTTCATGTTGGCATGATGGGCACATAAATAATGTTAAATTGATAGTAATCATTTTTGAATTGTATTATTAATAAAAATTAGGTAAAATGCTTTTTTTTGTTCTACTTTTAATACATGCAATTCACAAACAATAAACTTAATTGTAAACAATGCCATTCTGTTATTTCATTTAATAACTATTTGACTTGATGATAATTTAAAAAAGAACCAGTTAGGCTATATGCCTCCCCCCTGAACATGAAGCCGAAGCAGAATGAAGAAGTAACGTAACATACCCCAAGGCCAAAATAATCTAAAAGTCAAAAAAAAAAATTCGAGAAAAATACGAGTACAATAATACTCCGAAGTTAAGCGATAGGTGGGACCGACGAAAATCGCTTAACTCGACTTCGCCTAAGTCGGGGTACAACTTTGCATATAAATACATACGACTGTGTTTAATTGGGACCAAGGACTAACAAAAACACTAATTTAGAAGAAAAATATTGAATAAAACGGCAGTTCTTTATACATATTGATACAAAATATTAAAAAATAAACAATTTACGTTAAAAAGTTCAAGAATTGAGCATTTTTCACCGCTTCAAGAATTCTTTCTTTATCTTTTATTATTGTTCTTACTGTGGATTCCGGTAGCTAAAACTTATTTGCCAATTCACAAATTTTCATTCTGCTATCAAAATTGATGATGATCTTATGTTTACATTCCAAAGATGTCGTTTTCCTTTTTTAACTGGTTGCGGGAGAATCAGATTTACTTCGTTTGAATGACATAGTTTTTTTTAAGGGTTTAGAAAATGTATAACAAATCAATCTTAACTTTCATCGATCGTTGAATCGTAATCGTGCACGTAGAGTCCGCACGAAACACATGCAATACATATTACACTGAATATAAAGGGCGGTAGTGTAGCTGCAGTGTCGCCAAACGAACCGCGTAAGTCGGGATAACGTAAGTCGGGGTGTTCAATTTATGTGTCAAAAATATATTTTTTGATACTATTGAAATCTTATTCTATGATCTTGTCTATGACCTACCACATTATTACAATAAAACATAACATTATTACAAGAAAATTTAATATAATATACATTTTGATTTAATCTGGACTCTAGGATAATGTTTTTAAAATGTATATTTTTACCTAGTGGCGTAACTACAATTTTTTTTTAATATTTTGGGCACCAATGCAAAAGGGAAGGCCCCCCCGTATATATGTAAAAATAAGAACGAAGGAATGAATGAAGAAATGAAAGTAATAACATTTCTACTATAGTATTCACAATTTCATGAAGAAAAAAATATCACTAACAATTACAGGCACTTACAATTAAAAAAATCTTGCTTCCCTTTTTTTGTTTGTTTGTTCCCTAACTCAACATATTATCGGGGTACTACTGTTTTCTTCTTCTTCTTTCAATAGGAGTAGTCCTGATCACAGAATTGTTTTCTAATTTTACATAATTCCATTTCTTAATGTGGTTGATAAGTACTGGGAAAAACATTGATACCAATTGTATTGTTATTAAATTCGGATCTTTTGGGTCCCCCACCCAACATAGCCCCCAGTGCACCGCGCGTGTAACGCCTCAGTTTTTACCATTTAATGGTAGGTACATTAATTTCCTATCTTAAAACCAGCGCCGGCGTTACGCACAGGTGGAGCAGGCGCCTGCCTGTGTCGGCCAAATCAAGAGGGCGGCCGAAAAATATATAAAAAATTAGAAAACAAAATCCCATGTTGAAAAACGATAATAAATAGTGTGTAATAAAAATAATCCAGATATGAACAATTCAAGAACGCAAATCCAATAAATTACAATCCTAATAAAGCAGTAATTTGTAGTCAACACTAGTATCCAGAACGTCTTTTGGGAAAAAAATCGGCCTAGGGCAAGTTTCAAAATGCCGACCTAATAAAATACCGCCCTTAACGTGTGTGGTACGCGGGCGGCCGATTTAGGGGGCGGCTAACTATGGAGATGGTTTTACAAAAATCTAAAACGTCATCTTCACTTACAATACAATAACAATATTGCCTACGGCGATAAAAAGTCTGGCGCCAGCGCTGCTTAAAACACATGGTTAAACATTTCGTTTTCTTATGTCCTCTCATTAGTTTCGTGTGCAATTATATAAAGTGTGTTGTTAAAAATTTGATTTGCATTCTTAATGGCTATTGTAGTAGGTACCTAATGACGCATGTCATTAAAACAGATGTGATAAATGTGCATTTTTTATATATTTGCTTCCTCTTCGTGTGAAAGTGATTTATTTCATTTTCGATGTACACGTTTTTATAAATAACGGTATTATCAATAATATGTTGATCAATTATTTACTTTGTATTTTAAATATATTTGTTTTAAACTTTCGGCGCGAACGAGGCAATATGAAGTGAAACATTCGTCCTTGTATGCAGCGAGTAGGAGTCTACTTATGCCGATCGATAGTACAGCAGTTGAACCGTTTCCGAACGCCGACACTAGATGGCGTGCCTCTCTCCATTGACCCAATTCATCGTTCCGCACGGGATACACGTTTTGCACCATTCTCTGGCTGTCATGTTAAAAGGGCGCACGAGGTCTATCCGATATAACGAACGTTTCCTGTGACTGTGATTATTCGTTTATATTGTGTGAACATGTTTTAAAATGAACCGGAAAATCGTTGTGACGTGTCGACAACATATTCTGTAACTCGAAAGCAGACTTTTTTCGCCGTTTGAATCACCAGTGACATCATTGAACAATGCCCGCGACCCAGAAGCCGCAAGACTCCGCGATCAACTGTCATCCACCTTTAGTAATTGAAGAATTACCCAAGGAGGATGAAGAAAGACTCGAAAAATTGTTCGTTAAGTTAGATTCTGACGGAGATGGAAAGATTGACATTCACGATTTGTCTCTCGCACTTCGAGAGTTCGGCCTTCACCACCGATATGCAGAGGTCTGTACATCGATTAATCTTTCAATGTAGAATATTTATTTTCTCGCTTAAAGTCCATTATGACGGGTTCGTCAGTAATTCAGAATTACACATTTGAATTGACAATTGATGCTTTTTCAGGGAATCTAAAAATAATATTAATGTATTCCACCTTAAATTTTTATTTTGTATAATAAAAGTTGCTTTAATTAACTTATTTTTGGATGTCAATGTTAAATAGTTACTGTGGTATTATTAACATGATAGTTATTAACCTCACAACATAAAATTTTAGATGTTTGACAACATTTCACAAAGTATATCCGAGGCATCTAAAAATACATATTTTCACTAACCTGATACAATTGTGCTCTGTTTTTTGAAGGTGGCACATATTTATTTTTGGATTTTAAACTGCTGTATTACCTATAAAACTATTGTCAAAATTGCCATGCATTCTTGATTTTAAGGTTGCTTTCCTTTTGGCTGAGTATTTATTTTAATTAATTATAAAGGCAATGAAAGACTGCTGTAATAAAATATACCATTAATTAGTAATGTGTATATTAAATGATGAAAAATCATCAAAGAGAAAATCTTTATTGAATGCACGTCATGGCAGATGACACCTGAGGCAACGGTACCAAGAATGCATTAATTTTTGGGAGCGCCCAATATAATACTTTGTTTTTGATATTTTATGCGTCCACATGTGTCGTTGCGAGTTCTTCACGATGCGAACCTATCCCAAAAAATGTTTTCCCTATTAATATTTCCTATTTTTACCTAATAATTTTTTTTGTTGTCTTTCCTCAATGTTTCTTGCTGACCCTTTAAATATGCTCCAACCTTCTCCAATTTAATCAATTATTTATAACAAATGTGTGTTTTGCGAATAAACTCTTGTAATGTGATCCTTACATCAGTCAAGCGGGAGAATCAGTTAATTAATTAACGCCAAGTAATTGGCTCAGTAGCTACGATTTTGCATCTCTAAGTTAGTATAATAGATTGTAATTTTTCTAGATTCAAATTTCAATTCTCCTGTTTAACTAACGTAATGGTCGGGTGAATGCTAATAGCAATGGAGGTATAGATAGGTGATTTCAAAGGTCTTAATGATTCACATTTGGGCAAACTGATGTAACTTCCAAATTGAGATTTATTTACCAATCGATCGATTTATCCTCTTATATATATATATATATATGTATGTATATGTGTGTGTATGTGTGTATACACATTGTCTAATGATATCGAAACTAGATGATATTTTACATTCTGTTCCAATTTTCTTATCTAGTACAACATTATTATTATTTAAACATTGTAATGTTCTAGTAATCTGCTAACAAACAACAAAAAAAATAGTTATAAATATATATTTATTTATAAAGTTATTACTTTTCAAAGGAATGTATCAACCTAGCATACCTTACAATCTTTAATTTGAGACTGTTTTACATAAGCACAGAATAAAGCAACGCAGTTAGAAGATACCAATTATTCATGTCTATCTCTGAAAAAATCACTACAATCTTATCTCTACTGATGTCAAATAATTATTTTCACAAAATTAATATTATTACAATTATTATATGAATTTATATGTATCCACGGTTAGTAACCTTAGTAAATACGGTTAATACAATTTTTCTTATGTATCTCTGCTACGCTCTTCTCCAGGTATACAAAACCACAAAACTTTAATCCGCTTTAAGTCAATGTATTGTTAGTAATTCATTATTATTAAGGAGAACACATTCTTATTGTAAAGTTGTAATTATTCAGAACAGATGGTCTATGATGTTTTAAATACTAATATTGCAACAACAGATGTATTAATTTGAAAAAGTGTAACATACAGGTTCAAAAATTTGTCATCAAAAATATTAGCGCTGTAGCATAGTTGGTAATGCACCTTCCCCGGATTGGAAAAGAGATCCGTAACGCAACAACAATATTTTTAATATCTTTGTAATTAATACGTTTAATTAGTATTTAATTCATTATTCTTACAATATCTTTTATATTTATGGTATTAGTCATTTTGCTTTCACCTTGTGGCTATCAAATCATTACAGATTAGTGTGACTTTACTCTGTTATCGGAGGGTATGATCGTGGAATTCACTCTGTTATTAAAAGAGTTCAATCGAGTAATGAGAATAAGAAACACTCTAAGATAAATTGTATTACTATTAATATTGATAAATTAATAAATCCAATTATGTACTAAGCTTTTTACATTTCCAACAATATGTACATCCTTGGACAGTGACCACGAGGAGTTGAACTAATCTGATAATTTTTGTATGAACAATATACCTTCATCTAGCTGACCTAACAGAATCATGTTTTATAAATTATCATTGTATTTGTCATTTATTGTTATTTTTAATAATTCACTACAATAGAGGCTTTTGTTAGATTTGATTTTGATTATATATTATACAAATAATACCTCAATTGCATCTAAACAATTTTTGTATTATGTTTTATCTTTATTATTAAAAAATGTGGTGAGTATAATATAATTTGAGGTAAGTTGACTAACTCGGTCCTATTTTTATGCAAAAAAATTTGTTACAATTTATATATAATGCAATGGTGATGAAACAAAAGAAAATCTAGTCCCCTTCGCGGCAAATATAATTCGGGAAGGTCTTCAACTTTGCATTAAATTGGAAATCCATTTTCTTCTTAATGACATTGATTCTTCAAATATGAATGTGAGCTTAAGAATTGTATGTCTGGATATCATGAACTGCATAAAATCAAGAAAATCATCACAAACTGATTACATTGTTAAAGAAAAAAATCAACACAGACCGATAGTAAAGTTGAAGTTTTGTGAAATTTTAGTACGAATCCTTAATTTTTCAACATAAGCTGTAAACGCAATATCCTGTGGAACACATCTACCGCATAAAAAGAGGATCGAGTGTATATTTATTACCATATGCGTGCGTACCCCTAATTTCCAGTACAAGAAAAAAATTAAAAATTAATTGAATTTTGGCATCAGAAATTCAATAAACTATTTCTGTTTGTTTATCCATTTATTTAATATTAAATCTCACTTTTATGTATATTCTGTGTATTATGTAAGTTAAGTAAGTATTATAATAAGTAGTCAATCCAATAGGGCGTGTCCTATATATAATATAAAAAAAATTTGGTATAGTACTAAAATTTTTCTGTGTGTATATATACATATAACGTATCATTTAAAGTGATCTCATGACGATGGCTTCGCACAGAGACAAAAATTAACAATATGAACCTTTTAAAAGTAACAAAAATAATCACATTGCTATATCGTTATCTTTAATGACCGAGTCGGCAGTAGATTTCCCAGAAATATAAATATCGAAGATTTTATCCCTCTGGTGATCCCGTAAAATAATATTTCCAAACCGTGAGTCGTTCCATTTTTAACACAATATTTATTTTGTTTTCAATTGGTACAAGTACCATTGATAAACAAACATGTGAAAACATTGTGAGATATTTCAGAAATCCAGGGAACACCCACCGACCACGTAGTTATGGCAGGGATCCAATTAATTTTCTGAAAAAAACTCAAAGCAAATAAACAACACGCTGAATGATTTTATTTAAATTGTATGGTATTATTTTTTTACTTTTTAGAAGTAACTATGTATATGAAACACAATTAATTATTTTTAACATTATATAATTATGGGTGACTAATTGATTTTTTATATACCTAGAAGTATTTGCTTATTTCAAATTGGTTTTGTACATGTAAATCAATATGGCATATATAATAAATTATCTATTATATAATAACCCAGGGGCGTGCAGTGCATATAAGCAAAAAAGCTGTGCATTACTAAAAATTCTGGGAAACAAATATAAATTAAATAATTGGATTAACATAAATGGAAACATTATTTTACAGTTAGCGCCAGTACTATGTACCAGTAGAGACTTTAATTGCTTAGTTCTAAAAACTACCATGACAACTCAACGCTGTAACCATGACGATCTTGTGCGATCGCCACATTATAGCTATTCACATCTCTTTGTTCTACCTTTAAGCTAGTGAATTACTCAAGTCATATAATTGACTGTTTACTGAATTGAAAATTCCTTTCGGTTGATTGGTTGAAAAAAACATGTAATCATATATATAGTTTGTAAATCTTATCTAGGGATGTGAATTTTTTATTTTTTTTATTTTATATTTTATTTTATACATATTATATGAAGATTGTGACAGTAAGAAAGGTTTTTTTTAGAAATGTTCACATGAGAAATAAATATATGTTATAAAGTATATTTAGTAAAAATAAAATTTGAGACGAAGCTGTTTTTTTATTAATGGAAAAATGTGGAAGAATAGGTCATTACAGGGCTTACAACCTGTATTCGGCTGGCTTGAGTGATCACTTTACACAATGTAACATACACCCAATCAACCTTCGTATCTGTCAAATTTTTAAAAGTTTTATATATGTTAATATGTGGAATCACTTTGAATACCTCTACACTATTACCATCTATGGACTAAATTTGATATTAATTTTCCTAACACAGCATATATGTCACAATAAGAATCAATTTTTTTTTTTTAATTATTTAAAACAAAATATTTTTAACACATACCAGAATACCTATACTTCCATATTTTTCCATTAATAAAAAAATAGTATCGTCTCTATGAGATATCTTTTATTTGTTTAATTATTTTAAACTTACAATTACAATTTTTTGTATCATGTTTACTGTGATATCCTTGAATTCTATCGGTGTGTGAGCATGAGCCACACCACCGACGCGGGACGTGTGTGTTTCCAAACAATGGTCACACACACGGGGCGCGGTCTCTTTCCAGCGCTACCGTTCGTCTCGTTATTAGTTGTACATCTTGTATACCTTACTGTAATAAATATATAATTGTTACCAAGAGTTTCACTGAGACCTTCAATAACACCAAAGTGTACAACAAATACGTACTATTACGCAAGTACATAACATTAAAAATAATCCAAAAATAGAATTTACATCTCTATTTCTAGACAGCATTGTATCTACTAATATATACATCAATGGAATATATATTATATGTACATTTTTTGTAATAATTTTTATGTGTACTGTAAACCCGTGTTCATTATCTTCCAGAAATATGATACAATGAGTTTGTGAAATTTGTACCAATAGATAAATTAGGTCATTAAGTCCATTTGTGCCTAATTACTGTAAATATTATCAAAATTTATTTTTAAAGTACTGTTCAGAATTGATAATAATCTTTTAATTGTATATGTTGAATGTAAAAAGGATTGTCAGTAAATTCCCAAATTCTAAGTAAAATCTAATCTAACCAAAGGTTTACTGGTCAACATTAGAAAATATATAAAATTGAAAAATATTGATTTTTCAAGTGTATTCTAGTATAATGTGTTAAAAACATTTTACAGATAAAGAAAGTTGCTTTAAATAATTTACAAAAAAATAGATTCTCATTGACATATATATTGTTTCAGGGAAATGGATATTAAATTTAGTCCATAGATGGCGATAGTGTAGTGGTACTCGAAGTGTTTCCACATATTAACATATATACAACTTCCAAAAAATTTATAGATATATAGATTGATTAATGGGTGAGAATGGTGAAGGTTATATTTGTATAAAGTGATCACTTAAACCAGCTGAAGAAGGTTATAAGCCCTGTAATTACCCATACTCCTATATATTTCTATTAAATATAATAAAAAATAGCTTTGTCTCTATGAGATATCTATTTTTTTATTATTGGCCGCTACTATACTTTCGCTGTACTATTATATTATCATTTATCAAAATATTCTTTAACCGATAAATAAGTGTTGCGTTTGCTTTCACTTGCGATATGTGAATTTTACTACAGCGATGGCGTAACCATGCACACTTGAATGCAAAAATATCTGCCCATTGTCTCATAGTTTTTTAATAAACCTAATCACCATACTGCAAAATATGTTTTAGTGTGGGAAGAATCTAACTAAATATCTACAATACAAAATGACAATATATACTAAATCTTTTTACCCATCTTCCATTCCTCAGACAATGTTTCAGTATTTCAAATACTTTAGTCCGTGAAGATGCGTTTCTAATACTGTACCACCACCCTTGAGTAGTTTGGATGTTATCATGTCCGTTTCGGGGGATTTATTATTTTTAACCCTCTAAATACTCGTTTTACTTCAGTTAGAGTAGGGTCATTAATAAATTCTTCCGCTATATGATAAACCGTTTCCTCCTGTTCCTCGTGATCATTATTATTATAATTTAGGAGTTTTATGAAGTGATCTTTTGTCATTTCATGATATCCGTCTTTTCTACCACTACATTCCCATCATCATCATCTCTACAGACTGTCAGTCTGTTATTATTATTTTGCTTATGTATAAATCAATGTTTCTAACAATTAAATATTAAATTTCTAATAAAATATTAAGTTGCATTTCAATATCCCGAATGACATTTCCATTACTGATTGTATCAAATATATCATGATTTACATAATGAACTTTATCTTCATTGTTCACATTTGCAGTTTAGTCTGGTGAGTAGTTATTACCGTCACTACACTGTTGTAGTTATCGGAAGCAGCAATTATCAATACAGTATGACAGTTACGTGTGCATTCCACTATTACTACAAATTGGCGTCCATGTCACACAATTTTTCTCATTGCCGTTTGTATTTAAAAAATTACCTTGGCAAAACTCAAAGATATCTTTTTAACACACCCGTATAACATGGGTCTAATGTGCGCGTGCATAATGCGATTTACATGTATTATGGTTATATTTGTTTATATTAATAAACACTTTAAGCCTCACCACAGAAATCTCAATTTGTATCTGTGTTTAAAAATCTGTTTTATGAATCTTGTATATTGTTTATAAAAATGCTTTTTCATTTTCACAAAGCCTAATTGTCTATCTATGTATCAGAAACATTTAAATATCAAAAAAGAAGAGAATTATTTTATATAGTAAAAAATATTACAAGTTGATACCCATGTATGTCAGCAATGTCTAGAGTATTGAAAATAGCTGTGTTCGAAATTCACACTAGTGACATGGCGTCTTATCATAGCTCAAAACAGTCACAAAATTAATCTGGTTTTTAAAGCTTCAGAAAATTCAGCACATTCTATCAGGATTCTTTGAATTAAACTTTTTTGAATTTTTGAATTGACTATGTTAAACTTAGATTATATATGTCAAATTTTCTAAGCTCTAAAATATACAATATTTGAATATGTCCAAGAACTCACAATTACTGGATTTTCACCTACAAAGGCACTGTTACTAAACAAATAATAGATATCTCATAGAATGGAAAGATATGGAAGTATGGGTAATTACGGGGCTTACAGCCTGTGTTCGGCTGACTTAAGTGATCACTTTATACAAATATAATGTTCACCATTCTCACTCATTAATCAATCTCCATATCTATCAAATTTTTGGAAGTTGTATATATGTTATTATGTGGAAACACTTCGAGTACAACTATACTATTATAGGTCGTAAGCCCTGTAACTAACCATGCTTCCATATCTTTCCATTAAAATATAATAAAAAATAGCTTCGTCTCCATGAGGTATCTATTATTTGTCTAAAATATACGATCAATACAGTCAATGTTTCATAGAAACTAAAATCAAAGCCTTTACTTTTCGAGTGATTGCAGGGAAATAAATAATAACGGATCAAAAATTATTGTAATGTGTGTCCCTTAATTGCATTTAATGAGTGCATGTTTAACAGATATTTGTATATATCTTTTGTATTTGGCGAAAAATGTGCAAATAAAATTCTTAATGTCATGTTATTTATTTTTTATATATGTTCACAGAAATTCCTTGCGCAGTCAGATTCCAACGCGAGTGGAGATGTTTGCTTATCAGAATTTATACACTATGTTAGAGAACATGAAAAGAACCTCAAACTTCAATTCACACATTTGGATAAAAATCAAGATGGTAAATATGATTTGATTTTTTATTTTATTTTATAATTTAAAAATGATTATTCTCAAACCCATGTTGATGACGCAATTGTACGTTTATAATAAAACTCTGTTTGTAAATTAAGATTCTTAATGGTCGCATTGGTGACATTCTTACTTGCAAATTTAAAACATTTGTGTGCAATTATTTATTCCGAATATTTAGAATGTAATATGTTTTGAGATTGTAAATTATAAAATTATTGTTTACATATTTATTTGAAACTTTTTAGACCTTTTATTGAATTTTAAATTATGTAACATGAATATCTATCATCATTTGATTACGTAGGGACAGTAAACTGGTAGACATAATATTCTCTATAGAACAAATACTTACTCCCACCTGTCGTCTGCTGTGTTTATTTTCTGTGAATGATTAACATGTGTGTTTGTCAGTTCCATACATTTGCATACTAATCTTAATTTAGACTAAATTTCCATACAGAGTTTATTTTATCACTGATGTAAGAATATTCTGATGAATAGTAATATTAACATACTTCTTATATTTATTTATTTTATTTTCAGGCAAAGTCGATTTGGAAGAACTTATTTGTGCTTTTGCCGACCTAGGGATAGCGATGGACCGCCGAGAAGCAACTAATTTACTAAAAAGGTATTTTATTAAATATATTTCTGACAAACTTCCCACACTTTTCTACGTTGTTCCACTGATTATTTAAAATTATTTTCTTACTTGCGATATTTGTCATTATTCAATAATGACATAAATTAAGAATTAATATTTACAACATCAATTGTAATTTGTTAGAAATCATAAATTTGTTCTTACGAAAATCATATGTATGCGGTATGTATATTATAAAAAGAGCTCTAATAAAATCAATATGCATAACCTAGATTTCACCAAAGAAAAATTGGAGAAATGCCAAGTAAACACGTAGAAAAGGATAATATTGAACAAAGTGGGGGTTGCTGGATTTTTGAAACAATCCACGCTTATTTATTATCTAAGTGATATATGTGTCTTATGTACAAACTTATTACAAAATAAGTATTAAAGCAACATAATTAATATAAATTTTATTAAGGAAAACACATTCTTATTGTGAAGTTGTATTTATTCAGAACATAGGTCTGTGATATTTTAAATACTAAATTAATGTATTAATTATAAATATATACATATAAAATCAATTTTGTCGAAAAATACTGTTTTTGCGTCACCGGGATGCGTATCCCGGTGACGCAAAAAGAGTATTTTTCGACAAAATTGATTTTATATGTATATATTTATAATTAATACATTAATTTAGTATTTAATATAAATTTTAATGCCAGTTTTGGTACATGTTTTCCTTCAATGATAAAAACTAAATCTGACATTTAATTTTACAAAGAGATTTTTATAATGGGTGTTCCAACAAGAGTTAGCCAATTTGAAATTGAAAATTCTAGCAATGCCTTTTGGAAGTTGATACTTCACAAATTTGGTGTAGTCAGTATACTATTTGCATGCAATTGTTGGCATCTGCTAAGCGGACAACCCTGCGTTTAATGGCAAAATTGAAAAAAACAGGCTCAAACAGTTTTACATTAGCTCCTAATTTGTTAATTTTCACATTTATTGTACAAACATTTTTTACGCATGCGCGTGAGTGACTGCATTTTCACTGCATTTCGTTCACATTATTGTTTGCAACGTTAAAGTAAAGTGTCACATCCCCGTTTTATAGTACTGTTTTACTCGCTCAATGTCAGGATCTAAAATATGCCACGCACTGATTATAATGCTAAAGTGCTTCAAAAATTTGTTTCTCAATCAAACATCGAATAGAGCCCTCTTTCATAATTTCTGCTTCTTATAAATTAACAACTGTTGACTTGACCTGCAGTCGCAAAATTACCTGTTTTTACTCTTTTATTCATTTTTAATTTCATTTCCAAACTAAGCACTTTCCTACGATTCTTTTTTACTTCTTTGCCTTCACCGCTTGATCTTGGCATTGTAATGGTCATACTATAATAAAATGTGTTTTTTATTAAAAACAATGAAATGATACACCAACTATATAAATTTATTCTGTTATTATGGTTGGAAGTACCAAGTGGTTATTAGTCAATATCATATTTTAGCGTAGCAACTATAAACGCAGAACGGACTCACATTATAAAAAAATCCACTTTCATAGAACCTGCTTTAAGTATTATTACGAGTTTGTAATTTAAATAGATTTAATTTTATCTTTAAAGTTAATTTCTAGGTTTAAACTAAATTGGGGGTCACTTGATGTGCTGCCAGATTTCTTAATATTCAAACATGTCTACTCGCCGTCAGTTTTCAATTTCCTGCATTTTTAACCTTTCAGAACTTGCACTTTACTCGCTTAGTACCTGTATTTGTTTTTATAAAAATTCTAATCATTTTTTATTTACATAATGTTTAGAAAGTATAAATATAAATTATATTTTGTACTGAGAGCAGACTCCTAAATATAACAATATTTTGCCAAAATGATAAAGTTAAAAAAATGAGATGTGAAAAATAATTTACTTATTGAAAATGCATGGTAGAATTTTACTAATATAATATATACATATATATTATTACTGTCAAAATTGTTTACTAAATGTCTCATGATTTTTCTATCATAACAATTCTTGTTTATTTTAAAGAAAACTAACATTTAAATTTGTATATCTGAATTTATCCCCCACTTTCCTAAAAAAGCTCAAAATATTTTCTATCTATCTATTTCTCCTTGATAAAATAATTTTGTTATTTTTTCTCAAACATCATCTATTTGACTGATTATTTTCAGAATGGACCAAGATGGAAGCCTCAATATCAGCTATGACGAATGGCGTGACTATCTCCTCCTGGCTCCCAGTACTGATATTCATGGCCTCATTAACTTTTGGAGACATTCCATGGTAAGCAATTTTTAAATTTGTTTTTCTATTATACATGATGGAACAAAGAAATCATGGTATTGAAATACATTGTTAAATCAAAAAATGTAAAACCTCACGACTACTAACTAATTAACATTCATAAAACAACATTTCATTTATTCAATTTCTTATGGATGTAAACTTAATATATCTTAATTTTCTCTGTAAATATTTAAAATCCTGAAGCTATTACGCAAAGCATTTAGTTTTTATTAACCATATTTTTCCTGTAGTGAAATAAGACATTTGATTCTTTTACTTTTAGTAAAATATTTTTTTAGAATAACAAAGAAATACACTTCAATAATAAGTCAACTAGTCACACTGTGACAATTATTTAAAAATAAAATTTTTGGGATCCTTTATTCAAATTTTTAGTTCGTTGATCTAAAACTAATTTTGTTTCTGTATACATTTGGCACTTGGTCAAGTTTTTTTTAATGCGTTTCTCCGAAGGCAGAATTGTTTTTTTTTTTGTATATAGTTAATACTTGATGTATCTTCTATAAAGGTTTTTTTTTTTGTTGCTTCTTTATTAAGTCTATACATATTATTTTTCTGTGAATTACCACAATCAGTTACTTTGCTTAAAAAGTACTAAATAATTGAAAATGATTTTAAGAGTGAAAAGATTAAATTATAAAATTAAGTGGGAGTTTTTTCAAATTTTAAAAATATGTTTATTATAGTTTTGTTTATGGAAAATCAATACTTCAAGCTAAATATTGAATTAATACACTATTCCGCGAAATCCAATATCCCGATTGTTAATATCTGGAACCTTCCATTTTCATCACTAATAGTATCAAATATACACGATAATTGTAACAAATATACATTATGATTCACTAGATGAACTTCATTGTCTACATTTCAAGATTAGGCTGATTAATTAATATTTCCACTATAACTATTATAGTCGTCAGAACTAGTAATTATCAACATAGTATTTATGATGGTTAAACGTTCAAAAACCCACCATTTTTGCAAACTTTCATCCATTTCAAAGTAATAAACAATTTTTCTCCTAACTGTATGAAAAATTACACGCGACAAGAAAAAACACGCTTTTTAATCCTCTAGTAGACACATTTTATGGTTCTACTCATTTGCTTATATTACAGTAGAACCAGCCAGCGGGTCCTTTTAAGCCTTAGCACAAATATATTGGTCAGTAAGAATCGGTATGTCATTCAGATTCTTTGTTGCATAAATTTATATGGATTTTATTCTAGCAATGAACGTGTTAACCAACAAATATACTACATATTTGACTTATGTAAAATAAATGTGTATGCATATTATTTAACTACTTATTACATTTTATCGATCTTGTCATGCCAAATAATATACAGAAAAGCGTTACTAGGTTATAGAGTACAATGAAAAGATGGCATTATTTCAATTAGTACTTTGCACTATAACACTAGATCCTTTTTTTTTGTAATTAAATGTATAAAACTTTCAATCTCTGAATTTCGGAGAGATCCAAATATATCTTTACAATCATCCCTCTACCATCATGTGTACCAGTGGCGTAATATATATTGTAAGATATAAAAATATTGCTGCCTGGGACATTTTCCATAAAATATTACTTTACAGACTTTCATTAAAAAATTAAATGTGTGTTTTAGACATAAATTCCTACTTAGATTTTTGAGACGGTGGTCCGGTTCCAAGCAATGTAACATATAAAATACTACATATATATATATGGATAACACGTATTTTTGTAATTATTTTTATATATTAATATTTCATTTACTACCGTGGTATATTTAAAATTTACTGGCCCATATTATTCTTCTTCCACGACACTACGTCCCAGGGTGGGATTTGGACTCCTCGACAACTGCTTTCACCACCGACTCTCATCCGTAGACATTCTTCTCCAGTTCCTGAACACTATCATCTGCTCCAGTCATTTTCCACACAGTCAACCTGCCTCTTCTTTGGTCTGCCTTGTTTGTTTCTTGCCCAATTAAATTTTCGGGCTTATGGTTCATTTTTATTCTGTAGTTCCATTTTCTAGTGTAGGTTCATTAATTTTTCTTAGTATTTTGCGTTCAAAAACTGCTATTTTATTTTCTTTGATTTGGGTTAGGTATCATGTTTCACACCCATAAGTGACCACTAATCTTGTTGTTTTATATATTAGCAGTTTGCTTCATCAACTCAGTGTTTTCGACCATAAAAACTTATATTTCCAGCTAGAAGGTGAATTTTTAATTCATTTGTTGTCTTATTTAAGTTGTTAAGGTTAGAACCCATATATGTAAAATTATTAACCTTTTCATATATACGTTATTCTATGCAAACATCTTAGGATGCCATCTGTTCAAATACTGACCATGTACTTCATTTTTGAGATGTCTGCATGCAGTCTGAATTTTACCGCTTCAACTACCTTACAAGTTATTGCCTCCATCACCAGATTAAAGATCATGCACTGATGTCAGAGAGTGCATCTCCCTGTCTTATTCTGAACTCAATTTCAACAATATCCATTGTTAGCTCATTCTGAACATTTACAACTGCTAATAATCCAGTGTGCTGAGAAAAGTACTTGTAAAGTAATTCATTGTCACAAAAATATCAATACAAATGTATTGTGGGGCGCAGACTTTTAGATCCCTATCTGATCCCAATGTACCTCATTTGTATGATTGCCATTGGTGTGTACACTGAACTACTTCCGCTGAAGTTTGTTAAATTTAAACTTTTGTTACCATATAGTATAGCGACCAAATAAAAGATTTTACATAAAACACTACGCCATACAAAATGTTGAAATATTTATTTAAATAGATATGGCTGAACTATTTCAAAATAAATACACAATAATTTACCACTTTATGTTAGTTATTATTTAAGAGTACCTTGAAAAACATTGGAAAAATCTATAAATATTTTATTAAGGAGAACACATTCTTATTGTGAAGTTGTAATTATTCAGAACATAGGTCTGTGATATTTTTAATGCTAATTAAATCTATTAATTAGTAAGATACACATAAAATCAATTTTATCGAATAATATTGTTGTCGAACCTGGATCTCTTCCAATCTAATTTGTATTAAAAATATCACTGACCTATGTTCTGAATAATTACTTCACAATAAGAATGTGTTCCCTTAAAAATATATAAGATGTATCAATGTGTCCAAAATTTAATAAAAATTAATTGTTAATTCTGGCGTCTGAAAAAAAAGTGTAAAATGTAAGTTCAAACATTTGTCATCAATGCAATGTGGTGCTATAGCATACAGTTAATGCACGTTACTCGGATTGGAAGAGATCCAGGTTCGAATCCCAGTAGCAACAATAATATTTTTTGATTAAATTGATTTTATATGTTGTGACGTCCTATTTCATCCGTCCTCCGCCTCACTCAGTGTAAAGCATGAAGTGCGTGGTTCTAATGCACAGAATTCACCATGCAGCCTCCCATTCACATCAGCTACAACTCAGGGAAAATAATAAAATTAGTTTCAAAATTTATAACATCATGATTTAATGGTTTTGCACAGATAAGAAAATATATGAATTTACAAGGTAGAATATAATAAGAAGTTAAGTAACTAATAAAGTTTGACTAGCAAATCTTTCCTTAATAACATAATAAAGTTCTTATAACGTGTCAATATCAAAGTTAGCAAGTTATCCTTTAGAATGAATGGTGAGATAAAACACTATGATACACTAGATATTAAGATCTTCATCTCAGAAATTATATTACAACAATTAAAACACCTGATGGGTTTGTCAGGTAATATATACCAAAAATCATGTCACATAAATGTGATCACAAATAAAGATTGATTGACTAATCTTTCTTTAGCTTTAGGACTTTCATCAAAATGTCTTTAACAAAACTAGCAAGTTCGCATTTGAAATTAAAAGGTGAGAATAAACACTATGTTACATTAGATATTAAAAATTCACATCGAAATTTACTTTACAACAATTTGACCACCAGATGTCTTCGTTCTTCATGAGCAATCCACCGTCTTCGTTTGGTCTTGAGGTTCCGAGGCACCAGTAAAATACTTGCGTCTACTTACTTGTCAAAACATCATGAAGACTGGGTCGTCAGCTTCCTTTTAAAGTCACAAAGAGTTTTTGAGTCGTCTTTTTTGTAAAATAAGTCAAATTGAGAATAAAAGAAGCAGAGGAGACCAAATCATATCCTTGCCCTGCTTTGTTTGTGAGTAATCCTTCACAAAGAAATAGTATTGTCATCTACATAAAATCTCTGCCGTCATGTGAGGAAGAGATGCTTCACATCCTGCAAACATACAAATGAAATAGCAAACAAAAAATCTCACTAATATGGAGCAGAATAACAGATGCCCAATTATTTAATCATTCTTACCCTTCCTTAATTCAATATGAAATCACATCTTCGTGATTATAGTATCGGGAGTTGCTCCTTCATGCTCGCAAGTTATCAAAAAAAACTAAATACCGCAGAGAAATTTTCCTTACCCAGTGCAGTGTTGCCATTTGGAAAATGTCAACTCCCATCACATCTCGTGCGCGCGGCAGGTGCCAGATATAATGTTATAATGTATATCTTTCTATTTAATACGTTTAATTTATGTTAATATATATGATTATAAATATTTTTTCAATTCCATACACACACCCCTTCCTACATAAAGTATTGTTACTAACAAATAGGTCATTTATACTTATCCAAGTATTTTTTATATGTGTATATTTGATACGTATTTAAATTTTTCAAATAGCAATACCTATATATTTTTTGTTTATTTTCTGTTCTATTGAATACAATTTATAACAAAATTTATATCATATTTATGCAAAATACTAGAACTTCTAAAGATGACTTATTTCTTAGTTTTGATACATTGCATAGGATGGGTCGGTACGAGATTTAGTTTATGGAAGAAACATTCTAGAAAGTGAATGTATTTGTTTATGTTGAGATATGTTATCTGGGAACAGAAAAGTTGAGAAAGATATTGAAAAGAGAGTGCTCTAAATTCAGTTATCATTAAAATGTCATTCATAGCAAAACATGCATTTCTTGCTGGTGGATTGTACAATTAGGGCGGGTTGTGTGATCAGTAGTAACTTTTTACCACAGTAAAAATAGTTAAATTTTTTGCAAAAATGGGTTGTTTTTCAGTACATCCCTTAGTAAACTCATTTTACTCTGCGATATCCGATAGTAAAAACGGGAATCGATAGTTAAATATGGCAGACTTTTCACAGCTGTTCTAAAAGTCATCTGACACATTGATACTTTGAAAGTTGCAGTATACGACAATGAATCATTCAATATCCCGCTATTTTAGTGACAAGAGTTCGTCCGATGATGATCTCATCGTTTAATATACATTATTACACATAATATAAATAAATGTCACTACCAAAATGATAGATATTGAACGCCTAGGTGAAAAAATCCATAGATAATGCTTAAAATAAAGCATATTTCATGTTTTTAATACCAATTTAATGTATTAATTATAAATATATACATATAAAATCAATTTTATTGAAAAATATTGTTTTTGCGCTACCGGGATTCGAACCTGGATCTCTATTTCCAATCCGGGGAAGTACACTACCAACTGTATTTTTTATAACAAATTTTCGAACCTATATGTTACACTTTTTCAAATTAATACATCTGTCGTTCCATTATTTGAAAGCCATCTACATTATTAAATTAGTATTTAAAACATCACAGACCTATGTTTTGAATAATTACAACTTTACAATAAGAATGTTCTCCTTAATAATCATATTTCATGATTATTTGTCACACCTATAGACATCTCCATCTATGCTTTGACAGTAGTCAATTTGATGCATCAAGCGTTAGTAAAAAGTTACTACTGATCACACAACCGGTCCTTAGTGGCGGAGTGAAGCATGGAATTGAGCAGTGTTCTTTTCAAAACTTGAATAATTAAAAAATACATTATGTGTTATTTTCAAAACTCTGTATACTTTGTTTTAGATCTTTGATGTAACATATGTATACTGAAAATGAACTCTATTTTACTAATAATGTTGATGTCTTAAAAAAACTTTCAGCCACATTTTTTTATGCAATTCATTGACCTATATACCAGACAATCTTTTGAGATTTTTGTCTAAATGTTTCGGCAAAATCAGTGCATATTGCACTGTTACTAAATGAAAGTTGCCTGTTGCCTATTATATATGAAACTTTAAATCAATTACCAAGGAAGTGTTGACCCATTCACATCTATACGCAAAGTGTTTAATTGTACAGCTGTACGCACTCGAGCATGCAAATATTATATTTTTTTGAAGAAATCGCAACCAGTATGAATTATTAGTCTTATTTTATCAATTATATTATTTTTTCAAATTAAAATAAGTCTTTTTTGTTGTTTTTTATAACATATAAACATGTACATATGTACTTGTATTCATTATTCAATCTGCCTTTTTAAATTTAGATAATTTAAATTTTATCTTTTACTATTCGATATTTGGAAACTCTAATAAGAATAAGTAAAATAGGATTAAATTCAAAATTGATAAATCTATTATTTTAGGCTTTTAAAAAAACAATCCTCAATTGGCAAAATAAATATTAATACTTTAATACGAATATCCTGAGGAAAGTGAAAATGGGCAGGTCACGTAGCGAGTGCAGATCCCTTTACACGCACAAAGCCCTCATATACAAGCCAATAGAATAGAGGTCCAAGAAGTAGATGGACGGATAATGTCAAACTAGACCTGCATGAGATAGGCTGGTGCCCGGTGAACTGGATTACAGAGGCAGTCAAGGAATGAATGATGGACCTTTGTGGCTATGGTCATAGTCCCGTGAAACCAATGAGGATGAAAACGTTTTCAGAAGTATCGTGTTTAATTTCAGATAACCAGTTTTCAAACACTTCTCTGCAAAGTTGACTGTTTTTGACATTGTGAGGTAGTTAGTCATGGTTTCAAAAAGTTGAAATGTCTTTGTTCAAATGTCAGTTTTTTTAGTTGGAATTTGTATGATTTTAGCGTTTATTTGGTACTTTTATAATTTGTTAAGTTGTGAAGGTGTGTGAGCATGGACATAGACAATATTAAGTTGTTTAAAGACGTACCCCTGGTTCAGACGTCTGTATTGACGTCTGAACCAGGGGTCCAAACCAATATTCCAAAACATTATTGTTTAGGACGGCTGAATGTAAAAGGGCAAAGTATATAGTTTTACTACTTAGTATATTTCTAGCACATTTAAATATGTAAATAAGTTTTCTAGTCCTTTGTCACTATTGTTTCATTTGACCTTACCATTGTCGTTTGTTGTCAACAATAATTCGTAACTGTGTAGATAACTGAGATATTTGAAGCAGAATGTTGTGTGATTTAGGTTACATCTATGAAGTGTAAGTTCATACCAATATTTGGTTTTAATTGAAGGATTATTTTCCAACTATGACTTTTGAGTTGCGGACAATTAACAAGCGTATGAATGTGGGGGAAGAATAGTGTGGCGATCTATCCTCTCTGCCTACCTGAACCTAAGATTGCACCACTACCCGGATATGATCTGAACATTTACGGATAGATAGGCAATTATATCACTGTAAATGTGCAAGTGAAATTACTTTTAATGAATCTATTTTATTTCTAGTATTATTATATTGTTTTAATGAAAACCAACTACTTCAGCCAATCAGTATTAATATAATTTTTTAATTTAAAATGATACAATATAGCGCATATTCACAGAACAATATATCACATTGGTAACCACTAAACTAGGCACGGGTAACACTCGGAAGATCACTGATTCAACTCATATAATATATGATGTTTGAATATACATTTATTAATTTAATTTGTTAAATAACTAATATACCACCACCTCTGTGGGGATAGGCAGAGAGGATAGAGTGCCACACTCTTATGTCCTGACACAATTCTAGCCTCATCCGCATTCATACATCTTCTCATACAAGCTCGTTGATTATTAAGGCTTCTAACAGATCATCTTCCAGTATCTGGTTTACTTGGTCGTGCCAAGTCTTCCGCGGTCGTCCTCTATTTCTGGTGGTCATATATCTCCTTATTCATCCGTGCCATGTGACCAAACCACCTAAGAGATCCTTTTTTTTAATCTTATTCACTATTTATTATATCTGTAAATATTATAAATACTCAGTAAACTCCTATGTAAAAAATGCGAAACGAAAACACATATATGAAAGCATCATATGTGAAAATATTACCTTTGTGATGTTAAAATAATTTAGAAATTAAAAGAATCTGGCTTTAAAATTTTTATCAAATATCTCATAGAGACAAAGCTATTTTTTATTATATTTAATAAAAAATATATGGGAGTATGAGGTAATTACAGGGCTTACGACTTGTCTTCGGCTGGCTTAAGTGATCACTTTATACATATATACGACGTTCACCAATTCCCACCCGTCAATCTCTACACTTAACAAATTTTTGAAAGTTGTATATATGTTTGTATTTAGACTCGCTTCGAGTATCACTACATCGTCGCCATCTATGGACCAAATTTGATAATTCATTTTTCCCTTTTTTTTTAAACAGCATATATGAGAATCTGATTTTTTTGAAATTATTTTAAAGCAATATTCTTTATCTGTAAAATATTTTTTAAATATTATACTAGAATACGCCTGAAAAATGAATATTTTTGAATTTTTTATAAATTTTATTGTTTTGACCAGTATATTATATTAGCAATATTTGAATATGTCCAAGAACACACAGTTACTGAATTTTTACCTACAAAGGCAATGTTACTAAACAAATATCAGATATTTAATAGAGACAAAGCTATTTTTTTATTATATTTAATGGAAAATATAAAATAGCTTTTTTTGATATGGAGGTTGATTGGGTGGAATGGTAAACATTACATTGTGTAAAATGATCACTTAACGCAGCCAAAGATAGATCGTAAGCTCTGTAATTACCTACACTTCCATATTTTTCCATTAATAAAATAGCTTCGTCTCAATGAGATATCTGATATTTGTTTAATAATTGTGTGTTCTTGGACATATTCAAACATTGCTATTCATTTTTATTTTTTTTTATAGAAAATCGTTTAGATTTGTTTTTTATTTTCACAATCGATAGAACTTGTGCTATGAGCAGTGGCGTGCGCTAGGCATGGACCTAAGTTATGCTCCTAATATAGATGGGCACTATCACTAGAGGTTGTATTCATCATACACTCTTTCAGAATTATGTTTTTTTATAAATGTACACCTGTGTGGATTTATTTTCGTTTTTGGAAAATTCGTCCATTTGTTAATATCAAAAATATATGAATAGTTAATAGTATAAAAAAATATCACGTTTAAAATGTATTGAAACGTATACATTCAAGGCCGCTTCAAAATATACACTTGCGGCATTTTGCAGCACGTCTGTTCAAACGATGACGTGTATTTAGAACACCGCGCTTGGCTAAAGTTGCCTTTGGTTCGTATACATTTGGGGCAAATTTTGCGAAAAAACACAAGCGCAGCTTTATATGTCAATTCCAAATTCTTCGACTAGCTACATGGTCTAATTAGCATATTAACATGATAACTTAAAATTATTTGCGCGTGCTTAATACATCAAATAAATATTATAGTTATGCACAGCTTTTTTTATGGTATTGTCTGCACGCCCCTAGCTATGTGTGATGTAACGTTTTGTGCTCACGACCGCAACTTGCTCTATCGAATCAACATTAGTAATATAATCTTTTTGTTTTCGATTTTCCGTATATAGAGACCCTGCCCCGGTGTCGTACTTTAGTCTATGATTGTACCCTATTAATGATTCGTATTCACCGGGACCAATCTGAATAGATCTCGCGAGAGAAGACGTTTACAGTTCACAGTTCACTCAATCAGAGTCACAATCAATTGGCTCTGCTGAATGATCATTTTGTCGCAATTACTTTCCGACATAAAACAATTTAAAAAGACGCGCAGAGGTGCAATACGCGCGTCACACTGAGCGGCAAGCGGCGAACCTATTCATAACGAACGAATTTTAAATACACCTACTATATTGTAGTTTATTTTAAATTTATTATTTTACATATCTTCCTCGTCGCGTGGGCCTAAGCCAGAGATGGCGAACCTATAGACAAATTTTGTTTGTAAAACGTACGAGGCGCGCTTTTTAAGTAAGTACCGTTGCCTGATATTCCCGGTACACCATGCGGTTGCGATGTTTCCTTCATCTGTTGACAAGAAACATTCACATAGTGTGGCCATCTTGTAGTGAGTGGTTGAAATATTTAAGACAATAGATCAGCCCGCCGACTGTGAGATACGATCCGTGATTCGTTTCTTGAATGCGTGAAACACGAAACTGATTTGGCGTCAAGTGATTTCAATATTTTCCTTCATCGTGGCGAGCGTTTTGATAACGATGATGAGCTCAAAGACGGGGTACAGACATGGTTTTCATCCCGGGCGCCGTCGTTTTATGACGAAAATACATAAAAACTGGTGCCCCATTTTGACAAGTTGTTTAAACCCATCGATCGCGTTCATAAATACCCATGACACTCTTTGGCGGAATTATAATTTACTACTTTACACTACGATAATGCAACAAATTTATGATTTGTTTTTTTTTTTAAGAAATCGATGGCGAAGGTTCTCAAGTATCCTCACGAACATAAACAAATACAAAAATCAGAACCATAATTACAAAATAACGTAAACAAAACTATGCATGAGAGAACGCCATTTGTGGTGATATTCATACGTACTAGAGTGAAGTAGTGATCTGCGCAGGCGCTGATTTCTGAGACTAATGCACACTATTTAGAGGTTTTTAAATACTGACATTAAATTTAACTCTATAGTTTGAAACGCATTACATTCTACACGCATAAACTGATTTTGAGAATTTGAATAACAGAACGATACTGGGTAATACGAGGATTTTTATTTTTTCGTGTTTGTTTATAAGATGGCTAATAATCCTTGACAAATATCGACAGATGTCGGTAGGATAGAGATTCCAAATAATTGTGGTACGATTTTCACTGCTCCTCAGCGCGTATGTACGCATTAGCGGCGGGCGAAACACGGCGACTCGTATTTGAGTCACCCGCTCTGTGGGCATGTAAGGCGCGACTCATATATGTGTCACCCGCGGGGAATGGGTTAAGGTGTTAAGTTAAAGTAAAAAAAAAAAAAAAAAACTAAACGCTAATGATATAATTGTAATTGTGTAGAATTTTTAAACATACGAATTAAATATGAATAAGATCCCTTTTTTCTGTGTTATTCTGCTCGTGGTATGGACGGATTTACGCTGCAGGAGCCTGTCTCAATTTGGAACTCGCTTGCCTCAATTCAAGAGGTTCCCAAAATGATAATATCACAACACAACAACGAATAACAATAACAATCCTGAAGCCTAGACCTCCCGAACCGACCTGATTACCAAGACCGACCACACATGAAGTTATGAATACCCGACGGCAGACCGTTTTTGAAGCTAAGACAGGCCTTATTTTTTAAATCCGTCACAGCTTATGGATCCCGAATCTGAATGCATTAAACAATTTCACTACTCATGCCGCACGTGCGTTATGTGTCATTGATGCCGTCCGACGTCGGAACATTTTAGCTTTAATTGGTGATGTGTCGCCCTACAGCTATGTTTTGAAAGTTAAGTTAAGTTATAACTTTCATTTTAAATGGTAAAATTGTACTGGTTCTAAAAAATATAAATACAACTTTTATCGAGAATAAGCAATATTTTGATGACTAGACGACAAAATAACTCGAAGTGAATAATTGATAATACACACTTTTTGATTATATCAAGAAAAATAGTCAGTTTTTTGTTATTTGTAGCGAGTGCCTTCGGATCTTTAATATAAGACGTCATTTAAAACGAAAAATATTTAGTAATTAGTTCCTACAAAGATTTGGACATACTCAAAATATTATAAAAAATATACTGGTCTAAAATATGAAGTTAAAAATTGAAAAACACTGCATTTTCAGTCGTTTTCTAGTATACGTTAATAATTCGAATGAATTTCCTATACACGTAAAGGATATTGCCTCCACTTCAAATTAAATCTCAGCTTCAGCGACATCTATACTACTACATGAGAAATAATATCAAATTTTCAAAAAAAATATCAATAGATGGCGACAGCATAATTGGTAATAAATTAGTGAAATGTTCCATCTTGATTTAATATATACAACTTCCAAAAATTTGATAGATGTGGTAGCGTGGGTAAATAGGTGAACGTTACATTGTGTAAAGTGATCACTTAAGCCAGCCGACGACAGGTCGTAAGCCCTGTAATGTCCAAGACTTCCATACTTCTGATATAAAAATAATAGCTTCGTCTCTGTGAGGCATCTTAATCTTGATGACAATCCCCCAGGGGATAAAATCCAGTAATTGGTTCCTTCAAAGATTTGGACATACTCAAAATATTGTGAAAAATATTTATTTTTATAATATATTATATTTATATAATTGGACATACGAGTACTACTTTGACCTATTTGTTAATTAAATTTCACCATCATTAGCCTAGGTCCATTTCAAAAAACCTATCTGTTGTCTTGAAACAATCCTTCTTGGATCTGCTAAAGCTTCGTCTTTCTTCAGGGTCAGCGTCTTCGCCCATACACTGGCCTAGCTCACCATTAAATCAAAAATGTTCTTACTTTATAATAAAAGCAAAACAAAGGGCTGCGCATTGTAACCACTATTAGGCAGGAATAGCAAACTTGCCACCGACAACAAGCTTCTCTTGTACAAGGTCGTATACACAGCACCCGTCTGAGGTCACGCGGCACAATCACACATGAAGAAATTACAGAACTTCCAAAATAAGTTCATCCGGTCAGCGCTGGATGCATCCAAATGATCAAGGGTCACACAACGTCATCACGAGTCGGGCATTCTCCCCGTAAAAGAGTTCATAACACAGATTTCCAAACGTTTTTACGGTGTACTCCCTAAGCACCAAAATCCGACAGTAAACGCATTAGCTAAATACGCCCTAACCGTACCGTCACGCTTTAAGCGACCCAAATCTGTCCTCTTTTAGAGGTAAAAAGAAATAAATCACTACGCCAGCTAGCAGTTCCCTGCCTCATTAATTGCAGATCTTTTTGATTCTAAAAATAATTAAATGATAATTAAATTTATCAGGCCATTAAGGCATACTCCCAATGAAGGAGCGAGGGGTCCTACCGACCCGGTATTCTGTTGTACCATGATACAAAAAAAAAAATAAAGCGGTGAAAATAGGGGTGTTTTAGGATGTTATGTCAACATCGGGTCAGTGAACACTGATGTTCTTGAACCTCGATTTAGCGCGACCCCGCTTTTTTTTACAATGACATTTGTTGGACTTCATCGACCGCTGTATGACAGGGTTCCACTGTACTATATTATTCATACTTTCATATTACATTATTTATTTAGTCGTTACCATTTATAAAAATTCGGCACTCGGCTAGATTTCGTATGTATGTGAATGTGCGTTTTTTGGTCAATTTTTCATAAAAAAAATTCTTCTTCTCCGTTCAACGCATAGGATAAAAATCCTATATTTGTTCCCTATCCGTTGAATAGCTATCATCACTTTGTTTAATGCAGCCCGGAAAAGTTCTATGGTAGACTGCGCAAACTTTATTATTTATTTTAATATCTTCTTATTTTTCTTTATTCATTCGAACCACGACATCTTCATTAGTAACTTAATCAGTCCAGCTTATTTTGAGCAATCTTCTGTAGATCCTCATCCACAAAATAATATCGAGAACACATAGCGTCTGACCATTCGCATCGCAAAGTTTGATCGAAACCACAAAATACGTTGTAGCCCATATATTAATAGAGAGTGGTTTCATAGTTTTCTGATCCTGATCGTAAAAAATGCATTGAAATTTTCCGGAACCTGCGTCATTATATAATGTTTCTTTCGAAATTATCTTTCTTATACATATGATAACACTTTACGACAGCATTTCGTATTCATTTTTCAATCAACACAACACGCTCGCATTTTCGATCAATTGACTAAAGTGGCTGCAGAGGCGATCATTTGTTGAACTTTGTCGATTCAATTGTTCGCCAGACGGTAAATTGTGGTCTGCAATTTGACATTGTTATACTCGACGCGGCGAAGCTGTTGCGTTGATCGATTGCTCACCAATCACGTGGCGATACGCGGAGGCTCGGCCTCCGATGACGTCACGCGCGAATACTCGACAAGAATAAAAATATATATATACATATATATATACGTTGTCATGACACAATCATAGTTCGCGATGCACTAGATTAATAAATCTCGATGTACATACGTAATAAAATACAAGAATAAAAATAAAATACAACATCTTTAATTTGTTTCCATAATTATTATTAATAATAATAAATATTATTGTATTACGAAAGATCGTACTGAATAATGTGAGAAATATTATTTCAAAGAATTGTACATTTGCAAAAGGCGCCTATAAAATTTTCCGACTATACAACTGAATCATTCCCTATTTTTTTGGGTGATTTTTGTTGGATCGGTTCGGATTATCGTTAAGATTGTGAATTTCATATTAGTCATCTGTCTGTATTTCAAGTTTTATGACTTCACATAAAGTCCAATTAATTATCGATAGATAGTCATATCTCCGGACGTACGTTTCCATTCTCAATGAACTCTGTACTAAAAAAAGGGGTTTCCACAACATGCAGAATATTAATTATTTCGTGCTCTAGTTATGTTGCTAGAAAATATAAGTATAGCCTGTAGAAATCACTGATCAAATCACGTACTACGACGTAGGGTGAGAGGTCGATCTTCAACACGTTGCACTAAACAAGGCCCAGCATCACGATGAGTAAAAGCAAGCATTTCGAACTGTAGAAGCAAAATATAGGACCACGATGTCTAGCCATGAGCACTCTTCTATTTATTATTTATATCCATACACTGCTGATTCGATTTATTATTAAAAAGTTTATGTTTTGTAAATCAGCTCGTAAATTTGAATAATATTATTTATATTTAAGTATAAATATTTTTGATATTAATCGTTGAGTTTGTCAATATTATCAAGCCAGATCAACATTCTCAAACATTTTAAAATAACTTTTTTTTTCTTGACTTTCGTCAGTCATCGCCGAGTCACCGTCTTGCTCACCACCAAAATAGCTTCAAACCATTACATCATCATAGTGTACTTACACGTTTCCCATTTTTTCGACGTTTATGCTGTCCTTGGCCTATTTCAGTCGCTTAATTATTTTGTCGGCGTAATAGTGATTTCTTACTTTTCTCACGATTCTTCCGACGAGGCCAACTCTCGCGAGACATCGCCTAGATCGCGGCGTCTCGTGAGTTGACTTGACTTAATTGATAACAATATCCGCTTCTGTATGACGTATAAACGTTTTTTCTCAATTATTATCTACAACTTTTGATAAGAGGAATGGCCTTTATCCATCGATGAAATTAATGAATCCTCAAATTACAGTTTACACTTTGACTTTGATTTAATCTCGTTCAGAGTACCGGGTCCGTTTGGACCCCTGGCTCTCATATTGGACGTGTTAAAAAAATGGGGATGTTATTATTAAATTGTTTTTACTGCAATGAGACAGGGGCTGCTAGCTGGGGCAGGAGTTTAACTCTAAAAGAGAACTGTTTTGGAACGTTTTATAAGTGAGGGGACCGTTATGTCATAGTTTGATAGGACATTTATCGTGGGCTTTTGGTGCTGGGGGTAAAGTTTATAATTATTACATACTTTACTGTAATTATCACAAAAAATAAACTGAAGTTTTTGCATAATTAATTCGTTAATATGATATTAATTGAATAGTTTCCAAAACAACTAATAATTTTGCAATAGCGTTCATAAACACAATTTTGTTTTATGAATATTTTTTAATATCTTGCGGAAAACATAAGCCTCCCCAAGATAAATGTGTTTTTTTTTTAAATACAAATTAAATGTCTTAATTAGAAAGATATACATATAAAATCAATTTTTTCGAAAAATTTTAATATTGCTACCGGGATTCGAACAAGCCAAACCGGTATATATCACACATATATTCCTTACCATTCTCTCATTCATCCGTTCCATATAACCAAACCACCTTAGTGATCTTTTCTTAATCTTACTCACTATACTAAGATCAGCTTTACATTTTTTTCGTATTTCATTTCCACTTTAGAACAACATTCCTTTAAAGCTTGCGTCCTTAAAGTAACCAATACATTAGAAAGTACAAGTATTAATACTACATTCCATTTGCATGCTAGCCTGACAGCCGCTTCCTACCTCGCTAGATACATATAAAGTACCTATTCTGAGGTAGGTAGGTAGGTATTAGTTTTGCTATGTTTAAGATGCATAGATTGACGTCACTCTTGGGGCTAAATTAACGTGATTCTGAGTTATTACGTATATTACGTTTACGTATGCTTTATAAATGATGATCTGCATACACATAATTACTCTGTACACATGTTCCAACAGTGTGTGGAAAATTTCTCGTTAATACCGCAACGAAAATATTTAATTGGAAATGTAAATGATTTATATAAACATGCTTTGCTTGTCGGTCCAGTGGTAAAACACTCGCCTAGTGATCAATGCGTGAGGGGTTCGAGACCCGTCCCACGAGGGCACTATCTTAATCTTATTTTTGCAATACACAAGCATTTAGTTTTGATTGAATTGTCACATCTTTTTTTAAATAATAAAAAAGTCATATATACGAACTGTAATAAATAGATAAATATCAACATTTAAAAAATATTTTTTTTACAAAATATCGAATAATGTATAATAAGGACGAAAAAGATGAACAGCTTAATTTTAAAAACAATTCATAATTATTTTTACTGTGCGTATTTTGTTCATTGAGGCTGTATAAATGCAATATATTTATTTATTGGAACTGTGGTCCGAATAAGGTTATCAAATTAAAATCAAATCTGCACGCGAATTAAATAAGTGATAATATTATTAATATTTACAATTTCAATCAAAATATTGTCGAATATGCGGACTCGGCATTAAATAAGTTGATGCTTTTAACATGAACAGAAAACAACCCAGTTTGTTGGCTTGATGATATTTTTATAATAGTAATTACATTATAAATCTCTGCTGAGTCATTAATGCTATTTTATTATTATTATTATTTAAATATTTTCTACTTCATCATAATTATGTTACATCTTCGACAGATGTGTCCAGACCCCTGCCATATGAATACACCATTTTTTGAGCAACATCTGTTACCTTGATTCTTTAGCGAATTTGTACATTTGGTACTCGATTTTTCTTTGCTTTTTTGGGCAATTTTTAATTTGTGTATGACATTGCCGGTGGTGTCCACGTCAGTAGTGAGAGCACGCACTGATTGCAAGTTTTATTTTAGTTAGAAAACAAACAGTTAATCGATATAAACAAAAATCATAATACAAGTGTAACAAAAATTTAATTTAAGAGCTATCAAAGATATCTGAGTTTCTGTGAAAGTAAGGTAGATGGCTCTTTCAAATAACGGAACGATTAAATATATTAATATCAAAAAGGTAACATATAAGTACGAAAATTTGTCGCTAAAAATATTGTCGCTGTAGTATAGTTGGATAATGCACTTTCCCCGGTTAGGAAAGAGATCCACATTCGAATCCCGATGGCACAACAACAATATTTTTCGATAAAATTGATTTTATTTGTATATCTTTCTAATTAATATATTTAATTCATGTTTAAAATCCATTGAAAAAGACAGCTATATAATTTTTAGTACTTATAAAGGTAATAATGGGAATATTGGGTTTTTATATTTTGGCACGATTCTAAGAAACAATTCTTTTGAAACACTAATGATATTTTTAGTGAAAGGTAATGTATGAAAGAGGATAGCTATACAATTTTATGTAAATGGGGTAGAGACAACATTATTATGGAGTTCTACAAACTTATTTCCGAAACAATAAATTTGTACCGATTTTAATGAAATCTATGGAATAATGTTGTCGTCATATCAGAAGTTTGTAAGTTATGTTCGATTTATAAATTATTTTTGATACATTATCTTTGTATCGTTTATTTTTTCTGTACATATATTACAGAATGCATATTATAAATTTTGCTATTCGTGTGCACAAAATCACATTTTTTGCATACTCAGATATTCCCAAACTTTAATACGAAAATAATCACAGTAATCGTAAAAAATACATTACAACGACATCATCATTCGTATTCGTCTTTAATATTCTAGAGTTGAACATAGGCCCGATTTTAATTACTTCGGCATATCAGATTTTTAATATATCTAGCAAAAACATCTACATTTAATAAATGCTAAATAGTCTATTTCTAATGAAACGTGTCAACTTTCAATGTTAATTCTTATCTAAACACTGCAGGAAATCACTAATCTGTAATATTATCGATAATGATAATGCTATCAGTTGGCAAAGATAGGGCTGTTTCATCAAAAATAATCGCCGAGCTATCTAAATTCAGTTGACAAATGCATTTTTGAAAAAAATCACAATCATCGCGTCATTGACATCTTTAAAAAAAAAATAGCGCATTCACCTATCGAGGTTATCTACGAGCATATTCACGACATGTCAATGTTTTTCTTTGCACGAATGCACGAATCGGTAATTATTCATCATTTTTGACCGTATCACATCACTGCATTACTTCAAACCTTATCTGCTAGGATAAAGTTAATTAATTCTATGTCATTGTCGCATTGTACGTAGACATTATATAACAATGGTTTTCCCGAACGGCGCACACAATGTGACATTAATTTATTGTAATCAATTGTTTCCAATATTACCGACGATAATAATTATTCCAAATGGAAATTCTTATATTTAATTTGACATTTTATTATAACTAAACCTCATAACTATCTCACATATTTATTGTCCGGGGAAATTTACAACCCATAGTCATCAATTTCTGATGTTTGCGGAGGTCTAGACGAAGTATTAAAAGAGTAAAGTGTGGATTTGTATTACATACTCAACAAACTTACTGTCACACCGTTTCCCCGTATCTGGTTTACCTGGTCGTGGCGTCTTCCGCAGACGTCGTCTACGTCTGGTGCCATCAACACTTGCGTCATATATATTTCTTACCATTCTCTCCTCATTCATCCGTTCCATATGATCATTACTTACTATACTACGATCAACTGTACATTCTCTCCTTATTTCTTTATTATTTACTCTGTCATAGATTGATCTATCACATATACCCCTAAGTGATGTCATTTCTACTTCATTCAGTCTACTTTCGTTCCTCTTCTGCCAGTTCCAGGGTCGATACCAAGACTCCATTGTAAACCGCTAGTCTTGCCTCGGTTGACAAGTTCCCATTGGCCATAATTCCATTCAAAGCGCCATTTACTCTATTCCCTGCAGTCACCCTCCTTTCTATATATTTTTCAGTCTTTCCGTTTCTATCTAACATACTTCTCAAATACACAAACTCATCTATTAGTTCCAAACATCCATTGCATTCAAGTATTTTACACGGTGTCTTATTTTCCTCCTTCTCGAATACTATCACTTTCGACTTGTTGACATTCATAATAAGGTCACTTTCCTTGCATATATCGTATATTCTACTCACCAGATTCTGTAGTTCTAGTTCATTATTCGCCATTAATACTGCATCATCGGCGTACAATAAACAGAATTTACGCCCATTTTCACTTCTACGTTCATACATTTCAGTTTGCTATAAAGAGGTCCCAATAGTTGGGTACCGCAAGATATAACGTTGGGCTCTCTCCTTGCCCAATCACCATATTAGCAATATATCGTTGGTCACTGAGAAGGAGGCGGGGATGGAAATTAATAGTCAATAATTATATACATATTTACAATTTATTATATATTAAATTAAGGAGAAAAGAAAAACCTTAGGACAAGTGCTTAATCTAACTTAGAGTCTACTTAACTTAATCTTAAATCTACCTTAATTACTCCGTTGGATACTGCTGGAGGCGACGTCCGGACTGCAATGTCACGAAAGTGGACGGACGTGGCTCGATCGCCATCGCGTCCACTCTTGACTCCTCTTCGACGGTGACGGGCCTCGCTGCTGCGGTGGTCGGCTGCCATTGACGACCCGTCTTCATGGGCGGCGGTGCTATCCCTCTCGATAGTCTGCGCTACTGGCAACCGATAGCTTAGGTGCCAGCTGGATCGGGCGCCTCTAGCCTCGTTCTTCGCTCTGCTTCCTTCGTCCTGGTATTGGCCGGTCTCGGCCGCTGGTCGCCAACCGTCCGATGGCTGACGATGGCTCCTCACTTCGAAATTCCATCCCACTCCACTTCCGGCAGAAATCCCGGAATTTTGCCATCACGGGCGGTCTTCAACTATTCCCTTGTCTTCCATGTTCCACCTCCTTCTTTAACTCAGATCTTGTTCTGATGCTGGCCGATCTCGAGCGCTGGTTGCCAGCCGTCCGATGGCTGACGATGGGGTAAGATTATTCAACTCCTCCCTACGAGAGTTTTAAACTTTTTTCCAAGTCCGACTGATTTTAAGTCCTGATTCCAAGTAATCTTAACTCTGAGTGATCTTTACTGATCCTAAGTAAAAGTCCTCTTCATTCACCTTAGGACTTGTCCTCAACACGTCCATTAAGTCTATCCCTAAGACAGTGATTGGGTGCTCTCTTTTTCTCGAAACAAGCATTTTACGGCATTATACCCGGATTAGCTGGGAAATTACTTGTGTTAATAAATATTTGGGATCTCTTGTACGAGATCCGAAACCCTTTATTCGACTGGCTAATTGCGGCCGTCGTAAATGTATATTTTCCCAGCCATATATTAATATTCGAAAGGTACGTCGCCGACAGTATACAATTAAGATTAAATGCATTTCTTGGGGTTGGACCGTCATAAAATGTCCCCTAGATCCCCCAAGAAAGCAAACACGTTCACTTAATCTTAATTGTTTACTACACGTCCCTATTACCCACGCAAATCCCTCAAGGAAAGCACCGCGTTCGGATTAGCCGTGAAGTGCTCTTTTCTTTGTTAATAATATGGGGAAATTCGCGTCATCTTAATCGCCGGGCACATCAAATTCTTTCACACAATTATCCATATATATGTTGAACAGCTATGGAGACATTACACGACCCTGTTTGACATCTTTGGTAATGTCAAATCATGGTGTGAATGAGCCATTGATTCTGACACACGCAGAACTTCCTTCGTATAGGGATACGATTGCGTGTATAAGTTTACTATTCACCCTGTTCTCAGAGAGTACCTTCCATAACCTTTCTCTTATAACTCTGTCATACGCCTTTTTTAGATCTACCAAAATGCACGCATGTGCTGTGCTGCGTTGATCAGATCCATAAATAATCTCCCACATTTGTGCACCTTTCTACTTACGTTCATCCCTTAACATCAATAAATTATTATCAGCATATTACTGACTGGCATTAAAATTCATCAGTTGAATGTATTTCTCTCTCTCTCTCTTTGCCTCAAAATAAAATCGAAAGTGCGGTCAACATCGCCCTCGGCTCCCAAATAACAATGAGATAATTTTTCGGAGGGGTTTATAATTTCGCCGCTTTTATTTTCTATTATTATATACAAAAAAAAACATGATACGAATACATAGTGGTGAAGGAAAATCCCGCTTTGATTATATTACCTGAAACTATTAAGAGCACTTCATTATAATATAATGTCGTCGGTCTTTCAAATTTTCTTTCTTTTCGAGGAACTCATTATCGGGCACACCATTCAGCGATAAGCTTGCGAACAAGGCCGTACCTACGAGCTTTTATTAGGAAGAAACGTAATTATACTTTTAAGCCTAATGACGTGTACCACGTCATGTACATCGAGGGTAACTACCCCGAACCGTTCCAGCTGGCTTATCTGTCGGAGACGTAGTAAGATAGTAAGTAGATACGTAACATCCTACTGAAATGTCATTATCCATGTTTGGGTGTATAATTCAATTCGTCCACTACATAAACATACGTACTTGTACTAAGTTTAATAATTATAACAATACATTTATTACAGCGTGATCGTATTTATTTTATGAAGACCATAAAGTTTAAGTAACAAAATAATATTTATGTTTTGAAAAAAAAAGCAAAACAAAATATAAATACTACATTTCAGTCACGGTCATTATTGTATCTGTAGGCTATTCTGTAGTCGTCGCCATTCTCTGGTCAGGGAACCAGCTTTCCATGAGAGCGCCGCTTGCGCTAGATAGTTGTGCTGAGCTCCAGCCGCAGCTTTACGCCCGCAACTCGATGTCTCAGAAGCGCAACGAATCCATCTACACGGCCTTCGGTAAACATTGTAGATGCGCTACAATAACGCGCCAATCCGAACAGTATTCTGTACGAGTTGTTGAACTGAATTCGGAGACGGTTGTTCGTCACTTGCTTGTATTTCGACCAGAGCTCGCAGGTATACACGCTGGTGAAGAACGATACAAACAGTACACTGGATTAAATTTGTTTTACGTTCGAATAAAATATGTGCTTTAATTACCTACTCTACGGTTAATATTTTTCGTATCTGTACATTAGACCTCTGGTTAAATGAAGAAAAATATTCATTCACATAAAATCCTTGAACGAGCTACAGGTCTTGGCGCTAATCACATATTATTAAAGCAAGCTTCACAATCCGCGTGAAGCTTGTTTAATAATATCCTCGGGCTAGACCAACACACTTTGCAGCTCAAGAATTTTGCTACCGGGATTATTTTGGTTTAGGATGGACATTCGTCTGCTTCAACACGCGTAGGTACATGTACGTAATATACTAGTAACATCATTTCGGATGCGAAAAAAATCTGCGTTACGATTATAAACATTAATTTATTTATAATGGTGTTAGTGGTTTCATACACGAGGCTGTTAAAGAGAAGCCGCCACTGTTCCGAATAAAAACTTAAACGGTACAGAGTGAGTACACGTAAAACGTATATATATTGTTTTAATTTTAGACATAGTCACGTTGTTATTCAATTTTAATGGGTGGTTTTTAAGGGGTTACGCACACTTGTCATAAACTAAATTAGATTAATTTTTTTCACTACTTAAATGCATATTTTAATCCAAAACATGAATATTTACGTGGTTTTTAAGGGGTTACGCACACTTGTCATAAACTAAATTAGATTCATTTTTTTCACTACTTAAATGCATATTTTAATCCAAAACATGAATATAAATTATTTAAAAATCGGCGAGATATAGCAAATCTACGGAAACTTTTTTTTTTTTGCTGGGTACATGATAACTCGAGAACGCCTTATCTAAAACATACGAAAAAATAAATTCTGTTAGATGTCAACATTTTCTGAATGGCCGAATTACCAAAATGGCAAAATGACAAAATGGTGGTTTTACTGAAAAATCATTTTTTTTTTTACTTACAAAATTCTCGTTTTTCCTTAATAAAATAGCTATGAAACACATTAATAAGATCGTTATAAATATTATTTGGTAAGAAATTATTATATTTTTGATATAAAACTTGATTTTAAATAATAGTTGAAGCCTCAAAGCGCGTTAGTAAATATGATAAATTATTTAAAATAATTTGTATTCACTAACGCAAAGTGTTTTAAAAATGTCGAAATTTTATTATATGTACTGCAAATTGAATGGTTCATAAATCTATTAATTTTTAACATTTTGCTAATTTGGTTCAATGCATATTTGTCTCCGTAATCTTGGCTTCAAGATTATAAGAAAATATATTTCGTATAAGTAAGAAATTTCTATATTAAGGCAATTTTGTGGCACACGGGAAATATATTTAATGGTCGCTGTCTTTCTTATAATGCTTATATTTTCATAATTATGCCAAATAACATTCAGTATATTAGTTTAAAGGTTCTATATAAGTAATAGTTTTAAAAAAAGTCTAATCTAGTGTACAACTTCTGATATAAATGAATAATAAATACGATATATGAATTATTTTTGAATCTTAAGAAATACGTTTTTATTGTGGTGCAAAATTTGGTCCAGATGTTGGAAGTTGTCAATAATTAGGATACCTACGTTTAATTTTATCCTAATAAAACAATCACTCGTTTCATTCAATTATTATTATGATAGATATTTTTTGTGAATATTCTTTGGGTAAAAAAATTGATAGAATACATAGAAATGTCACCTGTTCAATTTTACCGAATCGATGTAATCTGGCTTCACTGTAGGATGGCCTGTAATAGCTTTATTATTTGATGTGGAGCGGTGTTGCAGTGGGGGAATATAAATAATCCGTAACATACCTTATATATGATTAGCATTTCACACTTCGATTGGAAGTAGGTTTGTTTGATGATAAAATAAACAGGTAGAACCCAATTCAAACGGGTAATATCCAATCTTTTCAGCATATATTGTGTGACTTCGTGAAAGTTGACATAGCTAGCATTATCGGCACATACTTAAAAAAAGTTAAGTCTTGCAAAGAATCATCTTATTATTTTATCTCGAATTAGGAGCTATTATACCATGTCATAAAATAGCATCCACACCGATAAGTCGTGCCGCATCATGCGTAGGGCCATTATATTGCATATAAAAAAAGTTTAAGTGATTTTGTGAATGTAGTGTGTTTTGATATTCTGTAACATCGTGTGGATCGTTGATTTTTGCTTTTCACGACATCGGGTTTTTTTTAAATATTTTTGTTGCGTTTTCGAGGGTCGATTCTGGAGTAGTGTACAATAAGTTCTCTAAATTTCAAGGTGTCCGATCATTAAAATAAGTGCGAAATTCAAAATAGTACCGGAATTTTTAATTTGACGGCAGCGCGTATGGTTAGTTCTCCATCACATGACTGCGTGCAGAACACACGCTTTCAGTAATGTTTACAGTAGTCAAGTGCGGTTTTTTTTAACAAACGTGTGTGCTCTTCGGAGTGGCTATTTTGTTCAATTAATTGCGATTAATTTTAACCTCAGTACTGCGGATGTCGGATGTTAAACGTAAAAACAGTGGTGATTATTATAGTAAATACTGAATGTCTATGCTAACTTTGTTCGACTTTCACTTCGGAACTGGACTTGTTTCGTACGTAGGGGACATTTATAATATATATATAGGTAGGTACCTAAAGTATGTTGAGGAGTATAAACCTTTATTTACCACCAGATTTCCTTGGGGTTCTATCTTCTGTTTACTGTCTTATTATTGGGTCCCAATTCCTTATAATATAAAACTCAGTATGTCCGAGTAATAATTTTAAGTTTATTACATTACGTTATTATAGTAATATAATTATACAAGCTGTGATGGAAGAGTTCTTTCCCTGGAAACGGCCTCTTATAAGGCTCGTCCCCCACCACTCATCTACTCACTTTCATGACACACACACACATATACATTGACAAAGTGACAGTTCTCACACTTTTTTACAAAATCGCAATAAACTTTAAGTCTACGTACTTCCATATAAATATCTGCGAAACTGATCCATTATTATTCTATATCTTTACATCAGACCTTAAATCATCTAATAAAAGAAATGGTCTGGCCGCTCGAAGTTCGACGACTTTTCATTTTTTGTATCTTCGGTATATAATTTGGAATCCATAATGTAAAACAATAAACGCAGGTCTATCGCCACAATTAAACCTGTAATATTTCGGTAAATACACGCAATATAAATTTAATTCTAATGAAATTTTGTGCCTAGGAATCAATTATGTGAATAATCAATCGAGGGAATCCTGCAAAAAATATTTTTCAATACGGTGATAAAAATACCATTTGTGGTCAGACAAAAAGAGATCACATATTAATTTCACAGTGAAAATAGTAAAAAACATAGGAATATAATTGTCTCATTAATATATTAATCCTTTTCTCACGCTTAATGCTCAATATTTAGAGTAAATTTACGACACTAACAATTTGAAAATTGCTAAAATAACTCTAATTTCTTACGGTAACACGAGTTGACAGCATGGCTGCGTACACGTATTTTATAATCACCGTATGTTTAATGGAAATAATTATAAAATTACACAATTTTTAAACTGCGAATATCTCTGAACATGGGCGAGATTAAGCACATGCAAATTGAACATTTTCGACTCTTCTTTAATATATATCTTCCTCTAACTAGGTCTGTTACACTCCGTATGTACAGCTTTTTTTAGAAAAAAATCTTATCGTTTTTTTTATTTAATTTCTTTTCGATAATACTTAAATATTTATATATTATTTATTTTGAAATCATTTAGCGTTACACAACATTCGTGATTTGCATCAAGTCTATAATTTGAATATTTTTTTTTTTCTCACGTTATTTCTTATCGTTTTTCATAACTTGCAAAATTTTTAAGTAAATTATTTATTTTTATTTAATGCTTCAACTCAATTTTAATTAGAAATATCATCATTTTTTTCTTATCTTTGTATAAAAAAATATATTTTTATATGTATTTAATGTACTTATAAATAGTATTTGGATGATAAGAAACATTAATATTGAATGTACATACAATATTTGTTTTATTTTAAGACGAATAATCAGTATATGTGAGCGTTACCTGAATTTTATGCATTCTTATAGCTTATTTTTAATGGATCATAATTTAAAATATGCTTTTAGAGTTCCAAATTAAATAAAATAAGTATTATGATCATTTTCATTACATCGAGATTATTTTATTTTATAATACATACTCTGTAGAGTTGCTGAATTATTTGAAACAGACAGAAGGAAACTGAAATATTCAGGAGGCCCAGGGCTCAATTTGGGCAACAACGCCATCGAAGAAGGAGAAAAATATGTAATAAAAATAGAAAAAACTCTAATTGTATTATAAATTAGTACTTTTCATAGCGACGGCAGCAGCGGCACATGTCAAAATATTTTGCGTTTTCAGAGTAACATCTATTTCACCTGGATTAAACTCTAAACATTTACATAACACAACGTTGTGGGTTTTTTTTTTTATCTCGTCACTTATAAGCCATTAAACTTTATCAAACAATAATTATTAAGTCTCGTGACAACTTCTTTGCGATAAACATTTTGACGGGCGCATGTCTGTAGAGTGATCAAAGTATACATATATCGAAATTGTCAGCGGTAGTGTAGGTACATGCTCTCAAACATAAAATATTCATTTCAGGTTCTATAGTTTTTTTTTTTCAATTAGGTGTGCTATTTTCTTATCTCTATATCCTATTCCAGTGTGGTAATTTACGATAAAACCTTATTAAAATCATCACAGTTAACATTATAATATCTAATTATCCACGTTTGGTGCATTTTTACATTTAATTTATTAATTAAATCAAATAATAATTTTAACGTTAATCTTACCTTGTGTACAATAATTATACGGTCACCCATGTGCAATTGAATCGATTTCATGAAATAAAAATATTTCGGTAATCCTGTTTGAGAAGAAGCCATTGCTCGTTCAGCTGCCATACATGTAATTATTCTGTAGGAAACAACAGTATTACTCCACTTAAGAAATTAAACCACAGTTACAAATTAATATCATTATATTTTTTATTTAACTGTAATATTTTTTTCCAATATTATAATGAAATTTCTCAATATATACAAACAATATATATCTAGGTATATTTAAAAACTATAACAGAGTTTATTTACATTAATGCCTATTTATTTATCGTATTAAGATATTCAAAAAACGCATAATTTTTGCGGAATTCCGAATTCTAATGGTTATTAACGTAGAATATGGCCACTGTAAGAATGCAGTTGGGATTTCTGCCATGCGCGTCGTGAATATATTTAAATAGCCATTTGATACAACAAAATAGTCAGACTGGCTTGCAACCCAAGCGTTAAATAATTTAAATGAATACTGATTGGCGTCAAATTGGACTAGGCGACGCTCCTTCTTCAAATGTATTTCAGACGCATTTTTACACTGGCCATACCTCTACAATACAATAAGCGCAATGTATCTACTATTAGGCAGGTATAGCAAAATTGCCACTGACAACAAGCTTCTCTTGTACAAGGCAGTACTAAGACCTATACTCCTATACGCAGCCTCCGTCTGGGGTCACGCGGCACAATCACACATGAAGAAATTACAGACCTTCTAGAATAAGTTCATCCGGTCAACGCTGGATGCACCCAAATGGTCAAGGCTCACACAACTTCATCACGAGTCGGGCATTCTCCCCGTAAAAGAGTTCATAACACAGATCTCCAAACTCTACTGGACTCCATGAGCACTAAAATCCAACAGTAAACGCATTAGCTAAATACGACCTAACCTTTAACATGCTTTAAGCGACTCAAATCCGTCCTCCTTTAGAGGTAAAAAGAAATAAATCACTACGCCAGCTAGCAGTTCCCTGCCTCATTAATCGCAGATCGTTTTTGATTCTAAAAATAATTAAATAATAATAAAATTTATCAGGCCATTAAGGCATACTCCCGATGAAGGAGCGAGGGGTCCTACGGACCCGGTACTCCGTTGTGCCATGATACCAAAGTCCAAAACAATACAATAAACCTATCCACACTAACAGCAAAATATGAAAATTTGGTTAATTTCGTAAAATTCTTTCTTGTAGTAAATATAGTGCTTGCATTATTTAATAATAATCCTATTTAACACGTGCCTAAAGTAAGAAACCTGTATGAAATTATGCTAAATTTAGTGGTCTAAGTCAAGAAATTGAAAAAAATGAGTATCATTAAGGAGAACACATTCTTATTGTGAAGTTGTAATTATTCAGAATATAAGTTTGTGATATTTTAAATACTAATTAAATGTATTAATTAGAAACATATACATATAAAATCAATTTTATCGAAAAACGTGAATTATTAATTCTGGCATCTCCTATCGGATTACTCAAAGGTATTTCAGATTCTGTAAAAATAATGAAGATGGCTTTCAAATAACGGAACGACAGATGTATCAATTTGAAAAGTGTAACATATAAGTTCGAAAATTTGTCGTCAATGCATTATATTGGTGTAGCATAAGCGGTTAATGAATTTTCCCCGGATAGGAAGAGATCCAGGATATATGTATATTTTTCTAATTAATACATTAATACATGTCGAAATAAATTATAAATCTGTAGACTAAATAAATTTTGAAACATTGTGTTGTGTAATATAAATATATGTTTTAATCAATTCAATTGCAAACCTTTAAATATCTCAAAACGAAAAAAACATGACTTATACCGCTTTCATAATGATGGGCACATGTTTGAGATTATTGTGCGGTATATTTGACTTGAGGAAATAAGTGAGAAGTTGAACAGACAAATATTCATGGGTTTGCAAAATATATATATTTTTTAAAGTTGTCTTACTAGCTAGTTTTTATATACGGCTTCTATGTTTTAAATGTTGGCCGGACCTGTGCAGACCGGCTTGGCATACACTATCCTGATAACAGTATTTTTCATAAAATGCCAATATTTCATTATATTGCGTAAGATTTTGTTGATTGTATTTTTTACGGTCTGAAACAAAATGGGGCGTTACTCATGTCCAAAATAAAATATACAAATATTTATAAAATCTATCATGATAATTGTACATTATAAATTTCCGCTTTTCATAAAACACAAACATCGGACACTTTTCGAACTCATTGTTCACTGAAAATTTTAATTTCAATTTAGTAGGTCATTATCATTGAATTTTACATAGACTTCCGAGAAGATCACGGGGCCATGAAATTGTCGCAGAAGGTGAAAAAAAATTGCAACAATTCCAATTTGCGCCTGTCATTTTTATTATTTTACACCCTAATATAAATTATTTATAATTTTGTTTGAACCACTTTTATGAGTTAAATTTAATGCACTACCTTTTTCGGAAAGTACCTTTTTCATCAGGATGTCAAATAAACTAACTAAAACCATATATCAAATTGTTCTCATGTTTTTAAATTTTGTTTTTAAATGGTATTTTCTGAAACCGGTTGGTGTATTAAATGTAACTCATAAAAGTGGTTAAAAACAAAGTTATAAATAATTTATATAAAAATGAATAAAAAAGTACAATGTAAAGTTTGCAATAAATATTTTACAGCTATTTCAGAAGAGGTCATGTCGATCGGCCTCCCTGAGTGAGGTTCTACGTTCGATGTAATAGAGACCTCGCTCGTCCGCATCAATAAATCGGTAATTGTCAAATTGTGTTTTGTGTGTCTCGTGAGAGCTTCGTTACCATATTTTTATTGACATTTTTTAATTTATTTAAGATATAATGGCTATTAGAGAACTTTCCACTAATAGTTATCTAATTCATACCCTCATCCGGATAGTATCCATTATAATATTACGTTTCCCTGTTATATTTATTACTCAAATTTATAAAAATGTACTGTGCGTGTGTGTGTCAAGGTCCCTTAAAAACAAATTAAAAATATTCTTTAGTCATCCATGACTTTTTGTTCACGTTATATTTTACGGGTAAAGTTTTCGTACTCTTAAAATATTCAGGCTTCAGCGATTTGCCAATGACGACTTGTATAAGATCAAACTTTTGAATCGAGTAAACAGTTCAAATATCTAGGAACAAATATGATATCCAACAAGTAAATAGCAGGAAACAATTAGGAACAGCTTCTTACTTTGCTTTACGAAAATTACTGTCTTCGAAGTTGTCACAAAATTTAATGATTAAGTTTAATGTGTGTACAACTGCGTGTAAAGTTTAGCGCAAGAAAATAGGTTGCATATCTTCGAAAATACAGTCTCGCGTAAGATTGACGGCACAATACGTGGTAACCTAACCGGAGAATGAAGGAGATTAATGAATCTGGAACGTCGGGAACGTCTTACCACCCCCGAATATCCGAGGCCGATGGGCAAACCCGAGACGTAGATGCCCGGCAGACTGATGCAAGGAAGCGGTATCAAAGAATGGAAGGAATGGGTCACGTTGTATAAGATACATATATATATATATATATACTATCACAGCCAACATAATGACTAAAGCTATTTTAATCAGGCACGTTTCAAATGTGTTAACAATCCCATCCGCTGCACTTGCACGTGTGTCATCTACCGAGTATGTCACAGTGAGGTTGCGCATATGCCCCCAAGTTATCTTCTAAATGAACCTGAAATTTATATTAGGTCAGAAAATTTTGTCGCTTTCGACTTTCCCAATTGGCCGATGACCGCTGCAATTTATTATTGACTGAACAATGACAGGCGATTTTATTAAATACAAAGTTGGACCCTTGGAATTGTTATCAATATTTCTATTTGCTGTGTCGAAGTACCAATATCTTAGTTCAAGGCCGTAAGCATGGAGTCATTGAATAATACAATACTAGCATTCATATTGTCAGTTGATATTAGATACTTCTTCTGGAATAGTCCTACTTGATCAAATAACGATTTTAAATACAAAATTAGCGTAGGACTTAACAGTGTATACGTATAGCGATCTTGAGGTTTTTTTTTTTTACGAAATTATTTCTATGAATATTATCTAATGTTATTATTATTATTATTATTGTTATTATTATTATTATTGTTATTATTATTATTATTATTTGTGGAATTCTAAGCTGGCAGTACACGAACGTATCATTATAAATCATTGAAACTATTGTATTAGTATTCTGATCATTACTTATAATATTTGATTTGATTTAAGTGCAGATAATTGGGCGTTTATTTTCAAAATAACTTTCTTTTGAAGCTTACTTCAATATAAACATTTTTTAAGTAATTAATACACTAGAAAGTACAAAGAGTATTAAGTATTATATTTTATTTATATGCAAGCCTGTTAACCGCTTCCTACCTGGCTAGGTACCTGTACACAAAGTACCTGTTTTGAGTTACATAGCCATTAGGTTAATCTTGTCAAGCTTTAAATCTAGATTTAAAACTTTAAAATGCTTACAATTGAAAATAGATTTTAAAATCTCTTTCATGTATATTATCCATAACGGTATAGAGTTTGTACATATTCTTTAAATCGTAATTCATAATTGAATTGTAAGTTTAGTCAGGTATCTAACCATAAAATATAGTGTACTAAGTCACGCTGTAAGCAGTCAAGCGTAAGAAAAAACATTCGTCAAATCTTAAACACTGTGTAGTTAATTTTTTGAAAAATTACTAGCGCAGTCTGAACATTGGTTGCATTTTAAAATGGTCCCTTGTGAAACGGTCGAATACTGTCACCCGTCTACCTGAGGGTCCGGTCATAAAAGACAGTAACTGACCAATAAACGAGCTCGTATTATTGATCTACTCAAGTGTTGTTGCACGTTGTTATTATCTTTAAATTCAATTCGCTACACTGTAAAGTAAGTGCCCACGACGAACGCCTGTAACTATGCGGCAGCGATATGACCATATTAAAATACATGTTTTATAATGCACTAACTACATATTTGCAACATTCATGACATTGACATAAGTAGGTAGGCAGGCTTCAAAGCCGAAGTTTCGGCCGCGTGGCTATTATTCGGTAAAAATAGTTTTTAGTAATCGAATAAGTTTGTGTATTTGGGAAATACGTATGTTTACTAGGGACGGCAGGGTAGAGAATGATATCGAAAGCGAGAAATCTTCAAGAGGAATTTGTCACATGAATCGAGACTAGCGATTATTAAAGTAATTTTAACAATGTGAAGGAACTTTGATTCTGATAAGGTGATTATGTTCTGTGGAATTTCAGAGCGAGGTTTACTACCTAAGGTTAATCGTATTTGTAGTAATAAGCTAATCTCGTACTGAATGCATTCTTTCAAATGAACGATAACGGACTGGATCCTTGAATGGCCTAAATGACTAAGATATGTTACGATGGCTATTATACTGGAGATTTTTGTTTCTTAGAATGTGCTTATATTCTTTCCGTAATAACGATTAATTAATACAAGAGTAGTTTGTTTTTTTAAGGATAGAGGACTGTTGGAATTTAGAAGGGGGGTATAGTCTGTTGTAATCGGTTTCCCGAATGAAATCACTCTATAGAATCGATGTTTGGGGACCATATCTTAGAGTTGGCCTGTACCGACTTAAAAACTGTCCGTCTGGAATCTCGCGGCCTCCAGTACAGCGATTTCTTGGCCTACCCATTGGGCACGCTTTGACGAGCAACATGACACCCATATCCATTTAAATTCATGAAATCTGCAATTGTTTTATTAGCGTTAGATATCCAATCCAAATTTTATGAACAATTGACAGTTCGTTCAATCCATAACAATTGTTATCATCGAAATTGCTTCGATTTCAGCTTGTAGAATTGCTTTATCTACCATACCGCGTCGTCTGCTCGAAGTGTCGAGGGACAAAAATTACCAGAATTGAAAAAATTTAAACCATCTTTGGATTTTTTCTGACTGTCGCCATAATATTAATTATCTGCCGCTTCTAAAATACAATAATGCATATATATATAAATACAAATGATTTAATATATTGAGTTTTAATCCTTTATTGCAAAATTGTAACGGAATTGGTTTTTTGTTAGAAGGCAAATTATGGTTATTTTGAATTAGATGTTTTGCAAATTGGGATGATTGTAATTTTTTGTGTATAAAGGATCTCTTATGTACAACAAAACGTGTATCAAAAGACCTATGTGTACCTTGTCATTTCCCAACATTTATATATGATAATAATTACATGTAACTAAAGATATTATCCTTGGTATTTCCAACATTATCAATTTTAGCACTAAGGGAATATTGTATTGTTAATCACCTAATATATAATACCCAACTTTGTAACTAAATTTGTATATGAGCTCACCACACTGTTCCATGTTTTATCAGTTGATAATGGCCTAGACAGCCGAAACGATTGTCCAATTATTTTGAAAAATTAAATAGAGAACCAAAAATAAAATTGTTTGGTTTATTGTATTGATTTACAATGGAGTTCTATAAAAAGAATATTGTCTGTATTCAAAAAATAAAATAATCAAAATTAATTTTATTTTGTTAGAAACTATCTTTACAATATACATATAACAATATTAGTATTTAACATACTTTCTACGCCTGGGTGCGAATACACGGATTATTGTTTGTTCTCGAAACTCGCAGAACTAGTGCTGAGCATGCTAATTGAGTTGTCTATTGTATTTTGTATTGAGAGCAATAATAATAATAGTAAAATTTCATTTGTGGGAAATTCAAATAAATAAAAAATTAGATTATAAATAACATGTTCCACTTTAGCTAGAATTTCTCATTTCTCAGACTATACTCTCTTCTAAATTCCTACAGTTCACTATCCCTACAAAACAGATTACTCTTGTACAAAGCAATCATCCGTCCTATGCTCACAAACGCGAGCCCCATCTGAGCTTTCAAGTAACACAAAAATAATAGAATCCAAAGAAAACTACATCCTTAGGAGAATTACAAACTCACCCTGGTGTATCAGAAACAATCATTCACAGAGACTCAAACATACCCTCACTCAAACGACACATACACGATTTATCGTCTAAATTAATTTCCATCCCAAACCCTTAGATGAACTCCCTCGGCCTGTATGATCCCTCATCCGATCGCCATCATCTTCATCTCGTTTCACTTCTAGACCTATTGAACACACTTTAAAAAAAGATTCTATAAAAACTTTCAATAAAAACATAACAATTTGTAGAAAATTTAACAAAATCAATGGTCCCCCAAAAATGTTGCGCCATTGTTGTTACCTCATATGTCGGTGACAAGAGGGCTCAGCCCTTATTCCTCCCCCCTTTAACAATCGAATCAGAGAACTAGAATTTCGACTGAGTTTATTCCGATTTTCACCCACTGGAATGTGAGAAGTTCAACTATTCATTGTATTTTATTTTATTAATTAATTTTTCTAAAAGTTAATTACAATTCACCTTCACAAAATTGATCATAAAAATTTTGAAATAATTTTATTTAATTAATAAGATTCCATGGCATGCGAAATATTCTATTTCAATAGTTTTTCTCGCGGGCGATTCGATTCGCGCTATACCGTCGTCAAAATGAGAATGTATATGATTCTTTGAACTATACTCTCATTATTTAACTACTTTCAATATTACTATCTGCGCATTACGTATCAATGTATACTATTTCATAATATATGGATAGATTTTAATCGATGTTCAATTATGACTATTATTGACTAGTGTTAATCGTTCTTGATATTCGATGCATTATTTGACACTGCGGAGTTGCGTGAACATATCTACGTAAATAGTGACTTGCGGGATTGAAACCAGTTGTTATAAAATATAGCAAGACTAAATGAAATTATAAAGATAAAGAAACTAGCATGGAGTTCCTTCTGTCGATTAAATTACTATTAACACTTACAACACGTGCGACACAAAAGTTTTTGCGTGGTTTGTACATTATATTGGAAGGTATATCTAGTTAGTTTGCATGAGTGGATATGCAACCAAACGAATGTTGAAGACATTATCGAGATTATGAAAAAGTTGAAATGGAAATGATGTACCCAGAGTCCGATCTATCGTTGGACGAATCTCCAGTGAAGTATTCCATTGGGGTATCCACAGGGTAGAAAGGAACAGGTTAAGTTGACAATACTTACACTATTGCAGAATGGCCTGGTAGCAAAACGCAAGAGGTAAAAACATTATTGGGAAGTCCGGCAAAAGATTGACACGGGCTGATGATCGAGAAAAAATCATGTGTGTGTGTGTGTGTGTATTCGAACATTGTATCGCTTTAGTATTTTATGTGAGGTTGGTAATATTTTTAACAATATTGTGTTAATTGCATTGTGATTCTGCATTTCTGTTTGGTCAATTCGCTAGTCAGTTAATAGTAGCGTTACGTAAAGTTACAAAGTCCCTGCCAAGAATACGTTTTCGCAACATAGATTTTCTACATATTTATGTTTTCTTAGTTAATTTTCACCAATTTAGAAAATAATATGAACCAACTTTTCACGTTACTTTCTACTATTGTCTGCTCAGAGTTATTAATTTATTTAATTGTGTTTAAATTTCCCTTCGTCTTACATTAATATCTTTTATTCTAAATCGACTCGAATTATGCTTCCGGTTTTGACAAATCGCGCTAGATTATAGTGAAGCGTTGAAATAACAGAGACAATTTCAGTTCAGCTCGGCTCCGTCTCTTACAAGATGGTCTATTTTGGCCCCGATACTTGGCTTGCACATGACACATTGTAGATAATGTCGCGTTCCTAATGCCCCGTCTGAATGGTACTATTAAAATTTCTGAAAATATTTTAAATCAAGAAATATCGAACTTATTTTCATTCTGACTTCGATTTATTTTATTCAATATATTCATTATTTAAAAACTTCTTTGGCATTTTGTATATTGTGGTTTACATCTTTTCAAGTCTATTATGGAGAAGTAAATTATTATATCATATAATTATAAGGGATGGGGGCACTGTGATGACCACTGTGATGAGTTTCATGAAAAATGTACTAAATAAATCTAATTCTTCACCTAGTCGAGTGTACCAAGATAAGAAGAAGATTTTATATTTTTAATCAATATTTTGTTTTAATAGTTAGACAAAATACTTTATTTAAACCACTATTTAAAAATATTACTAATTCAATACAACCAGCTTTTTATACTAATAACAAATTAAAGAGTTATATATATATATAAATAATAAGGATAAGGACGATATTTAAAAAAAATCGGGGGTCTACAAATTAATTTGCAATGATTGCAATTATTTTTATATAGGTAAAACTTGCAGAAATTTTGATATTAAAATTAAAGAGCACTTGAGATGCCTAAATAACGACAACTCTTCAGAATTTTCCAATCACGTTTTGGAAACAAACCATCCTTCTGATATTAACAAGAGTTTAGAAATTATACATACAAATACTAGGGGTTTACACTTAGATAAATTTGAAATTTTAGAAATATTAATTAATTAAATATTATAATTAACCAAATCCTCTTTGTAAATAATCACCTTTCAAATTTGTTTTCATGTTAGTTCTTATTTATTCACCACTTTATAGTTTTATTTTTATCTATGCTTGTATTTTTTAATTTCAGTATACATTGTTGAATTTCAGTATACAGTATATATTGTGAAGAAGATACCATAGGTGTCGAAATGTAGAATAATCAATAAATAGAGGTTTAAACAAAGTATTTGGTCCAATTATTAATATAAAATAGGGTCACAAAGTAATTTTCCAAATATTGAAGAAATATTTTGTTTAATGATTTCAATCTGTTACTGTACTGTTAATTGGCGTATCTCTTAGTACGCTTTTAATGTAATGCCTAATAGATACAGTCACATTTGCAAATTGTAAAGTTATATTCGTTCATTAATCAAGATAGATTCAATTATTGAGTGACTTTAAAAAAACGACATGTTTATCATACCGCAAAGAATGTTATTTATTTATGTCGTGCTATTTTTAATGCAGTCCGTGACATATTTTCTTTGGATGCCTCTGAAAAAACATTACGTTAACATTACAAAAGTTACGGTTTATGTTGAATAATTTCGGGTCCACGAGTGATCGGAACTTCTCAGCGACGCAGACTAACCTGACATTGATCTGAGAATAATTAGCTACCGGAACACGAATCTGACCGTCGACTACCTACAGTCTGTCCGTACTACATTATTTGAGTTGTAATCTTGCCGCAGGGCAGTTCCTCCTATTATTGTTGTTTTGGCTGGCGACTGCACGCGTTGGGCGGAATTAAACACTGCACTAGTCCTGTTCCGAGTGTGAAGTGATCTTCGGTCTGTGATATATGTTGATGGCTATGGTGGATTTGATAGGCGAGTGGAGGAATACTCCTCTTAATAAAATGAAGGAAAATGGTATCAAGCACTGGGAGATTCTTCTTTACGTACGTATTCATCATAATATGGTATTTATATTTTATAGTTTTTTTTTTTTATACCTACGTCATTTTATCGTAATGATAAGTCGTCATCGGTGTAGTGCGTGTTCCGGGTAGCAGACGCCCTTTAAACAACACGAGTTATTCACACTTCTGATTAACACCTTGATATGAGATTCTGGTTACCTTATCAAATGCTTTGAATACAGCCCGTCAAATAAATTGTTTAACAAAAAAAAAAAAACACAATCTTTTATCGGTTTTATTGTATGTATCAAATAAATTCATATTAATAATAAAATTAAGTAACAATTGCCGATATGTTGATAATTTTTTAAAACGTCTTTATTGTGCGCGCTCAAGGTCGTTGACTTTGTTAAACGGAATTAATATTGGCAACGACTGTTCCATAAGACACATCTATGAAAAACTAGTGTATCTTATTTTAATATTTGTTATATGTACAACGTTAGTGCTATGTTATTCAGTAATTTGAACAATAAAATAAATTTCCTATTTTTATGAAAAATATTATTCAATATGATTATATGAGACTATCGCGGGTAATAAGATAATAGATTTATGTACGTTTCTATATATTTGTAAATAATGTTGGTTGTATACATTTATACCACAAATATCCATAAATTTGTGCTAAGATTTTTAAAAAAATTGTTATCAAAATATGGCAATCGATTTAAGGTTAATTAAAATTCGAAAATGTTTACAATGTTATCACTTCAAATGTTATATATTTTCTATTGCTATAATTTTATTTTCATAAGCTATAGATTTTTTCACGACAGTTTTTTACGTTTTTTTTTTCCCTGTAAAGAAGATGTTAGAATTTTAAAATAAGTATAACAATTAGGAAATCAATTTGTAAAATAATGTCATTTTTAAATTCCGGATATAAAACTGTTAATATGTTCATGTTTCAGTACTGTACGTAGCTCTTTTCATGACAACGTAAAATATCCAAGTATTTCTAGATTTTACCTGTTTCGTTTGTTATTATGTAGCCAATTACCAGTGTTCTACGGGCTCTGACATGCTTTGACGTGTCTTCTTCCTCTTCCTTGTGTATATATCTACATTGTGTTATGCACAAACTTGTTTCGGCACTTACTGAAATTTTTACATTTTGATATTACGCACATATAAATAGCCACACCTCGTTAGTTTGGAGATGGATTGTGATTACGCCTCTAAAAAAATGGGTCACGTATGGAGTGTGTAAAAACAACAGCGATATTATTCTATTAAGCTGTGTTGGCAAACTCTATGAAATACAATGTATAGGACGTGCACGTAGCAAAAATTCAGTCACAAAACTTAGCGCTGAGTACATTTTAGCATTTATTAGCTTTAACTATAATACATTTTATTATTCGTTCCACAGAGATAAGTATTTGTTCAATATTTATTGGAAATATACGTCATTATATTCGTGGCAACGATAACGACATTGTTAATTTGTATTTACATAGATTCTCATGAAAATATCATATAAAATATTATATTAGATATCTGGATACTATTTATTCTTCATTTCCTGATCGTAATTTTTTTTTAATGCCATCTTAATTGTTTGCAATTATGATATCTGCCTGGGGGCTTAAACTTCACTTGCGTGGGAATTTCCCTTATCGTTTTTAAATGTAAATTCTGTACCAAAACCATTATTTGTTCAATGTAAGGAAATACTATACAATTACGAAATGTCGCAACTTTTTTTTTGTCTATGGTGCGATGGGACACAAAATTCAACCTAGTTTGTCTATGTATTTTTGATTTGTAATAATTATTACAAATGTTAACGGTACCAGCGAAGAACACATGTTAAGGTTTCAAACCTAAAGGAATCGTAGTTTAACTATAATTTATTCATACCAACGCGCAACGCTCATATTCAGGGTCCACCGATTATGGCCGCGATTTACTTATTTTTATTTTACAAATATAATTTGATTTTACTTTTTTTCTTACCACCTGATCTTCCTCGCTTTCATATTAGTATCGTAACTAATAAATAAATATTTTTAGTTAGTTTTGTATACTTAATATATTTATAAAAGACAGTAATTTTTTTTATACCTATTCAATAAATTGATGATTGCAGTAAGTCGCTATGTTCCTTTATAAATAACTGTCTTTTGATTGTTTATTTTTTATTGCGATACAAATTTGGTCCAGACAGGGGGGCCGGTGAGATATCAGGAGCGCGAGAGAGTGTGATTAAATTTTCGTCAGGGTTTTAACTTTATTTGAAATGGAAGACACCACATAGGGTAAGACTAGGCTTGAAGGGTTTTGACTTATCTGTCGTCCACAGATGGCGAAATGATTTAAAAATGTGACTTTAATCCCTGCAAGTGGCATTTAAAAGGTCAATACACATTGATATCGGAGGAAGGGAATATAGTGACAATGGTGCCTATGTTGTGCATAGTATCCTAAGGAAAAACTATGCAAAATTTGGTTAAATCGGCCAAAGATGTAAGATTGTATAGAGAGAAGAATGTAAACTTTAAAATAATGTAATAATAAAAGTTAATATTAATCGTTGATTTTTCTTAATTAGATTACTGAGTACTTGCAACTTGGGTGCCGTGGCCACGTCGTTCTGACAACCCCTTGCATCTTTTTCATTTATTTGTCAACGAACGTATCACCGAGGACGCGTCAATGGTCGTTTCCCACAAGAGGTGCGAGGTATGCGGTGGGCTGTGTCCAACCTTCGTTTTATTTCGCACACTTTACAAAAATATTTTTCTATTTCTGTATCATTTGATTATCAGAGATACGGTTGCGTCCGCGTGATGAATTTCTTTGTGCATCAAGTAATGTACTTCTTACAGTACCGTCATTCATTTTGTTTTATATTCGAGGATGTAATATATATCTCCCAATAATATCCACATGTAGTTTTATACATTTTGATGAATTAATTAAATTATTATTAAATGCCAAACTCATAAATGCTGAATTCCTTCACAAATAATTTCGACAGTATAAAAATGGTATATATATTCATTGTTTCAATTTTGAACGTTGTTATGCAGATAGAAACCTGCCACAGAAAACTCAAACTGAGGTAAATGCGCTTTTGTGGATAATCAAATTCACATTCTTAATAGATAAATAATATATAGGTACTAAATTTTGAAACAACTTTTAAGAGGATTTGAGAATACATATGTGACAACAAACACTTGTTTTTTTATTTTCCTCGTTTAATTTACTTGAGACGCGTTTCGCCTTGTAAGGACATTATCAATAATACGCGTTTCGCCTTGTAAGTACAGTATCAATAATACGCGTCTCAAGTAAATTAAACGAGTAGAATTAAAAAACAAATATTTTATTGTCACATGAGTTCTACAAACTTATCTCGGAAACAGTAAATATATAGGTAGTTCTTTACCATTGAGATTGATAATGCCCTTGCAAGGCGAAACGCGTCTCAAGTTAAACAAGTGTTTTATTTTGTACATATGTAATTACGGAGTTCTACAAACTTACCTCGGAAACAATAGATTTGAGAATACATTTTATAAATTTTGGTATTTTTACAAAATATGATTTTTTTTTAGATTCTTCGATCAATAAATTATATGAAAGGAGATTATTATGAATTTTTATATAAAAGCAATCTGGCTGTTTTTTTGGCAGAATATAGAATTGACCTTACCGCGTCCGATAAAAATAATATCTCATTTTTTTCAAAATTGTGGACTGGCTGCTTTCTGCATAACAACGTTCAATTGCAATTGTAATTATAAACTTTAGGAATTTTTTCGTATCGGATCGAATGTAAATAATTCATCGCAAAAAAAAAAAAATTGAACACCCCCTGTCTTCATTTATATTTAATGTTTTAGAAAAGTACAAACTTGTAATATTATGAGCACACCAACTTAACAGGCAATAAATATTAGCAATATTTGAATATTTCCAAGAACACACAATTACTGGATTTTTACCTACAAAGGCACTGTTATTAAACAAATATCAGATATCTCATAGAGACAAAGCTATTTTTTATTATATTTAATGGAAAATATATGGAAATATAGGGTAATTACAGGACTTACGACTTATCTTCGGCTGGCTTAAGTGATCACGTGTATATATATAACGTTCACCAATTCTTACTCCTCAATCTCCACATTTATCAAATTTTTGAAATTTGGGTATATGTTAGTGTGTGGATTCGCTATAATTACCCCATACTTCCATATATTGTCCATTAAATATAATAAAAAATAACTTTGTCTCTATGAGATATCTGATATTTGTTTAGACAATAAATAGCTTATTTTAGTTCGATTTTGAAATTGACCCTAATTTTCAATCGAATATTATTTAAATGGGATACTTTGCATTTTTTCTTATATTTGGGGAATACAAAAAGACTATTCATTTAATATCCTACTAAAAACCATTTTTTAATTCCCGTTATCTCAGCGCTCTGCAGTTTTGTGAATGTTTTGACGCTGGTCTCCTCATGAACTAGATATACTGTGTTCCAATACGAGCGTGATTATACCTGAAATTCATTTTCCTTGTTAACAAGCTGAATTTTAAATTGATAAATCTGTCTGAATATTGTTTAGTCTCTTTACCGCCTTCCCCCCGCACTCGCCCCGACCCGCGTCCTCTTGACGTTATCATATGATTGTCAATTGTCAATATCAGCGTCGAGTTGTTAGCCTGCTAAGTCGCCGGATCCCTCGTCATTCAAGTCGTCAGTTTGGCGAAGGAATTGCACCGAGGAGGTCGTGCGGCAGTAACGCGGAACAGCGCACCACTCGTGTGACCAATTCCACGCTTTGTTCATTCCGTTGTCTTATCTCACACAAGTGTTAAAAGCAGTTTGTTTTCACAAATACTAAAGTTTATCACAGTCGGCCGGTGAAGTAAGTGATCGAAAACAATTTAACGGACAGTTTCTTCAGCAAGCATGTCTCTAGAATTAAAAGAGACCGGCACGACGAGGAGGGATGTCTTCAATGATTTTCTCTACGTTTTCCAACAACTGTACAATAGGGTAATTTATTTACTTTCGCCTTATAATGTTTATTACATTTTAAATTTGTCGTATTTACCCGAATTACACGGCGTTGCTACAACCCCGAAAAACATAAATTTGTGTTCAATGCGTAAATTTTAATTTATACTCTAACGGTAATCTTTACATCTGAAATATTTTAATGTGAAATTTTTTTTAAATAATTTCCCGGTCATAAAACACGATGTGTAATATTTCCGATAATTCGTGACGAAAGCGGTAGGTAAGAGACCTGGTGCGGCCGATTAGCAACAAGCCACTTTTATTCAGAAATGACCGTCACCGTGACGTCAGTAGCACGTGTTCGTCATATTGGTATATCCCCTTCAACGGCTGGAATTTCAAAATCACACTGACATTGGGTCCGAAGCGGGACTCGAATGTTTACTTTCAACTTTTTTACGTGCAACACTTGCGATATTGCGATTATTTTCGTAGTACAAGCGACTTAGTTAGCAGTACTATTTATGTAACATTTTTGTAAATAATGAAATTGTTAGAATAACGGTATTAATATAATCAAAGCTTAATTAAAATCCAACCTCCATAAGTAATTCATGATTTTAATCAGTTATAAAAACCAACCAATCAATTATACAACCCCCAATAAAAAATTTCAATAAGACGAAGAAGTTCTTATGTTCTTTGATACTTTTAAAATACCAGAAGACAGGAAATAGTGTTATTTTCAATTTAATATAAGGGGCTCGCTGATGCAAGTCAAATTTAGTGATGGCCTCCGGCCCACTCCTGAGGTTAATTAAAAACAAAAATAATATTTTATAGCAAAATTTTAAGGGTTTCATGTCTGTTAATGATAATGTTTTTACTAGTGATCGGAAGAAATGCTACTTCTAACACACTAGTGTGATTGTGATTGTGATTGGTATTCGATAATAACAGTGATTGAAAACTGTGACTTTATTAATACGCATGTGCCGCACGATATCGCAATACACGAATATTTTTTTTTTAAATTGCGTATTTTTTATATTATATTAAATCTTCATTTAAGTAAAAAAAAACATATTCTAGCATAAATAATTAATATAAATCTAATTTGTTCTTCGTTCAAATTCTCGCCTAATATGCATAAAATTGTACTAGATGTACGAGTTATAATCTCATTCCTTCATAAATATTTTCGTTTCAAATGCGCATGCGCCAAATCACGATTCACATTCAAATATGAACAAGTAATATTGTGACTAATCAGTTTATTTACGCATGCGCGGAACCACGGTTAAGAATCACTTGATACATCAAATATCGTAATATCAGTGCTGCCGCGAAGCGTGAATCGTGAGTGTGATCACAATTTACAAAACCGATTTCGATCACGGTTCACAATTACTGATATAATATCGAAATATCAGTGCGACCGCAAAGCTTGAGTCGTGAGTGTGATCACGATTTACAAAATCGATTTCGATCACGGTAGAATCACTGATATATCAAATAATAACAACACATCCAGCGTGACTGATTACGGTTTTCAATTAAAATTACATAGACATTATATAATATGATTATATATAAATTACTAAATAACTTATAACAAATAACCTATAAAAAAACCTTATAATTTAATATAATGACGTCGTGACTCAACAGATAACAACAGAAAAAAACATAAAAATGTTAACTCTATTATCCTGTATAAAAATAGAAAGTATTATTTTTTTTATTAAAACAATTAAACGATTAAAAATATAAATTATCATGAAGCTTATTCAAATATAATCACACTAATAACAACACAAAAAAACCTTTAACTTAATTATTATTATTATAATTATCTTGTAAAAAATTAAAAACAATGTAAGTATTTTTAAAAAAATTCAGCGTAGAAATTGCACCTACAAAATCTAAAATGAAAATACGAACAAAATAAAATTTAGTTTTCAGTAAGTTGGCAAAAACATTATCAACAACAAATTCCAATAGATGGCGCTGATTCAAGTGATAATCAATTTGGACGGCGGCATCAGAAAATCAGTTGAATATTTAACAACAACAAAAAAATGCATCACAATATTCCCAGATATGTTAAATTATAACTAGATCATTACATTTAAAAATATGTAATGTAACAGAACTAGTCGATAATATTTTATGGGTGAATTCCTGATTAAATTACGGGTCGAAGATGTTCAAGAAATATGTGCCTAATTTCAACCATGCTATGCTCTCAACTATGTGATTATTTCGATTAATTTAAATATTTTATTAAATGCAAAAAAAATAAAAGTCATCGAATTTGGAGCGGTCAGACTATTTTTTGTTACATGATTTAGGGCCTGAAGCAAAGATATAGATTCATAAAGGATAAATTTTGCAAATGGTTACTTCAAAGTATGTAGACTTAAAGCGCAACATGAATATGTAAAAATTTCAAACAATAATATTTTCTGTAACGATGTAGAATTTGCACATATTCCTTGAACATTTTTGCCTTGTAATTTAGTCAGAAACCTGTAAAATATTTTGGACTAGGTCTGTTACACCCTGTATATACACACACCATATTGTAAAATATATCTATTGTGTGTAGTTTTCTGAGCTATTCTGCCATGTATCTCCGACCTCACTTCTTTTCAGGACTGATATCACTGATGATGGATCCTGCAATGGGATCCAAAGTATTTCCCAGAGAGGTTGGCGGCATATCATGTCAGAATATCCCAAAAACCTGAGAATATTTTTTAAAACATTTCTGTTTCATAAATAAAGTTTCTGTCGTCATATTATTCTCATTTTATATAATATAAACATATGAATTATATGTACTTAAAATTCATAGTAAAAAAAATTTTGATAAACAATATTGAAAATATTATAATCTAAATCTGAACTTTGATATTAACAAATCATTTATCTCATTTGCATAAAAATATCATCTTCTCGTAGAAACAAAAACATGCCATTGAATATACCCTCCCATTATACCATTATCAATATTTTAGCTTGTATGTATATATATACGAAACATGCTGCGTAATTTAAACAATTAATTAATTTTAACAATGATGGACTGGAAGAAATAAATGACACATGCGGGAAAACGATTATTCAGGGAACGATCGATCGAGATTCCACTGTATATAGAAGAGTGTTAATTGTTGAATTTTTAAAGTCAGTTGGTATCATCATATATGTATTTTAGCCTACTATTTATATATGAGGCAGATACGATGAGTTATATCAAATAGTATATTAAACAACCAACAACACTGTATGTCATCCAAGATGGTTGACGCTCCGTCTATCTATATATCAACATTAGTGAAAACTGATATACAGTGCGCAGAGTGTGTGTCATATATGTTTCCTGCACAAATGTGTCAATGTTAATTTGCGAAATGCTTTGTATTTCAGTACCTGGATATTGGGGAGGACATGAATGTACCTGATGACTTCACACAAAGTGAAATGCAAACTGGGATGTGGTGGCGACATCTATTAGCTGGCGGCGTAGCGGGAGCTGTCTCAAGAACGTGTACTGCGCCACTGGATAGACTCAAAGTATTTCTTCAGGTATGTTAGTTTATAGATGTTAATGGCCCTTTCAGATCAACAAGATTATCTCAAAAAATATTAAACCAAAGTTTTTTAATCTCTTTAAAACAAAGTTAAATAATTAAACTAGAATAGATCCACTGGATAATAGTGGAGTATACAAGATTGACCATAAGGGGATAAAGAACTTCAGCATAATCTCCGAGATAGCAGACCATGCAAGATCATACTAAGTACGAAGTGTTACATATAAGCAAACATGTACTACTATTAACAAAAATGTACTCAACATACAAACACCCCCTATTATATCTCCTCTCCTGTCCATATTAATCCTGCCCACAACCATTTTCACTTTTCACCGAAACCCCCCTCTCTCCAACACCGCTCTCATACCCTCCCCCCATGTAGTTGATAGTCTAATTGAAGTTTTAGTTTATTACTGACGATAGCGCGGTAAACATCAAAAATATTTTAATTAATTAATTAAACAACATTGTGTTTTATTATAATAATTAATTTTTTCACAAGGTTAAAAATTTTGTTAAAAGTTAATTAAATAAATGTATCGCTACCATGAAATTGGGACAAACATTTACAATTAAAAATTATTTATTCTGTTATTCACTTTCTTTTCATTTGTTAATTACTTATTTTTACCGAATAATATTGCTTTGTGTGACTTTTCAAAGGAATGTTTTTTCTCTTATCAATTATATTTTTTCTTTCTTCTTCTACATTGAATTATTTCTTCTATTTGATTTCTTATAAAGTGTAAAGAAAGAAAAACACTATTTTGTGTATGTAGCTCTGCATGTACTAATTATCCTTATGCTCTGATGCTTTATCATTTACATTTTTATTTTTAAATAATACTTCAATTTTATTTTGTAAGAATATATATTTTTTAATATCATATTTTGTTGTATATCTCATAGAGATGGCGTAACAAAATACGATTTTGAAAAGTTCTTAACCTCTTAAAGGTAGAAAAATTTCGAAATAAATTCATACTCTACACTTGTTATTTCCGAGATACAAGCTAGCCTGTATGTTGATAATTGATTATTGTATGTTACAGGTGAACCCAACACGAGAGAAGATGACAAATTGTTTATTTAACATGTTGAAAGAAGGCGGTTTAACTGGATTATGGAGAGGCAACGGTATAAATGTTATAAAAATTGCACCAGAAACAGCCATAAAGTTTGCAGCATATGAACAGTGCAAAAGACTCATTCTCGGTGACAGAAAAGGAGCAACTTTAGAAATATACGAAAGATTCATGGCTGGTGCAATGGCTGGAGGTATTAGTCAAACCGCAATATATCCTCTCGAAGTTTTGAAAACAAGATTGGCGCTAAGGAAAACTGGGCAATACAAAGGTATAGCAGACGCAGCCAAAAAAATATACCTGAGAGAAGGATTACGAAGTTTCTACAAAGGCTACATTCCAAACATACTTGGAATCATACCGTATGCTGGCATCGATTTGGCAGTTTATGAAACATTAAAGAAAAAATATCTGAAAAATCATCCATCAAATCAACAACCCAGTATCTTCTTGCTGTTGGCCTGTGGGAGTGCTTCTTCCACCTTGGGCCAGGTCTGTTCCTACCCGCTGGCTCTTGTACGAACTCGCTTACAGGCACAAGGTACAAAGACTCAAATTAGTATCCTTTATTGTAATTAACACCTAGTATCCTCTTTTTTTTATTTTAATTGTTAAATTTTACCTATCGGTAGTTATCCAGGATGTGTAATAAGTTATCTATAATATGTATAACGAATTAGTTTTTCTCTAATTTATACTTATTTTCAGAAAATGTAAGCAGTGGAAAAGAATCTACGATGAGAGGAGTTTTAAGAAACATAGTTCAAAGGGAAGGCGCAGTTGGATTATACCGTGGCATCACACCGAACTTCATAAAGGTTATTCCGGCAGTATCCATCAGTTATGTGGTTTATGAATATGCCAGCAGGAGCTTGGGGGTCAACATGACATGATGATAATGCTCTCTAGGGAATATTATATTTCGATTCTTATCATTTCCATATAGGCTTTTATTTATTAACCATTGCTAAGTCTCTAAATGATAAGTAATTGATCAGTTGGCTCAACTGCCGACTCGGTATAGCCCGGGTCTATATTGTGTTGCCTTACAAGCGTTGCGAGCGAGTGCATTGCGAACTTACTAAGCGAACATTTGAAAGGATCGTTGGGGTGAGGCAGCACTTAGTAAATTGTGATATTCAGCTACAGCCAAATGTACTGAACCATTGCCCATGTGATATGCCTTATTCATTGTATTATTTATTTTTGTGAAATTATTTGCGATCTGTTCTCTCCTGTATAAAGATTAGTCAAATATTTTTGTTATGTATTTCACCTACGTTTTGGTGAATTTTGTTGCCTTGTAATATAAGATCCTTTGCTGGGTTTGAGATTGGTTTTTACTGGGAGTAGTTTTAAGCTATGTTTTTTAAATATGCTCGCGATATAAACAAGTATACTAGTACACTTAGATTCTTCTAATTTAATCTTTTTTTGTATTCAAACTCCTAAATGCACATTCAAGAAATGCTGTATACCATGTAATTTTAAAAGTTTTCATCATTATTAAATTATGTATGGAAAGGTTTGAAAATTATATTCTGTGGAATCTCGGTTATGGACTGGAATTCAAGTTTGTTTGAGTTTCATAACATTTATGACTATTTAATATTTATCAAGGGTGTTTGGTCATTCACTTTCACTTTTTTTTTTTTTTTTTAATATGCTTTGGTTTGAACCCATGTTGATATGACTTTCAGTAAATATTTCATAAATGATTTATGCTTTCTTATTTTAACAGTACACATTCAAAAATGTTTTGGATTCTCTAAATCTCACAATTCTATAATCGCCGATACACCTCGTTTTTATTCCTACATAATAGGGTTTATTGTAAAGTTTTATATAAAACAACAATATAACTGCTGAAAGCTAAGATGTTTTGAAATTACACTGCAGTAAGTTTAATTTTTGAAACCCTGCTTGTTTAATATAGGACTTAAATATTATATTTATTTGGTAACTTACTGCTTGGTTAACTTATTGGTAATTTACTGGGCTATTTTTTTTTTTAGGAAGAAGCTTATTTTACAGTGTTGCGAGGTAAAAAACGGTAAACTCAAAAAATAGTTCAGAATAACGTACTTAATAAAATGCCGATCACGCCCAAAGTCATTATCACTTTACTTATTAGATACCGCCAACTTTCATGAGCGGACCATTTCCATACATGTTTATTTGCATTAGTGTGTCGCCGACATCCCCGCGATCTGTTGTTTTTGTGACCGGTGTGTACTTGAGCAATAATATATAATCGGGATTTGTTAAAGATCGAGAAAAGAGCGGGAGGTCAATTCGTAAAAATAATTACTGAATGCAGCATTAACAAGCTAGTATTAATGATGCATATTTAAAAAATCATTTACGTTATTAACCCATTTGCAAAACCATTTACATTTTAAATTAATGATTATTTTATTGCTTTATATTCAACAGAAAGAAATGTATGTATCTTATATATAATATTTATAATCAAAATTTTTAAAAATCAGCGAAAAAGAATGTTAGGTTTTTTAATAAAAAATCACATTTAAAACCTAGGCATTTATAGCGTTCTCTATTCTTAAACTTTGTTTATAGCAAGGAAAAGACACTGTAATTTAGTTGGATTAATATACATTGAGTAGATAAACCTTGTTCCAAGTTTTTAAATTTTATTTTTTTACAATCTTACGAGGTTCCACTAGAGTTTTTTAAATTTGTATTGTCGATATTTTTAACTAAGGAAAGTTCATTAAGTGTGGTTTTTTTTTGTTCAATTATGTGTAAGTTTGTGGGAAAGAATCTAGGAAAATGTAAGCAAATGATTTAAATATAGTTATTATGTTATATGCGTAATAGCTATAAAATATTTATCGTAAAGTTAAGGTTGTCTAGTGCGTAAGCTGGTGTAGAATGAGAAGTATCCAAGATATCAGGTTACCTTCCTTACATTTATGAGACTGCCATTTTTCTTATTATAGCTTAGGGTGTACTAATTGGTAACGGTTTAATGTTATTCTTATCATAATGTTCTATTAGTTATCATATTTTCATTGTATTTATTGAATATATACTCTAGATACTGTACTCTATCTGTGTATATATATATTCAATTTTGATTTAGGTGTAATATTTCACATTCACTTTATATTATAATCAATGGAGGACACAGTCATCACTTTATATTATAATCAGTGGAGGCAGACAGTCATCACTTTATATTACAATCAGTGGAGACAGTCATCACTTTATATTATAATCAGTGGAGACAGTCACTTTTAAACTTTTAGGGTAAGAGTTTTGTCAAAAGGCAGTTATTAAATAGAGTTCAATGAATATACACAAACCTATCCAAATACATAAAAATCATCAAAAATATATGAACATCATATACATGTATACGTTATCCAAATGTATAACGTATACATGTATATGATATTAAATGATAATAGACATTAAATGATTTCTGAATACATTGGTTCAATTAAAAGTAAATAATCTTTTTTTTTTAATACATCACATTTTATATATTTTATTGGAAACATTATTTCCTACATCTTTTCTATTTCTGTTCTACTTTTTCCGTGTCCCTTCTATCTGTAGCTTTATCAAAACATCACTACACATTAGAAGGTTTGAAGAAAAAATAACTAAATAATATTTTTTGTAAGATCAAATTTGAGAGAAGTCTTGTGACAAAGTTATTCAGTGATTCTGCTAATTATTCTATAGTATCTGGAAATTTCGATCTTATTAGTCATACAAAATGGACAGATTTTTCTTATTACAAATTGGACAGTGTAGGCACAAAGCAAGAGAGTGTGGTAGGAAAAATATTTTCATTTTATTTTTGATCAAACAATATTAATAAATAGACATACTGTATTCATTGTAATAGGATTTGGTGTATAATTTATAATCTTCTGATGGTTCTTTTTGATGTTACAAAGTTCCAAAGTAGGTAGGCTAAATAGGTATTTTAAAACCGGTACCTTAAGATAATCTAATTAAATAAGAATTGTGTTGTGACCTCACAATGTGCAGAATGCCCAAAGTCTGAAATAATTCCCATGATAGCCAAAAGCAGATATCTGATAATGTTGATAATCGATTGTCAAAGTGAAGCTAAACGACATAGTTATTATTACATAGAAGAGAAAAAATTATCACAACCTAAAATAAAGTTTTCGCACATTTTACTTAATATGAGAATTGCAATATACAAACATGAAAGTAATCATTTTAGCTGTTAAATTAAATACTATTATTATAAATTCTTTCAGAAATGTTACATTTACATCTTTTGAATGACGGTACAAATAAGTTCTTATCCATTCACGAATTTGTTCAAAATATTCTACATTTGATAGTTAATTAATTTCATTACAGTCGAGAAAAATGACTACCGTTGAGTCAATTAGAATAAAACAAATAGATGACATTGCATTTACTACATGTACATAAGAGCCTTAATCTAAAAATATGCATAGCAATCTTTAACAAGTTCAAATCACATTTATGTATGTTAAAATCGCGTATCGGGTTCGCCTCATTATCTTATGATTAGTGTATGTGGATTACGGATTGGAAAAATCCACAATTGCATTAATAATATTATTTGCTTGTTTATAATGCTTGTATGACATAAATTCAATGCTGTATTTCCTTCTTTGTACATCTTATACACATTATTATTAAATTAATTACCATTCTAAAAATAAATACTTGTATGTATTATATGTAGACCAAAGAATAATCATCCGCTGTACGTTCGGTGCTCAAGCAATTCAGTCTCATTTAGAATAGTATTCATGGATTTATGAACATTTTCTAGCGGATCATTTGTCCCCTTTGTCTAATCTTTTTCTACACCTTTTTTGTAAATATCAATATTATTGAATAATAAGTACGTAATATACAGTAATTATGCAAATGGATCCAAGAACAATGTGATTATATAATCTTTGAGATGAGACTTTATATTTGACAATTCCACTGATATATACAAATGAATTGATGTTAGTTAAAGCGTTATTGTGAACTTGAAATGGAAAAAAAAGTTTGAACAATTAATTTGTTGTTTTATCTAGTAATATGCTGTCATTAGACACAGAAGACACAAAATTATCACTTCCCCAAAATGAATATTCGTCAATGAATCATTATTTATTTATGTTTTAATTATAAAAATTTTGAACGTATTAAATATAAAATATAATCCACAAGTATTCATACAGTGAAAATAATATTCGTTTTGAACTTTATAATAAACCAAAGTTACACAAATGCATTTATCTTTTAACCTCAGTAATAATACAGATTATAATCTGTACTGCGGTTCTAAATTTATCCAGAAGTAATTTTTCTGTCATGCTATTTTTAATTGTGTGAAAAAAAGTAATTTACAGTAAATTATTATATTTGTCAAACAGCGATTTTTTTTTTGACCTTTATGCTTTTAAATTAATGACTTCTAATTATATCTCAGTTAATATTTATATCTGTAGTGTGCGACTGTTTCATTTTCCACTACATTATTGCAATGCATCTAACTGGGGTTGCCAGCAGTTGTCTTAAATAAAACTATTTCCCAATATTGTTTTTGCACCCATTCACAACACCAATAAAAGTATGATTTAAATAGTTTATTGAAAAATTGCCTTTTGTCAGATTATCGATATATCTTATTGTAATAAAAAAAATATTGCAATCAAAACAAGTGACCTGCATTGAATGTATGATACAATACAAAGTACAGATTGTCGACTGTCAAAAATACCACTACATCACAACTAATTAAATCCAGTTGATGTGTGATTACGACTCGAAAGAAGATTCGCCATATATCAACATGTTACACACTATATGGTTTTTTTTTTTTTACTTTTAAATTAAACTAAACAGATTAAAATGCCTATTAGACAAGAATGTTAGCTGAAATGTACTCACATGTCTTGAAATGAAGGCAAGCTCACTACTAATAGAACATACAAGCATAATATAACTCTATATTAAAAAGCATAGCGATTAACATTTTTGCAAAGTTCATTAAACAAAATCTTTTATGAAAATAATGGTTTGACCGAAAGTATGCTGTTAAAAATTATTGCGGTATTTGTTACCTGAATTCCCATCAAAGGATTTTATAATTTCTTCGAAAGTATTTATTTGGTTGTATTTTTGTATTAAATATGCGCTTTGTACTATTGCATTTCATGATTAATATATAATAAGTTATAATATGGGTAAACATTTAATTTGGTGCTAAATGGAATGTTAATACAAATTAATGTTCCTTCGCAATGACCCGCTCGCATAGTTCTTTGTACTTAGTAAAATAAATACTTAGCCTCTATCAGGTCGAGACTCTCTCTATATAAAACATTGTTTAGTTAATCTCTATTAGTATTATAAGTATTACTTACAAAATGCAATTGATTTCCATGTTGATGTTGTTATGTTTGTTTCTCAATACTATTTTTTGGAAGATATGGTTTTTTCCATTTTGTGTGCTCGGTGTATAGTCCGATCCTCACAAGTGCGCAAAATATAATGGTAATAAATTTAAGAAATTCTATAATTTTCCAAAACGGGAGTATCGAGATATCTGTGAATGGCATCAAACAAAAAAGACAAGGAAGTTAATCTTATGTAATATCATCCGTGTAGCCTAAGAAAAGTTCTGAAATGTTTGAATGTTTTATTTTTTATACTATTAACTCTCGATTTTCCATTGAAGATAATATTCATTTTTAATATTTACTCGTTGATATCATTAACCAAAACTATGTTACATTTTTCATTTATTTTTTTATAATAAAGACAAAATTGTACAATAAATCACTGTATCTCTTTAATAAATATTTTTTTGTTAAATATATTTTGGTATGACGGTTATGAGAAATGAGATCTTTGGTGGTTTTAGAAAAGCTAGACAGATATTAAAAAATTAAACTGCCAATCACAAAAAAATACGAAGGCTACTAGTGCTTAATTTTATGAACAATATGTAAATATAGCTCTTCCAAAATATTTCAAATGATTAAAGTCTATTTTTGAAATTGTAATCTATGTAGTAAGAAATCTTTATCTTTGAATGTTGTTTCATATTTTAATGTTTCAATAAACCATTTCTGATTATAAGTATAATAAAACTTATTCTTAATATGAATATTGCCATTAGTAAACTGTGAAAATATGTTATACATGAAGTATTTTTCAAAGTGATGCGAAAGTTAAGAATTCAATTTTTCTATTACTTTTGTATTTATAATTTTTTTGTATTCGTGATTTCTTTCCCGGCCCGAAATTATTTGACCATTGACACGTTTGTATTAAAAATATTTTAATAAAAACATATCAACGGTCCCTACAGATATTTACCCAACTGCAGTTTTGTGTTCAGAGTCCCACAAAGCTGAAATTGGTCATATTAAAAAGATTTAAATTTGTATACATATAACAGTTTCGTACCCATAGAAATTTATGAATATGTGAAATGAAAATTTCATTGTGCAATTTATTTTCATTTAGTTATATAACACTTAATATTATAAAAGTACACCATCTATTAGCTATACTTATAACTTACATTTTAAATAGTTACTTGCAGACATTGCCAATGCAACAATGATATATGTAGGTAAATATGTTTACCTGCCATGACGAATTGAGTACCTTAAGTTGTATATTATTAGTATGGTTTAAATTTTTGTTATTTAAATATTATATTATCGAAATACATAGTACATTTTTTAAGATTCACGGTTAACTTATGGTTACCAATGTTAAAGAACCACAAAAATAACAGAAAATGTATTTGTTATTTTTAAATTACTTAGCATGGTGATTATATCAATTTAAAGAAAAAAAATGTTGAGCTAGACCACCATCTGTTTCCATCACATTATTAAAATTCTCAATTCCATAGGTTACCTTGTTTTGTTGGCTGATTTTTCTGCCGAGTACAAAAATTGTTTTGTATTTTACAATTTACAGTGAAAATGTAAACATTTTTGTTACATTAATTTACCATAATATTTGTGGAATTAATATAATTCGCCTCAAATCTAATTCCTTTTACATAGTTTAATAATATTGTAATATACTTATAAACGCTCCTTTCAGTAGATTTTTGTGAAACGTTGTGTGAAGACGAAAATACTCTTCTTCAAGCATTTTATTATATTTTTTATATAAAACTTTTCGTCATACTCCACAATGATCTTTTATAAATTATTTAAGCATTCTCTAATATTCTATTATTTATATTAGTTTACTTTGAATGAGTTTTATGAATGTAATCAAAAATTATTTGGTGTTTATTTATTTATGATTGTTTAGTCCATCATTAAAATAACAACATTATGTTGGCTATTTTTGTAACATTAGTTCAATTTTTTATGTATTCTTTTTTTAGATAATCTCAATTCTTGAGCATCTTCACATTATTGTAACTGTTTACCCATTTTAATTAAAACCTTATTATCACTGTCTTTAAACATATAACATATGTATGTCACATGGTTCAATGTTAAATCTTAATGTATTCCAAAATAAACTTCTTTGTGCATCTCTCTGAAATATCTCAAAAAATAAAATTTGTTGATAAAAAAAGAACATTATTTTTTTAAATTATTCCTTATGTTTATGAAATGTATTATAATTCACTAACCAACTTACCATCACTCCGTTTCTCCACGGGTGGAGGCAGAGAAGATAGAACGCCACATTCTTCTGTCCTAATAATTCTTGCCTCATCCACATTCCTACATGCTCATCGATTATCAAGGTTTCTAACAGGACCAAGTCTTCCGCGGTCATCCTCTTTCTGGTGCCATTCAACATTTGCGTCATATATCTTTCTTACTATTCTCTCCTCTCAAATTTTATATGTAAAAATTACAATATTAGAAACAAACGATCACAACCCAACTAATTATATTTAACATTACATGCATTAGACACCACGTAGACCGACCTTAGGTGGACAATATTATTTCCCTACAGACATGTGTTTTAAACAAGCAACTAATTTAATTTTCACCATCATCGAGGGGGCAGATTTATGGTGTAAGGACCCTATCACTGGACATTTTAGCAACAGATATGGAGATGATATTCTAAGTTAAATTAGCAATAACATCAGACCTGGAGCCCAGCTGACCTGACAAAGACCGAGCATACACAAAGTCATGAATATCCCATGGCAACCGAGTACAATTGGATCTGCCAATGTTTCTGGCTCTTACTTTTTTAATTATTTGCTGTTGTATATGTTACTTCCTTTTTCTCAGTGATTCATGATCACTCTGGAAAGTGGGGTCTCTCACAATTGTGACATATGTAACACTATAAATATGATATTAATCATCATGGTAGTGTGTCATTCTCTCACTTTCTAAGTATTGAAAACACACAGTGACTTTAAAACTAAGTTGTTCTAAATTTACAGTAATACCTCGCATAGTCCGGTTTGAAAATTTCAATACAATCTAAATTTAATTAAATTTTAAAAAAACTAGAATGCAAAATTATTATTTAATACATAAATGATCAGTTTTTTTCCTTTTATAAGTATGTACATAGAATTCAGCTGAACAATTATTAAAAATGATTGGAATGGTTGAAACCTTGTATGGAAGTTGATCCCAATATTGAATGTAGCCTTACAATTAGCTGAATGATGAACAATGCAATTCGTTGCTACAAAGATATGTATGATGAAGAGAAAAGGCCAAAGCAAAAAAATATCCAGAAATCGATATTGCAATTTTTAAATAATAAAAAAATTATTACAAAAAACATGATTTTTTTTTTAAATTACATTAAATAAAATGTATATCTAATTTGAATTTATTTTATTGCATATTTATTGAAAAACGGAGAAATAATATCTTTTGGAACACAATCATTTTTTGTGTGTATTATATTTAGTGCCTCGATTAGTCTAATTTCAAACAGTCCAGGATATTAGCAGAACGGACTATGTGAGGTATTACTGTATTTGAACCCCTAGCTGTTTAAAATATATATTCTCAACGTGGCACCTCTATTAATTTTCTTATTTTTTGATGCTCTGACAATCTATGATTCTATGCTATTATAATACATATATTGTATAGGAAACACAAGGGCTTGAACAGACTTCATGTTAGTAATTTTTGTTCTACCTCTGCATTTGCACATATTTATATTCATTGACATGACATTACATTTCTTCTCAACACAAGTAAGTCATCAACTTTGACTTATGCAACTCTTTTGATACAGTAAAACCTCGTTAATTTATAATTTTACATAATTTGAAAATTTTTAAAATATATGAAACCCAAATTTTCAATTCTATATTCTTCTGTGTTGAGCTCTTTGGACTATTCTGCAGTGTGTCTCTGATCTCTCTGGCTGACGTTTCGATCCCATCGCAGACTCCATAAGCTTGAATCGGTAATAGCAGCTTGCTATGTAAGTTAGGACAGGCCTGGATTCCCAGTCCAAGGTTGGTCCTTTCCCGGTAGGTATTTTCTTCTTGGTGGGTGAAACTACTACTATACCAGTTGACCATGTTGCCACTTCTTTTAAACCTGATCCGAGCGGACCGGCGTTCAGCCGGGCACCATAGAAGTATCGATCGTCGCTGCAATTGTCAAAACACCAAACAGTGCATTCATATATATCGCGGGATACAATTATACAACTATACCGAATGAATTAAACTATGACTTAAATAATATAGCAATATGGCTAAAGAAAAATAAACTAAAACTAAATTCATGAACATTGGAAATAAAAGAATACCAATCACACCAGCAATTATCGTAGATGGTAAGTCCGGAGGTAGTAACTGAAATAAAATATTAGGTAGTCATAATAGATTCAAAATTGAATTTAGATTAGTGACTAAAAAGATTGCTAAAAAAATCTTATTTCTGGGAAGGATCAGAAGATTCATTAATACAGAGTCTTGTAAAATAGTATACAACTCAATGTTCATATTCAAATATTCAGAAAAAATAGATATACTCGAATCAATGCAATGCTGAAAGATCTGAATATGATAATCTTTAAGCAGAAAATATATTTCAATATAATGGTATTTATTTATAAAATCCTCACAAGAAAATATCGGCAGAATTTATACAAAAAATTGATGTAAATCAGCATGAACATGAACATCATACAAAAGAAAAAGATAGACTGAGACTGCTATTCAGGAAGAAGGCTAAATCTCAGAAATCGATGATGTACAGTGCTATGAAGATTTTTAATGAAATGCCAGAAAACATAAGAAGAAACTACATAGATACAAAATTAAACTAAACAAATATGTGAAAGATAAGTTCTAGTAAAAAGAAATGATTTTTTGAGGCCTCGATTGGCACACAAAGCAACTGGCCTGACCAATGTTGACATACCGAGTTACTTTGGTTTCCTAACAATTCGTCCGCAGACAATGCCATGACTAAAGGCAAACTTCACACTAAGGTGTCAAGTATAAGGAAAGAGGAGCGGATCTTCCATATAATAATTAAAGGGCTTTTTGACAATACCTCGTTTCTCATGTTTCTCTATTCACACTTTCTTGATATATCATCACATGTCAAATATAATGTATGTAACGTTACACTATAGTACTCGCCCCGGTAGCTAAATTCGTACAGAAAAGCGATTACCAGTTAACAAAATGAAAAAATCTATGCCTGCCTGTCCAGGTGGTGTGAAGTGACAACGCTGCGAGCAGACATTCACAGGTGGCCGGACTAAACGGCAGCATTTATGTTTGCCACTCTGGTCCTGGCGAGGTTATTTAAAATTTGAAAAGACGCCCGCTACTCGGACTGAAAGTTATTGTTGGCCGGTGTACTGAGCAAACCTATTTATTTATTTATTGACATACATATTTTTTGTTATAACAGGTGAATATATTATAATACATATAACATTGTAATATATTTATTGTGTGGGATGGAGTATACTTCACCTCTGATATATATAGCGTTGTCCTGGCTACTTTGCTAGACTGAAGTCTGTGTTAAAGTAGCCAGTAAAGGCGATACAATAGGTCATCGACCTGGGCAGAGGATTAATGCCTGCCAGGGACTTCTTCTTTTTACGCAATATGTGGATTGTCAGGCTGGGCAGAGAGATTGGTCCTGCCCGGCTAGACAGTGGATTATCTCGGGCTGGGAAGGATTTGGCCCGACGGGCCGCAATGTGGAATGGAAGAAAATGCTGAGCTTGTACCCTGAAATTACCATCAAGGATTGGAGTCGCGCTGAGTTCTGTACATCAGCGTGACCTAAGAAGATGCAGCTAACGTGCAATGTAAAAAGAAAAATTATGGTCTGTAAATAATGTTGTTCCTGTTTTTTTTATGTGTAAAACATCAGATGTAATTTATCTTCCATATAAAATTGTCTCAATTTCATCTTTGTTATCTAGGTAAAATTTAAAGTATTAAACTTATAATTTGACAATCACGTTTTTATTTATTATGAAAAACCACATTTTGTAACTTTTAAGTATTCTTCTTTTGCCTCGAGAGACGAATGCAGATTTAGGGAATCGTTGGCAAGGTAAGCAGTACTGAAAGGTTTGACTTGGTGAAATCCACATCTCATGATTGCCACTGAATTAGCCGGTGGACGGGTGGAGCTCCCGGCTCCACAGCCTCACATGTCTTGAAAAAACAACAGTTCTGATAAAATACCACTTGACACGGTAGTTTTTACAATAAAATCCCATTTGTCAGAGAATTATTAGGAATTCGAACCAGGAACAACCCAGTGGCAACAAAATATTTTATCGATAAATTGATTTTATCTATATATATCTTTCTAATTAATACATTTAATACGTATTAAAAATAGCATGATAGTGGTCGTGAGTCATATTAATCCTTTCACAAACAATATTAAAATTCATACTATTTAAAAAAGGAAAATTCACAATCCGTGTTTTTTGAATACTTAAATAAAACATATTTTTAAATAATTATAAACCATATTTACTTGACAAAACTCCACATGTTATCGACCCAACCAACTTTGAACTATTTTTAAACTATTAAAAAAATTTTACTCCCCCATTTTTATAACCCGAAGCACATCTTAATAGATATGTTTCAATTGATAGGGTCTATCAAAAAACCCTTCAATTGCACAATATGCACAAATACTGGACAGGGGTTGTACTGTATACACGTATTTAATCAGTAAAGGTTATATATTTGGATAGGGAGTAATACTTACCACGGGTGGTTCCATTATACACAATAAGAATTCATAATCTCAATACCAGAAACATTCAATCAAGTTACAATATTAAAAAAACTGTTAACTCAAAATCCCTTTATTTCTTTAAAAATCCTTACAGTCTTGCACTAGCAGTAATACAGAAATATGATTTGTTAATAAAAAAAATGTATTGAAAATTATAATTACTATCATCAAATTGCACAATAATAATAAATTAACCCAAAATCTTGGGAATATTAGGTAAATGGGTTATGTATGTAACACAGTATAAGTACATACACCTGAATGCCAGGATTCTACAAAGTAATTAAAAATGATTCAGCCTGAATTTAAATTAATACTTTTTCACTTCAATCATCTGCATGTGGTAATGATAAAAAAATTTGCGACACAATTAATTTTTACCATAAATAATAAATAGATCTCAACAATAAATTCATAATGTCAAATAATAGTGCAAAGCTTAGTAAAAAAGTTGATTCTTATTTTAAACACAAAAATAATAATAGTATGTATGTATAAGCACTTCATAGACTGGTTATTTTATACATTTATAAATATTTTTTATTCAAATATTAATGAATAAAAATGTGTAAAAAATATAACATTTCATTTCATAAATTTAAGTGCCACATCCATTGTAAATATGGTTCGCTATGTTAACAGATTTAATTTTTAATATTAAGTACTTTTCAATTTGTAAAAAAACTATACTAACTCGAGGAAATATATTACAAGACAAGATGAACATGACATTGTGATTTAAGTTCTAAGCATGCATACTAGAACACAAATGCCGTAAATTTGTTCGTTCAACGTGACGTCCTTTGATCTTTCATTTAATATTACTTATGAAATGCCTAAATAACAACATAATGTAGAGAGGATGGATACCTTTATTTTAATGCACGGAATTATTTAAAACAAAAAAAAACTAACACAATACATTTGAATCAATTTTATTAAATACTATTTGGAACTATATGGTTCCTAGATGGCAAACTTCGCTGGGTTCTTATGTTTATGATTTATAAATAACCATAAACAATGTAGTTTATTTATTATTTAATGTTAAAAAATGGTTCCAATGGATGTGGAGCTTAATCATTATGGGTATTAATTTGAGTAGTAAAAATAAATGTATATATTACTAAATTTGCAACAAATAGAATGAATTATAAATTTCTCGCACAAAACTCACAGTGACCAAATGATGTTAAGCCAAAAATGAATATAAGGCTCTTGAGTCGCCTGTCCACGAGTGACGCACAATTATCGTGAGCGCATTCTTAAACAAATGCAAGGGAGCAAGTAGCTGGTGGTTTATAAGAAAGTACACCTTCTACTAACGAAAATGTAACTTTACCCACCAACTACTCACTATCAATATTAAAGATCAGAACTTTTTACATATTTCAATCAAACATGATACCTATTTTAAAAACACAAACTTATTCAGAGACTTCATTCGTACGAGATACATGTGTTATGTGGTTTCTCCATAAATATTAAATATGATTATCCTAAATTAAGAGATGTCTTATCCAGAAATAGATAAGGCCTTTTTTTTTTCATTATTAAAAACAAAATTTCAAACATGTAAACTATGATAAATGTATTACAAACACATGAAAATGAAAATATGAAAATATTTATTGATCATAGATTTTGTGTTTTTAATTTTAAATTATATCATACAGAATAAATAGGGGTTCTGATCTCCAATATAGATTAATTAAATTCATACACAGCATGATAAATATATAAATATATTTATATATAATATTTCAATCACAATAGCGACTCTTTATAGTAATGTTAAAATCATTATCCTCAAAATTTATTTATTAAACTTAGGCTAGTAATATTTTTATCAGTACCAGTAACATATTTCCAGTGTTTAATCAAATGTAAACACAGATAACAATTAAAGTGTACAAATAGTAATCATTAAAATGAAATTAATAAGAAAAATTTAACATTAACATTTCTCAACACCATTGCCTTATATGAAAAATATTTTTTAAACATTTTACATAATTTTACAAAAACACCACAATTCATGCAAATTAAAATAGTTATATATGAAAATAAAGACAAACAATTTCATGACAATGCTCACACAATTTATGCACACAGATAATCAATATTACCATGTCTGTAACGAAACCACTACGTACAATATTATAATCAAATCTACAACAAAGAAAATAAAACATTCATTCATTTGAACCAAACAATATTCAACTAAATTAAATTATTTAAACAAAATAAAGATAACCGATTCATCATAAAATATTATTGTTCGTGAATATTTTTTATATCTATGGATCGCACACTGTATGATTTTGAAAGTATAATATTGCTAACTTTAAATGATGCTTAGCCATTATGGTAAATACATTATGAAACACTTACTAAATATAATAATTAACACTTATTTAAAAAATAAAATACATCATGAATACATACAGTTGATTGATCAATTTAACTTGGTTTAAATAATATACTGAAATCTCTGCTGATCATTTCCAAATTTATAAAATCCCAATAACATCCTTCCTTTATAAGTTTATTCAGTTATAATATATTGTTGTTTGTAGCATTAATTTTGTGGTTAAGCATAATTAATAATTGTATCTATATTTAACTTTGTATAAACCACTGTAAGTTATTTTTACACCAACTGGTTTCCGATACTAACACGTATCTTCATCAAAACTGGTATACAATTAAACCTTCCATAAAAATAAAATATTAAAACAATATCAATTATGGGGCAGAGGCGAAGTCTTGGTATGAGTGGGGAGGGGATTGACAGGAAAATATTGAATATGTTAAATAGCAGATTGTTTGTTAAGTTCAATTGGTTATTAATTATGTTAAACTTAGCGTTGAGGGATTTTTTAATTTCTAAATTATCTAATCTAAGCCTTTATATTAATATGTAGAATTTCAATACAGTAAAACGATATTTGACTCTATTTAACGAACTTCGGATGTAATGGACAAAAAATTTGGTCAAATGTAAAAAAATTAAAAACGTCCTGTTAATATTACACAAGCTTAAATTCAAGTGTCGCCACATGTAAACAATTTTTAGCGGCCATGATAATCATGTCATGAATTTGAGACATAATGCCGTCCTGCTCGTAGATTGCACCTAGCCGGAGCGATAGTATATTAGGGGATTCCCTGATATAAAAAGGAAGATGGAAGTGAAGATAGCGAAGAAACAACACTGCCAAAAATGAAGTCATCAGTGGTAAGATCACATCTCAACGATCTAATGACATTTATTGACTATTCGTCAGATAACGAAGTTCAACAATATAATACGCATTTTCGTAATTTTAGAGAGTTGATTATAAAAAAGCAGCAAACTTCAAAAGTGCAAACGAAACTTGATTCCTTTTTCAAAGTAGGATTACCGAAAGCAAGCGCGTCAATATCAAACAGCAACGTCACTTCACGACGAGTGTCCAAAGACAATAAATAGAATTTTCAAAATATGCACACTGTATTTAATTTTTTGATTTATTTTAAGCCTATTTTTACATAACGGACTTTTGGCTTTAACGGACACCCCTTCTAAAAGGTGGTTGGGAAATTCTAATAAATTATTATAATTGAGGCTCCGTTATTAACTCCGTCTTCTAATATTAAAAAATTGCCACCCCGTTATTCATGTTGTTTTAATATTTTATTTTTATGAATGGTTCAGTTATACGCTAATCCTGACAAAGATACATTAGTATCAAAACCGGTTGACGTAAAAATAACTCACAGTAGTTTATACAAAGTTAAATAGATACAGTTTTTTTTTTTCAGTTATAATAGTTTGCATACATTGTTCCTTCATTATGTTCTCGCATTAACAGTTCAAATTTATCATTTTTTTACAATCAATTTTATTTGAAATACAGCCGCCATTCTCTATAACGAAATCCATCAACATTCTTTACAATGAAATCCAAGGGACCGAAGAATCTATTTTATTATAAAGAGTTTAAATTACGAGGAGTGAGGAACAAAATCATTTTTCAAGTGATTAAATGTAGCATAATTTATTTTTTAACTCTTTGTATCAAACTTTGTATTTGTATTTCTTCTGTCATATAGTTTGAAGTCTTCTGTTCCTCCGATACACTGTTTGTATTCTTCAATTGTCCTAGGATCATCAAGTGCATATCCTGTTCTTCTTTAGTAAATTTCCTCATCAGTCTTATTCATTAATTTTTTTTGTCACAACTTTTCTCATCTCAGCTATTGTGGCTTTCACAGGTCTGTAGCTCCTCAGGAGCAATAGTGACTGATGTGTCGAATTGGTCGATCCACTCAAATAGTGGCAGATTCTAATTTTGTGGAGCAGTCGGTCTACAGTTCTGCGTTGCGAAAAGAGTACTGATTGTCAGGACACTGTCATTTTGGCAGAGAAAAAGGCTAGCCGATGTTCTAAGAATTGGGAACGAGTCTAGCTAATTTTTACATTATTGAGAGTTTTTTGTTACAAAGAATGACGACTGTATACTTTAATCTTAAACTGCAAGTTTTACCATCTGCTGACAATCTTCAGTTTAAATTAATCTAAAACTATTCAATTACTGTAATAGCTTCTTTAATAATGAATACATCATAATGAATATTTTTTCATTTTCCTGAATTCATAATTTCCCATTTTTTTTGTTTTGTGCAGTCACTAAATTCAAAATCATTTGATTGAGGGTTTCACTGTAAATATAAATATAGATACATATTCCTTTAAAAAACTTACATCTTACTGTCCCTACTAAACTATTAAAAATATAATTGAAAAAAACACAAACCTCTGCACTGATTTAATTTATATAACAATCAAATTTTAGACTATGTAGTTGTTTTAAAAGATGAATACTTGTTAAAATAATCAAAACATACTAAGTTTTAAAGTAGTATTAGATAAACCCATTGGGTTAAATTTATTATGTTGTTAAACAACAATATTTATATTTGTTAGCTAATTCACGGAATAAAAAAATATTAATCCTTAATTATTTATTAGAGGTAGAGCCTCAGAAATATTCAACACTTGCAGATATATTAGAAGCCTCATTGATTCCTAATAGTGAGACAGGTCTACACAAAATTAATCTAAAATATTAAGATACTTTATGCAATTCAGTACAATGGAATATGGGGAATATGGTGGAAAAAACTATTAATTACTAGCTGAAGTTGTCATTGGCATCGTTTTTCACAAGTTTATGGGAACTCTATTTACGTTTAGTTTAAAGTTTTCTCTCCCTTGCGTCATGTCTAAGCACCTGAGACTAAATTTTTCCCTGCTGGCCATACAAAACATAGATAATAAAAGTCAGTAATAATCATTGAAAAACTGACGAGTTTTGGCAAGGTCTTAAGGTTAATCCCCATAGATGACAAAAGGAGACACAAAATGTGACAATTAAAATTTGTGTTTGATTACGTGTATGTAATGGCAAAAAGTTATTTGCGGATTTATTCGCTCACAGCTTAGCGGGACCTGTGAGCTAACGCACATTAAGTCACTTATGTCAGGGACAGAGTTAAGTTAGATCTTCAATTAAAATCACAAAAAAGATATCATACACAAATCATAAAAATTTAACTAAAATCTATAAATTAAGAGAACCATAATGTCAGTTATTAATATTTTAAATTATGAACAAAATGAATTATTTTAATGATTAGACTGTTAGATTTTTAAGATAATTATAAAAATTTACTTAAAGATGGTTAAATGATAAAACGAAAAATCATGGACATGCAGAAAGCGGCAGTGACCATCAGTTTTATTCTCATAGTTTTACTTACAAAATACAGTCGAACTCGGTTATAACGAGTACGAAGGGACCAGCTAAATTTGCTCATTATAACCGTTACTCATATACTCGTTATTACAAAAAATATTTAATATCTAATAAAATTAAAAGCAAGTCAAATACATATGAAAAATCAAAAATCTATAATTGTATGAACAAAACCATTTTAAAGTAAATTACTACATTTAATCATATTATTTCTTAACAAAATTCAAAATACTGCTCTGTTTTAAACTACTGCTTACTATGCACACAAAATAAACACCCATCGTTTCTTTCTAAGAATTCACAAACCTGAAAGGAATCGTAAACAATAAGGAACCGCGTCGGCAGACACCGCCTTCAAATTTATGACTTCTCAAGAATTAAGGTTTTTAGGCCGTGTAGTGTATTTTATTCACTTGTTAACAATATTTTTGTACGTTATATCATTGAAGCAAGCTCACCATAACAGGGAAGAGTTGTATTAAAACAGACCTGAATCAAAATAATAAGTGCCAGGTATGTAAATATGAAAAATTTGCTAATAGATGGCCCTAGCTGTTAATGTAGTTACCGTCAAACCGCGTCATTGGCACCATTTTCTTGTTTTGACATCTGACAAGAGTTTTAACTCATAACAATACAAGTTTCATACAACAGCAGTTTTTAATAGGATTGAACATGTTGAATTTTGTGCCTGGAAACTACAATTTGCGGACAGCATTGATTTTGTTACCATTTGAAGAAAACTGCTGCAGAATCGCATCGAATGCTTGTAGAAGCTTACAGTGAGTATGCTCTTGGTAAATCACAGTGCTTTGAGCGGTTAAAAAAATTTAAAAATGGCGATTTTGATGTGAGAAAGTGGGAGACCACAGAAAAAGTTTAAAGACAGTTTTATTGCAAGCACTGTCGGATGAGGATGACGCTCAAATGCAACAACTCATGAATCAATTAAATGTGAAACGAGAAACCATCTCCATACGTCAGAAAGCCATGGGAAAGATCCAGAAGATGGGAAAATGGGTTCCACAAGAACTGAATGAAAGACAGCAGGAAAACCGAAAAACCACTTGCAAAATACTGCCCGCCAGGTACAAAAGAAAGACTTTTTCCATCAAATTGTGACTGGCGATGAAAAGCGGATATATTTCGAGAATCCTAAGCGTAAAAGATCATGGGTAACTCCAGGCGAATCATCGACATCGCCTGCAAGGCCAAATCGCTATGGACGGAAGACGATGCTCTGTGTTTGGGGGGATCAGAAGGGTGTGATCTATTATGAGCTGTTAAAACCTGCTGTAACCGTTAATACTGAACGCTACTGACAACAAATGATTGATTTAAATCAAGCTTTGCTTTGCTTTCAAAGTGATTTTGCTTCATTATAATGCACCATCACACACAGCAAAACCGGTCAAGGAAATAATTGAGGGGTTTAGTTGGGAAATACTCTTGCATGCGGCTTACTCACCAGACTTCACTCCATCCGATTACTACTTATTTGCATCGATGGGACACGCACTTACTGAGCAGTGCTTCACTTCTTACAAAAATGGCTCAATTATTGGTTTGCCTCAAAAGAGCAACAGTTTTTTTTAAGTGGTATCCACAAATTATCAGAGTGATGGGAAAAATGTATAGCTAGCAATGGGCAATACTTTAAATAAAATATTTTGTTTCATTTTCATACAATAAATATGTATTTTCTATACAAAAATTCCAGTTTCATATTTACATACCTGGTATTTCCTCATTATAACCGTGATCGATATAACTGAGTTTGACTGTACATCAAAAAATCGACAGTAATCGAGTAATAATTTCCAAGATCACATTTTTACTACTTTTTAATTTAAATTGCTTTTTAAAAAAATCTGTAAGTCAAATGAATAATTAAAAATTCTTATTGCACCTATCACCTAACATCTTTCTTTGTTTTGGTGCTGCGGAAGTAATGCATGATCTTACATTTGGGACATTTATCTCAAAAATTATTTAATTAATTATTTTCCGCATTAGTACCGGTAATATATTTAAATAAAAGAAATCATTGATTAATTAACAATTAGATTTTGATTTTCCTGTAATGTTAATTAATTTTTATATTAATATGAATTTACTATTAGGGCTGGTTGTGTGATCAGTGGTAAGTTTTTAATACGGTGAAAAAGGTTACTAAAAATGCAATGGTTAAATGGATGGTAAAAACTGAAAATCGTTGGTTAAATATAGTGGACTCTTCACTGTTTCAAGAGTCATCTGTCACTTTAATACTTTGAATGAATGTTGCAGTATATGGCAATTAATCATTATATCCCGCTATTTTAATGATAAGAGTTCGTCCGATGATAATCTCGGTATTTAATATACATTAGCACATAAACTGAAAAAATTTCACCACCAAAGTGACATTTCAAACGTAGAAGTGAATAAAGACATAGATAAAACACATTTCATGATTATTTGTCTTGCCAGTGTGAGGCGAGATTTCTTATCTATGTTTTGATAATAGTAAATTTAACATACCAACAAACCTGCAAACTTTTTTTTACCACGGGCGATGGTAAAAAATTACTGTAATAAAAACTTACCATGGACAAAATTTACTACTGATCACACAACTAACCCTTAATATACAATATTTATATCACCATCGCTCCTTCCATTCATTATCCTCCAGCGCTTTGTGCAAACAAGTTCCCCCTCTTATACATTATACATCAAAGTGGCTACACAAAATATGTGTGCTTTATGTCTTTGGGATAGCAGAGCTAAACAAGAGTATGAAAGAATTGGCCACCGAGAAGGTACAGAGCAATGTGAATAGAGAATGTATTAAACTTGCCCTAATGAAGCAATTCGTAGACTTAAAAAATAAAGATGATAGTGCTTTGAGTATTTTCTAACAAAATTTTCTGAATTGCGCAAGAAAAAACTAAAATTATGCTTTTTTATGATTCTCAAATCAGAGAACTCATGAAAGATTCAGCTTTCATAAATTAGATGAACAATATTGAGTCATGTGCCTAGTGTTCATTTGTGTTAATAACAAATAACTTTCTTGGCACACACATATTAGAAAACTACGCTCAACTAAAATACTTCACCAAGATGTAAATCACAGAAGAGAAATACCAAGGAGGATGGCATATCCACTTGATGGCGAATTACTGTCGGAACCTTCAGAGACAATCCTGTAAAACCTCACTCCAGAAAGAATTGTGTGTCGTGATCATTATATTTATTATTATGTAAGTCAATAGTTAAAATAAACCGATTTAATTGTTTTCATATGAAAGAAGATTGCTTTATCATGTGTGAACAGAAAAAATTACTATAAAAGGTGAATATAACGTATCTCAAAACGAAAGTTGATGATATTTTAGAAATCAGCAACCCGAGCATACCCAGGAACAGATCAAACTATTTAAGAACCAAAATGTGTAATTTTCATCCCCTAAGTTCAATATAATTAATTAAGAAAAGATGTATAATTTGTTTTTACTATTTCGCTAATTGAGCACATTATGTAAATTAAGAAAATTCATCCAACTTCACTAGCGTTATTAGTGATGAGTTAAACATTATTGTGACTGTAATTATGTGTCAGTTATTTATTTTATAACGATGATTGGTAACTGATATTTTACTGTTAGAGGTTTAGTTTCCAGTATATCAGTGATTGCTTGCCGAATTACAAATAATTTGTTACTAATCATTGTTACGATCGATCGAGCACAAATTTCACAATAACGGTTTAATTCATCACTACAGTTCATGTTCAATTCAAGTGAAATACTAAAGACATAACACATAAATCATTTTTATTAGATGCAATCTGAATAATGACCAATATCAAATTATATAATTTAATAAAAATATTATCATCAATAATTTAAGATACTATGAGACCAAAGGCAGTAATATAATATTTACCTAAAAATTGACCTTTGTTTTATGCTATTTACTCTTTTAACAGTTTTTTTGTAATATAAAACTATGACCGCACACTCAAAATATTTAAATATGCATTTTCCACTATGATAAAAGTATTATTTTAAAAAGTAGGAAAAGAAGAACTTATTTTGGTTTTAGTACAATCAATAATGCCTCACCAAAAACAAAATATTTTGCGATTGCTGAATATTTTGAAATTAATAATACTAGAAAATAAATACAGACAGTGATATGATCAATTTATTTTATCGGAGAGAAGTGAAGACTAAAAGATTTAGAAATGGTCAAATCTAATCAATGAACACAGCAAATAATATTGATTTTGACTGGTGATCTTACCAAGAAAAAATAGAAGTATAAAGAATTAAAAAATATTGTCTCAACATGTCCATACATCGGGTTAGAGTGTGCAGTGACCTATCTAACAAATATGTTGAACCTGCTGCGAGAGAATGCTTCTTGTGACTTGAGTCATGTCAAGGACAATTATTTGAATATCACATTTGGTCAGCAACGAAATAGGCCTTTTTTAATATTACAAAAGTGAGTTGTAAAAATAGCGATCCATGATTCGTGGATCTTGTTCAGTTGCGCAAATAATGAACAAGTCTAACAATTTAGACTCCACCAGACTAGAAACAAACCTAAAATACTGAAAAATCTTAACTTAAAAATGCAGAAAAATTCATTTAAAAATATATATATGACACCGCCCCTCCAAATAGGTATCTTGCTATAAAAATCTTGTATTATTCTACAACATGAGATTTGATGAATAATTTTTTGTGTTATTTTTTGCCATTTATAAATTGAATTATGAGAAAACACTGTATCTCTTAATTATTTGTGGAATAATAATATATTCAAAAGTGTTAAAAAAACTCAAAGGGATTTGATTGTCAGTGTAACGAATGTTAAATAATGTTACATTTGCTTCTTTCAACAATATAAATATTTTAAATATCACAATTTATGGACCTGTTGTAATATTTACCAAGATTTTAGACAGTGGTGTTTAACATTAATGAGAACATTTAAAGAGAGAAAAATCTATTCATTATTATTCATTTAACTTGCACAAAAAAAATATTGTATACAATATATTTTGAAATACAGATAAACAAGATCCATTATTTTCACGTATTTATATTGACTTTGATCTCTCATCTCAAAAAAAAGTCAGTAAAGGTCGATACGTACTGGTAGTGTTGTTCTATTTTGCGTACAAAATATCTGCAGTATTAAATCAAATCAATTTCACTTGTAAACACTCACCATTAGAGGAACGTGTATATTATTAACCATAGTTGAGTGCCAATTCAGTAACTGGGTGGACGTGAAAATAGGATAAATTGTACTGCGGTTTAGGGCTGACTGAAAGCAATGATGCTCCAATTAAGAATACCACATTATTATTAGACTAGTCGCTTGGACTTTTGAAACATTAAAATTGATGGCATAGCCTCACACAAACTTTTATAAGAGCTCTGTCCGTTTCCTATTCCAATAATTAATATGCAGCTAATACAAATTAAATGAAAAAACCTATATGACGTCTATGTTCATAGTGAGGAAAGTGACTAACTTATAACCGGTGACGAGCTGAAGTTTGCTTACCAGTGAGTTGATTGTTAATTATTGAATTTGTGAGTCGATTTTTAGACAAAAATTATTTTTTTAAATGTACAGTATTGCTTCTTTATTTAAGTGGTTTTTAAAAAAGATAATGAAATGTTACCAATGTAGCGAATAGTGTAGTTTTCAATGAGATCTTTTCAAGTCAATTGTATAGTTTTATTATGAACATTGGCTTATTTTTTTTTTTTACATATTAGGTAATTTGATAAGTTATGAAATATTTTATAAGTGGTAATAATATGACATTTCACACTGATGATTTCTATGTATTTACACTTGTCCTTTTGGCTTTTTCATGAAATATTTATGAAATTAAAGCAACAGTAGCAGAAAAAAATATTTGTGTTTTAAAAATGTGTCAAATTTTATAGTCACACCTTTTAAATAAAAAAATATTTTGTAAATTGAGTTAAAACACTGTTTTATTCTACTATATTTTTTATTGTGTTAAACTTTAGAACCTTTTCAGGAACATCTTCTCATTATCAATAATGTAATTCAACTAAAATTAAAAATACTTTCAGACAGTTATATATATATTGTGTATGTTGGAGTTAATAAATAAAACTGTGTTTTAACTCAATTTACGAAATAATCATGGAATTCCACAAAGTTTCACTAAAAACCTTTGAACAGATAAAAAATATATTTTAAAAAGTCACGATTTATCAAACTACCAGATACATTCTATTTCTGTAATCGATGTGCCCTCCAAAACGATTATTTTGTGTGTATTGTGTTATTCTTAATTTTTTGGACCACTTCTTAACTCTCACTAGTCACATAACCTTTGAATTATAATAATTTATTGGCTTTTACTGACATTAAGACACTAATGTTTTTTTAACCTGCAGTCCTGAGAATGTTACAAAAACTCCTTCACTCGTTTTATTAGACTTTCATTATTAACAATGACATCACATCCTCTCTGTTGACATGTTCACGTACATAGTAAGTTGACAACATTCCACGCATACATTGTGCATCAGCATCTCTACATACCCCCAATACTAACACATCATCAATATATGTACATGATTATATATGCACAGTGAACCTCCGTATTTGTCACATTTTGATAACAAACAAATGTTTCCATATTTGTTAATATTGTCTATATTTGTCACTTCCATTGCCTGACTATGCTATCTAACTGGGCCAAAACGCTGAAAATGATCAAAAAGTGGCACCCAAATGTTGCCATAGTCAACCAAAACACAAATGGATTCAATGGTAATGTGATTGACTACTTCATGAAGGTTTTAAAAAAACAGACAACATTGGGCAAGTTCTTTGTTAAATGGAGTGCTACTGAATCATCAGCAAACAAAAACCACCACCAGAATTAGAGTTACATGATGTTTAAATTATCTCCCAAATATTAGTAACTTTTCTCTTCTTCAGCTTCTACCATCATGTCTCCTCAGTACAATAAAGGTAAAGTTTTGACATAAAATTTATTCATTTGTGTACTATTTTTGGGAGCTGGGAACGAATTAATTGAATTTCGGTTATTTGTTATAGGAAAAACTGTTTCTATATCGGTCAGGCCCTCAGGAACGTATTAATGATGAATATAGAGGTTCCACTGTACTTATTGAATAACCTTGGTAACCGTCTAACAGATGATGTGAATATAATATATAGGATCCCCATGTAGGATGCAATTACGAGTATGGTGAACTCATGGTTCACATGGTTTATCAATAATGTTTTTCATAACTTTATTTTGTTAACAATGAAAACTTGTAAGCTGTAAAAGATTTTTAAAAAAGGTATGAATAGACAAGCAGCAATAGAAGCAGAGAAGTAATTGTCATTTGTAAAAAATAAAATATAATAAATGTGTTAAAAATAACTTTTTTTTATAAATTGGCCAAAACAAAAAAAACGGTTCACTTAAACTGACAAATTTAGGCATGAAAAATTGCATTATTTAAAAATGTTGCTATGAAATTAAAAAACTTCAGTATAAAAACAACCTAACATTTTCCAACCCCACTTAAAATCACCATACTTTCGCAATTAACCCCACTATTTTCAAATTATAAGAGATACGTGAAAAAAATTATGTAGTTTATTTAAATTTTAAATATAAAAATAAAATATTACCTTCACTAGAATTTTTAGAACCATATGAATAAGTTTTATTTAAATGTATTAATTTTGATATTTCACAGGCGCAATACATTGAATATATTTGATGTTTAACAAAAAAAAAAAAAAAAATATATATATATATATATATAATACTGATTAAAGCACGAGAAATAAGTCATACAAGAAATGATAAATTAATGAGCTTCATTACAGAACCTAAGAATAGTTGTATGAAAGTTCATGAATAATGAATGATATATAGTATCTGGACCGACAAGTACATATATATATAATGGTTAAACCACAGAAAATATAAAGAGAAGACAATAGAATTGGGAATTGTAAATAATTAAGCAAGAAATTTAATATTACAGTTTCACCCTTTTAGATTAGAAGAGAGTACATATAAATGAAGGTATTCAACCTACAAGAGGATTAAAGATGTATCTGATTTGTCCTTCAAGAGAAAGTTTCACTATAAATTAAATGTGAACACGCGGGCACAGAAACGTACTTTCAACATAACTTAAATAATAAATAGGGTATTTGTCAGTGGCTTTAAAATGAAATGCAAAAACGTAAAGATGTAACCTATTCACAAAATGTTACAAAATAAATCATATATAAATAATTTTTTATAACTAAATAAAATAAAACTCAAATAAAAACAACATCTATAATAGGGCTTTCCATTAAATCTACATTGGCCTAAGCAAATGGAAAATAATCAAGAGGAGTTTTGGATGGAGAACATTATGAAATTCAAATCTAAATGAATCACAGCACGATCGGGTCACACATATCAGAGGATACGGCGCTAAGATATTCTTCATTAAATTTAAAATATTGAAATTATAAAAATGTATAAAATTCATGGGAAAAAGTAAATTAAAAAATTAAACATTACAATCATACTTTACCATTCATTCCAGAACTCATAAAACCATAATATAATACTATTCCATGCAGAGAAAATAATTAAGTTAATAATCATTCTGCCATACATTTATAAAACGAGGTACGAGTAATAACAGTAAATGGTGTGATCACTTTTATAAAAAAATTGTAATTGCAAATCACTTGTGTGCTTCATCTTCGTTTGACCAGCGTTTCTCTACCTCTTGAAGCTCGTATTCCCATTTTAATTCCAGTTCTCTGATATCTTTGGCAATACCTACTTCATATGTATCTTCCTGAAAATCAATCAAACAATACATCCATTTAAAAAAAAAATACATCATTTAAGCAGCGCTAGCTAATTTAACACACACAAAGGTCTAGCAAAGTAGCCAGGACAAGGCTGAATAACTATCAGAGTTGATACCGGGGGCGTGCACTGCATACAAGCAAAAAAAAAACCTGTGCATTACTAAAAATTCTTGGAAATAAATATCAATTAAACAATTATCTTTTTAAAAGACCCTATAAAATTCTACCCATTATTACAAGCATTAGCGTAACCCACGGCTAGAGTTTTTAATTCTGACAGTCCTTCCATTGCAATGTCATATCGATGCTGCTGACAATTTACTAGTTTGCGCTCCATCAAATTAGTTTGTTTAACAATCTTACTGAACTAAAAATGTTCCTACTCAAACTGTATTATGTTCTTCTTCTTCTTCATGTTATGGTTAGGGCCGAGTGTCACGATCCCCTGAAGTATCTATATCCATCTCAATTTTGAGACACGTTGACTGTTAATTCCTTTTTTTAATCTATCCATCTTAAAAGAGACCATCATCTTATTTGCTCTTATTCTCTCAATTGTCCCAGTGATAACGAGCTTCTCGAAATACGTAAGAATTCTTCTCATGCATGTGTCGCAAGTCTTCCTACAATTGTTTCAGATTGTTGGTCTGCTTAACTTTCACCCACCGTTGCGGTCATCGAGACACAATTCATTAACTAACCCCGCGGCCCCCAGATTGCGTTCTTTGGGGAATGAATATGCGGAGGTAGTTGACTATTCTGCTGTAAATCTAACTCTTTATTGGACTATATTATTACAATTATTTGTGCCTCAACTCAATGATGATGGATAAATTGCTTTACTTCAATTTTGATTATGAAAAAACATGCTGATATTAAATAATTTTTTTCTTTGCGTATTGCACTCCTGATGAAACTTTCTATTATTTTACAAATAGGGCATGTATAATAATAATAATTCTTAACTCCTAAAGGATAGATATTTGAGCGAAACAAAGGGATATCTTTGCAAGAAAAATTGCATGCAATGGCACCTTTTATTTATAATGACAAAAGTCCAAGTTGGACAACATTCTAAGTAATTAAGATTTATTTCCAAAAAAATATAGACATGCACAGCCTTTTTTATTAAAATTTATACAGAGTGCACACCCCTGATAATTACTATATAGTATTTAAATATATAACCTCAACTTCATTGCTCTTTGCTGGCACCCTCAGTATTAATTGGTTATTCGCATCCGATGTGGCAGGCACTGGGGCAGGCACTTCTCGATCTCTACTGTAGCTGTCACCCTGAAATCATTTAAAAATAATAATACATACTAAAATAAGACATTAATAATTGTTGGCAGATATCGCACAAACTGTCCAGAGTCATTTTCATAGTACAAGCGTTTAGCTTAGTTTAAAAATAGTAAGAATATTGATGTGACATGTAATCCGTATAAGCATCCCTATTTAAAAAATAATAATAATCATCACTGGAGTAATCTTAGGGCGTATCAAATTTTGCTCACGAAACATGCACAAATACAGTAGATAATTTGAGCTAAACATGTTGAGCATTCTACATCTATTGTATTTTGTACGGAGCAGGCTGGTCAACATTCCGAGGGAAAAATTTTACCTGTGTAAATGCATCCTAGAACTTTCCGAATGATAAACATCTGAACAATGTATGACCTAAAGAAGTCAATCGTGTAATTTAATAATAAATAATAAACGAATTGACAAAACATATGTTGCAAAAAAACCCCAAGAGTGATATAAAATGGTGACAAACGTCACTGCCAAACTTTGCAGATGTGGTCGATAATAGAAACATAGATCAACGTATCTACATTGTCGAATGTAGAATAATTTATTTTTATCAAATAAAAAATACACTCTTGTAAAGAATATATCAGATATAATATATAAAATAGTGCGCATAACTTGTCACAGTGCAAAAATTCTTACCAGTACATCGATGCCCCGCAATATGCAGAATATTGGTAATGTACGCATACATTATAAACTTGCCAATTCGAACCCTAGTATTTAGAAATTCTATGCAACTTGAGTTCTTTGTCAAAAAAAGATCTGAAGAATTCAATTTTCTCATTAAAATACATTTATATTTTGAAAAACTTGATAATTTGTACCTGAAAATTAATTTTGTTCCATTGAAAGCAATTTTATCGATTGCATATTTTATATTAAAAAATTACATCTTTTTCACACATCCTTTTCTACCCTTTATATGTGATTGACAACTTTTTAAATTATTCCGTTTTCTTAATTACTGTTTCTGGATACAAAATATTTATTCAGCCGACCACTTTGAATAATCAGGCTAAAATAACTTGTTTTCGGGGCTGGTTTTTCTCTAATTACACATTTTTAACATTGTCTAATCTGTGCACTTTTAAAGTATGAATATAATATAAATTATAATTATTTTTCAGTAATTAATTCTACACCTGCTGTTCAGGGCACAGATATTTTATTTTATTCTGTATTTTGAAAAAGATATGCAGTAAAGATTTTCATTATTTTTCACAAATATTTGTGTCGTGTTTTCTGAAAACAATAATATTATATATTTTTGTAAAAGTTATTAAAAAATCTATTTTTAGATTAGTGGCAATCATCATACGTGAACTCGTTTAGTTGGGTGCACAGATGGCGAATTACATGATGAGACTTTAAATAAGTTATAGATAAAATTTAACTATAAAGTTCTTTTCTATATTATACGAGGGGCAAGTAAAAAATAAGGTTCCTACATTTTTTCAGGTATAAGGTATTTTTTATTGCAATAAATAAGTAAACCATCTGAAAGCTTGTACTTTATTCTATTTTTCTACATAGTCTCCTGATTTTTCTATGCATTTTCCTGACGAGTTATCCACTTCTGAAAACCCGCTTCGAAGAATTCCGCCGCTAGGCCGCCGATGAACTTGGTGACCGCTTCTTTCACCTCTTCATCTGTATTGAAGCGTTGTCCACCCAAGTGTTGCTTCAATTTCGGAAACAAGTGGAAGTCGCTGGGAGCAAGATCAGGGCTGTAGGGGGCATGGTCAAGCAATTTCCAGCCGAATTTGTCCAGTAGGGCGGTGGTCTGTTGAGAGACATGCGGGCGAGCGTTGTCATGGTGCAGCCTAACGCCCTCAGTCAGCCTTCCTCTCCGGCGATTTTGGATGGCTCTTTTGAGTTTTGTCAATGTCTCGCAGTACCTGTCCGAATTGATGGTGGTCCCTTTAGGCATAAACTCGGTCAGCAAGACGCCTTTTCGGTCCCAAAACACCGTAGCCATCACTTTCCCTGCGGAAAGCGTCTGCTTAAACTTTTTCGGCCTAGGCGATTCAGGATGGCGCCATTGTTTGGACTGTTCTTTTGTTTCTGGAGTGACGTAGTGACACCACGTTTCATCTCCCGTAATAATGGAGTCCAAGAATTCTTCGGTATTCTCGGCGCATTCTCAAAGAAACCCCTCGGCACACTTGACACGATTGTCTTTGTGGATTTCTGAAAGCATGTGTGGGACCCACCGCGCGCACACCTTGCGATAACCAAGTTTATAGGTCAAAATGTTGTCGATGGTTTTTTCACAAACCTCAGGAACGTCTGTGCGTCCTTCGGAGAACTCCCTGCACCATTTGCGGACGTGTTGGACGCTGATGCAAGCTGTGCCATAAACTTCTTCCAACTGTCGATGAATTTCAACAGGTTTAAGCTTCTTCGCGTTTAAAAATCGAATCACCGAACGTATTTCACACCTGGCGGTAACGGCGATGGCGGGTTCCATAGCAGATGGCTGTCAGGCCTTTACTGAGCGTCGCAGCGTTTGCTCCCGGTAGTGGGGATGTAGTTAAGGGACCAACAATCAAGGCAGTGTTGCCGGATTTCGCCTAGCATCTCGCGTGGCGAGTGTACAGCGTAGGGAACCTTATTTTTTACTTGGCCTTCGTATTTACAACATTTATAATATACCTGCCAAACAATACGGAATGTTTTTTCATGTTTTCAAATCTTTCTTAGCTTTTTTCTCTATTAATTTCTTTGTTGTTTCTAAATGCAGTTTCTTATAAACTTGTCTTTTAATTTTTTCATAAAGTTGTAATCCAATATATAAAACTTAATTGAATAAGCTTTAGTAAATTTTGCCTCAACTCAATACATCATGCTTAATTCACCAGATCAGGAATAGAAAAAAAAAAAAAATTATAGATTTGATGGTATTTTAAAAATGCGGAATATATTTTTGTCATTAAAAAATTTAATTATTGTTCCCACGCCCCGTAGATCGTTATCCTCATTCTGCCAAAAATTATGTAAAATCCTTCTGAAACTGACGCAGAAAATCGCCTTAAGATAAAAAATAACAAAATAAAATGTTTAAATGTTCATAATTAGTAATAATTTTAGATTCATGACCTTTTATACAATTATCTAGGGACCAAATATAACGAATCAGTAATTTTGAGATTTAAAAAAATTTTCAATATATATATAGGGATTTTTGTTAATATGAAACTAGTTCTTCTACATCCCCTGGACTTCAAAATAGCGAGGTAATGCAGTGTTAAACTAGAATATTCATTTCATGTGCAATCATACAAAAACAAAATTATGGTTTCTTCACAAATCTTGCAATGGTATGTGTGCAAAATTTTCAAATTCTTTGTATACTTCAAATTATATATAAAATATAAAAATAAAAAATGACACTCCCTTGAATGAGGTTTCTACTATAATAATGCTTTTGCAAGAAAATTATTTAATTAAAAATAATTATTTTTTCTTAAGAAAACTAATATATATATATATAAATTAAAAATCTCTTGATCTTTTGCATATCTTAAATTAAACAAACAAAATTTTACAAAAATTTTTCTCTAAATGCAAATTAGAAAAGATCCATACAAGTCTTATCTGTTGTTCTCGCTTTTGGATGCCATGCTGAATGTTACGAAGTTCCTGCGCCAGCCTGTCAGTGTCAGCCCCTGGTTGCATTCCCTTTTCCCTCATCTCTGATACTATCTTTAAAGTGTTCAGCTTTCTCTCCAATTGCCTGAGCTGCAATTTCATGTTATTCTGGGCAGCATTCATCACTGCAGGCACCTGCTGATGGTTTGCTTGGAATGGGGCGTACAGTGACATCTGTAATCATCGTACATACATATATATTGTCACATTACGAATTATAGGTGGTAAAAGAATGTGACGTGAGTACTTAATCTATAAAATAAACATCCTGGTTATGTATTTTTGCACTTGGCGAAATTGCCAAGTCGTAGTCCCAATGTTGGCAGTGAGGTTCGCAACAGTCAAGTCGCATCGAGGAACATTCACTGACCTTGGTACCTTATTCAATTCACAACTACAAAGTGGGTTGGTCGCCGGACGGCGTGGCCTTTGGCCACCGACTGATTAATCCGCACTCTTTATAAAACTATTAGAAAGATGAAGACCTCCAATAAGACCAAGCATTGCTTGAGGAAAGGGCCAACGCCAGTGAGTGTTACTCAAGATTGGAATACTTGAAGGGTAAATTTATAATTAATTAATTTTTGAAGCATTCATTTTCTAATATTTCTAATCCTAATTGTATCGTAAAAATTTATCTTGTTCCAGGAAATAAGTTAAGATTTCCCTTCTTTCTACTTTTTTTATTTACTTCAACTTCTTCTTTAGTACCCCTGTACAGTAAAACCCCATTAAAACGAACCGCGTTATACCGAAAAAATTGAAATTTTTTTCAAAATGAATTCCCTACAATCAATTTTTCATACAAAAATGAATTTATATAATGAAATTTCGTTAATATGCATAACGAAATTATTTTTGCCCCATACGAAAAAATACCGATCATTTACGTGCATATATAATGAAAAAAAAATATTTTACAATGAAAATATCGCAAAATATATTTTGGCCGATCATGTTTTCAAATTGTTTTATTGCTTTGGCATAGCGGGCCGGTCGGCGCGGGCGGCCCACTGCGCCCTTGTAAAACTTCTTCTTGGGATCATAATAGGCCCTTATAAAGCCATTTGGCATAATCTCCACTTGTCCAAGGTTGGATTTATTGCCCATTGTCAAAACAGATTGGAATGGCACCCTTCCCAAGCTCTGAAGCGTACACGTGTTCACGCCTCTAAAAACTGGTCTTATCTAGACCAGCTGGAGAAAACAAAACCCCCAAAATCGCGATCGGCATGTCACATTTTAGGGCACGCGCGCATCAGTTTTGTGTATGGTATCACCTGCAATGCTCGAGATGCCTATAATTTCATCTTCGTTTTTTATCTTCATTATCATCGTCAACTTATGTCACTTTTTACATTATAACTGAACATTTACATCGATTCCAATGAACTCTAATATTGCGTACAACATTTTCGTTAATGTGTTTATTTGACAGTTGTTTTCGTGTGTTTGTTTACTGACATTTATATGTACTAGTATTCCGTAATTTATTCCTTAAAATACATTTTTTAATATTTTGTGAAACCCTAAAATGGCTTCAGGTTGTGATAATTCCCGCAAAATTTTAACCTTTGATAAAAAACTATGATTCCGAATTCGTCTCTCTACAATTTAAAGAAATATGAAGATTGATTAACCGATGCGAAACTCTCAATGCTTGTAGCGCCTCTACAAATAAACAGTTAAAATTTAATGTTGTTTTATATTTGCATGACATTTTGAAATTTCCAAAAGTATCACCGAATTTTAGGTTAACTTATACTGTTTTGTAAAATGTTTCTAATTTAATTTCTTAATTATTATCAATTTGCTTATCTGTTGAAACAAAACTAAATAGATTATTCAGAGTTTTCTTTATATAGAAAATCCTTCTGTTTCACATACTCTCCTCTGATTCTGGTCCGTGGAGGATAGTCCGCCAGTTGGCACCTCACAACATATTAACACGCCATTTTTCTATTTGCTCATTCATTATTTCTTCTTTCACTCCACCTCATAGTAATCCACATTTAAAAAATAATTAACTACCTGTTGTACGTTGTTAGCATACCACATAGGTGAGCTTGGTTGGTTGATTAGTGATTGCGATGTCTCAGCACGAGATATTGGTCCAAAATTGCTAGCAGACTGTGGCTCAAATGGTACGTAATCATCATCTGTCAAAATTGAATCAGATCTCACAAACATGTCCCTTTGCAATGGAGCTGAAAACAAAAAATATTATGTTGCTGAAATATTGAACAATTATTAGTTACACAGGTAGTACGCAAGTAATCACAGAACTGTGATATGTCCCAAACTTGTGAGTTTGTGCGCATCTTCATCATAACCAATCTCAAAATTCTCAATTTTTTTTATATTATAACTAGTGTGAAAGCATATTAAGAGGTATTTTAATATTCTCATATATTATTTAAAATTGACATCTAACTACATTTCATTCAAAATAAGATTACATTTATATTATGATAATTTAAATGTGATTTTATGAAAAAAAAACTTCATAACAAAAAAAAACATTCTAGGTATCAATGATACCTAGAATGTAATAAAATTTAAAAAACCACAGACCAGTAAATGAATAGACATAATATAAAGTGTACACATAGGAGAGGGGTTTGGAACATTAGTTGCGGGACGAGGGGCATTCTACACACATTCTTGATGGAAACATATATCCAATAACTTATTAAGCGAGTTTCACTGTGTGCACTTACAAACTGTTATTTGGCCATAGGGTTGTTGTTGTTGTTGCTGCAAGGCTGAAAATTGGGCACGCTGCTGCTGAAGATAATTTGCCCTCTCGAGTTGTGCAATGATATCTTGCTTGCGTTTATATAGCGCACTGAGATTTTTATCTGCGCCAATATCCAACTGAGAACCGTGATTCATCAACGTTTCTTCACAATTTTGATTGAACCTTAAATAATGTATCAAGATATGTGTGAATTAGTGGACAAAAAATATATTATTGTTCATTGTGTGTGTATAATAATCCCTTGAATAATATTTAAATAAATTATATAAAGATAAATATACCCATTCGCTTCATTTATTGGTAGATTGTTATAATTTTCAGGTATGAAGTTTGGTTTAGGCAGGCCAATATTATGCGTGATAATATTTTGAGATGTTGTAGGAAGCATCCTAGTACCTGTGAGATTAAATTAACAGAAAATTATTTTTTAAATTCAACTGTTGTAATATTTATGTTTTTAAAAAAATATATATGCAAATTGTAGTTGACACAAGACATTGTAGAATTTAAATGAATATTTTTGCACCGGGCGGACAGCTGGTTAACTGGGGGAGAATGTATATGATTTTATGAAACTAAAACATTTTTTAATGTAAAGTTGTGCTGTGATCAAATAACAATATTTCTAACAAAATGATTAATTTTACGATAATATAGTCATCATAAAGAAAGTACCGGTTGAAAACATGTCATAGGAGAATATCGGTCTGAAAAATTGAACATCCGAATAAAGCAAGCTTGGTTGAAAAGCATTTGTTTAATCGTTCAGAGAAGATGAATTGATGGAATGAAGATGATCTGTAAACTCGTTTAGGTTTGGAATTACATCAATACAACTTTTGAGTCAGTCAATCATTGTGAAATAAAATAAAGAATATTTGAGATTGAAAACGTCAGCTTCAATGATAAAAAATTTGTTCTTACCAGAAGCCATGTTAGTCGCTTGGTGCTGGTAGTTTGTAGCAGAGTAATCTCTGATGTTGTTTGGATCAAATGGTACAACAGATTGGATAGGATACATCTGAGGAAGATCACTTTCATTCTGAATAGGAAAATTCAACGCTTGGTAGTTTGTGTGCGCTGGTTGTTTTAGATTACCATTTGCTTTTGGCAAATGATATTGAACATCATTTTGATGAATATTTTGGTATGTATTTAATTCTCCTGCTGTTGCACTGTTATTATTTACTGTATTAGTAGCTTCAGGTCTCAGTGTCGGTGGAGAATAATTCACATGTTTTTTCCGATGCTTCGGCCTGTATCTGAAATAAGTATAAGAATAAATTTTTACTAACGCCCATAGTAAAAAATCATTCGCGGTTTGTTGATACATCAAATTTACTACTGTCAAAGCATAGATGGAGATGTCTGTAAGTGTGACAAATAATCATGAAATATGCTTTATTTATGCGTTATCTATGGATTTTTTTACCTAGGCGTTAGTTATCTGTCATTTTGGTGGTGAAATCTTTTCATATTATGTGTAATTAAACAACGAGATCATCATTGGACAAACTCTCATCACGGGATAAAATAACGGGATACTGAATGATTCATTATCATATGCAACACTCAACATATTGTATACTGACACATTGTGTCAGATGACTTTTAGAACTGCTTTGAAAAGTCTGCCATTGATTCTCGTTTTTACTATAGGATATTTGCAGAGTAAAATGACCTTACTACGGGATGTACTTTCGAAAAGTAAATAATTTTTTTACTAATGATCAAACAACCCATTTTCACCAAATTTTTTACTATGGTAAAAAATTACTACTAATCACACAACCGGCCCTTAGAGTTAAAAAAATTTCGTAATGCTCCCTGTTCCCTACATTTTTCCAATTTGAAATTCTAAGCATATTGCACTCTTTTAAACCGAGACTAATAGTTAACTACATACTTCTAATATCACCTAAAGAACATTATTTGTTTTGCAAATCTTACCAAAGAGAAAGGTTTTGATAGAAAGAGACGACAATAAATGGTCGATTTTTTTGCATTCAAGACAAGCTGCCAAAATAAAACTCATTTGTAGAGTTTTATCAATGCTTTATTGTAATAATATTACAGAATAAAATAATATTTGGGTTGTCATTTGAGTTAATTAAATAATTTATTGAAGTACTTACGTACAGGATTTTTAAACTGGTATAAGATAAGATTTTTCAAAGAGAAAACCATTTATATCAAATATTTACGCAACTTCTTCAGTCAATTCGTTTTAAAAACCAATGTTGTGTTATTATTCTAATTATATTTCAATCATTTCAGTTTTTCCAAATCAATTTTTTTTTTTTCATATATCTGAACAAGGAGGTGGGGAAATACGGGATGTAGGATGCATGGAAGTAATTTGGGAAAGGAATAGGAATAGAGTACAGGTGGGCTGAAGGACCAACCAGGACCAGAAAGAAACACGGCTCACCTGAGAAATGTTTCATTTTTTATTTGGATTTTCTTCACTGAAGCCACAAATCTTCTGGATTCAGAACATGTACTCTGTTGTTCCGCACAAAATACTCTTATTTATACACTTTGGTGAAAGCACGAAGTGTAACACAACAAGCACAATAGCAATGTAGCGAAAAACCAAACATACACAGTACACTCTAACAATTTATCATTCCCACACGGCAGGAAGATAATGCACGCAATTTTCACAGCCTACCATACCACTGATAAACGATAACTGTCAGTTGTCAGTTCAAAGTTTCAACATCCAATTGAACTGCTCTAAAACCACAGAAAAAGGTCATATTGTGTTCACGTGCACGCGAGACGGCGATCGACGATCGATAAATCATAAAGATCAAACAATATCTATAAAAATATATTTGGAGATCAGTCAAAGTACCTAAATATCTAGTGACACATGAATTCAACATTCAAAATTATTGTGTCAAATGTGTTTGTTGGTTTTGTTTAATATTATCGATTTAAAACACCACATTGTTTTGTGATGTTTGCTTCATAACTACGAAACATTTTGTTATGTTTAAAAGACAACAGTGCTATAAATATATACAGAATATAAAACTGTGATACCTTACAAAATAATGTAAATAAAATGTAATTTACGAAATTTGCAACTTATTTTATGAATAAGTACAAGACTAATTCATATTATAGTTAAAATATGCGTGAAAATTTATCTTATCGTCATATTTAACTTAACCAATATCAAACGTATCTAACTTCAAATTAACAATAAAATATTTATCTTTTTTAAGACTGAAACATATACAAAATTAATTATTGTGTTTATGATATAAAACATTGTTTTAAATAGTTATACCTCAAAGCATGTGAGTAAATACAAAGTGTTTTAAAACCATTAAAAAAATTTATATAGTTATGAAAATTTAATGGTTTACAAATGTGGTTCTTGTCACGTCATGTTTATCTGCCGCGTATATAAACCAAATCAACAGATTTTAAACAACCAAATTTCTAAATACGCAGTTCTGCGCCAAGGCAAAAATATTGCTACACCCACGTACTTATCAAGCTCGTCCTCGCTGTGTGCAAATGTGCAGGAGTCACCCCTAGGACAGGTTCCCCGCTGCAGGATAACATGACACATGGACACCTTGTACTTAGTGGGAGGAGAGGCAGCACCCTGATGCGAGGGAGAGTGCCCCGCCCCTCCGTGCTGCGCAGCCCCTTGGGAATGTTGACTCGGACTTGAAACTGCAACACAATATATATTTTTCATAAATAAATTAAATGTATTTTTCTTCAACAAATCATGTTTACTATTATATATTATAAATTAAAACAATATGAATAGTAAAATATTTCAGTGTTATAATTATTATGTTTTACAAATAAAGATTATATATTAGTTTGATATCATTAAAGAAATTGTTTAATGAATACTAATCAACACCTAATATGTTATTGTCTCTTTAAAATACCCATTCTGTTGTACATGTATCAAATAAGCATTGGTTTAATACGAATAATATAACATATATGCACCCATTGACCTGTGAAATTTTTTTTACATATTGTGCTCGCAATATCTCTGCTTGTAGTCAAATCTCAAACTCCAAATTGTCGGTGTATAATATCATAGTACTGTTTTGGGTTGAAATAGAAGATTTTTATCTGGTAATCCACCAGAGATATTTAGGCTTGAAAAGCGCAGTTTTCGTAAATTTCCAATCTTTGAGAATTTTTAGAACAGGGTATAATTTGGTGGTAACAACCAGTTCATACCGCTTTGTAAAAAAAAAACTTTTGACATCTAGACTTTAACCCTTCCTGCAAAAAAATCTCCGTGAAGATGGAGCTTTTATAAAATGAAAGCTAAGAATTATGGCTGAATTTTCACACTGTGGGGAATGCATGTGGGTGAAAATGTGTATAAACAATCTTGTAGCGCGTTTCTTTCTGAACAAATTCCTTTTAACCCCATTTTGATATGTCAAATAGGAGCTGAGATATTTCAGTTTCCACAGACTCTTTACATTGCAAAATATGCTACGCTCTGTAAAAAAATATGGCCGCCACGTAAAAATAATAAAATTAAAATGATAGTCATTGTTTGGGACATATATTTTTTGTGCAAATACATATTCATTTTGAACGAAAATAATGCACTGTTCCTTCCCCCCCATTTCTTTCCCCTCCCAGGAATCGACTGATCGGTAACCTTGAACAAGTGTGGTTACATGTGAATTGAAAGAATTACAATATTATACAGTTGAGACTTCACATCTAAAGCGTCGGAACTCGTCGTCGTCTAAAGGAACCTAAGATGAAATATTGAATTAACATACAGTCCACATTATGGGGGTGCCAGCAAAATCGGGATTGTGGTGAACGCCAAACTCCTTCCGTATCCTGAATTCTTAAGGCATCTATGCTTACACGCAACAGTCATTTTGAACTACCAATAAGTTAGGGTGATTGCACAAAAAATATGAGATTTTTTAAAAATGATCAATCAACTATTTATTTAATTTCCGGACTATTTCATATGGAATGACCCAAATCTAAACCAGATTTAATAATATGGATAAAAATATGCCACAAACATTAAAAAGTATACTATTTACCTTGAAGATTGGTAGCTATGAGATTTTTTTAAAATGATCAATCAACTATTTATTTAATTTCCGGACTATTTCATATGGAATGACCCAAATCTAAACCAGATTTAATAATATGGATAAAAATATGCCACAAACATTAAAAAGTATACTATTTACCTTGAAGATTGGTAGCTGAGTTACTGATCCCTGGCTGTGACTGTGTTTTGCTGTTTGGATTTCTATGTTGTGTATGAGAATGATTATGATTCGTATCCCGATTTGCATTCCCATGTTGCCAAACAAAGTGAACAAGTCCGACTACGACGATCCTCACAGCTTCCAATGCATGTGATAATGCCTGCCAACTGGGAGCTCCCAATTCTGTTAACACAACAGTCATTTTTGGCAACCATAAGCATTCAAATTATATAACATATTTATTAAACAGTAAGTTCATAACCTAAAATGCAAATATTAAGCTACAACATAAAATATTTACGACGCCAATGCAACACATTTCTGATGTGGCACGCAATTTTATGGTGCGTGTACGTGAATGATAATCTCTTGTCTCAAAAGATCTGTCAGTAAAGTCGTGTCATTCTATTCTGTATACATTACGATAGACAATGACACATAGCTCGCTTTCCGCTCAACTCTGCACTTTATTGTAACATTTTATGCATCTTTTGAGAGAAGTCTCCGAGACAAGTTTCATCCGTGTACCATTAAACTTATCTCTTTTTAGAGCCTAATAATTGTGTTTCATGAAAAAAAAATACAGTACTTTTGATTATCCCGGATGGATAGTAAATAAAAATCCCAGATAATCGAATTTTTAAATGTTCAACAATATACAAAAATCATGCACTCCGCGCGCCTATTGACGTACGAATGTATGTACTTACCAAAAAAAAAAAAAAAAAAGGCACACGTGTGTGCATTTATGATCAGCACAAAGGGGATATTATTGCTAGGATGTCAAATAACGTTCATTATACAAATACATTATTTAACACAATAATTTTTAATATAAAAACCTATTCATCACCACAATTCAATGTCCAGATCGGCCACAAAATATTAATTTTAGCACTTAATAATTTAAAAAATAAAATATTGAATCATTTAGAGAAATAAGAAAGTATTGGATTGTTTTCTGCCCTTTGCTGTTTTCTGACGAATTCTACTTAGAATATTTCTCAACAACATTTTTTCAGTGAGAGTTCTGTCATCCTTCTGCTCAAGATAGTTAACCATTTAATCATCCAGAAGACGAGTTAAAATCGCCCTGCAACTTTAATTCGTCGTAAAAATATTTTACTTTGGGCTGCGTAAATAAAAATAAACTATGGCACCCCTGACAGCAAATGCTGCCGCCTTTGTAATTTACCACGCTGCGAGCTATTGTACACATGTGACAATGACAACTTACTAGACACAAGTGATGCTCATAAAGAAAAAAAAAATGTTTTGAGAGATCACTCTTCGGAGATCATGGACAGCTGACGTGCTTGAATTTTAAAACATGTGTTTAGTGGCCGTTGTGAACAATGTGGCACATTTAAAAAAAAAAAATAATAAGTCCCGGTTAATCCGCATCCCGGTTGATCCGATCCCGGATAATCGGGAGTCTACTGTATATGGAAAAATTAGCAACTTGCCTAGGTTACGCATAATTTAAAAAAAAAAAAAATATTGACAAAGAAAACAATACAGTAAGAATCAAAGTCCTTTTAATTTCATAAAAATGAAAATATTTCATAAATCGCAAAATATTTAATATTATATATAAACATAAAGAAATCTTAAATTACAGAAGGTTAAAGAATCGCTATGTATCGCTGTTATATTATATGATCCAAAAATAATGTAAATAGAAAATACATATATATAATATTATTTAAAATCAAGTAAAAGACACAATAAAAATACATTAGAAATGTATGAATAATCCGCAATAATAAAATAATGAAAGAGAACGCATTCTTCATATTTCCAGCTTAGTAATGAATTTTAAAAATCACTTGAAATATTTATACCAATTTAGACAGACCAAAGAATACATTGTAAAATAATATACTGATATTATAAATATACCCATACTTTAATCTCACAAGCTAATTGTAAAATAATATTTAAATTTTTGCTTGATAATAAGCTCAAAAAAAACAAACAATTTTACAACAAAACAAATTATTATAATATTTTTGAATATTACAACCGCCACAGTTCAACAAATAGCATAAACATTAATATAATAAATAAGAAACATAGTGTTCCACACTCATTGTATTTTCAAACCATTAGTGATCACCCACGTTAAATTAAAGTGGGAAATAACTCACCCGCGCTTGGATCTATAGCAGCCAGAAGTTCCAGATGCGGACTGAGTACACTCAACCTTGCAGGGTCTCCTGTTCTCTGTAAGGCAATAACAAGCTCTTGTACCGACTGAGCAAAGGACTGCGGTGTCTGCAGTTTGTCTATGATGCTCTGCATGTGTGACTTGTGGGCGGTGTCACCGTACAGCAAAGCGCTCCACTGATCAGGGGCAATACGGAGTCCCGCCTCTGTAGCTATTTGCACTATCTGCGCATCGTGCTCTCTTCGCAGAGCTTCGTATGTCCGGAACTCTTCTTTCAACTGCATAAGTGAAGAATCACTCTCTCGTTTTGATACCTGCAATTTACACTTCCTCAATATATTGATCGAATACAAGATTTGGAGGAATTATTAAAGAAAACAATGTGTATTAAATAACATGAAAGTCAAACCTCAAAGTATTAGATTATTTCTAATTCACAAACCTATTAAATTATACAATAAATGCATGTGCTGTGCAAAATTGCCAATATAGAAATATAAATATAAATTTAGAAAACAAATAAATAAGCTGACAAATAGTTTACCTTAAAACATGAAGCCCGATATAATAACTGGACTACATGACCGATGCTTGTTTTCGATGCTTGCGGAAAATGTGGTTCTAGCCTCTGCACCACAAACATCACCAACACCTGAAGATTTTTCAAAAATGAACATTACTCATTTGGCTGATTTCAATGTCACTAATACTACTCAATTATATCTATAAGTTTTACTATAGTAAAAATCCTTTAAAAAGCTATCAAAATTAATTAGCACTAACAATAATTGTAATAAGGAGGAACTTGTTTATAAATTTTTGCCGCTATAAGCTATCAATAATAGTATAGAAGCGTTGAAAAATTTGAATAGTTTGTAGAAAATAATCTGAAATGATTGCACAAATTATGTAAAAACTATGTTAGTTGCAATAACAAGATACAAAAGAACATTATAATTAGGTATGTATGCCTCCTTCAGATTTGTGCAAGGAAGTCGATTGTATACATATAGACTAATTAAACTTAATACAATACCTTGCGAGACAATGCAGATCCATCTTCTAAGGCTAATAATACAAGTTTCAACACTTCTTCTTGCATAGCTGGACCGAGGAACTGGCATCCTCTAGCCCTCACTGCAGCCCATAGATTAGCACTCAATTGCTGTGGATTCTGAAAAAATGATTGAATATATTTCAAGATTCACAATAGTCAAAGAGAAGATTGGAGAGACTTAATTCAGTTTTCAGTGGCGCTATTCAGTATCCAACTATTAATACAGAGATGTCAATCAAAAACTTATAACTTAACATAGATTTTGAGAAGACCAGTTGACAGAAGTAAAAATAAGAGTAAAACAGAGTCGTATTACCTATTCTACCTCTATTCAGAAATAATATTTGAGGAGGTTCTCCGTGAACGATGATAATGTTTCTAACAGACTCAAAGATAGGTCTTCAAGTGCTACTTACCTGAAAGGGTTAATGCATGCTGAGCATATGGTTTCCACAAGACAAAATACATGAACATTCATTAGCGAACAAAATGAAATGGATATTGACAAGTTATACACAGATGGAACAGAATTGGAAAGAGTAAAGAAAATAGTCCCTATTCATATGTCTTAATTAATTGGATGGAGATTAAATGAAAACTGGGACCCCTCTATGAAAATTAAATGTTGTATTTAGCAAGCTCGAGCTGCATTCTTCCTTATTGTACCTATCGTGTGTCTATTGAAAAAGTATTAGTATAAGTCCGAATGAGAAAGGTACGATGCTATGTGTTTCCTGTAGTGTCCGATCAAAGGTTATTTTTTGGCCGAAGCCGATTGTTCGTCTCTTGCCATAACTTCGAAGCTTCAATCTTACTTATAAATCTTAGAACACTGACTAGAAAGAATACATAATATTATACATTGTAACTTAGTTTTCTGCATTATGGTGTTGATAATAATTGTAAATTTAATAAATAAATAAATTGCAGTTTTTCAAAAATTAAAAAAAAAAAATATTTCAAATAACACAACAGTAGCATAGTACCAAACCAAGTTTGGAGCATTGCAATTTTACTAAATTAAATGCTATTATTTACTCAGCAACAATGAAAAAAAGTATATAAGAAAATTTAAAAGTAACAGTCTAAATTAGATTAGAAATTGTCTCATAAATAATTAATTGAATATCTAGAACTTTGATCAATCAAACGCACATTATTTTTGTCTTATGTTAGCATATATAGTTAAACTCTGTCATTCGTAATAGTTTGGGCATTTTTGGCACTTTTCGGCAGCTAAATACAAAACTTCGGCCAAATCTTCGGCAGATTTTAGCCCATTGCAACTGAAGGTGGCCGAAGCCAAAGTTTCAGTCGGACTTTAGTTCCCTTATAAGGAATGTAATCGTGGACATTTATCGGAAGTAATGCTAAAGCGACTTTAAGTACGATTACTAAAATGCCGAATCAAATGCGAAAGAAAAAAGAAATCATCAAAACAATAAAACTAGGAAATTACTATACTAAGACCATATCATGAATAAGACCATATCCAAAAAAATATCATTCAAGGCTAAATTGCTAACAGAAGACGTTCTGGAATTCTGAAAACATTCTGGCTAAAGAGCATCGGTTTGACAAGTTCTCAATCCAACTATTTCGGCCTGCAAATAAAATAATAATTGCCAACATGATTGTTAACATTTGTTAAGCGGGCAAGCGCTAAAAGAAATAGAAGACTTTTCTAGACAGATCTAAATAGTCAAGTTATCGTATATAGTTATACAAGTCTACATTTGGTTCCTTTCCCACGGTTATGCATTCTTCAATCTCATATTTCCACACCGGAGAGTGCATCTTAACAAATTAAATGTATCATATGACACAAGATAGTGACTCCTGTTTGTGGGCGGTTATCACAATATACTAAGAGCACAAAATTCAGATACATTTCAAAACAAAAATTAGAATGATGATGAAGCAACTTCGCATAATTTAAAATATTTAAAAGAGATAATATTCATGTTTAAACCTGAGTTGAACTAGTAAAGAACTTCAAATGTTTTTAAAAGTTTAATAATATTTGATTTAGAATTTTTAAATTCACTGTAAAATGGTAAAATATTGAGTTTAACACAGTACCTGATGTTGTAATATTAATTCAGAGACAGTGCGTTCTCCGAGAGAGCGAGCAGCGCGGTACGCTCGACCTCTACCTTCCTCTTCTGATAGAGCACATTGCACAAGGGTAACCAGTTTACGTTGCATTGGTTTGGACAGTTTGTTTGCGCTCAAGCCACCTACATAAAAAAAAATTATAAACTTGTGTTAATTAAAATTATTCAATTGAAACAAACTTGTGAAACTTTAAATAAATTTAATTCAAAATCTTCTACCTCTATACTATTTTACACATTTAATTCCATTAGGTGAAGTAAGAGCGAGTGCACACTGAGGACAGAATAGCCGTGCGACAGTTCGCCACCAACTGTTCTATCGTTTGAAAATTTTATCGTCATTCACTGCCATAGACCCCGCCATCACGACAGAAAGTCGTCGGTGTGAACTCACACTTATACATAGACTTTATATTAGCTGTTGGCAACAATGTTTGATTTCACATAAATCCTATTCTCAAAAGATAAACTTTGATAAGATATATGTGAAATATTTTCCAAATCATAAATTGTTTAGAAAACAAAATTGCTCCACACATGCTTTAACAATAAGTAAGTTTTTTTAAAAGATCTTTTTTTTTATTTTGCACATATAGGGAATAAATTGGTTTTAACAACCACTACGTGAGCTAATTTGCAAAAAGAAAGAAATGAAAAGCATGATTTAAAAAATAACAATTGATGAACAGAATAACATTTGAATGAGAACGAACCATTTCCATTAAACTTGAGATAGCGTGCCAGTTCTTCAATACACTGAATGCTGAGGTCATAACAACGCCTTTCGTCTTCTGGAAGAGATCGAATAATTGGAGGATGGTACGGTTGAGCTGGTGCTGATACACCAACCAATTGGAGAAGAGCTGTGTTGACCACCAGATTTTCTATGTCCGTATTTATAGTAGTCTGAAAATGAAAAAATATTAAGGGCGTGCTATCATTTTTCCAGTTTGAAATTTGAGAAATTTTACGAGAATTACATATACTTTCAAGATGAGGCTAATAATTAAATTCTTATAAGTATCAGAGAAATTCTTAAAGACGTTATTTGTTACGTAAATCATGCGAGAGAGAAAGGTTTGAATAGCAAGAGGCGACAATAAAATGTTTGATTTTCTCGCATTCGATACAAGTGCCAAAAATAACTGGAGTCTTTTCATATTAATATATAGGATGAAATAAAAATGTGTTTTAATTAATCCACTGAAAAATAAATAATTTGTTGGAGTACCCAATTAATATATATGAATATGTTTTGAAATCAGACAAAGCACCTTACATATATTTAGATGGTCGTTTAAATCAATGTTCTAAATATAAAATTATTAAATAAGATGCATTTTCTGGTTTTGTTTAATATTATCGATTTGAAAGACCATGTTGCCGTTTTGCAAGTTGTTAGTTTCATGAAACAACAGCTAGTGTTTAAAAGACAACAGCGTTATATACAAACGAAATGTTTAATTGCAATTTCAAAAATTAAAGCAATAAAATGTTTACTTTATTCAAGAAAACATTGTTTTCCCTTAAAATCAGTATAAAAAAACTTTTAGTTTATGAAATTTGTTACTGGTGTTACTACTAAGTTCAATATTAATTCATATTGTGGGTAAAATATGCTTGAAAACATGTATTTTCAGCATTTTTAAACAAAAATTATGAGAGCGGACCTGACGTCTATTATGGCCGCTGACAATCAGCGATCTTACGGTAATAAATAAAATCAAAAATACACATTATTAGGATCGATATAAATATTATTTAGTAAGAAATTAATGTGTTTTTGATATAAAACTTGATTTTAAATAGTAGGTGAAGCCTTAAAGCATGTGAGTAAATATAATATATTATTTAAAAACGTATTTTTTCACCAAAACAAAGTAAATAAAATGTTTAAAATGTCAAAAATTGATAATATGGCCTGCAAATTTAATGGTTATAACTCTATTAATTTTTAACATCTTGTAAATTTGTTTCAATCGAGATTTTCCTCCATAATCTTAGTTTTAAGATTATAAGAAAATATATTTTGTTTATGCAAAAATTTTCCATATTAAGATAATTTTGTGGCACATGGAAAATGTATCTAATGGTCGCAGTCTTTCTTATAATGCTTGTATTGTCTTAATTATGGCAAATAACATTCAGTTTATTAGTTTTAAATTAACGTCAAGGTCCTATCTAAGTAATAGTTTTAAAAAAATAGTGTATAACTTCCAATATAAATCAATAATAAAAACCCAAAATTTTGTAAAAAACGTGAAAATTTAAATTGTTATTGAAAGTCGCGCCTTAATATCATAAATATATAATATTCAAGTAAAATATTATTTTTAAACAATATGTCATTAATAAGAATTGTCCTTTCAAAATAGCAGTATTTTTATTTGTCTAAGCTTATTTACATTTACTAAAGATAAATAAAGTATGAAGCAAACACATAATTATTATTGTATACAATACAGCTAGGCCACTTGCACCATTGCAGCTGGGATGCAGTGTTGCATGCTAAGACAATGGATTTTTATCACAAAACAAGTTTTAAATAACCAAGAAACAATTTTAAAACAAAACAAATTCATTGGATGTGTCAAGAAAATAATCAGACTTTGCTCACATGATGTGGACCAGGTTCGTAATAAGGGGTAGGTTTTTTTCAGTCCCGATAAACCAGATCATGCAATCTTATTTTACATTGCAGAAATATTAATGCGTATTCCACGCCTTTTTTAGTCTTTTGCATCACAATTCTTTTAATTATCTTCTTTTTTTTATTTCAACTTTATTACGACAAAGGAAACAAAAATTCGATGAGAATGTGTTTTCACTTTATATTTTAGGGGGTCACTGAGGTTTCATTATTTTTATATTTATGATGTTTAATAAGTCTTTATTGATTTCATTAAATATTCTTGGAACAACACATTCTCTCGTTCTCTCACCGTACACATTGTTCGCAATCGGTACTCTCATGGTTCAACTCGACGATCTGGTAGAATAGTTATGATGAGGGTCAGTATATATATATTTACATTATTTATCAACTCTTTGAACTACTACGTGTTACTTTTTTCAACTGGTAAGATTTTGCATATTGTAAATAATTGACGCAACTTTGATTTTATCAATATATGTTTTATAAGTTAGTCCATAGCTACTCGCTCCATAACTTATAACCGAGTCGACCATCGCAAAGTACAGTGAGTACAATGTGGCCCGGGAGGTACATAATCTTAATATATAAAATGCACTTAACATAAAGATTACATATGTATTAATGTAAATAATTTTTAACGTACAGAGAAGCATGTTAAATATAAAAACATTTAACTTGAAAAATTTACTAAAGTGAAAAAATATTCTGGTCCCGATAAAATGCTGTATGATTTTATTAATTTTTTTTTTTTTAACATGAAATAAAAAAGGCTTAACGTGAAAAAATTTTAACACTCAAAAGAACAAAAAATATACCGACTGCCACATTGTCACCAAATTGTTAACTGTGACTTTATGATTCAACTTCCTTTTAACAAGGGTGTTTACACATTTTTATACTTCGATAGGTAGGCCTGGTATAAATTTTGAATGTGCATTCTATTTGTGTAAATCTAAAATTTAGGTTCGATCGAATATATTTACGGCGGTGATATAAAAACATTTTGTATTGTATTTTTTTGGATTATCGGTTGCGATAAAGTTTCGGAGGCGGAGTTTAAGTTTCAAGACTGCAAGGAGAGCGACCATCGGCGTCTAACAGCCCAGTTTCACAATGGTTGGTGTATTTTTATTTGCATGGATTTAATTAATGTATTCAACATTACCAATAGAAAACCCAGGACTAGCTATCGAAGGGTACATACGGCAACAAAGGGAAACATCCGATAATAAACAATCAATACATACTAGCGGAAAAGCAATCGAGCATTGTCGATTGCTTGCTGCTAGGCGACTACTGTGGCTGCTTCGCAGCCAGGGTTTCCGTAGAATCCATTTTTCAATGCGGCAATCATAAAAAATTGAGACCAACATCAAACACGATAGGCCTCAAAAGTTTCAAGATCAGAACCTTAACTAATGGAAAAAGCTGATGTATTTGCAGTTCAAATGGAAAGTGAATTAACATTTTTATTACGACTTCAAAAACTTTTTTTTCTTGTTAACTGTAATTCTTTTAACATAAAAAAATATTTCTGTCATTTTATGTTATAATTCTTTATATTAATCAACTGTTTCAATTATCAGTCTGCATAATTAACACATTCTTTGTTTTTTATAGGTACATCTGTAGAACACATTTTGAAATAAAGTTTTTTTTTTGACTTATTCATTTTTTTGAGAAAAAAAACCAACAATATGTCTTGGATTCACCATCGGTCTGATTCACTTCTATCCAGAGGACTTTTATTCGAAATTTGTGTATGCAGATGCCAAAATAGGTCCGAATGGATGTTTCAAAATGTATAGAAAAAATATTGATGAAACTTTTTTGCTCTAACTTTTTATTTATGCATTTTTAGACAATGGTACGTATTTACAGCATTACCGATACCGATATAAAACTGGTAGGTTATTTCATCGCTTTATATTTTATCTACAACAATTCAATATAACTAGAATTTTCTTGATCCTATAGGTAACATAACACATGTCTGTCATGTGTCATCACCAAAGACACCTGGCGACCACTGTATATATCTCGCACTGTATCACCAAAACCATTATTAGGATTCTATCTACAACAATATTTCAAACATTACTTCTTTGTTCAGAACCCCGCCCATTCTGCTTTTTATATATCATCATTTTTGAATTTTCAAAATAAAAAAAAATCTTCCGACATGTTCATCAACACATTTTGAAATGTTGCGTGCTGCTGACTGTGCGTCAGACGCATTCTCTAAGGGCCAGTTGTGTGATCAGTGGTAACTTTTAATTAAAGCAAAAAAGGGATCGTTGGAAAAAATACAATGATTAACTAATTTTATTCTCAAATATCGGATGGTAAAAATCGAAAAGCGTTGGTTAAATATGGCAGACTTTTCAGTTATTTCAAAAGTCATCATTAATATATGACAATTCGTCCAATAATAATCTCATTGTTTAATATACATTAGCACATAATCCGGAAAAAAAATTGCCTGAAAAGTGACAGATTTCGAACACAGAGGCGAATAAATTCGTAGATAAAGCATATTTAATGATTATTTGTTTTGCCACGTTGTGAGGCGAGATTGCTTCGACAGTAGTAAATTTGACAGACCAACAACCTGCAAAAGTTTTTTACTACTATAGTAAAAATTTACTATAGTAGATATATAGTATAGTATATAGTTTTTACTACTATAGTAAATTTTTACTACTATAGTAAAAATAAATTTTTACTACTATAGTAATAAATGGTCAAAATTTACTACTGATCATGCAACCGGCCCTAAAAGATGGCCGACTTACGCACAATACATGTGGCCTGTAATATGATCATACACATTTGCTTATATTACAACACAGTGTAGAACCAAGAGAATTACAGAAAGAAGAACGCAAACAGAAGGACCTTTTTTGTTTCAGTACAGGAAAATGGGTCAGAAAGAATTGATACGTCGTTCGGATTACAATTGTTTGTCGCATAAATTTTTTTCAGCAGCAATTGTGTTAAAATTGACGCTCAATTCAACATTTTTGTAAATATTATTTATTAAGCTTACTCTGTTTAATTGTGATCAGTATCCCGGTGACTTCCCCCTTTAAACTGTATAGTAACAGTGGTCTCGAGCCTCAAAGAATAAACTTGAGTCAAATGAATCGAGATTATGCATACAATAGATTTCATATAAAAATAAAAACTGTTTAAAACATAAATATTTCACCGAGTGTTGAACTAGATTCTGAGTGTGATAATAGAGTTAATAATTAAGCTTACAAAAATATGCTGACTATACTTTCCAGCTGAACTGGGAAAAGGACAAGTTAATGAATATTGGTAATTGTTTATTGAATCATCAGATAATTAAACCAAATATTACCTAAAGCATTATTACAGTTAATCATCGAAAACCCAATAAGTGAACAGTAGCAATTAAAACACTAAAATTCTGTCACACTGGTTCGATTTAATTAATTGTTTTCGTGTGCACATCTTGGGATGCAAATGATTTACAAATCAACCACACCTGAATTGTATTAATTAGTGTTTTGTAAAAGAATCACAAAAACTTCTAAACTTAAAAATGAGAATAAATTTTTTTAGCAAAATTAATTTCGAGGTTAGATGATTGTGCAAATGGTATGCAATGTTCATAATAATTGCAATTAAAAGTTCAAAGGTCGTAATTATTGTTCATTCTCACCTGATCGAAGGGGCATTGTTTCCGATGTAGATGGGCCAAGCAAAGTTTGCAAACCGTATGACCACATCCTAAACTCACTGGACTCCTCGGAGCTGAGCCGAATTCTCGACAGCAAATAGGACATGTGAGAAAATCTGTCCATTGTGGAGCCTGGATTGGCATTATCCTGTTGGCGTAACGTTTGTGTTAACTTCAATCGTATAAAATCATAAAAGTATAGCTAAATAATCAAAATGCATTATTAAAATAAAAATGTATTCATCTTGGTAAATGACGTTCTATCTGCCACCTAGACAACTATGCGCAGATAGTATTGTGCACTAAAATATTCGGTTGGCTATTGCGTGATCGAAATATGAACAAATTTAAGAATAGTATACGTGATCAAGAACATTAAAATCATAATCTACCTTGTATAAAAACACTATAAATAATCATCACAACAACAACACGAACTACAGACAGAACCCCTCCGAAAAACGACGCCACAGAATAACGAGTGATATAGATGAGGAATTGTGTTTATCACACACTAATCGTATTCCCAAGAAAAAGTAGGGAAAAAGAATGTTGAATTTGTTTTTTTCCGGCGAGTTAGACAATGAGTCGAGTACCTGGCGTAAATGCATTAAAACGGTTTACTAGAGTACAACTTACGGTCCTATCTTTCTTTTCTGTCCCAGTAATAAAATAAAAGGTATTGCGACTGTAATATTGATATAGCCCTCATCCTTTTTCAACATCTTCAGATATTTTTTTCTTATTCTTTTAAATATAAGAGATGCATACACGGACTACATGTCACATCAATATTTTTACTTTTAAAAATGAATTAAATATCACAGACCTATGTTCTGAATAATCACAACTTCACAATAAGAATGTGTTCTCCTAATAATATTCTTACTATTTTAAAATTAATATAAACGCTTGTGCTATGAAAATAGAACTAACTTGGGGTCTACTAGAATGAGGCTTAAACCTCTGACCATTGGATCATTAGGTATCATAAGCATTATTCATATCATTATTAGTATCATAAGTACTAGACCAACAAGTACGTCATTGCATACCCAAATTGCAATGGTATTTATACAGAAAATTTTCTAATTGTCTGAAGGCGTTCATGCGTATTATTATTTTAATGGGAAATTCATGATCTATTGATAAATAAATATTAAAACTTTCGAAACTCCTTACAGGTAGTTCTATTTTATTCTGCTATCAATTTATCGGAGCCACTTGACGTCATATCAGTTACCAACCGATAAAAATTGTCGTCAGTCCTTAATACGTAATATCCAAACGATACTTAAGTAATACGTATTTTTATGTTATTTTGAGAATATTCTGATTAATTATTTCACTTGCATTAACCGGTTAGGTTAGGTTAGGTTAGGTTATAGGTTTTATTGTAATGAAAAAGATGGCATTGTTTTAAATTTTAATACTAATACGTTTAAAAACTGTTGCTGTACAACTTCCCTTTGTAATAAAATAATAAATTCAATAAAAATAAATAACGGCTCAGAAGGGAAAGACAGTAAAAAATAGAAAAATTTATTTAAAAAAAACTCTTCAGGGAAAAATAATCCAATATACAGCGACTTGCAAGTAGCGGAGGCGATGAAGGCAGCGGCTGGTTGGCCCTAAAAATGGTCTCCTTCAGTGGCGCAATGCATCCGGCGGGAAAGGTAGCCTAGGTGGGCTGCGGCGGTCAATAGTTGCTGGTGGCAAACTCTTCGTTCGATGGTGGCAGCAACGGGGCAGCGGTTCGGCTGTATAGAAGGCCAAACGATCCGGCGTGGGCAGCGATAATTGTAATCAGTCCTGGGTGGCGGTGGCAATCTCGTCTATCCAGACAGAGGTCAACGGCATGAAGCTTCTGGGATGGCGGCGGTGGCAGCTATCGGCACGCTCTGGCAGAGTCGCTGGATTCACTCATACCGTCCTCGTCACCAGCAGAACTGGAAACCCTTTGTGTAGTGCCAGCGGTCCGTTAGCCCGTTTTGCGGCGGTGTAGTGAGGGAAGTCGCACACCCCTCCATTTGTAAGTCGCCCCCTCGTATCGGTCGTTGCTAATGACCAGCGTAAATTACCAGAGCGCGGTTGGGGTAATTTTATGGAATTGGGTCGCCTGTTCATGGCCCAGGTAACTCCAATCGCTGGGTCATTTCTTGGAATTCAGACAGCGGTAATTTCTGAAATGAACTTAAGACAGCGGAGACGGCGGTATTAGCATGATATTCCACACGTATCAAACATTGAAAAATTGATTTTATCAATTATTAAATTCATGCATCTCAGTAGTCTTGACCTAAGTATTGTGGCAAGGGAAGCTTGCCCAGCAACGTCGTATAAATATGTAATATCTTATAACATTGCACAATGAATAAAATAAACTATTTTTTTAAGGCGCGACTTGCAATAATAATTCATATTTTGGCGTTTTTTACGAAAATGTGGATTTTTATTATTCATTTATATCAGAAATTATTCAATAAATTTGACTGTTTTTTCAACTATTACTTAGATTGGACCTTTATATTAATATAAAACTAATAAAATGAATGTTATTTGTCATAATTAAGACGATACAAATATTATAAAAAAGACCGCGACCATTAGATGCATTTTAGGCATGGTACGAAATTAAGCCAATGCGCTGAATAATTGTATAAACGAAATATATTTTCTTATAATCTTGAAGCCAAGATTACGGGAACAAATCTGTAGGAAACCAAATTAGCAAAATGTTAAAAATGAGTAGAGTTATAAATCATTCAATTTCCAGTACATTTGATGAATTTTTGACGTTTTTAAAATACTTTGTTTTAGTAAAAACATACGTTTTTAAATAATATACTATATTAACTCACATGCTTTGAGGCTTCAACTACTATTTAAAACTAAGTTTTATATCAGAAACACAATAATCATTTTTTAAATAATATATTTCCAATCTTATGAAACACGATAATTTTAATTGTCCATTGGACTTTCAGTACGCCGTTGGATTCGGCCATGACGAGCGTGAGATTTGTGCTCCGTTGGATTTTCATTAAATTTGCCTATAAAACACATTTTATTACAAATTTTAACTACACTATGAATGAATATTATACTTATTCTCGATACCAATTGCTTATTTTTGTAAATTGTATGGTTTTGGGTTGTTTTTATACGAAAACAGATTATAATCTTGACTTCTCAACATAATACATGTTTCAAAACTTACGTTACGGATCGGAGCGCTAAAAATCTGACAACGCATGCGCGGCTTGCAACGCATGCGTGTCCAGCGCATGCGCGTCCATGGCATAGAATTCATTTATTCAGAAGATTCAACGTGAAATTCGCGAACCCGTGTTTTTTTTTTGTTGGGTTTGGTTCTCATAATATTTTATTATACAAATTATTGTTCTGAAATTACTGCCCCCTGTGACTCAAGATGCCTAAGGTCAAAAAGTATCCATTGACATGCTCTATGATTTTAAATGGTTATCTTCTTGGAATAAAAATCGCAACGTAAGTTGATAATTTTTACCATTTCTATAACAATTATCTATTTGATTTAACAATACAAATTACATAGTTCAATATACATTTATTATGTAGTGCAGATAAATTATTTTTTATTGGAAATATATATCCTTAAAGATAAATAATCTTGTCAAAAGAATTATACATGACAGACCTGTCTGATATAAATGTATTTGTTATAGTCATATAAATGAAAAAACACGTATTTTAATATTTTAGACATAAAGATATTGATAACTAAATAACAATAATAATAATATTATTAATTATTTTCAGGATGTTCCCGAACTGAGCATTGAATGTGCGGACTTGTGTGAACTTCCTAAATTGGATGGCAAAAGAGTGGTCGACGACATACACCAATTCTTTTCTCTAATTAATCAAATTTACTCCCACAAATCGATGTTTGGGTGCACATGAACGAATATTGAATATGTGAAAGAACATAAAATTTTATTTTTAAATTCAGTTTAAATTGTAATATATGTGAATCAAATTTTGTTATGAATATGTGTAAAGAAAAAAAATAACAAAATTCTGAATAACGATAATGTGCTCGATAATAATACTTTCGTCATATTTTCATTTATATTTTAATATTAAATATATATGTGATTTATTAAAACAATAAATAAATATTTTAAAAAAAAACTTTTTTTTTATTACAACCATAGTATGATTATTATATAATATTAGCATAAATAGTTTTCTCTTCACAAATACAGTTGCTTCAAAAGTTGTCAATATTATTTATTAGTATGAATTTACGTCACTTTTTTCCTTATAAATCGGGGTATAATTGTAATAATCATGTTTATCGACACAAATGACGGTTTTTATCATAAACATAACAATTCTTAGGTGAGAACTTTAACAAATTATTTAATTTTCGCTTGATAATTTCAAATGGCAACACATATGTATTATAAATGTTGAAGAAATGGTTATCTATGAAGAAATGGCTATTTTCTGATAGCCCCTTATCTATGGATAGCCCTGATAGCTTTATTACCTAGGAATTTAAAAAAAAACAACAATTGTATACTTGTCCTTTTCTATTGATACCTTTCACTCTAGCAATATTTACGTAAAAAATGACGCACTTTTATGTTAACTTGATATTGTAAATGAATTAACTATTAGTCTTATCTTGAAAGGGTATGCAAAATGCAAAAATATCTCGAAATTCAAACTGGAAAAATGAAAGTAGCCTCTTAACGTGACCGCGTAGCTGTCAAAATCGTTCGCGAAACGGCTACTATAACCACCCACAATGACACCTAATAACAAACAGTTAGCAATAACTGATTGCTTTCCGCCAGTTAAGGTGGAATAACTAACAATAATTGGCTCCCAATGTAAAATTAATTAAAGGTGCCGTTTTATATATATTTATATTCAATGCATTTACATTGCAGTATAAATATATTTATCCACAGTCAAATATCATTTAGCATATACAGCAAAATATCTTATTCACTAGAGATTTTAAGTTAATTTTTTTTATCTGTTCATATTATATTATTTAATTTCTTTAAGTCCACTATAACTATAAATTTAAGATAGCTCTAAGTGTACATATGTATACAGCATTTTTATTACCGGAAATATATTTTTATTTATTTATTTACACCCTATCCTGTTGACAGTTGCTTACTCTCGTTTTGATTCGTCAATATTACTTTTTTTATTACATTCAGTAATGTTCATTCAGTTAATGCCATCATAGGTTGGCTCCGGTATCATCGTACCAGAACCATACCTGTACAATTTGACGTGAGACTCGGTATGACATTAAATTCAGATGGCAGCCAGAGAGAAGTTATAAAAATCATGCACCCCCAAAAGGAGAGGGTAGACGTCACATTTATGTGTTGCGGTCACAAAACTCGGTAATAGTCAGGCAGAAATTCATCCTGTCCAGGTCGCAAGAGGTGCGAGGGAGAGCTGTAGAATGCTATGTTAAGTCTCTCTAGCCACTGCTCTTCCTGGCATCATCTATTCCAGCAAACCCCAGCGGGAGACCCATACCCTAATAAACACCCAGAAATGTTTGAGATTCCTTTAATTTCTTAATAGGTCACCGTTCCGGGGGATCCGATAACCTATTTCTTCTAACCCCGCAATCTGGATTACTGGAAATAAAGACAAAGTACACTACATGGTGCAGTGTTAAAGCAATATAATAAGGGTTTCCTCATTGAAATATAAATTATATGGAAATCCTGGTCACCATCACCCGTGAAGCGAATATAATAGCCGCCCACAGGGTCTAATAGCATGCAGTCGGCTTTTTAACTTATATCTATTAGTGTCATAAAATAAGGATATACATATGTCAATGTGTGATTGACCGCTATCAGAGCAGCATGTTTATTATCTTACGGCATCTCACAGACGTCTACTCAGCAGTAACGTAATTAATTTTATGAGCGAGAGCTATTTTTATTTTGATATGAAAACGTCTTAAAACCGATTAGAGGCATGGAGTGCATGATCGTCACGAAAATAGATCAGACTTAAACGCTTTATCTAAAGTTTACGACGCAGGTGGAAGTTAATGATGTCGATGGATTGAGAACAGATATAAGATTTTTTAGATTGCTCCAACCGCGTCCGGCCTTCCCTGAGAGGATTATGTAAGCGCCACGAATTGGTGTGCTCAGTCATCTTCGGGACATCATGACTTGTGAACCGTAAGTCCCATTGGTACAAAACAATTGTTAGATGATATATTATACGCCCTTGTGCACGTACGATATAATAAAATGCAAAAATAAGATATACAAAGTTTGCGAGGTTTAAGTGAAAAGTTGCGGCAAAAAATATCCAAGTGTTTGGCCAATAAGTACAAGCAGAAATCTAGAAAAGTGTTGTCTAAAGATAGATTTCGTCAAGATGAATCCAAAAATATCCTACTCAGAAAAGGCCAGTATAAGGTACAAAGGATTAAAGAGCGGTCGAAGCAAAACAATCCGCTAGTACTACAGCACCTAGTGTCGCCACGGATATGCTGTCCACAAGCGGTTTGCAATCAAATATGGGCATGTTGAGTGTTATAGACGATTGCATGATGTTATCCGAGATCTTTGGCTACTATGATATCATACTGATGAACACAGGAGCGAGGACGTAATATCGCATTGGAATGCTTAACACATATTTAAGTTAACCCTGCGGCCAGGCCCACAAACTCTTTTTTTTTTTAAATGCCACAGTTCTTCCTTCCTTCAATCTTCAAATTCCTGTAAAATTATTACCACGGCAAAATTATAACTAGTGATTAGAACGCAAAGATTGAACCGACTCAAATATTTTTAAAGAGGAGGAATAAGAAGATTATTAATCTTAATTTAACAATTTTTATCAGAAGAGCTTATTTGTTTGTAAATTACCAGTTTGTCTGCAATGCATAAAGAAACTTGGTACTGAATTTGTGATAAGATAGGACTGCAGGTTTTTTTTTTATAAATTATGATATTAAAGTTTTCAATTAGCTTTATGTAAAGCCTATGTTTAAGTTCAGAAACAAAATCGTTTCATTAGTTTTTATGAGAGTAAATGTGTAAAAATGTACCATTTATGATACCATGTCTCTTTTATAAAATACAAAATGTTATTATTTAAGCGTTTATATTTTGAATACAGAAATATAGTCTAAAAATATATGATAATTTTATTAAATAATGTTTCATTGTGTAATTTATTTCTTAATATAACCTATTAAATATGGCTATACTTAAAGACGTCACCACAGAAGTTATGTTAAAAAAAGTCACCTCAGTAATTAAAGGTTAACACAATATATTTAGTTTTATTTATATCCATCCATAAATTATTAATGCTATAATAAATGTGATGAGGGTAATTGTTATAAGTACTAAACATTATGTTGAGGGTAATTTCTATTTTAACTAAGTATTTCTTGAGCCTTATTTTCTCGAGAATAAATTTTATATTGAAAATGCATTTTTTCAATTGTTATTATTTTATGTACTGTTTATGTCCATAGAAGTACATATTTTACTGACGATTAAAAATTGTTTTGTTTATTTTTGGCATTAGGATTGCAATTAGGTTCTTAATTTATTTGACCATTTTAGATTCAATGATATTCTTACATACAAAATCTCTTTTTTAATGTTGGTGTGTGTGTGTAAGTAAGGTAAATTGATACATTTCAATGGAGTGATGTGTCAATTTAATTTGAAACGTGAATATGTGACTTTTTTTAAAAAGGTGCATTTTCAAAAGAGTAAGCAAACAATCTTCAGTAATTTGAAAATTAGAACACTGTAATCCTCAACAGCGTAACTAGATTGGGCCCCAATGCAAAATTTTAAAAAAGAACCCCCTAGATAAATATATTTTGTATACAAGAAAAACAGCAATTACATACTTAAGGTAATAATAAACAATTTAGAAATTTTTTTTTCATCATTTTATTATTTGACTACATATAATGATATAAATTATTGAAAAAAATGTGACGCAAAGCATATATGAAGCAAAAAGTAATATGACATCTGACACAACTCGCAAAGCACAATACCGTGAGCGTGACCCACAATGAAGGGAGTTTGTAGATATAGATTTGCAAACTACGCAATTGTCTGCACGTGAGCACCTTTCAATGACGTGCTGGAGACATGTTGGCTCATGTGATCGAGGAGTATACAGTGCGCTATGAACGTACGCATGGCACATTTATACATACCTACATACATTTAGATTTTTTAGCAACGTTTTACTGTCTAGTTTTTCACAAGAAAATGCACATAAAAATTGTTTTAGAATTATTAGGTTTTTATTTTACAAGAATTAATGAAATTAGTTATAGTTAAAAGAATGTTTTAAAAGGCTGATTATACTAAAAAAACCATATCCCATAATCAAACAAAAAAGTGTATATGTACATCATTTTTCATACTTACAAAACGTAATAAACAAAATGATTTGTGCCGAAATGCAAAACCAGAGAAAATACACAAAACAAATTGAAATTATTTTTTAATCAACTTTTTGTGCAAGGGAAAAGTGTCTTCTGTGTATAGTTTTCTGGGGATGGCGGACTAGCCCAGAAAACTATTCTGAATGGCTGTGAAAACCTAAAAACATTTTTAAGGGAGAAGTGCTCTGTTATTCTTCATTCGGAATCATTTATTGACCGCGCCTTCGATGGTGAAGCCGTCAATCACAGTATCGCCCTACTATAGGATTAACATAATGCAGTTTTCGCTTGAAAATTCTTTGGCGTCATTCATGCCACAAATTGTGATTTTTGTTTGACAAATTTAATGCTTCATTTTTGCAAAATTTAGCAAAGGAATGGAATTCTGAAATTAAAACATAAAAATAACTTTTAGAAACATATCAGCAAAGTGGTACAGATTCAAAAATTGCACAACTTGAAATGTATATGCTGTTGATTAGAAAAAGATTCTAAATTCACACCACTGTTTAATTGAACATCTCAATTATGTATTAGTATTTAATTAATGATATGCCTACACTATTAATTAATGATATAATATATGATACGGTATGCCTACAATTAAATTTTTCCAGGTATATACATCCAAATAAATTTTAACTATCGAAAGCTTCTTCAACAAACAGTTTCCTGATTCTACGGGATACAAGTCTATTATGCATAATTGTGTGATTTCATGAGACTGAAAGTATAGCAACACATTTAAATTACGATAAACTTGACGATTGCTGAATATTTGTTAAGATCATGTACATTTTTCCACTGAGAATTGTGATAAAAAAACTGAGAATTGCATTTGTCAGTGACAGGGGGGTAGCCAAAGTTAGAATTATATTCAATTCCAATCAGTAGGCATACAATTATTTGCATTCATACGTTGGGTTGTGTAAATTTTGAACTGATACCTACATACATCATATTTTAAAATAATACGTAATGAAGTGTGATTGCCATGTTTTCACTTCCATGTTACCTCTCATGTAGCCCAGTGAGATTGAAGAAAATATGAGTAATTTAGTAAAAAAGTAAATTTAAAAGAATCATGATTGAGAATGGTTTAAATTTTTTCTTTCTTTCTTAGCTTTTAAATGCAATGATATCAAAACCAGAGTGGTGTGTTTAAAGAAATAAAATAACGCTATTTTGTGATGCTTGTATTTGAAAATTTGTAGGATTAATAATAACAATCATTATATATATGATCTTGAGATGGGGAGTGAAATATCTCTAGGGTCCATATAAAACGAAAAATAAACATATGCAAAGTATTAAGTAATAGCAAGTATAATATTACATTTTGATAAAAAACCAATCTATCATTCCATTCAGATATATGAACATATTTTATGCAAGAGGGTAGTTCTACGGTGCTCAACGGCGGGATGGATAGTTCTACTTTTTCAGCAGACTACTTTAAAGCCGGGAAAGGTAGAACTACCCGATTTGTTTATATGAGTGTTGTATACCAATCTCTTGGTATAGGTCCAAACTACATCTACATCAATAATAAAACCCAATATATATCCAATGTACCCTTTTATCTTTGTGTCTATTATGTAGTAAATAATCATGCACCGCTTTTATAAAAGCTTGTTTGTACATGAATATTTAAACTAAATTTAATGATTTTATAAAAAGGGACATGTATCGCACAGAATTACTCACCGAGGAGGCGCCATATAATTGATATGATAAGACACGTGTGAGTAATTTTGAAGTGTAATCATCGACGTGATGTCAAAAAACTCGTGGGATAGATTTTAGGAAAACAAAGACGTCTTAGTAAAACCTCACAAGCGGCGGTCTGTCGCTGAGTAGGTACTTGCAAATATAACTGAACATATTGTTATGTATCTGAATAAAAACAAGGTATTCTGCAGGCGGGAAGCCATTCTCGATTGTCATGTCGCCGTAGTGTACCTATATTGAACGTCTTTTGTTTAATTTCTTTCAACCTTATAATCATCATCATCATCATAAGAGAAGGTGAAAACGTCGAACCACCCTTGTCTACATTCTTGTTTCCTGTACGGAACAGGTCATGTCAATACATGCTTTAAGTTTTACAGAGCAAGAAATTGATAAAGAAATTTAGAGAAATCACCCAATCACTGAATAAATTAGTGGGCGCTCGAAGTAGTGATGGTAAAATCGTTATTTGAATTGTTATTGTGACTGTGATTTTATTTGATTGTAACGATGATTGATAACTGATTGACATAATTCTTTGAGCAATGACTGGTACACTAGAAGTAAGTCTCCGATAGTTAAATCTTAGTTACCAATCATCGACACAATCACAGTCACAACAGTTTACCATCACTAGCACAAAGTCTCTACAGAGTAGAAAAGCGGTCTGTTTTTTATAATTAATGTAGGTGTATTATGGTAAAATTATATCTGTCTCTGTCTTATGATTATTGATTCATAAATGAGTGAGAATGCACAATTTCCAAAATGAATTTATTAAACGCATATTGTTGAAGTGAACTTGAAAAAAGTGTGTAACTCATTATGGGTATGCGGGCCTAAATCATCTGAAGTGGATATCAATATTTGTATTTCTCAAATTCAGTCACTTTGAATTTTAGTTTTTAATTAAATACGGTGTTATAAAACAAGTGTGTAGTTGTTTAGCGGAATATATTTATTTTGGATCTTTTTAAACTTGTTAAAATGACTTCCGAAAATTACCAAAATGATGGGGAAATATTCGTGGATAATTTAACTGCCCATTCTAACGATTGTTTGTAAGTGAGTATTCCAAATTTCATTAAAAAATACTTAATAGTTTGTAAGATAGAGCGTTTATTCTAAAATTTATTTTTTTATCACATTCCAATGGTTTTCGCCCGCTATACGTACTTGTGACCCCCGCACAAAAAGTGTTAATTAATGATAAACAATACTATGCCAAAAAATAAACATAAACAATTTTAAAAATCACAATACACAAAAATAAGCCTGACAAAATAATCACAATAATAACTGAACACCATGAAATGTAAAAAGCGAATGACAGAAAATTCACAAGGTACAAGTGATTGGAAATATATAATAAAAATATGAACATAAAACAATGACCAAAAACTGATTTTTATGACCATTGAGTGTAAAATTCAAGATATGGTTAAGAGAGATTGACATCTGACGCATTACGGTCAATAAATTAATAAAAGTTATTAAGGAGAACACATTCTTAGTGTGAAGTTGTAATTATTCAGAACATAAGTCTGTGATATTTTAAATACTAATTAAATGTATTAATTAGAAAGATATACATTCGAATCCCGGTAGCAATAACAATTGAATGAAATTGATTTTATATGTATATCTTTCTAATTAATACGTTTAATTAATATTTAAAATAAAAGTTTGTGTAGTTTCTTATATGAAAGGTTTTCGCCGATATGAACGATTTTAAACATTTTTTATATCAAAGTATGATGGTTCATACTGTATAATCTTCTCCCAGCGTCTTTACAATTCTTCTGGGTCAAACTACCATAGTTTCCTTGATAGTTGATATTTCAGATCATATTTATTGGCCAAGTGGTAGGACTGAAACATCGGCTACTGATGTTCCGCAATATGTTCTGCACACTGAAATATGGTTCAAAACATTGGCTACAATATAAAATAACAAAATATTTTAGAAGAAATTCTGTTGTTATTAAGTGACATGTTTTGATATTTTTTTAAATTAGCAAAATATTTAAATAGACATATCCGTAGAATGATTTTGAAATATTAAAAAATAAATAGGACTTACAATTATAGTATAATATGTTAGTGTTTCTAGCGATATAATTTTTTCATTAATAATCGTATTTGCTCGCTTTTCATACAACATGTCGCAATTTAATACAATCGCAGGTTTTTAATACTGCTTGTAGTATAGTCGATAATAAAGAAAGTCACTGACGTGATTCGTTAATGTGAAACATATGAGCAAGGAAAGGATGGTAAAAAAGATCTATGTGAGTGCTGAAAGTATCAAGAACAGAGGGCGTCCGCAAAAGACCTGTACTGGAGAATAAATTAAGGACTTAAGGACGTCCCTGTTAGAGAAATTATGGTCCTAATTCCTATATAGATCCCTTCCAACTTCTTGACACTTACTTGATAAACGACCAATGCTAATTTGGTCACCGTCCAATATGAGTTGTGTACCTTTTTTGAATACGCGCCGGTCATTTACTTACATCGCAAGGTACTTTGCAATGTGGCCGACGGTACCTTCTACATCAATTTCTGTATCTCAAAAGTGACTTCCAGCATCTGTCGAGGGATCATTTAATTGCTGAGCGTGAAGAGCGTGGAGCGCAGGACTACAAAAGTTCAGTGGTAGTTTTCAAGTACGGTGTCATCCTGTTTCTCCCTCCATATTTTCTTTCCACGAGATAATTCCTAACACGTCTCTGTTAGAAGCTTCAATAACCAAAGAATGTGTATGAAGGTGAACAAGACAAAAATTAAAGTAACATCTTTATTACTTGTATAGTCAAACTCATTGATTATTTAAACGAATTGAAAACATAGATTTAGGAACAAAATTAATGTTGATATTTCTATCAAAACAAATTTTTTTGTGAACCGTTGAACATTAATTCGTGAAGGTTTTGAATTTATGTTGTACAAAATGATAATTTGTAGTGCCAAGTATGTGAAGTAACAAAAGACGATATAAAGATGAATAATAATAGAAATGTTTCTGATCTTATAATGCAATTGTGTACATGCGAGACACTATTTTATTTCCTTTGCATTGTCTTCTGATTAATTCCCATCATTATTGCATGCGACGATTTGACATTCTATAAATACTTTTCCGATGCAGTTATTTTAAAATGTCATTGCTTTGTCCAATTCACCGTTTGTTTTGTATTCGTATAAACATACTTGTGGCATTAATATTGGCCGTGAAGAATGTTATTGTCACATGTCCATTTCCATATTCCCGTTCTCGATCCATTTCTCAATGCTCAACCTCAGTTTGAGTTTGGCTCTTGGTGTTATTGGGCGCCACTGGATCAATATTGCAATTTGATCTGGACAACGCCAATATCATTAGCGTTATGAACCAGTCATCTGCAGTGTGGCGATGAACTGTTTTTAGTGTCGATTGTCGTGCTGTGGATTAAATCACCATCTTCATGGGAGTGGAGATGTTCGGAGTCGTAACTTACTAGTCGTATTTGAGTACTAGTCGTAGTTGTACTAGTCGTACCTGAGGTAAGGAGAGCATTTCTCCCAAATCCCGGTTCCCCGTGACCACTTGTCCTTCGATAGAATCCTCACCCCTCACTATTTATTTCCCATTCCATCTCCCGATTTTCCTTCCTCGTATAGCGATAATTCCGACTTACAACCGGAATTATCGTATCCTCTCCACAGAACATGCAACCTGGAGATTCCACACCATTTTTGCTATCTTTCCTATCTGAATGTTATTTTCTATTCTGGATTATCTTTCATATTAATAAAATATCACAAAAACTCTTTATGAACTTCATATGAAATGAAAAAATGTCAAGAAAAATAACTTTGAAAACCAAACGTTATGAAATAATGATTACTGACCAACATAAAGTATTAATTTAAATCACATTGCAATGATCCAATCTTCAGATATCAGATAACAATAGACTTCTTTGTTTACTATTTTGAAAAAAATGTGCCTTCAGAACAAAAAGGTCATATATACACTTTCAACGGAATTTGACATTTCTCAATGAAATGTACGAATTTCGATTTTCATTTGTAACAAACAGACATTAGGGTTTTTATTTATAATAATACTTTTGCTATACATAATAAATATATTTTTACATACAATCGCATAAAAGATATAACGCAAACACAGGCTGAAAAGAATCCTTATAAATGGAAAATTAGAACAAATATTTAACAAATATGCATATATAAAACAGTTTACAGAAAACTAGGCTAAAAAATTGCATAATCAGAATACTTGGAAAAAATATTTGACACAACAGTCCGTGTGATGAAATATTCTACACAATTGAGGCTTAAAAAATGCTTATGAATCAAAATGATATTTTGCAATGATTGATAAGTTTTGTAATTTCCATATTGTTGTCAATTATAAATTATAAAATTAAGAAATATACGCTTAATGTTTTTAATATTTTTTAGTTTTTAATAAAATGCCTTATTTTATGATTAAATCTAGGATTAGAAAGGAGAACTGGATATAGAATAAGAAGGTGATAGTTGATGCCGAAAAGGAAGATAGCGAAGGTTATGAAAATATAAATCTCTGGGAAGGTGGACTGACCTTCTTAAAAAATTGTTTAACCTTTTTGAAGAACATATACCATTTTTTGTATCATCTCCCAAACACATGCATAATTTACAAAATTTCTAAACAAGGTTTCTAATATGTACTCACCAAAAGCGCCAATATCATATTATTTGCAAAAATTAGTTATGAATATGGTAAAATTTTAATGATTTTTATACTTTACACAGGTCAAATGTTTATAAAAATAATGATTATTGCGGAATAATCGTGCCCATTATTAATAAAGTGGGGTAAGTTAAGAAATGAACATTTTAAAAATTATTTTGCATCACATTGTTTTAAATTAATATAATACGATGCAAATTGTAACAATTGTGAAAAATTTGAAGCGTTATATTCAGTGTATTGTTACAACGTTCAACGGTATTCCGCTAGTGTTTATTTTAATAATAAAGTTATTTCAACTTAAAATTTTTTATTTCTTTAAAAGCTACATGCAACATTTATATGTCGAAATAAATTATAAATCAAGTAGACTAAATAAATTTTGAAACACTGTGTTGTGTAATGTAAAAAATATTTTTTATACAATTCAAACGCAAACCTTTAAATATCTCGAAACGAAAGAAACATGACTTAGACCACTTTCATAACAATGGGCACATACGTTATATAATAAATAATTGAATTTGGGCAATGTTTGATTGGGTACAATACATGAAAAAGGGTCAAGTTCTCCGTGTCACCTATTATTTAAAATATTTTATTAAACATGTCAAAATGTTTTATAAGTTTCTAACAAATTATTACCGATGTCTACATATATACATATATTAATAATGTTTTTTCTCTTAAGATGGGCGATACTAGGAATAAATATTTGTTTCACTGCTCTCTTAAGGCGAAGAATGGTGAGACAGACGATATTAATTGAGCATTGTATGGCGATCGTAGATGTTGCGTCTTTGTTCCCGAACTTGTTTCTTCCATTTGTCTTGTTGATGTCCGACTCGGTTGAGAACATTTCCTCTTGTGCCCATAGGATGTGCTGGACCACCTGGACTAATGGAGCCCTCATCCTAGGAAAATGTATTGTGAAAGAAATTTTTGTTTCGTAATTTATATCTCACTTGCTGTCAATGATAGAATATTCCAAGAAAAGAGGTGCATATACATTAAAAACAAAAAAGATATAAAAATCATATGGAAATTAGCAACCACCGAGTTTTGATTTGTCTCAATGTAAAATTTATTTCACATAGGAATAAATTTAGTCGCATTTTGACTAGGTTGTGGCTTCACATATCAATGTGAAAATCATTGCTAAAATAATGTCTTATTAGGGTGGCCGGCTTCAGGGTTTCAACACTGACTATCTGGGCTCTGGGTTTTGTGTGAGGCGTGCTGTTGGCAATTCTGCAAGCTTCTTATTAATATTTATTCACAAGATCAAGGGTTCACATAAACGGGAATTTAGTCACCCTATGTCTAATAGAAAAGAGAATTAGTGATCTGACACAGAATGATGATATATTACTGACATCCAACCCATTTTTTCATATTAGTTATGTTACCATTTACAGTGGAATCTCGGGTTACGAATGACTCTAGTTATGAACAATTCAGATTACAAAATCCCCGCTGTAAAAATGCCTCAGTTTGCGAACAGAATTTCAATTTACAAACAGGCAGTTACGTGCTCTGGGTACTAAGATCTCGGAGCGCCACCGAGCCGGGTGAGTAATGAGAGGGCGTTAGTTTCGAGGCAGCGCTTACTCAGAGTTCATTTTATTTATCAGACTGCTGCTCAAGTGCGTCTTTAATTGGGTTGTATGCGTATTGTTATTGTTTCAAAATTTAATTAACACTTAATTAAATTGTTTCTCCTTTACAAGTTAAGTTAAAAATAAAGTTTGTTTTTAAGTTTATTCTTTTTGTTTTATTACTTCTAATTCCTTTTTAGTTTAGATGATGTTTTCATTATTTCGTATAGGATTTCAATTAGATAAAAATGGCCATTTTTGATGAGTCTGAAACAAATTAATCCATTTTACATTGATTCTTAAGGGAATAATTGTTTTGGTTTACAAACAACTCGTGTTACGAGTTGTCTTATGGAATAAATTATGTTCATAATCCGAGGTTCCACCGTATTTAAAACAAAGTAACAATAATATATGTGTAGTCATGTATGCATATGTAAAGTACAGATTATAATAAATTGTTTGACAAAAAAAAAATTAAAGAGTTTTAACATATAGTTCACCACACACACAAAGCAAATAAGTATCCCAGCAATCACAACAAAACAAAAAATTTCCCGGCAAATAAATAAATTTTTTAAGCTTCATTGTTTTTATAATGTAAGACATGTTATGTTCCATATTATACAACTTTTGTAAAAGATTTTTTCCATAAAAAAACCACAAAAATATCAAATTGTTTTGTTCCCGCTGTCAAAACTTGTATTTTTTTTACAAATTATGCAAGTGGTTATCAATATATATTGATGGTTAGATACTCTAGTTATCTACTAAGGGCCGGTTGTTTGATCAGTGGTAAAAAAAAGTTTGCGGGTTGTTCAAACGTCGAGTTTACTACTGTCAAAGTTAATCCCGTTTAATATGTAGCGTGTCAAAGTGAATAATCATCAAATATCTGAGAATTTGATATACTTTAAATATTATAATAATAAAATACATACTGTTGCGTTCAAGCATAGATGTCGGAAGAATCTCACAACAAGAAGGAATAGGCACTCACCAATCCGGATTCTACAGGAACCTCCAAAATGTGGACTGTATATTTTTCACTCACTATTTCGTCAAGGTTCTGGCACAAAGTATAGACAAGAAGTCTTGAGATTGTGTAACAGAATTAACTATTCCGTACACGTTATAACCATACTGATTTAAGGTCAGGAGGGGAAGGGAAAGGAAGGGGGGAAGGCACAGTGCATTATTTTCATTCAATAATTAATTTATTTATACACAAATAAACATATGTCCCAAACCCATACCATTTTATGCTTTATATATAGCTTTATTCACCTGTACGTTCGAAATCTGTCACTTTGCCGGCGAAAAATCTTAAGTCTATGTGCTAATATAAATTCAACAGCGAAATCATCATCGAACAAACTCTCATCATTAAAATAGCAGAATATTAAATGATTCATTGTCATATATTGCAACTTTCAAAGTATTAATGTGGCAGATGACTTTTGAAACAGCTGTGAAGTGTCCGCCATTTTTAACTAACAATTTATGGTTTTTAACATCCGATTTTGGACATTAAAATAAATTTACTATTGAATGTACTTTCGATGAGTAAATATTTTTTACCAACGATCGAACAACCTGTTTTTGCAACTTTTTATTACTACAGTAAAAATTTACCACTGATCAAACAACTATCCCTAATAGTACGATCACGAGTCAAATTATTTTTTACTTACTTCTTCATTGGTATGCTCCTGATAAGATGATTTGGCTCTTTTGTTCAACAGAGGATCCAAGCAAATGAGAAATCCCATGTATACCACTAATAACATTATCACCCAAATGACAATGATAACTACTACCTGTAAAATAATGTTATGATATAACAAATTATAAATAACATTTTCATTTCAATTTTTGAATTCAACATTCTGACTAGGTTGTTTCAAAATTCATTAGATAATTATACTTTGTCAAAATATACTTTCAGAATTTATAAAAGTTGTTTGTTGAATTTACTATAGAGCATATGTAAACGTGGAAATTTTCTATATTCATATTATTATTAATATTTAAAAAAAAAAAAAACATTAACAGTGGCGGCCATTAGTACTCCTGATCTCTGCTGCTGAGGAGAATGTTAAAGAAATTATTTTTTTATACATAGACCACTAGGATTGAATAAATTTAGTACCTTAATAATGGTTGTGTTACGATTTTCATAAATACATTCACAGCGAGGGCAGAATTCTTGTTCTCTTCCTTTGATTTCGTCACCAACACTCGGTAAAATAACACCATCGCAATTACTAAAATGGAATATATAACAAGAATTAGAATACAGAAATAAATATGGGATCTGTAATATTATTTTGTCACTTACCAAATATCAAACATATTGGAAAATCTTACAAAAATTATAGTCTAAAAATTTTTTAACAATATACAGTGGAACCTCGACTTATGAGTATTTCGAGATACTAGCAACTTTTTTTTTAAAAATTGACTCAATATACGAGCAAAAAAACACATTGCGTAACTTTAAAAAAACAAAAGAAGAATGAAAATGCCTGACCATAAGCCCATGAAAGATCGTCTCACCCTCTTGATGTGTGCTAATACAAGCGGTGATTTGAAAGTTAAACCGTTGATCGTGTATCATTTTGAGAATTTACGAGCCTTCAAGAAATTCAAGGTGCATAAGAGCCAGTAAAATATTATGTGGAGATCCAATACCGTGCTTGGGTCACTCGTATGTAGTTCGTTGAGTGGATCAACGAGGTCAATGGTTCTGCAGTGAAGATATGAGAGTGAAGTGAGGAAAAAAATTTGCACTCAAAGTCTCGTTGGTTATGGATTAACGAGTGATTAATCTTTTAACGATAATGCGATGTCACATTTCCATAAAATTCTCAAAAAGTAGCAAAAGAAAGGGCCAACGAATAGGTTCTTGGTTAAAGTTTCACGAAAAGAAAAAGATTTTATTGAGCCTTCAAGTAATTTCAATATGGATAATTAATTAATTTAATTGATTTTTATTATAAATTTATATACATAATAAAAAAATGTGTGTATATTTTGAATTAATTATTTTGATATGAATATTTTTTGACCTTGGAACCAATTAATTGAGTTTCCTTTATTTACTATGGGGAAATTTGCTTTGACATACAACCTCATTTATGCTCGTAAGTCAATGTTCCACTGTATTACTCAATGTATAAATAACAATCTGATAATCAAGAAAAAATGCATTATTATGCAGATTTATTGACATTAATTAAGGAACAAAATTTGTTTTGTTCATGTCTCAAGGATGAATTGCGTTTCTCGGGCCTATGGTGCTACGACCTAAATAACAAAAAAAAGAGACATTACCATTTATTGGGAGGGACGTTAGCAATGTAAAGCTTCCGACCAGAATGTGATCCTTGCGTGCTGTTGATGACGGCCGATGGACTTGGACAAACACATTTACAGCGCTTGTCCTCGTACGACTGGGCCTGAACACAATATAATAATTATGCAAAAATAGAATTAAAACAAAAATTAAAATCAAACATTTTGTGTCATGAATATTTATATTCCCCTCAGTTTAAACACAACCATCTCGGAGAAGGAATTTCCTTACGTTAGGCGGTCAATGAAAACTACATTTCGAAAATTATATTTCACAAATTGACAACTCGTGCCTTAGCCGAAATGCTTGTATACGCTTTAATATAATTGATTAATGAGATGGAATATTAAAAAGACGCCTTCCCTAAATGACGATTTATAAATAAGCATAATTGGATGACAATATTAGAGGTACACCTACATCGATCTGTGATATACACAAATATGCCACCAGCCAAATAAAAAACGCTCGTTTGTACATTTTGGTACCGAGAATAATTAAGCCTATATTGTCAAGTAATTACAGTGATTTAACACTAAATATTAAAACTAAAAAATAGTAAAATAAACAAAAAGCAAGACAACTCCAGTGACAGTCATAGACAAGAGAGTATATTGTGACAGTCAATCTCAAACATAGAAAAATATCTTGTCATTTTATTATTTTATATAAAATGAATTGACAATAATAGCGTTCATATTTTATGATGTAATATAACATGTGATTTATTCAAAAACAGAAGAACCCCTATAGAGCCATACGATTCCCATTTTGCAAGGCCAACTTATTTTTTATGGTTTTTTTATGGTTTTTATGTAAAATAAAATTGAAAGTTTGAATTATTTTCGTTGGCTTTAACGCCTAAGGTAGAACCAATGAAATACATACGAGACGATATTTCCGAAATGATGTTCGTTCACTAATTGATGAAAAGTGAGCAATACGCTTATATCTTCATCTTTTTCATATATGACGTATGGTAAAAAAAATATTTTATATACATACATTTAAGCGCGTATACTTACTTGTTATATATATTGAATATTGATATATTGTTGAATACTTGTTTGGCAATGAGTCATAATATATTTCATACATTCACAATATTGATGTTAATTAGTATTATTGTATTACAATTTAAGCAATTGTCTATTTTTATCTTTGAAAATAGTAATGTAAAGTTTTGTTAATTTTAATTAATTTTAGTTATTTTTTGCTTTTTGGTCTGTTATGTTTGGTTATGTTATTTTGATTGTTCAAATTAAGAGAAATGTGAAAGTATAATATATATTTACACAATTTTCTTAAAAAGTACTTTATATGAATTGAAATGCTACATTTTTTTTTTCTGTCTTCTCACTATGTTATGTAATGTATGTAAAAAATGAAAAAAAAAAGTCAATGTATGTTAATGTGTTAATTAGATTTCAAAAACCAAATACGTGTACTGATATTAATAATATTCCCATGGTTATTTATTTATGTTAAATGTTTATATATTTAAAAATATATATTATTTCATTGTATGTGCTTATAATGGCTAGTTACGTCTAATTGGCAAAGGCCGTAATAAAAAGAAAAAAAAAAGAGTCATAATAAAACTATCGTTGGCGGAATACATACACTTATCGACATACTGCTGGGATCAGATTTCTTTGTGAAGATGTATGTTTTCATAAAATCTCCACATCACTTATAGCTACATATTTCTGTATAGATACTATTTTGGCTTTTAATTTTTTTCTGAGATCACCGTATCAGTTAACACATTATTCAAATGCATACAGAATTCAATTTTTTTGTCTGTTTTTGAACTTCTAAAGATTTGTAGCGGCCGGAATTCAAACCCACCGCCATCTCAGTCGGCATCGACGCTAGCGACAGCGTTGCCGCGAGCCTGGCTCAGAATTCACCGCTAGGCGCTCTCTCGAGTTTCAGCGTTCTACAGCGGCGGTCTCGCCGGCCCGGGGGCGCCGGCGAGACAGCCAAATTGCTTCACATTATTTCATTTCGTAATATACACGCACCTTCTACATCATTTCATTTTTACATTTATTCATTTCATTTTGTCTTTCTTGCTTTTACCATACTGTCATAATAAAATCTCAACACGCGCCAATCTCATATCTTTCATTTAACCACCGACATAACCCCCAAAGATTTATTTGAATACATTTTACGCTAGAATATTTTACACATTATACGTAAGAGTGGAATTAGGTGGTTTTTATATTTACGAAATTCATTACCTGTGTCTTGTATCTTTGGTTACTAATAATTTTCTGAAAACTATTTTGTAAACCAATGTTTTGAACACCAATATATAGGAATAGGAAAATTGACCATTCATTTTTTTTGCATATACATATAAACTTTTAATGAAATGAGCGAGGTAACACCAAACTATTTTACTTTACGCTTATCTGTAAGCGAGATTGCGCACGCTTTTCAACATTGCAGAGACGGTATTAAACACGATTTTCAATGTACATTGATAAATACATGTATGACCTTAATACCTGTATGTATTTTAAAACTTTGGGGGTTAGGTCGGTGGTTAAATGAAAGAGTGAGTGATTGGCGTGTTGGTGTTTATTGAGGCGGATAGAACAATGAAGACAGATGGAATGAAGTAATGAAGAAAGATGCAGACGGTGCGCGTATATTCTGAAGTGAAGCGGCGGTCTCGCTCGGCGCGCGTAGGCCAGCAAAACCGCCGCTGCGGAGCGATGATACAGGAGAGACTGCTGGAGACCGGAGAGGGATCATTGGTGAGGAATCGGACCAGATCTGTAGCGGCAGCCGGCAGCGGTATGTCCCTAGCATCGTACCGACTGAGATGGCGGTGAATTTGAAATCTGATTCCTACAAATCATTCACCTCTAGTTTGGCAACTGACTGTAGAGTTACTACATACATGGTTATGTAAATCATTACTCGTCATTAAAAATGGGTTTTATTGTTCACGTGAACGTTAATTGCTAAAAATTTGGCTTAAAGTTATTTTATAAAAAATGACATCATTATTTATAGCTACAGGCTATATTTCTACATTGTTTTTATAATTACAAAATTACGCGATAGGCGGGACCGACGAAAATCGCGTATGTCGAATTCGCGTAAATTGGGGTACATATTTGCATATTAATACATACAAATATGTTATGTTTAATTGGGACCAAGGACTAACAAAAACACTCATTTAAGAGAAAAATATTTAATAAAAATTGTAGTTTTTTATACAAAATATTAAATAAATGAGTTACGTGAAACGATGTTATTTCAGCTTCATAAAATCTAACAAACTCGTCTAATGACACACTGACATCTTTTTTTCAGGCAGAAACCTGTCAAGCTTGCAATTATTAGTCGAAAAATTATTAAAAGTGTCGATACTTGCAAAAGTGTCTATACCGACATTATCAAAGGACGCGGACCTTTTGGGGATCTGCCTAGAATAGGCCCCAATGCACCGCATTGGCTGCTTTGGCGAAGTTACGCCACTGTCCAATTAAAAAAAAAAATTTAAAAAAAAAAATTAACAGAGATGCGTACACGGATGCGTGTCAGAAAATATACACACTAAATTTAAAACAATTATAAGTCGATTTTCCAGTCATGGCCCTTCAAGAGTGTGTTCAAGAGTTAATATTATTATTAACATGTGATTAATCTTATTCCATAAAATAATTAAACATTAAATAAATCTGTGTATTAGTATATTGTAAATTAATAAAACAAAATTAATAATAATTATGACTCTTAAACACATTGGCACGCGTATACACACTTGCGACATTTTGCAATACGTCTGTGCAAGCAAAAAAGTGTATTCAGAACACCAGGTGACGCAAGATTTGCCTTTAGTTCGTATGAGTTTGGGCAGATTTTACGAAAAAACACATGCGCAACTTTATTTGTCATTTTTAAATTATTCCGATAGATGGCTCTCGTTAACACATTAATGCGAGAACTTTAAATTATTTACGGGTGAACCTACATATAATACTTGATACACACAGAGTGTAACATACCAAGTCCACAATACTTTAAGGGACTCGGTGGGACTAAATTTTGAGTCAAAAATGTTTAAGGCATATGTGTCTAATCTCAATCATGTCAGAGATATAAGCATTTCAAAAAAATTGTAATTATGCGATTATTTCGATTAATTGAAATATTTTATTGATTTCAAATTATGTATTAAATTCAAAAAAATAATGTTCAAGGCTAGACTATTTTTTTATTAAATGATTTAGAGACTGAAGCAAAGATATAGATTAATAATTGAATAATTTCGCAAATGTGAATTTAGAAGTACATAGACTTCAACCGTAACACGTTATTTTTCGTAACATTGCAAAATTTGTACATATTTCTTGGAATATTTTATTTTCGGGTGTCCACCCATAAATTATTGTGGACTGTATCTGTTACATTGTGTATAATCAAATTAATAATTGATTTAGATTTCTTTTGTAGAAATTATAGTTATGTTCAGCTTTTTTAATTGTATATAGTGTACGCCCCTGAAAATGAACACAAACGCTGTGCATTGAATAACATGGGAGTATTTTTGTGAAAAATAAATACCTCGATTTGCATTTTATTTATCTGTTGGTCTTCATAGTAATCAAACGATAAAACATATTGATCTGGAGAACATTTATTCTCTTACACGTGCCGACGTTTCAAATTCCTTCGCAAGCATAAATATTCACCTTTAAGGCATTGCTATATAAACAATATAGCATACAGTTGCTACATGAGGTTATGTGCTGAATAGGCTGTAAAATAGCGCCCGCGCGCCAATTTTATCGAGGTTAGATACCTGTCAAGATAATATTAGGTTGATACGTCGTTTTTTTTACATTTTGTTTTTTGAATTTGACGTTCAATTGACATTTGTAATAATATAATTCTTTAACAGGGTTAGGAAATAAAAATGCGTATAGAAAAGCATACACATGTACATATGCCACATTGTTATGCACCACTTGGAGAAATAATAAAACGTATTAAGAATGGTAAGGCTGTGGGGTATGATAACGTTGCTGCAGAGTATATCAAGACTGGTGGCCCATTAGTTATCTTGTGGCTTCATACGCTCTTCAATCAATGTTTGGAAGAGAGCCACACCCCGTTAGATTGGATGAGACCTATCATTATGCCTCTTTACTAAGGCAAAGGATCGAAAATGGAATGTGGTAACTATAGAGCTATTAGTCTACTGATCTCTGTAGGTAAACTGTATGGAAGAATTTTAATAGAAAGTGCAAGAATGGTGACGAAAGAAAAAGTATGGGACGTGCAAGGGGCATTTGTGGGTAGAAGAGGATGCATGGATCAGATCTTTTCTCTACGAGTGATGACGGAAAAGTTTTTGACGAAAAACCTAAAACTTTTTGTGTCTTCATAGATCTACAGAAAGCATATGATAGAGTTATAAGAGAAAATTACGGAAAGTACTCTCTGATTACGGGGTGAATAGTAAACTTATACGCGCAATCGCATTCCTATACGAAGGAAGTTCTGAGTGTGTAAGAATCAACGGAGCACTCACACCATGGTTTGACATTACAAAGGGTGTCAAGCAGGGTTGTGTAATGTCTCCATGGCTGTTCGACTTGTATATGGATAAATGTGTGAAAGAACTAGAATGTACGAATGTAGGAGCAAAAATGGGCGACTTGATTATATGCTCTTTATTGTACGCCGATGATGCAGTACTAATGACGAATAATGAACAAGAACTACAGAATCTGGTGAGTAGAATGCACGATGTATGCAAGGAAAGCGACCTCATGATGAATGTTAACAAGTCGAAAGTGATGGTATTCGAGAAGGAGGAAAGCAAGTCACCGTGCAAAATACTTGTAGGTAATAAATGTTTGGAACAAGTAGATGAGTTTGTATATTTGGGAAGTATGTTTGATAGAAACGGAAAGGCTGAGAATGATATCGAAAGGAGGGTGACTGCAGGAAATAAAGTGAACGGCGCTTTGAATGGAATTATATCTAACGGGAATTTGTCAACCGAGGCAATGGAATCCTGGTACTGACACTGATGTATGAAAGTGAGGCCTGGAGCTGGCAGAAAAGGAACGAAAGTAAACTGAATGCAGTGGAAATGAGATCACTTAGACGTATTTGTGGCAAATCTATTTATGACAGAGTAAAGAATAAAGAAATAAGGAAAGAATGTAAAGCTGATATTAGTATAGTGAATAAGATTAAAAAGGATCACTTAGGTGGTTCGGTCATATGGAACAGATGAATGAAGAGGGAATGGTAAGAAATATATATGATGCAAGTGTTGATGGCACCAGAAATAGAGGACGTCCGCGGAGGACTTGGCGCGACCAGGTAAACCAGATAATGGAGGATGGTAGAAGCCTCAACAATCGGCGAGCTTGTATGAGAAGATGTATGAATGTGGACGATTCGAGAATTGTGTGTCAGGACAGAAGAGTGTGGCGCTCTATCCTCTCTGCCTACCCCCATGGGGAAACGGCGTGATGGTAAGTAAGTAAGTAAGAGAAATAATGGAACGCTGCTTTTCGCGATTTCAACGATCTTTTTAGCGAAAGGGCATGCTAAGAGAGGTTTGTTCGTTTCAAAGCTGGTGATACTAGTTTAGACGACAAGCCAGGAAAGGGTCGATCTTCGAATTTTGATGACCAGGCACTTCTGGCGGCTGTGGAAGGGCTGTGGAAGGGGATGACCAGACACTGGCTGAGAACTTCAACATCGATCAGTCCACGATTATGGTGACTACGCCCCCGAATGATAATTGTTTATAATATGTTTTGAGTTTGTCTTCGTTTTTGATTATGTTAGAATATAGTCATACAAAACAATTTATATTACAATATAATTTGAAAAAAAAAGGGCGGATAATTTAATAACTTAAATACTTTTTTGGCATACATAACAGGTCTAGTCAACAGTTTTTTATGGGTAAACTAAATTACGAGTCGTAAATGTTCAAGGAGTACGTACAAATGTTGTACCGTTACGGAAAATAGTATTGTAATGTTTGTTTTATTTTAGAGGTATAGAATTTTAAAATGAAATAAAATAAGTAAAAATCGTGGTAATGGCCATGGAAAAATATTTTTATACCATTAGTGTTTAAATATGATTTCGCGCATACGGGGGCCGCGGCTGGCTCGAATAAAGCACAATCTGGAAGTCCAATTTTCGACAACTTTTTGGAGCGGCTGAGGCCGTATATCGGCAATGACGCTACGAATGTTGTCTTCCAAATAATAGTAAGATGTACAGGTGGTAAATCACACGATCCTGGAGGCCAATTGACAGTTCCATTACGCGAAATTATGGCCTCATCGAATGTTTCTTCAATAAATTGATTGTGACATACCATATGTTGCGCCATCATGTTGAAACCGCAGCTCTTCCACATTAATGCCATTCAATTGAGGAAAGAAAAAATCAGTAATCATGGATCTATAGCGCTCCCCATTGATTTATATCGCAAATTTCCCCATGACTGTATATTAAATGTCTACAATATTAATAAATAACATATTGGATATTATTTTATTCTCAGGTTTTAGTCAATTTCTTATCATTTTTAATAAAATATTATTTCTATTATTAAGGAAAACACATTCTTATTGTGAAGTTGTAATTATTCAGAACAGACGGTCTGTGATATTTTAAATACTAAATTAATGTATTAATTATATGTATATATTTATAATTAATACATTAATTTAGTATTTAAAATATTATTTCGTTAATAAATTTCATGATCTCTATTTTTATAATATACATATAAAAATATATATCCAAGCCATCCATATACTTCAAGATCATTCTTATTTGAGGGTGCACAACTCTATTGTTGTATAAAATTTATTTTTTGTTATAAATTTTTCATTTCAAGTTACTTTACTATTTTATATACTTAATTATTTCTTATTTCTCAATAAATCCATTCACGACACATTCAATTAACATTTTTTGAAATCTTATTTTTGAAGTGATTTTATTTACTTGTAAAAATATTTATATTAATGTAAATAATATCACTAGTTATCAGTAATGTAATAACTAATTACCCTAAATATTATGAAAAAATGTATATGTACTATTGTACATATTACTTAAGAACATGTAGGGGAGGCGGTAGGTATATTTAAAAAAAAATGTATGAAGAATTTCTTTATTAGTGAAAATTATTATATAAACATAGTTCAATTTTTATAAAAAGTATAAAAATACATGTGGAGTAAACATGAAATATTATAACAAATTATTTTCATATTAATTAATAGCTCTTACATATAATTCACCTATATAATAAATTATTCGATTCATTATTTATTATTTACTGCATGAGATTTCATTTAATATTAGATGCTTCTGAACTACTTTTTGTGCTGATTTCAGATTTAATATTTATTTGTTTTTATCACATATCAAGTAACTAGATTCATTAAAACATAATTTGCACCCGTTTTTTCGGGGAAGGGAACAGGGCTTCCAATAACAAAGTCTCCGAAAGTATTTTCTGAAAAACTTAAAAAAGGGACCTTCGCGGGGCCGCAGATCAGAAATTTAATGAAAGATTGCTCGTTTGAACATATAATGAATCCTGTACAAAAAAGGGTTTGGGTTTCGTATACAGAAGTTGTGGCAGATTTTTTTGGGTAACAAGAAAAAACTGAAGTACATACAAAGTCAAGGTTAAAATAATGTTACAAAATTTCAGCAAATTAGGCTGTAATATGAGTGTAACATTTCATCTGAAATCATCATGGAAAATAATATTAAGTTTACCTTATTTTAATAAAACATCATTATTATTATAAATAAATAAATAAATATGTATTTTAACTCAATTTATGAGATTATTTTATTTTAAACAAATATTTACATTTTCTGTATACATCCCTCAGTACATTATTTCAATTAAAATAACTAATTAATAGTTTTTTTCTATCTATCTCTATCAATAATTAAATAAATAAAGTATGTTTGATACAACTTATGAGAATAGTTAGTTTAAAAAGTAAATATTAACATTTTCAATACATTATTTCATTAATTAATTTTGTACTTTTCTATCTATCTCCATCAACAACAATTACATTTAATAATAAATATGAAGTAAATATACTATTTTGATACAATACTAATTGTTAGGAATAGAGTTTATCTATGAAATTTTCTAATTAGTTCATGATCGAATCAAATTTAGGTGAACACAAACACATAGTTGAATCGTTAACTAAATAAAAAACATTGGTTGTGTATTAATATTTCTTAAATGTGTCGATTTATAATAATGGAAATACTGAAACCTTTCCCTATTCACCCCAGATTTCGGTATGTTTATTTATGAAAATCTATTTATTGTTTTATCTGTAAATAGAAGTACTCTCTAGTATTCAGGGAAAAAATAGACAGTTATCAAAAGACAAGTATAACATTATACGTCCTTACACTTTTTTAAATTTTTGATGGTATCTTCCATGTATTGAATTGTTAGTATGTACTGAATTTTAATTATAATTTTACATGGAAACAAAACCATGCCCCAAGACTCTGTTTTAATGCACGCGTGACGTCATTCTTCAATTTCGTGACGATTTCATTTTGTCAAGTGTTAACACGGCACTACACACATTACCGATGCAATCTGTCTATTTTTTGATACACCTGCATTATAAATATAATTAAATAATTGTACGGCAATTACTGGTTTATGAATATTTGCTAATCGAACTTTATATTATATCGGATGAAATCAAATAGATGGGTACTCTAAATCAAGTAATAAATATATTTCATATTTATTTTTTGATATTTGTAACTCTTTAATGTTATTCGTGTTAAATAATTAATGAAAAATATATAATTATTTACGAATTTATTTGTATCTCGTTTGAACTTTTATTAATATTTTTGATTTACGCACGTCATATTCCTTAATGTAGCAATATTTCATGGATTTTCACAGATTCTTGATTAAATATGAAATACATTAAAAGGATATCAATATTTGTTCAGCGACCTGCCGTGATTCCGAGTTTGATAATTGTATATGTTGGTCCCGCTTACCGTAGACACTTCAGAAGCAGCGTGTGCTTTAACAGGTACTGTACGATTCGAAAACGGCCGCGTATTGACATGGTTCGGTAGTACGTTCTGAGTATTTACTAATTCTCGGGGTGTCCACATGAAGCCCGCTGGATTTGGTGGATTTAGAATTGATGCAATAGCTTTCTTACGCAACTCAGAAATTTTACTAAACGAATTTACCATTCGCCTGCCAGGTTTATATATTGTAGGGTCTATATCGATACTCATACCGGGATTCGATGACTGAACTGGAAAATCGGGAGAGCTCGCGATTACGCGAGGTGGGCTTGAGACGCAGGACGAGTTCGTAATAACGCGAGATGGGCCGGGGACAGCGTAATTGGGTTCGGTTACAGTGATACTCGTATGAGGATCGACTTTCGATAGACGTACTGGATAGGGTGAGTTCGCGATAACGCGAGATGGACCGGGAACAGCGTAATTGGGTTCGGTTACAGTGATACTCGTATAAGGGTCGGCTTTCGATGGACGTACTGGATAGGGTGAATTCGTGACAACGCGAGATGGGCCGGGAACAGCGTAATTGGGTTCGGTTACAGTGATACTCGTATAAGGGTCGGCTTTCGATGGACGTACTGGATAGGGTGAATTCGTGACAACGCGAGATGGGCCGGGAACAGCGTAATTGGGTTCGGTTACAGTGATACTCGTATAAGGGTCGGCTTTCGATGGACGTACTGGATAGGGTGAATTCGTGACAACGCGAGATGGGCCGGGGACAGCGTAATTGGGTTCGGTTACAGTGATACTCGTATAAGGGTCGGCTTTCGATGGACGTACTGGATAGGATGAATTCGTGATAACGCGAGATGGGCCGGAGACAGTGCGATTGGGTTCGGTTTCAATGATACTCGTATAAGGTTCGGCTTTTGATGAGACCTTTGGAGCGTAGGACGAGTTCGCGATAACGCAAGATGGGCCGGAGACAGCGCGATTGGGTTCAGTTACAGTGATACTCGTGCAAGGGACGGCTTTTGATGAGGTTATTGGAGCGTAGCATGAGTTCGTGATAGTGTGAGATGGGCCGGCGACAGCACAGGATGCGTCAACTACAGGATTAGATAAATTAGCTGTAGTGTGACCAGGGTTAGCGCAAGATAGTCTGGCGACAGTGCAGAATGGGTTGGCTACAATCACACATGGTCCCGCTTTGCATGATCTAGAAGTAGCATTAAATGAGTCCGATATAGCGCAAGACAGGTCGGCGGCAGCGCGGTTGGTATCGGTTGTATTGGAATCATTTGTACCAGGTTCTATTTTCTGTAAACCGGCCGAAGAGTTAGATAATCCTGAAATAGAGTGAGATAGGTTGACGGCATCGCGTAACGTTTCTCCTACAATGACGTATGGTCCCGTATTATATGAGGTAGATGTGGCATTAAATGAGTCGGTGGTAGCACAAAACAGGTCGGTGGTTTCGCGGTTGGTATCGGTTGTATTGGGGTCGTTTGTGCCAGGTTCTATTTTCTGTAAACCGACCGTAGAGTTAGATAATCCGAACATAGAGCGAGATAGGTTGGCGTCATCGCTTAATGTTTCGCCTACAATGACGTATGGTCCCGCATTGTATGAGGTAGATGTTGCGTTAAATGAGTCGGTGGTAGCGCAAAATAGATCGGCGGCTTCTCGGTTGGTGTCGGTTGAACTGGGATCATTTGTGCTAGGTTCTATTTTGAGTAATCCGACCGTAGGATTAGATAATTCTGAAATAGCGCGAGACAGGATGGCGGCATCGTGTAATGTTTCACCAACAATGATGTATGGTCCCTCATTGTACGCGGCAGGTGTAACATTAAATGAATAGGGGGTAATACGAGATATGTCGGTGGCATCGCGGTTGGTATCGGTTGCACCGTGATCGTTTGTGCCATGATCTATTTTGAATAATTCGACCGTAGGGTTAGATAATTCGGAAATAGCGCGAGATAGATTGGCGTCATCGCGTAATGTTTCGCCTACAATAACGTATGGTCCCGCAATGTATGATGTAGGTGTAGCGTTAAATGAGTATGGGGTAACGCAAGGTAGGTCGGCGGCATCGCGGTTGGTATCGGTTGTACTGGGATCATTTGCGCCAGTTTCTGGTTTGTGTAATCCGGCCATAGGATTCGGTAATCCAAAAACGGCGTGAGATGAGTTGACGCCATCGCGTAATGATCCCGAATTGTATGAGTTAGTTGTAGCGTTAAATGAGTCGGGGGTAACGAAAACCAGGTCGGCGCCAGTAGGGAATGAATTTGTGAAATCTCGAGATGGATTAACGACGACATGGGATGGGACAGTAACAGCGTTGGATTGACTGGCGGCAGCACGGAATGGAGGTCTGACTGAGCGGAGTGGATTTACTGCGGCACGTGAGCTAGTTTTAAATTTGGGTTGGCCGATATGTACAGCTTTGCGTATGTCGTCGTTGTGTGAGCCAGCTACCGTACAGGATGAGCCAGCTACAGCTTGGATCTGGCTACCTACGGCCCGGGATGTACCCACTGTTTCGAAGGATGGGCCGGTTTCATCTGGAAAAAAGCCGGCAACAGTGATGGATTTGTCAGCTATATTGACTGACAAGTCGGAGGCTGCAACGACAGATGTCGATGAAAAATCATCTTTTTGAATTTCCAATATGAATTTATCATTTTCTTGCTTGACGTTGATGTAGCAATACGGAACTATCCCATATTCTGATTTTATATTTTCATTCGATTGTCCATCGACAGTCGTCACATCTACATAAGATGAATCTTCTGTTTCATTAGTGAGCGTTGGTTTTCCATCATTTGGCATCACATTTCCAACATAATTAGTACGAACCATCTGAAAAAAAAGGTCGATATTACCATCTATCACTCTACCAACATTATTATTAATAACTGTCTGAAAGAAATTACAAAATAAATAATACATGAAATTACAGACTGATTTGATTTAAAATGTGGAAATGCTTTAATTTCGTTAGCGAGATTCGATATATTGTGTTTTTGAATTTTTTTACAAATTGTGAGTTAATTTATTATTTTACATAACTAAAATTACATATTTTTATACAAAAAAGAGACTAGCTCTTGTGCTTGGAAAGGAACTTACACTGTAATAATTTATATAGAGTTAAAAGTTATAGATTTATAATCTATAATATTTTTTATTATCTAATTGTGTGTTCTGAAGTGCTCTTTAATTTGACTATTGAAGTTTTTTATGAATTAAGTTAATTAAGTATATGAAATTTTGCTGATAGTGTTCGGTGTCACATTCAGTTAAATCTTAATGTTGCGCTTGTTTCAAATTTTACAGCGTTATTTTAATTAAGTAATTGATTAATTAAAAAAAATTTGTAAATTTGGAAAACTGGAAATTTTGCAAAAAGTGTTTGTGTTGAGAAAGTTGATATTCTTTCAAATATTACGTATTAAATATTAATGATTATTCTCTGTATTATTTTTACCGAGTTCATTATGTTATTGTATGCTCCTCCCCACCCAATTATTTAATACTGGAGGAGTGAGTGAACATTTGCAAAATATACCTTTTTTATGTTATTTTTTTATTTTATTTATTTAATTTAGCGAAAATACAATTTAAAAAATAAATTGAATTTTTAAAATAGATGATTACATACATACATATGGTTATATACATACATGGTTTACGCTTATGTTATTCATACTTAAAATGTTTCTCAACGTTGTGAATATATAAATGCATCTTCTTATTCTGTTCACCAATTCGCTAATGTGGCTGTGCCATTTTAAATGTTGATCAATAATTACACCGAGATATTTGACTTCTTTTTTATGGTAAATGGTTTATGATTGAAGCTACGTGATATTTTATGTTAAGCTAGTGTTAATTGTTTAGACTTATTGTTATATTTTATGTTATAATTGAGTTTTTGTAATTATCTAGTGGATCGAATGAAAGGATAATGTTGAAAGATGACTGATAATGTTTTTCAAAATTAGTATAAGGTTGCCGATAGGTATCAATGAGGCTCGTCCCCCATTCCCGCGGCTTCCGTGGTGGCGCGAAGAGGAGGACAGAGTGCAGAGTGGGTGTGTGGAATATTAGAGGAGGAATGGACAGAAAGATGAATGAACTGTGTGATAGTATGAATGAAAAGAATATATATATGTATATATATATATTTGGGGGTTAGGACGGTGGTTAAATGATGATTGGCGTGTTGAAGTTTATTGTGACAGTATGATAAAAACAAGAAAGACATAGAATGAAATGAATGAATGAATGATGTAGAAGGTGCGTGTGTATTACGAAATGAAATGATGTGAAGCGATTTGGCGGTCTCGCTTGGCGCTCCCGGGCCGGCAAGACCGCCGTTGTAGAACGATGAAACTGGAGAGACTCCTTAGCGGGGAATTTCGAGCCAGGTTTGTAGCAGCAGCCGGCAGCGCTGTCGCTAGTGTCGATGCCGACTGAGATGGCGGTGGATTTGAATTCCGGTCGCTACATATATATATAGTGTGCATTAGTGAGAGCATGAAGAAAGGAAAAGGAGAGATGCAGCACAATGACACGCTGGTACTATGGTCTGGGGTCCCAGAGATGAATTTTGGACGAATGTAAGAGATGTAATGAATGTAAGACGGAATAATGAAAGAATAATTTTAGCAGGCGATTTGAATAGATGGGTGGGGGCCATAGGTGAGTACGGTGACAAAAGGATGAATGTGAATGGAAAAAGTCTACCTGAGGTATGCTTGGAATGGAACCTTTTTGTCTCAAACACCTTTTTTGATCATAAAGGATCCATCAGTACACATGGGAGAGAGGAAATGAAAGATCGAGGATTGATTTTGTGGTGGTTGACTCTAAACTGAGGTCCGCTACTGTTGATACTCAAGTGTTTCGAGGCGCCGAGATGGTAACTTACCATTTCCTCGTTGTTTCAAGAATAATTTTATTCCAAGGATGGCGGTCCATGAAAAAAACAGTATCGGCGCCATCTAGAGTCAAAATTGAGAATCTGCAAAGGGATGATGTCAGAGAAAAATTTGAAAGGAAAGTGTGTGAAAAACTGAGTGAACAAGGAGCGAGTGATCTGAATATAGACGATGCATGGGAATACATTAAGGTTACTTTATGCGAATCAGCGAAAGAAACCTGTGGCGTAGCTACTCAAGGAAAGAAAAAAGGTGATGCATGGTGGGACGATGGCATAAAGGAACTTGTGAAAGAAAAGAAGAATGCATGGATGAATGTTGACAGTAAATGGGGATGAATACACGAGAGCAAAAGATCTGTAAAATCTGAAGGCGGTCAAAAATCCCGATGTGGTGCTGAAAGCAGTAGGATGAAAGCTATTAAGTCAGTAAATGGAGAGATGTTAACGAATGAGGATGAAATAAAAGATAGATGAATGAAATATTTCCAGGAAACGTATGAAAGTGTAGAGAATGCAAATGAGGAAGCACCTGAGAGGCTCTCTGGGGTAAGTATGAATGAGGAAACCGATATAAATGCAATAAGTATGGAAGAAATAAAGTGTGCAATAAAACATATGAGAAGTGCTAAGGCTGTAGAGTATGATAACGTTGCTGCAGAGTATATCAAGGCTGGTGGGCCATTAGTTATCTTGTGCCTTCATACGCTCTTCAATCAATGTTTGGAAGAGAGCCACACCCCGTTAGATTGGAGGAGACCTATCATTATGCCTCTTTACAAAGGCAAAGGGTCGAAAATGGAATGTGGTAACTATGGGGCTATTAGTCTACTGAGCTCTGTCGGTAAACTGTATGGAAGAATTTTAATAGAAAGAGCAAGAATGGTGACGAAAGAAAAAATATGGGATGTGCAAGAGGCATTTGTGAATGGAAGAGGATACATGGATCAGATCTTTTCTCTACGAGTGATAACGGAAAAGTTTTTGGCGAAAAACCAAAAATTTTTTTGTGCCTTCGAAGATCTACAGAAGGCATATGATAGAGTTATAAGAGAAAGGTTATGGAATGTACTCTCTGATTACGGGATGAATAATAAACGCGCAGTCGCGTCCCTATATGAAGGAAGTTCTGAGTGTGTAAGAATCAATGGAGCACTCACACCATGGTTTGACATTACAAAGGGTGTCAAGCAGGGTTGTATAATGTCTCCATGGCTGTTCAATTTGTATATGGATAAATATGTGAAAGAACTGGAATGTATGAATATAGGAGCAAAAATGGGCGATTTGATTGTATGCTGTTTATTGCACGCCGATGATGCAGTACTAATGGCGAATAATGAACGAGAATGAAGGAAAGCGACCTCATGATGAATGTTAACAAGTCGAAAGTGATGGTATTTGAGAAGGAGGAAAGCATGAATGTTTGGAACAAGTAGATGAGTTTGTACATTTGGGAAGTATGTTTGATAGAAACGGAATGGCTGAGAATGTTATCGAAAGGAGGGTGACTGTAGAAAATAAAGTGAACGGGGCTTTGGATGGAATTATATCTAACGGGAATTTGTCAACCGAGGTAAGACTAGCGGTGCACTATGGAATCCTAGTACCGACACTGATATATGGGAGTGACGCCTGCAACTGGCAGAAAAGGAACGAAAGTAGACTGAATGCAGTGGAAATGAGATCACTTAGGCGTATTTGTGACAAATCTATTTATGACAGAGTAAAGAATGAAGAAATAAGGAAAGAATGTAAAGCTGATGTTTGTATAGTGAATAAGATTAAGAAAAGATCACTTAGGTGGTTGGTCATATGGAACAGATGAATGAGGAGAGAATGGTAAGAAAGATATATGACGCAAGTGTTGATGGAACCAAAAATAGAGGACGTTCGCGGAAGACTTGGCACGACCAGATAAACCAGATAATGGAGGATGGTTCTGTTAGAAGCCTCAACAATCGGCGAGCTTGTATAAGAAGATGTATGAATGTGGATGAGGCGAGAATTGTTTGCCAGCACAGAAGAGTGTGGCGCTCCATCCTCTGCCTACCCCTGTGGGAAACGGCGTGATGGTGAGTAAGTAAGTAAGTATGATTGTACATGAGTCGTTACAGGTAATTTTGTTGCAGTTGTCGTTAGGGATAGTAATTTTTATATTGGGCGGTGTTTTAAGATTTTTGATTGAAAAGTAAAGACTTTTTCGAAGTTCAAAGAAAGTAAATTACTATCGAACCAGGATTTGAGTGTATTCGTGACCTTATTTACATGTTCGTTTGTAATGCTCTAGTATTGTTCGTTAACAATGATAGTGTATACACAGACGTTACATAAAATCCGCTGTTCTGAAATTTATGTACAATTCATTAAACATTAACATTAATATAAGCTGCTGCCGGGGAGATGAAAAATCGCTCACCTGACGAATGACAGTGACGTGTGTGACGAGCGAAGAGATGTCTCGAATCGGAAATCTCTTAAAAATCTCATTCATGGTGACGAGCCATAATGATTTTTAAATTTCTTCTGTATTACTGGTTACTTTTTTTTATGATTTAATTTCTTTTTTATATAAATTGTAAATTAAGATTCATCTATAAATAAAAATTATGTGAAAAAATATATGAATCTTGATTTAATGAGGTGGGCAGAGGTACGAGGTAATGCAGTTGTATCAGTGGCGTAAATATTATATAAAACTTTCCCCCCCGATGCAATATAAAAAAGGCCTACATACAGGGTGGCCCAAAAAAAGTGAAAACATCTCGTAACACACGAGTTATTTCAAAACATAACATATAATTCTTAATGCAATTTTTTTTTGCATAATATATAGCCAATCAGAAATTATCAAAACACCCCATATTGCATAATCTAGTAGGTTTAAATCTGGGCTGTTCGGTGGCCACATGCCTGGCTCGATTAAATAAACATTCTCACGACGAAGAAGGTTGATTGTATTTCTGGTTGTATGAGATGGAGTTCCGTTCTGCTGTAATGTCCAGTTATACTGTAATGTCTAGCTATATTTTGTTTGTTTGCTTTGTTTTAAAACTCTTTGATCATTTTTTTTCAACGTTTTTCATTTCGTAAATTTTTGATCAGAACACGGTCTCCTGCAGTGATTTTTGTCATTCTGGGCAAAAATTTGAAAAAACCAAATATAAACAATGGTAAAATTAATAGTCAAAGAAATTGTCGAAATAAAACGTAATATAGGTAAATAGGTAAGTAAATTAGTAAACTATTTAAGCTATTGTTGATATAGTTAAACTAATTTTAATGTAATATCACATTTTACGAAATTTTTTTTGGGCCACCCTGTATATACATATAAAATCCCGGTAGCAACAAAAATTTTAACCCAATTTTTATTTAAAAAAATAACCTAAAACCAAACATATAGCAAATTTAGAGAATATATTTTTGAGACATGTCTTTGTAATTAAATAATTTTGAACACAGATCAAGGTGATTTTTTCAAGTTCGTGTTTTTTTTAAATTTATTGATTTATGTTAAATAATTCTATTAATTTATATGAAATATTAGTAAGTAACGTTGATTTATAAATTGTGAGAGCAAGATAACCAAAACATTTCCACTTGTGTAATAGTACACCTGAATGAATTAAATCTAATAACAACCTGACGCGCATGTAAGGAATCATATTTCTGAATCTGAATAGTTAGGCGATATTTTTATGATTCATATTGCCCGTTGCTGGGCCAATCTGAGACTGTTTGCTGTGTAATCAAATAATGCTAACTTAGGTAGTATAAATCTTTAAATTTTAAAACGTTAATATAGAATAGATCGGCAAAAGTTCAAAGCTTACATTTACGGTTTATCATTGCAATATATTGGAAATCAAACTGATAAGTAATTGACTCTTTTATCGAAGTGATTTAGAAATCCAGACTAGAAGAAAGTCTTGATAACAAGGAAGTCTAAGTTTACAGGATATACTATTCAATGAATATAGTGTTCAATGAGATGTACGTTTTAATTAAGTAATCAAGATTTCTAACGCCGCGTAGAATGATAAATGACGTAATAACTCCCGTAAGACATTGTCGTTTTCGTTTAAAAAACAACATGAGATTTTTATGATTTAATCATATGAGCAGTTTTTAAAGCTTAGCAAAAAAATTTCAGATTATTAAATCGGAAAACAGAAAGTGGACGAGGTTGCTTGTGTATTATATCTGCGTTTATCTACTAAATAAAAATATCACATGCGTGTTGAATTAATTATGTTTGAAAACCACTTCAACAATTACTCTTGAATAACTTGTAATGATATATTAGATTATCCCATAAATAATGCGGTCTTTTTTTTTCAAAATTAAGATACACAAAGTTATTTTCTAATCTAAAATATACCCTTCTTCATGCTTTTCAATGCTTTTCCATCTTTCTGGTAGACTTGCAAGGCTCCTCTTCAAAAAATTTATCATTTCCGTGACGAAAAATACTCTTCCAGTACTGTTCTGACCTCACCTACAGAATTCATATTTTTTCCGTCCAAATGGTATTGAAGACTGCGGAATAAATGATGATTAAATAGGGCAATGTCTGGCGAATACGGTGGGTGGGACATTGTTTCCAAAAAAAGTTCATTCCTGAGACGTGGCAGCAAAGAAGAGCACACATTCACTCTTTGGGCGCGATTAGACTATGAATGTTTGTGAGGAGCTCATTGACCCAATTTGCTGACTTTTCTGATGACACGCAGGCATCGATGAATGGTTGAATAACCAAATCCAAGCTTCTCTGCTCGTTAGAATGGGATTTTATTCCACCAGGGTTTACAGGACGTCCTCGGAATTTCTGGAACCACCGCTTACGCTTATTGTTCGATCCCTGTATACTGCACCAATATTTCTCACACTTTCCGTTGCGGTGTTGCCTTTATTGAACTCATAAAGCAAAATATGCCGACTATGCTCTTTTGTCACTTCCATTGTACGATAGCTTTGAAAAAATAACTGTTAAAATCAGACTGCGCTAAGTTTGTACTAAGAATAAGTTATTACCTCCGACTTGTAGTTCATGTAATTGAAAAAACCGCATTATTTATGGGATGATCCAATAAAAAAAAACACACACTTGGACAAAACCTCTTGGTTTTCATCACATTTTACTGATTCGGGCACCGAAAGATGACACGAAATGTTAGCTATGACAAAAAGTTACAATCGGCGAAATACCACAGAATTAATTATATTATAAATACCTACTTGAACTTCTCGTGGTGTAGTTTACCGACAAACCATTCGAGAAATGCGAATCTTTAAAAAAATATTTAAATAATAATTATTTAAAAAAATTATATCTATGCATTCACTCACCTTGGGATTATCGCCACTCATATTGCATATTATCGTCACTCATATTGGATCTAATGATGAGATTTCTTCCGATTCCTTTGGCAACGAACAATTTTCACAAAGTAAGATAAATAACTGCAAAGAACAGAGAATTTAACTGACGACGTAGCGCCACTGCGAGAAACAATGGAGTGATAGTGGGTCTCAGATTGAAACGATTGGACGAACGAATGTCTTACTAGAGATGGATCGTTCGCGAATGAATGAGTTCAAACAAACAGAAAAGATAAACCGAACGATTCAGTTCCTAAATCCAGTTCGATCTAATTCACAATAAAATGTGTATACAGAGCAAAGATTATATTTAATATTGTTTATCAAAAAAAATCAAAAACACATAAAAATCGTGATATTGGCTTTATTGGAAAGATAATTTTATGCCATTAGTGTTTAAATAGGATTTCGCGCATTCGAATAAAGCGCAATCTGGAAGTCGACCACTTTTTGAAGCGGCTGGGACCGTATATCGGCAGTAACGAGACGAATGTTGGTTTCCAATTTGTATATCGTCTCTGGTTTATCGGCGTAGACCAGCGACTTCACATATCCCCACAGAAAAAATCCGAAGATGTTAAATCACACAATATTGGAGGCCAATTCACAGGTCCATTACGCGAAATTATGCGCACATCGAATGCTTCGAAATTGATTGTACCGTGCGCTGTGTGGCATGTTGCATAGTCTTGTTGAAATCGCAGCTCTTCCACATTAATATATAGCGACCGAAATTCAAATCCACCGCCATCTCAGTCGGCATCGACGCTAGCGACAGCTTTGCCGGCTGCTGCTACAAGCCTAGCTCGAGAATTCACCGCTAGGCAGTCTCTCCAATTTCATCGTTTCACAACGGCGGTCTTGCCGGTCCACGCGCCGAGCAAGACCGCCAATTCATTTCATTTCATAATACACGTGCACCTTCTACATCTTCATTCATTCTTTAATTCTATATCTTCTTTGATTTCATCAAACTGTCATAATAAACGTCAACACTCCAATCACATTTATTTCATTTAATCACCGTCCTTAACCCCTAAAAATACCATTCAATTGGGGAAAGAAAAAGTCAGTAAAGTCATAGAGCTCTCCATTGACTGATACATTTTGACCGGCATCTTTGAAAAAACAACAGCTTCTTCGATGCGCACTGTACGAAATCTCTGCGGATGCGTTATTCAAATTACTCGCTCGGATGGACGATTATGTCGGTTTCGCAAACTGAACCACGAATTTCAAAATAAATTTGCACAATTTGCAAGCGTTGTTCTGACGTAAGTCTATTCATGGTGGAATGGCAAACCAAACTGAACACAAATCAGTTGTAAGCTGTCATATGTATTTTATAAACTATAAAATTCTTTAGGTATTAAATAGTTCAATGTTTTTTATATTTTTTTATAAATTGCAATATAAGAGATGGGGTGTGAATTTTTATCATTTTGAAAAGGATATATTAAATAACCAATGCGAAAATATTAATTTATGAAAAGAAAGTATCAATTTCTCTTTGAATTTTATATTTACAATCAATTTACCATGTAAACAAAATGTTAAATGGTCTTCATTTGGAAATATTTCGAAATCCAGTTTACTAAAGATAACTCTATTACAAAAAAGTTTAAATAGCGTTCAGGAATTATATATTGTTGGTGATAATTGCACCATATACTATTTTTTTATGAAATTCTTTAAGATAAATTGATCTTTCATAATAAAATTTATTGAAAGCATGATTAGCTCCAAAAAATATTCGAAAACTTTATTAACAACATGTACAGAATGAATATCATGTTCCAGGTCAATGTTGTTTTTGAATAACTAGAAAATGAAACACATTTTTTAAATTTGGTTTTAAATTCAAAATTGTACCTCGGACAGCGACACAAATGCGTGCTCTTTTAACCATATTTTTCATAACATTCTCGCACACTTCGCGTGTTATTTCAGCAATTTCATTTCTAATATTGTCCTATATATATGAATAGCATCGGAATTGTTATTGGCTTATTAGCGTAGATCTTTTCTTTTAAGTACCCTCACAGAAAATAGTTGGGAGTCGTCAAATCAGGTGATCGAGGAGACTACTTTTTGACATTATGCGGCTTCAAAATTCAAGCATTTCTCAGGCTATATATTAGTTGGTACCGTCCTGTTGAAACCACTTATATTGCAGGCCCTATCGATCCAATTCGACCTCTAAGAAGTTTTCCAACATGTCACGATAGCGATCACCATTAATGGTTATATCATTACCATTATTATTATTTTTATTTCCATCAACGCCCTTGTGGGCTTTTACATAAGAATAATAATTTATTTAATTTAAATATAACATTAAAAACTAAGTATAATTTAGGTACAAATATTTCTTCAATTCAGGTATGATTCGTACTATTGGCGAGTTAATAGCATAATTATTTATATGTATACATACAGAGAACACTTCGTGTTGTCTCGTTTTTTTAAACGAAACCATTTGTGTTAACTCAGTGCAGTCCAACATGCTATTGATAAATTTATATAGAAATATTAAATCGCTCATATCTCTTCTCCAGGCTAATTTTTTCAAATGAAGTAAATTCAATAAATAATCAAAATTTATATTCAATTAATTCAATTTTTCGTACATATTTATTTATTATTTCACAGAGAACACACAGTGTAACTTGATTAGGTATTTTACAAATAACATAATAGCAAATATAAAACCAATTACAGGTTGTAATCCTGAGATGAAGTGTTTGGTGAGAGGAAGAGATAATATTAGTTTTAAGAATTAATATAATCAGCAACGACCCGTGAGATGACAAATTCTAAATGGCGACAGAATATAAATATTCGAAAAAATGTCTCGTATATATACGTAATATATCCTTAAACTGACTATTCCAGCTGCAAACAATGGTGTCTTCTCGTGTCTGAGAATTCATGTAGTCAAGAACTCAATGATCAAAAATACAGTTTATTACAGATCTCACAAGTATTAATACAATATGAGAGATGTGTTCTGATCAATGATTCCGGAGAAAGAGAGAGAGCGACTCTCTTTTACCCCTTCAACACTGTAATTCTTGCCAACTTGTGCGCGTCATACAATCGCTACATCATGATTCATTACATATTTAAAAAAATAATAATAAATTTAATTTTAATTCAAAGTTAATTCAAAGTAATTCAAAATTAAATTTTAATTGTGCGAAAACAATCTGAAAAACATATCCAACTTGTTCACCTTTTTTGTACACTGTTTGTAAATATATTTGTATAAGAATGTTTATAATGTATAATATGTAAAAAATGTATGTCCATGTTTATCAATAAAAAACATATATATATCAAATTTAGCTACATTTTTGTTTGTATTTTGTAATGAATTTATTTCTTACAAAATTTATAAAGAATCGATATCATATTTTAGGTGTGACATTCTAAAATTCGCGTAAGGGCCTTTTACCCGGGGACGTCACTGACTTTAATAGTTTGCAAGTTGTGTTTTTATGAGGTATTTGAACATAGTACCGAAGTATTGAAAATTATTTATCTTGGGTTATGTATATGTATATGCTGCCACTTCTCTGCTTACGACCATCTCGAGTTACAATAATTCACATTTACGATGGAAAAAAAGGAAGAATTCATTTTAAAAAAGAAAGAAATGGCTCCAGCTTTTAGACAAATAAATGAGGCAATTAAAAATTTTGAAAATATAGACCCAGACAATGATAGGTTTTCAAAGGTATAACGCGAAATTTACCAAGCACTCGCCAAAATTGGACATATTTTTGAGAAGAAAAAAAAGGTCAACCACTGCACTCGCTGATAAATATCAAGAGTCAGCCACGGAATCAGTAGTACAAATGATTAAGATAATCCAAAATTATTTATCCAATAAAACCAATAATTATTCATCCATTATTATTTATCCATTTAATTATATGTTTGTTAACATGTTAATCAAAAATAAAACTTAATTAGTTAATGACTATTATTTTATATATATTCGACTTATGACAATTTCGACTTACGTCCGAGGTTTCGGAACGGAACCCCGTCGTAAGTCGAGAAGTGACTGTATATAATATAAATCTATTAAAAAATAGGCTCAAGTAATTAAAAATCAAAGCACTGATATAAACATCATACTCCTATAATATCATCTTACATATCTTCTAAAATAAACACCATAACAAAAGAAATCACGCCCAAGTGAACGATGAACTAATGACGTAAAGAGTCATAGAGCCACGCGAATTATTTAGTTCTAATGAACGGGTCTGATAGAGGTTCTGCACGGAATTGAATTCTCTTCGCTAGCCCCTCCCGCGTTCTTATATCTCGCAAGTCAGCGATTTATGCGACGTATAAACATTTTAGAAATGAAAAAAATATTTGCAACCTTAAACCATAGATAAACAAAATCATTATGTGCGAATGAATGGAATCATATGAAGCCACATAAAAAATTGAATAATTTTCGTTGAGTATAGAAAAGAGAGTTATTTTGACTAATTAAATTGGAAATACTACGTATTATTACTTCTATTTATTTATTTTATTTGTAACTATATAATACAATGTAAAAATCTGTTTGGACTGTGCCCGTCTCACTAGAGAAATTCTGTATCGATTTAATTGTACAATTAATTAGAATTACAAGTAGTAGATACAATTACATTTATTACTATATGATAGATGTATATGAAGAATAATTTTAAAGTGGACTTAATTTTTGTAACTTTGTAGCAATAATTAATATAGGTATGAGTCAATATGTTTGGGTGAGTGCACCAATACTGGCTCTACCCATATTACGAATCCAAGTTTTAATATATAGTTTCTTGGGACAATTCAATTTATTTAAATCTTTTAGCATTCTATTAAATAGTTTAGGTCCAAAATATTTGTAGTTCCTTTGGCCATATATTGTGTGTGCTCTTGGGGTTTGTAGGTTATTTGTATTTGTCCGTGTGGAAATTATATTTTGAGTTGTTTTGAAATGTGTCTGTTTGTATTTATATACGTTCCGTAACTTCATACTACTATGGTCCAAACAGATATCTGAAATACGAGCAATATCTAGTTAGAAGTTGAACTATTAAATGAAAGAGCATAGATTTAATATTATTGTTATAGCATTGGATTACACTTTTCACGCCCTTTTCGTCAGTTATCAACTGCCAGTGTGGGGTTAACTGTTCCACCTAATTTCGTCAGTTTCAAACTTTCTCGGTCACCTGTTATCACAATAAGCTGTTCTGTGTTCCCGCTGATTTACATGACAGGTAATTTATTGTTTTCATACATTTAATAAATACTTTTACTAAAAAAACTAGCATTTCCATTTTTATTGTAAAAATAATTAAAAAATCACACTTCTTGTTCAACTGTGAAACTTTATTTACAGGCTAAAGGTAGGAGGAAGACCTTACAAGCCACATGAGGACAAAATAATGGATCATATTCTGATCCCAATTTCACAGTCCCAAATCCAAGTGCTGTTATAGACACCTTCATAAAATATATCGAAATGGCAAGGAAACAAGTAGTAAAACAAATATCCATAAAAATGAGAAAGAAGAAGTTTAACATTGAGCCAGATAAAAGTATTTCAGCAGAAGATACTGAAAAACTCACATTACCATCTACCTCAAACACTGGAGTTTGCTCAAGTAAAATGAAAGTTTCTCGTAAGGCGAAGGTAGTTCCTACCTAATAGATACCTCTATCCTTAAAAATCACGTACGTAGGTACCTACGATAAACTTAAAATTTTAAATGTCCTAACTTTATTTTGTTAATTGGTCGATTCGTAAACTGTTTGAACTGAAATTCAATAAGAACGTTATTTTTTTTTATTTTCATTGAAGTTTGAAGATGTCCCGCAGGACTGATATTAAAAACAGCATTAATAAAAATAAGTATTGTTAAAAAGATTTTTAAAAATCTATTATTCGTCGATTTTTGACCGATTAGACCAGTCTCGTGCTCTCTGATATCTTGGATGTACTAATAGCAAAGAAATACTAAAAAATCATACATTTTTTCAATAGGGTCTTAAAATTGCCAGAACTAGAATTGACCCGCTGTCAGAAAACCCTGCGTAGTACTAAGATAAATAAAACTCAAATTAATTAGCAATATTGCAATTAATAATATCTTACATTATTGTATTGACAAGTCCGCGTCAAACTTTTTGAAATCAAAATGTAAGTAAATGAATAATTTTTTTGATCTGGTTTATTTAATTTGTATTTATATTTAGCGAAAATTTTGATATTAGAATTAAGGAGGATTTGAGATGCCTAAATGACAATAACTATTCAGAATTTTCCAATCACCTTTTGGAAACAAACGATTCCAATGATATTAATAAGTGTTTAGAAATTTTATATAAAAATACTAAGGGTTAACAGTTAGATAAATTTGAAATTTTGAAGTGTTAATAGCAAGCTTAATATTATAAATAACCAAATCCTACTTCCAAATAGTCACCTTTTAAATTTGTTTTCATATTAATTTATAGTCCATTTTATAGTTTTGTTTTTATCTATGCTTGTATTTTTTAATTTCAGTATACATTATTTCCTGAAGAAGATACCATAGGTATCGAAACATATAGAATAATTAATAAATAGTTAGGAGAACACATTCTTATTGTGAAGTTGTAATTATTCAGAACATAGGTCTGTGATATTTTAAATATTAATTAAATATATTAATTAGAAAGATATACATATAAAATCAATTTTATCAAAAATATTGTTGTTGCGCCACTGAGATTTGAAGCTGGGTCTCTTTCCTAACCGGAGAAGGTGCATTATCCAACTATGCTACAGCGACAATATTTTATTTCGAACCTATATGTTCTCATTTTTTTGATATTAATACATTTAATCGTTCCATTATTTGAAAGAGCCATTCAATATTTTCCGATAAAATTGATTTTATATGTATATCTTTCTAATTAATATTTAAAATATCACAGACCGTCTGTTCTGAATAATTACAACTTCACAATAAGAATGTGTTCTCCTAATAATAAAGTTGTATCAATGTGTCCAAAATTTAATAAAAATGAATTGATAATTCTGGCGTCTGCCATCAGATTACTCAAAGGTATTTAAGATTACGTAAAAATAAGGTAGATGGCTCTTTCAAGTAATGGAACGATTAAATGTATTAATATAGAAAATAAAGGTAACATATATGTTCAAAAATTTGTCGCTAAAAATATTGTCGTTGTAGCATAGTTGGATAATGCACCTCCCCCGCTTAAGAAAGAGATCCTGGTTCGAATCCCAGTGGCGCAACAACAATATTTTTTAATAAAATTGATTTTATATATATATAATTCATATTTAATTAATAGTGGTTTAAGCAAAGTATTGTGAATAATTATTAATATTTAATTTAAATTTAAAATTGGTACCAACTTGACTTGATAAGTCACGTAATCTAGAGTAACTAGAAAAAAATGTAAATATTAATTATACCACTGATGCAGCTGTCACATGCCGAGCATTCGAAATGTCATAGAATTGAAAAATAGGTTTTTTCTAATGATTTTGACTGAAAAATGATTGAATTAACTTTGCCACAGGACGGGAAAGCAATAGTTTTAATATATTTCTCTCTGTATTTCCGTTTTCCGTGGAAAGTGGGTAGTGCATACCACATAAGAAAAGTAACTCCTCCCCTCGGGGAGAATCCACGAGAAGCCACGCCCCTGAGAGGTTTCTCGTGGAGGGGACACCGGTAAACTAATCTTACTCCCGCGCTTCGATACAGAAATAATCATTTAATGCTTGGTGAGGTGCCGTGGCGTAACTGTAAAAATTGGGCCCCAATGCAGAATATAAAAAGTATATTTTATATAAAATATACGAATATTAGTACTGCGTGGTTTATCCATTAAAATGTAAGAACAAAATTAGTCCCTTGTCTCCAGTGGCGTGCAGTAGGTATAGATTTAGGTTATGCTGTTACCAATGATATTCTACAATCATAAATAATTTAATAATGTTTTTAAGTATTAGCGTAAAATAATACCTTCTTACCCATATAAAAAATGTATGGACGTTTTTAAGAACACTTTCTATAACTGAACATGATTAATTTATTGTATGAAAATCTAACTAATGGAAGTAATTATTTTAATTAATGGTTAACGTAGGAAATAGTTCTTCTAATTGCTTTTTGTTTTTCCCAAATCAAAAACCAATCCATGCACCAAATTTAACAAATCAATAATGTGTCCCAATGCGTTGCATTGGCATAGTTACGCCTTTGGCAGTGGGTAACTAATACTAACAGTGGCCCAAATATTGCGCTCCAATGCAGAATGGAAAAAAGGCCCCCCTATATATTGTATATGTATATATACATATATAATATATTATAACAAAATTAGTATACAAGCTCACCACACAGCTTACCACTGAAACTATCGTCTAATTATTTGTAAAAATTAAATATAAAACCAAAAATCGTGTTTGATTAAAAATAGAGTAGTGATGAGGTAAACCGTTTTTGTGACTGTGATTGTGAAATTTGTGTTCGATTGTAACTGATTATTCATAATTCGGCGAACAATCACTGATATACTGGAAACTAAACCTCTAACAGTAAAATATCGGTTTCCCATCATCTTTATAAAAGAAACACCAAACGCACAATCACGGTCACAATAACTTTTAGCTCATCACTACAATGGTTCTATAAAATGAATACCGTCTATATTAAAAAAATAAAATAATTGCGATTATTTCCGTACTCTTTGGCTGAACCCGCATTCTCACTGTAGAATTCTGTGGTATATTATTTGGAACATATTCTACAGTAAGAGCGTAGGTATATTTTTTCATACGCCTCTCTCGGTTTCGTTTACTACTATATCTTGTATACGGCTGGACGAATTATAGAGAATATTGTTATTAAAATTAGTTCGATCCGTAATGTTGCTGACATCTTGCGTTAGTCAAGTGAAATATTGTTATTTGTTTACGTAAATCAGTTTAAAACAGACATCTTGAAACGCCGTCCAGTTATTTGAATTTCGCAGCGCTGAATTATCGTCTTCTCGCCTTGTGTTCGAGGTCACTAATATTTGTCGTTATTAACATCGCGATCTGTATTTTGTGGACAATTGAATCAATATATTGTATCGGAAAGTACATTTATTATTACTACGTGATCTTATTTAAAATTGGTGTTTACATTTGAAATGTTGATATTGTTTTGATTGGATTTGTGTTTTGAAGGTGAACGGTTGTATTTTCTGACAATATTCTTTTACTTTTCATTAGAAAACAGAAACTTGTACATATTGTGTTACGTATATTTATCGAAATTATTTAAATTTAATAATTATACACCTTTTAAAATGGCGGGCCGTAGACTTGCGGAGGAAGAAATATTAGAAACATTTTTAGATGTGCAAGATGAAATAATTAATGAAGATGTTAGTTAAAGTGAATCTACTCCTTTCGTCAATTGGGATAGTAGCCCTCAGTTATTTGATTTTATGCACAAGAAAAATACTACAGTACGTAAAACACGGAAAGGTAGGGCCACATTTTGTAAATTAAAAAAAGGTGAAATGGACATAAAAAAAACCTAATCTATAGATGAAAATAAGAATCGTGATCGGAGAGAAAATAATTAAATACTAAATTAATGTATAAATTATAAATATATACATATAAAAACAATTTTGTCGAAAAATATTGTTTTTGGGTCACCGGGATTCGAACCTGGATCTATATTTCCAATACGGGGAAGTACACTACCAATCCCGGTGACGCAAAAACAATATTTTTCGACAAAATTGATTTTATATGTATATATTTATAATTAATACATTAATTTAGTATTTAAAATATCACAGACCGTCTGTTCTGAATAATTACAACTTCACAGTAAGAATGTGTTTTCTTTAATAAAATAATTAAAGATAACCATAAAGCAGAAAAATAAAACGCGAAACTCGGAAGTAAAAATCGGACAAAAATACAGCGAAATACACACACTTCTAACCTTGCATCGTAGTCGCAAGAAATAAAGGCGTGTTACAAACAGAATAACGGGATGCAGGTCTCCAACGTTAGTACTTGGATGTCAGGGAACAGAAAAGAAAGTCCTTTCACTGGAGATATGCACCGGGCACTGCGGCGAGAGAATCGAGAATTCACATTTTTTCAATAAGGCAATAATAACAATCTTTGTTAGCAAGAAATTCTTTATTCGGCTTTTCCCGTTCCACGTTTGGTTTTTAATTATCGGTCATTGTTGGCGCCTGCTGGTGAACCACCGTGTTTAGATTTTTAAACTACAGTAATAATCGTCTCGTGTTCTTATAACATTACTTTATTAGCGTCATCTCAATCTTTTACAATATACAGAATATAACAGACCTAGTTCACAATATTTTATTGCTGGATACCTGACTAAAATACAAGTCAAAAATGTTCATGTAATATGTGCCTAATCTCAACCTTGTCAGAGATACAAGCAATTTAAAACAATCGTAATTGAAATATTTTATTGATTCCAAATTATATATTGAATACAAATAGTTAAAGGCCATCGAATTTCCAGCAGCTGGACTATTTTTTTATAGATGATTTGAAGCAAAAATATACTCGTACATTTATAATGGATACATTTCGTAAATATTTATTTCGAAGTAGCGCTTTATGAGTTTGGGGAGTAAAATAGGTTAAGGACGAACTTTAATTTTACCAGATTGAAATTCGAGAAATTCTACACCAATTAGACATACTTTCAAGACGAGGTTAATAGTTAAATTCTTATAAGTATCAGACAAATAATTAATGACGTTATTTATTACGTAAATCATGCGAGAAAGGTTTGAATAGAAAGAGACTACAATAAAAATGTTGATTTTCTCGCATTCGATACAAGTGTCAAAAACATCTCGTGTCTTCCATATTGTATTTTTCATATTGATATATGGAATGAAATAAAAACGTGCTGTCATTTGAATTAATCCATCGAAAATTAAATAACTTATTGAGTACCTAATTCTGCTATATATATATTAGCAGAATTAGGTAGGTAGAATTAGATAGCTGTATATATATATATATATAAATTTGTTTTGAAATCAGACAAATTACCTATATTATTTAGATGGTCGCTAAAATTAATGTTCTAAATTTAAAATTAATTTGACAGCTTCAATTTGATATTATCGATTTAAAACGCCATTTTGGGGTTTTGGTGATATGTCTGTTTCATAATTACATAGTATTTATGAAACTAACAGCTAGTGTTTAAAATACAACAGTGTTACTCATAAACAAATTATATAATTGCGACTAACATAAAAATGACGTACATAAAATGTTAACTTTGTTCGAGAAAACTTTGTTTTTCTTTAAAATCAGTAAAAAAACATATAATTTATAAAATTTCCAACTAATGTTGTGAGCAAGTACAATATTAATTCATACCGTCAGTAAAATATGCGTATAAATATATTATATATACATATATTTTCGGCATTTTTTAACGAAATTGCGAGAGCGTGGACTAAACGCCATTATGGCAATTGGCAATCTGACGCTAATAAAGAAAATAAAAAAATACACATTATTATGATCGATATAAATATTATTTAGTAAGAAATTATTGCGGTTTTAAAACTTGACTTTAAAACGTATGTTTTCACTAAAAGAAAGTATTTTAAAAACGTTGAAAATTGATAAAATGTCCTGCAAATTGAATGGTTATTTTGAACATTTTGTTAATTTGTCTCAATTGAGATTTATCTTCGTAATCTTAGCTTCAATATTATATGAAAATATATTTCGTACACGCAATAATTTTCCATATTAAAACAATTCTATAGCACGCGGAAAATAATAACATCCAGTTTATTAGTTTTATATTAGTGTAAGGGTCCAATCTAAGTAAAAAAAAATTTTAAAAGGCAAGTCTAGTGTATTACTTCTGATATATATGAATAATAAAAACCCACATTTTCGTAAAAAACACGAAAATATTAATTATTTTTGAAAGAGCGCCCTTAATTCTATAATATATAAAAAACATAATATTTTTAAAATGTGTATCTAGGAAATTGGGACGCGCCTTCGGCGCCTAGTGAGGCAAGCCTAGTGTCAATTATATATAAATAAAACGTAACCAATTATGGAGGTACCGACAGTGACAGCTTCACCTTTATTTGACCCATACATACTTATTTAATCTATATACGTACTACAACTATGGTGGTGCATATATATATATTACAATAATACCTTGTAGCGACCGGAATTCAAATCCACCGCCATCTCAGTCGGCATCGACGCTAGCGACAGCGTTGCCGGTTGCTGCCACAAGCCTGGCTCAGAATTCACCGCTAGGCACTCTCTCTAGTTTCAACATTCTACAGCGGCGGTCTCGCGGGCCCGGGAGCGCCGAGCGAGACAGCCAACTCGCTTCACATCATTTAATTTCGCATTCATTCATTTCATTGCATTCTTTATTTCTATCTGTTTTCATAATACTGTCATAATGTAATAAAACACCAACGCGCAAACAAACATCTATATTTCATTTAACCACCGACATAACCCCCAAAACCTTATTATTGCCATTGATATACACCATTATCTAGATATTAAGTCTATCCATTATATTTTATAATAATTTTAACTTAGTAGAATTATCCTATAACAAATTAATCCTAAAAATATCTTCATGCACAATGAAATATGAACGTGGTTGCATTCGTCATAATTTCGACGCAACATATTACGCAATGAAACGTCACACACGGGGCGCGGCTACATTAATCTATGTATTAACATTTTCCCGCTGAGATCAGAGCAGATCAGCGGCGTGTTTTTAATTTTTTATACTTTAAAAATGTAAGTACTTGATAAGTGATTCAATTCTGACTCTAGATCAGCGATCACCTAATTTTAGGACCATAATTTTAAATCCCGCGGACCACTAATAAGATTTTTTAAAGTGTTATATATATTTATAATAAGGTGACCAAAGAACACATAAAATTAATAAACACTTAGTTAATAAAATAAAACTAGTAATTGTAACCAAATTATAAAATCTTCATTAATAAAACAAAACAATTAAAATATGGTTTAATTACATTAAACTTTTGCGGACAAGCGAAATTTTCTCGCGGGTCACCAATGGTCCGCGAACCATCACTTATGCGACCGCTGCTCTAGAGCATTTCTAAAGTTCTAGGCGCAACATAATGTACCTAGGCATAATCCGAACACTGCCTGCAATAATTTGTATTGTAAAAATGCACATAATTATCCGTTCAGAAAACAACGAGCGAACTCTGATACGATGGATCAGAAATATATGAACGCGTCCAATTTAAAGTCAAAACTGGTTTCCATAGTTACCGCGCCACAATAAGCGACAAGCATCATCCCATACATTTCAATCGATCAGAATATAAAGCTATTGTTAAGATTTCCGCAATTCTTCCTTTAAAAAAGTTATTTCGAATAATCCCTCTTTTGTTATTTATATATATGAAGTCATAAAGGAATAAATTAAAATGCGTGTAATACGAAATTGGATGTTAAAAATACAAGAGGCGGAAAGTGATGATTACTCTTGGTAAATAATATTTAACAATTAATATGTATCTTTAACAACGTACTTTAGCTTAAGTATTAAATATTTATCTCTAGACTTTCATAAAAAGTATTAATTTGTTTTCACAGCGCAATATTTGCCCGAGAAACTGTTTTAAAATTGTTGTATTAGATATATATTATGTTAAAATTAAAATGACGATCCCTTTAAAACTCGTAGCTGTAGATATTCTTTTAATGTTTTTACATTTTAGTATTTTATTTTGTCTTTTGTGAATATTGCTTTTTATTTGCTGTACTGTATTAATGCACAGTTTCATAATATCGCACACCTAGATCAAAACTAAGACAAGTCAAAAAACCATGAATTTTTAGTTATTATTGTATTGGGATACTCTTGTCATATACGCAACTAACTTAGCCCCAGTTCTCGAATAGTATCATTTTAGGATACATTTATTACCTAAAATGTTATTTAGTTTCATAACTTCAGTAACAAAAAATGGAGAAAAATGTTTTTATTTTTTTGTCTACTGAAAAATGACTTTTTGAGTTGTCTCAGTTTTGATCTAGGTGTGCGATATATGAAACTCTAAACCGGGACAATTATCGTCTCGCATTTGGTTCTCGCAGCACCAAATTTTAGTTCATACAATTTTGAGATCAATTTGGTCTTAATTTCAAAAGTTTTAAAGCTCATATCATGCATTGCTGTGTGATTGGCAAATGTAGCCTCTTTGGCCGCAATAACTAAATCATCTTGAATGGAATTATTGTTTTTAAAAAATGTTTTAGTAGGTGAAGAGCTTGCGACAGCTGTTACACAATCTTTAAGTCCGCTCGCCCACCATATGCAATAGAAAATTCTAAGAAAGATTTCTGGCACTTCTAAGCTTTTTTATAAATGGGTAGTCTTTTTACAGTTTATTCGTAAATTTGCAATTTGTTTTTGGCATTTTAAGCACAATTTTAAAAGGGTTAGGTTAAAACCTAAATTAAATTAGGTAGATAAATTACGCGCTGCTGCGTCACCTTACTGAAACATAATTACGCTATAAGTGATCAGCGTCAACTGTCGTGTGTGAAAACACAGAGAGCCGCACGGTTCAGGGATTGGCTACACCACTCGCGTACCGCAACCGCAACAACCGAGACAAAATGCCACACTAGCCAGGATGCCGGGAGATGGCTTTGGCAGTTTTGGTACTTGCCAGTTATCCAAGTTGTAATGGTATCACTATTCTCATTCCTCTCAGCTGTTACTCATTCATACGGTCCTTTACGTTCTATCAGTTATATTTATTAAAATTAATTCTTACTATTTTACATATAATATTGATAATTATGTTTAAATATATTTTCTTCCGATCCTTCGTAAGTGCTCAAATTTAATACTTCTTTACCATGATACAAAGATTTATATAAAAATAAAAAATTTTAGTAATTTTGAATTGATCTCATATTTTGAGAAAAGGGTACCCTGTAAGGATGTAATGTAGTTTATAGTTTGTTTTTAAAATATCAAAGAGATTGATAATGCCCTCACAAGGTGAAACGCATCTTAAGTAAATGAAACTAATGGAATAACAAAACAAGTGTTTTATTTTCATATGTGTTTTTAATTACTCTTCATTTAAATTGTGTAGAATGCTTTACAATAGAACAATTTTTGTTATTTAAATACATAAAAAAATAGCAATTTGATAAAAATATTATTTTTGTATTTTTAAATATAGCCTGCACAGCATATGTTACAGTCCTGATGGAAATCAGTTGATAGTAGCCGCAGATGAAAACATTATGGTTTACAATCCAAATGATGGAATTTTAATAAAACTTTTACGAGGCCATAAAGACAAGATTTACTCCGTGGCCTACTCTAAAGATGGTAAGAAATTTGCTTCCGGAGGTCAAGATAAGACTGTCATTATATGGAATTCAGAACTGGAAGGAATTCTAAAATATTCGTAAGTCATACATAATAAACTATTTAAACATATCATAGTAAAAATTTTTTGATTAATTGGTAGGAGTACCAATTATTTTTATGAGCTATTATTTATTTAAATTTCCTTGTTTTTGGGACGTTATTTTCCTCTATCAAATCTCTAAATTTTATTTAGTGCTATATATATATATATATAGCATCATAAATATAGTATATATATATATATATATATATATATATATATACTATATACTATATTTATTGGGCCACCCTATATATATATATAGCATCATAAATATAGTATATATATATATATATATACTATATACTATATTTATTGGGCCACCCTATATATATATATATATATACTATATACTATATTTATTGGGCCACCCTATATATATATATATATACAGGGTGGGCCCAAAAAAAGTGAGAACATCTTGTAACCTATGAGTTATTTCAAAACATAATATAATTAATTATAATTCTTAATGTAATTTTTTTTGCACAATACTTAACTAATCAGAAATCATGTAAAGTCTAACTATATTTTTGTTTTGAAACTCTTTGTTCATTTTCTTCTTCTTCATCTTCTGCAGTAATTTTTTTCATTCTAGGCAACAATTTGATAAAACAAAATATAAACAATGGGAAAATTAATAATCAAAGAAATTGTTGAAATAAAACGTAATATAGGTAAATAAGTAAATTAGTAAACTATTTAAGCTATATTTTAACCACAAAGTTAATATTGCTAATTTTTAAAGTATTATTTAAGCTATTGTTGATACAGTTAAACTAATTTTGATATAATTATATCACATTTTACAAAATGTTCTCACTTTTTGGGCCACGCTGAATGTATAGTGAAACTTCTATCTATTGTTTTTGAAGGAACTTACTAAAATAAACTATGAATGCGGGAATATAGAAAAAAATTACATTCATACATCATATTCTAAAAAATACATATTACATGTACGGAAATAAACAAATATTATATTAAACTTTGTATCATATATAATCTTTCATCATTATTTGTTTTTTGACTGTTGCATTATTGCTGTAAAATAAACAGTATTTTTTCAGTGTTGCAAATGACATTTTTTTCGGCATCAGTTATTGAATGTGCATAAAAATTATTTCAAATTTTTTGAAGGCTGTGCATGCTTCTGAAAACGAAGGCACAGACGGGGATTCTCTTCATCGACATTTTCAACCTCTTCTGCTGTCTCCTTCAATTCAAGTCAGTTACATCACTGTTGACGCAAAACAGAGATCCTCTCTTTTAACCCTTTACCACAGTGGCAGGACTCGCTCTTTAACGTTAATGTGCTATTAAGCAGGCAATTATAAATAAATATGCTGCGTAATTTAAACAATTAATGCAGTAAAATGATACATATAGGAACGATTGATGCAATCTATTTTTGGGTATTTTGTATAAAATTTATTTGGGACTGGAAGAAATTATAGTAATTAGTTAATTTAATTTAATTTAAATAAGAAACCTGTTTAAAGAAAATTCACTTTATTTGTTGGAGCTTATTCAGGTGTGCATTTCATTTGGTGTTTTTTTTTTAGTCACAATGAACCCATACAGTGTCTGTCGTATAATCCAGTAACGGATCAGTTGGCTTCCTGTTCTATATCAGATTTTGCATTTTGGTCATCTGAAGTTAAAGCGGTGCAGAAACATAAGATAGGTTTCTCTGGCAGAATTTCATCATGTTCTTGGTCACCAGATGGCCAACTTTTAGCAATCGGCACAATAAGTGGATTTGTATCAATAAGAAATAAGGTTTTTATATACTTCATTTTTTATTATGTATATATGCATTTTAATTTCTTTATTAAAGTAATTACGAATTATAATAAAAATCTTTATTTTACATATTGAAAATCTTTGAGAAAATAAAGATATTTAGTAACATTATCCGGGGTAGCATTATGCGGATTGCATGGCAGTAAAAATTCCAATTTTATTATAACATTTTAAATGTAAAAATATATTTTTATTAAAGTGCAAAATTTGTATCAGAAAATTAAACTGGAGAAATTGATAATACGTAATATAAAATGTAACTGGCAAAATTGCAAATATGTCATCGACTGGAATTTCCGGTTTCACAAACTAATATTTGGATATGCTTAGATTCGGATGGGCATATCATGTTAAATAGTAAATTTGAATTATGTGTGCATAGCGTTTGATTTTTTTAAACTCATATTTTATACTCTATTGTGTATTTTCGTGTTACATAGGTGTATCGCGCGCTAATATGAAGGATAATTTGTTTTAATTTTTTTTCCTTTTTTTTTTTGTCAAGATTTTCTACAACCCAGGATAATTGTGTATTGTAATTTAATGACTTGATAGAGATAAAAAACTGTAAATGTAAATGTACTTCAATAATCTAGGCTTTTAAAATGTTGCCACAACAGACCATCAAATATATAGACATGGACTAATGCAAATTTCTTGTCCCAATATTTTTATTTTAGTGTCACCTACGTGATCACTTTGGCACCACTTACGGAATCAAATAGATCTGCGACTTTTAAAAAAAATATTACTAAATACTTTTACTGTAGCATAAATGTGTCGTATACTATCGGATATATGTTTCCACCAAGAATGCGTGTAGAATGCCTCTCGTCCCCTAAGTAATGTTCCAAGCCCCTCTCCTTTATGTACACTTTATTTCACGTCTATTCATTCACTAATTTGTGATCATCATGCTTTTTTGTTTTACATTTGAACAGATAACTTGAATATTTTAGATTGGTGAAGAAAAAGTTCGTATTAACCGAAATGGAAATCCTGTTTGGGCAATTCATTGGATGGATAATTTCCTTCTTGTGGGCGACTGGAGTGAAACATTGTCATTTTATAATTCTTCTGGACAACAAGTGATGCGAGAAAGACCTCTGGGTATTATAATTTTAGTGTATTTTTCCAAAATAATCGTATTGATATTGTTGCAAACGCTGGTCTAACATTTTATGATATTTATAACCGAATGTTCTACGCAGGGTGAAAGTTTTATTTGTGATCATAATTCAATCTTACTTCTTGTAAATATGTTCGATAGAAACGGGAAGACAGAGAAAGATATCGAAAGGAGGATGATTGAAGAGAGTAAAGTGAACGGCGCTTTGAATGGAATTATAGCTAATAAGAACTTGTCAACTGAGGCAAGACTAGCGGTTCACAATGAAGTCCTGGTACTGACACAGATGTATGGAAGTGAGGGCTGGAGATGGCAGAAGAGGAACAAAAGTAGATAAATGAGATCACTTAGGCGTATATGTGGCAGAGCCATTTATGACAGAGTAAATAATGAAGATATAAGGAAAGAATGTAAAGATGATCTTAGTGTAGTGAGTAAATTAAGAAAGGATCACTTAGGTGGTTTGGTCATATGAAACGGATGAATGAGGAGAGAATGGTAAGAAAGATATATAATGCAAGTGTTGACAGCGGCAGAAGTAGAGGACGTCCGCGGAAGACTTGGCACGACCAGGTAAACTAGATACTGGAAGATGGTCCTGTTAGAAGTCTCAATAATTGTCGAGCTTGTATGAGAAGATGTATGAATGTGGATGAGGCGAGAATTGTGTGTCAGAAGAATAGCTCTCTCTGCCTCTCTGGGTGGAACCTCTCTGCCTACCCCCGTGGAGAAACGGCGTGATGGTAAGTTAGTTAATTAGGTGTTAAATGTATATTTTTACTGTGCTGCTGCACTATAGGGAGGTAATTATTTAAATTATCATGTGTCCACATTTCACGCCCATTCTATGACAGGTTTTAAACACTAGTTATTAAATAATCTTTAATTGATCACTCATTTCTGATGTTAGAGGTAGGGTTGATGGTTTTAAAGAGCTATCATTTTTCAAAAAACCATAATTAACTGTACATAATAGACTCGCCCTTGAAAAAACAAAAACTGCTGTATTTGTATATAAAATAAACAATTTTATTATTTTGATGGGCTGCGCTTTTTGAGAATAGTGACTCATTTTGCATACACCGTGCAATACTGTTGATTGATTTATTCCATCATATCAGTCCATTAATTTTGATTTATTGCAGCCGTAGTTAACTGTATAAAAGGTTCTTTTATGTTTTTATGCCTTATTAGTTGCTTTTGAAATCCTTTGCCGTATAATTTTACTGTTTTGTTATTTTGATTTACAGGATTCTTATGTTTTCATTGAACTTGTACACTATCCCTTTTTTTAAATACGTATCTTTTATTAAAAAATAGAGATGTTTACGCAAAATACATGTCACGTATCTATTTTCAAACTAAACATTTTTGGAAAGCTGTGATTATTTAGAACATATCATTCCTTGAAAATTAAACCAATGGATGGATTAGCTGATATAGCTCAGCTGGGAGAGCAGTCTATTGGCAATATAAATATACCAGGCTCAAGATCCAGTGGCACCTCTGTTTTTTCTAAAGAATAATCCGTCCTTTGCATCTTATAGTGACATACAATTTACTTTGGTATGAAAAATTATAATTTATTTTAATATCTATCGGAGCATTGAGTAATATTTAGTAAATCATTTCAGGTTTGTTACCAACAACTATTAGTACCCTCGGTGAAAATATTTTAGTAGCAGGTACAGGTGGGTGGGTTGTGTTGACCTCAGAGGGAGTACCTGTGTATAATGAGTCAAGTAAATGGATTTGGTCTATTCAAGGAAATCTCGGTAACAATTCGATTGTAAGTTTTTTTTTTTACATTTGTTATCTCAAAAACCTTACATGTATGAACCTTTTTTATAGTGATGGCCACAAAGTCACGAACCGTGAGTCAATCACTGATATCTTTGCGTCACACTCACTATCAGTGATTGAGTATTTGAAAACATTGTGATTTGTGAATTGATTTTTTTAACTTTCTGATAAATGGCACTATTCAAATTTTTCACAAATTAATGCGCAAAATTTATGAAGGAATGACTTCATAATTATAACCACCGCCATCTAGTAAATTCTGTTAAAAAGTTTTACATATGTTTGCTGGGAATTTGATTCGAAAAATACACTTATTTTTTATATAATGATTCCATTCTCTTCTTGATGATATTTAAATTAGAATTGTATTTATTAATTATGCTAGAATACGTTTTTAACACAAATTAAGTTTTAAAATTATCTATGCCCGTTTTTTTTTGTTTCTTTATTTATTTCATGAATTGTGATATTGTGCGACATATGGACATTAGTAATGAAATAGTGATCGCAGTCACAGTTTTCAATTACTGATATTATTGAATACCAATTACAATCACACCTGTGAGTCAAGAGGAGTATTTTTTTTCATCACTACTTTTTCATTACGTCTTTATTTTTAGTTAAAAGGAGATTTTTCAAAACATTAAGACCAAAACGAAGTGGACAAATCTCATTGCATGTAATTCCTCAATTAGTAATGGTTTTGTGCACTATTTTTGTATTTCTGTGCCAAGGGATGTACAAGTACACAATTCCATTCTGTGTGAAATTTTCTATTTTTTAATAGTTCATCATAATTAATTTTCAAAAAATGCAAGTGTTCATGTTTAAAAATTAAAAATCATTAATTTCAAAGTATTATTTCAATGTTATAAATCTCTACTTGTGCATTTATTAATATTTATTAAATAATTTTAATTATAGTCTTTGGGAAGTCAAGATGGCAATTTGTGTTGTTACACTATAGTGTACAATACGGTTCATGGTCTGTACCGAGAAAAATATGCCTACAGAGAAAATATGACTGATGTCATAATTCAAGATCTCACATCCGATGCTAAAGTGAGAATTAAATGTCACGACAGAGTTCAAAAGATTGCTATTCATAAGAATAGATTAGCGGTATGTATATTATTATTTCCTTTTAGTCAAACGCATTGGGCCTGTTAACATTGCTGATTATGTGCTGTTTACTATGCACTGCTTATAAAGGATTTTTTTTAGAGGTTTGTTTTTTGAATTTGCAACACTTTTTCCAGCGACAGCCAATTTGAAACCTGACGGCTGTTTTGTGCTCAGTTTGGTTTGCCATTTCACCATGAATGGACCTTCGCCAGAACAACACTTACAAATTTATTTCGAAAATCCTGGTTCAGTTCACGAAACTTACGTGTGTTATGTCCATTTTACGGTCGGCTTAATCGTCCATCCGAGAAAGTAATTCGAATAACCATAGATCATTTTTGCACCACGCATCCGCAGAGTCGTACAGTACGCACCGAAGAAGCTGTTGTTTCTTCAAAAATGAAGCTGGCCAGAACGTTACAGTGAATGGAGACTGCTATAGAGCCAAGATTACTGACTTTTTCGTTCCCCAATTTAATGACATTAAAGTGGAAGAGCTTTGGTTTCAACAAGATGGTGCAACATGCCACATAGCGCGCGTCACAATCAATTTATTGAAGGAAACATTCGATGAGCGCATAATTTCGCATAATAGACATGTAAATTGGCCTCCAAGATCGTGTGATTTAACACCTTTAGATTATTTTCTGTGGGGATATATGAAGTCGCTAGTCTACGCTGATAAACTGGAGACAATAGATATGGGCCCAGCTGCTACAAAAGGTGGTTGAAAATTGAACTTCCAAATTGCGCTTTAGTCAAGCCAGCCCCGTCGCCCATCATATTAAAACACTAATAACATAAAATTACCTTTCCAATAAAGCCAATACCATGATTTTTATGTGTTTTATTTCATTTTAAAGTTCTATACCTCTAAAAAAAAACAAAAAAACTATTAATGAAAAAATAAAAAATAATTATTATAAAAACAATGAATTAAAATATTTCAGTTTTTATTTCTAGGTTCAGCTTCCCGAGAGAATTGTAATTTATGAGCAGAGATCAAATGAAGGAATGCTGTATAAAGTTAAAGAAAAGATTCCGCTAAAAGCGGAATGTTCTTTATTGGTTATAACCAGCAGTGCCTTGCTTATGTGTCAGGATACCAAACTTCAGATGATTGGATACAACAGTCCTACAAGCTGGCGAGTTCCCGCATCAATACGATATGTCAAAGTAGCATTTATATCCAAAAAAGAGGTTTTATTGTTGGGCTTATCTAACGGCCAGGTACTCATAACATAATATCTTTATGAAATATTTGTACATATTGTAAAATGAATTTTAATGATTCAACAAATTTTATAGATCTGGAAAGTAAATGTGGATGTTCCTTCTGCTGAAATATTCATAAGTATTCCAAACTCTGTAAGGTGTTTTGATTTGAGCGCTACAAAATTATATATTGCGGTCGTTGATGAAAATTCGGTGTGTGGAATTTATTCTATTTCTAGTGGTCAACAAATATTTGCGGTGAGTACTATTTTTACCACTTTATTATACGCCCATTTCTCAGAACCAATAGTTGTGATATTGTAATAGAATATCCAAAGCGCCTACATACTTACATACCTAATATTATACAATAATGCAAATATAATAATTTTAGGAATTGAATGTACTCTTTGATTGTAAGGTGAATAGTAAACTTATACACACAATCGCATCCCAATATGAAGGAAGTTCTGCGTGTGTAAGAATCAATGGAACATTCACACCATGGTTTGATATTATAAATGGTGTCAAGCAAGGTTGTGTAATGTCGCCATGGCTGTTCAATTTGTACATTTATGAATAATTGTGTGAAACTGGAATGTACGCATGTAAGAGCAAAAATGGACGATTTGATTGTATGCTGTTTATTGTACGCCGATGATGCAGTACTAATGGCAAATAATCAACAAGAACTACACAGTCTAGTGAGTAGAATGTACAATGTATGCAAGGAAAGCGACCGTATTATGAATGTCAACAACTTGAAAGTGATGATATTTGAGAAGAAGGAAAGCAAGACACCTTGCAAAATACTTTAAGTAATGAATGTTTGGAACAAGTAGATAAGTTTGTGTATTTGGAAAATATGTTTAATAGAAATGGAAAGGCTGAGAATGATATCGAAAAGAGGGTAACCGCAGGGAATAAAATGAATGGCGCTTTGAATGGAATTTATCTAATAGGAATTTCTCAACCGAGGCAAGACTAGGGGTGCACAATGAAGGATGAAAGTGAGGCCTGGAACTGGCAGAAGAGGAACGAAAGTAGACTGAATGCAGTGGAAATAAGATCAATTAGGCGTATATGTGGAAAATCTATTTATGATAGAGTAAAGAATGAAGAAATAAGGAAATAATGTAAAGCTGATGTTAGAATAGTGACTAAGATTAAGAAAGAATTACTTATGTGGTTTAGTCATATGGAATGGATGAATGAGGAGAGAATGGCAAAAAAGATATATAAGTCGTCTGCGGAAGATTTGACATGACCAGGTAAACCAGATAATGGAGGATGGTTCTGTTAGAAGTCTCAACAATAGGTGAGCTTGTACGAGAAGATGTGTGAATGTGGATGAAGCGAGAATTGTGTGTCAGGACAGAGGAGTGTGGCGCTCTGTCCTCTCTGCCTACTCCCGCAGTAAATGTGATAAATGTTAAAGTTATATAAATTACTACTTTATTTTGCGAAGACGTGTCATGGTTTTGGGTGACATGCCAGCGTTCACTAATATTTAATAACAACAGCGTTTACTTTGTGTTGCTTAGGTGTACTATCCTCTGATTTTATTAATCAAATGTGAGATTCCTTTATATTGAAACACTGACTTCCATGTGACAATATAATTTATTAATCGATACTAAAGAGTTTAACACTTTACACACTTTAAGATCGTAATGATTATGCAGTGCCTTATCATGATTCGCGTTTCCCTCCGTTCATACTCTCACTCTTCTAGCAGACACACACACACGCATGCACGCACGCACGCATACACATTTATCGCACAAGTATCAATCTCTTTTGTAACTTAATCTGTGAAAAAGGCATTTAATTTAAATAATCAAATAATTAATTGACTTCAATGATGTGTTCCATATTTTTTCGTGTTCAATTTGAATAAAAAAATATATAAAAGTATATGTAAGTTGTTTCCAAAAGGTTTGGCATCATTAAAATAGTATAACGTTATTAGTAACAGTATAATATAAGTCTACGCCATATTTCCACTTAAAATTCATTATGGCTAAACTGCAAAATAATCTATGCATAAACGCTGGGGAGTCTAGTGTCCTTTAATAACATTACACTAATTTTATGACTTATTTCAGGTAGAGAATGTGTCCTCAGTGTCGTATCATATTTCTTGTGAAAATTTATTATCATTATCTGGTGGAGGAACTCTTTCTATCAAAGCAAGTGAATTTCCTGAATTCTCACAATCTCAAACTGGATCAGTGGTTGGTTTCCATGGTGGAAAAGTATTTTGTCTTCAGGCAAGCTCAATGCAAACAATCTGTATCCCCCTCTCTCACTCTATCCACCAGTATATAAGAAACAATCTTTTCAGGTGACATTTTCTGTTATATATCAAAATTAATATTTTTAATGTATAAATAATTTAGTAGTGAGCTCAATTTGAGAAAACAAGTGGTCGCTTTTTTTAAGCCAAAACTGAATTTACGTTACTTTTGTACTGTTAAAATAATTAATATTTTTTTTAAAACTAGAATTATTTTATTAGAAGTATAGATCCTATACATATAAATCCTATACACAGTATGTGGATACTTATTATAATTTAATCATAAATAACACAGACCAGTAAATGAATAGACATGAAATAAAGTGTACCTATAGCAGAGGAGTTTGGTATATTAGTTGCGAGAGATATTCTACGTACATTCTTGATGGAAACATAAATCCAATACTTAAAGATACATTTATGCAACAGTAAAAGTATTTACTTAAATACATATAATTTATATTTAAAAACAAGACGTATTTTTTACATTATATTGTCAGCGCTTAAATTTTCGTTCCAATCGAGTCATATTTTTTTTAAAAAGTTACAGAGCTATTTGATTGCGTAAGTGGTACCAAAGTGATACCAAAATGGAAATATTGGGACAAGAAATTTGCATTAGTTCATGTCTATATATTTGGTGGTCTGTGATAAATAATGATTTAAAAGATGTTTATTTTTATTTCTTGTATCAGTTAGACTTTTTTCTGCATGAATTAAAACTAAACATAACCAATTTAAATAATTAATACAAAACATAAAATAGTGTTATTAGGTAATAAGTAACTGGTGGCACAATTGAAAACAATTTTTGTTTACTTTACATGTAATTTTTAAAATAAATGGTTACATTTTATACATTTATTAATATGTATTATAATTCGGTGTTATTTTTGCAGAGAGGCTTATGAAATCGCTTGTTTGGGCATTACAATATCAGAATGGGAAAATTTAGGATTTGCTGCTTTAGAAAAGTTGTCTTTAGATGTTGCCAAAAAAGCGTTTCAAAGAAGTGAGAATATTATCTATCTGCAACTTATTGATACTCTGAAGGTGAATATCCGTGGTTCTATATAACATTTGAACTATTTAAGACAAATTATAGATATCTCATAGAGACAAAGCTATTTATATTATATTATATGAGAAGTATGGAAGTATGGGTATTACAGGGATTGCGACCTGTCTTCGGCTGGCTTAAGTGATCACTTTACACAATGCAACGTTCACCAATTCCACCCACAATCAACCTCCACATCTATAAAATTTTTTGGAGTTATATATGTATGTATCTATAATTTGTCTTAATAACAATGCTCGTAATTGTGTGTTCTTGGGCATACTCAAATACTGTTAATTATTAGAACTATTTATTATCATCAATAATAAAATGACGTTCCAGCATTGTTTTGTTGAAGATATTTGTTTGTGATAATTTTATTTAAAAATTTCAAATGCTAACTGTTATTTTATTTTTCAGAAATCAAACAGTATTATTGTTTTCTATTAATTATTTAGTATTATATTGTAAACCTTTTATAACAAAATCTCTTGATTATAAAATGCATTTTATTTTAGTGTTCAATACATTCTATGTATAAAAATTTACAAATAAGAGAGAAAAATAATATAAGTACCTTAAAAATTATTAAATTATTTAATGATGGTAAACCGTTACATGACTGTGTCGACGATTGGTAACTGAGATTTAATGATGGTTGGTAACTAAGATTTAACTATCAGAAGCTTACTTTCTAGTGTATCAGTCATTGCTCGAAGAATTACGTTAATCAGTTATCAATCATTGTTACAATATAACACAATGACAGTCACAATAACAGTCAAAATAACAATTTTACAATCACTAAAATTATTAGCATTACTAATGTTGTGCCACTTCTGTTTTCTTATGTTCTGTTTTATTCATATTTGCATTTCAGGATACTTTGAGTTCAGCAAATGAATCTTTGGCTTTGGCAGAAGTATGTGCATTTCGTGGACGTTATGAACAAGCGGCTCGAATATATGTCTCCCAATCTCAACATAGCCAAGCTTTAACTCTGTACACGGATCTTAGAAGTTTTAACAAGGCTCAGGTTATTATTCTATTATTAAATACTGGTGTGTGTAGTGATTATAATAATATAATCTTACCATTGGTGATCATATTATTTATTTATTTTTATTTATCATATTGATACCTTAATCTGCAAAGCAGCTAACTCAATTTTTCTAAAATGTTCAGGAGCAACAAAAAACTGTTTAATTTTGTAATTAAATGGATTCCGAAAATTTTGAAACAAACTTTCATAGATTGTGTATGCAGAAATGGGGCGGCTGAGAAATTTTATTGATATTTTGATTAATCTTGTACTTATGGGGAATATTTGGAGTTTCTTTGGACTTCCATGATAATGTAGTGCAACCATTCTGATTTTTTTTTAAATTCTGAAACATAATTAGATAACTAACTTACTATCATGCCGTTTCCCTGCGGGGGTAGGCAAAGAGAATAGAGCACCGCATATCTTCTCATACAAGCTCGCCAATTATTGAGGCTTCTAACATGACCATTCTCCAGTATCTAATTTACCTGATGGTGCCAAGACTTCCGTGGACGTCCCCTATTTCTCATGCCATCGACACTTGTGTCAGATAAACATTTAAGGTTTTTGTAAGAATCAATCTAAGATTTTTCAGTACGTAGCACATATTTATTATTTTAAAACACGTGATTTCACGAGAGGAAAATAATGGCATCAAAAATGGTCTTTTGACCATGGGTGGAGTTAGCTGCTTTGCAGATTAAGGTATTGTTATGCTGTAAGTACATTTCGCATTTTAATGGCTTCGCCCGTACTGAGACAAACATTTTACATTTTTAATCAACAATCGTATTATACATTATTAGTTTATCAACTATAAATTTAAAATAAGTAAGAAGAAAAAATAAAAAGTGTAAGTTACAAAATATGATGCAACATTTGATCTTGAGAAATTTGATTTGATCTACTTAATATTTGTAAGTTTAATACACATTTTAACAAGTTTAAATAATACAGTACAATTTAATTTAACACACATGCAGCTCACTCATTGGTGTTGGGTCTGAAGTCTTGACTCTGTATGTGTTCATATTGAAGAGGTAACCATGCTATTCTCATATTGAACTGTCTGAGTTGCTCAATGTTTTTTTATGTATTTAGGGAGAGTATTACAATCACTTTGAATTTATCTCCTATCATTTATCAGTATATGTGTACTAATATAAAGTAAATAAAAAAAGATTTATTATTTGGAAATATGTAGTTTGTTATAGTGATGACAATAATTTTAATGATAATTATTTGACTAGTGATAAATCTTGTTAGTAATTTTTTTTTTAACATGTACATATATTAATGTTAGTATCTGTAATGAAATCTATAGTGAAGGACAAACATGTAATTTTATTTATGTGAAAAAACACAACATTATTCATTGGAATTTTGAGGGTTTATATAAATTTTTGCATGATTCTAGGTAATAATTATGTTTAATACTAATGATATTTTTTTAAATAATACAGCAATCCCGAATTAATGATCTTGTTCCATATCATTGATAAATCTATAACATAAAAAAATTTTTGACTCAATCAAATCCTAAACATATCTATAATTTATAATAGTAAAAAGTAAAAAAAAATATATGAGTTTTTAAACATTAAGTCAATTAGAGGAGATCTATGTATAAATAATAACTTGTTCATTTATTATGTTTTTACTATCTATTCCATGCTTGATAATCTCTACGAGCCAGTTGTGTGATCAGTAGTAACTTTTTACTGTACTGAAAAAATTTTCAAAAACAGGTTGTTTAATCGTTAGTAAAAAAAATATTTACTTCTCGAAAGTACATCGATAGTAAAAATGAGAATCGATTATTAAATATGACAGACTCTTGACAGCTGTTCTAAAAGTTATCTGCCACATTAAAACTTTGAAAGTTGCAGTATATGACAATGAATCATTCAATATCCCACTATTTTAGTGATGAGAGTTTGTCCGATGATGATCTCGTTGTTTAACCGTTTTAGTGCTAAGCAATTTTGGATACAAACGATCGCAGCGCTTTTGCGACGCGTAGCATTCAAACGGTTAATATACATTATTACACATAATGTGAAAAGATTTCACCACCAAATTGACAGATATCGAATGGCTGGATGAAAAAATCCATAGATAATGTATATAAATGTCTCCATCTATGCTTTGACCGTAGTAAATTTGATGTATCAATAATCCGTAAAGGATTTTTACTACGGGCATTAGTAAAAAGTTACTACTGATCACACAAAAATTTAACCTGAAACCTTTGATTTCTACTATATTCTACTTTTATAGGAATTTCTTGGTTCCGGTGATAGTATTGCCCTGGTTAGAAAGAAAGCCGAATGGGCCTCACATATAAATGAGCCACGCGTAGCTGCCGAAATGTTCCTGGCTGCGGGTGACATCAGGAAGGCTACCGACATAATGGCACAACACGGATGGGTAGATATGTACGCTTGATAAATAACTTTTCCAAATATAAAGCTCACTTGTTGCATTATTGGATATTACTATAAAAAATTATTGGATATTACTAAAATGTATGAATGTAGGAGCAAAAATGGGCGATTTGATTGTATGCTATTTATTGTACGCCGATGATGCAATACTAATGTTGAATAATGAACAAGAACTACAGAATCTGGTGAGTAGAATGTACGATGTATGCAAGGAAAGTGACCTCATGATGAATATTAACAAGTCGAAAGTGATGGTATTTGAGAAGGAGGAAAGCAAGACACCATGCAAAATACTTGTAGGTAATGAATGTTTGGAACAAGCAGATGAGTTTGTATATTTGGGAAGTATGTTTGATAGAAACGGAAAGGCTGAGAATGATATCGAAAGGAGGGTGACTGCAGGAAATAAAGTAAACAGTGCTTTGAATGGAATTATATCTAACAGAAATATGTCAACCGAGGCAAGACTAGCGGTGCACAATGGAATACTGGTACCGACACTGATGTATGGAAGTGAGGCCTGGAGCTCGCAGAAAAGGAACGAAAGTAGACTGAATGCAGTGGAAATGAGATCACTTAGACGTATTTGTGGCAAATCTATTTATGACAGAGTAAAGAATGAAGAAATAAGAAAAGAATGTAAAGCTGATGTTAGTATAGTGAGTAAGATTAAGAAAGGATCACTTAGGTGGTTTGGTCATATGGAAAGGATGAATGAGGAGAGAATGGTAAGAAAGATATATGACGCAAGTGTTGATGGAACCAGAAATAGAGGACGTCCGCGGAAGACTTGGCACGACCAGGTAAACCAGATAATGGAGGATGGTTCTGTTAGAAGCCTCAACAATCGGCGAGCTTGTATGACAAGATGTATGAATGTGGATGAGGCGAGAATTGTATGTCAGGACAGAAGAGTGTGGCGCTCTATCCTCTCTGCCTACCACCACGGGGAAACGGCGTGATGGTAAGTAAGTAAGTAAGTACTATAAAAAATATGTTTTCTATACGATTTGTTGTTATGAAAAAAGTATATTTTCCATATGTTATATCCTTTCTCCCCATACATTGATTTAGAATTTTAGGTAAACTATTTATTTCTTATTACATACCTTGTTTCATAAATTGTTTTTTCAATTTGGAATCAATTATGGTAATCAGTATTTTCATGAATACGTTGTTTTAATGCAATATATGTATTCCAATTGCACAGTTTACGTTGCCCCTGTAACATAAAAAAATTTTGTCATAGCTTTACATGAATACAAACATAGATTCCTATTAAACACCCGATGCCGTTATCCTGCTTTTAAATGAAGTATCAGAAACATTTTTTAACTTAACTTACCATCACACCGTTTTACCGCGGGGGTAGGCAGAGAGGATGGAACGCCACACACTTCTGTCCTAACACACAGTTCTCGCCTCATCCATATTCATACATCTTTTCATACAAGCTCGCCAATTATTGAGGCTTCTAATAGGACCATCCTCCAGTATCTAGTTCACCTGATCATGCCAAGTCTTCCGCGGATGTCCTCTATTTCTGGTGCCATTAACACTTGTGTCATATATCTTCCTTACTATTCTCTCCTCATTCATCCGTTCCATATGTCAAAAGCGAGTTTGAATACATAGGATATCGGTGAAAGACAGGCACGAACAGGCAGACTAAATATTGTGGCGTCGCAACAAAAGAAAATGTATGAAAGTAGATCAGAAAAGAGTGGTATGGACGTAGAAGACATGAAAGCATATGGCATTCTATCCTCTCTGCCTATCCCCTTCTGTAGTATCTAATTTATTATCGTAATTACTTGGCATACTGACGAATAACTTTATTTTTCATTAGTTTACTATTTTTTATCGAATTGTCTTTTTTCACACGAACAATTTGCTTCAACTAATATAATTTTTATGTTCTTGACAAGCCATATATCAAGAACTTTTACTGTTTTTTTTTACTTATATATTTGAAAGAATTTCACCACTAAATATTTACTTATATTGTATAAATACATACTTTGATAAGCAACCTGAAAAGACTTTTTAAATATTTCTTTATATTATATATATTTTCACATCTACTTGTTATTACCATTACTGTTCATTTAGAAAATAAAAATCATTTCTGTAAAAATTTACCTATGAAAAATTGTTTTATCCATGTTCAATATGTGTTTAAAGGTTGATTGAAACGGGACGCAATATTGACAAAGGATCAGCTGATTCCTTGCGATCTGTGACTGAGGCTTTGAGGAAATTAGGTGAACTGGAGGCAGCTGCGGAAATATATCAAAGGCTTGGTGACCAACATTCAGTCATCTTGATGGCAGTTGAGTCTGGAAACTGGGACAGGGCCTTTCAATTGGTTCAGTTATCTCCCGAATATAAAAAACATGTTTACATACCGTATGCCCAACTAATGGCTAAGGAAAGCCGATTTATTGAAGCCCAAAAAGGTATGGAAATTTTCTGTGAAATTATGCTTTATTGTAATAACAAAATTATTATTAATTATTAATTCTAGTTTTGTTCATTCAATGTAGTCACTTAAAACGACATTTTTAACTATTTAAAATCTACAAATTAAAAATAAAATACACTAACTTATCATATGCTTTTAATTTATTTAAATTCTATTACTTTATTGTTACCTCTTATTATAATATATAATAAAATATTTATTGAAGTTCACGAAATTGCTGTCTTTGACTTTTAATGGTGAAACTTTGCTCTCGAAACTCACATAAACGACAGTTCAGAATTAGTGAAGAGCGAGCTTTCATTCATTGTTTTCAGAGCAGACAATGAATGACTCAGAGACTTAATAGTAAAGTTTCATATGTATACACGCACCCTAAAAACTAACTAACTTACGATCACGCTATTCTCCCACAGGGGTAGACAGAGAGTATATAACACCACACTCTTTTGTCCTTCACCATTCTTCCCTTTCATGCATCTTCTCGTGCATACTCTTCGGTTGTTGAAACATCTAATAGGAACGTTCTCCAATATTTGGTTTATCAGGTCATGCCAGATCTTCAGCTGCTCCTGTTACCTCAACTTCGCCTCGTAAATTTTCTTTACCATCCTCTCCTTGCTCATACGTTCCATGTGACCTTTCTTAATTCTATCGACTGCACTAAAAACAGATCCTCATTCGCTCCCAATTTATTCATTCTTCACTCAATCGTATATAGATTTTTCACACATGCGCCTAAGCGACCTGATTTCTACTTTATTTCTTTTTTTTTTTGCCAATTCCAGGATTCACTTCCATACGTTGGCACCAATTTCTACCAAACTGCTATCAAATTTGCACCAAAATGATACCACTGATAAATTAAATCAGTATACTTTAATTACTGAAGCAATTTCTTAGTTATTGATAGAATCAGCGTTAACTTTGTAGTTTCATCATAATAGATGGATATAAATGAAACAATGTTAGTACAAAACTACTGAAAATTCTAGGAAACAAATATAAATTAAATAATTGGATTAACATAAACGAAAACATTATTTACAATTAACGCCATCTGTGTACCAGTAGAGACTATAATTGCTTAGTTCTAAAAACTACCACAACAACTCACCGCTGTACAAATGGCGTTCGCGTGTATTTGTCACATCGAGCTATTTACATTACTCTGTTCTGTCTTTAAACTAGTGAATTACTCAAGTCATATAAATGGCTATTTACATAATTGAAAATTCCTTTCGGTTGATTCGTTTTGTATGGAGTCATTACCTATGCTGTTTATTAACAGAATAACATTAGAAATGGTTACAACTGCGTGCAAATCATTGAAGTGTCTACTTCCTCTTTTACTAATTTGACTATCTTACTGTTTTTAAAGTGTCGATTTCACGATTATTCTTTAATTTGGTGCATGGATTTATTTTTGATTTAGGAAAAACAAAAAACAATTGGCAAAATTATTTCCTACGTTAACCTTTATTAAAAATAATTATTTCCTTCAGTTATAACGTAAAGAGTTTTCAAACAATAAATTATTCATGTTGTCATAGAAAGTGTTCTTAAAAACGTCCATACATTGTTTATATTGATTTTTATATGGGTAATAAAATCTTATTTTACGTTGAAACTAAATATAATACTCTAAAATTACAAATAAATACATGATATGGTCATATAAATGACGGATTTATTTTGTCTAAATACGTTGGTTAAACGAAAGTACATGTATTGTATTTACATATATTATATATGATTGTATAATATCATTGGTAACAGTATAACCTAAATCTATACCTACTGCACGCCATTGGTTGTTACTCTACTTGAGTTTATTAGCACTACTTGAGTAGAGTTATAATATTGTTTCATTTATATCCATCAAATTTCTTAGTTAGAGCACAAAATCATTTTAAATTTCAGCATATTATTTGGGCGGAGAAACAGAATCATCTGAACGAGTTTTGAAAATATTAATTAATAATGCAATTGTGGAAGAAAGATTTAGTGATGCTGGATATTTATACTGGCTCCTCGCTTCTCAGTGTTTAGAAATTGCAAATGCAGCTGAAGACGAAAGGTGATTTTAAATGTTCATAATCATTTTATTGAATAAAATATCAATTTTAAATAGATTTGGTGGCGTGTGTGCAAATCACTAATATAGGTAACCACTTTAAAAATAATAATAAAAAAAATTAATAACTTGACAAGCACTGGCTGCATGTAACTATTCAAAATCAATGAAAATTTTTGATGATTCAGGCATTCTTACATTATGCTATTTTGATGAAAAGGACACATTGGTTCCTCAAATATTTTTCTTGATAACTGATGGTCTATCGAACCTATATGCAATCCATTTAATCTATCATATTATTAGCAATATTTGAATATGTCCAAGTACACACAATTACTGGATTTTCACCTACAGAGGCACTGTTATTAAACAAATAATAAATATCTATTATATCTAGATATATATTAATGGAAAAATATGGACGTATGGGTAATTACAGGACTTACGATCTGTCTTCGGCTGACTTAAGTGATCACTTTATATAAATGTAACGTTCACCATTCTAGATTCACATTCGTAGATGGCAATAGTGTAGTGATACTCAAAAGTGTTTCCACATATTAACTATTAAAAATTTTGATAGATATGAAGATTGATCAATGGATGAAAATGGTTATATTTATATAAAGTGATCACTGAAGCCAGCCGAAGACAGGTCGTAAGCTATTAATAATTAATTACCCATACTTCCATTAAATATAATAAAAAATAGCTTTGTCTCTATGAGATATCTATTATTTGTTTATCATATTATTGATTACATATCAATCATGATTATAAACATAACTTGATATAGTTTTAAATATGTATTATGTATAATCAAGCATTGATGTAAAAAATTCTAATTACAGATTGTGTCAAATATCGCTGGCTAACTACTATGAAAATGATCGTTTGGCAATGATCTATCATGCATTTGACAGTGTACATCAATCAGTATATGAACATTTTTCTCTTTGTCAACCAGAAACTTTATTCAATGCTGCAAAAATTACACTTTCCCTTGTGGAAAAATATACGATACCGCCGAAAGGAGTTTCTTTATTGTATCCTTTTTAAAAATTTTCTCAGGTTTTCAAAATCTTATATTTATGTCAAAGTTTTCTGGGCTATTTGACTGGAGTGTCTGGTTGACATTTCGGCCCGAGACTATTGCAGGGTCCACCATCAGGGTTGTTGTTGCTGATGCAATGTTGGTGTTATATTGATATTATAGGTTGCAATATTGTGTATACGTGTCTCTTGGCAATGTGTAGTGTAGATGATGTTGAGGGTTTTGGGTAATGTGTAAGTTCCCCCTATTGCAGGTTCACTATGTGTATGATTCAAACTGATTTTGCAAGTCTAGGTATCAAGATATTTCAATTTTATTGTATATCTATAGCTATACAAACAGTTTGCGCTGTGAAAACAGAATAGAGAATCGCGATGCTCAGTCATGAGCACACCAACCGAGAGAGAAATATTTTATTTAATTTTCTGGTATTTTAAAATTTTTAATGCCTTTGATGAGACTTGAAAATAAGTATTATGTGTGTATAACGAATTTTGTTAAAACATTTTTTCCTGTGAAAGGAAGAGAATGATTTAATTTTATCTATTTATCGACGTAATGTAATTATTCAAGATGTACAATAATATTGTAAATTCAAATCATACATTATAATAATATATATAAAATGTAAATTTGGAGGTATTAAAAAATGTAAAGAAAAATGTACAGAAAAGGTGAAAACTCAACTAATAATTTCTGATCACTAAATACAGCAAAGTAACTATGAATGATATTGCATCATGACTTGTAACTCTTGGGGCCACATAAAGCTGCCACCTTTGTGGTTCGCCGATCTCAGCTTCTCTCAACCAGGGATAATGATGATGATTATGAGGTCAAAAGAAATGTAACACAAAAGATGTTCAATATAGGCACACTACGGCTGCGAAATCGAGAATGGCTTCCGTCAGCAGAATATTCTGTTTTTATATAAAATTCATAATAATACATGTAGTCATATTTGCAAGTACCTACACGGCGACAGGCCGCCGCTTGTGACGTTTTACTAAGTCATCTTTGTTTCTCTAAAATAGATTACACTTTTAGATTATTAACTCATCATATCAATTATATGGTGTCTTCTTGGCGAGTAATTCTGTGCGATACACCTGTTTTCCTTGACATAGTGTAGTTGCATATATTTATGTTTGGCCAAGCAAGGGAGAACACTCGGAGCTAACAAACTTGCCCGTCAAATGCTGGATAAAATTCAGGTCTTAAAAATATTACCAAGGTTTCAGGTAATGTACTAAACTATATATATTTTATCATTTATCATAATACATTTTCTGTGGAATTGTTCCTGAAAGATGACTTGAATGTCGAGTAGGGAATATCTATAGACATAATTAGTTCAGATTTCATTTTTAATATAATTTGTTCACTTATTAAGGAAAGTGTGGAAGTATTGACTCTAGTTTCCTGGGCAAGTCCCTACAGTGATGGTGGGTCCCTTGCTCCCTTGTGCTATCGATGTTCTCACCGTCTACCTTTGCTCGCCACAAAATGCCAACACTGCCAGCATACAGCTTTTTATTCCCACCTCACCTTTGGTAAGTCCAAATCGACCCTGTAACTTATGTTAATCTTCGTTCAAATTTATTCTAAAACTTAAATCTTAAACTTATTCTAAAAGTAAACTACAATACAAGTCTACATTTTAAGTAAAAAAAAGCCTTTGTTGAAGGTTTAAAAGAAAACTCACCTTAATTGGGGCATGTTTTTATTGAAATAATTGTTCTATATATGTAATTACATCTATTTATTCAGCTTGGAAGGTAAAAGAGCAGTTCAATAAATACAAAGTAATAAAAGATTTTTAAATAATTAATGTCTAATCAGATATTAACAATTCGATATTGGAAATTTTGAATATTAAATAGTTATTATTGATAAAATGTATTAAAATATTATTTTACATCTAACTATAAGTATAAACAAAATAAAAACAAAGTAAAATTTGTCACCGTTTTATATTTCTCACATAAATTACCAAGTGAAATTTTTTCATTGTTGTAACTGTAATAAAATAATGACATACCTATCTTTTGTTTGAATTTATGTATATTAAGGTTACGCAGTAACTACATAACATCCATTTTAAAATAAATTATTACTTTTATTTTTTTATTTCTAGAATCACTGCCGCTAGTCGCCTTTAAGCCAGAAACTGATATTTCATTTGACGAAGCGATACAGTTGATTGACTCCGTTCCGTCTTCATCTTTAGTTTATGGAACAGATTATTTAAATGAAAGCGCAGATGTTCTACAAGTCAATGCTTCATCGGAATTTGAAGATTCTTTTGCCAAAAAACCATACGAGGTATATTTTTGAAATTTCTAATGTCTGTTCTCTGAAATACATACTACTAGTCATAAATATTTGTCCACTTACAAAAAATGTTTTAAATTTAACAAATCAAAATTAAAATTTATTATATGTGGGTTATTTAATTTGAGTACACTAAACCAAAAGTGAGTGCAATAATTTTACAGTATGCGCTGATTTAAAAAATAAATGGTAAAAGAAAACTTCTTGGAAATTCACAATCTCTTATTCTTTTTACACTTGGTATTTTTATGATATAGGTCTAATTTATTTTTAGACTCGTCAGAGATATGTAATCAATTCAATCACTGTGATAATTATTTATTAAATATATACATATATCCTTTATCCTGACCCGAGCCCAAGTTTTGGAGTTTATTGGAGCCCAAGTTTTGTAATTACACCACTGATGTGTTGTAAAAGTAAACTTGTTTAATTCTTCTCATCTATTTGTTCATTCATTATATTATTTAGCAACTTTCAAAAGCTAACAATTTTATACTTATAGACAATGTGTACAAGTTTCAATTGTGTTATTAGGAAGACGAAGGTGGCATGGTAGTTTGTTCCCGAGAGGAGCTGCAAGCAATGTCTCCTAGTGGAGTACTCCTGGTACGTCAACCTGATCCACTGTCTCCTTTGCTGTATAGAAACATCATGCCCGACCTGCATGTTCAAGCTTGTCAACACTGTTACAAGGTATTATCACTATTTTTATGATGAGCAAATCTTGTGGGATCTACCTTACAAATACATGATGCGAGATTCTTACAAAAATGTATTTTAAACACATCAATTTAATTGAAACTTTCTATCTTTACACTTTTAATACTACATCAAAATCATTGATGAGTTTTTTTTGTTTGCTCCGTTTAAGATGAATAAATATTTCTGTCCCCATAGTTTCATGTTAAATATGTCAATTTTGCACCACAGTCGATGGGGGAATAGAAAGACGATAGAACACTCACTTAGCATGCGAGAGATACTGGAATTGATACTCGGCTCTCCAAAAACTTTTTCAAATCATAAAGATCTCAGTACTGTTAAAGGTGAGAATAAAACATAGGATAAAAGTGAGAGAATACATTAGAATATTACGAAATTGTCTAATGTAGTGTTATGGTGCCTTTAGGCCCTAGAGGATAGGAGGTCGCCAATGATCTAGCTCAGTCTGGGTCTTCATGGATGGGACAATCATGGATTCAAGAGAAAATTCTGCTGCAACACATCACACATTTTATCCTGACATTGAATGAACGTAAAATGTCTTTTGCATCTTCTTTCTTGAGATCAACATTCTGAGGCTGACATAGGGTGCCGAAGCAGCCATGAACCCAGGCTGCCGCACACCTGCACCAGAATTCATCTCCTGCTCGTGGATGGACCAGGCCCATATATCTTTCGGTCCACCACAATAATATCAATCCAATATCTCCCACTTAATCTCCAATATCTCCCGTTACCCTTTTCCTCGTGGTAGTAGCGCACCGACCTGCTACTTCCTTCCTCGCATCCTCTCGCTCAGCTGCCCGCCAGAGTCAGATTCTCGTCCCTGATTCATCCATTTAAATAGCCAATAAGTCGGTAAAGCAGGCTAAATTCATACATCACAGTAATTTTCGTTACAAATTTTACTGGGGTATCCACTGTATATTAAAATTATTAAAAATATATTGTATATGTTATGCATATTACATTGTATGACCCAAAATGCAATCATTTTACCCAAAAATTCTTTCAGCTCTTCTACATAGATGATTTGGAGATGCAGTTCATTACTAAAGGATGTTGTACTTTTTGTCGTTCTGCAATGTCAGAGAATGGAGTGGATTCAATGAAATCAATTTTGTCTCCAAAACGCACTCCAAGGTCTGCAGAACAATCGCTATCTCTGTAATTATTTAGATACTAAAATGTTTAGATTTTAAAGTATTAAAAATAAAATAACACAAAATATATTTGTATATTATTTATTTCTATATGTTTATATAATTAGTACTAGAGGTGAGTCATTCGCAAGCAAACAGGTCATATAAAGTTCCTAAGTTTAGTTTGTTATTTTTACTGTTTTGCTTTGACATCCAAACCATTATGACAGTTCGATGGTAGACAGTCCGCCATTATTAAAAATGTACTGTTATTGGACACAACAACACATTCTTATTGATAAACATTATTTCAAAAATTGTAAAAGTTTGACTGCCATGATTCGCAAATTGCGTCCAATTTTTGGTAATCAAAATGTTCCAAGTGCATCAACTGTGAAAAGAATAATTGAAAAATTTTAAGATACTGATGTCAAACAATCAACACATGTTCGTCCAGACCGTTCAGCAAAAAAAAACGCCTGTTCGCCAGAATGTGACCGAGAGTCCGAGAACATCCATTCGGCATCATGCTCAATAATTAAACATTTCATGGATGGTTTGGATCTTGAAGACATGTGGTTTCAACAGGATGGTGCCAGTTGCCACACATCACATAAAACAATGGCGTTATTGCACAAGATATTCCCCGGTTGTGTAATCTCCCGTTTGGGAGACCAGAATGGGCAGCCTAGATTGCGCAATTTAACGCCTTTGGGGTTTTTTGAAGTCAAAAGTTTATGTCAACAAGCCCACGACCACCCAAGCCTTGAAAGAGGAGATTAGATGCTGTATCATTGAAATCCAAACACAGTTATGCCAAATCGCGATTGAAATTTTTTTCAAAAGAATGCAAATGTGCCAGCAAAGCCAAGTAGGGCATTTATCAGACCTGCTGTTCCATACATAATTCCCACATGCCTACTTTATGATTAAATCAAAATTTCAGTATTTTCTCAGAAAAACTTTTATTTAAAATTTTAATTTTCCACTCTTGGGACACCTTTACATATTTGTGGTACAGTACATAGAGAAGATAATAAAATTGAATTTAAGAAAATAATGCAAATCAAATCACATTTTTCTATAATATTCAACAGAAATTTACGAGATGCGTCCCGCAATTGCTATATTTTATTAAATGCTAATAAAGTCTTATATTGTGCTGAAAACCATTTCAAAATATAAGCTGTCAAATTATAAATTATACAATAATTAATTATGTTTTATTGTATGTATTCAATTTAAAACATCGCATAACGCTCTTTATACCACCGGATTCCTTTACCGATAGTATTTCATCATTGTAATGGTTAGTAAAAATCTCCATAGTTTTCTATCTCCAAAAACACTTCTGCTAAGTTGCTAAGTAAGAAGGAATACCCTATTTATTTAATTTGTATAGAATTTTTAAGGACATTTCATAAATAATACAGTTTTTTCAATTATATGAACTAAAAGTTGGAGGGGGATGGGATAAACTACCTGCATCATGTAAAATAGTAACTTATTTTTAGTGCAAGTTTTGAAGAGTGCAGTTTGATTTTAAGTTATTTTTTCAAAGTTATAATGGAAGTGACAAAGGAGCATATTCGGTATTTTTTGTTTCACAAGTTCAATAAAGAGAACAACGCAATGGAAAATGTGAGGAATATAATGTAGTATATGGGAATCGGACAATAAGCGTAAGCCAGTGTCAACGATGGTTCCAGAAATTCCGAGTTGGAAACTACAGCCTAGAAAATGAGCTTCATAAAGTTTGACGAGGACGTCCTGCAAACCCTGGTGAAACAAAATTTCATAGTAACTATTGAGGAACTAGCAAAGAAGCTTGGATTTGATTATTCAACCATTCATCGACACCTGCATCCCATTGGAAAAGTCACAAACTTTCAGAATCTAATCGCATGAAGAGCGTGAATGTGTGCTCTTCTTTGCTGTCACATCTCAGGAAAAAACCTTTTTTGGAAACAATCCCCCACCCACCATATTCGCTGGACACTGCCCCATTTGATTATCATTTATTCCGCAGTCGTCAAAAGCATTTGGATGGAAAAAATATGAATTCTGTACACGAGGTCAGAACAGTACTGGAGGAGTAATCATGGACAAGTAAACTTTGAAGGAGGGACCTTGCAAGTTTACCAAAAAGATGGAAAAGCATTGTAAAAAATGAAGGAGTATATTTTAAATTAAAAAATAATTTTGTTTATCTTAATTTTGAAAAATAAAAAAGGTATAAAAAAATCGCATTATTTATCTAATCATACTGATGCAGACCAGATTTTCAATCTTATGTTTTTAATGCAACGCAAACTGAGATGCGTATATGTGTGCTAGTCTCAAAATAATTTTCGAAAATGTGAGAAAGGAATATTGGAAATTTAAAGAACATCATTAAAAAATAATGTGGATGAAATAAATACAAGGATAAAACTTATTATAGTTAATATTTATTATTTCTTCTAATAACAACATATATCAAAATAAGCGGTCTCTAATGGCGCGTGAACACGGATAGGATTTCTATCGGGGATTCGTCACAGTACAGTACAGAGTTGAGCGCGAAGCAAGCTATGAATCATTGCAGCATGTATTTTGTGCGCAGAGTAAAGTGACACAACCAATACTGACCTTAATTGACAAATCTCTGAAATAAGAGATCAAGTCTCACCCGTGGACACACACCACAAAGATGCTGAATTTATGTAACAAGATCAAATGTTTAATATTATATTACAAAAAAAAACATAATTTTCCCAATAACAATACAAATGAAAAAATAACATTTTGTGTTCTACAGTGTTATTAAAATTTTAACAAATAGTTATATATGTATATATATATATACCGAAAAAAATGTTGGCATAAAAAAATTGTAGGTACGGATAAACATTTTGAATAATCAAAGGTTTGGAACCCAAGATTCACTATTTTTTATAAATTATTCATGCACTGGTATTATTATAAGCATAAAGGTTCAATTTTCATAAATAATAAAGTTGATCATCCAAATAGTAGATTATATTGTATTATATCTCAAATACCTGAATTGTTAGAACATGAAAAAGTTGATTAATTTTTATTGTGTCAAGTATTGGTAGACATACAATCTTTTGTGCGCCTAAAATTACCCATTATTTTTTTTATTACATTTTGCATGTATGCCTTTTTCTTGGGGTGACCTTTAATTAAAACATTAAAAAATTAACAATATTTTATGTTTCTCTACCATGTCAGTTTATCGTTCTCGATAGCTTTTAAGCAAATTAACATAGATTAAGTGGAAATACTAAGAAAACAATACTCAATTTCTTTTCAACAAAATCTAATTGTGTCATTGTTTAAGAAGTAACACCATACCACAACCTAATGACGTGGGACAAACTCTGTCATTAATAAGAAAATGATTTATCTCGGATATTCAGAAACAGTATTAGTACATAGTATAGTAAATTAATTATAAATATCCAGGTAACATCAAAAAAATTATACAGATGAATATTATGATCCAGGCAAATTTCGTTTGGCCGACATTTGTCACTTCGCATTTGGTAGTCGTAGAGAGTAGTTGATAACAATTTATTATGAAGCGTCTAATGCCTCAACAACATGTTGAAGTCATTAAAACAAACACAAACCCGACTTTTGAAAAAAACCATGAACGACGATGCTCATTTTGAGTTGAGGCACTGAAAATCCTCAATTTATACATCGACGACCTTTACACCCATGCAGAGTTACTATACTGTGGGCCAGCAAAATCATTGGGCCCTATTTCTTTCAAGACGCAAAAGGCAATGCTGTAAAAACTTATCGGTTGCCGAATTGGGCCGATTGGGCCTGCAAAACATGCGGTTTCAATAAGACGGTGTCACCTCACGCACAGCCCGAGCTACGCTCGAAATTTTGATGAATGAAACAACATCGGCCTGGAACATAATATTCACCTGTATCTTGAGAGTATGAAAGTACATATGAGAGTTACTCGCTCTGTTGTGATTTAACATTCTCATCATAACTGACTTGACTTGAAAATAGTTCAGTTCAGAATGGCCAAATTGGCTGATTTAGAGCAAAATATGCAAACATAATAATCATACATACACATTTTTTTAAACAAAATATGTATTATTAAAAAAAAATCGGGTGTGACCATTGACCAAACTTTTGATAATATCTACAGTGTACCCTTAATGTGAAAATAACATAATACAAAGCAGCCTTAGTAATCTGAACTAATAATCCGTGTTGACATATTAGATAGATTGAAACTTATGTGTTGTATAAATAAGTATTGTTATAATGTACTATAAGTTAAAATATTGTAAAACAGACATTTTCATATTATCTGTTGAAGAGAATAATATAGAAATGTGTTGCAAGCCTTACTGGTGAAAAAATCTTTGGTTTACTAAGCGTTCAGATTTCAGGATTTCTTAAGCTGCACTGTACTTATGTATGACATCACTGGAGAATGACGTCACCCGCATCTTTTCATTTACAATCTGTATATATTTTTTTCTCAATTTTGAAAATAATGTTTTTCTATTTAAATACACTCAAACTTGGTTATAGTGAGTTTACGGCAATAGTGATCAAAAACTAATTAATATTTTAGTTTTCATACAAAAGTGAACCATGAAGTGAGCTTTCTACTCGGTTATACCAAACAAATAATACAACCGATACATGAATATTTGTGTGTTGTTGGGACTGAAAAAAATATCAATTCTTGAAAAATGTAAACAATTAAAATGAAAGAAGTGGCAGACACGCTGACCATCACCGACTGTTGGGTCATATAATTTATGATACTACCTAAGATTTCCCGCCACCAAAACTTTAATCGTGTTGACGCTTACAATAAGTTGTAAGCGTCATCCGAAAATCTCATTCCCTTTTTACATTTGTGTTTTTATCTGAATTCAAATTTATTGCGAGAATGTCTAAAGTGATGTTAGTGAGCGTCGGCAGTGTTGTATTGACAATTTGACATTTACGTAACAGCGGCCCTTGATTTGCAAACACATCTAAACTAACAAGAGAAAGTGTCTCTTGATTCGCGAGAAAGTTGAAATCATTTGTGAATTAGAACGCGGTGTGAAAAATGTTGAAGTGTGTAAAAAAATTTTGATAATGCGATTTTAATGTTGAAGCAGCATTATTAAAATAGTTTAGCACCCAAATAAGTGCCAGATTTGCTATTGACAGGCCAATTTTGAAGGCACAGGTGGAAAAATTTGTGAAACAGTTTGAGAAAAACGATTTTATGTGTAGCAATTAATTTTTTTTTTTTAAATAGAGATGCGTACACGGAATACATGTCACATCAATATTCTTACTATTTTCAAACTAAGCTAGTGCTGTGAAAATAAGACTAACTTGCTGAAGTCCTGGAACGAGGCGCGAACCACCGACCACTAGATCACTAGGCCAGCATCTTGACCACTACACCAACAAGCAATTAATTGGATATAATAAATAACTGTCATAACAAACAAATTTAACCAGTCCCCTCATGCTCGTTATAACCAAATTCGACTGTATAATATTGTCTATGAAAATGCAACACCGTGTTTGAACCAAAACATTAAAATGAATTTAATATATTAATTAGAAAGATATGCATAAAAAATCAATTTTATCGAAAAATATTGTTGTTGCGCCACCGGGATTCGAACCTGGATCTCTTTCCTAACCGGGAAAGGTGCATTATCCAACTACGCTACAGCGACAATATTTTTAGTGACAAATTTTCAAACCTATATGTTACCTTTTTGATATTAATACATTTATTTGAAAGAGCCATCTACATTATTTTTACAGAATCTCAAATGCATTTGAGTAATCTGATAGCAGACGCCAGAATTATCAATTCACTTTTATTAAATTTTTGGACACATTGATACAACTTTATTATTAGGAAAACACATTCTTATTGTGAAGTTGTAATTGTTCAAAACATAGGTCTGCGAATATATTTAATTCATATTTAAAATATCACAGACCTATGTTCCGAATAATTACAACTTCACAATAAGAATATGTTCTCCTAATAATTAAAAATATTTTTTTGCAGTTTCCCGTTACATGCTAGAAGACCCAATTATTACGTATTCAAAGGACGGATCAATAGATTTTTTGTAATCGGCAGCTATAAGTGGTTTTTTGTCCTTACTGAATATTTTTATAAATGGTTCATTTGCAATATTGCTCATACACAGATGATATAATAAATCTGTACGGTGTGAACCCTGTATTAGTACACAATAAATAAATTATAGGCATAAAAATATATACAGAAACGGTAATTACTATAGCTATTTATCGCATAAAAAACCAATATTATAGTTATACTATAAATTTAGTTAACTTAAAATTGAACAAATCAAATGTTTTGATTAAATTAAATTGATTTTTGTAAGTATGATTATTACTTAGGACCAAATTTTAACTCATTAACATATGGATTCTAAAGAGCCTCAAATTTAAAAAATTTTGTATGAAGTTTTCTGAATTATTGTAAAGAATGAACTTGGTTACGGTTTCAGAATCAGTTGCAGTGTCCGCCATCAGGACTGACGCTACTGAATATCGGTGACATTAGTTATGATAATTAACCCGATAATGCGGGTCAGTTATACCTAGAGCAATAAACCAGAAAGCTCTATACAGAAGTTGAATTATTCATTCATACCTTATATAAATGAAGACGCAAGGAATTAGTTGCACCATTAAGAACCTTATACTATAAATGAAATTAACACAAATTCAATCTAGAAAAAATCAATTTATCAAAAAAAAAATTTATTTACTACCAGGATTCGAATTTGGATATCTTTTCCCATCCGGGGAAATGCGTTACCAGTTACACCACGCAAACGGAGTAAGTTGACGACAATTTTTCAAACTTATATGCTGCAGCTCTTTCAAATTGATACATCTGTTATTCCATTTTTAAAAAATACATTAATTTGTATTAAAATACCACAGAACTATGTTCCGAAAAAACTGCAACTTCACAATAAAAAATTTTTAAAAAATTAATTTGTTTTTTAATTTATAATGAGTAACCACAAAATGATAGCTGAATACAACAGCATATTTTACTCATTTTGGGAGGCTATTGGAACATATAATGAAACCTTAACTAAAAAAAATGGCACATTGGTTTTAATTCATACGAATCTTCATACATAAAGTACGCTCACAGTTGATTTTCTGATTTTAATTATTTAAGAAGATAAATTTGATCTAGAAAACACATTAACATTCTCATCTCAGATAAGTTATATAAGTTTTCCTCTCATCTTAATGGGCATAAATAAACTGTTTTTTTTCAATAATGCTTAATAAAAAACACATTGAAAACAAAGTTCACACAGAAAAAAATATACATACATATAATGATCAAAAGGAGTTTGTTTTACAAATATTCATGTTTTTTTTTTTGTGTAAATATTTTTACCAAAACAAGTACAGTAGCTCCCAATTATCTGGGATTGGATCAACTGGGATGCAGATTGTTCCTAACGGCTACTAAATACTTGTTTTAAAGTCAAGCACACCAGCTGTTAGTGATATCCGAAGAGTGATTTCTCAAAACATTAATTTTTTTATTTAGTGTTTTATTGTTTTATTTGGATTAGTCGCGTCCAGTGAGTTATCATTGTCACTTGTTTACATACATGTACACCACAACATAGTAAATTATAACGGTTTAGTGTCAGGGGCACCACAATTTATTTTTATTTGCGCAGCCAAAGTAAAATATTTTTATGATTTTTGAAAGTTGCAGGTCAATTTTAACACGTCTCTTGGATGATTAACATGGTTTAAATAGTTACAAATTACCGTACAAGGAAAAAAATTAAACAATGATGGTCTAACTGCATGAGAATTCATCTCTAAATTTCAAGGATTAATAAAAACCGAAGATCTTATACCAGAGCAAATTTAAATCCCTGAATAAATCAGATTGTACGTGAATCATCTATCCCGGATAATCGGGAGTGTACTATATATTTATTTTTATGATTTCCCTTCAAATAAAGATTACTCAGTGAAAGCAGCTTTTCTAACATTTTCTAACTGCTGTTACTAAATTAGAAAATAATTTTAATCAGACTAAAAATTGTGAACTATATAGTCTCAACAGGGTGTAAACAGACCTATTAAAAATATGAGTCGAAAATGTTCAAGCTACCATGTCCTATTCTCAACCATTTCAAAGATATACTTTATTTATCTAGGCATTAAATTCTTTAATAATCTCCCCCTTACAATCAGAAAAATTACAGACTTAATTTGTATCTGAAACCAAAAAAATTGTATACAGACTAGCAGACACATAAATTTTTTTTATCTATACTATACTCCTTCTCTATACACAAGTCTCCGACTCTCATAGAGAAGAAAAAATGTAAAAATATATATATATATATATATAATTATCTGATTGTTTATATAAAATGTATTATATCTGATTATATCTTGTAATAAAAAATAAATAAAATAAGCATTTTAATAAGTCATAGTCACTGGAGGGTTTTTATTAATTTAAAGTAATATTTTATTGATTTCAAAGGATATATTAAACACCAAAAATTAAAGGTGAATGGACTTCTAACAGCTAGACTACTTTTTTTAGGTGATTTATGGCCCACAAGTCCAAGATAAGAGTCAATTTCGCAAATATTGTTTTCAATGTGGACATAAAAATTTATGATTTTGTAAAATCCTCACACAATATTTTTCAACAGATTTTATACACATTTTAATTTTATTTTCATTTTCTTAAGTTATATTTTGGTTGTTTTGCGTTTTTGACCTAAGAAAAATCGGCGTCAAAATGGAGAAAATAACTACATATTTTGAAATATTTATACTTCGCGTTTTAATGTTTATTTTGGTGAATTTTATTGACTTCATTATTTTTTTTTTAAATAATAATGCATATTTATACAATATTCTGTAGAAGTTATATTTTGAAATAACTTGTATATAAGTTTGATAAACTTCATTAACTGCGTTACACTTATAATAATAAAATAGTACGGATGAAATTATTGTTAAAGCTGTATAAGAATATTTTATTTAAAGGATATTTATAATTTTATTCTAAAAATCATACAGAACAAAGAAATAAGCAAAATCCACAAATTGTACCATAATATTATAATATACATAAAGTACACCAAACTAAATATGAACAACAACAAATAAACTAAATATGAATAACAATAAATAGATATGGAACTAAAGGTGGTAAATTACGTCAAATAAAAATACTTAATATTTGACTTGTATCAGTATATGCTTGATTTTACAAGGGAACATAATCCTTAAACGCATTGTAAACTAATAAACTTTTGGGTAGAAGGATTGACATGGTTCTCAATCTGTGACTAATAATAATTTTTGCTTTAAATATGGTTATTTCTTTTTATAAAATATTATTTTATTCTTTATGTAAAATAAATAAATAAACTAAGAATTTAATAAATAAATACACTGAGGTATAGGGATTAAATTGAATTAAAAACTTGTGTCCAAAATCAATATTCAATAATATTACAATTTGATTATTTTATACATCGTGTACACACCTGTACACTCACAAATGAAATATTTTCTCATCATTATAGTGAAAAAAGTATCATCATTTTCTGTTAAGAAATGCCTAAAATACCTTAGATATGTTTGAATATATAAAAATAATTTTTCAAATTCATAATCAAATACGTTAAATATTGCTAATATAAAGATGTGACGATCTTGAAAAAAAAATCTGTACTCTGAGAACATTTTAAAATTACTGTCCCTTAAAAATGTTTACAATACATTAAATGTATGTTCAAAGTTTAAATGCAAATAAGAATAATTTTTTGTGATAAGTTTCACAGAGATTCACTCGGTTCTATAAGTTCTATAAACATATGTGTGCTATAAAGTCAAAGTATTAGGATCTTAAAAATTAACATTAACTGGGAACCACATAAATTTTTAAATGCCAACAAATATTTATTATAAAGAGAATATATTTTACGAAATATGTTACGAAATTGAAATCATAATAACGATTTACGTTCTCACTATTTCAATAAAAAATTAAATGTTGTCGTCTTATTTTTGAGAACTGGCGGACTATATCTTTGGAAACACCATAATTTTTTACTATGAATTTTCAAGTCAACAACAAAATACAAGTATGTAGGTACTCCGCTCAAAAACGATAAAGCTCAACTTTAAAATAAGACATTTTTGACCCACATTTCAGGAGATACCTATTGAATTGTGGGTTAAATTACTTGTAACTATACGAAAATTGCATTTAAAAAAATAAATTATTTTCCAGTTTGTGCAAGGGGAAGTCACAAATATCTAAAGGGGGGGTCTAACCTTCGAGTGGAGAATGATTAAATTGCAATACAGATTCAATTGTGTTTTTTTTAGCAATACCTGTTATATTTGCTAGGCGATTTAATTACGTTTTGATGGAATTATTAAGTAATAGATTGTAGACGATATTCAATACAATAAAAGTCAAAAACTGTAATAAAAAAATAGAATTTCTATTATCTCTAAAATGGTTGAGAAATAGGACATGTTGGCTTGAACTTTTTCGACTCATATTTTTGTAGGCTATAACCTCCTAAAGTATTGTAGACTAGATCTATTACATCTTCCTTCGAATTTCATTTACAGGAGTTTTTCAAACAAACAATAATAAAATAAAAAATTATGTCTGCATGATAATAATGAAGGTACTGAACATGTATCAAGTTATTTAAAATTTAGCTATACATTTATTTATACACGTGTTAAATAAAATCAACATACCATCTGGAAAAAAAAATTATGACATATTGAAGATGGGAATGTTATAAAATACCATTATTTTACATATTTTCATTAGTTATATGTCGGAAAAAATTGATTTTGCCGCGGGAGCTAACCTATGTTGGTAAAAATTAATCACAATGAATACATTTTAAATCAGATTTTGAATTATAATTTTACAAATGCAATTTCTTCACAATTTCAGAACTCTTCCGAGAAACAATCAAAATTGAAAAAATACATATTTACAATATTTTACACTGTACACTAATATTTTTTCAAGTGTTAACACTAGAGTTTTGGTTGGAAGAAGTAAAGGTTTAAAAACAAAGTAAATGTAAAAAATATGGGTTATATTTATCTATTGTCACACAAATTTTATGTTTTCAACATCAACAATTTAACAAAGAATCTATAAGCTATAAGTAGTACATAAATAAAGAACGGTACTAAAACTGGTATATTTCACCCAATAATTTTCTTAACTCTTTGAGTGGTGGATTATATATATATATATAGGAAAACAATACTACGGTTAATAAATTTTCAGGTTCTCTAGAATAGGTTCAGTCAACTGTCAGCAAGCACATTATTACTGAACATTAAATAGGAATAATTCTATATGATGGGATGTATAAACGATTGACTTCAGATGGAAGTAGTCTGTAATGAAGTATAGAATTGCATTAAAACATACCCAATTTTTAACAATTGAAAAATGATACCAAAACTACATAAAAAAAAACAAAAGACTACCATTTTATAAACTGACACTTTTTGATGAAATATCATTTCACTCTTATTTTACGACTCTCATTCAATCTTTATCTTTTAAACTTTAGGCCTGTTAACTGAGACACCTTTTACAATTTTTTTTAAAAATTAATGGCCAATACTGATGATGGCTAATTCAGTGATTTACAAATATGGTTTTATTAGTGCCGGTGATTTAGTATGTAAGCTAAGTAAGCTCACTATGAGAGTAATGTAATAAAATGATCTTATTTTAACATTTATCTTTTACTTTAAAGGTAAAAAAAATTCAAAAAAATCTTAACTGAAAAAAGGACATCATAATAAACCCATTATAAAGTCTGAAGTATAGCTGCGTGAAATTGTTTGTGGAAGCAAAGCCCGTAACTTGAATCCAACGAAAGGAGTTTTGTTGGAAAGGTTATTTACAAAACTAAAACTTTTCACTTCATTTTAAATTACAAAAAATACTTTGATTCCTTTTATAAATTCAGTTACGGAGATATGCAGCAGATACAACTATATTATTGTCTATATATTGTATCATCGTCAGCTTTTGTAAATTTTATCCTTCATTTATCAGTAACACGATGTTCTGAAAAAAATACACATTACTGTTACATAAATAATACTGTTACATAAAAATAAATAATATTTTGCACGTGCGTAAGCTTTTTGAATGGAGGAGAGACTACTGAACACTGAGAATGAATTTTATAAATTAATTAATACCTTCCGATAAAATTCCTACTTCATTTCTAACGATTCTTGGAATTCGTTACAACAGACTGCCTTTTATTTTGCTTCTAAATCCCCGCTTAATGCGTGACACATTTTTTTTTTTTACAACATAAGTGCGAGCGCACACTGACAACTTTCTGTCGTGATGGCGAGTGCTTTGAGAGTTCTATGGCAGTGGGCATACTGATGACAAAATAATTAATATAATACAACAGTTGGTGTCGAACAGTCGTACGACTGTTTTGTCCTCAGAGAATTTTTTCATATTGTTATTTCTTCATACGGCTCGTAACGCACCAAGTATGGACATTTATTGAAAGGTGAAATTAAATTATTTTGTGCCCCGTATTGATGCTTGGAATACATTAAGAGATAATAATTTTTTTATCATCTGGCAACCTACTATTATAAAAGAGGTGCTAATGCAGACCAGGGAAACTGTTGTTCATGAGTACTCACTAATCTGATAGAATCACATTATCGGTTTTCATACACAGAATTTAATCTATGTGGTAATTTTCCAGCAACTAGTAGTGTGGTTACAATAAAATGAATATTTGCTGACATTGCATCAAGTCTGGCTTCTCTCAGGATTCCCTCCTTTATCTCCCCTACTGTAGCTATAAATACCTTGTTCGTACCTGGTCTCATGTAATTAGCTTTGGATATATAGTTTCACTGTATATGTAGAAGACCGACATTCAGAGACGAGATTAATTCAATATAATACTATTTTTACTATGACAAAGCATGATCATACCTGCAATGATGAGTCTTACAAACTTGGAGACACATTCGCACTGTTAAAAAAATAGGATGGTATCCTTCCATCTTCCAATATGATTGTTGGTGCTTGACAGTGTCAGTTCTCACCCCAAAGGCTGCTCATAAGATCAAGGAGTAATTTTGAGTAACAAACATACACTAGTTGACTCGATGCTATAATAATAATATAGCTGTCCTTTTTGATACTTCATATAAGTTATCTATCTGTTGCCAGTCCACAACTATTCAGAAGTTCCAGGTTGTTTTTATAGTTTAGTTATAGTTTTTAAGGACATATCTAACAAGGAAATCTAAACCAATTTTGGCATTAGGAGTTACACTGCAAAAGGCGATCTTTCATTTGTGATCCAATATGATTTGGAGTATAATATAATAAATGCCTCCGCGAATATAATAAATAGGTGCCTCGTGGTACAACAGGTACACCGACATCTGCTAGCTGCTTTGGATACTTGAGAAGTCGAAACAAGGTTCCGCGCTATGCAAACAAATTACTTCCTTCTGAGGGTGCTGTTTTTCAAGATGTACCCTGCCAGATTTCCTCTGATAAATAAAAACTCCCATGATTTAAAAGGACCCTTAATGCCCCTTTTCGTATGTATGTGTCTCTTTCCAATATAGCCTTTCTTCAGTTTTGTTTTGCACGCATTCTGCTAACCCGCCACACACAATTTGAAAGGTGTCATCCGAGATGCATGAATCACTGGTGCACCTCCGATGCCCAGTTCACCAATGACCAAATTCTGTCTCTCTAGGTTTCTATATGAATAAGGCATTTGAAAAGACAGCTTAAGATCATTCTTGCAATCTAGTGTGAAATGGAATATTGTTAAAGTCTTTCATGATGAATTCCTGGCATCGATACGAAATACAATACAGGCATTTGATATAAAATTTGTATGTAAATAAAATGAACTCACTTTGTTTTGGTAATGATAAGGTCTCAGTATCGTCAATTGTACACAAATATATTTGATCACGATAAGTGTATTGGATTGTTAAATGTTTCTGTTCTCCCAGACAAACATCATAAAAACCTGGTAACTGCGACTAAAAGAAGAAGAAAAAATGCAGTTCTTTAAAGTAACTATTTGTATAAACATATCAACCTATTACAAATGTTTGCTGTTAGCCTCCAGATTGGTGATGAGCTAAACTGTTATTGTGACTGTGATTGTGTAAATGCTATTCGATTGTAAGAATGATTGGTAATTGAAATTTAACTGTTAGAGATTTCATTTCTAGTGTACCGGTAATTGCTCGCCAAATTATGAATAATCAGTTACCAATTATATAGTTACAATCAAACACAAATCTCAGAATCAGTCATAATCATGATTAAAATAATAATTCGGCTCATCACTACCACTGATGACTCAATAACTATGCTTATGACACATCTTAGAGAATGCTTTGAAATCTAATTGGTGATGGTTTTATAGTTTGTATTTATAATTGAGTCGCACAACGGTAGAGTGGCCCTAAGAGAAATTTTTTGGATTCTAAGCCCTGGGAGCCTGCTGAAAATTGGAACTTATTAATGTTCATATCAACTTATTATTTAATTTAAAAATTTATGAAAAATGGGCGCGTTATGTTCATTCCCGTGGAGCTCCTCCGCCATTGTGTGCATGACTGGCCTCCAACTTTCCCCGGTGCACATTTGTCAGAAACAGAAAAGAAGGTCATGTACTTATTCAGAAATAAAATATCTAAAATATAGCGTATTCGATTTGGAAAAAACATTTTTTGTAAAATTGGTGGTATGAAAAAAAAAGTTTAATGATTGTTATTAACAAATGGTTTATTGGATTAAAAAATCCATAAGCTAGATTAATAATGTTATCTAATAAAACATCTGTAAAAAATTTCAAGTTAATCAGAATTAAATTGTCTCAAAATGTGATAGAATAAAAAACGTGGCTTACTTGACATGCAACCGAACTAGAGCCTCCAATCCGAATATTCGAACCCCGAATATATTCGCCTGTTTTTAAGTATTCGTTATTCGAGTACTTTAAAAAGTATTCATAAAGTATTCGCTCATATTTATATTATAAGATTTTTAATATTTTTCTAAACGAAACAAAGGTTTACGGACCCTGGAAGTCATATGCAAGCATTCATTCATTCATTCAGGTATACGATTTTTTTCTCCAGAAGTACCGCTATCGGCTATATGGAAGTCGGACAATAAAGATGTAAATGCCTTTGTCGGACATCTTTTGCATTTGCCTTTTTTTTTAAGTCTTCTGCTTATCTTTATGGTTTTATGACAAGAACTCATAATACATTCTTTTGTCAACGATGGAGTCGGCTTTCTATTATTCTTTAGTATTTAGCTTTCATAAATACTGAGTCGACAAACAAGAAGTTATATACAAAATAATGAAAAAAAAAATTGCACGTGGAGTGTGAGATATAAACATATCTAAAATTTTGTCAGTTATCGAGAGAATACTGACTCCTCTTTGTCTCCACGAAGAGTTCGACAAGTTATTAATCACGAATTATTATTACATTTATAATTATAATTACATTTCTATATTTATCATCCGAAGTAAATTATTCCTTTCTTAAAAATTTTACAAATATATTATCATTAACTATTCGATATTCGAATAGTTGGAATCACTAATATTTGGGGGCTCTAGACCGAACACCTGCCGTGCCTGTCTTTGATCCTTCATATCTAGGTCAATTTTTGAAATTTTTCTAAGCGAGTATGCTCACATTGAAGTAAAAACGCAATTAAAAAAAACATTTTTTTAAATTCCAGGGTTATGTAACCCTTCAAATTAAACGCACCAATACGCTCAAAATAAATATTTTTTTATTTGCTTAATTTATTCTGTAGAAGCATTAAATAATTATAATGTTTATAACTTTGTTAATTTTTTTTTTTTTCAGTCCCTTGTATCTCCATTTGATCATTTTGCAGATGAGCCACTATGCCGCTGTGCGACTCAATTAATACATCAGAGGCATAGCTAGGATATTTACCCAAATAGCGCCTCCGCCCCATTAAAGATGTGAGAAGAATATTTAGTACTACGCGGTTGACCAATTAAATATCCCACTTTGGCGCCCCCTCTAAACCCTCTTAGCTACTCCACTGTAGTATACTAAGTTGAAATAATAATTGATAAGCTGTTAACTTGTATATCGATTGGTTTATGAAGAGAAATTTGTTTTATTTAACATACCTTAGATAATCCTTGCAATGACAATTTAGAACCCTTGACTAGACATTGCACAGGCACAGTGACATCTATTGTATCAACGGGTCGAGGACTCGCATCAATGTTAGCATCGTTATTTACAACATGATGGTGTGCATCTAGAATTAGAGTTGAACATTTATAAAATGTTTGAACTTCTCCAAACCTTCCAAAATTGATATATTTTAAAACTTAGGCTTTCTCTTTTAGCTCCGATTAATTAATCCTTTTTGATTGGCGACTTTTATTGTCTGCCCTTCAAATTTTACATCATCTATCATTTTAATCAAAGAGTAAGCAAAAATTTTGTTAAGGCGCGATTTTCATTTTTCCAGTTTGAATTTTGAGTTTTATGCTTTTTGTTAATTTTGTTTAATTAATAGTTAATTATTTTACAATATCAAGTAAACATAAAAGTGTGTTATTTTTTAGATAAATATTGCTAGAGTGAAAGGTATTAATAGAAAAGGATAAGTATACAATTATTGATTTCCTTAAATTCCTAGGTAATATGCTATCAGAAAATAGACATTTCTTGAGCATCCATAATACATGTGTGTTGCTATTTGAAATTATCAAGCGAAAATTAAATAATTTGTTAAAGTTCTCACCTTAAAGAATTGTTATGTTTGTACTATGAAGAATTATTATGTTTATAATAAAAACCATTGTTTGTGTCAATAAACATATGATTATAAAATATTACAATTTTTTCCCGATTTATAAGGAAAAAATTTATGTAAATTCATACTGATAAATAATGTTGATAACTTTTGAAGCAGAAAACTATTTATGCTAATATTATATTATATAATATTCATACTCCGGTTGTAATAAAAAAAAAGTTTTTTTTAAATATTTATTTATTGTTTTAATACACACGGTACATTATATATATATATTTAATATTAAAATATAAATGAAAATATGACAAAAGTATTATTATTCACTGTTAAATAATTAGTTGTTCATCGAGCATATTATTGTTCTTCAGAATTTCAGAATCGGTGTATATCGACCACCCTTTTGCCATCCAATTTAGGAAGTTCACACGAGTCCACACATTCAATGCCCAGTTCGGGAACATCCTAAAAATAATTTATAGTATTATTATTATTATTGTTGTTATTAAATTATGTTATTTACTTTAATAATATACAATAATCTAAAATTGAAATACGGGTTTGATTAATAATAATTAATAAATAATATGAGATGCCACCACAGGTTAGATATGGAGACCTTGTCCATTTACATGGCATACTTCACCATACAGTTGCAATGTTTTATTCACAAACAAGAAAATATATTGAGTAATGTTGAATGGGAAACGCCCACAACTAAATCCATTTAAATTAAACATATCCAATAATAATTTACAGTACAAGATTCATTATCATGATAATATGTAGAGATAAAATCAACAGACTGTACAAAAGAATTACGTACTTACAATGCTGGTTGAAGGAAACGCTTTGTGGTCCTCGTTTGTTTGTATTTCAGTAATTTCCTAGTAAAATAAAAACAATGTTAACACATGTGTAATAAAATCAGTATTTTTATGTCTAAAATATTAAAATACGTGTTTATTCATTTATACGACTATAACAAATACATTTGTATCAATCAGACAGGTCTGTTATGTATTATTCTTTCGATAAAATTATTTATCTTTAAGGATATGTAATTCTAATAGAAAATAATTTATCAACTTACGTTGCGATTTTTTGCATTGTGTTTATGACAATTTAAAATTTTGTTGGAACATTTCCTAGAGCGTGTCAATGGATACTTTTTGACCGTAGGCATCTTGAGTCACAGGAGGCAGTAATTTCAGAACAATAATGTGCATAATTATATATTATTGACTTAAGAGAGCAAAATAATAAAACCAATGTCATCATTTTAAAACATGACAGCGCATGCGCGCTAGCCACGCATGCGCTGTCAGATTCTAAAACTTTATGAATAGTGACATGAATTTTGACACATGTTTAAAATTAAAATGTCAAAATTATAATCTATTTTCGTATAAAAACAGCTAAAAACCATATAATTTACAAAAATAAGCAATTGGTATCGAGAATAAGTATAATATTCATTCATATTGTAGTAAAAATTTGTATTAAAATGTGTTTTATAGGCAAATTTAATGAAAATCTAACGGAGCACGGATTTCACGACCGCCGAAAGAAAGTTTTAAAGTCAGGGCACATAAATCTACCGAAAAATGCATTTTGCAAAAATTACTGTTTTCTCAAGTTTAGCGGTGTTTCCTAAAGAATAAAATTACTAATGTGTTTCGCGACCGATGATTAGTGCTTTTCTTTCAATTACCTTATACCATGGTATAAAAAAATATATATTTGATATTTATCGACAAAATAAAAAAACAAACCAGAGCATTTAAATATGTACTGACAACTGAATTAACTCTGCAAAAAATGATCAGGCTGATTTTTTTGCTCAAACTTTTTACGCTTTTTACATAGGCACAAAATAAATAAATAAAATAAAAAATTATATCATAATCATATTTGTGATTAAAAATTAAAACTGTAAAAGGATAAAAATATTAATATATTTTCACATAAAGTTCGTCCCTGCCGAAGTTCAATGTCATCTAAATAATTTCTCCAAAAATGCACTGCAAATGAAATTCAGTAAGGGTGAATATTAAATGGAATACAATAGCCTTTATTGATATTGATTGTAAAGATGATGTTTTTGGACAGTTATATTGTTCATTCAAGCATTGAGAATACATGTAAAAATCACCAAAAGAGATCAGTTTTAGGAATGAGATCAAAACAGGTAACTATTTACAAACAGTATTTTTTAAAAAATATTATTTTATAAAATTCAAGTTGTTTAGCAGGAAATACAGTATGTTTTCTAAGACAAATAATAAAGTACCCTTGTAGATATAAACTTAACGCAAGATAATAAAATAATGACCTACTTACAAGTGACATCTTTTGTTTATTTAATCTCCTATTACGCGTAATTATTTACGATAGAAATAGCGCCGATTTGAATACTAAAATCAATTTCGCATTTTTGTCTTGTCGGTGATTATACTTCCGATTTATTTTTCTTTTAATATTTATTTGATACTTCTTGCAGTTTAGATAGCTATTATTTGAAAATAGTAAGAATATTGATGTAACATGTATTCCATGTATGTGTCTATTAAAAAAAAAAAACATTCTTAAATCGTAATATTAATGTAACTTTAGTTAAAATGCAAAATTAGATGTCAAATATAAATAATGCGAAGTCCCTGCTAATAAGTTTTCGCGCTTAATAGGTTTGAATTGGCTGGTCTCTCGGAAAATGTATTAAAAGGGGGTTCACTGTATGTGTAAACACCTGCTGGTAATTTTCCGTAAATCGCCATAACAATAATCAATCCCTTTGATTTCTCTTCTTCCGTTTTAATGCGGTGGTACATTTCCTGCATTAACTCGACAGCCCACAACGCCTCCTTGTGCATTTCTTGAATCCTGTAATTATTCACAAAATTATAGAAATACCAAAATAAAAAAACATTTGGAGATGTTTTGTTCAGCAAGTTAGACAAAATTTCCTAGTTTGGCAAAAAAAAATACCATTTCTAGAATCATTTTCAAGGGAATTAATCAGCCATTATGGAATTTAATTACAATCACATTTCTGAAATTGTTACGTAGCCTTATTTAATTTTTCGTGAAATATTAATTAAAATAGATACCTTGACTTGTTACTTTCTCTTGTTTTTTCCTTTTCGCGGATTTGCTTTTCCCGATTTATTGGATCGATGAAAACGGCTTTAATTGTTAACCATGATACTACAGGAACTATTGTTGCGTAGAATATTGGTGCCAATAAAACTTCCTCACAGATATGGATAGGGAACATAAAAGTATGCGATCCTCGAGTTAATCTGAAATAAAAAAAAATATATACAATTCATTATAGATAATGATTACGTTGATGATAATTTGAGAAAAGCCTCCACCTACCTATATCAATAAATTTAACTATTAATTATAACAAATAGTGTTTACACATTTTAAACTTCGATGAGCAGGCCTTGAACATGTGCATTCCATTTTTGTAAATTTAAAACAGCAAACAAAAGCGAAACTGCTTCTCTTCAGAGACAGATCAGTTGTGTAAAGTTTCGGAGCTGACCAGCCGAGTTTTCAGAAGATTCAAGACTGCAGGGAGAGCGACCATCGGTAGAAGAATCGCCGAGTAACAGCCAAGTATCGCAAACGTTGGTGTCTTTTCATTTACATAGATTGAATGAATATATTCAACAAATCAATTAGAAAACCCAGGACTAGCTATCGAAGTTTAATAGTTTAAATAACTTTTTATATACACATTATATTCTAATACTTTGCAGTATGGAAGTTCCATTATAGAAATTTTCATCTCTTTGTTCAGATAACTTATAAAAGTTTAATATGCTACAATAACTACAATTCAAAGGCCTACTTTCAATATTATTTCATCATTTTGCCTTTTTTATAAAAAACGTAATCGAGATTTTTATATGAATTTATATCAGAAGAGATATATATATACATATATATATATATATATATATATATATATATATATATATATATATATATATATATATATATATATATATATATATATATATATATATATAACATAGTTAGTTTTTTAAACACAAATTTAAATAAAACCTTTATACATACTGCTATAACACTAACTGACCCCATAAAGTCAATTAGTATGCGACTGCCTTAATTGAAATGGAAGTGAAGTATTAAATGATGAATATAAATATTTTATAATGTATGACAAATAATATTGTTTAACCTAATGATGACAAAGAGGAAATTTCTTCAGATAAAATCAATCACATTATCAGTTTATATCACACGGAATCTCCTCTTGACCTTGAGCAGTATTGCTGCAACAACAGCAAAAATGGTGTTGAGAAATATTTGATGTAGAATTTGTCAAAAATCTATGCTGGCAGATGATTTGCCAGTATATACGTATATGATTTGCCAGTATATAGTAGTCTCGACATCCATTTGATTTGTTTGTTCAGTCCAAATGAAGATCATACTGAACTAAATATTTTCTTCCTCAATCTATGTCAGCCAATTTTCTGCATTTTTCAAACAATTTGTGCTTAATTCTGTTGTCTTCGAAAGGGATTAATTCATATTAAAAACTGTATACTATGACACTTACATATTCCCATATTTGATTTGCAAGTTCCAAACAGACTATACATTTTGTTTTCATGGTGTATTCCATCATTCCGTATTTCATACGGTGTTTGCATAGATAAAAGTTATAGATTATGATTTATTATCTACATTTTTTGGCATACTATTAGTTTAGATTACATTATAATATTATTAAATGAAATGTTGAAAAAAATGTATTTCTGTTATGAGTTTCGGCTGCGGTAATTTATAAAGCTGGTTATTTAAATATGTTTTGTGCGGCCAAAATAATGATCTATACCCCTCATATAACGATAAGTTATTCTGTGGTCTCTAAAAGACTGATAAATTATTTGTTTAATCAGTAAGTAGAAATTTCAATTACATGTTAGTTCAAGTTAGCAATAATTATATAATCGGGTTCTGGAAAAAAAATTTAGTTTTTATTGTTGAACTGTCAGTTGTGCTTCGCCAGCCAATCTTTAACATGTTTTGGGTCGTTTCGTTGACTATCATACCTAAGGTGTATTGAGACTTTCAAATATAAAATTTAACAACCATATTTATAATGGATAGTTTTTTGCCGAATGAGGAATTTATTTGAAATATTATGCTTCACCATTTTTTGAAAAAAGAGACTGCAACAAGTGCTTGTGTGCCAAATATTTGTGATATACTGGGGGATATTTTGGATGTTTATAAACGTCAGAGGTGGTTTAAACAGTTTCGATCCGGAAATTTTAGTTTATAAAATAATCCTGGAAGTGGAAGACTAAAGAAATAAAGAAAATGGATACCGCACGAGTTAAGTGAAGAGAATGTAGGTGAGCAAATAAACGCGTGCATAAAGTTATTGGAATTAAATTCAAAAACCACATTCCTACAACATTATATTCACCGGACATCGCTCCATCTGATTATCATTTGTTCCGGTCACACTTTTTGAGTAGCAAAGAATATAGAAGTTATGAGGACGTAACAATGGGCATATCTGAGTATTCTGCTTCAAAACCAGCTGAAGTTTGCAAAAGAGGGATTAAAAAATTGATAAATAAGTGGAAATAGGTCATATCAAATGATAAAATTATATTTTGGACTAAGTTTTGATAAATAAGTATTTAAATCGTATCAAATTGCTTCATTTAAAAAAACAACATTCTTTTCCGGTCCACCTATTATAACAAATGAATAATTAACTTTGAACTCACTTTATTTTTAACATAACACCAGTCGGCATTCCTATGGAGACAGCTCCTGAAAGACTACTGTGTTGAGAAATTCTTTTCTCCGCACCATACTCCACCAGGAAGCCAAAGGTTCCAAGTCTGAAATGAGCAAATATGAAAATGTACATGTGTGTGAATATAAATAATTCTACTACCGAAATTACATGAATCTAACTTACTAACTCATGTTCAGTGTTTTGTCATAACATGGTTTTGCCTCTTCATATTCTCAAAGACTCCAAACAAGACAGCGCACCTGGTTTATCCAATCGCATCAGGTATATTACAGAAGTTCTTAATTCTTGCTACCATCTACATTTGTACCATTCTCTCTGCATTCAGGCATCCCACTAACACTGAAACCATAGAACAGACCTATTCTTAATTTGATCAATAACATTCCGCATTTACACACTGCATAATCATCCACACATTTTTAAAGAACCTATTATCTTCAGATTCTATACTTATGCCAATTGTATAATTCACTTTCACTCATCAAGATATGTAGTAGAATCTTATATTTTTCATTCTATCAGCAAAGATTTATCATTCACCATAATATCGCTCCCGTTAATTATTATATTATTTTAAAACCTTCGTCCATCTGCATGCAATAAATGACATTAATAAATTAAATCTCAATTATCCATATCATTTTATTATGATAAATCAAATATGATTGTACAGTAAAATCTCGTTTATTCGAAGTTGAGGGGACCGAAAATCAAGGAAAAAAGGTCAAATAATGATTTACAATAATGAAAATAAAAAATTCTAAAATTAATTTTTTTTTTTACATACTAACTTTTTTCCTTACAACTTAAAGTAATTATATATACCTATACCCACACATTTTAAAATAACAAACAAGTTGCCAAAATATCACATTATATCAATAAGGTCTGCAGGATGCCGAGAAAAGCAGAGAAGAATAGTTAAGAGGACGAGAGTTCATGAAGATCTCAATCCTTAATCATGAGGGACCAACGCGGATGACGATAAATTGTTAAAGCTCAGTTATAAATCATTGTCATAATCAGTCACATAACAGTTTACCATCACTAATTTCTTTGTAAATGATTACACACATCTTACTCCATTGGGGTGTAATCAAACTCTCCTCTTCCATACACTAAAGAACCAAAAAAATATTATTTGACCAACAGCATCGTAATTCTCAGCTTTGCATTTCACATTAAGGTTTTTTGAGATTTCTTCCATACTAATTCTGCTAATATCAGTCTTTACTCATACTAATTAACGCAAATATGTAAATAGACGCAAATACAAAAATAAACATACGCAATTAAAATAGAGGGTTTCAAATACAGATTGGCTAACATGTCAATAAAGCATTATATCCAGGCTATTCGGTAAATAATACATTTTTAAATGCAAATGTATTGTTTTAATATTACAGCATCGCAAGACTGAGTAAACCAGTTTTCATTTAGAAAGAACAATTGTATCTGTGCGTGTAACAGTCCGTTTAAAAAGTAGAACACATACATAACTCAAATTTTCATGTACATTATTGTTTTTCTTGCGATATATGGTATACGCGATAAAAATAGAGTTAAGTATATTTATGTACAGAGAAAAAATAGTTTAATTGAATATTTATTTTTAACATATGGCTTTTATAGTGTAAGTACATAGTTATATATTTATAACAATTGAAAAACTAACAAATGCATTTGACAAAGACAAATGTTGGTAATAATATAAAAATACAAAGAGATAACTAATACATAAATAAATAATAACATAAATATAAACATTGCTAATTTACAATATTCAAACATTTCATAGATATTGTTTGTGGATACCGTGTTTTAAACTAATTTCAAACGATACCTCGCTCACTGACAAATTATTATGTTATGACACTTATAATGTGCACATTACATATGATATTACTCACACTTCATAATACTAAATGGAATGGGGTATACAATGTATGTAGATAGATATCACGTACCATATAAAAACAGAAGGTATCAAAAACGCTGCAGAATCACTAAAAAAAAAACACAAGTCATACGCATCTGCAATAGCAGTCATATATGTACCAAATTTATTTTACAGGAACATTAGATTTAGGCAAAACTTTGTAAATTAATTATTAACTACTCCATAAAATGCAATAAACTATCAAGTTTGAACTTTTTTAGAAAACATTTGAATAAAAACTTTTTTTACCTTATGCAGTAAAACTCCGATAATTCGTAACTCGCGGGACAGAAATTTAAAAAAAAAATGGGAATTACGAATAATGAGAAGAATTTTTTTGAAGACATTAGGTTAGTTGTCAGTTAGCATTCCGTATTTTTGCGCATGTTACCGCTGTCAACATCGTGACTTTCATACTGAAAAACATGGTGACAGCATTATTTCAGCTTTTTATGTGTCGAAATGTTTATCAAATAATTCATTTCTCCTGAATAATGAAGATGTGTGGCGACATGGTGAGACCAATATTAAAAACTGACTTCTACAAACATTTCCCCAGTGCGTGATGCAACAAAATTACGGACATTTTAATTAGATTGGCCGCCGAACACGCCTTTTCCATCAAAATTGGGCAAGAAATTGGAATATTAAAATGTGAAAAATAATGACAAACTTTTAAATCTTCATTGAAGCTTATTATTTTTCTGTGATTATTCAAGTTTGAACTCAGAGAGGTATTCGGGTTTGAAATTTTCCCGCTGATTTTATCTTTGACATTAATTTTTAAAATAAGTTCCATATTATAAAATAGATTGTGTGTACAAAGATTTCAGTTTATTACATTCAACAAATCGCACCATTTCATAAACAAAAAACTGGATATAAAATCAATAGAACTGTTGCAAATAATTCATTTATAAATTACAAGATTCAACGAAAATTGTTCAATTAGTTGCAAGCTCTAAGCTTGCCGATCTATTGCAATAAGGAGTAGCTCCATGAGTGGCTAGGGCGTGGAGCTAGCTACAGATGTTTACGAAGGGATGATGAATACGTAAGGCGTAATGAATTTAAAAACATGCGAGTATGTGAATTACGTAAACAAATTATTTACTTAGGGTATAACAAATGCATACGAACTACGAATAATAGGATTTTATGAATTATCAATAGAAATTAATATGAAATGTTATTTTCGGGGCTAAAATTTTTTAATAAAATGTGAATTATGTGAAAATATGACTGCACAAATTAATGGAGTTTTACTGTAGTTAAAAAATTATATAAAAGAAAAATTTATTGTTCAAGACTTAAGCATTCCATTAAGTGTTTTCATTACAATTGTGGTTTTCTTGACAATTAACTGGTAATAATTGAACTAGAAGAATAGTCAGAACACGCAAACATATGAAAGCATGTGTGTATGATTAATGACTAAACAACGCTAAATAAATATACATATGTACATTATAAGTAATGATTGCAAAAAACGCCAAATTTACAAAATATCTAATTTGTTACAGACTCACTTGACACAAGCTCGTAATTTAAGCTCGCCTTGCAGCATCTTCCTCGTGTAACTGGCGGAAACAAAGGAATGAGGAACTCCAAACTGGATGGAAATATTGCCAAGGTAATTCTCCGAATCTCGGACAAATGTGGTTGTCATTGAGGAGTTGGCTCCTCCTCTGTAGGTTAGATAGCCCACCGAACAGCCATCTAATTGTATTGCCAAAGCTATTGTGACAAAAATAGGAGTAACATTAATATGTATTTATTAAGAAATTTTACTTCTAAATATATCTAATACATAACAAATCTCAAAGAAGGAAGCCAATTAAACTTAAGATGGCGTTATAATGTGCGTACACAAATGAGACTGATATTTCATGTCAGAGATTTGTCGGTAAAGACTAAATGTATCAGTGCATTATTCTACTTTGCATACAAAATATACGTAGCAATGAATCATATTTAACTCTGTAATGTCCTTTATGCACTTTCAAGACAAATCTCATCCTTTTATAAGCACCATTAGATTTTGAATTTAATTACACACTTGAATCAATTAGGAACTGAGTACAGACCTTAATGTGTAAATCAGTGAACTGTATTATTCTGAAGTGTGCGATTTTACAACAAACACTTCACCAGTTTGTGGCATAAACCGATACTGAAGCACCGACGGGAAAATGGGAGAATACCAACATTTATTGATTTTAGCTCTGGAAGCTAACAACACCTTCACAACCGAGACGATGACCAGGAATAGACAAGCTATTCCTAGCTATGCCAGGGGAGATAAAGCCAGCTTCATGGGCGATCATAGGAGGCTGGATTAATAGTTTTTACAGTACATTCCGCCGTAGCCTCACTGAACTAGGGGTTGGAAAATTATCCAATATGAGAAATTCTATTAAGGAGAAACTGGCAATGTGAAATTTTATCAAAGAGAACAAATTCCCTAGAGCCATTAACTTCTCTTTTTAAGTCAGCAGGTTGATCACATAACGCTAGACAATCAGGACACCAAGTGATAACAAACAGATATCTCATAACGGATTCCAGGCAACATATGGAACACAAAATAAGTATTTTATTGGAAGATAAAATGAATAAATTTTACAATCATTTAAATAAAAATTATTTTTAAACATAATCTTAATATGATTGAAAGAAATTATTCTATAACATCTACTAAAAGTGTAAGGGAATTTTGTAGATGATGGAGATTACACAAACATTATTTTGGTATTAAATTTGATAATTGTGTAAGGCAGGAGAGGAGAAATATGAATTTAAAAAAAGATTACTTATTTATACAATTATCTTACTTGAAACGAGACTTGGTCTTATGCCACGGGAAGTTAATTGCATTACACCAGCTCCACTAAAGAAAATTGACCTTGTAAGTGTGCGGAATGCTTTGAGACTGACGACAGGTCCATTGCCTACACCTAGTTCTAGCTCTCCCCATCCTTTTTCTGATGTCACACGACGGGTGGAAACATTCATGGAGCCAGAACCTGAAATGAGTAAATAACTTTGGTATAACCCTTTAAATAATAAAGTGGTCTTAATACAATAAAACTGCACTTTTTTCAAAAATTTTAACCCTGAAAATAACATTTCACACTAATTTCTACCAATAATTTGTAAAACCTTATTATTCATAGTTCAGTAAATAATCTATTCACGTGTTTTTAAATCCAAACTCGTGCGACTACGCATTCATCATCCCTTCATAAACATATTTAGCTACCTCCACCGCCTAGCCAATCATGGCACTTTTCCTTATTGCAATGGATCGCATGCTTAGAGCTCGCAAGACCCAAGCCGAACTGAGTGATAACATATTATGTACACCAAATTCTACAATACGTTTTATAAGATTTGTTGTTATTTCAACAATGATTATCGGCGTGTTGCGAATTATATATTTCTACTCACCCTTGTAATCCCTAATTAAAATAATTTGAACAATTTTCATTGAATCTCATAATTTATAAATTAATTGCGTGCAACAGATTTATCGATTTTTATTTGTTGAGACTTGTTTAATGTAATAAAGAAACTGAAATAAAATATCATAAAATAAAATAAAATCATAAAATGCATAACCTATTTTTTACTTTTTATTTTTCGTATTTCGTTTTCTAAAATGTCACAAACATCTTTAATTGTGTATATCCTTAACCATTTGAAAATATGGAACTTATTTTTAAAACTGACAAAAATTGATGTCAATGATAAAAACAGCAGGAAAATTTCAAACCTGAATACCTCTCTGAATTCCAACTTGAATAATCACGGGAAAATAATAAGCTTTAATGAAGTATGAAGATTTAAAAGTGTGTCATTATTTTTCACAGGCTTTTTAATATTCCAATTTCTTGCCCAATTTTCATGGAAAAGGCATGTTCGACCTCTAATCAAATTAAAATGTCCGTAATTTTGTTGCGTCAAGCACTGGTGAATTATTTGAAGAAGCCTGTTTTTAATATTGAACTCGCCACAAAGCTTAATTATGCAGGAGAAATTGATTATTTGATAAACATTTCGACACACAAAAAGCTGAAATAATAGATGCCATGTTTTTCATTATGAAAATCACAATGTTGACAGCGGCAGCGCGTGCAAAAATCCAGATGCGTTTATTACTTATTTCTAATGTTGACTTCAAAATAATTGTTCTCATTATTTGTAATTTGGATTTTTTTTTTTAATTTCAGTTCTGTGAGTTACGGATTAATGGAGTTTTACTGTACATATTATATACACAGAAAGCATGATTTTACACTTTTCCGAGGATTGAACTAAGGTGTTGTAAAATGGGGAAATGTGTATATTGAGAGTAATTATACACATTTCCTCATTTTACAACACTTTAGTTTAGTACGATATATATATATATATATATATATATATATCGTAAATAGTTCTGTGATTCAAATTATCTGAAAAATGTATTCTAAATTAAATTTAATTAATTATTCTGACTTGAGTAAAGGTTAATTATTTTGTTATCAACTTTTCACATTCAGTGTCAACAGTCAACACGTATGAAATCAAAACATATGAGACTAAAAGGATAAAAAACATCAAAGGCAATGTTTAAATCATCAAATTATCACTTTATTCATAGAACTAATCTCTAGCTTAACTGTACTCTATGTTTATAAACTTTTCATTACTAGTTTTTTCTATTATATAGAGTATTAAAAGAATTTGTAACATAAAGTTATTAAACTTAAACTATTGCATAAACATTTTTCACAAATGAATTTTACATACCATTGAGCATTAAAAATATGTATATAATATAAAATAACACAAAATGTTGTTTTTCATTATTATAAAAATAAACTAAAAAAATAAATAATATACGAAATATTATGAAAGAGTAAAAAGTTACGTGAAATAAATTACCTGTGCCATTTTGTGTTAATATATTACAAGATAGAGTGACCGTGTCTTTTGGAGTAATCGGTGCTTCAACTGAATGAGAGACATTAATGCTTGATACTTCTATAACTGGCAACCCGCCCTGGTCGTCTCTGAAAATATTTAAAACAAAATGTGAGAACACACTGAACAAACTTATCAACGGTGTTGCCCTCTAAGTTTGGATCACAGAAAAATCTTTTGTGCAATTTTAAGAAACAATGTTATTATTTGTACGCACTCAGAGAAAAAATAAAAATGTCCAAAATGTTGGTGATCTTAACTAACTAAGCGCCACACTCTTCTGTCCTGACACACAGTTCTCGCCTCATCCATATTCATACATCTTCTCATACAAGCTAGCCGATTATTGAGGCTACTAACAAGACCATCCTCCAATAGTCGTGCCAAGTCTTCTGCGGACGTTCTTTATTTCTGGTGCCATCAACACTTGCATCATATATATATATTCCTCACCATTCTCTCCTCATTCATCCGTTCCATATGACCAATCTTATATGAGATAAATCAACATGAGCGCCAACCTTCGATAGAAGACGGCGTATAAAGAAGTCTTGATGCCAAATCACGTGCCGCACACCTTATAAGGTGTACATTGCTCATCACATATTACTGTAATATTTAATCATTTAATTTCTATAATAAAAATAAATACACTATTAAATACAAATTAAATGCATTAATTAGAAAGATATAAATAAAAAATCAATTCTATCGAAAAATATTGTTATAGCTACCGGGATTCAAACATGGATCTTTTCCAATCCGGGGAACGTGCATTAACCGATTATGCTACAGTACTTTAATGACAAATTTTCGAACCTATATATGTATTACACTTTTCAAAGTGATAGATCTATCGTTCCAATCAATTATGTTTTTAAAATATCACAGATCTATGTTCTGAATAATTACAACTTCACAATAAGAATGTGTTCTTAATAAAATACAATGTCTTTGCAGTTATTCGGTATAGTGCATATAAGTGATTTAATCCTGTCACTAGTTTCCTGAATCGTCTATACTATGATACGCAATAGAATTATTATCGGTATTAAAAAAAATTATTTGCTCTTTTGCAGTTGTTAACAAATATGAATCCATATTTTAGGTAGATGAAATACAGAGTATTAGAGCATTTAAACATGAAAACATTTCAAAATCAGCAGTACTAAGTAACATTGAGTAATAGAAAATATGTTTTCATTCGTTTTCATTAAATTAATCTGTTATTTTATAGAATGTAAAAAGGTTGCAATAATCTTTTCATTAATAGAATATTTAAACAAAAAAAATATCACAAAGAAACTATCCCGCTAGCAACTAAATATGTTTTCGATATCACTCTAGTTGATTCATTTAATTTGTATTAGAAAGAAACATATTAAAAAATCGCTGATTTGATTTTGAAAGCAAAATAAGATTTCTCCAATACTTCTTTTGGGATTTATTAATTTTAGGCAGTAAAGCCCACAATTTGTTTACTTATTTAAAGATCAAATTGATGTTGAAAAGTTGTCTAATGAAAATCGTATGAAAAATTTGAAATATTAGTCATAGAAATCATTAGCGCTCAGGAATGCAAAAAGGTATTTTTCATAACATTATATTTTCATAATATATTTTCATAACTTAGTTAATTTTTACGTGATTGGGGATTCAAGCCTTGTCCTGCGAGACCACCAGATTAATCATATTATCAATAGCCCAAATAATATTGACCAAACATGTACTTCGCATATCATCCCTATTAAAAACACATATACGAGGGCGAGACAAAAATTATCTACATTTCCGCCATAACACACCTTCAAGGTTGTCATACTGCCTTCTGGGCATGCATGCTTAAAATTGGTACGACTGGTGCAAAATTTGATCCTGATCGCCTCACATGCCTTCCGGCTATTATAGTGTAAAAATGTCCACTCCAAGGAAGAACAATGAGCAGTGATCCAATCTCAATGGTCGGCCTTCCGAAAAGGGCTGAAATTCATTGTAGACTTTTATACGGGGACAGCGATTTTTTGTGGATCGTGATGTTTAAAAATGGTTGGACGAGTGTTAAGCAAAAAATTTTCTTTACTAATAATAAGATGGATATGCCATGATAAAAAGAATTGAACAATTGAACATTGGTTTACATTTTTATTTCCTTAATGAGGAAACATTACTTTAGCAATATAACTAGCAAATGAGCTATAAAAATCTAGAACAAAGTAATCTTACTACAATCCTAAATTGACATGGTAATTAAAAGTACATAGTTGTTTTATCAATTACTTACGCATAGTCAAAATTATCATTGTAACGACTAAATAAGTCTGTAGCGTTTATTGAAACTGATGTTGTCCCTCTAGGATTAGTGCTTCGCAGTAATCGTCGTTCTTCTCTTTCTCGTGCTAGTCTGAAAAATAAAGTGACATATAAAATATATATTCATAATGTGTGATCCCGAAAAATCTGTAATTTTATTCAAAGTGTAGTGTGTAAAATAAATGTATGTACCTCTCATATTCTTCCCGAATTTCCAAAGGAGTTTTAGTTCTTTGGACAATTTCCCATCCATCTGTCTCCAAGCCCTTTGTTCCTGGATATATAAAATAAAATTATAAAACTCGAGACAGCTAATTGAAAAGAAAAAAAATAAGTAACATCTTTAACTATGCAGTAAATGTCTTCATAACCTGTAAAATTTCCGACCAAGCAAACAAATAAAGTGACATCTAGCAATTTCAAGATTAAAGATAAAATAAACAAAAAAGTTCACAATCATATTATGGAGAAAAGGAAAATAAATTTAAAAAAAACCTATTTGAAACCTGTGCCTGAATAAAATACACCTACATATATATTAATTATAAGGAAAAATAAAATGTTTAATTGATATTGACAATGAATTCAAATATTAATTTAACAATATTACATAAGAAACGAAAAATAATTTAGTATTGAAGAATCAGAAAAATAAATTGAATTTACAAAGCAAATGTTTAAAATTTAATTTGCAATGCTAAATTCTGTTATATAATGTTAAATAACAGTATAATGTCAAATAACAATAAACAAGAGATTAATTACAATGAGAGATTGTTAATAAATTAATTTATATATTTACCAAGGGAGTCATATATTGCTCTTTTATGTGGATCAGTTAAAACTTCATACGCTTTCTTAGTCTTGTTGAAAATAACCTCTGCCCATTTCTTTTGGGTTGGTTCGACATGTTTATCAGGGTGATAGATAAGTGAAAGGCGTCTATAAGAATTATTTATCTCTTCGTTCGTGGCCTGAAAATATAATTATGTTGAATGTTAATCAAGATGTGACTATTTAACGTCATAAAATTGTAAACCGAAAAACAATTTCACATCTTTAATACTTCAGTGCAATACTTCAGTCAACTTATGAAATTGCTTTATGTGAAATGTGTAGGTGAATAACATCATAAAATAACAAATAATAAATATTCTCTAAATGAAAAATAAAAACAGTACTAGGTACAGATTTTCATTTACAATTTCTACAGACACATGAATGAAAAGCGTGCGAGGTTCCAACCTATTTCATGTATTGAAAGTGTGTAAAATAAGGAGTGAGAATTCGTTATTAATTATTATAATTCATCAAAAAGACTTACAGTTTTTGAAACATTAAGAAAAGTATAGTAATCCTCTTCTATTAATAATTGATCTAATTCATCACCCATCTTGCACCACTTTCCGTCAACCCGCAGGAAAACATTCCATAGACGAAAAATTGTGGAAAATGTTCATATTTATATTTCAAGTGCGGTTAAGTTAAAGTCAGTCCGAGTGTGTACGCAGCTACCAACACAATATTTTTATAGTAAATGTGATGTGAACGCAACGTTCTTGTCGTTGCGCAATCAACATTTGTAGTAGTCACGTGGAGATGGCGGGAGGGTAAATTAAATTAATACGAGTTTTTATATACAAATTCACTCATTTATTTACAACACAAGGAAATGCGAAAAAAGGAAAATTATCATTGCTACTTATATCTAACCTTAATTAAATGCGGGCGCACTAATTATTTAATTGTTTTTTCCTACTCACTTTTATCTGTCTTCACATTTGTGGCCAATTGCATGGCCACGTGTGGCCCGCCGCAGGCGCGTGCGACAAGCGGCATCCGAAGCCCGCCCCTGGTCCAGTTCACAGACGCGGGCTTCGCTCGCTATGTGGTCTCCGTAGCCACGTCCGGTCATCTCATAGTGGGCGGCCTCCAGTCCTCCGTTGTGAGCAGCAAGAATATTCGCCGCTTGCCTCGTGTCCAAGGCGGGATCCTTGGATGCCTTCTCAACAATAAAGCTAAATAATAATTTAAAATATGCGATCGATGCGATCGTAACAAATGTGTTATGCCCGTGTCTCATGCCAGTAGTCTACTCTCACCGAAGCTCCGGTGGTTCCGAGACACGAGTGGTACAAAGTACACTCTCGAGGAGGCGTGCGAGACGAAACGAGTGAAACCGAGGGCTAACTGTACACTCGCGGCAAGAGCAAATAGAACGAGACGACCCGAGTCGACATGAGAATAGGCGATGCAAGCCGAGGGCTGCAGTACTCAGTGGCTCAGCTCCTATCACCTTGCCTCAGCGAGAGTGGACTGCTGGCACTCCAGTCGGAGTGCGGAGGAGGCAAGACGAGGTGAGGAACCACTCGGGTCTCGACACCTAGGCAACAAGTGGACCGCTGCCATAAAAATAAAATGATATTAAATTTTAATATAAAATTATATATTCAAATTTAATCTGGCCGACCGCCATTGGTCCATTGTGAGAGATACGTACCATCATCAAGTCCCGATATCAAACTGCTAAGTACCTACTAGAGAGCACCTTAGACCTTATCTTAGACATGCAGCAACCAGCGAATTAAAACCAATCTTATTAGAAAAACCTGTGCCTCTCTCTGACGTGCAATCAACATAATTAGTGGCGAAGTCACTGAAGAAACGGCGAGGAGATGAATTAATTATGCAAAACTTATACATCTACGTGGAAACAAAATTATTCACACAAACACACGCATAAACATAAGCATGCAATGCAATAACATAAGCACACGGAAGATACATAAATTAGACATTTATTAGTTATACATTTACACTCATGGGCAGATGGATACTTATAACTAACTTAATCTATTATTAATTCTACCTCGGGTTATCTTGGGATGTTCCTTTGGAATCTCCTTCCAGAGACATGATCTCAGGCCGGCGAAGTGGTCCCTTTAACACCCCGCTTGGGCAGATATCTGCTAACTGGTTTCAGGCTATCAAGCTGGTTGTTTGGAACAGGCTGAGATTGCGGTGATCTGTGACCATCTATCCTCCGACTCTCTGTATTGGATTTATGATGCCAACCGTTTGCTCTGGCTGGTTGACCTCGCGATGTCTTCCGACTACCGATGTTGATGATCAATCACTGTTTGATGATTGCATCGCGGCGCCTTCAATTTCCGCGATCGATCTTTAATTACCAACTGTCGCTTCTGCCGATGTGCAACTCTGATTTTCAACCAGCCGACTTTCAATTCTGATCTTCGACTCCGATCTTCAACGTTGGTATTCAACTTTCAACTCCCTGACTTTCGAACTCCAACTGTCAACTTCCTTCGACTACCAATGTTCAACTTTCCACTCTCAAATTTTATTTTTAACTGCCGCAAAAATGGAGTTCTGGCTCTTTTATAGTACCCGTGGCGAGCGCGTACTTTTCGTTCAAGGGTCGGTCCGTCCTCACAGGATTGATGACGCCTTATTGGTCCATTGTTGACAGCGACGTTAAGCTTCCGCTTGTAGGTCTAATTTTTGGTCCCGTCTACTTTCTTTATAATTTATAATAGTTCACTTTATTATATAATAATTTAAGGTTATCACTGTCCATCTTACAACTATTTATTTAAATCCCCCTCACTATAAATCATCGACAATACACGACATCGTTCCCTATATTAAAATTATGAATAACTTGAATTTTATAAATTTGCATTCATTGTCATGCCAAGCTTACTCTTCACCAGAATTCTTACATCTAATTACATATCGATTTTTCTTTTAAACACCTTCAATCCGTACAAAATCATTTCAAATAAAATCTTACTTAGGATCTAATCATTTTTTTCTTACCTCTAAGAAAAAAAACTTTATAACTTGGTACATATGGGGTCTGGTCATTCCTTTATAATAGATTTACATTTAGATAGCTTACATGAGCGAGATTCGCCTCGCATACACTTATATCTATGACATATTTTTTCTTTCTGCCTGCCCAATTGTAATTGTATACTGTTCATATTTATTTATATTGTAATTCTCCTTGCACGCCTTTTTTCTATTTGTTTCGGTTGTCACTCGTAAAGTAGGAACGAATACAGACTAAATACTGCGGAAGTGAAACTACACCGGCACACTTTAGGCAGATGAAGATCGAAGGATTTCGGCGAGTATGTTTTTCAGAGACTCGCTCAGGCAGTTTGGCCGTATGGAATGAATGACAAAATAGTCAAAATTACGCATTACATAAAGTGCATGAATGTGGAAGAGGTAAATTCGAGTACTTGGACTTATAAGTATGCATTCTATCTTTTCTGCTTGCCCCTGCAGGGAAATGGCGTGAATCACCGTTTCACGGCGGCCATCGCTCATGTTCCGGTCCGAATTTAACAAAAAGGCTATTTTATTTGTTCTCCCGTACCCAGAAATTAATTACCCTCGGGCAACAATAGGCCTGCAACCTAATAGCCTTTTTAGTGTGATTCATAGATAAGGTGTGATTATTGTCAACTAACTTGATATATCGACTAGCCTAGATATATATATGTAGCGACCAGAATTCAAATTCACCGCCATCTCAGTCGGCATCGACGCTAGCGACAGCGTTGCCGTTTGCTGCGACAAGCCTAGCTCAGAATTGACCGCGAGGCAGCCTCTCTAGTTTCAGCGTTCTACAGCGGCGGTCTCGCCGGCCCCGGAGCGCCGGCGAGACAGCCAAATTGCTTCACATTATTTCATTTCGTAATAGACACGCACCTTCTACATCATTTCATTGTTACATTTATTCATTCCATTTTGTCTTTCTTGTTTTTACCATACTGTCATAATAAAATCTCAACACGCGCAAACAAACATCGATCTTTCATTTAACCACCGACATAACCCCCAAATATATATATATATATATATATATATATATATATATATATATATATATATATACCATTATACCGCTCTCAAGCGGGATATTTCGAGGAACAATTTATTCCTAAACTAAGGGCGAACGATTAACTCAATCTTGGGAAAATTTTGGTTTCTTTTTCGGCTATTATATTTGTCACCTTGATCATAATGAATTGAGTAAGGTGTGTGATCATCGCTTCGTAATTACTCCAACCGTAGAAGAGATAAATCAATGCCTTCCTAACGACAGAAGATAAAATTCCTGTAGGAAGCGGGTTCTTATGAAATGTATTTCCAAGAATATCCTGTTTTTATAATGGACATTACGCATGCCCAACCACTGGGTCTTAGAGCATTTACGTCTGCCCTGACCAGACGGCCAGACGCTTCATGTCAAAATTGACAGCTTTTTCCGAGTCCCGACCACATGGTTCTCAGTATCCGCGACTGTCAATTATTAAATAATTGGTCTGAATCTAGTCAGAATCAAATATGTACGCTAATCATAAGACGATCATAGATAAGAAACATTCACGGTCCTACTCTGATGCATATTCTACGCTCTGTTGCTGTCTACTGTCTATCATAGATAAAAGATATAACTGTCTATGCTCTATTGTAAAACTGACGTGTATGTTTTGTTGGCGGGTAGTTAATGTACGTCAGTTGTCAATACTTTAGTTAGTTTTGTCTTGTCTTAGCTGGCTAAACTTTGTATATGTGAATTGTGAGTAAGAATTTTATTTAATAAATTGATTCATTATTTACCCGCGATAAGTCCGCCATATAACATATGGATCTCATATAATGTTACTTATTCCTACATCGATTCAAACACGTCTACTAATTTTTTAAGTTCGACAGACGCTAGCAATTTTAAATTAACTTGTTTAATTATTTTTTATAATCTCTTTGGTTATTATATAGTTTTTTTTTTAAGTATCTTAGACTTTTTTGAGCTTGATGAATTACTATTTTATTCCTTCCGAGCGCTTTAGGAAAAAAATAATACATTGTGGATTTGTATATTAAAACATTTTACACGTGTGAGAGAAGAATAAGGATAGTTAATTTCGTGAATATTATTTATTTGAATTGTTCTGCGGATTAATTTGAATATTTTATGATGTCCTTTAAAAAGTATCGTTTAGAGAAAAAAGTAATAATTTGTTCAAAAAATCCAAATAATAAATCTAACGAAGGTTTTTAAAAATACTTGTAATTTTTTCAAAATTTATATAATTAAATTTTTTTAAATTACTTGATAATTATTCATTTATAACTTCTGAACTTCTTCTGAAGTATTGAACGGATGTGAGACTTTTGGATTAGAACTTAATACAACTAAAACAAAATATATGCTTATTAGCAAACATAACACATATGATAATCAAAGTCTTTATATTGCTGGAATAAAATTGGAGAAGATACAAAGTATTATATACCTGGGTTGTAATACAAATAAAAGATGGGATCCTTCTAAGATAAAAACCGAATTGAGCAGGCTGATATATGGATCTACAGAAGAATACTCAAAATAAAATTGATGGATAGAGTTACAAATGAAGATGTCATGGTTCGGATAAATAAAGAAAAATAAGTATTTATAACAACAAAAATCTGAAAACTTCCATATCTCGGATATGTGATGAGACATCCGAAGAAATACGAGATCTTGCACCTCATACTGCAGGGAAAGACTGCTGGAAGTCGGGGCTCTGGAAGAAGGAGAACATCAGTTTGACCAGTCTACTGTAGAGTTTTTCTGGAGAGCAGTAAATAAAGTAATGATAACGATCATCCGTTAAACGGATAGGGCACAAGAAGAAGAATTCAATTCTGCAAAATTCAGCAACTTTAATATTTTTAAATTATTGATATATCCAATGGATATTAAGCATTTGCATAAATCCCAAATATATAAACCATCTACATTTTGTAGATGATATTGTAATTTTCTCAAACAATATAATTATAAAACAGAACAATAAAATGCAGGACTGTCAGAAGTCAGTGACATTGCAGGATTGAAAATAAACCTCTCAAAGTCTAAAGAACTGAAAACTGATTTTTTGATGCAATAGTTGATAATCATGTTTACCTAGAATAACAAATTTCCATGACAAAAGATGTATCCAGAGAATTTGCTTGCAAAATAAACCTGGACTGGAGTGCTTTTGAATGTCGATTTAAAAAAATAATCTTCCACTGTGTCTGCAATGAAAAATGTTGCATACAGGAAAAGAAATGTGCGTATAAGAAAACAGGAAAGAATAGTTGATATAATTGAATATGTCTAAAAAATGAAATTGCAACAAGCAGGGGACAGATAATCGTTGGACAAACTCAGTTATCGGAAATCGAGGGAAATCAGTAAACTGATAACTAAAACCCAACTGGGCTGATGTAATATTTGGCAGTAAATAAAAATGGGAGTCACTTGGGGAGGCCAGAAAACGGGTGATGATGATAATACCAAATTTGAAAGCCATTTTTAAAATTATTAATTGCCTTCTATAATACTATGAAAAATTTTTTATTCAAGATTAACAAATACTTGTGTCGTCTACGTCTTAAAAATGTGTCAATATTTATCCAGTTGGCATACTGGTGATCAAATATGAAAATGTGCTGAACCATTTCTTTTGATAAAATACTTAAGCTTTGAAAAATAAAATATCATACTATGTTGGAAAAAATTCTCTGTCTGTCAAGCCACGTCAGGAGTGTATGTTTGATATTTTTTGCCCTTTTATTGTCTCGGAGTTATATACAAAACTTCTAACTAACTCAATTACTATCACATTTGCTGGGGTAAGCTAAAATCTACTTGCAACCATTCCTGCCTTGTTCACTTTCATTCTTATGCATGCTCGTCGATTGTTAAAGATTCTAATAGGATCGTCCATCGCATTCAGTCAACTTTCTGTACAAAACTACTCGGCAATTATGATAATATAATTAATATTTTTTCCAGGTAATCTTCAACACCCAACATGCAGAATAACATGAAATTTTTAATTTATGCCTCTGGCATATTCTTTTGTTACTTTTGTTTCGGAATGCTACAAGAAAAAATCACAAGAGGCCGGTATGGTGATGGAGAGGGAGAACAGTTTACATGTGCCCTGGCATTTGTTTTAGTGCAATGTATATGCAACTATATCTTCGCAAAAGGGATGTTGGTTAGTATCTTGTTTATAAGGTCAAGTGCCCGCATACAAATTCTGAACTTGGAACATTTTAAATGATGTACCGATGCTCACATACTTTTGTTGTTTTATTTATTGTACAGGATACCCCAAAAAATGTATACTTTGAAGGATTATAAATTCAATGTTAAACGTAATTAAGCTAAACTTACGTTTTATAAATCATATGGAAGAAGAAAAATATAGATTTTTTTAAAGTATTAGCAAGTCTTCGAACTGATAGCCATTCTGGTACAAGTTAATGGAATTGCACTTCAAATCACTTCAATAGCTGCTTTTATTCTGATTCCCGGTTTTCACATTATCTTTGAAGTACTCCCTTGCCCTTACCTTGAAGAAGTAAAGAAAGTCTAGTGATGCGATGTTTGGTGTTTTTAATGCTACCGTCTGTTAGCAGAGTTTCTTCAAAATATCACAATAGTAATGGAAATGTGATGCAAATAAAACTCGTCTGTTTTATCAAATAAAACGTTTGCATTGGGCTTGCTTCAGAATGCTCGATTTTGAAATTTTTATCTCACAAAATAAAACAAATAAAAATAAAGTACTTGGGACAATCAATATATTTTTTAATGTACACATTTTTACATCTTGTACTTCTCATAGAGAAATAATGAATTTATTTGTGATAACTTGAATCCTACATACTATTTATTTTAAATTTTGATGAGTGCAATGCTCAATAGTATCACTGGATCATTGTTTAAATCTTATTACAGTTTTGGATAATGGGTGAAATACGCTGCTACCCTTAAACTATTTAATAATACCGAAAACATGGATACAATCTAAATATAATAATATAAATACATATTATTATAGTAAACAGTAAAAATTTGTGACACTCATATTAATTTGTAACAATTTTTATTTGCATTATTGCTATTTTATTATTTCAGAAATATATCTCTTTGTTTTTTATTGTAATGTGAAGGTTCAAGAAATACAATTACACGTTTATTACAGTAAGATACAATTTAATTACAAGATATGTCACTAGTACAAGTCAAACAATAAAGTCAATGGACACTCATGTCGCCCTTTATAACCTCGTACACGTCCCGACGGTGCAGCATACACACACTGCACTCACACACAATTATACAATCCCAAGGACATCATATTAATTAATAATAAAAAATACATAACTAAGGGGGTGGGGGGCTTTTAATACTAATTCATTTATTTTTATTATTTATCTATACTAGAAGTTGTACACTAGATTAGCCTTTTTTAAAACTTTTTTAATTCTAGTTTTTTTTTTTTACAGCTTGTCTTAAATGTAATAATATCAACCACTTTATTCTCATCACTTTTTACCAAAACTTTTCTGTCTGGCAAGATTATCATACTTTCGTATTTGGATGATATTGGAAGAGTCTCGGCTTGAAGGAATATGAATTACGCATTGAAAACCTTTAAATTCAAAATAGAAAAATGAAAGTCCCCCCCCTTTATTAAAATAATATAATAATTACAGATGAGATTTTCATATTATCCTATCAACACAAATTATTATATCTTATTGTCAGCTTAATAATTCTTCATCATGGCTTTATGATTCTTTTAACCGGTTCTAAATAATGAAGTCATAATACATTTTAAGTTAATATAATTTTTACACTGTTTATATTTCATGCTGAATATCTTTATTTAAATTATATAAAAAATGAATTAACTTGTAGCCAATATTGTCTTTAATTTTGGATCATGGTGTGCATATAAAAATACAGTAATAGTGTAAGACTACCGGTAGGGCCTGGGTTGACCACATTGCTAATGAATATGTTTTAAGACAAATAAATTAAGAGAACTAATAACTACTACTAAGGAAAGTTGCGTATTTCGGACACATTCTCCTCAAAATATGATCTTTTATGACTCATGCTGGAAAATACAGAAGGCAGCAGAGTAGTATAGGTAGAAAGAGGTTATCTTGGCTCTGTAATCTCAGAAATTGCTTCAATGTCCAAAATATTGGTGAAAATATGAAAAATCAACATACCGCAACCCTCGAAGGCGACACGTGAAGAAGTCTTGATAAAAATTGTGTGCGCTATAATTCCAAATCGTATGCGCGTGTGCACTCGCATACCTCAGAGGGAACATTGCTTATAACCATTTAATATCACGTCTCATTTAAAAAAATATTTTATTAGATACAGACTTCTTGTGATCTTTGTTTAAATGTATAAAATTAACGCTTTCTATAAAAAAAAGAGAAGCACAAATTAGTAGCATTGCAAAAATTAATAAATAATGTTATCTATTTTGTTTTCAACAGACTGTCAAACCTCAGGAAGTTGACAACACTAGAACGTTGTATTATTTTAGCTCTGCTTTGACCTATTTATTGGCAATGGTTTGTTCCAATATGGCTCTTCAATGGGTGAACTATCCAACTCAAGTAAGTCTTATTAGTGTGTTTCAAATTCTATATGTTTTAAATATTATATTATAAAAACTTGCACAAGGCAATTATTCCAATTGAACTCTTGGTCCTGATCACCTGAAAAGTTTACTATTCAAAAGATATTTTCATATGCGTTTTGTGAATTTTTTTTTAAATATTTAAAAAAATTGTTTTAGGTGGTTGGAAAATCAGCTAAACCAATACCTGTCATGATTCTTGGTGTATTAATTGGACGTAAGAATTATCCCCTCAGAAGATACGTGTTTGTATTCTTGATTGTCACTGGTGTTATCGCATTTATGTATAAAGAATCAACCAAATCAGGTACAGAGAATACTCATGCTGGAATTGGAGAGCTTCTTCTATTACTTTCCTTAACTATGGATGGTCTTACTGGAGCAGTTCAGGTCTTATAAAAATTCTTTTACTAAAATGTTTGAATTGTAAAATTTCAAATTTTGCTAATTCCATATTTACCTCAAGTTAAACTAAGCATCCCAATGTGTTAGCTTTATACATCACATAATTTGAATGATTTAAAACTTATTCACTATTTAATTTTTTTTTAAATACATATTATGCCAACACTCCACAGAGTTCACTCTCGCCGAGGCTTGGCAAGAGGAGCCGAACACAAGAATGAACTGCAGCTCTCGGCTTGCATCGCCTATTCTCGTGTCGATACGGGTCGTCTTGTGCCATCTCGCTTCTCTCGCACGGCTCACCTAGCCCCGTATCGGAGGCGAGGCAAGGCGAGGAGCCTCAGCGAGAGTGGACTGATGGCATTAATATTTAAGAACTCTGTTAATTTTTGTTTGCTGATATATTATTACTTTGATTGCAATTAAAGATTTGAGGGCCATACAAACATGCATCATTTTGAACCAATAATCTGACGCGGATTTGATTTTGTATAAAGAAATGTTTTATTAACAATTCGTCCCGTTTTAGCCTGATATCTAATTCATCTCACGACAATTTAAAATAAAAAATACTATTACTGTACTGAAATGTTTTGAAACCATACAATGTTTAGTATTATTTTGTTTAAATTGAAAGCGAACTATCAGCGTAAATAATTTCATAATATTAATTAATTTCAAAGGTCTTTTATCTGCTATTTATTATCTGTTTATCCTGCTCAGGTCAATACAACTTCTTTAGGATAATATTACAGCGATCTTTAAAAAATATTGGATATGTTTATTTGTGCAATTTGTCAGTTTAACTCTTCATATAGATATGTATAGAAAAGTTACTACACCCATTGAAGTGTCTTTGCGTAAATATTAATGCAGTTTTGTAGTGACCCTGTGCGATAGAGACTGAAAATTTTCTGTGGTTTCAAAATAGTAATATGTATTTAACTTACATCATACGATATTACAACATTACAGAATATGATATAAAATTTAGATTATTAACAGCTTGCAATGAGTGTATATTTTTTTCTCTTACTGTTCGACATAAAATTATTATGTTCTATTCAAAGAAACATATTAAGTTTTTCTCTTTTGTATTCAGATCCTGCATTCACATAATGCATCAAGAATTAGAAAATAACTAAAAATCTATATTATGTTGCATTAAACCTGTCAACTTTAAATATATCATCACTTAAGATATGATACCTCGTAACTGACAAATAACCGTAAAATAAGTTTTGGTATCAAAATTTGCAGGAAAAATATCATCAATCAACTTTTACTATCAACACCTGCAACATATTTCAGGCAACATATTTTAATGTCAGGCAACATATTTTTTAACTAATGCTTTAGTAATAATATCAAAATAATTAGTAATTTTTTTTTAAACTTTTTTTTGTTTTTCCTGAAAAGTTTACTTTTTATGGTTACAATGTATCATATATTAAGCGACGATATGTATATTATCATCTGTTGGTTTTCCCTTTGACAAAATAGGAACTTTAGACATAATGCGATATTCAAAATAAATTTTATTAAATTTTGCGTAATTTCATGATTTTCTTGTTGAATATTCCAGTAAATATATTTTGTATTTTTAATTTTGTGTCTTACAAATTGAGCAACTTTTTATGTATTTTTTTTTTATAGGACCGAATGCGAGCTGAATCTTCACCCTCTGCCCAACAAATGATGATCAGTACTAACTATTGGTATGCACAAATACAAATATGTATTTTATGTTTTATTACAGCAGAAACGCGTTAATTCGAAATTCGAGGAATCAAAAAATTTTTATTTGTATTGCGCGGAGCCCCGTTAATAAGAAATTCAAAGGACCAAAAAAAATTTTCATTTTACAAATTTTGCAAAATCATCTCAAAAATACAGTTATTATTTATTAGTAACTATATAATACATATAAAAATTTATTTGGACTGTGCCTGTCTCACTGGAGAAATTCTGTGTCGAGACGGGCAATAGTATTATACTAATACGAAATCCCTCGTGTAATTTATTATACATATGTACTGTTGAAACTAATTAGGATGAATATTAGAATTATTTCTCATAATAAGTAAAGATTCTACCTTCAAATGTTCTCAGGAAATTAAATAATCTTAATATAATACACAATAACTAATAACTGTAACACTAAATTAAGTATAAGAAAAACAAATTTAAACATTTTTAATAGTATGGCATGTTTCGGTTTGAAAAAATCATCTATTTTTCCGTGTCTCATTTTTTGACACTTTCGCAAATTATCCACACAAATCAAAGCAGCCAACTGAAGAAAGCGTACCCGGGATTCCCCAATTTTGTCGCGACATAATATAAAAGAGGATGCACTCAAATTAGGCTCAGATGCACGTTGTGTCGGTAGGTAGACAAAGTCAATTTTTTTATAACTTATTCACCATTTTCGAATTATGTGACGTAAAAATGTATTGGTTTATAACGCGAGGGCCTGAAAATCAGTTTGTACTACAAGTTAATGGGGTTTTCACGTTTAAGCTGTTGAATAAGTATGAAAGTGACAATTTGGATCTTGGAAGTGTTTGAAAATTTCGAATTATATCGAATCTTGAATAAAAGGGGTTCGAATTAAAGTGTTTCTACTGTATAAATTATGTATAAAACATAAGTTAATTTAAGATATTTAAATTTTACTTTAGAATATAATCCCTGTTCTACTAGGATTTTCAAATCTCTATATTTACAGCGCTTGCATTTATTGAGATAATTCCTGCGAGTAAAAGATTATACTACATAAATTAAAATGTGATTTCCCTGTACATCCTAATAATACAATAGTTTATTGTAATATATCTAATAGTTTGCATGTGTGTATAAGCGATATCGCCCTTATCCTCAATCAGGTTCCAATGATATTTTTACAGAAAAAATAATAATTTGGAAAATAAACCCCCGTATTATTATTTTGATTGGAAATTCATGATATGCGTTTAAATACAAATCAAAACTATTGATACTGATTGACGATTTAAATCATTTGCATATCCACGGACAATGGCATCACGTCATCTCGACTCAGCCAATAACTAACATGTCTGTCAAATTTTTTGTATTAAGTTCGACATACATATAATATTAACACGTTCGATTCCTGGTAGTAACAAATTTTTTTTTCGATAAATAAATTTTTTCTGTATATCTTTCTAGTTGGTTAATTTAATTTGTATTAAAAAATACCACAGAACTATGTTCTGAAAATGCAACTTCACAATAAAAATCTGTTCTTCTCAGATCTAACTTTTACAGAGAGAAAATTATGATTATATGTAGTGAAAGTGAAGTTAACACTTTAAACTGCTAATTAAAATCCATATAAATTCTTGTGACAAATAATCCAAACGACATACTGGCCGATATTTCTATGCTGAGGCTGTCATGATACTTAACTATTTTATAATATGACCAAATGAACGGTACCATAAAACGCATCATTTGGAGAATTTGTCTTGCGTATTGTCAACATACACCGTATTGTAAATATTTAATGAAAGCAGTCCCCTGATGAATATGTTGCACAGTTTTGAAATGTAATCTCTAAGTGAGTGAGTTATTGTCAGTAAAAGTGCATGGGGAAATGAGTTTATTGGTTATTTTAGTAATGACTATTTTATTTCAAAAAATTATCTAATATGTCGTTCAGATGACAATTGACGTCAATTCCAAAGATATTGGGCGGGTTCGCGTAGCGGTCACCTTATTGCTAAACAGCAGCCACAGCCTGTCTGCAGGGTCAATAGTAATAAGGAAAAACCAATTAGCTTTCTGCTAGTATTGTTAAAATATATCTCATTCCCTGCCTCGTAAACAATCAATCTCGAGTACATAATTTATTTAGGGTTAAAATAATTATTTATGAACAATGTTTCATCACAACTTATTTTTATTATTTTTAGGTCTATTCTCATACTAGGAGTTGCTGTATTATTGAGCGGTGAAATTATTACATTCTTTTCATTTGTAACTCGTCACCCTGTTATCATATGGCACCTCTGCACGCTAGCTGTAGCTGGAGCCCTGGGACAACTCTTCATTTTCCTTGCTGTAAGTAAACGAACAACTCTTTGTTGAACATTAAAAAACAGTGTTTCACATTGTTCGTCTTCATTAAAGTATAATCAGTATTGTTATTTTTGCTTTTTAATAATATAGTTAATTTTCATAAAAATATGTGGTAGTCGTACTTACTTAATAAAAGAGCCTGAGAACGTAGAGATTTTTTATAATTTTGTAAATATGAAACATGTTAAGTAAATATTTTATATGATTTTCTAACTGAGCCTACTGTGTGGGAATTGGTTACCAAAGAAATAACAGATCGAAACAAAAGATCAGTGAGATTTCTCTATTCCAAATAATTAAAAGTTTTTCTAAATAATCAGACTCAATTTCTTTTATTATTGATAAAATAAGTGAGAAAAGAAATGTGAATATAAATGTGGGTACCGGCAGTCTTATTTCAGATTTAAACATAGTAAACAATGCATATTGTATGCTCGGAATGCTTGTGTTAACAATAAACTGAAATAAGGCTGCAAATGTACTTAAATAAAAAGTTGCCAAAAAATCTCCAGATATGGGATTGAAAATATTAAAATTTACAAAAAAATTGCTAAAAGAAGTGAGAACATTGCTTCCTCTGATTTTACATGAATTATCCCTCAATTAAATATATAGGTGTTATATAAATTAATTAACAATAGCATGTTTTCTTATAATCAGATTTAACAGTAAGTACAATTTAACAACATTAATTCTCAATCCACAGAACGGAAATTTAAAAAAATCCAAATTATGAAAACATTTATTAAATTTTTTTTTTTTTAAATAAAACGCATTTGTTTACTGCGCAAACAAATTGCATCCTCATTTTTACATTCACCACCAGCCACTGTTGACAATGCGATTTTCATACTAAAATATAACGGCGATAGTTGGCATATTTCTTTTACCATTGAATAATATTTTTCTCGTAAAATAATTCTTTATTGGTTTTAACCAATATGTTGGGTTTATAAATTCTTTATAACTGTCTATTATTTCACCTTCTTCTGTGTACAATTGTTTGTCAAATGAATTTATTTTTAATAATATATCTTGACGAGTTCAATATTAAAAATATGTTTATTGAAGCGATTTAACAAATTAACAGAGTTTTAATGTATGTATTGTTATTTCTGATGAAAATATATATTTTCTCTGTTATAGGTATCTCAGTTTGGACCCTTGGCTTGTTCCGTAGTTACAACAACTAGAAAGTTCTTCACAGTTTTGGCCTCTGTAATAATTTTCGGAAATGTCTTATTACCCCGCCAATGGATGGGTGCCGTCTTAGTATTTGCAGGTATTTTACATAAATTGTTATTTTTAAAGATTTTGAATGTTGAACTGATGGGAACTGACTTTAATACCTTTATATTCTTAGACTGATTAGCCTAGATTAATATTATATGAACCTATAAATGGCTTTCTTGAATTGTACATGTCTTATTTGAATTTGAGTTATTATTGATTTGAAAAAAAATAGTGTTTAATAATGTCTTATTTTTCTTTCAGGATTGTTCCTTGATATGTTCTACGGAAAAGGAAAAATTTCCAACAAAACATAACAATATTAAACTTTAGCAAAAAAATTCCTATAAATTACTAACCGTCCCAGTTATGCAAGACATACTCTGAATTTTTACATATTTTTGCTAACTGATAATCTTACGCCTAGTGACAAAATAATTAAATATATAAATAACATTTACAATAAAATTACTACTAAACAACCATATTCTTATCTTGCAATTAGATTGCGATAGTATTGATCTTTACAATCATTACAATAAATTATTACGATACATTTATATTTTCATATTTCATTAAAATCCATTTTTCATTATTTTATTATAATTTTAATAATTAAACTAAATTTTGTTTATTAATCTACCACAAAATATTTATTAGAACACATTCATATTATATTATTATTATAAGGTAGATGGCTCTTTCAAATAATGGAATGATTAAATGTATTAATATCAAAAAGGTAACATATAGTTTTGAAAATTTGTCGCTGTAGCATAGTTGGACAATGCACTTCCCCAATTAGGAAAGAGATCCAGATTCGAATCCCGGTGGCGCGACAACAATATTTTTTGATAAATTGATTTTATATGTATATCTTTCTAATTAATATATTTAATTCATATTTACATTATTTTATCTCAATACAGTAATACCCCAAAGTTATGCAATAGGTGAAACTGATGAAAAACGCTTAACTCGAATTCGCGTAAGTCGAGGTACAACTTTGCATATAAATATGTACAATTTTGTTTAATTGGGACCAAGGACTAACAAAAACACTAGTTCAGAAGAAAAATATTTAATAAAATTGTAGTTCTTTATACATATTAACACAAAATATTAAAAAATAAACGATTTACGTAAAAAAGTCATTTCGATGTCGATGGCTTCATAAAATCTAACAAATTCGTCTGACGACACAATGCCTTCTTTTTTCACGCAGAATTTCTTCTTCATTTTCATTTGAGCTGAGACCTTCTGTCAAGCTTGCAATTGTCATGTACTTTTCTGGTGGAATTGGGTCTGAAGTGTCTTCATTGTCATTTTACTTACGCATCTCCTTGAGCTTATCGATTGTTAGCTCCTGACTAAGTGAATCCAGTAGCTCGTTGACATTGTTAGCATTGACTTCCAAATCTAATTGCCTGCCATGATCAACAACTTCTCCTACCACATGAGCGATATCAGTTTCTAGCAATCACAGTAAGAGAAACACTGAATATAGTGGACGGCAGTCTAGTGGTAGTGTTGTCAATGGTCAACGTCTAGCAGCAGTGTCACAAAACGAACCACGTAACTCTGAGTTCGCGTAAGTCGGGGTATTACTGTATATATATAAATATTTTTTTACAAGGAATGGAAACAGAATAATGACATAAAATGTCCTTATAATTACTTTCATAATACAATTAATACAATACTATTGAAATTGCATAATGTTACCCGCAGATCAGTAAATGAATAGACATGAAATAAAGTGTACATATAGGAGAGGGGTTCGGAACATTAGTTGTGGAATGAGGGGCATTCTACACACATTATTTGTGGAAACATAAATCCAATAGTTTATGGTACATTTATGCAATAGTAAAAGTATTTACTCTTCAAAAATTAAATCTTTATTTAAACGTGACATATTTTTTACATTAATGCATATTATATTGTCAGTATTTAAATTTTCGCTCCAATCGAGTCATATATTTAAAAAAGATGCAGAACTATTTGATTACTTAAGTGGTACCAAAGTTATCACGTGAGTGACACCAAAATGAAAATATTGAATCAGAAATTTCCATTAGTTCATGTCTATATGGTAGTCTGTGATGTTTCCCTTATATTGACATAACCTATAGAATTGTCTTATATAACTGATGGTGGATGGGTGGAAAAACGTGAGGTTTATTTTATTACTTTACGTAAATGTATACATTTATTATATATACTTAATGGGATATTCCAGTGCATTTACATCATCGGTATGCAATTAATCGTTTCCTACTTTTCTCTCTACTTAAGCGACCTTACATAAAATATAACCAAATAATTTTATTCTAATTTAAAATTATTTATATTAATTATCCAGATGTATCCTTGAGATGTTTTTTTATATGCATATCTGGTTCTCTTTTGTTTCTTTTGGAAAGTTTACCCCATTATTTATTAAATGATCTCTGTGCCCTGTGTAGAGTTTTTGCCCAACAATTAATCAACGCCGTATATTCATTGCGCGATGTTGTAAGGAAAAAACATTAATTTCATGGGTGATCACGTCAACTGCGCCATGTATGTTGATGATAACTATTTGTCTGACTGAAACTGTAGTGAAATTATCGAAATACGATAAACTAAATGTAAATATTATTATAAACGATAAATAATGTAAGTATGATTTTCTCGTTAACAACAATTTATAAATTAATTTTATTAGAATTTAATTGAGAAATTTAAATTAGTAATCAATTATAGCTCAGTTTTGATTTATGACCCGGTATTTTTCGATGTACGGTCAAAAAATTTGTAAAATACATATTCACCACTTTCTTATTTCAAACAAGGAATAAACATACTGCTTCAAACTGATCCAGACAAAGAATGCAGGGCTAAAGTTTATCTGCATTAATACAGCCATTAATGCTATAAAGAAATGCAAAAAGTTGGGCAAAAGTTCAAATTGGCCAATTTTTCAACCAGGTCCTTCCTCTTCAGGGTCCGATTTGAACCATTCAACATTCTATGTTATATTTTTATTTTGTTTTTAATAAAAAAAATTTGTAACAGATGCATTTTCAACTAAAAACTTTGTGAGTTTCTTGTTTTTCTATAAAATTAGTACAGACACTATGTAATTTGTATCAAAATTAATTATTCATTATACGGCACTTCGCTTTACAGCCAATTTCCCCCGAACATATCTAGGCCGTAAAGCGAGGTATTGGTGTGTTTTTTATTTATTTATTTACATAGTTTTCATAAAAATATTTCGACCCCTCCTACGTAAAGAAGTAAAAAATTACATTTATAATCATTCTAGTATTTCACATGTACTTGATACATATGTGCGAGGCAGATTCTTACAAAAATATATTGTATTCTATGATGTAGGTACTAATAAACATCAAATTACAGCCATTTAAAAATGTATCAAATATGTGTAAAATACTAGAATGGTTAAAAATGACATTTTTTTACTTACAATACTTTACATAGGAGGGGTCAATTTAATCAATTATGTTTAACATAACTTCAACGTGTAGGGATAAACATACTGTCTAGTAACCCGCCGAATTTCATATTAAGATTACACACGCAACAAGATTAGTATTAATATTAACACGCTATACTCAAGGGCCATCGAAATTAAAGGTAAATTATATATGGAGATGCATTCAAAAGCATGGGATGTTGTAAAAGCTTATAAATTATTTTGAATATTGCATTATTCCTTTATTATTGTTGTTAAGTCTGTCTTATCCACTTGATCGCTGTTAATTTATTTTATTATAAGGTTATATAATGATTTATACTATTATGGCAATTAGCAGATGCAACGTTTAAGAGTATATTTTTCTTTCTGTATTTTTTCAACAATACTTTTGAGATATTGTGATGATATAAAACTGTGAATGACATAATAAAATATATTTTATGAGATATAAGACAAAATCTTTTTTTTAATTGCTTCATGGTCCCAAATGTACCAATGTACTAGTGATGAGCTCAAAATCATGAACCGTGAGTCAATCACTTTGAGACACACTCACTATCAGTGATTGAATATCTGGAAATATCGTGATTCGTGGTTCATTTTTTATTTTATTTATATTTGGTTGTGAACCTTGATTCGGCGCACGTCTATGTGAAACGAAAATATTCATGAAGGAATGACGTTATAATTCATGATAAGCGTCATCTAGTAGATTCTGCCAAAACGTTTTGCACATTTAACCCAAAATACTGAGAATATGACTCAAAAAATAAATTCACATTTTTTTAAAGGTTTCCATTATCTTTGTGATGGTATTAAGTTATACATATGTGCTAGAATATATTTTTTATGCAAATGAAGTTTGAATAATATAGGTGAATACGCTCAAAATTAATTATTTTTATTTATTTATTTTGTGTATTGTGATATATTGCGGCGAACGCGTATTAGTAATGAAACTGTGATCACAGTCCCAGTTTTCAATCACTGATATTATCGAATATCAATCACAATCACACCAGTGAGTCGAGTATCATTTTTTCTCATCATTACAATGTACTACTAGAAAAAAAAAGCATTCTCTAATTTAAATAATTAATAAAAAATGTTTCTCATTATTTTGTACATTAAGGTTAGAAAATACGCGAGGCACAATCAGGCATTACTGATGCACCTTAGTTATGTAATTTTTAAAGCTTTATCTCCCATTACATTTTTTTTTCTGGTTTGTTCAATATTTGAGGCTGAGAACAAAAACCAGACAAGCAACATTTTTGTCAAAAATTTAAGTGCATTATTGGTTTGTTACATTGAGTTTATCTTTGAAAAAAATGAACCCAACTTGATTTTTAACCATTTAGCATTATGGTGTTCTTTTTTCTCTAAAAATTTAATATTTATTATTTTATACTGAAGTAAGACAGGCACATATTTCTAATTCTAAACAAGTACCCCTCTCAAACATTTAATTAAAAACTAACAATATTTTTGTTATGTAATGCTTTTTAAAAAAGGTTATGAATTTATCATTCATTATTATTAGTAAAGTACTAAGATATAAAAAGTGTTAATTTCTGTTTGACTAAAGTTTGCTATTTGTTGATGTCTTTAATGAGTATTTTTTTATAACTTACAATTTTTTAATAAAAAAAACTGTTTTCTAAATTAATATTTTTTGTCAACCGACAAAACATATTATAAACATAGAAAATATTTTATAAAATTCAAGTGATTCAAGTAAAATTCAATGATTATTTTATAAATTTGAAGTCTATAATGGTATAGAAGAAATCGATTTTTCTTTTTTAAATTTTTTAGTCTAAAGTCTTTACTCTATTGTCAATTATTTGCCAAGCGATTTATCGAAGATGCAAACTGAATATTTTTGATTGTCTGTTATATGTCTCCTATGGGAGACTCTAGGACCGAGGAGGATAATAGCCAAGCAGATATATAAAGATATGTATATTGATATTTACGTTATATAAGTGTTTACAAGATTGGTTTAACTAAAATATATTAACCTCTTTACTTTGTTTTATCACTCTACTTCTTTTGATTTCTCTTGAAATATTCCATAGAACAATGAACACCTCCCTCCTGTGTAAGAAAATACTATGTATAATATATTTTAATCGGAATATTAGTGATTTTTTTTTTTATAATTAAAATATAATAACTTTGTATATATTTATATATATATATATAACCACTTAAATTTTATTGTTTTGGAACAACATTTGTTCCTTCATCGGGGCAATATTCTTATTCCGCGTATATATTCTTATTCCATTATTTATTCTTATTCCACGACACTATATCCCAGGATGGGATTCCGTCTCATCAACAAGTGCTCTCCACTGACTCCAATCCCTGGACATTCTTTTTCTTCTTTGGTGTCCTGTCATCAAGCATTCTTTCAACATGGCCAGCCCATCGCAATCTTTGGGACTTACAGAATCTTACCGAGAGTTTCTTGCTCAATTAAATTATCAAGCTCATGAGTATAAAACTGTCTAAACATGTAATTTTCCAATTTTTATTTTTATTCAATACAAGTGATTACAAAGTTAAAATCTATCAGACATAGACAGTTTATAAAGAATATAAAGAAACAGTTTTCCTTAAAATTTGGTCCAATGCTCTTTTGTTAAAAATACTTAATTTTTTTTTATTAAATTATTTATTTATTTTCCTTGTTTTAGATGTATTTGTGACTCGATGCAAATTATTTTAGACAGCCATATAATTATTTTACACGATAATAACAATAAATGCTAATGACCAGTTTAATAATTTATTTTTGGGCAGCTTGCAACCATAAACTGGTAAATTTAAAATGACAATAGCATAATTAAGAAATATGACAATGATGAAAAATCTCGAGGTAGTAATATAGTGACATTTTAATATCAGGGTACGAAACAATGATTCCTATCTCGAAACAAAATTCGGGAACAGAAAAAATGGTATAGGTACATATTAATTTGTCTTTTGTGAGAGTAAAATAGCCTGCTGGAGGTGAAGAATTTATAAAGGTAAACCACTGATTCGCTACTACAACCAGCATGTCAAATGATACATTTTTATTTTGTTGTTTCATGACATATGTTATTAAGTAAATGTAAAAAAATATTTTTTTATGTACTGTCTAAAAGGGACAGTACATAAATACTTTTGGAGGCACGGGATGTCACTACTCTCTTTTCAAATTTAGAGCAATACATTTTTTGTGCAAATTGTCTGTGGTAATAATAACCGAGTCTATGGTCTATTGTTGGCGGTACTTATAAAATAATGTGACTGTTTTTATCTAGTTGATTTTGGAATTTAATAAAGTTATTTGACAATTTTCTTGTGTTCGCAAAATGTAAGTAGACATATCTTATTGTTTCAAGATTTATTTAAAAAGTTTGAGGTATATGATTTTGTGTTACATACTGATATTTACGTTCAAACAAGTAAGCTACATTCCATTTATATTAACCAATAATTTTTAGCATTATTTAAATATGTTCAAGAACACACAATTACTGCATTTTTACAAAGGCACTGTTATTAAACAAATATCTGATAATAAGAGTGCCCTTGTAGGTAAAATTCCAGTAATTATGTGTCCTTGGACAAATTCAAATATTGCTAATATAATATACTAGTCAAAATAAGAAAATATATTAAAAAAAACTGAAAAATATTGATTTTTTAGTCGTATTCTAGTATAATATGTTAAAAAAACATTTTACAGATAAAGAATATTGCTTTAAAATAATTTTAAAAAAAAACAGATTCTCGTGATGACATATATGCTGTTTAAAAAACAAGGGAAAAATGAATTATAAAATTTGGTCCATAGATGGTGATGGTGTAGTAGTACTCGAAACGAGTCCACATATTAACATATATACAACATTTAAAAATTTGATAATTGTGGAGTTTGAGGGGTGAGAATTGGTGAACTTTATATATATATAGGTGATCACTTAAGCCAGCCGAAAACAGCTTGTAAGCCCTGTAACTACCTCATACTTTCATATATTTTCCATTAAATATAATAAAAAAAAATAATAATAAATATAATAAATAATAAAATAATATGAGATATCTGATATTTGTTTAATAATTTGTAATATGATAAACTTTTTTTAGATGCTGTTTTGTGATATATTTTCGCCCCAACATAAAATACGACTCAAATATTATGCCATGCATAAAAAAATAATCCGATAAAACATGTCAATGTCTGTAATCTCTTTTACCGATGGGCCTTCAATTGCGAATACAAAGTAAATTATGTAAAATTATGTTTGCCCCATAGACACTGGAAAATTATCAGCTGTGTCATACCAGCACAACTTAGGGTGCGTTGTTTCTGTAGGCATTTATCTCATACACATCTGAAATATTCAGTGGGGCTGTTTTACATAACACTAGGCTATTATATAATCTGTCGAGTGCAGTGCCGACTGAATTATCTTCTGAAACTTTGGAAAATCAGCGTGTACTTCAAAGGTTCGGTACTCAAACACGAGACCACAACAGAATATGGGTAATAATATTTTTACTTCATAAGAAAAAAAAAACTGCATAAAGTATTTGTTTCTATTTGACCTATGTTTTGAACAATTACAACTTCACAATAAGAATGTGTTTTCCTATTGATATTATTAATTACTTTTTTATTAATGTTGAAAATACAAATTTCGACCCAACTCCAACGGTAAGGCCTAAGAAACATAAATGAATAAATAAACTATGTCTTGGTACAATTTTTCACGCTATACACCGTAGGAAACCTTATTGGACCTTACCTATTGAAAATTATTATTATTATTATTATTAGATATAAACAGTTATATTATCGTCTTTAATTTAAATCTTTCTCTTTAAAAGCGGTGATTCGTTGTTTTTCTAGTATAATGTTGATCGCGACCCACCGAAAAACGTTATTTTTTAATATATGTTTTTTAAATTGTTGATCTTCGTATCTTATTGTTTATTGAAAGATTAGAGAGTTAATTTGTAAAGTGAAACAGTTCGATAGTGATACGGCCGACAGTAGCCCAATGGTAAGGGTAGTGCGCGACAGGAATCTCATTGTATCTATTGTTTACTATTGTGTTATAGATGTCTGCCCGGCTAATATAATCTTGAGTTATAAGCAGTTAACAATTTGGTGGCGACGCGCCGGCCTATACATTTTTTAATGTAAAACTTTTTTCATATTTTAAGATTAAATTTTCATTTTTTAACACTTTTTCATGTTTATCATGACAAAACATGGAAAACGAAACGATTTCCATTAATGTTTTCCACTATGTGTACTTTAGGTTCTTCTTAAATGAACCTTTGTAGACGTATATAATGGGAAAAAAATAATGTGAAAACGCGTAAGCAAAGCATAAAATAATTCAGAACGAATATTTACTTCGATATGTATTATAGATACCTACTATTCTCTTAAGTGGTTGTATTGCCAATAGAGGGTGTATTTATTGTTGATCATTATTACCATTAATTTTAATAATAATTTAATACCTCAAAACAAACAGTTCAAGCGATGATCCATATGTATTCAGAACACAGCGCGGCACGAGCAATATATATAATGCAGTACATTGCGTGTATGGGATAAATTTTGCGAAAAATTAATCGAAACACAAACTTCGTATTATTTCTTAGGTCTTCCGCTAGATGGTTCTGGTTAACACTTTAGTAAGCAATATTTGAATTGTTTATGCGTAGGCTTAAACGTACATATAATAGAAATACCAATGGCGAATAATGAACAAGAACTACAGAGTCTAGTGAGTAGAGTTGTATGCAAGGTAAGCGACCTTATTATGAAAGTCAAGAAGTCAAAAGTGATGGTATTCGAGAAGGGGGAAAGTAAGACACCGTGCTAAATACTTGGGGGTAATGAATGTTTGGAACAAGTAGATGAGTTTGTGTATTTGGGAAGTATGTTTGATAGAAACGGAAAGGTTGAGAAAGATATCGAAAGAAGGGTGACTGCAGGGAATAAAGTGAATGGCGCTTTGAATGGAATTATATCTAACGGGAATTTCTCAACGGAGGCAAGACTAACGGTGCACAATGGAGTCTCGGTACCGACACTGATGTATGGAAGTGAGGCTTGGAGCTGGCAGAAGAGGAACGAAAATAGACTGAATGCAGTGGAAATGAGATCACTTTGGCGTATATGTGGCAAATCTATTTATGACAGAGTAAAGAATGAAGGAATAAGGAAAGAATGTAAAGTTGATGTTAGTTTAGTGAGTAAGATTAAGAAAAGGTCATTAGGTCAAGACTCAGCACGACCAGGTAAATCAGATAATGGAGGATGGTTCTGTTAGAAGCCTCAACAATCGGCGAGCTTGTATGAAAAGATTTATGAATGTGAATGAAGCGAGAATTATGTGTCAAGACAGAGGAGTGTGGCGCTCTGTCGGTGTGACGGTAAGTAAGTAAGTATAATACTAATAATATATTATGCACAGAAAATATATTATGTTATTAATTTATATTTATTTCGCAGAATTTTAACGCAGATCTATTGATTGTATTGAGTGCGAGATCTTACTATTATGTATGTATATAAATTGTCCTTTACCAACTGTCTTAATTGATACAAGATTTGGTGTATTCATTTTAAATATTGGTATTAATTTATTATTAATTTGCATTGCAGAAAAAATTATTCCAAAGAAATGAAGCGAAAAATTCTTAATTCAAAATGCTATTATCATATATTTTGTCCCTTATAGTGCTTGTAGGTACACCGACAAAATTTCTCTCATGAAAGACAGCACGGAGTTGAGCGCGAAACGAGATACAAATCATTGGCACATATATCTTTTGTGCAAAGTTAGCATAACGCAATCAATATACGCCGACCAAAAAATTATTAGATCCGTCATGAATCAAGTTTTTAACTTAAATTAAATTAAATTATACAAGACAAAAAGAAGGTTCAAACATAAAAATCCCGCTAATCAATTTCATGCACATATGTCATTAATTAGTTTAGAACGTTATCATTTATCTATCTCTATTACGAACACATTTACACATCTCTATTAGACACTTCGCAATAATTCGTTTTAATGCAGTTGATTCTCGAATATCCGAAGTCGCGTTAACCGAATAATCGGGGCAAAATATATTACAAGTTTTTTTAAATAGCATTTCGAAATACTACTAAATATATATGTAAAATGAATTTGAGAACGCATTATCGGCCGGAAATGCAGGTTTCGCAAATTATCATTCGAGCGCGCTTAGATTCAATGTTTACTTTTACAATTTGTATTGGGTTATAATTGACTTTTTCTATTAAAATAGTTTATATCTACACATTATTTCGATGGCTTAGTAACACAAAAATCTATGTAGAAAATGTCAGTTTTCAGGAAAGAGAAAAATAAGTATTTTCAAGATTGAGGATCGATTTTTAGCTAATTAAAAATTATGCAAATCAATTTTTTTCAAATACTAAATTAATGTATTAATTATAAATATATACATATAAAATCAATTTTGTCGAAAAATATTGTTTTTGCGTCACCGGGATTCGAGCCTGGATCTCTATTTCCAATCCGGGGAAGTACACTACCAATTGTGTCATAACGCCAGTATTTTTCATGACAAATTTTCGAACCTATATGTTATATTTTTTTCGAATTAATACACCTGTCGTTCCATTATTTGAAAGCCATCTACATTATTTTTACAGAATCTCAAATACCTTTGAGTATTCAGAACATAGGTCTGTGTGTATGTATTAATTATAAATATATACATATAAAATCAATTTCGTCGAAAAATAATAATTACAACTTCACAATAAGAATGTGTTGTATCAATGTGTCCAAAATTTAATAAAAATGAATTGATAATTCTGGCGTCTGCAGTCGGTTTACTCAAAGGTATTTGAGATTCTGTAAAAATAATGTAGATGGCTTTCAAATAATGGAACGACATTAATTTGAAAGCCATTAATTAGCCATAATGTGTATTAATTTGAAAAATGCTCAGAGCTTCAGAGCTCAGAAGACTAATCGGCCTATAATTTTCGCATTCTACCCACAACCCTTTACCTTTATAGAGAGGCATAATGATAACCCTCCTCCGATCTAAAACAGAGTGTGGCTCTCCTCCAAACATTGATTGAAGAGCGTATGTAGCCACGAAATAATGGGCCACTAGTCTTGATAAACATACTCGGAAATAACGTTATCACACCCCACAGCCATTTTTCATACGCTTTATTGCACACTTTATTTCTTTCTTTATTTATTTTATATACCTAAACAATTTTTCATTTTCATGTCACCGATGTTTTCTGATATTTTTTCCGATTTCTTTTTTGGTCGGAAAATATCCGAGCTTTTTTAATCTGGAACAATTGTTTACCTACCACTCCGGATAATCGAGTCCATTGTGTGCAACTTTAAAAGACTCACCTAACATTCTTATTCTTATGTATTTATAAGCGCGGTAAACCAACTAACATCAAGAACTAGTAGAACTGTAGGTTATTTCAATATATATAATATTATATTATAAATACACACCTACCATACGTTTTTATATTAACAAAAAGATCACCGTTTGAACATTGTGCAGGGCCGTGTCTACCATTAGGCAAGACTAGGCGACCGTCTGGGGCTACAAAAGGTGAAAAAAAATAAAAAATCTTTGACGTGTTTCTTTCTTTTATATCTTATATATAATTCTTCTAGCCTGGATCACAGGGGCAGAGAGTGATGATAGTAAAAGGGAGGGGCGGGATTTTTCAATTCTCATCTAGAGCAAAAAAAAATACCTAGGACAGTGTGTTCAATCTTACTTTTCTTTCAGAGACTGTGGAATATAGTAATTTGTATAAATTCGATTACTTAATTAAGACCGGTATTAATATCTAATAAACGACTTGAAAATACAACGCTTTTTATATCTGATTAACAGAATTTATCTGGTTTACTCGAACAATCTAACAAAACAAAATCTTTATTACATTTATTAAATTATTAAGTTTTATTTAGTAAACAAAAAAATATATGATGTTTAAAAAACAAACTAAATAATTAGAATTAAACGCTTATTTTGGTTCTTGCCTTGATACGACATATCCATAACCATAAATGTAAATTCTAATCTGCGCAAGAAAAATAACAGAAAACAATTATTACGGTGTTAAATGCTCTTCATTTTTTCTACTCGGCGCCATTTTTAGTCCACTGACGGGGTTCACCTCGCGGTATCCCGAATCCGCGCACCTTGAGAGCAAAAACGTCAGCTCTACCGCTAGGGTTGTGAAGGAAACGTAGGAGATCGAATTAATTGCTTTAGCGGCGTGGTGCTCCGGCTTGGCGCGGTGCGGACAGCGTCGGGTCGGCATAGCTGCGCGTCAAGCGCCAGTCGGCGGCCATTTGTGTTCGAGTAATCGTGGCGCGAAGTTGTTCAATCGGTCGGTACTGCATCACATCACCCTTGCAACCGCGTCCTCGCTAAATCTCCGTCGTGAAAACGGCTGTCGCTTACTTCTGTGTAACGTTTTTAATTTTGACATTCAAGTGTTTGTTGATTGAAACTCCATTAAAATTGTGAACATTTTTTTCGTAGTAAGTAATATATTTTACATAATACAAAATTATCTAAAAAAAACACTTTAATTTAACAGTGAATTAATATGAATATTTTTAATATATTTATAAATATAGTGAACTGGTTTGTAGAACTAAATACTTATCTAAAAAGATCAAGATTTAAAAATTCTCAAAAATTTTGTACCTCACACTCACGCGTGGATTCATTTAATATAAAAATTCTGATAGATGAACTAAAAAGTTATCATTAATAGACTAAATATATTTTTAAAATTATTAATACTTATTTATCATAAAGTAAATTCCTTCGAAAATACTGAAAAACATCAAATAAAATAACATTTATTATCTATATGTTAAGGGTTATTATTGGTTTATACCTTTATTTCATAATAATTTCTCAGATATCGATGCGGCATAAAATAAAATAGGAAAACTCTCCTCCTTTTTCCTTATAGTAAACGGGAAAATTTGTAAACGCAGTAACTTTGATTAATTTTTATCCGAATTCACCAATATGAAATATTAGCAAAGTTTAAAAGATTGCCTTATATTAATCTGTGCAACGGCAGCCACATTCATTTATAACTTTGGCTGGTGTTATAACAAGAAACATTAATACAGTATATACCATTATTGTGTTTTGCTCGTGCAGGAAACGTTTATTATATATACCTACTATCCTTTACTATAAGAAAGACAAATTTACTTAGTAATTTCGACCAATGCAACATTTACTTATGTTCCATGAATCATGTTTAGCAAATTAATTAAACTATATCGAAATAATAAATATAAATAATAATAATAATAAGTAAGAAATCTTTTAAATAAAAAATGTTATTATCCGACGGCGAAAAATCCCGTCGCGTCACAACATTTATTGTTTTATTTTCTTCAAGTTTTATACAAGATATTTAAAATCAAATTATTTGTTCCCCAACTTTTAACTCCGTCCATAGGAATGTTGCCAGTTTTACGTAGATCAACAAAATAAATACCACGAATTTTTATCCGTATTAATTATTATAGTAGACAAATAAAATATTATTTGTTAACGATTCAAACTATACACACATGTTAGAAATAATATAGGTATTCATTGATTTAATGGCATTACCGTTGCTAAATTATGTGACACGGGCACATAACACAGTACAAAGAACCTTGAGATTCGCCAAAAGTAAACCTTTTATTTCTAAGATCCGTATCGCAGGTTTAATCTAATTATGTATTATAATAAGTTACCTCGATAGCAACAAGAATACGGCCGCGTTTGAACGACTCAACCTCAAACAGTTAATTGTTTAAAACAATATTTTATAAACTTGTTGAATGTTTCAGATTTTATAAAGTATGTAATTATAATTTCAATTCGAGAAAATGTATAAAGCCAGCGTTGAAGTCAAGATGTTGTAAACCAAAATTTAACATGATCAGAAGATAATGGTTCTTGAAGAATAAAAGCATTTGTTAGAATGTTATAGTCCAACCAATTCTTTCCAGCGATATTATAAAAGTCTTATCTAAAATCTATTTTCCATATATTTACTAGAAAAACTTTTTCTCAATTTAATTCGGCAATAATCCTTAAATCCTTCAGAAGATATGAATGTTTTAATATTTTTATTTCTATAAAAACAAGTCTACTGTATTTTTTAAATATTTATTGTGTCGATGCGTAAATTCATTGCATTATTTTTGACATACATGAGTATAGTCATATGACAATATCATTTTAATGTCGTAGCGTAGTTTATTGAATGTGTCTTGAATTTTTCAATTTATAGATAGAGTGTGTTAATTATTATCTAAATAAAATAGAATATCAAGTATAAAAAAAAGAATATTTCCTACACTTCCTTTTTTTGTGTTCAACCGATGAGTTAATGAATTTCTTTCGAGGAATGTAACCGTCATTTCTGTGGTTCACTGCCAATAACTTATCCTAAGATTAAAAAGAGCATGGTTGGGGAATTATTCCACACCTGCCCTACTGTCCTGATCTTGCTCCATCAGATTTTCATCTTTTCCGCCACACATCCAACAATCTCTGAGAAATCTTATTTAATAACGACACAGCTCTTGATTTGCTCAATGATTTCTTCACCTCCAAACCAACGAATTTCTTCAGGGTTTCTGAAGGAATCTAAAAATAGTCAGTCAATCGTCAATAATTCAATTGAATATATTATTGATTAGTTTAGGTATTTTGTTTGTTAATTACTATTTTTTATAATAACTATGAACTTAGAACCCAATATAAACATTTATTATTACAACTTTTTGATTACATTCTTCTAACTTAACTTAACTTCTAACTTAACTTGACTAGGTCAGTTTCAAAACTAAACGAAATCTAAATTAATATCAAATTAGCGTAAATAACGTATGCTATCGAATGGAAACGTGAAAATAATGAAAGCGTAATGACTTGTATTTATGGTATAGTATTAACTAAGAAAAAACCTTATTAGGAGAAATGTCGAACATCAGATAAATAAAATTATGTTTCAATGAGTCGTAACAGTCAACAATCATGTGGAGAAAGATAAGAATACGAGTGAAGGTGTCTACGGCTTTCTGTCCACTCATTAGTTAAAATGTATGTCCCATTTTCAAATTTTATATTTTTTTCTAAATAATTTTTGCAATTAATTTTTACTCATTATCATTTTTACTTTACTTTACTAATATTGTTTAACAGCAGATGTGACAAATATCACGCCTCAAGTCTTATCGTAGTAGAGAAGAGAGGTATTTTATAGATAGTACAAAAAGAGGTGTAATAAGATTGTGTGGAATTTAAAATAATCCCTGTTAGAATAGCAAGTTTCTAACATTTCTATTTGATTATTAAAGTCCTTTCTTGAACAGTATCCTTGTGTACTAATTATTTATAATAATTATATTTTGAATTGATCAATAAAATATACATATTTAGTATTAAGCACAGCCTAGTAAATTAATAGACATGAAATAAAGTATTTACTCATCGAAAATTAAATCTTTGTGAAAACAAGACGTATTTTTTACATTAATGCATATTATATTGTCAGCGTTTAAATTTTCGTTTCAATCGAGTCATATTTTTAAAAAAAGTCGCGGAGCTATTTGATTGCGTAAGTGGTACCAAAGTGACCACATGGGCGAAACCAAAATGAAAATATTGAAACGAGTTCATGTCTATATATTTGGTAGTACGTGGTATTAATACATATTTATTTACAACTCTAGTACAAAAGTTCAGTAATTAATTTTTATACGTTTTATAAAATAAGAATAATATTCGTGGTAATTTTTTATTTAAATATTATTATGGATTAAAACATGAGTAATTTATAATATAATAAAATATATTAGTGATTTTTTAAAGTTCTTGCAGAAACTATTTTGTGAAAAACATTTTTATTAAAAAAAACTTTAATATTAATAGTGGTATATCAGTTTATGAATTTATTATAGAAGAACAATATTTTGTCAACGAAGTGAAAATATTTGTGATCTAAGATGAACGAAATGCGAGCAGACTCTTTTGGGGATCCTTCAAGACGGATTCTTCAATATCCCCAGGAGCCAGTGGTAAGTTTTAGTGCTCTGTGTTTTGTACGCTTTATATGTTTTATACGCTTTTATATGTTTAAATGCGTAAATGTTTAATGCGTAAATGTTTAATGCGTATATGTTTAATGCGTTAATGTTTAATTTATACGTAATTTAAATGCGTAAATGTTTAATGCGTATATATTTATATGCGTAAATGTTTAATTTATACGTAAGGAAATAAGTATTTATACCAATATAATATTTATATTTATTTATTTACGGCTTTTAAAAACCGTCTTAAGTGGGTTCGAAAGATGTACGCAAGACATAATTTTAATAATTACCTACCTACCTACATATTTCATTTTTTTTAATTTCTGACAATAGAAATGGACTTGTTTGTTTTCTTTCAAAAATATTACATATATACACTTAATTCGTATAAGTTTTAAGTTGACGTACTTGTTGGTCTAGTGGTCAAAAATTACCTAGTAATCCAGGGGTCGGGGTTCGAGTCTCATTCCAGTAGACCAGCAAGTGAGTTCTAATTTCATATCACAAGCATTTAGCTTAGTTTATAAAGTATGTGTAGGTAAAGCCTACTCCGTGTTTAAAAAGTATGTATATAAATGTTTGATACAACTTAGATATTAGGGCGCGTGCCACTTTGCCTCGATAAAAGTTTATTCCTATACATTGTTCGATACAATCTTATCCACATGAAGAATGTCAAATATATTGTTTAATTAAATTTAGCGGTGATTTCGTACTGACTTTGGATATTATACATATTTAAAAAAATATATCTATCGAAAAAATGTGTTATCCTTAAAAAAATATAAGTTTTATCAAATTTTATCTAAATTTAATAAAATGTATTAGGTAATTAATTAATTATGGGTTCTCCTAGCGGGTTTTACTCAAAGGTATTTGAGATTCACCACAATATAAAGTTGATTGTTTTTGAAAATGGCATAATAGATGTATTATAAGTTCAAAATTTGTCTAAATGTATTCGATTACTATAGCGAAAAGTGAACGCGCTTCCCCGGATAGGAAGAGGTCCAGGTTCGAATCCCAGTAGCAATTAAATATTTTTTCGATAGATAGATTTATTATATATATATATCTTTATAGTTGATTAATTTAATTTGTATTAAAATACCACAAAACTATGTTCCGAAAATACAACTTCACACCAAAAATGTGCAATACTGTAATTAATAACATGAACTTGAAATACATGTGTAAAATGTGTACTCTGAAGGTATATTAAATTCAATGCATGTTAATTAGAACCTGAATCTCATCCTTCTTTTTTTTCGATAAATTGATTTTGTATGTATGTCTTTCTAATTGATACATTTAATTTGTATTAAAAATATCACAGACTTATGCTGTGTAAAATTTCAACCCCACAATAAGAATGTGTTGTCCTTAAAAAAGAAATAAAGAAGTTAAATTTAGATCTTGTTATCTCAACTGATAGTCATTCTGGTCTGCTGATAATGCAAATCGATACAAAATTGTAAACATTTCACGTTGAACTTGGACATATTTTATCTCAATAGCTGCCTGTAATTGATTAATTGTTTCCGGTTTGCAACGTAAACCTTATCCATACCCCGTAACCTCCGGTGGCGCGAGGTTGGAGGACGTGGGCGGCATTCAATGCTACTTCTTTTCATCGAAATAGGCCATCACATCACGATGGCAGTGGGGAGGAGCTGAAAATAAGCCCCTCCTCATCTACGAGTAACCTTTACAGTGAGCTCGTTTCAAAATGCAATGGGTGCTCGATTTTAGAATTTCAGTTTCACGTGTAGGAACAAATTTTTGGGATATACTCTATCTGTATTGTCGCTAAATTCTAAATATTTTTGTCATCATCATCATCACAGGTACTGGATAAAGTATAGATGAATGTCACAGCTGGGAGAAGGCCCCCCCCTTGACCGTCACTTAATTCGTTCCTCCGGCAATCTTTACCACGTCACACCCATGTTGCTCGGTTAACTTGTGGATACATATTATATATACTTTTTAGCGTTAAAAGAAAAAAGACTTCAGCTATATTATAGTTGAAGTCAAAAATATGTAGGTAGCTAGATTAATTATTAGACCAATGACAAATTACTTTTATTTTATTTTCTACCTACTTCAAGCAACCACATTGTTATTTTTGGTTGAAATACATTAATCACTTTTGACACATTGAGATCGAGTGGCAATTTATTAAATATTCGCGGGGCACAAAACAACAGAGACCAAATGTTGTATTAATTTTTGGCACTAAAAATTTCCGAAGGTTTTGCTTCTAGTTTTCTTAGATACGGATCGTGGATGTGAGGATAAGTTTTTTTAAAAATAATTTTAATATTGATCTGGCATAAAGTTGTCTTATATCCAAATCTTGAAAGGATCTAAAAAGTTCTTTAGAGTTATATATAAATAGCCTCTTTTTTATTACTCAGATGACTGATTTCTGAGAATTGATTAGCGAATCTATTAAAGTAAGAGCTGCACCGCTCCATGCACGTATTGCGTAACTGATGAGACTAGACAAAGTGAATAATATACCATTTTTAATAATGTATTGTTCATGAATCTGTGTAAAATTTTGAAAATATAAATAAATACTCGATCGGTATGAGAAGCCCATCGTAAATTTTAATCCGAGATAAATTATCTTACTTATTTTTTCAATTATGTCACAGTTACATATTTGATTTGTGTCCGAAATGTATGTACGTATTTTAATATCTTTTGGGATGAAATGTTTCTCTTGTTTTTTTCAACGAAAAGGCAATAAAATATGTTTTTTTTAGTTAAGTGTTAATAGGTGATTATCTAGAATACTTTTTGCATGCTGTTGTGACTAATTCTGTTCTTTTAAATGTTTCAGCCCACGGGTCATCATTTATAATGATTGCTGTGTCATCAGTATGACTAATTTTAACTCCGTTCTCCAAAGTTTTAAAAAATCATTCGTGTATATTATATTGTAAGTGTATTGGACCGAATGTGCTTCCTTTGGTCTTTCGAGTGTTAACGTACAATAGATCAGCGGGTTCCATTGATTTATATAGTTTGTTTCCTATTTTCAATTATAATGATAATTTCTGAACCAATTCAAGCGACTGCCAGCGATACCAATATTATTGAGGTTATTTATAAGCAAAGAATGTGATATAGTATCAAAAGCTTTCGATAAGTCTAAAAAGATGCCTAGTATAGGGTATCCTTATTCTTATTTTATAATTTTCTCTATATTTATTTAACTTTGAATTTTTTTGAAATGCTTTTGTTTTACCCTTGAGCCGTTGGGAAGATGTAGTTGTAGATATGATATATAAATATATAAAAGGAAGTTTACACCAACTTTAAGCATTGCTTACCCTTGAACCGTTGGGAAGATGTAGTAGTAAATATGATATATAGATATATAAAAGGAAATTTACACCAACTTTAAGCATTGCTTACCATTGAGCTTTTGGTGGAAATTAATAGATACAGCATGATTCAAGCAACAATGATTAATTCTACTTTGAGGGTAATAATCAAGCAATAATATTGTAATTATATAAGGCAATCGATACAGATGTTAATAAATTTGAATTCAGTTTCTCTTCTCTTCGCGACTTCAATCGTTATTATTAAAAATGGCACCGATCCGTAAATCAAAGGCACCAGGCAGTCGGAAGTATGTTGATTGTGTAGTGTAGTTCATTGTCTTACCTTTTCTAAGATTTGATAAGCGGAGAATCGATTCGGTTTGCACGACTCATGTTTCAGCGGTTTTCGTGGATATTCATTGGGCTTCAAGGAAAACGAGTGCGATCCGCGAGGTCTGCAGTCTGTACCCGCATTGTAAACATATCGTATAATCGGTTTATATTGTCATTTATTCAGATATTTTTGTATTTTATAAAACGATATAAATTGTACTTATATTCTAATCAATAAATTCGCAGCGGCACAAATGCGTGCTCTTTTAACCATATTCTTCATAACATTCTCGTACAATTCGTGTGGTATTTTAGTAAATTCATTTGGAATATTATCCTGTAGCATCGGAATTATATTGGCTTATTGACTTCTTGTAGATCTTTCCTTTTAAGTATCCTCACAGAGGAGACCAGTCAATAATTCAAGACCAGTCAATAAGCAGTGAGGTGGCACTGTCATTTTGGAACCACATTTGTTGCAGGCCCAATCGACTTAATTAAAAACCAATAAGTTTTATAACGTCACCATTAATCGTTACGGCATTGCCATTATTATTTAGATAAAATGTTTTAATGTTTTCAATACGTTTTTGAGACGTTAAATGCTAAATATTAAATTGTAATCAACTACTCTCTATGACTACCAAATATGAACTGACAAATATTTGTCAAACGAAAATCGTGGCCGAACAAAATCGTCCTGGAACATAATATTCACCCTGTATTTTAGTTTCTGTCTTATTTTAAGCTACTTTAACCTAGTTTAAGACTTCAGGGCTAAATTTTCCTTTATTTTAATAACATTGTCACACAACACTTGCCTACATATATGTATTAAGTCAAAACACACTTAGATAAATCACTATACATATAAATGTAATATGTTATCTATGTAATTCTGCACTCTTTAACCGATCTAATACAAATTTTGCATAGTTACTCTTTAGGACCCTGTGTAATACATAAGAAACCTACCCTTCTCTGGTCATCTTACCCACTCCCCTCAATATAATTGAATGTATATTAATATGTATTATACTGAATTCAATGTGCATTATATTGAATTCAAAATTTGTTTAGTTGCATTCTAGGATCCCAAGGAAATTACACTGACCCCACCCCCCTCCCCTAAACTACTGTATTAAATTCTAACTAAATCTGAATACCGAGCGATTCCGGAACCACTATTTTACCAGAGATTATTTTGTAGTATCTCTAAATTTAATAAATTAAGTAAAAATAAGGAGATGACTCTTTCAAATAATGGAACGATGAAATGTACTAATATCAAAAAGGTAACATATAGATTCGAAAATATGTCGCTAAAAATATCGTCGCTGTAGCATAGTTGCACCTTCCCCGATTTGGAAAGAGATCCAGGTTCGAATCCCGATGGTGCAACAAGAATATTTTTCGATAAAATTGATTTTATATGTATATCTTTCTAATTAATATATAAAAAAAATAACTATGTCAATTTGAAGTAAATTTCATTGAAGATGATTATGAATATTGGCTACCATTTTAAAATGCACTCAAACGCGGTAGATCTGACTCAAACTGCTATTAAAGCAGTCCGGACTCACGAAGACGATTAATTATCTGGAAAGTGACTTGAATGGGCTTTCCACTTGTTAAAGTGAATATAAACAATAAACACCCGAATCATGTCTACAATGTCTTAGTTTCCACCTCGATATAAATAGCGACTTTAATTTGTCTCCTACGAAATGTCAACTTTCTCTCAGACTCTCGTGATTTCTATGTTACAGACATTAAATTCGTGTTATCTAAACAAATCCAATCTGTTTTGCAAACATTCAAGTTTGAGGTTAACATTATTATCCAAATGTTTGTAAATTTTCTTGACGTACAACCGGAAGATTGTACCGGAAATTTATTATAAAGAAGACTTGTTACCTACATTTTTTTTTGTTAACAACGTGATTTTATTTTCGCGATTTTTAATGATTAAGTTGTAATTAATAGTTGCACAATATAGTTTTTCGTCATTTTGCTTAAATTTTATTTAAATACTAAATTAATGTATTAATTATAAATATATACATCTAAAATCAATTTTGTCGAAAAATATTGTTTTTGCGTCACCGGGATTCGAACCTGGAACTCTATTTCCAATCCGGGGAAGTGCACTACCATTTTGCTATAACGCCAGTATTTTTCTTGACAAATTTTCGAACCTATATGTTACATTTTTCAAATGAATGCACCTGTCGTTCCATTATTTGAAAGCCATCTACATTATTTTTACAGAATCTCAAATACCTTTGAATAAACCGATTGCAGACGCCAGAATTATCAATTAACATGTAGGTTCGAAAATTTGTCAAGAAAAATACTGGCGTTATAGCACAATGGTAGTGCACTTCCCCGGATTGGAAATAGAGATCCAGGTTCGAATCCCGGTGACGCAAAAACAATATTTTTCGACAAAATTGATTTTAGATGTATATATTTATAATTAATACATTAACATTAATTTAGTATTTAAAATATCACAGACCTATGTTCTGAATAATTACAACTTCACAATAAGAATGTGTTTTCCTCAATAAATGTTATTTATTTCATATCGAACTGATCGTATTTTGATATTAATTTTATAATTAATTAAATATTCTGAACAAAGAGAAATGTGAAATGCGGCATCAACTATGGCATGTTTTGAAAGTAGAATATTATTTCTGCTATTTAACTTGTCGTTAATGCAGATTTCTATGAATTTAAACTATTGTAGTTAACTGACAAGTAACATAGAGGCTATATATACGATTAAAAGAAAACATACGAGAATTTTAAATCATGGTAAGGCAGATATACTTAGTTATAATAATAATATATACTAAATAATTGTCATCCGAAATTGTATCACAGGAGCAACAAATACATATCACAAGTGTTGATAAACAACTTTTATATGTAATTTTGAACTCGCAATCGCGAAACGTTTCTGACGCTTAACATCCAATGTATGTATCCAGATTTAAAGCTTAATTTATAAATAATTCTAACGTTGGCATTCTCGCTGAATATTTTGAAACTAAAATCTTATCATTTTTTTAACGAAATATATTTCAGCCTCAATGTCAACTCGTTATCACCACATTATAATTCAAGCACACAATTATGTTTATCGGTGGAGAGGGTAATGCGAGATATAATAAGTGTCTTGTGTCGGTTACTACATATTTACTATATTGATTTGTACAAAAATGAAGCCGCAAGTCGTCCTCGCGATTTATTCTGAATCAATGTATTTTTATTCATGTTCAAAAGTGAATTTTGTTCACATCAGTGTTTTTTCAATTTCATTTCAATTTTACACTATTTATAATTTTTATCACTTCATTCACTAACTTTAGTTGATCAGTTTTTTTTTATGACTGTAATTAATCGCAGTATTAATTTATTTTATTTTCAAACAGGTGTACGTCATGGCGTGCCGTTAAAAAAAGATTACCTTATGTCTGTCGCGTTTGGGGTCAATCTTTAAATCTATTCGTACACTTAGGCACCAAGTCAAAAGAACCCACTATCTTTGTCTTTATAATATAATAAAGAAGATGGCTTTCAAATAATGGAATATGTATATATAAAGTATCAATTCGAAAGTGCAACATGTAAGTTAAAAAAATTGTCGTTAACGTGCTGTGTTGGTGTAGCATAATCGGTTAATACATTTCCCCTGACATAAAGAGATCCAGGTTCGATTCCCGGCAGCAACAAAAATATTTTTTAGATGGTTTTCAAATAATGGAATGATAGATGTGTTAATTTGAAAAAGTGTAACACATAGGTTTGAAAATTTGTCGTCAAAAGTACTGTAGCTGTAGCATAGTTGAATAATACATATTCCCCGGTTTGGAAAGAAATCCAGGTTCGAATCCCAGTAGCACAACAACAATATTTTTTGATAAAATTAATTTTATATATATTTATTTCTAATTAAAACATTTAATTAGTATTTAATATATCACAGACCTATGTTATGAATAATTACAACTTCACAATAAGAATGTCTTCTTAATAATATTTTTTTATATGTACATCTTTCTAATTAATACATTTATTTTGCATTAAAAATATTACAGACCTATATTCTAAAAAGTTGCAACTTCACAATAAGAATGTGTTCTCCATAAAATTTTTTTATTTACAATCATTAATTCATAGATCACAGATCGATTTTCTCTGTGTAAAGATAATTTTAAATATTACTCTACTTCTACTCCAGTTAGACAAATAATAGATAAAATTAGATAAATCAATTAGAAAAAAAAAATCTACAAATTCAACTTGATTCATCTAATTTGTATTAAATATTATAGGATTGTGTTCTAAACAACACAATAGAATTTGCTTTCATTAAAAATATAGAAATATATTAAATTGCCTGTCTTGTGGTTTTTAAATGTTTTTGAGGTGGGTAGGCGTTGAAGACGAATCTATCAAACTTTACAAGAAACAACACTAAAGAAATTGAAGCAAAGAAAAAAAACACAAATATCTGTCGGCTTTGCAGTAATTTGAAATGAATTATGTTACCAGCGAGAAGACAAGTTAAATATTTCCGATTATTTCATACAGCGCAATAAATATATTCTAATTTAATTAAATGTTCAAATGTATTTATATTATATTATTAATTGCCCATCGTTTGTCAGCTGTTTCAATAGGTGTATATGTTAAACATTTAATTTATTTTATATTTTTTTAATTGAAAAGTTTAGATAGAATACATATCACATCAATATTCTCACTATATTTATAAACTATATATATGAAAAACAGACATAACTTGGTCTTCGATGGGACGATAATATTATAGAATCCGACCACTTTCCAAGCATCTTTTCGTTAGGCCAAGCGAGTATGTCGCAGTATTTGATAATTCATTCTAGTCTTGATGATGATCGGTAATCAATCTGTTTCTCATTTAGCACTACACGAGTAGAGTAATAACATTGTTTCATTTATATCTATTCATTATGATGAAACTCTACTCAGTTAATTCGATTATATTAATAGTATAATCTGCTTCTCGATTAGGACAAATTTAAAACTTCTCTTCATCAATATACATTATTTGTTTTGTAAATAGATTAAAAACAAACGTCATTAAAATAACGCAACGTAATAATAGCAAACTGATAAAGTTCAATGGTGCACATTTTTCCAGTTTGAAATTCGAGAAATTCTACGCGATTTACATACTCTTTTAAGAGGGCTGATAGTTAAACTTTTTGTGTTCTTACTTAAGTGTCATCTAAATAATAAAGGTCGTTATTTGTTACGAAAATCTTGCTCTAGAGGAAAGTTATAATAGAAAGAGACGACAATAAAATTGTTGATTTTCTCGCATTCAAAACAAGTGTCAAAAACAACTCGTATCTGTACTTTTTTCCACGTTTTTTTCATTTTAATATTACGGAATGAAATAAAATGTGTGCTGTCATTTGAATTAATCCATCGAAAATTTAATAATTTATTGAAGTATCAAATTGATTCATATGAAATTACTCAAAGTACCGACATATATCTGACGCATAAATCAATGTTCTATATTTAAAATTATTATATCAGATGCAGTTTGTGATTTTGTTTAATATTATCGATTTAAAACACCGCGTTGTTATTTTGCAAGCTATTTTTTTCATAATTACGTAGTATGTTTAAAAGAAAACGATGTTATATGTATACGGAATATCCAATTGCGAGTCACATGCAAAATAACGTGCACACAATGTTTACTTTGCTCAAGAAAACGTCGCTTTTCCTTAAAATCATTTAATTTATGAAACTTGTAACCATATATTTTCGGCATTTTTAACGAACATTACGTGAGCGTGAATTTGACCGGCGGAATGAAACGAAAAAAAAGCTATAAAAATGACATATTAACAGGATCGATATAAATATTATTCATTAAAAAATTATTGTGTTTTTGAAATAATACCTGATATTAAATAGTAGTTGAAGCCTCAAAGCATGTGAATAAATATAATATATTATTTTTAATCATTCGCTTTCACTAAAACAAAATATTTTTAAAACGTCGAAAATTTGTAATTTTTAACATTTTGTTAGTGCCCTTCTGATGTAAATGAATAATAAAAACCCACATTTTCGTAATAATATGAATTATTATTAAAAGGGAAACTGACAGTATTTAATGAATATTTTATTTTTCGACAGTGAAAATCATTCAATTACGATATTTTAGTATTAGACATCTAATACCTAACATTAACTAACATAATAAATCATAACTGTGAAGTAGATGCTTACTGCTCACTGTAGTTATTTAATTCGATAAGACAACAAATATAAAAACTTAGTGATTGATTTAACTACGTATGTCTAATTATTATCATTATTAATATCCCATCGAGTAATTATATATTATTAACAGATTTATAACATAATTATTCTGTACGGCTCGTGAAGTTAAATTAACGTAATTTCTAGAAAGTTTATTTCTCATTAAAAAAATATTAAATTTTCATCCTTGTTTTTGAAAAATGTTTTATTCTATTGTTTTTTGATCAGTTTTTTTTTTAGCTGTATTCCATTTCCACAATTCTAATAATCGTCTTGTGCATTCTGTACTAATGTGACGCCCACAAGCCGTTCATAGTAGTTTTTTTTTAGCTGTATTCCATTTCCACAATTCTAATAATCGTCTTGTGCATTCTGTACTAATGTGACGCCCACAAGCCGTTCATAGTAGTTTTTTTTTCCATTTATATTTATGTACTTGGACTATTCACCTGAAATTAGTATTCAGTGTATAGTAACGTACTTATCGGCAGGCTCCATTTAAACTGCTTCCATCCGTGTTCTTACACAGGGCGGGTTCAGTGTAATTAAGTCTTTTAGCTCCGCCTTTCTGAAAATAGAAGGAAAATAAGGCACACAGAAAACCATCCATATTTAGAAAAATAGAATAAAAACTATTTATATTTAAGTAGAAAGCAATCACTTTGTGGTTTGACTTTTTTAATTAAATAAAATAACAATCACTTTGTATGAAACCACGAAATTTATTATACGTCAACCGGTTTCGCTTATCTCAAGCTTCATCAGGACTTATTTAAAACTAATCATAAATACAAAAAGAGTGAAAAAGATTTTTAAAGCAATTTAAAACAATTAAAACAATTTAGAAGCACTTGAAATAAAAAAGGCAATAAATAATGGTTCGCCAATTCTTAATAATCAAACTAATTTACCCATTAGCCCCATATTAGGTATGTTTCCTTCAAAATCAATTTAATATCCATCAACACTGTATTTTCCCATCCCTTAATGATCCTTTTATCTATATATGTATTTTATATTCTGTTTCCCTTGATGTTCCATTTAATTATATATCTATTCTGTCTGTCTCTTTCACATGTAATTTTATATTTTATCTCCCTCTTTATGTATATATAAGTGCACTCTTTTTATATTTATGATCAGTTTTAAATACGTCCTAATGAAGCTTGAGATAAGCGAAACCGGTTGACGTATAATAAATTTAGTGGTTTCATACACTAATACGTACAAGTGGCCTGCGTATCAACTTTATGGATTTAATCATTTCAAATTAAATAATATTTTGTTATAAATGAAATATATTTAAAGATTATTTTTTAAAGAAATGCTTCAACATTGAATCTTTCATTATAAAATTGATTAAAAACACGTATTTCTGTAGTTTTTGCAAAAAGATTCGAAAACTTTACACTAAATTGATTCTCCAGATAATAAAAACGTGGATCGTGTCCTGCCGTGTCGTGTCGTAATTGTCTACGAATAATAAGGCAAAATTATCTTCGAGTAGGTACATAATATGTAGTAGTAAAGGAATCTGTTAATTTTACACTATTAATTAAATATTAATCTTGGTAATATACAATTATTTATGAATGAATTAAAAAAATAACATAACAAATTAATGTAAATGCAATATACCCATTTATGGTTGACATTTAAATAATAATACATCTCTCGATCATTCGGGGAGAACACATAATATATTACACATTCATTCACTTAAATAACCTCTGTAATTTGAATAACAATGTTTACAAATATAATAATTTTGTTTATAAACAAAATAGTCCAAATTATCTGTGTTAATATAGAAAATACTTAAAATGTGAAGCTTATTTGATTTTAAATCACGATTTACACGACAAATTATTGTGAAATTCACCGTTTTATAGTAAACATGCCAAAAAGATAAAAATTAGCTATAAACAAAGTTTTTATCGGACATTGAGATGGAGGGTCATTCAAATAAAACGAGACACCGAAATTCTTTATGTACTAATCGTTTTAAATTACGCGATACGCAATACTTTGTAATATGTAGACAAACAAATTAATTTGAAATGTTGCTTTTCGTTTGAGTTGCGGCTAATTTTAAAAGTTAATAATTATAACATAAATGAGAGAGTGACTGGTCCACCATTTCGACACAGCATTTCTTCCAAGTTTCGCATAAGTTGTTTCTCTTGAAATGTTGGTGCGATTCAACGGATCATTTTCCATTATGTATAAAATGCAATTAATAAATAATGACGTAATTCTCCCAACTATCTCTGCACTTTCCAAATCGAACCCACACCCACAACCAAACTCGCCTTAAAAAACGGTAACTGTTTAAAAAGTCGCATATGTATCTTGTATAAACTTATATAATATATTATAACTTTTTAAAGTTGTAAAATATAATAAAATCTTTCATAAATTTGTTAAATACACACTCTTCTGTCCTGACACGCAATTCTAGCCTCATCCACAATCATACCTCTTCATACAAGCTCTTCGATTATTGAGGCAGAAAGGTTAACGTAGCGAAATTAGTAGAGCAATTATCTGACAAGGAAAAGTTCCGGGTTCGTGTCTCGGTGGAAACTAAATATTTTTTTCGATATATGTCTAATTAATTCATCTAATGTTCCCATTTTTTTTTCTTCAGGTGTGTAGTAGTTTGTATACATACAACTGGGTTGAACAGGTTACCCGAGAGTTAGAAATCTAAATTTGAATTTAAATTATGTAGGTACTCTATTTATTTTTACAAAAAAATATTTTCTAATCATATGCATTGAGGTTGTATTTGAAATAAAGTGGATCGATAATTTTTTTTAAACTTTTATTTTTAATTTTTAGTCTACATATTTTTGGTATTTGTTAAATATATTGCCCAACTTCTCAAATGCCCACAGCTTCATCGAATTTTTGACAAACAGATTTTTTTAAGAATCTCGATGTTTTTTAAACATGTCAAATGATACGTGCAAATTGTCTTAACATCTAAGAATTTAAAACTAGCAGCACTAATAATAAAGTTGTTTGTTTATATTACGCAACGGCGCTTCCAATCAATACATAACCTGCCACACACCTGTCTTTATTTTTTCGATCACGGTAATTGCACGAGATTTAATTTTTTAGATTACCTACCGCAATGATGTATAATTTATTGCAACAATAAATAAGTAGTAAGTAAAAAGGTAAAAAATCTATTATTTAACAAAATTAAACGTTTATGTTCGATTGCGTAGTATTACGTACTTGCTTAAATAATACGTCTCAACAATTAAATATTTATTACAAGAATAATACAACGTATATAACTAGTATCGAAGTAAAACGGTAACGCAGAAGAGAGCGCGCCTGGCGCTCATCACCCCTTTTATCCCATCAAACATACACACACACACATATAGACGTGCCGCCCCGGCGGCGGCGTGACACACACACACACACATATATATATATATATAATCTACTTTTACTACATTTTCAAATTGATACATCTGTCGTTCCATTATTTGAAAGCCATCTACTTTGTTTTTGCGGAACCTCAAATACCTTTGAGTACGTCAAAAGTACTGTCGCTGTAGCATAGTTGGATAATGCACAATTATTTTTCGATATAATTGATTTTATATGTATATCTTTCTATTTAATTAGTATTAAAAATATCACAGACCGTCTGTTCTGAATAAGTACAACTTCACAATAAGAGTGTGTTCTCCTTAATAATATTGAGAGTAATTAACCGGCAATTTTTTTAAGATTTATTTTATTTCTACATTTTTTGAATTACTTGAGGCAATTTTGAACAAGAATTTTATACAAACAAGTTTACTTTATAATTGACACTCTTAAAAGTAAAGTCGTGAATATGAAATCGTACCAATATTCTTTATTCTTGTGTTATTAAAAATAAAAGTAAATCAGATGGGCGCCGGAGGGATTGTAACTCCCAAGATTTATTATCAAAGGCAGCGCCCTAACCACCCGACTGCTTAAGCCAGACATGTGTAAATAAAATACATTACGTTATATTTCTTTATGAGAAATTCTACATCTTATCCTGTTTCTACGGTAATATTAATTGCATATTTTCTTTAAATGCCTTATACGAGTATTTAGTAAAGCAATATTGAGTAACTGCATAAATAATATCGTGACTCAGATTTATTTTTATATTTTGGCAATATTTTCCAATATACTGTTAAATAAAATGTATCACACCTTTGTACAACTCTTTTACAAATTAAATTAATCAACTAGAAAGATGTACAGAAAAAAATCTTTTTATCGATAAAATATTTAATTGCTACAGTGATTCGAACTTGAACCTCTCCCTATCTCACAATTTCGCTATGGAAATTGAATACATTTTCGACAAATTTTAAACTATTATTCCATTATTTTTAACAGTAATCAAATTTATAACGGTAAGAGATAAATATAGCACTAAAGATTTTTTCTGTAGGTATATTTTTCTAGTTAACTAATTAAATTTACTTTTATTAATATATTTGTCAATTCATTACATACAATAGGAAAAAATTAATAAACCTGCAATATACCCTAAGAAAGAAAAAATTAAACATGATCGACTTGGTGTTGGGGCAAACTGCTCGTGGCGTGGAGGGCGAGACTAACGAGTACTTCAGAAACAAGCAGTAAAAGAATTCTTGCATATCGTCTATTATTCCATTTTTAAAAGCAATAAACTTTATGTTGCGGTGAATCGCAAATACATAAAATTCAAACTTCACAACAAAAACGTGTTCTTAAAAAAAAACATATTTTATAATGCGGATTCGAATTAAAATTTGTTTAAAAATATTAGTATTTAAAACAAAAGATTTATACATATATCTAATCATTAAATTCTCATGTATATTCTATTTTATAAGTGCCATTTAAAGAAACTTAAATTTAAAGAAACAAAAGAAATTTTGGAAATTCTTCTAATTCTATAGTCGGAATTTCCAAATGAGAATAAGTATAAAAAAGATAAAATGAGAATAAATCCATCACATTTCATCTTTTGTGAACTAAACATGGAAAGTCCATTAGCCCTGACTACAAGAAATAAATTTACCTTGGCACAATTAAGAATATTTGGAAATACCACTCACTATGGGTTACTATTATCAGAGTAAAAATTATACAACCTTTCATGAATTTGTATGTTTTTTTCAAAATTTTATATTTACAATTAAATTCGGCGCATGTGTGTAAAATCTATGTACGATAGAGTGAGGAATGAATAGGAACAGATGGCGCCCGCAAAAGACCTGAAGTGACCAGATAAACCAAGCACTGGAAGACGACCCTGTTAGAACAACCGAAAAGCGTGCTTGAAAAGATATATGACAGTGGACGAGGTATGAGTGGTGTGTCAAGACAGAAGAGTGTGTCGTTCTATCCCATCTGGCTATCCCTTCTGACATCATTGTAGGTTAATTTGTTTTTTAAATTTTTTTTTTCTGAAATAAAATTCATTAGCAGATTTAATCCTAATAAATTAATTAATTGTCTCATGAATGATTTCACTGTCACATCAGAGATATCATTCTTATTCGGTACCATATATTTATGTAATGTTTATTTAATTTCTTAAAAGCAATATATATATAATGCACTATAACTTACAAATTTAAATAACTGAACGAGTTAAAGAATCTTTCATCATAATTATCATTCCTGACTCTACAACTCGGTCTGGCCACAGCAGGTACATTAATAAAATAAATCATTTATCCATAACGTCTTGTGATTCGGCCCAACTTCCAGACCTTTCCTTTCTGTCGTTACTGCAACGGACGAACGTTCTCCATCCCAATTTGACCGCGCTATTTGTTTCTTTGAAATGCGTTTGTCTAACATGTATATTAAAATTAAATTCTCTCGATTTATGCAGTAGTTCTTCCTTCAACACGCCACTTTTCGCCCAGGCGTGTGATTACCCATTTCTGGTGACAAATGGCCCCCGCTCCGGTGAACGCCAAGTGATCCCTGTCTCGCTGCAAGGAATGTCAAACTGTAGTTAGAATTTACTTAGAATTGAGGTATTTGAGTTCTTTTATATTCAGTCAGCTTCGTTTTAAAAAATACATGAATATTTTTTAAAGATGTAATAAATTGTATTAACTTATGACATTATAAATATTTTAAACTTTGCATCATTATAGCGAAATGGAAATTGTAAAAATTATAATACGAATATATGTAATATATAAGTCATGAAAAACAAAAGTAATAATGTAATGTTAGTTACGAACAAACACAAGTTCAGTAAACTAATAAATAAAGTTATCTGTGCATTACTAAAAAATTTGGAAAACAAATTAAATAATACATAATTACGCTAGCGTCTTCCGTGTACCAGTAAAATCTTTAGTTGTTTAGTTCTAAGTGCTAGTTTTCTGGATTATTCTTCATTTATTATTAGTACAATTGCTAGCCACTGTTATTAATCTATCATTCTACTCAAGCCATACAATATACCTACTGCACGGCATTACTAACCAGCGTGCCTAACATAAGAGACGCCCTTTTCGGACGGATAAAAGTATTAACAACTCACAAATACAACAATAATTCAATATAATAAGATGCACGTGAGATCATGATTGCGGAGTATGTCATCAGATTAAGAAATTAAAGGAATCTCAGGATTTATTAGGGTGTGGGTCTCCCGCTAGGGATGGCTGGGATAGACGATGCTGGGAGAGAAGTGGCTAGAGAGACCTAACAGAGCATTCTACTGGCTCTCCCTCGCACCTCTCGCGAACTGGTTAGGGTGAATTTCTGCCGGACTGTGACCGAGTTCTTTCGAGTTCGACTTCTGAATTTAATTTGATAACAAGTCTCGCGTCAAATTGTACAGATATGGCTCTGGTACGATGATACCGGAACCAACCTATGATGGGATTAAGATGTAATAAAAAAAGTAATATTAACGAATCGAAACAAGAGTAAACAACTCTCAAAACGATTCCGGGATAGGGTGTAAATAAAAAATAAATAATATAATAAGTGAAAACAATATATCGAAAAGTGTAAAAACGACAATTCAGGAAAAATAAAATAAAGCACTAGAATAATAGAGAAAAATTTCGCAATTTTGAGAAATGGAAAAAGTTGTAAAGTCTATGGGCTGATTATGCTTACCTGTATATTTTTTTTGCCAAATAGTCAATTACGCGCACACGTAATTGCCAAATAGTAATTTTAAACGTATGCACAATCTAATCTTGTGTCAATTCCTGAGAGTTAGAATAACAGTAATAACACGATGACCCAATAATGACGTCACCGATAATATAAACATTATTCATATCATTTGCAAATAGAATCGCTACGGATGCACCTTTTTATGAATATGATTTAAAATTTTGTTGCATCTTTGCTACTATATACTTGTAATTCTGTTTAAATAGTTTACGGGGCTAAATTCGTTAGTAAAAGTGCAATTATGTTAAAGGTTATGAAACGCTACAGCGCGTACATGACGCGACGACACTTTAAGTATAAAATACGCTAGGACGTACCAAGGGGAGTAAATCATCGAAAGGTTGTTCCATCACACCTCTCACCAATAACACTACAAAATTCACACTACAGCATAATACAGCAGTATAGCACGTTGATCGCTGAGGCCGATCACACCTTTGGATAAAATAAACTGCACTCAACTCGTTTGCCTAAATTCTACGAAAAAAAATTTTTTTTTCAGAAATAATGGAATTTCACAAACCTTGAACTAGATTTGTTTATATCTCCTTTTATCGAACATGTAAAACCCGTTTTTATTTTCTATATACGGTTTTATGGTCTATTCTGCCGTGTATATCTGACCTTTCTAGACGACTTTTTAATTTCTCATTATTACGTATAACACCCTAGACCGGCTTCTCAATTTCCTATTTGGACGTTGTCCTGTATATTTCCTACGCCGCATATCTGCCAACAGGATATTTCGTATCAATTGCAATCACTTTGTGATTATAAATTTACATAAATAACTGGACCAGGCAAATTTTTTGGTTATGTTGTTTAAAAGTCATTCCTATTCTTTATATACTGGATTAGATTTGGAAGCTGTGAAATGCATATCGGTGGCGACTCGTAATAGGAGCGTGCGCTCCATAACTAGAATTCCTGGGAAATAATTCAATCTGATGTGCGTAATTACTATTGCACTGTTGATACTTCGATTTATTTTGATTTATTTCCCAGAATTTGTAGTTATTCACACCATATTTAAAAATATATAGAGCGCATGGAGTTTAGCTGAATTCCTCTGATACGTATAACCATAAGAAATTTTAATCAAAAATCTCCCAAAAATATACACTCGACTAGATCCAGCGGTAAAACATTCTAACCGATTATCTGTTAATGATTTTGAGATCTTTATAAATGTATTTTTAATTCAAAATTAATCTTCGCTATCCGAGCTTTCACTCAGCGATTTGCTCGCAGCTCGGGTTGGAGCTTTAACTTCTTCAATAGTGTTGCTGATTTGTACGCAACAGCTGCCGGAGATCTATTAGCCCGGCACGGCAGTCGGGGGCGGCAACCGTCTTTAAATTAAGAATTCATGTTAAGCGACAGCCACGTAATGCGGCGCGTTGGACAAAGTCGCGACAGCGCATTGAAAAATATTAAATATTCCCATTCTTTTTCGTTGACTAAACGGCTGGAAGCGTGCCTTTTATCTAGAAGCGCCGTTCTTTATTTACTACGCCACGAAGTAAGAAAGTGGGAACGAGAATTTGTGGAGGAATTATGTTTGTACGCGAAAGTTATCGGCGCCGGCACGACTCGCTCGGTTCAATGCGAGACGATCCGTTCAGCACTCTCTAACTTACCATTATGTGGAGAAGTGTCATAAATTGTCGGAAAGGACAGTTTACTTAGTTCTTGTGTCTCTAGCCGAGCATAATTCGAATTAAAGAAACCTCAACTTTGGCGTACAATTTGACCAACAATACATCGCAATCATAATCGACAGATAACTGCTAATTTACATGCAAAAACTTCTTAAAATTTCAAATACACGTATGTCACAATTTATAAATCCATTCACACGTTCCGCAATAAACTTTAAGATTTAATGCTTTCAAATATATTTATTTTTCAATATATTTTGATTACCTGTCGGTCTCGATATGAAAATGTTAAACTGGCATTAAATAAAAGCGTTCACAGTAATAAATCACGCGCGTCTAACGTTTACTGCCAAATCAATAAATAATGTTTGAATTAAATTTGACATTTTAACGGAATTTTGAAAGTAAATAAACGCTGGACGATAAAACAAAACACCTTGAGTTTTTTCAAATTTCTTTGAATGTGAAAGAGTTATTTCAATTAAGAAAATGATTCATCAATCTGCACCGTGATCGGTACAATGCACGTGTTGTTCAATTTGTGTTTATATTAAGTCCGATACGTTTTTGGTCAAGTTTATTTTATGACTGGTTATTATATCCACCGACAAAGACCGCGATACAGATCGACTCGTGCCTATTTGTAATAATAATAATCCGTATGATTTCGCTTCGATCCATTTAATCGCTTTATTAGTATAAAAACGTTTTGTCATAACGTAATTTTTGTATTACAAATATAACATGAATATCATTTTCTTATTTTTACCTTTCGGTAAATAAAAAAATCTAGAGTTTAGGCTAATCTGACTTTATTAAAATCGATGAATATTTTTATTAAGTATTTAATAGAAAAAATATTCGTTTGAAGCTTCCAAGCCTGCTAAATCTTTATTATTTAATTTATAATTACCTAGTTACATAGAATTCAATTTCTTCAGAATTTAAAAATTTAATAAGTAAAATATATTTTTATTTGCAAACCTTGAACCCCTCAATGCATCTTTCAGTGGGATCATTTATTTCTTGCTTTTAGACTTATTCATTTAGGAAATTAAATCTACATACATACACACATAGTCAATTAAAATATAATAGAATAAATTCTACCACGTTTTATAAGAAATTGCTTACATTTGAGTATAGAGTTTTCAATTCTGTTTTAATACAATATAATGCATTATGTTTGAGGAGGCTTCACTGCAATTTGTATTATAATAATATTAGAAATAATGACGTTAAATTAATATATAACAAAATAATTTACTTTGACGTATTGACCGCACTTTATTCTCTTGTTAATTTCCTATAGTCACAGCTGTAATATGTTTATTTTATGTTGCTATGCGATAAGGACGGATGGAGATATGGAAATCACATATGAAGGATACTAGAATGATCACTACAAGCAACATAGTTTATTGGTTTAGAAAAATCGCATGGATTGGTATTTGTTATACTGACAAAAAATTTATTAAATAATTGTGGTCTAAGTCATGTTTCTTTCGTTTCGATATATTTAAAGGTTTGCGTTTGAATTGATTAAAAATATTTTTATATTACACAATACAATTTTTCATAACTTATTTAGTCTACTAGATTTATAATTTATTTCGTCATATAACTTTTACATCTAGCTTATAAGGAAATAATAAATTAAGATTTAAATGACTTACTCAATTAACAATACGTCGAAATACACTCAATATAATAACGCTTCATTTCTTCAAATTGTTACAGTTTATGTGACGCGTAATAATTGATAAACTCATTTTTTTCAATTTCTTGATAAATATCACTTTCATAATAATTAGTGTTACGCACAACAATAGCGGTCGCCCAGTTACGCCGCCGCCAGGGAACGCCCAGACGTCGCCGAACGCACTGAAAAGTGCGGGCTAGTCCGAGCGCTCCAATTTCGCCGGCGGTATTACTCCGCTTTGCTATATTCGTACAAATGCGAGGCTCGCAGGAGGCGATGTGTGCAGGAGAGAAGTAAAAGGCAGAGAGATGTTGCTCCGGAAGGCCGCCGACGAGAACTGGACTTCTCGGCAGCGGTACCCCCCCTATTTATTTCATGTATCAAGCAGACATGGCAAGCAGTGGTGGGGGTGGCTCACAACCCCCACCACTTGACCGCTGCTACGCGACCGCCGCCATGCGGCGGTCCTTCGAACTACAATACATCGGCCCGCTTGGTGCCACTGGACCGAATAAGAAAAGGCCCTTTTCAGGGCCGCTGAATCGTAACGATTCGTCCAGTGGAATTCCCGAGCCTGTCGTGAGGCGGAATCCTGTGTGCAACAATTAGCCCATTTATATATAATAATTCAACAGAAGGGTGGACGTATCAAGTGAATATGTATGTATTCTAGAATAATCTGTAGTTTTATTAAATTTCTTGTCTCAAGCGCTAAAAGTCACGTGTGAAAATGGGGTATTGAGAAATCATAACTTGAATGTTTTAAGATGAAAGACAAATCAGTTACGCTCAATACAGTTTTTTTGTTTATAGGTATCTAGTTCAAATATACTTTTGTTTAAAGTTTAAACGCTATCATTAATTTCTCTATTTTTTTTATATTTCAGCACGTTGAAATTTTGGCAATATAGAAGACTAGTTTGTAAGAAATATATAATTCGATTCAAAATGTTGACACTAAGTCTTTACCCTTCTAACAAGGGAGTTTAAGTAGTATGTATTGTGGTTGTAATTGTGACACACAGTAATAACTTATTTCAAATACCGGGTGAATATTATGTTCCAGGCCGATTTTGTTTGGCCGCCATTTTGTTTAACAGACATTTGTCAGTTTGATTTTGGTAGTCGTAGAGAATGGTTAATTGCATATTATGGCGTATCTAATACCTCAAAAACGTGTTGAAATGGCAAAGCCGTAATCAATAATGCTGATCGCTATCGTCACATGTTGGAAAACTTATTGGTGGCCGATTTGGGTCGATTGGTCATGCAACACATGTGGTTTCAACAGGACGGTGCCACCTCATACACATCCTGAGCTACACTTAAAATTTTTCGAGAAATTTTTTGTCATGTCAAAAATTGGTGATATCGACTGGCCTCCTCGATCACCTGATTTGACGGCTCCTGACTATTTTTTGTGGGGTTACTTGAAAAGAAAGTCTACGCCAATAAGCCAACAACAATTCCGATGCTACAGGACAATATTCGAAGTGAAATTGCTGAAATAACACGCGTAGTGTGCGAGAATACCGCTGCCGTATGCGACCACTTGGCTGATGTCATTTTATATACATAATTGTAATAAACCAAATAGTCGATAAATAAAAACCAAAATGTAAAATTATTTTTCATTTTTTAGTTATTCAAAAACAACATCGGCCAACATATGATTTGAGATTCAAAACCTCGTAAACGTTGCTATTGTCGTGTACCTACTCCACCTAGGTAAAAATAAAATAGCCTTAATGCTGAACGATGTCACTGAACAAGTGTTTTGGCGGGTATAAAAAACGTAACTTTAAAGATAAATAATGTTTATGTGGAGAGTTAATGCTTATCTACTAATGCAGAGAGAAATAAATCGATAAAAAACATAATTAATGAAAAATATCAAAATGTTTTCATTATTTGCCGTTTTATATTCACATCTTCAAACGAAACAAAGTTTTAAATGTAATGCAGTTTGCTTAGATGTGACTTTCGTAGAACTAGCGCCTGCGGAGGGTCAATATGAAATGAAATGTTACGTGTTGCGACATTTCCATCATCAATGTATTTGTAACATGTCACCCTTAAGTGCGTACAGTGGAACGACCAACGTTCGTGATTGGCAATTAACAACGTCCATCTCTGATTCGATTGTTAAAGGGGGGAGGGATAAGGGCTGAGCCCTCTTGTCTCCGACATATGAGGTAACAACAATGGCGTAAGATTTTTTGGGGGACCCTATTCGGAGAACATGGTGAAATTGTTTTTTTTTTTAATTTCGGGAAATTATGATTTTGTATAGAGTAGTAGCAAAGATGGTTTTTTTTTATAAAATATGTATATTTTTATTTTACGTTTGATTTTATTGAACTTTTTTAAATTTTATTTTTATTTTATTGAATATATTGTTCGATAGAGTCAAGAACAGGGTAAATAAGTAGAATGGGACGAAGATGATGGGGATCAGATGAGGGATCATATAGGCCGAGAGAATTTATAGAAGAGTTTGGGATGGAAATTAATTAAAAATATAATTTATAAGATAAATCGTGTATGTGTTGTTTAAGTGAGGGTGTATTTTAGTCTGTGAATGATTATGTTTCTGACAAACCAGGGTGAGTTTGTGATTCCTGAGGGTATAGTTTTATTTTGGAATTTATTTATTTAGTTATTTCCATCAACGCCCTTGTGGGCTTTTACATAAGAATACATATTTAATTTAAATATATCACTACATTTTTAATTGATATTTCAATATGACAGTTTAAATAAAACGTAAAAAAAATAAAAACTAAGTATAATTTACATACAAATTCCTGCAACGAAAAATGTTAACGAAATTCAACTTGTTACTAAGCCGATGCATCCGCGATATTGGATAGTTAACAGCATAATTATTTATATGTGTACCTAACATTTCTGTGTTACTTGAACCTTGGATGGGGCTCGCGTATGTGGATATAGGGCGGATGATTACTTTGTACAAGAGTAATTTGTTTTGTGAACTGTAGGAATTAACAATTTCCATCGATCGATGACCTGATATTAATTTATGGTCGTTAAAATTCATAGCGGATTGATTTTTTAACCTTAACAAATATGTAATTAGGTTTTATTTAGTCTCTTATTCCTTGTACATTCATAGTGATCATTAATTTCTATAGACTAAAATATGCAAGAATTCTTTTCTTGCTTGTTTCTGAAATATTCTTTAGAACACTACACCGCGAAAGTCGGTAATAAATTGACAAATATATTAATAATAGTAAATTTAATTAATTAACAGAAAAAATCTTTAGTGCTACATTTTTCTCCTAGCGTGTTGGATAATTTTTAAAAATGGAATAATAAATGTATTAAAAAGTTGCCGAAAATGATTATTTTTAAAAATGGAATAATAAATGTATTAAAGAGTTGCCGAAAATGATTATTTTTAAAAATGGAATAATAAATGTATTCAAAAGTTGCTGAAAATGATTATTTTTAAAAATGGAATAATAAATGTATTCAAAAGTTGCCGAAAATGATTATTTTTAAAAATGGAATAATAAATGTATTCAAAAGTTGCCGAAAATGATTATTTTTAAAAATGGAATAATAAATGTATTCAAAAGTTGCCGAAAATGATTATTTTTAAAAATGGAATAATAAATGTATTCAAAAGTTGCCAAAAATGATTATTTTTAAAAATGGAATAATAAATGTATTAAAAAGTTGCCGAAAATGATTATTTTTAAAAATGAAATAATAAATGTATTCAAAAGTTGCCGAAAATGATTATTTTTAAAAATGGAATAATAAATGTATTCAAAAGTTGCCGAAAATGATTATTTTTAAAAATGGAATAATAAATGTATTCAAAAGTTGCCGAAAATGATTATTTTTAAAAATGGAATAATAAATGTATTCAAAAGTTGCCGAAAATGATTATTTTTAAAAATGGAATAATAAATGTATTCAAAAGATGTCGAAAATGTATTCGATTGATATACCGAAAGTGTTGAATGCGCCTCCCCGGAAAGGAAGAGGTCCAGGTTTATATTTCGGTAGCAAATAAATATTTTTTTTGATAGACAGATTTTTTTCTGCGCGTCTTTCTAGTTGATTAATTTAATTTGTATTAAAATAGCACAGAACTACTACAATCTATCACAGAACTACTACAATAGAATATGTTGAAGTTTTTCCATCAGGTTTATTTCTATTCTTCTCGAGAGCCAGCTGAGTTTTAGAATCTTCCGAGAGAGGGAATTAAAAGTGTTGTTGCACTGTATTGAATATAATTTGTCTAATTTCCCGCAAATTTCCAAGTCACCCACCGCTAAGCGACGAAAAATAATTGTACCTAATAAACGGTGCGCGCCGAGAGAAACAAAAAGTGTAAGGAAGGTGACAGGAGCCCCTCGCCTCTCCGTAGTGTAAGGCGACAAATTACTTCAAAATAAATTTAGATACAAATAAATCGCATAGGTAAGCGGGAGGCGGCGAGAGACACCCCGACCCCGCGCCCCCAGCCCGCCGCTCCGAAGCGGCGGTACAACGGTACGAAGTGTTAAAGTGTCACATAAATTATAGGAAAAAACCTCGTTCTGGCGCGTGTAATTGTCCCGTTGACGCGCCCGCATTTTTGGGTTCGAATCTCCGTAGATCCTCTCCGAAATCTTCCGTAGAGGATTAATTTGAATGTGATTTCCTCCAACGTGACCGCCGTTAAATATTTATTTATTTATTATTTTATTGTATGTACGCAATAATTTGAATTAGCACATTTCTTCTTCTCCTTTGTTGTGCTCTTGGCAAAGCTGCCGTGTTCGTCGTGACAATAACGACACCGCAGCCAAAAATTTATTTCAAATCAGATCTATCTAGTCAGTGATCTTTCGCAGATCTCTCGACTCTGTCCTGAATTAACAGCCTCTTCGTTGCATCCAGCTTGTAGCTTTTCATAAATGAATTAAATTAATTATATAATTACGCTCTTTCAGGAAATGTCCATAATTCCTGTGGCGACGTCAGCCGACCAGCTCCAACCAAAAGAGGAACCTGTCTACGCAACCACGGGCATGGGTGACGCTTTGGCTCACACTGGTGAGTTCACTTATTAATCGATAATTCGCTAAATTTACCATTTAAATTCACAAAAAAATTGCTCAAATAACGTGACGATAATATGGATATTTGGGATGTACTCGTCATTATATTATTTTTATTTTTTTAATTTACTCTAGACCCACAAAACGTCTTGATATACAGATACGTTTGTATCCATTTGTTACATTTAATAAACTCAAAAACATAACTATTATTCAGTCACCGTTAAAACATTTCATATCATTCTTACAGGTAAGACAGGTTATTATCGATAAATCATTTTTTAATATTTTTTCTAAATTTTGTAAAAACCCAGGTAGTTTATTTTTTATTGTAGGAAAAACAAATTTTATTGTCCTCGATCCATACTTATTGCTGATTTTGAGAATCGTTAGATTCGTAATTGAGTAACAATAATAATAATGCATTTCACGCAGTCTTCATTCCTGGTAAACTTAAGGTACGTGTCCACGGAAGGAGACAATCTCAGAAGTTTAGTTGAGATACATTTCAATACCGTGTACACGTGATGAGGTTTTGTTCCGGAGATAAATTCAGAGACAAAAACTTAACCCATTGTACACGGCGTTCATTCTCACAGCGAAATTTGATACGTACACATAAACGTCATCTAAAACTACTATTGATCCCTATAACTATCTATTCAGAAAGTTAAATATAAGTCGTTGAACATTAACATAAGGCGTTAAATTACAAACATTTATTGCATTCTAACTGCTACTGGGGAGATTTAAAATTACCCAAATGACGTACCTGACGACAATGACATTTGACGTTTAACATTTAACATACGAGCATGAAATAAGGCGCGAGACGGTGAATCTCTGAGACACGGTGAATACGAAAGCCGAGAGTTGTCTCCAAACCATATCTCATGGGAGCGAAATCCGTGTCTTGAATCGAAAATCTCTTTTGTGAACATGGACCAATCACTAGAGTTTTAAATCATCTGGAATGATTGTATCTGATGTCTACTATACACGCATTTCAAGTTATTTTTACCAACTGTTTTGATGAGGATATATCTAGAACAACAGCATAAGATAAAAAATATATTATTGATGCATAAAATAACTTCTAGAATCTCGAGATTAAACCCATTATGTGGTAACTGCTTCGTATCTGTATGAGGTTTAATACTTCTGTAAATCTTATTAAGTTTAACATAATCATGTTGCAACATTTATAACTGATTGTTCACAAATTTGTCTTCAGTAATTAAATGTCGATACTTTCTTTGAAACCACGGGCGTCCCATAAAAATACCTACTTAGTTTTATATTAAATAATTGGTGCATAATAAAATGACTTGATCGCAGTAGATATATGAAATAAAATAAAATATTCACAATATATATATATATATATATTACACTTTTTCAAATTAATACATCTATTATTTAAAAGCCATTTACGTTGTTTTTACGGAATCTCAAATACATATATACAATTAATATATTAAATTAGTATGTAAAACATCACAGACCTATGTTCTGAATAATTACAACTTCACAATAATAATGTGTTCTTAATAATATATAAGTTGGATCAATGTGTCCAAAATTTAATAAAAAATTAATTGTTAATTAATTCTAGCGTCTGCTATCGGTTTACTCAAAGGTATTTGAGATTCCGTTAAAACAATGTAGATGGCTTTCAAATAATGGAACGATAGATGAATTATAAAAAGTGTAACACATATATTCGAAAATTTGTCGACAAAAATACCGACGCTGTAGCATAGTTGGTAATGCACCTTCCCCGGATTGAAGAAGCGATCCAGGTTCGAATTCCGGTAGCGCAATATCAATATTTTTTGATAAAATTGATTTTATATGTACATCTTTATAAATAATACATTTAATTAGTATTTAATATTTTTGTTATAAAAGTTGTGCACCATTTACAATATTCTCTTTTTTAAATTTTATCATAAATATTAATATGTCATACTTATAAAGATACAAATAAAAAATCAACTCCTTAAAATATTCCAAAGGCAAAATGATGTCTCACTAATAAGGTAACATGTTACATGAAGATGAAATTTGACGACATTATATAGTATCACTATAGTTTAATAGATTAAAGCTGTCTACAGACAATAGAAATATAAAGTTTCAGGTTTGAGTCCCAGCAGTGACTATATTTTTTTCGATAAATAGGTTTTTATTCTTATTAATTCTTTAATGCATATTTTTGATTCGTTTAATATTTGAAGTATATAGAAATTTCTTATGCCTTAAAATATTTTTAACTACAACTAGAAACCTCTACAAAACTACAGAAATCCCTTATCACATTTCTTTAACAATGCATAATGTAGTGTACTTTGTCTTTATTTCCAGTAAGGAAAAACAAAATATTAGTAATATGTACCTACACCTAGGGCTATCTTAAATTGGTATGATTATCGTCAGAATGTTATTAAACGCATAAACATGAAAGATGTACTGAACTTAAAGAAATTTAATTATATGAATCTAAAAGTTATTCAAAACAGTTGCAACAAATATTATATATGGGTGACATCTATTACATAATGCGCAAAAATTGTAAATAAACATTAATATCAATTAATAAGACTTCTTTGGTATTTTTATAAACTACTTTAAAGGACAAAAGGATGTGCAACAATATTATTAGATAACATAATCTGCATTATATGAATATATATATACTCTAAAATTAACGATTTTTTAAAATTCGTAATATAAATCGTAATTAACTGTTAACTTTGTCAATACAGCTTTGAAGTCAAATGCAATTTTATAAATATTGTGCTTAAGAACTAATTAAGATATTTAGAAAATTAAAATCAAAGAAAGAGGTGGAGTTTTAAGAGAGAGTTATTTCTTGGGAAAATTGTGCATGAGTCGAATGATCAGTTAATTAATTGATAAAACTTTTAATTTAAAATGTACATATTATGATTAATTTTCTATTAGATCCTAACCAATTATTGAATATAAATTACTAATGTCAAATAATATTAACTAAACATGTTCAATTTCGAATGACACACCTCCACTGCTAGATGCATACTATAGCAGTTCACTGTGACCTGTCAACGGCCGTAAATCTTGAAGAAGTGCCGTGCCGTCCGCCTGGGGTTTTATGCTCGTATTTTTGTAGCGGTATCATGTTCACACTGGCTCTTCATACAAACTCACGACTTACTAATCGTTCGTCTGTTCACACAATTAGTTCATGTGAATTTTTAATTTCATTTTCACATTTTGTCCAAGAAATGTGTCAATTTACAATACCACATACTAAAAAAATATTATTCAAAGTTTACTGTTGGATTATTCAGGTGGTAGTCGATTATGAGTTGTACGGCTCGTCAAAACTGTTCAGAAATTTTTGGAATGCCAAACTTCGGTGGAATGGAAATTAATAGTTCAAATAACTATGTATTTAATAATTCATTTCAGTGTTGTATTCTACAACCAATACAATTTTAATATTATTCTATCTCAAAAATTAACCGAAATTACCTACTCACCTTACATATTAGGGGTACCAAAAAAGAATGTCGTTTTTTTAAATGAAAGATTTGAATGCTTAATAAAAATAAAAATTAATTATTTCCACCGCTAAAGGGTCTGAAATCGCAATACAATTGGGCATATATCGTTTATCCAGGTTTGATAGCTTCAAAGTGAATAATGCTCTTGCAGTCCCACCATCAGAAACAATGATTTTTTTTCGTTGTGAGGACGGGCTTAGCGGTGGGTTTCGATACCTGACCTTTCGAAAGCCATTGCTTTTTGTCCTTGGTTCGAGTACAATACCCATTCCAGTTATCAGATGTTGTAAAAATGGTGTTTCTGATTCTATTTCCAAAAGTGGTATATGTATGAGTGTAAAGGTGGTATGGTTCACGTGCGTATATTCGATTGCCTAGGTGTTCGTGCGGTATCCATTTCCTTGTCTCCTAACCTTGCCGATTTTTAAAAATATAGTTGAACGCTTGACCATGAGTATCCGAGTTTGTCCGCGATTTTTTGAATAGATAAAGTTTGATTGTTTTCAATTTCGGCTGTCAGTATGACGTCATCCACTTTAATAGGGCTTCCACTTCCAGGGCTATTTTTTATATTAAAATTTCGTGAACCATCTTGCGAATATCCAAAGCATCTCCCACTACGTCACAAATATTTTAGTGGCGCTCATTTCTGTCTCTTTCTTCAAGAAATGATATAACATCAAATTTCGAATAAATTCTTATTTTGGTACAAATTGGTCCATTGTAAGTAAATAGAGTTGTTTATTTTCAGTTTTATAAATAACAATTCATTCTTGATATGTATAGTCATCAGAATAACACAAAACACGTCGTGTAAGGGCGACAGTCAAAACACAACTAATTGTTGAAAACGATAAACGAAAAAAATGATATTCTTTTTTAGTACACCTTTTACTTCCCATTCTTATAAAACATAGCGTACACCTACGACTTTCTGTCGTAATGACGAGGTCTATAGAGATAATATTCAGTCATCGGTGTGTCATATATTAACAACAAAACTGTCGTACAACCTAAGAGTATTTTAATAGTCTGCGACTATTGGATAATACACGATAAGATAAATCTCAGTAGCTACTATATACGAGATTTTTATTTGGAAATGAACCCAGAGATCAGCTTGAGATTGAAATAAAATTTTGGCAGAAAGTGACAAAAACTCAAACCCGCGAACGAATCATCAATGGTCAATGGATTGACGTTTGTCGTACAACGAGTGTAAGTAAGGTACGCGACATCGAATCTCTGAGATTTGATATGTACACGGTGGACTACAAAAGCCGAGATTTGTCTAAAGAATATCATGGGGGCGTAGTCCCTGTCTCAGAAATTGTTAGAAATCTCATCCGCGTACTCGGATCATAAAACTGTTATATTCATTATTAAAATATTCATTTAATTGATATAGATTAAATTAATTGCAATATTTTTTTTATCTTTTTTTAAAATTCAGTTTAAATGTATATCTATATACATATAAAATCAATTTTATCGAGAAATATTGTTTTTACTACCGGGATTGGAACCTGGATCTCTTCCTATCCTGGGAAATTGTATTGTAAATTGACGACAAATTTTCGAACCTATATGTTACACTTTTCAAATTAATACATCTATCGTTCCATATTCTTTATTTGCTCATTTACTCAAATACCTTTGAGTAATTGAATAATCCGATAGGAGTCGCCAGAATCAATAATTCATTTTTATTAAATTTTGGACACATTGATACAACTGGTATATTATTAATGAGAACACATTCTTATTGTGAAGTTGTAATTATTCAGAACATAGGTTTTTGTCGTCAATGCACTGTGCTGGTGTGGCATGATCGGTTAATGCAATTTAGTATAGTAAGAGATCCAGATTCGAATCCCGGAAACGACAATAATATTTTTTGATAATTTTGATAAAGTTGATTTTATGTGTATATCTTTCTGATTAATACATTTAATTAGTATTTAAAATATCACAGATCTATGATTCGAATAATTCAACTTCACAATAAGAATCCTTAATATTATATCAATTTATTTTTATATTAACTCTTACTCTAACATCCTCAAGAAGTAAATTATGTTTTCCGAAACCGGTTAATGTTTTAAATGACTCATTAAGTGGTTTTAATAAACAAATTTAAATAATCTATAAAAATGAACATAATAAACCACAAAGTTCAGTTTGCAAATATTAATAATAATATTATTATTGTTATTATATTCTAAAAAACATTCTGCGAAAATCTTTAATTGTGAAAATTAAGAATTGCTTAGGTAATGTTAAAAGTTACGCGGGTTGTCAAATGCTTACTCATTACTGATCTGATATTTCGCTCGTATCTTTCCTGGGTATTGTTCTGCTGCCCTCTTCGAAAAAGTTAATCGAAGTGTGTATTAATGATTTTAATCTAATCCAAATATAATATTTAATGTCAAAATTCCTTCGTGAATTCATCATAACTTTTTACTGATTGTGGGGACCTCGAGCAATAAAAGATTTGACGCAAATAATTCTATTTTAATTCCGAGTTTTGCGCGATGTGAATCTGTGTGCGTTTTCATATTATTTACTCGGCCCCCTGATGACCGATGGAGTTCTCGCGAAAATAGGAAAATGTTCTTATGGGTACGTAAAATGTTTTATGCCCGTAATAAAATAATGAATGAATTGTTCCGCAGAACAGCTGCGGGCGTACCAGGAATAATCCGATTCCAATAGTTCGAAGCCTATAATCGCCTATTGTAGTATTTAATTCCGAGGGGGGGTTGCCGGATTTCGATTGCAACTAGACTTCAAGTTTCGTGAACGTTTAAAGAAATGTTAAAAATCGACGAATTCTCAATGCTTTTGGTATGACGATGTTAGATTTATAAAAATTTGGTTATCTATAATAGAACCTGTCGCGTATTTTTAAATATTCTTTTCAAATAAGTGTTCGTATTATTCAATTAAAAAATGAAATTGTAAATCTTTTTAATTTCACCCATAATTGATTTGAAGAATTAAAAAATTCTTTAGTAATAATCATTTTAATATAAAATAAATATCAGAAATTTCATAGAGATAAAGATATTTTTTTAAATTATATTTAATGGAAAATATATATGGAAATATGGGGTAATTACTGGGCTTACGATCTGCCTTCCGGCTGGCTTAAGTGATCACTTTATATATATATATATATATATATATATATATATATACGTTCGCCGATTTTCACCCCTCAATCTCCACATTTATCAAATTTTTCAAAGTTGTATATATGTTAGAATGTATTGACACCTCGAGTATATAAAAAAGATACGATTATAATTGCAAATCCTCGACACTATAATAAATGAATAAAAGGTAATATTATAATATTATGTCGTACCTCACTATTCGACTTCAACGACTCAATTAACCGACGCCGGCGCCGATATTCTACACGATGTGCCAGCGCATACTAATTTCTAGGTTATGCACTCAGTTTGCGTTACACGAGCGGTGTTGCCTTGACAATATATCCCTGTTGAGTTAATTTCAACCTTAACTGGTACCCAACGCTAAAATAGCACAGAGGCCTAGAATTGTGTTAATTGTACCTAAAACGTTATTTTTTACATTAGTATGTGTGTAAGGTGCATTGCCGTTGAGCTATTAAGGCGTACACAATCTATAATAAATAAATAAATATTTTTTTATTTAATAGACCTAGTAAATATATTATTTTAAAATTATGCATATATTGGTTCGTTTCTCGACCACATTTGGTGGAACCAATTACCGACGATTAACGGGGTGTGACTGTAACATCGAAACTAAGTCGAAGCAATATTGAAAAAAAAAACAGTTTTATTTCTGTGTATTTGTAAGTACATACTGTCATCAAACTTAACCAATCAAACTTTTTTCCAATTGTTTCGAAACATCGCACTCTGAAACCGAATGAAATGATTTATAAATTTGAATTATTTATTCTAATTCGAAAAATCGTATATCAATTAGGATCAAATGACACAGAATCCTATGAGCACTATCTGCGAGTGAAGACTAACTGCGAGTCAGTTTGCTAATGTAATGGATTTCTCAGAATATAACTGTCAATCCGGGCGGTCCTGTTTATTCCATTGTTGTATTCAATTCTTATATTACCACAAATTACAATCTCAATGTTATCGAATCTCTCAGAAGCATGCATTTTAAATAATACTTATCATTCTCCTCGGAACGGACTTCAAGCACGCTTATATTTATGTTTTAAATTAGTGAAATATAAGATAATAAATCATAATTTTCTCTCAAAAAGCTCCTCAAAATTAGCCCTGTTACTACTGCAGCTGGCTCGAGCTATATGTTACCGGGGCCGAGGTGTTATTTCCCGTAATAAAATTGTGAATTATTGTGATCGATTTAAAGTTACTGTACGAAGCAGCTAAACCTTTTGAAAATATGCATTTATCAAACTGCGCTCGAAGCAAAAGATTAACGGTGTACCTATTTCATAACTGCCTTAATTGATAGAATTCAAAAACGAATATAATTTTAACATATAAAAAATATTAATGTTTTGGGTTATATTTAATATTAAAATTTATCTCGTTATTAATGTTGCGTATGTACATATCAGGGGCGGTCGCTTCATATGTGCTTTGGATGCTCCGCATCCTTAGTGTTCTATAGTCAAAAAGCTTTGGACATTTTGTTTCTAGTCGAAAACAGCACTACTAAAAATAAATTCATCCTTTAGAGACCAGTCATAACACACACTACGACACGGCGCACGCATGGAGCGAGTCTAAATACATATATGTACTTATATTCTCAAATTTAGAACATCTATGAATTGCGTATAAACATACAGATATCAACAATAGTGGATTATGTTATTCGTTCCGTATCCACAAAGTTTCAAAGTATTCGATATTCATTCAACATTAGTTATCAGCATCCGACATACAAAAAACGACTTTAATGCTTATGAGTATAATGCACAAAATAGCATACATATTACGAAGCGAGCAGATTGTTTTGCTGAATATGTTTGTGTGACACATTTTGACAGTTTGGCTTGAATACTGGAAGCCGAATTATTGAAACATCGAATATCCTTCGATTATATTATTATTATTGTACACGGCCTATTCATGCGTTAACATAATTAGTAAAATAACAGAAAATTCCATCAAAAGTGCAATACACAAAGAAAAAATTACATAATGTCAACGTGTTTTTTCATAATCAAAATTAAAAATAAATATAAACTGTGAAATAAATCAATTTATCCGTCACCATTGAGTTGAGACACAAAAAATTGTAATAATATAGTCCTATAAAGAGTTAAATTTACAGCAAAAATGTCCACTACCTCCGCATATTCATTTCCCAAATAATGCATTCTGGGGACTGCGGAGTTAGCTAATGCATGAGTTTTGACATTACCATTGTAATAGAACAATGAATTTCGTGCGTGAAAGTAAAGCAGGCCAACAATCTGGGAGCAGTCTATAATACCATTGATGATCCTGTATAGAAATATAAGATCGGTCATCGTACGTCTCACTGATAATTTTAACAATTTCAAACGACTATGGAGATAATCATAATTGATATCCACAGAGCGTATATTTAATTTAAAATTAATGAATCTTAGAAACTTTCTTTGGATTCTTTCAACCGCCGTCAAGTGAACAATGAAGTATGGCGACCACACGACCGAATTATATTCTACCCGAAGTATGACTAGAGAAGTGTAGAGGACTTTATACGTGTGCAAGTCTGAAAAGTTTTTTGCAGTCCGCAAAACAAATCCCAACATTTCGAGACCTTTATAAATTATCGAATCAATGTGGGGAATTATTGATAATTTATTGTCAAATATTACACCCAGATCATTGATCTCTTTAACTGATCATCCAGCATCCCTTCTACATAAAGTCACCGACCGCCACTGGTACATATCTTTTATATATATATATATATTATTACTACTATACATATGTATATAAATGTTTATTAAACAGGTCCATTAACGGAGTGGAATGATCAAGGGTGTCTAGGAGTCAAGGACTGCCATAATCTTTCCGATTAGGAGAATAAACAATATAATTGATCCAGATTGCGATGGTTATATATCAATTTTAATTTAATAGTACGAAAATGATTTGAACAATCTCATTTTCCACCATGACTCTGAGAGCTCATTAGATTTCAGGGTTCAAGTACTGACGACAGAAAGATCAGAAAAATCTCATAATAGGTAACATTAAGCATCTACAGCATGCCGATTTACCCCTCAGCTGTTTGGTAGATTAAATTATGCGATTTTATTCTCTATGCCGCGCATCGGTAGAACATTGTTGTTTGAAAAAATATATATATTGGACACACGTAACAATGGAAACTAGCAGAAAAGCAATCGGCTTTCTTTGATAGCCTATTTTTATTTTGTATAAAACCATTTTGAACTGTAATGTTATAATGGTCGGGTAATCTTATCCAAGAATTATTATATCAGTTTTTGGGAAATATTAAACTGTGGATAGATATTTTTGTAGTATATAAAATATATATATATATATGTATATAAAAGAGAAAACATTTAAGTAATCTTAACTTAAAGATAATAAACTTAACTTAAAGATAAGACACGTTCGACATGCTCGCTACTTGTTTATTTTTTCTTTTACTGCCAATGATACTAACATAGTATATGCATAGGATACAGTGGGTCCGATATATACGTACGTTAGCGCACTAGAATATACACTACAGTTAGTTACATTAAAATAGGTAAAGAAAATATAAAGTAAAATAGGTTTAAAAAAAACCGAAAAGGTGAAAATAAAACGCAAGATTTAAACTAAATATAATATGTATTGCGAAAATTACTATAACGCAATTTTCGTGGCGGATTTTATTGAGTACTGTAGGTTCTATAATAAGAATAAAAACTAATTGCACCCCAATGGAAGAGAAGAGAAAAATCTGGTTTTAAATAAAAAAATTTTAACCTTTTCCCTACGGTACTAAAATAAAAACGCGCGTTCAGATGCTGTAAACTCAGGGTACATGTAGATCTTTGAGATTTTTAAGTCGGATAAATATTCATATTTTACATTTATTACCTATCATTAAAATAATAGTTGACGTATATATTACATATATAACGTTAACATATATTACACATATCAATTATTGTGTAATAGTGCTAAAAATGATAAAAAAAACAATGATCATCACGAACGACAGCATAAAGACGAATAAGACACGTCTAACTCGGCAAGCGCACGCTCTGCTACTAAAGTGGCGATTGACATTCGGCGCCCCGCGCACAGCGCCGTCCGCACCACTCCGCACCACTCCGCATGTACACACGTGTAGACAAATTCTCGCCAGGTTCATCCAGAAAACATTTTTTATTGTTTTATCCAATACATAAATATATTACGGAGGAATACCTAAATTATGAACTCTGTATTTAGTATATTTACAGAGATATTCACATAATTAACGGCGATGTCAACTCAGTTTACATCATCGTAGAGGAAAGGTTAATAAGGAACTCATTAGCAAGGCTACTTGTTCGACTATCTTGCACTGAAGCGATACAAAATAATACATTACTCTACCTCTGGTTATTCCAAGATCCAGATACGAATCGCAAGAGCAAATTGGCTGATGCTGATAATTACCCTCTCAGATACTAATATAAATATTTTAATAAATTGTTAATTATTTTTTTATTAAGGAGAACACATTTTTATAGTGAAGTTGTAATTATTCAGAACATAGGTCTGTGATATTTTAAATATCCCGGTAGCGCAAAAACAATATTTTTCGATATGTACTTACTTACTTACTTACCATCACACCGTTTCCACGGGGGTAGGCAGAGAGGATGGAGCGCCACACTATTCTGTCCTGACACACAATTCTCGCCTCATCCACATTCATACATCTTCTCATACAAGCTCGCCGATTGTTGAGGCTTCTAACAGAACCATCCTCCATTATATGGTTTACCTGGTCGTGCCAAATCTTCCGCGGACGTCCTCTATTTCTGGTGCCATTAACACTTGCATCATATATCTTTCTTACCATTCTCTCCTCATTCATCCGTTCCATATGACCGAACCACCTGAGTGATCCTTTTTTAATCTTACTCACCATACTAACTTCAGCTTTACATTCTTTCCTTATTTCTTCATTCTTTACTCTGTCATAAATAGATTTGCCACAAATACGTCTAAGTGATCTCATTTCCACTGCATTCAGTCTACTTTCGTTCCTTTTCTGCCAGCTCTAGGCCTCACTTCCATACATCACTGTCGGTACCAGGATTCCACTGTGATTTGTATATATTTATAATTAATACATTAAATTAGTATTTAATTATTTTTTTAATCAAATTCAATCGACGCTTTGATTTGCTCGGTATCTTATTTGTGAAATTTCATTCAAATAATATTCTTGTACCGCATATATTTCAATACAAAATGTTGTTGATTTTAAGTCAAGACAGATGTCAGACAAACACACATCCCGAATAAATAAAGCACATTTAGTGCTAAGTTAATCCGGATTTTTTTTATCCATTTCGACGTTGATTTAAAACTTCGCGGCTTTTGCCAAATGATGGTCATCTACTGACTCCGATTACCGAGACCTAGTTTTTCGTCATTTAATATTATTTCTGATTAATATTTTGATGGGGTATCATTTTACAAACATTTCATCAAATTATTAAATAATTTTGCTAGCTCAACTACTGACAAGGTTTTTTTTTTTTTGATTCTCTGCCGTATTTTGCAGCTCGAAGTAGGAAAATTCGATAAATAAAATATTATTGTATATTTATTTAAAAATTCCACAGCTAACAGAAAAAATGTATCGTTGAAAATACAGCGAGAATTTTTGTGATAGATCTACTAAGTGGGCACTAAGTACCAAATAAATTATCGAAGTATAATTACAACATATTATTTTTAAAACTAGCGTTTAAATCCCGAACCAGGACGGGTGCCAAAAATGTAGGACGGTTTCGTAATTAAAAAAATGCAACAAAGTTTACACAATTAAATTTTTTGTAAATATGTGTTTTGGTAGGTATTTTAATAACTTAATGCTTGCAGAAAAGTGTAAACCTTTTCATTATAAGAGTACCATATTGTATTAGCCCTATTTTTTTTCAATGTCAGTGTAGCTTGCAGATAACAATCGACGCTTGTTAGCGTTGAACTGTTACACTAATCGCCCCCCATGCGTGCTTTGAAATGATTGCAAACCATACTTCACACAACGTGACATAATTTAATACAATGATGTATATATTTCATTTGTTTGTTGTATGCCGATGATACAGTACGAATGGCGAATAATTAACAAGAACTACTGAGTCTAGTGAGTAGGATGTACGATGTATGTGAGGAAAGCGACCTAATGATGAATATTAACAAGTCAAAAGTGATAGTACTCGAGAAGGCGGAGAGCGAGACACCGTACTAAATACTTGTAGGTAATCAATGTTTGGAACAAGTAGATGTGTATTTGAGAAGTATGTTTGATAGAAACGGAAAGGCTGAGAATGATATCGAGAGGAGGGTAACTGCAGGGAAATTTATATAACGGGAATTTGTTAACCGAGGCAAAACTACCGGTGAACGATGGAGTCCTGGTACCGACACTGATGTATGGAAGTGAGGTCTGGAGTTGACAAAAGAGGAACGAAAGTAGACTGAATGCAGTGGAAATGAGATAACTTAGGCGAACGGATGAATGAGGAGAGAATGGTAAGAAAGATATATGACGCAAGTGTTTATGGTACCAGAAATAGAGGACGTTCGCGAAAGACTCGGCACGACCAGGTAAACCGGATAATGGAGGACGGTTCTGTTAGAAGCCTCAACAATCGGCGAGCATATATGAAAAGATGTATGAATGTGAACAGAGGAGTGTGGCGCTCTATCCTCTCTGCCTATCCCTGCGGAGAAACGGCGTGACGGTAAGTAAGTAATATTTATTTTCACAATTATGAAATTCTGCATTAAAAATTTAAGCAACTTCTTTATAACACGTATACTCTGACTCATTGGTTGTTTTGTTGAAAACGTTGAATTAAATATTTTTAGATGTTGACATTTTCTTAATTGAATTACTTTTGATTAACCGTTCATTTGTACAAATCATCTACATTTTGATCTTACTTCGAACAAACCGGTAATACTATACCGGTAGTGCCGAGTGCGCGAAGCAACAGAAGACGAATATAGAAACGTTTTTGATCGTTTAATTCAATGAAACACGCGAGACTTCTGGCTTTTTCAACCTTATACATGACACGAGATATTCATGTATAAAAAATTATTTTCTGTGGCATCATCACAATTCAGTTGAATCCATGCAATTAGCTTCAAATGTTCACTACTTACTTTATTCAGAGCTTTCTTTACGCCACCTTCCAAAGACTAAGCGTTCAACGAACGCTTGCTTCAGAAATGTATTTGGCATCGATAGGGCTTATCACTGATTGTCCTCAACTCCAACAACAAATCCAAATGCGTAATCAAATCCTTTATACATATATACACTTATTAAGGAAAACACATTCTTATTGTGAAGTTGTAATTATTCAGAACATAGGTCTGTGATATTTTAAATACTAAATTAATGTATTAATTATAAATATATACATATAAAAACAATTTTGTCGAAAAATATTGTTTTTGCGTCACCGGGATTCGAACCTGGATCTCTATTTCCTATCCGGGGAAGTACACTACCAATTGTGTTATAACGCCAGTATTTTTCTTGACATATTTTCAAACCTATATATTACATTTTTCAAATTAATACACCTGTCGTTCCGTTATTTGAAAGCCATCTACATTATTTTTACAGAATATCAAAAATTGGATCCCGGATTGGAAATAGAGATCCAGGTTCGAATCCCGGTGACGCAAAAACAAAATTGATTTTATATGTATATATTTATAATTAAAACATTAATTTAGTATTTAATATATACACTTGACTGCTTACAGTATATCATATTTGAACCTAGATGTAAATAAGTATTTGTTAAAGTTGCTGCATTGACCATTATTTACGCATAGTTCATGCATAATACAGTATTTAAGTTACATACTGTATTACTTACAAATGTAACAATTGAATACAACTCAAAACTTCATAGATTTTTTTAGATATTTTTAAATTTCACATTGTCATACAACACTATCAAAATATGTGCGCATGTAGCAGACCTCTTGTCTGAATTTATATGGTGTAGACGTAAGCATCTATCAACGTTTTCAATTTAAATTCAAAAACTCTGCCTAAAGCAGTTTCTCCACGATCCAAATTTTCTGTAATCTCCGACCAGTTTGGATTAGCGGTAAAAGTGATAAAAAGATCTGGTGGACCATAAACCGGCATTACATCTTGAAGTCGTTGTCGTATTTTACGAGGTGTTCCCTTAAACGATGGTAAAATATTTGGAACTCCAGCCTGGATTCCGGTACAACTTGCAATATGGTCAGCGAGTCCTCGATGAAGCTCAACGTGAAATGGATGGGTCCGTAGATTCAAATAAGATGTACGGTTGTACACACATCCTTGCACTTTGAACACGAAGGACATTGTCAAGAACGTCAATATACATATTATGCAAATGTACGAACGAATGCTCAGATTAGTTGGGAATGAGAGTAGCAGAAAATCTGGACATCCCGATTTATTTCCGCTGAGAAATCTTTGGCAGCTTAAACTTTATTGTCAGCGTTATTATTAGAGCTTTATTTTAAAAAAAAATGATCCACAAAACTTACATGCCTTGTGTCGAACTTGATTTTCGTCTTAGAAATTGGTTTTATCTTGGCTTGCGCTAAGTGGGGCTGTAATGTATCCTGTTGACGACGATTGACATCAGAGATAGCCTCAGCTGCAACTCGAACCTGCCCATCCGCTTACTTCCAGCTGATAACGAATGGTATCTAACTTGCATTTATTTCCTTTTATCTATGGCGTTCACGGTGGCAGGCAAAGAACGCCACACTCTTCATTATGATAAATAATTCATTATTTTCGTCCACATTCATACTCCACACTCATGATTGATTATGAATCGGATCATGATGTAAACTATGTTAAAATCAATTCTACTGTTTAAAAATCACTACATATTAAATTAATAAATCATCAATATATTCTTCTTTAATACAAATAATATTTACGCAATACGTAAAACTTTTCGCATATGAAAAACATATTAAAACTCTATTTAAAAATTAATAACATATTTGAGCATACAACTTTTATATTAAAAACTTTTACCAATCAATAGGATTTCCTACTTGCCAAAATCAAATAATAAAAATATAAAATACCTCATATAATAAAATCTTACATCGGAAATCATGTTGTACCTACCTAGTTTTTAAAAATGTATTAATAAATTAAGGAAAACAAAGTTTTGTTGTGATGTTGCAGTTTTTTTTGTTGTGAAGTTGCTGTTGTTGTGAAGTTGCAGCAAAAAATTAATCAACCAAAAAGATATACAGAAAAAATCTATCCATTGAAAAGATATTTAACTGCTACCGGGATTCGAACTTGTACCTCTTTCCATCCGGGTAAACGTAAATATATATTTTTTTATATATCTTTTAAGTTGATTCGTTTAATTTGTATTATCCTAGTTTTTTTTACTGGCACTCATTAAAATATTTACCTAAGAAAAAAAAAAAATATATATGGTAAGAAAGATATATGATGCAAGTGTTGATGGCACCAGAAATAGAGGACGTCCGCGGAAGAATTGGCACGACCGGGTAAACCAGATAATGGAGGATGGTTCTGTTAGAAGCTTCAACAATCGGCGAGCTTGTATGAGAAGATGTATGAATGGGGATGAGGCGAGAATCGTGTGTCAGGACAGAAGAGTGTGGCGCTCTATCCTCTCTGCCTACCCCCACGGGGAAACGGCGTGATGGTATGTAAGTAAGTAAGAAAAAATATGCTTAATTCTTTTTTTTAAAATAGGTACCTACATTTCATATTTCTGTTCGGTGCTGCAATCTTTATTCAACGTACTGTATTGATTTATTTCGACTCTGAACGTTTTTACCCCCCAATTTCACAACCCCGCGAAAAAAGTTTAAAATGGATAATGATTGTAATCCCGGTGTACATAATTTCTTGGACTGAACATTAAGAACGCTTGAAAGTTTTCTGCGAACATAAGTCATGTGCACGAATATTTCGAATAAAATGATTATGTAATCGTTTGGCAAAAATTATACCCTGTCACTTGACTGAAAAAATATTGCGTTCCATTTTTTTCAAATTTGATTAAGCGCTATATATAAAGCTTAGATCCCACGTGTTAATGATTTTTTTTTTCCTTTTTATTCTGGCCCTCGCCAATTAGGCGTAATTAGCCACTACAAGTATATAGAGATTAAATATATAATATTTTAAATATATAAACAGTTTACATAAATGAAATAATCAGCGGAATTAATGCCATTTAACAAAACTTTACAGTATTACTGATTTCAAAGATAAAAAACGACGATTCTTTTAATTGTATTGTAATAATATTAATATTAATTAACAGACAATATTGTTAATGTATAAAATTATCAATTCACAAAATTAATAAACAATAAACATAAAATAGTAAGTGTGATAATATTAACAAATTATAAAAAATAAATTTAAATCATTCGTTAAAAAGCAATGAATACATAAAAATTACCAAAGAAAGTAATAAATAATAACGTAAACAAAATAATCAACATTGAGATTCCCTTATAATTAAGATTATCAAGAAAATTGTGAGGATATACAAATTATACGTTCACATTTCTCTTAATACGAAACAACCAAAAAAAAACCATTACATCAAATTTATTGATGTTTCCATTATTTTAAATATAGTTTAAAATACAATACACTTAAATTTATTAAAGTTTCATAACATTAAATTTTAAATATTTATAAAAAGATAATATAACATTGTTGGTGCATAAAGCATGTATGTTTAATGATAGAATTGAAAATTGTTTGATAAGATTTAATGATTAATCATTAAATTTTCCCAATCGACCATTATTGAGCATTCAAAAAATATGTAATTGCGGTCTCCAACACCTACACCACATTCGCATATCGGTGAATTATTACAATTTTAAAGAGATGAACTGTAGAACAACAGTGGCTAGATCTTAGGCGTATATTGTAACAATCTTATCCTTACTTATATATATACATATATAGCGTAGATGAATATTAAATATTGACTAAAATTGAAAATGAATGTTCCCAATTAAATTGACAATTGAATCAAGATGGCATCAAATTTTTTTTGAATATTTTGACGTATTTACTATAGTAATTTAATTCTAAATCTGTATTTGTGTAACTATTGAAAATGTGTTTTTTTTTCCAGTCATCATTAACACTTTAGTGCTTAACTTTCACCTAGTTGAGTCAGTTAGTTTGAGAAATATGTGCAATATGAATAATTAATCTCGACTCAATACGATTAGCGTCTTCCATTCACCAACACTCAGACATATGACGTAAGTAGTTATGTAAGATCTTGAGTTGAGACCACCGCTAAAACTAAGTTAATGAAATAAAACTTTAGAAGTTTTAAAACAACCGCGATTACAATGAAATTACAACAATTGCTATCTATATGAGTCGAACGAAAAGAAACACCATTGTCTCTATGAGAAGACATAACACGATTTCCGTATTATGTTTATGAATAAGTATTTAAATAAAAATCGAGTTAATGTTCTCATTGGAAATCTTGCATTCTGAGAAAAGCATTTTACAAGAATTATAAATAGATGGTCATAGTTCAGTTAAGAAATATAAGGTGCCCGGGTTGCGACTTTCAAAGGGGTGTATCTCGAATTTGTTGATTTTACAGCAGATGATGTATTACGTAATAACAAATTGTGTAGAATTTTTTTATGAAAAACGATAACAAAAAGAATCTTACCGATTTCCGCGGATATTTTTTGATTTAAGGGCAGTGTGAGGTGTATTTATTCCATAAATATTACTTATCACTGTCATTGTAAGAATAACAAAATCAAAATCGTTTCTTTTACTAGAACTTATCTTTTTCGTATCAGTTTACTTTCACTTTGAATCCATGCAGTTTCTCCTCTCTTATGACTTCTGGGATTTCATTAAAAATCTTCATCGCACTGTACATCATCGATTTCTGAGATTTAGCCTTCTTCCTGAATGGGAGTCTCAGTTTATCTTTTCCTCTTGTATGATGTTCGTGTTCATGTTGATTTGCATCAATTTTTCGTATAATTTCCTAGTGAAGATTTTATAAATAAATACCATTACGTTGAAATATATTCAGATCAGTTAATAAAATTCAGTTATGCCTTTATGAATGGATTATGGGCGTGGGTTTGGGAAATGTAATCGATTTTAACAAAAAACGAGAAACGCCTTTTTGAATGATGGACGACGAAATGTGTAACAGGCCAACGTCGCTGTCCAAGTCTCTGCAACATAATCGGTATTTAATTTGACTATTACTATTTTCATATACGATAAAAAATATTGTATCTGATTAATTTCATTTGCATATTTTTTACTTATATTTAAAATCGATCAAAATATAATATTTCACTTTTTGATATTTGTATGTGTGTTAATAATTTTTTTTACTCAAAGTAAGACATAATAACATCAGATGCTTTCAATTTTTATGCCGCTGGTAATCGACTCCAGTGTCCAGATAGCCAACCACTGGATAGCTATTTAAATTCTTTAAAAAGTAAATTAATTTAAATATATTGTATTTTGTTAAAACCGAAAAATGTAAGTGTTAAAAAATGTAAAGGATAATATTTAAAAATAAATATTTTTAATTAAGGTATTTTTTTCTTTTTGCGATTATATTCACGTATATAGCCTACATGATCGCATTTACATGTTGATTTTTCATTCTCCTTTGCCATTTTCTAATTTTGCTGAAGACGTTATTTCAGCTGTCAGAATGTAAGACTAATTTAAGTCCTGGCGATATTTCATCCCCGTCTGGCAATATTGGTAGAGAGCTCTGGCTCTAGTTTGTCTGTGTTTCTGTCACATACCCGTTTGACTGCTCACGTACAACTCGTGTAATGCGGCTATTAGCGTAAACGTCACGTTACACATCGAGCACTGCAACACCCGTATATCACTGACATCTACTATCACAACTCAGAGTAAAATAAACATATTATTAATTCATATATAGACACATACAGTTCTCTGAAAAATTAAGTAATACCTAGTGGCAAGAAAAAATGCTACTCTCGACTCACTTGTGTGATTGTGACTGATATTCGATAATATCAGTGATTGAAAATTGCGACTGTTGTCACAGTATCATGATACACAGTATCGTAATTCATGAAATAAAATAAAAAGCATAATTTTGAGCCTATTTACTTATATTATTCAAACTTCATTTTCGTAAATAATATACTCTAGCATATACTATAATTAATATATATCTAATTTAATATCATCACAAAAATAATGAAAACTCTTAAAAAAATTTGTTTATTTTTCGGGTCAAATTTTTTGCATTTCGGGTTAATGCGTAAAACTTTCTGGCGCTTATCACGAATTATAAGATCATTTTTTCATGAGTATTTTCATTTCATATGCATGCGCTGAATCATGGTTCACAACCAAATATAAATAAATAAAAAATATTAATCACAAATCACGATATTCCCAGATAATCAATCACTGATAGTGAGTGTGTCTCAAAGATATCAGTGATTGATTCACAGTTCGTGATTTTGAGCTCATCACTAGTAATACCTACACAACATGCAGTAATATACATATACCAACTCGTATTAATATATGGAACTGGGGTCTCATCTGGATTAGATCGTGTTTTTTGTGGATGGTTTCTAGGCCGACGGTAATACGTGCCATTGTTAAGGCTTAAAATTACGATACAACCGTACTTTTTCGCAAAAGATATAGGTTTCACAGTTTGGTCAATTTTAGTTCGAAGTCAATCCCTTATTCAACCGATAACATACAGTTCGCCCAGTACAAGCAGAAAAGTACTTCACACGATTCAACACTAATTCATACAGATAGCATTTAAAGATTAAAAGAAAAAAAATTGAAAAAATAATGATTCTCTCAATAAATAAACCCACATATTGCGCCAGTGTCAGTGAAGTTAAAAGAGAAAATAATAATTAATAAAATAAATCAACCCATAGATGGCGACACAGTCACTGAATGATAAAAAGTCATCCCTTCTGATATTATTTTAAAAAATTATTGAAAAATTATTATTTTCGATAATTTATCTAATAAAGAACCATAAAATACCTAGAAATAATATTATAATTTACCAAAATCCAAAATAGAATCAAAAATCTCTTTTACTCCTGAAAGTAAGGGATCATTAAAATCGCAGTAAAAATTGGCAAGGTATAATGAATAAATTAACTACTATATCCCGCTTAACACATATTGGGTGAAAAATATTTAGAACAAGAAGTGTTTAACTATTCTAAATATTTTTGAAGAGCCTACCTTAAGATTTTTGTTAAATTGTAAATAATTTAAGTACCTTGTGTATCTATATTTAACAACATGTGCGTATACACGAGCGTCGAAACTCGCGTAAAAGATAATCCAAAATTCAAGTTGTCTATTTTATTTTAACGAAACAAATAAGCTCAAATGTTACTTTTCATTCTTGATCTCAGTAATGAGAATCAACTCGACGAAAACGATCATTCATTTTTTACAAAACTATTTGTTTTTGTTATCAATTTGTAATTATTTCTGCTCGATGTTGTGAGTTCTAGCTTATGAGCTACGGTAGAATATATTACAATGTACGTATATATTATTTAACTGCATTAATCATTCAAAATACTGGCTTAAGTATCTTGAATGATTAATGCATTATTTGGAGTAATAAATCCAAATAATAAATAAAATATACGTGCTAGCAAACAGAGTTCATTAACTTAATACATAAATAATTACAAGAGTATTTTTTTAGATTAGTGGTTATTGCTTATTATACAAACAAAAATTATATAAAATAGACTTCTTTCACTTTAGAATAGTCAAGTCTAAATCAACTATTTGTTCGTTATTTGCATTGATAATTTTAATTTGGTGATTTTAATTATTTATTATTTATTTAGATTAATTTATAGGATAGATAAGTATAGTTATGTGTTTTTAAAATATCACGAGAGTACTGTCACTATAGATATTTATATAAATGTATAATAAATATCACATACCTAACTATAGCGAATGAAAAATTCATACTAAACGTATTTTTATAAGAAATAATCTATTGTTTTTAAAATATCTAGTTTAATTATTGAATTAAAGTATATATTTATATTTACCTATGATAATATAGGTTATCGTTAGTTTTTGTATTTTATGCAATGGTTTTTGCTAACAATAACTGTTATTTTTTCTCAAGAAGATGGTAAATAAAACATGTGAAGCCAGTGTTCAAGGTAACAGGAACAGAGGGCGTCCACAAAGGCTTGGAATAGCCATATTAACCAGATACTACAGGACGGTCCTGTTAGAAGCGTCAACAACTGAAAAGCGTGCATGAGAAGATGTATAAAAGTGATTGAGGCAAGAGTGGTACACCAGGACAGAAGGGTGTGACGTACTATTCTGTCTGTCAACCATGCGTGATGGTTAGATGGAGTTTCCAACTACCCGACGTTTGAATACGTAGTTCCTACATATTTAATAATATTTCATTTCATTTCTCTAATTATAAATGGCAGAATAACCCTGAAGAAAGGGCACTGATGACAGTAAGATGATAACTTCTGATGGCCGTGAAACTCTACCATTAACTGTAAATAAATGTTACGTGTTTTCGTTTTGTTTTTTAATAATCATAATTTTTGCACAAATACAATAAATGTAAAGATCACATTTTACATTTACATTACATTAAATAAATAATCTCGCGTGATGTTTATTTTTTTAAGCCAATCAGTACGCGTTAAATTACAAATCTACAAGTCAACTGTTCAATAATTGTATTACATACGTACACTGTAACATAAAATTTATTATTTATACGTGTTATTTATTGTATATTTGCAGTGTTTTTTTTTCTGAAGTAGGTAGGTGGGTACCTACCTACTATTAAGTATTAGTAGGTACGTATAGAATATTTATTTTTAAATTGAAAAATAATTGAATAAATAAATTTTCAAAGAAAGCAAACACGTGGCTTGACATTATAATAAAATAATAGAATATTTAGTTTTAAACCCCTTTAGTATGTATATTCACTAAAGTTAACTAGTTTCAGTTAGACCCAGCCTTCTTTAGGACAATGTAATATAAATTGTAGTATACTGTCGAACTGAAACTAGTTGACTTTAGTGAATATACATACTGTGGTTTGAAACTAAACATGATATTATTTAATTTAATAAATAAACTTACTAACTAGTTCTGTTACTGTATTTTAGTATTACCTTAGAATGACCGTCCAGCAATGGCAGGGCGTCAGGTACTCCTGAGTAAATCCGAGATCCGTTTTTGAATTTTAAATCCGTCCGGAATGGTTGGCTCGCGAGAAGAAAAAACTCTTTAATTTAGAAATAGGGATACGCGAGTGTTGCCATTAGCGGTGACAGCGCGTCCCCGCCAGGAGCGTAACGGATAGTTTCCTGAACCACTTGACTGAGCCGTCCGCCGGGAATACCGTTGACAGGGAAGGAGCCGACATCGCACGGATCGCGCATCTGCCGTAGCGCAGAACGTGGCGTTAAGAATATATACTAATTAACTTAATATATATTTTTATTTTATTTATTATCTTTGTTTTATTAACCACTGAATTGAGTTTAAATACATCTACCGGTTTCGAAAAATACAATTTTCTTCTTCAGGATGTCATAACTAACTAAAATATATATAACATTGTTTCTTCATCAGAATCTATTTTTTAAATTTAAAAAAAAACAACAATTATTTAAAAAAATAAATTTAGTACCTAACTCAAATTACTGCTCAATACAAATTTAGTCGAATAAATTTTAGGAAAAATTTTTAGAATAGGACTCGTAGTTAAATTTAGTTGGCTGTTTTCAATTTCCTGATTACTTTTACATGCTTTATTTATCTCCAACGATTCCAAATTATTTAATTTGTGACCAACACCGTTTATATGCAAAATTCAGTGGTTAATAAAACAAAGATAATAAATATGAATTTTAACCACAAAGTTAATATTGCTAATTTTAAAAGTATAACTTAATATAGATATTTTTTATACAAATTATACATTTCTCGCTAAAAACCAATCTAAATCTAATCCAATCTATCGCCCTTAATTACAATCGAATATTATGAATACCCACTGCCCACTGCTAATAAAATACAAATAAAAATGTGGCGCCAGACATCTACATTTACATACGACTAACGTATTCCGTCACTAGTGAAACTACGATGAATCTTTTTTATGTTTAAGATCTTGGTTGAGTGACTTTATTAAAGAACTTGGTGCACTAGACACAGCATGTGTGTACATAGGAACACGATTATAATACCAGTAATATAATATCAGTGTTTTGCATTTCCTTCTACAGTTATACAGAGCTGCCGTCTAGAGCTGCGCTACAGCGTTTTTGCTCACGTCCAGATAAACTCTGCTTTATCGTGTAATTAACATGTTTTCGATAGTTTCAATGATATCTGCATTATTGAGATGCGCTCTCGCTGATTGGTTGACTATCGGTTAGGCACTAACGCTACGTGTCGGGGTCACACATTATGTGGTTTTTCTCATCAGGGTAAAGATAATATAAGTCGCAATCCAACGAGGTCAGATCGTATCAGTTTGTAAGAATAAAACTTTGATCTCAATAACAGGAAAAGCGACGCAATGTAATTTTCTCGCTATGGACGCAGTTGGTTTCCCTCGTTCCTCAATTAACATATATACTAATGCCCTTAAAATAGAAATATTACTGTGAAAGTAAAACAGCTTGAATACCCTTTTAAATGTATTTTTACTTTATTCTGTGTGAAAACACGGTTAGTTGGCTCGGACGAGGTTAAAGGATTTTAGGAACGAAAAGAATTCGAACATGTTAAACTTTTTCTTAAATACAATTTTATTTTTACATACTTTTTCCGAAAATATGTCTCAGTTGTATATCATTATTTAAAAGATGTCTAAAGTTAATTCATGATATCGTACATCGAAAAATGTTCCTATAAAATTTTCAACAATAAAATTAATCAAATCTTGAGAATCTGATAACGTCATTTGTCAAGGCTAGTCGACAATCAAATATGTACTACTTTAGATATATTTTGAATGGTTTAGTATGATAATTTATCAAATAAATATCAGATATCTCATAGAGACGAAGCTATTTTATTATATTTTTTAAAAGAATGATATATAGAAATATGAGGGATAAGCCCTGTAATTACCCCCCTCTACGAGATATCTGATTTTAATAACAGTGTCTTTATAGGTCAAAATCCAATAATTGTGTGTTCTTTAACATATTCAAATATTGCTAATATAATATACTGGTTAAAATAAGAAAAATATACACAAATTGAAAAATATTGTTTTTTAAGTCGTAAGCCCTGTAATTACCCATACTTCCATATTCTTCCGTTAATAAAAAATAGCTTCGTCTCTATGTGATATCTATTATTTATTTAATAACAGTGCCTTTGTAAGTCAAAATCCAGTAATTGTGTGTTCTTGGACATATTCAAATATTGCTATTAATATTTATTATGGCTAGTGTATAGATGAGATTTCTCTCTGAGATTCGTATCGAAAGCGCGTAAAGTAAATAGTTGTGCGAAAAGCAAACTATGATTTGTCCAAAGTAGAATTACATTTCTACTTCGAATTCTTTGGCCATATTATACGTCAAATTGACAGCCTATATCATATTATCCTGGGTACAACTTTGGGCCAAAGAAGACCTGCAAGAGAAGATAGATGCGTTGCATCGAGCAGGAGAGACATTGAAGTTAGCTGTAAGGCCACCCATAACCGGGACTTGTGGGGGTCACCGAAATCGAGTCTCATTTGACGGAGGCCACTATATGTCTGTTTGGGACATATATTTATTTGTCTACATACATATTTATTTTGAACAAAAATAATACACTGTGCTTTCCCCCTCATTCCCTTCCCCTTCCGACATACCGCTGATCAGTCGATTGGCGACCTTGAACGAATGCAGTATACGTTTACCTAAACGATTACAATATTATACTAATTTGAGACTTCGCGTCTAGGAACTTAAGACGAAATAGTGAATTTAAACATATAGTCCACATTTCAAAGGTGCCAGTAGAATCTGAATTGTGGTGAGTGCCAAATTTCTTCCGTATCCTGATTTCTTCCGACATCTATGCTTGTACGTAACAATGTCAATATTGATATAAAAAATTTACTCAAATCTCAACGCAGACAAATCAAACTCTTTACCGTGAACGCACACCAACAGTACCACTTTTGCAAACATTTTTTAGATTTGTAAATTTCTTGCATTCTTTCAAAACTTATATCGAAGATGTTTTTATTTATTTTTTCAATGTAGCTTGATTAAGAATGGGTCGCTTAGGTGGTTTGGTTACGTGAAATATATATAACCTCATATTTATTGGCACCAGAAAAAGAGAACGTTCGCGAAAACCTCAACTCGAGACCTCAATGATAACTGCATGAAGACAGGAGTCGTTAATATTTTAACAATTTAATTGAACATCTCTTCCATTCCATCATTTAGTAAAATCATGTTTTTCAAACATGATTTTACTAAATCGTCTCTAAATTCTCGCTGTATTTCCCGGAGTATTACAAAACATTAACAAATATTTTAATTTACTTAACATTGAATTATTTGATCAGTTTATTTGTTCCATGTTAAAATACTTAAGACGTCCTGTTTTGGTACCATATGTTTATTTCTATATCATCGTCACATAATAATTTTGAATGCCCAATGCCGTAACTTATACCGTGTTGTGATAAAAAAAAAACCCTCGAAAAGAAGAGTAAGCTATTATGATGAAGCATTGAAGTGACGTCATGATATCGGCCGTGTCCCCTTAACCCCGGTGTCACGAGGAATCAAATGTCAGTCCTTACTTAAGGTCGGGCCGCGGACAAAGTTAATCAATATCTGGAATTAATTGTAAATATATTTTCCATCCCGCTTTCTATTAATAAAATCTGGCAAGGGCGCGCTTTCGAAAATAATTAATATTTTCGCGTTTTTTACTTTACTTAGATAGAATTTTTACATTAATGTACAATAAATAAACTGAATGATATTTTTCATAATTAAGAAAATACTACAATTTTAGCAGGAAGATCTCGACCCTTACAAAATTGTCTTAATATAGAAAATTCTTGCATTTAGGAAATATATTTTTTTATAATCTCAAAGCCAAGATTACGGAGACAAATCTGCATTTAACCAAATTATAAAAATGTTAAAAATTAATAGAGTTATAAACCATTCAATTTGCAGTACATACGATCAATTTTCGACGTTTTTAAAACACTTTGTATTAGTGAATACAAATTATTTTAAATAATTTGTTTTATTTACTTGTATGCTTTGAAGTTTTCAACTACTATTTAAAATCATGTTTTATATCAAAAACATAATAATTTCTTACTAAATGTATATATCTCATATTCCTCTTTCACTTCCGTTTTTCAATTATCCACTGTCGCTAATGTTCAATGCATGTTTTACATACGGAATGTGGAGCCCAAGATTTATCCTGGTCTCCCAAATGGACGCTAAAATATGCCAGATAAGCCCCCTAAAAAGTTAGCAATAGGTTTTCTACTTTCTTTTAAATTGTATTCGCCACATACATAACAAAAAACGTCTGGATGATTCACACAGCTACGTCTGCTTGTGGATGCCATGATTTTAATTCAATGTTTTATTACTAAATAGCTAAATAAATAATTTATTACTAAATTTTATACAAAATGATGAACTTCACCTACAAAAACTCAATAGGAAACTGAACCGGGTAAGGCAGAGGTAATATGGGCGAGTTATTAATTAATTCGTGGTAGGGGTTACCCAGATATAGTAATATCAGGTTTTACGATCATGGGTTAACTAAGTAATTAAAACTAACTAATTAAATTTGAATTTTAAGTGTGAAATTTCAATTTTGGCCTCTAAAGATATTATTATTGAATTATTTTTGCCTTTTATCAGAACTAAAATGAATTAGCCTGTATCTCAAAAACTAGAACTGATATGCAGGTATTTTTGGAATCAGCACATCAAAAATATCTAAAATAAGTTTTACTATTCCGGAACCAAAAAAATAGCACCCCAGCGAGCACTCCTAAAACCTATGTTTGATAACTCTCTCAGTAAAAGTTCTGGGGTAAGTGTATGTATAATTTTATTGAAGTACAAGACCTACCGTGTGAATTAATTGAATTTCGATGTTTTTTAATACTCGATACACTTGAAAAACACTGCTATGATAGAGCTATCGGTAGGTGATAGCTCTATCTATTACGTTCGTGTTATCGTTTATTTTGGACGCAAACTACGTCATTGTTGATATTTTGAAACGGTGTTTTATTATTCGTGCGAACTGCCAGAGGAATTCGGTAAATTGGAATAATAAATAATAATAGGTTTAATAAACAAAGAGTCAGGGGCAATGATCGGGGGGCGCCGCGTTGTTCCAGAATAGTTGTAGAAATGTATGTGTTTTTGTTCCCTGTTCTGGGACTCGAGGCGGCGTCATAATCGGAAAGACTACCAACGCAAAACGCCGACAATTCGGAATGTTGGAATCGAAGTAAATATAAATTCATTCAAAGGAATGTGTCAAATAAAATTTAATACTATGTAATAAAATGATATGTTCATTCCTACAGACTTGAGATTAATTTATTGTGAAGGGTATAAAATTTAAATAAAAAATGAGGATATTTCTCTGTACCGAGTTAAAGAGCTTTCAGCTATTTCAGCATTATGATTGTATTAAAATTAGTAAAAAACAATTAAAAACCAAATGTGTTATTCCATTTTGCTCGATAACTAATTTCTTAGCTAACGTAATTACTAGTACTACTAATGAATATTACACTATGGTACGTCTAAGATAATGGAGTCCCGGTACCGACACTGGGAAAACGGCGTGATGGTAAGTTAGTTAGTTAGTTACGTCTAGACTGTTTAGTAAATAAATTGTGTGAAATACTTTAAATATTATTTTAAATCATATACACATTAAAGTAATTTGAATTGCCTGCCTCGCTAGGGTAGTTTATTATAAGATAAGCGACATAATTTGTTTATAGATATTGTAATGTGTACATTCATCATAGTTTATTATCTACAATTGAATAGATTACAATTATTGTAAAACGTATTGCTCGCTGAATATACATATGCATTATCTATTATAGATAAATATAACTTTTTTGTCATACATATTTAAACATCGCAATTATGTTTCACATAAAACATAAACATTTATGAAATTAATTTTGTTCTCCCAAAACATCAAAGAATGAAGGTGAATTATCTAAATTAAAAATCAACGACAGTAAGATAATAAATCTATATATACATATGTACAACTACTAAGTTTAGTTAAGTGTAAAAAATAAATATAAACTTAGTATTATTAACTAATCTTTTTATTTATTAAATGCTTCTGTTTGCATTCGTATTGACAATCTCCCCTTTTTAAACATATTAGCACACGGAAGGCTGCGGTAGTATAATTAGATGCTTATCTTCACTGATGCACATATATATATTATTGTTGTGATGTTGCAGTTTTTCAGCACATAGTTCTGTGATATTTTTAATACAAATTAAATTAATCAACTAGCAAGATATATAGAAAAAATAGAAATATTTTAGTTGCTACCGGAATTAGAATTCTAATTCATTCCACGGATTATTTAAATGTAATATTACGTCCTAAACTAATTAAAACGCTTGTTTAAAGTTCATGGTTGAAAATTCTTGGATATAATAAATTTATCTCACAAAACTATTCCGAACAAAAATAACAAACATGGATTGAATAAAGAGTACCCTGAGAAGTATTCAAGTGTCAGATGCTGGAAGGAGCTCTGCAACGGTCCACAATAAATATGCATTTTTATGTGTGATATTTTTAATTATAAATAGTGATTTAAAAATGTTCTCGTGGAAAATTTTAAACCACTGCCAAAAACAGACACTCCACAATCATCACATATATTTTGATAATTCTTTTTTTTTGCTTCAGCTAAGTGTTGGATCAAATATGACAGTTTCTGCATACATTTGGTGATTTTTCTGTTACTGTTATCGAGTGTGTTAAAAGTGAGATTCAAATATCTTTCACTAGACCAACGATAAATATAATAGCCAATTATTGAAAGTTTTGCACAAATATTGATGTTCAATAAAAATATTGTTGCTTCTGTAGCCACCCAGTCGGAATCTAATGATATAGAAGTAATTATTTTGGAAGAACAAACTAATAATTATGCGCAGTCCCAGACATTAATACAAAAGTTGGAGAACAAAACTCAGTCGAATTTGACCAACATACCGTCCAACTCAACTTAACAATCACCAAATCACAGCTTAATTTCAAAAAGTAAATCCGAAATGAGATTCTTTGAATCCGTATTGTTGATTTTGATTTCACCACCAGTTCTCAATTGCAGGCAACTTTTCAATATGTAGTTGTATCGAGACTAGGGGACGTGGCTTTAAGTGATCTCTAAACATACTAATTTAATGTATTAATTATAAATATATACATATAAAATCAATTTTGTCGAAAAATATTGTTTTTGCGCTACCGGGATTCGAACCTGGATCTCTATTTTCAATCCGGAGAAGTTTAATTACAACTTCACAATAAGAATATGTTCTCCTTAATAACAAAACAACAATTTAATTTAATAATATTATATTTGTGTAATTGAAATTTCAAATTTGTACAATCATTATTTTATATATTTTTTTAAACTTTATATAATAAAAAAAATATTATTTTAAATAAGCTGTTTTTAATTATTATTTGAATTTGGAATTCCGATTTTTTTTATTTCGTTAAAATTTGCAATGCCTATTATCAAGTGAGGTATGTTTTACCATTTTGCCAAAGGTTTAAGGTTCAGTTTCACAATTTTTTTCTAATAATTGTCGTAAAACACATGACTGAAAGTCAGGGAATCTGCTGTTTTTATTAAATTGTTTTGGATAAAATATAAGAATTCAATAAATACAAATCTAAAAAATTGTACAATTTTATGAACTTTCTCAAAGAACTTACATCAGTCGTCATCGTGTCCACTTTATCTGTTGATCCCACACATTTATTAGTCTTTCGAAACAAAGATTTTTCCATTATCTTAAAATGTACAGGATGCGCTGTTAGAATCCAGACAAAATTGTTTTTGAAGTTCTCGCTATATTTGAATTCAGGGCTAGGCGCTAGTTAATAAGTCAGTAAGATTTTCATAACCTCAAAATGGCCGAGCCAGTCAACCCAAGCATGGAGTACGGCGATTATAGAAAGCCTTCGTGCCGGAAGAACTCCCACCGAAATAATTAAATTCTTCAGGTACCCAAGATCGACTGTATGGGACGCTCACAATATCAAGGACGTCCCTATGGTGGGCAAGACCAAGTTTCCGGCCAATATCCGCGTCCTGGAGCGTCGTCTCAAGTGAGGGTGATGTCATGCCACCGCACTTCTTCCAGAAGGGCGAAACGGTCACGAGGGAGGTTTATTTAGAGGTCCTAAGGACAGTGGTAAATCCGTGAATGGAAACTGTGGCCTTTGGGAGACCGTATATCTATCAACAAAATGGAACACCCTCTCACACGAGCCATTTAGTGCAAAATTGACTCTCTATTTTTCTGATGTTTTGGTCTAAAGACTTTTGACCTCCTACAGTCCCGACCTAAACCCTCTGGACTACTAAGTGTGGGGTGTAGTCGAGAGACAGACCTCTAGTCTAGTCTAGGCACCCTTACGTCAACTCCCTCCGGGCCGCTATCGAGGCAGGGCCATGAACCACGATCAGTTGAAAATAGCGTGCTCGCGCTTTAGAGCGAGGATCGAGGAGATGATAGAGGCGCAGTATGGCTATATATAATTAAATTTCCCAGCAAGGATCCTTTGACTGAGATATAACAGCATTTTGTTTATAAATAGTTTATAGTTGGATAATGCAGATAATTGAGATTCCATAAAAATAAAGAAGATGGCTTTCAAATAATGGAACGACAAATGTATCAATTTGAAAGTGCAACATATAACTTCGAAAATTTGTCGTCAGCGTACTGTATTGGTGTAGCATAATCGGTTAATGCATTTCCCCGGATAGGAAAAGATCCAGTTTCGAATCCCGGTAGCAACAACAATATTTTTTCAATAAATTGAAACAACTTCACAATATGAATGCGTTCTCCTTAATGAATCTAAGGAACTTAATTATCATATATTTTTTTAAATAATGGTTGTCCAGCCGAAAATTTTCAAGTTTAATATTAAATTTAACAAAATACTACAATGTTATTCTCATATTTTATTTATACAAAATGAAGTTTAACGATGCGGGTTTAACTTTTTTTTAAACAATATCGTCTAAATGCCGTCCATTTCTCTCAAGACACTATTGCAATCGGATTCTTAAATTTGCGAACACGCGAGAGCAAGGCGTCGGTTCAATTTTCTTGTAGGGCCTGAATTGTCGCTGTAAACTCTCGACTTACGGTATCCCCACAAAAAAAGTCGCACGGTGTAAGGTCCGGTGACCGAGGTGCCCAGGATATGTATCCGTACTTGCTGATTAATTAATTGGAAAAAATTCCCCTCAGCTTCTCCATTGAAACTCTAGCTGTATGTGGAGTGGCTCCGTCTTGCTGAAATTGTTTTCTATTGTTGAACTCAGTAAAAAGCTGCAGTTGCGGTACCAAAAACTCGTCGATCATTCGGAAATAGACGTCAGTGGTGTCTTTTTCGCTGGTTAAAAAAATAAGGGCCAATTACCACCAGTTTTTGGACAATGCAAACGTTTTTGATGGCGTTCCCTCGAGTTGTCGGGGCACCAGTATCTCAAGTTCTGTTTATTAATATAACCATCAATATGAAAGTGTGCTTCGTCAGTAACCAATATGTTTCCAAACGTTTATTCTCGCTAAGGTTTCACGTAAAGAATAGTCATTTTCGTTGAGAAACTGCGCGATTTGCAGTTTGTATGGGTGAAACTGTAGTTTATTTTTCAAAATAACGTGCACTGTTGAATGTTTTATTCCAGTACAGGCTGCAATTTTCCTCATTGATTTACGCGAATTGCGCATAATTTCACGTCAAACTTGAGCCACATGTTCTGGCGTCGCTGCTGATGTCAATGGTCCCGGAAGAGTTTGGTTAACCATTGTCCCTTCTTGCCTGAACTTTTGAACCCAAGTTGCGTGCTCGGCTCATTACTTACTCGTCGAATATTTAAGTGAGTACCAAAAAAATATTGCTCAACTGCGAACGCGCGGTGCATTACCGACCAGTGACTCATTGCGACTGGCAAATCCACAAATCACGCGCGTCGAACAATATCCCTCCCACTTACCTCTCCCTGATGGTTTACGAGCAATTACAATTTAATCTTGAAATTTTTCCGCTGGACACCCTTTATTTAGTCAATATTTTCACCCAGATGCAAATTTTCTTTGGCTTTTAATAGTGCATGAGCGCAGTCTAGTATATGGAATTATGTATTTATTTTTATTAGCAATCTGTTTTCAAATAAGAATCATTATTGCTGAATATCTAAAGCTATCCTCAATATCAGATATCGTGCGGCAGGATAATTAGCAGAGGCTGAAAGATGTTTACAGAACCCGGTATCCATAACAAAGGAAACCTGAACTACGTGCCCTTGGGCGGGTCACCATTACTCCAACGTTGATTTTCACTTCGTGTTCTATCATTACCAATGAGATAGGTACAAGAGGAAAAAATAAACAATGGTCCTGGAGTATAACTTTTTTTAGATTTAAATATATTTCTAAACAATCGATCGTTAATTTTATAATACGAAGATGTTGTACTCAGCTGCAAGTTATGCATTAAATATCTCCGAAGAAGAAACGTGTTGTACAACAGAACATCGCAGCACTTCGTTACATCGTTTTAAAGAAATATTTTTTTAATTTTCAAAACACACAGACGACGTGCTAATTTGTGCTCGGTTTGGTTTGCCATTTCACTATGAATAGACTTACGGCTGAACAACTTTTGCAAATTGTGGAAATTTATTTTTAAAATCGTGGTTCAGTTCGTGAAACTTGCCGTGCGCTACGTCCATTTTACGGTCAAAATCATCGTCCATCCGAGCAGGTAATTCAAATAACCTTGGATCGTTTTCGCACCACGCATACTATAATAGATAATACACATTCGCAGAGACGTCGTACAGTGTGATGCCGGCCAGAACGTTACAGTCAATGGAGAGCGCTATATATCTATGATTAATGAATAGCATTAATGTGGAAGGGCTATGGTTTCAACAAGACGGGGCAACATGCCACACAGCGCGCGCCATAATCAATTTACTAAAGGAAACATTCGACGAGTGCATAATGACCTGTGAATTGGCCTCCAAAATCGTGGGATTTAACATCTTTGGATTATCTTCTGTTGGGATATGTGAAGTCGTTAAACTACGCTGATAAACCAGAGACGATGGACGACTTGGAAGCCAACATTCATCTTGTAATGGTCGATATACGTCCTCAGCTGGTCCAAAAAGTGGTCGAAAATTAGACTTGCAAATTGCGTTGCAGCCGCGGTGCCCATACGCGCGAAATCATATTTAAACACTAATACATAGGTACATCCCAAACCTCTAAAAAAATACCCTTTATATAATACACATATATTATTCAATTTATTAATTATTTCTACTTAGATATGGATATTGTAAATAATTGTAGTTCTGTAGTAAAAATAATTTTGTACAAGATTGTTGTATTATTAATGTAAATATAATAAATACTAAATTAATGTATTAATTATAAATATATACATATAAAATCAATTTTGTCGAAAAATATTGTTTTTGCGTCACCGAGATTCGAACCTGGATCTCTATTTCCAATCCAAAAACAATATTTTTCGACAAAATTGATTTTATTTGTATATATTTATAATTAATACATTAATTTAGTATTTAAAATATCACAGACCTATGTTCTGAATAATTACAACTTCACAATAAGAATGTGTTTTCCTTAATAAAAATATGTTGTATCAATGTGTCCAAAATTTAATAAAAATGAATTGATAATTCTGGCGTCTGCAGTCAGTTTACTCAAAGGTATTTGAGATTCTGTAAAAATAATGTAGATGGCTTTCAAATAATGGAACGACGGGTGTATTAATTTGAAAAATGTAACATATAGGTTCGAAAATTTGTCAAGAAAAATACTGGCGTTATAGCACAATGGTAGTGCACTTCCCCGGATTGGAAATAGAGATCCAGGTTCGAATCCCAAAAACAATATTTTTCGACAAAATTGATTTTATATGTATATATTTATAATTAATACATTAATTTAGTATTTAAAATATCACAGACCGTCTGTTCTGAACAATTACAACAAGGATGTGTTTTCCTTAATAAATATAATAATAATAATGTGTTTATTTCAGCGTGATCAGGTTTTTTTTAAACCGATTCGCCATAAAGATAATACATATTATGTTATACATTAAAGGTTATGAAATAAATATAATGCTATGAAAAAGAAAACTAAGGAAAGAATTAATAAATAAAAATTATAAAAAATTTTAAAATGTCTGTTAAATTATTATTTTTATCTTACTTAGCCGTAAAAAGTTTACCAACCTCTTTCATTCGTTTCCATCATCTACTACAGTTTTTTACTGTAACATATATAAAGCATAGTACTACATAGTAATATGTTCAAAACACATTTTATTTATTATATTTTGCCAAGATAAAAATAACTGACACTCAAAAAATTGATACAAAATGTTCAATAGTCAACTCCGTATTCTATCTGCGTTCAAATTAAGCTTATTTTTAAATATATGGAAATGCGTACGTAATATAATATAAATATTATTATTATTTTGTGGAATGACAAATATGACAATTTGGTGATCTCCCGGTACAAGGAAACCTGACCATTACACGGTGTTTAACCACCAAACTAAACATGTAGATACGTAATATTATGTGTAATATATGCAATAAACGAGTACTTGGAGGCAATATTAGTTTCAACACTACGAAATCTGTGTACGTAACAATTAACATTGATATTGGTAACTTTAATAGTAATCAAAACAAGATTATTAAAGAGAACACATTCTTGTAAAATGTATTAATTATATAGATACACATATAAAATCAATTTTATCATAAAATATTGTTGTTGCCCTACCGAGATTCGAATCTGGATATCGTCGCTGTCGCTGTCGCTGTAGCATAGTTGGTAATGCACTTCCCCCGGATTGAAAAAGAGATCTAGGTTCGAATCCCGGTAGCGACTTGAAAATGTTCAACATACATTTTTTTGCCCGTCTTAACATAAAATCTCATTCAGAAAGTGTGTTTTCATAAAATCCCCCCCCCCTCCTCTCACCCCTCTTAAATAGAAGAAACACACAATATTTATCCTACCTCTATACAATTTCAAATAACTTAGTTGACTCGTCCTATTTATTAGAACAAATAACTGCCCCACTTATCCAAGACGATCAAATAATCGTTTTTACCCAAATGTTGGCAGAACTAATAGCATAAAAAAAGATTTTGTGATCCGCTCTACATCAAAATATAAAGCCGTAAATTCTTCTAATAACTTGGTCATTTTCAACGATAAATTGCTTTCCTTTAAAATTAAACTACGCCAACTTTTCAATAACTATAAACATAAATTGTATATATTGCAGCCCATTTCCATCCCCTCCTTATCCTTTCCACTTTGTGTGTTCAATTTAAAAACACTTTTGTTTCTTTTTTCAATTCTTTTTTAATATATACTATTTTTTAGTATATTATGTTTATTTTAATGTAAAAGTCTTTTAGTTTATCAGTTTGTTTGAGTGTACTATTTTTTAGTTCATTATAGCAGTTGCAACCTTCCCCACGCTTTCTCCCTCTTTTATTCTTTTCATTTATTTTCTGCATCTAAATAATTTTGTGGATTTTCATTAATAAGATCACATGTTAAATAATAATAAATATGTTAGTTACAATATGTTTACACTGTCAAAATCCCTCAATAAAATTAAATTATGTAGTATTTATTTAATTCCGAAGAAACTTCACTTGTGTTATTTTTATATATTATGTTTTATCATTTATAATTGTTACATTGTTGGTTTTTCTAAAAATAAAAAAATAAATAAAATATATCTTTATAATGAATACATTTAATTAGTATTTTAAGAGAAGATTGTTAAGATACTGCAAACAATTGACTCTAAGCATGATTAATTTAAAGTTATCGGCCGCAACGCAACATGTTGTGAACACAAAATGTAACCATAAGGACAAGTGAAGTTGTTTACAAAATTGCGAATGAACTCTAAGGAAGGACGATACATAGATTTATTTTACAGAGATTACAGCATCTTCAACTTACTCTCGGACATGCGCGTGATAGGTGTAGTGCGCTACACCGACACCCGCACGCCTTCTGCCGGCTAGCTACGGGTGAGCGCCTATCTTCACCGCTGCTGATATGTCCGAACTAAAGGCGATGTTAACCAAGTTGCCAAACGAAGGCAAGCAGGGTCAGGCCCGGTCAAGCGTATCGTATTCTCGTACGCTTTTCAGTCTCTGAGTTGAGCGGTGCGAGTGCGCCGGGTAGTACCCGATGTACCGTAAAGGTAGAACGCAGAGATGATTTCGTTAAACTAGAGCTGCAACGTTATTTTTAAGTATTTTATTTTATTTATTTATGAGAAAAAAACAGTACAAACATGATACATAATATAAAAACAAGACCAATGAAGCTATTATATAATAAATATGACACGTTCGTCCTGACACGACGCTTTGAGTGGAATTATATCTAACAGGAATTTGTCATCCGAGGCAAGACTAGCGCTGCACAATAGATGATGGAAGTAAGACCTGGAGCTGGCAGAAGAGAAACTAAAGTAGACTGAATGCAGTGGAAATGAGATCACTTAGGCGTATATGTGGCAAATCTATTTATGAGAGAGGATGAAGAAATAAGCAAAGAATGAAAAAAATATTAAAGATTAAGAAAATATCACTTAGGTGGCTTGGTCATATGGAAAGGATGAATGAGGAGACAATGGTAAGAAAGATATATAAGACGTCCGCGGAAGACTTGGCGTGACCAGGTAAACCAAATAATGGAAGATGTTTCTGTTAGAAGTCTCAACAATCGGCGAGCTTGTATGAAAAGAAGTATGAATGTGGATGAGGTGAGAGTTGTGTGTCAGGATAGAGGAGTGTGGCGCTCTATTCTCTCAGCATACCATACGTACGCAGCGTACGTAAGTAAGTAAGACAAAAAGTCAATTTTGATAAAATATCAGGTGATACCTTGTTATTCTAAGGCCATGATATATATAAAGATAAGTTGGTCTTTATAATGTGTATAACTATGATTGTAAAGATGTTTGGTAACTGATTATTCGTAATTCTTCAAACAATAACTGGTATACTAAAAAGTCAACCTCTAAGTTAAATCTGAGTTACTAAACATCGTCACCAAACTCAGTCATATAACGGTTTACCATCACTAATGATTTTATATTTTGCGAGTGTAGTTTGGGGTAGGGGTTTCTTTGTGTTTGTGTGGGAGTCGCGATTTGACAAAGGTTAAAAAACACTGCAAATAATTATTGTTGGTGTACCTCCCTCCCCCTATTTATATCTGGTGCGAGTACTAAAAATTAGAAATTGGAAACTAAAATGTACTTCATATTTAAAAACCGCACATTATTACATTGGAAATATATGCAGCTTTGCTATTGACGTTCGACCTTATTGAAATTGTTTATTGTATTACAACATGTTTTTAAAATTAATTAATTAGCGTCAATAAACGCGCTACTAGTAATAATTCAAAGATGCCCAACATACAGTTCTCAACATCCAATATACAAGTATATAATTCTCCTAAAGTAGAAATGTGTAATGTCTGCGCCAAAGTTGTGGTGTATATTGGTTGGTATTTTAAAACAGCCCTAAATGCTTGATAAGTACTCCATTTAGTTTCTGTGGTTTCTCACTCAGACGACTTTTCTTGAATAACTAAAGAGCTTTGAGGGATTAATGGGTGAGAATGGTGAACGTTATATTTGTATAAAGTGATCACTTAAGACAGCTGAGCAGACGAGGACGTCATGAGTTCTGTAATTACGCATACCTCCATATAGGTTCATCTTTATGAGATTCATATTTATGAGATTTATGAGATTATTTCTTTAAAAACAATGCTTTTGTAGGTGAAAATCCAGTAATTGTGTGTTCTTGGACATGTTCAAATATTGCTCATTTTATTTCGAGTTAAGATGGTGCTCTCTTGTGGAAAATATAAACGATATACATTTCATGCATTTACTTTTATTTTATGTTGTATCAATGTGTCCAAAATTTAATAAAAATGAATTGATAATTCTGGCGTCTGCAGTAGGTTTACTCAAAGGTATTTGAGATTCTGTAAAAATAATGTAGATGGCTTTCAAATAATGGAACGACAGGTGTATTAATTTGAAAAAATGTAACATATAGGTTTGAAAATTTGTCATGAAAAATACTGGCGTTATAACACAATTGGTAGTGTACTTCCCCGGATTGGAAATAGAGATCCAGGTTCGAATCCCGGTGACGCAAAAACAATATTTTTCGACAAAATTGATTTTATATGTATATATTTATAATTAATACATTAATTTAGTATTTACTTTTATTTTATTCATTCGTATTACTCTATAAAATGTTACGCAGTTTTTAACGCAGATACGTGACACGTTGTACCCGGGAAGCCTCCGGAAAAACATTTCTATGTATAATATACGTAGGCCCACACTGTAAGAAGAGAAATAACACGTGGGAATCAAATGTGTGGGTTCTAGAAATAATAACACGGAACATAAACAGGATGAAAAGTACGCTCGCGTTCTGCGAATTTCCTAATGGTGCCTGTTGTGATTTAATTACTTAATGAGGTTATTGAATATTAAATAACAGCAGGGTAAATATTAACGTTCTTTATATGTAAGAGAAGATTACGAAATCGAATTCAAAAGCGATACAAGGATCTTTAGAAAAAAATGAAAAGAGATTTTTATTGAAAAGAAAAAGTTAAGAGATTTTTGATACAAGACAATTTTTGAGACTCTTTGAACTCAACTCTTCTTGCAACTCTCAGTAGTCTCACTTTACACACCATATTTCAGAGAGTCGCCATCTCGCGGCTTATTTCACTCTAGCCATTACGTCAAACGTCAAAATGTCACAGTCGTTAGTCTAATGGGTAATTTTGAATCTTCTCAACAGCAATTAAAACTGAATAAATATTTATAATTTATTACGCCCTATATTAATGTTAATATTAACTTTTCAGAATACATAGTTATACGGATCTATTGTGGTTTTAGATGATCTATGTGTGTGCACGTGTCGAATCTCGCTGTCAGATTGATCGTTGTTTTAATCTGGTTTAAATTTTGTATCTTTCTACCAATCTTAAACTGACATCTGAATTTATCTTTAGATTTTTTTTTTTTTTTAATTAGAGATGCATGTCACATCAATATTCTTACTATTTTCAAACTAAGCTAAATGCTTGTGCTATGAAAATAGGACTAACTTGCTGGTGTCCTGGAACGAACGACGTTCCTAGAACGAAGACGTGGGCCTAGTGATCTAGTGCGAACTCCCGACCACTAGATCACTAGGCCCACGTCTTAACCACTACACCAACAAGCTACTCAGATTAAAATCTCAACATGCATACATGGTATTGAGATGTACCTACCAACTAAATCTTTGAGATTAATCACCGTATCTCCTTCCGTAGACATGGGCTTTTAATCTGACGTTATCTCTGTACCTCTATTTCCAAAACAAATTTCAAAATAGAACTAATACGAATACATTTATTTTTCTCCTACATAGGTTCTCACTTTTTCCAGCGACAGTTGATTTGCGCTCAGTTTGGTTTGCCATTTCACTATGAATAGACTTACGCCAGACAAACGCTTACAAATTGTGCAAATTTATTTCAAAAATCGTGGTCCAGTTCGCGAAACTTACCGTGCACTACGTCCGTCCATTTTACGGTCGACATAATCGTCCATCCGAGCAATTAATTCGAAAAACCATGGATCGTTTTCGCACCACGCATACTCTAATTGATAATACACATCGGCAGAGACGTTGTTGTTTCTTCAAAAATGATGCCGGCCAGAACGTTACAGTCAATGGAGAGAGCTATAGATCCATGATTAATGAATGACATTGATGTGGAAGAGCTGTGGTTTCAACAAGACAGTGCAATATGCTACACAGCCCTCGCCATAATCAATTTATTGAAGGAAACATTCGATGAGCGTATGGTTTCCAAGCATGGATGAATTGCTCTCCAAGATCGTGTGATTTAACACCTTTAGATTATTTTCTGTGGAGCTATGTAAAGTGGTTTATCTACGCCTATAAACCAGAGACGATAGATTACTTGGAAGCCAACATTTGTCGCGTTATTGCCGATATACGGCCCAGGTGCTCTAAAAAGTGGTCGAAAATTGGACTTCCTTTGCGTTTTATTCGAGCCAGTTGCGGCGCCCGTCTAATCATATTTAAATACTAAAATTATCTTTCCAAAAAAGCAAATACCATGGCCTTTACCAGGATTTTTAAGTGTTTTATTTGATTTTAAAATTCTATACTTCTACCCTTTACAAATGCTGACATTATAAATTTTGTTTTATTTGGAAATATTTTTAATTTTATGTACACTATATAACAGTGTTGTATTACGAATGCTTTAGTACTGTCGATAATATGTTAATTCTGAAAACGGATTCTTACTTCACGTCTGTGAAAAATTTTTCGATGATAAAAGTTGGATTGGTTAGATTGGGTTAAATTAGGTTAGGATGAAATTTTGTTTTGAAAAACGTTTTCAAAATATTAGCTCATGTCCCACATAAAGGTACCAAAAAATAATATTCATTTAATAAATTGATTTTCATAGTATGATGCGTTTTATTATAATATAATTACGTTTTATGTAAATGCAAATATATACTAACTACAACTACTTAAACTTTTTTACTTAATAACCATGATACAGTGGAACCTCTATATTCGTCATTAATCTGGTCCTGGGTGTCTAACGAACATAAAAATTTTCCAATAAGAAATTACTGAAATTCAATTAATCTTTTTCCAACTCCTAAAAATGATACAAAAATGAAAAACATGTTAACTTTATTGAATTAAATAGATATACATAGTGGTAGAAGTAGAAAAGGATAAAGGTTCATTGGAGAACAGTAGCACTCGATTTAACAGGGAACTTGTCCAATGTTTTTTACTCGGTAAAACCTTCCTGAAGTAGTCAATCACATTATCGTTAAATTAGCACGAAATACACACACACACGACAATACAAGCACGATGACGGCACAAAGCGAACTACCTACAGCCACTTAATACATTTAGCTGATTGGCGTGCGATTGCAGCGTCAGTGCTGGCGGTGGGAGTGACGACGAATACGGAAAATATAACGAATATGGGGGAAAAAAATTGTCATAAAAATGTGACGATTATCGAATATTACGAATAGGGGGGTTGACGAATATACTGTATATTAATTTTAAATAGCATCATTATAAATTATATACCTCTGTCACGATAGAATTATCCTCAATAGTTGTAGATGGTAATATTATTGGAGAATTTGGAATTTCTGCGTTGAGGACTCCTGTTACAACTGTTTGACATAGTGCATCATTAAAACGTTTTTCCAGGTCACTTAAAGATTTTTCGATTACTGGACTAACCCTAGTGCTTTGAACATTGTTTAACAATTCTCGCGTTTTCACCTTGGTCTTCAAATACCTGAAAATGAAGAAAATAATTTAAAATATGTTCTGATATTGTATAAAGTGAATAATGCAGAATTTTATTTCGATAATTGTCATGAAACACGTCAACAATGATAGAAAATTTTAGTAAGCGAGTCATATTAATTTTTGTAATTAAAAGATAAACTATAAATATGGTGTACGCCATTCTAGTTGCTATGACAAATAGATTGAAGGCTGATGAAGTTGACGAATCTTACTTACTTCTTTAACAGTTTTCGTTGGTCCATGGTTATTCAAATCGGCGGTAATCCCTTATCATTTTTCATTAACGACTTTTAAATCAGTGTGTGAAGTAACTGTATTAAAAAATTCCGTTTCTTTGTCATTCGTCGAGATTTAGATGATATTCTTTAAAAAACTGAATAAACGCGTGTTAACCAAAAAGATCAATAATGCGCGGACTTATAAAACGAACGAAAATATCGTAAACATTTTGAGAAATTAATTAGGAAACACAGTAATAGTTCTTTTAAAATTAGCAATATTAACTTTGTGGTTAAAATTCATATTTTTTGTTTATTATCTTTGTTTTATTAACCACTGAATTGAGTTTAAATACATCTACCGGTTTCGAAAAATACAATTTTCTTCTTCAAGATTCAAGAAGATAACTAACTAAAAATATATATCATTGTTTCTTCACCAGAATCTATTTTTAAAGAAACAACAATTATTTAAAAAATAAATTTAGTACCTAACTCAAATTGTTGCTTAATACAAATTTAGTCGAATAATTTTTAGGAAAAAATTTTAGAATGCGATAGTTAAATTTAGTTGGTTGTTTATAATTTCTTGATTAGTTTTACATGCTTTACTTATCTCTAACGATTCAAAATTATTTAATTTGTGACCAACACCGTTTATATGCAAAATTGACAATCCCAATTTTTTTTATCAAAACCGTGACTATTTTCTATCAAATGATTAGAAAATTCTGAAAACCCACTATTGTTCAAACATCTTAAATGCTCCCTTACTCTTATATTAAAATTTCTACCCGTTTTACCATATATATAAAATGCAGCACAATCCTCGCAACTAAGTTTATAGACGCCAGAATTGTTAAATTTATCATTTTTGTCTTTAGAATTTATGAATAAATTTCCTATACTATTATTTGTATAAAATGCCGGTCTAATGTTTCGTGGTAGGTGTTTAGATATTTGTTTCGAAAAGTTATTTATGAACAAAATCCTACGCCAATTATCATTATGTTTTATCTGTGATTTATATAAAAATTGATTAGTTATGACATCCTGAAGAAGAAAATGGTATTTTTCGAAACCGGTAGATGTATTTAAACTCAATTCAGTGGTTAATAAAACAAAGATAATAAATAAAAAGTACAGTAATAGTTGATAAACAAAACAGTCTTCTGCAACGTCGTTTAGCCGGAATCTGGAGAACTGTAGCTCATTTCATGCTGGATTTTTTAGCATAAAATACAAAAATTACAAAATGATCGACACGGAATGCGAAATTAGTGAAACGTTAAAATTTCATTAATTCGCGCAGAGGAGTTGTTTGTTTGTTGACCAACTGATGCATGCCGACCTTTACCGTCAAATCTGCGAAAGCAATTTGCCAGTAAAGATCGGTATGTATTCGTTCAACTCTGCGTTCAAAATATATGCGGTAATGAATGAAAGCAATACTCCTTCGAGACTTCGAACGAACGAGTTTTCGAGACAAGTCTCATCCGTGTGTGGGCACCATTATAATTTAATTGAACGATACGAATGAGTCGACTGGAACACTTAGAAATTTCGACTATTCTGGCATACCGGTCGCTTGTTTATTACGTACCATAAATTAAAATAATATGATGTATAATAATATAAACATTCCTAACACATATTAAATTGATTAACTTATTAATTCATTAAATCTATACAAGATGTATCAAAGTTTATCAAAATTTAATAAAATTAATTGATTCAAGTCTGCCGTCTCTTAGCGTGTAAGTATTGCTCAACGGTATTTGGGATTCATCGCAATACATGTATAGTTAATTGCTTTTAAAAATGGAATCAAATTGGAAAGACTAGAATGTGAGTTCAAAATTTGTCGAAAACATGTTCGGAAAAAAAGGAAATCGGTAACGCTCTTCCCCGGATAGGAAAAGATCAAGGTCCGAATCGTTAAAAATTTTTTTGAAAATTTTTCTAATCGATTAATTTAATTTGTGTTAATGTGATTATCGAATTAACGTGAAAAATTAGTCTTATAGTTATAATCGAAAATATTATATTATAAACAATAAATAAACTGATTTATTTATATTATTTTTGAAAGATTAGCGTTTGAAATAAATTGATTTTCAGTTGACGGTGTCCATATTTAAAAAAATGTATTATTTTGTTTTGTTATGTACGTGGTCATCGCGTACCGCGTGAAGCGCTCCGTCGGAAGTGAATGGGAGAGTCTCTGCTCTCGGCGCGCGGCGAATTGGTTAATTGGATAAATAGCAACCGCTGACGAACGACTGCCATTGGCCCGCCCAAACTGAGCTTCCCGCCTACACAACTCAGTCCGCCCTCGGCCGGAGTGGGGGCCCCTCGGAGGAAGCCGGGCATGCGCACTGCGGCAATCTATAACTGAGCGGCGTCCGAGCGCTGAATACTTTCATATTTTTGCATTTCACAAGTATCCTAATGCAGGCATGTCAAGATAAGCAGATTGGCCTAGAAGCGGTTTGAAGTGTGCCTGGGTAGAAGAATTCTTCCAATATCTGGGATCATTACAGTGAAACATCTACATCATACGGTTTACATCATATTCTAAAAAAATATAAAATTAGAAAGCTGCACTGAAACAAAAAATTTATTAATTAAGCTTTGCTTTTAAACGTTTCTTTTTACTGTTCCGTTATAGCCGTAAAAAATAGTATTTTTTCAGTGTTGCAAATGGCATTTTTTTCGGCATCAGTTATTGAATATGCATAAAATAAAAGAATTCAATTTTTCGAAGGCTGTGCATGCTTCTGAAAACAAAGGTGCAGACGAGGGATTCTCTTCGTCAACATCTTCTGCCTCTTCTGCTGTCTCCTTCAATTTCCTCAATTCAAGTATCAATCAGCTGCACAGTTGTCTACAAACAATAACACATTTCTTTGTTTTACGTGCATTTCTGTGTTAATGTCCCTTACAAACAAATTTAAAACATTCGTAGTTTTCGTTCTTTTAAAATACCTAGGCTTTAGCGATTTTACAATGACGATTGGCTCGCATGTCAGTTTCATGACTGTTGAAGCAAAACAGAGATCCTCTGTTTCGACCCTTTACCTTGTTAGGTTAGACCTTGTTAGGCAGGCAAATATAAAACAAGCTAGTGTAACGCTACATAGTTTAAACTATTCATGCGGTAAAATGATATGTATAGGAACGATCGATGCGATCTATTTTTGCGTGTTTTGTATGAAATTAATTCGGGACTGAAAAAATGCGGGAAATTGATTATTCGAAGAACGATCGATCGAAATTTCACTGTATTACCAACTCTAAAATATTGGGTTCCTCTCTGCCTACCCCCGCGAGGAACGGCGTGATAGTTAGATAGTTAAATACAACTAACTGTGGAGTAACTAGCTAAAATCGCCTCCTTTTGTGAAACTTGACAATTAAAAAAAAACAAGTAATTATTATAATTTTAATTCACTCCAAATAAATTGTTTTTCCGAAACTGCGTTAATTATCTTTATTAAAGAGAACAAACACATTATTATTGTGAAGTGCGCCACACTCTTCTGTCCTGACACACAATTCTCGCTATATCCATATTCATACATCTTCTCATACAAGCTCGTCGATTATTGAGGCTTCAACAGGACCATCCTCAGTATCTTGCAATCTTGCTTACCTAGTCGTGCCAAGTCTTCCGCAGATACATAGGGATATAAGTTTTTGAGTTTTCGCTAAAAACTTTTCCGTCATCACTCGTAGAGAAGAGATCTGATCCACGCATTCTCTTCCATCCACATAAACTCATTGCACGTTCCATACTTTTCTTTCATCACAGTTCTTATTCTTTCAATTACAATTCTTCCCTACCAAGTTTACCAACCAAGCTCAGTAGACTAATTGCCTATAGTTACCACATTCCATTGGCGATCCTTTGCTTTTGTAGAGAAGCATAATAACAGCCCTCCTACAATCTAACAGTGTGACTCTCCTCCGGACATTGATTGAAGAGCATATGAAGACACAAAACGAATAAGCCGCCAGCCTTGATATACTTAGCAGCACCGTTTTTAAACCTCGCAGCCATACCATTCTTCATCTGCTTTATTGCACATTTTATTTCTTACATACTTATTGCATTCATATTATTTTTGTCATTCATACTTACCCAGAGATCCTCTTGGGGAATTCCTACATTTTCCTGAAAATATTTCATCCTATCTTTTATTTCATCCCCCATTCATAAACATCTCTCCATTTACTGACTTAATAGTTTTCATACTACTGCTTTCAGCACCACATCAGTATTTTTTACCACATCCAGAAGAATTGTATATTATCCTAGAAATTCTCAGTCATTTTCATCCCTTCCTCTCATTTCAGCCGCTGTTTACTTTCTTTCATACCAGATTTAACTTTTTTCTTACAGACATTGTACAGGTTTTTTGCTCTCGAGTATCATCCCCATTTACTGTCAAAAGATAATGCCATTTCTCTATTTCTTTTCTATCATCAGTTCCTTTATACCATTGTCCTACCGTGCATCGCCTTTCTTCCTTCGTTGGGTAGCTATGCCACAGGTTTTTTTTGTTGTTTCACATAGAGTAAGTAACAGGTCCTATGCATATTCTATTCTCAGATCGGTCACTCTCTTCTCGCCCAGACTTTCAAATCTTTTTCTTTGTCATCATCCTTTTGCATATTCTCAATTTTGATTCTGGATGGCGCCGATAGTGTTTTTTCATGGACCGCCCTCCTTCGAATTCTTAAAACGACGAGGAAATTATAAGTTTCCATCTCGGCGCCCCGAAACACTCGAGTATCATGAGTAGCTGATCTCAGTCTAGAGTCAACCATCACAAAATCAATTACCGACCTTTCATTTCCTCTCTGCCATGTGTACTGACGGATTCTTTTGTGATCTAAAAAGATATTTGAAACAAAAAGGTTCCATTCCAAGCATACCTCAAGTAAACTATTTCCATTCTCGTTCTACTTTTTGTCACCGTACTCACCAATGGCTGACTCGAAACCATTCCCCCGAGTCCTCACCTATCCATTCAAACCTCCTGCGAAAACTATTCTTTCATTATTCTGTTTTACATTCATAACATCTCTTATATTCGTCCAAAATTCATCTATCACTTCATTATTTTCTGAATTTACGGGAGCACAAAACGGATCCACATGACAAACTCATATTCTTTCATACATTCTATCATTATTCTCGAGGGCAACACTGCAACACCCTGAAACGCCCGATCTGCGTCTGGGATCCCTGACCATATCACCAGCGTGTTATTGTGCTCCGTCTCTTCTCTTCTTTTCTTCATACTCTAGCTAATGCACAATATATCTAGGTTAATTTCACTCTTACTATCACACAGCTCATTCATCTTTCTGTCCATTTGATGATGCGGTGTTAAAAACAGAAGGTTTCACATCAAAAGGACGGACTTGCATCACGATTTTTTAAACATAGAATATGTATTAACGGAGATTTACCCAGAACTTTAAAAATGTAATGTTAGAAATACCGAGCTTGAAAAAACATACTGTTTATAGGTGGTCTTTATTATATAATAATTCTTATATGGGTATTTATTATTTCCGTAGTTAATAAATATACATGAAAGAATAACTAATAATAAAAAATAAATAAAGGAAACACGTGGTATAATGCATATGTCTGCGACAGGTTACGCATATTTTATTTACTTCACGATTTATAAGATTACCGAAGAAAAATTTAAAACAATTCAAAATAATCAATTTTTAAGTATTGGTTATAGAGTAATTGAATATCAATGCAATACAAACATCGAACCTAATAGTTCAATAGTTAGATTACAATAACACACGGTTAATTTGTTAGGATACATCTAAAAAATAATTATTATATGTAATGTTTTAATCTCAAATGAAGCGGGCAATGTTTCCACAATACCGCAGTAAAGAGAGAAGTAATTAATCGTAACTTTGAGGTGAACGGTGGTTGAAGCGAATCGGAACTTGTAAATATTTAAAAAGTACGGCTGGAAGTTTACTAATAAAATTAAAGTGGAAACATTTTGTCAATAATTAAATTTTTGTGTGTAATTACTCGCGCTACGTAGGATTAAGCAAATGAAAAACAAATCTGAAATAACTGTTTCTGGAGAATTTTTACCAATACAAAATAATACAATGAAATGTTGTGCTTCGTTCACGCTGTGACGTAATATACGGGTCAAAGGAGATGTAATATTATTAATATTGTAGATAAAATACAATTATTGCATAGATTTTTCTGTACATTCGATATGCGCAAGTCATATTAGATGTATATATATATATATGTATATACATCTAACATATACTGTATATCCTTCCCGGCGTTCGAGTCCGCGCGTGTCGCGCGGCAACGAAATTACAATATTTTTTAACTCGGAACGTTGTTGATTGGTCCAATAAGTAAATAGGTAGGTACTTAATTATTTAATGGATAGAAGAAAAAATTTGTAATTAATAAAGAAATTCACAAAAAAATAATAGGAATCTACCAATTTAAACATTTAATATGTAAGTGTGGGCTTACGATTTGTAATCGGCTGGCTTTAGATCACTTTACACAATGTAACGTTCACCACTCTACCCAATCAACCTCCACATCTATAAAAATTTTGAAAGTTGTATATATGTTATTTATGTGGAAACACTTCGAATACCACTACACCATCGCCATCTGTGGACTAAATTTGATGTTCATTTCCCTGCAACAGCATACATGTCACAATGAGAATCTAATTATTTTATTGAAACTATTTAAAGCAATATTCTTTATCTGTAAAATGTTTTTAACACATTATACTAGAATACGCCTGAAAAATCAATATTTTTCAATTTTATGTATTTTCTTATTTTGACCAGTATATTGTTGGCAATATTTGAATATCAAAGAACACACAATTATTGAAAACAGGTCGTAAGCCCTGTATGGACTTCTATATTTTTCCATTAATAAAAAATAGCTTTGTCTCTATGAGTTATCTATTATTAGTTTAATAACAGTGCCTTTGTAGGTGAAAATTCAGTAATTGTGTGTTCTTGGACATATTCAAATATTGCTGTCATTATAGACAATGTGTTACAAGAGGTTGCATATTTGTTTTTATAATAACGAGATAAATAAACATACAAAATACTAGAAGATAAGCAATCGGCTCTCGCTGCTGAGTCCTATGAGCGGTTGTTGTAGCTGCTTCGCGGCCGCTAGTAGACGCTACACGATCTGTGGTAGTCGCTGCATGGCCAAGGCATAACAAAAGACACGGATAACAAAATAATAACCCGCTGCTGTAACGATAAGGCCGATTTTAATGAATTTCAAAAAGTATTTTTAAAGTTTTAAAATATTTAATTAATAATACTTTTAAAATTAGCAATATTAACTTTGTGGTTAAAATTCATATTTTTTATTTATTATCTTTGTTTTATTAACCACTGAATTGAGTTTAAATACATCTACCGGTTTCGAAAAATACCATTTTCTTTATCATAACTAAAAACATACATCGTTGTTTCTTCACCAGAATATATTTTTAAAATTTAAAAAAAAAACAACAATTATTTAAAAAATAAATTTAGTACCTAACTCAAATTGTTGCTTAATACAAATTTAGTCGAATAATCTAAAAAAATTTCCTAAACATTATTCGAATAAATTTGTATTAAGCAACAATGGTACTAAATTTATTTTTTAAATAATTGTTGTTTCTTTAAAAATAGATTCTGGTGAAGAAACAATGATATATGTTTTTAGTTAGTAATGATATCCTGAAGAAGAAAATGGTATTTTTCGAAACCGGTAGATGTATTTAAACTCAATTCAGTGGTTAATAAAACAAAGATAATAAATAAAAAATATTTAATTAATAATATAAAAATAACACTATAGCAAGACAACAACAAAAAACGATTTCATTTTTGATAGATCACTTTACTCGAAAAATGTCTCATTCAGCAAACTATGAAGATGTAATTTGGCCACCTACGTACATATGAGGCTTATCATCCACGTCGGCGTCTTATGACAGGATCATGATCTCCATATACTCCTGCCCTCCTGAGTATGCCTCTCCACTTTTCTCAGGACCCTGCAGATGTCTATCCTCGATGTTCAATTTTTGTAGAATGAAAACATTGTATAAGGCATCAGGACTTACTTAATTGGTTAAAACTCTCTACCGGCAATATAATGTTCCGGATTCGAGTCCTGGTGATGACATTATTTTTTCTATACATAGATTTTTTATGTACCGTTCTAAGTAATTAATTTTATTTATTTTAATCTTATTATTATGCTTGAATTTACAAAAAATGAATGGAAAGTTATTGCGAGTTGTAGCAGATAAATAATAATATCAATAAATAAGTAAAGGTACTGTTGAGCTTTACGAAAAAGAACTTAGGTACCTAATCGAAAATATTGGTATATTTTCAGCATCGGTTTGTTAGTGTTACAGGCTGGCTCGGTGAATGTTGTGTGTTTAGACTCCTTCGTGTTAGGGATGTATAAATAAAGATAGTAAATTAATCATTTGTAACAATTTATATAGCATGTGTATAGGGTACTTAATGTTGTTTGTTTTAAAATTTGTGCAAATCGCCTTTTATTAAAACACATTAAACGGCTATTATTAAATTATTTAGGTACACGGATAGTTATTCAATATTAATATAAAATATCGAAAATAATTATTTTAGTAAGCGAAAACGTAATTTTATGCAAGTGAAGTTGTATACCTCAGAAAGAGACAAATCCAAATAACGTTTTTTTAATTGAAATTATAGGTTCTTAATTTGTGGTAATGAATAATAATATTTTATTTATTTATAATAGTACCATTAAAATGTCTAATTCACTCTTGCATTTAATTACTTTCGTTTCATATTTTATTTCATAGTTATCTATCAGTAAATGTCCGTCCATCCGGACAAAAATACAATGGTATCGAATCTGATGGGCGTCAAATTAATCAAAGTGGTTTATGCAATGTTGGCTACTTATTAAATTAATAATTGTCTATACATAAAGTTAACACTAAAAGGATCAAAAATTGTATATTATTAAATAAATATCATGGATTTAAATAATAATGACCCATTTGCATTGGTCTGAAATTTTAAATTTATTTTTGTATTTCATTCGTTTCGTTTGCTACTAGGAAGGTACCAACGTCCATCAGCGGCAAACCCCTAATGAAAAGGGTGTCTCGTCTGTTGAATTAGGTCTGAATAAAATGTAAGTAGGTGTACGTGCTATTTGTGCTGGGGTGTGTACGAGGGGGTTGTACGAGTTACAACCTGACCTTTGTTACCTTTGCATTGGAGACGAACTGATCCCTTTAACCTCGGGCGATATGAGCGCTCCCAAAACTAATTGGCTCAAAATATCAAGTTACTTCATCAACAGGTTCTATATTATGTTGCTGTTTTAAATTACGTACATATATATAATATAAATATATTATCATAAAAATAAAAATATGCCTTAGTATTGCTTTCATTCAGCCTAAAAACTCATGCTGTTTTTCACTATTAATTTCTGCTTACATTTTATAAATTTTTTTGTAAAAACTGGAAAAAAAAACACATTAAATTAATATGGTGAATTTGAAATTAATTGAATTAATATTTTATCGGTGAAGTTGGAATTATTCACAACGTAATTCCTTGATAATTAGTGAATTCATTTAATTGTATCAATTGGATTATTTGTTACATTAATATATTAAGTATTGTAGTTAGCTTTAGTTCTAGCGTCATATATATATATATATATATAGTCAAAATAATTTAAGAAACATCATAAATTATAATTATTTTTTACTTCATATTGGAAAAATAAAATATTACATTGGTTAAAATTTGGCGAGATTAATAAAGTAGTATATAGCTTAATTATCAAATCACAATTATTTACCTTTACTTGCAATAGAAAGATTCGAGTTCATGTCTCGGTATTCTTTATTTTATATATTCGGTATAGCTTTTCTTTATTAGATTTGTTCTTTACATCATTCTAAATGAGGTGTTTTATAGTTCAATATAAAACTAAGCAATCTTTTGTAGTAGTTATAGAAAATTCTAATTAAATATCTATTTATTTTATTAATTTTTAATGAAATCTGTTTTTATTTGTGAAGTTACGATTTTCTAAATATAGTTTTCTTGATAACAATTTAAACGAATTCTAGATACAGAAAAAATACATAAAAAAATCTATGTTTCAGGACTCAAAGCAATGTGTTTCTATTGCCGTTAGATAGCTTTAGAGCTGTGTAATAACAGATTCTACTCATTGTAATTTTTAAAATGGGTCACTTATAAACAGAATATAATGTTCTGGGTTTGAGTCCCAGTGATGAATATTTTTTCGATAGATAGATTTGTGATTTAACTAAAATTTGTTGTGTTTTATTACAACTTATTTGAAGATCTTAGGATTTAATTACGTACAAATTTTATAACCTTTTTAAATGACAATTTTATACTATAATTAGCGTCACATTTGAAGAGAGTAAAGTTGCTGGGCGACAAGTGTATTTTAAATTCCTATAATGTCTAACTACTAATTGACTATCACGCATAATGTTTTCTGGAGAACAAATCTTAATTACCTAAACTTAAATTATAATTTAAAATTATTTAAAACAGAACCCAATTTTGTGCAAGACTTGAAAATAAACTTTGTCAAAATTCAACATTCTGCTTTTTGAACCACAGATGAGTTTACAAAATATTGTGGATTTCTCTAAATATAATATCTCTAAAACAATATATCTAATAGAGAATAATATTACTAGGAAAATAAACGTTAACAGTACTCTGTTGTCAGACGTTATAATTATTTACCTCCTTTATATATATGAAGAAGAGTGTCTGTTGGTTTGTTTGTTTTTTATACAAATCTATAGTTTTATTCCGAGCTTAATGAAATTTTGCACACTTGACCTTCAAAACAAAAGAAAAGTCACTGTTAACATAAGATTTCGAAAAACCATACCCCATACCCCTTTTTCCACCCCTTAAAGTAGAATTTTGGCACATCTTGATGAAATTTTCAACACTTAATGTTCAAACTAAGAGGAAAATTACTGTCTACAACTGATTTCGAAAAAAAAACTACCCCCATCCCCTAAACGAAGCATTTTCACTCTACGTTAAGTCCAGGCAACGCCAGGTACTTCAGCTAGTTGTTTATAAAGATAATCTAGTCCACAATATTTTATGGGTGAGTACCTGACTAAATTACGAATCTAAAATATTCCAGGAATACGGGCAAATTCTGTACCATTACGGAATATATTATTGTTTAAAAGTTTACAAAATCTAAGTCTTTAAGTTTTTTACTTCGAAATGAATATTTCCGAAATATATCCATTGTTAATCTATATCTTTGCTTTAGGCCCTATAAAAATAGTCTAACCGTTCGAAATTCGACGACTTTTCATTTTTTGTATTCAATGTATAATTTGGAATCAGTAAAATATTTCAATTAATTTAAATAATCGCATAATCAAGATTTTTTTAAATGCATATATCTCTGACATGGTTGAGAATAGGCACATATTCCATGAAAAATTTTCGACTTGTAATTTAGTCAGGCATCCAGCCACAAAATTTACTGTGGACTAGGTTTGTTACATCTTGAATTTATTTTACAAAAGAATGTACAAAGAAATTGAAAATGATTTCGATATTAGGATACACGACTGTCTTTTAGAGATGAAGCCATAATAATAGGATACAAACTGAAGTCGAAATTAAATTGATTGTAAATTAAATTATCACACATTCAGTTCTTCCAAAAATAAAATTAAAACTATTAACTATCGATTTTTTTAAAGATGAAATCCTCCTGAAAATATTAGTTCATCTTATAAAGCTATACTATATGTGGGAATATTTTAATTATTATTTTAATAAATAATGGACTGATATACTTTAAAATCATCCACCTTAACTATTTTAATGAAAATTTTAAGATTAATATTATTTGTTAAAAAAATAAGTACTTAGTGTTATTTGTTGTAAAAGTATTAGTAAATTTGTTATATATATATGGTTTTGGTCTAATAATTATTATTAATTGATGTTTTAACTCATTTATAAATGTGAATGTAATATTATTTTCAAAAATATTATTAAACCTTTGCTTATTAAATCGAACAAAGATCTATTCTTTGCTGAATTTCTTTGTACTCTCGGCTCCGCGTGTAAATATTTGTTTTGTAACAATGCACACGTGCTCAAATCTGTGCGTTAAAAGGTGAGTGCAGTTACAGCATCAAATATCAGGCAATGATCGCGTACACTCCGTAGAAAAAGCCGTAAAACTCAAATGCAAAAGGAAAGTGTTGTAGAAAAATCTTGAATTATTTGAATAATGGCGAAAAAATGATAAGACGAACTCTTTTGTAAAGTTGCATTCTCAATTCTGCGGTGTTTTAATATAAATTAAATTAAAAATACTAAATTTTTAAAATTGATTTTATATGTATATATTTATAATTAATACATTAATTTAGTATTTAAAATATCACAGAGCGTCTGTTCTGAATAATTACAACTTCACAATAAGAATGTGTTTTCCTTAATAATACAAATTAAATTAATCAATTAGAAAGATGTATAGAAAAATCTATCTACAGAAAAAATAACATCACATTTAATTTACCTAAGGCAAACGTATGGATAGCATCGGAAAATAAATGTACAATTGAATCGTTTTTATTAAACCAAAATTGCTTACATTCTAAAAAATACTTACAATTACACGGGTACCACAATTTTTTTGAAAAAATTATGAAATGCGAAATGGAAGAACTCCCTTTATATGTATTGTACTATGTACATTATAAAATCACGCAGTTTTATCTGTTAAATAGTAAGACTGAAATTCGTATTTTTTATTAAGGAAAACACATTCTTATTGTGAAGTTGTAATTATTCAGAACAGACGGTCTGTGATATTTTAAATACTAAATTAATTAATGTATTAATTATAAATATATACATATAAAATCAATTTTGTCGAAAAATATTGTTTTAGCGTCACCGGGATTCGAACCTGGATCTTCATTTCCAATCCGGGGAAGTGCACTACCTTTGTGCTATAACGCCAGTATTTTTCTTGACAAATTTTCGAACCTATATGTTACATTTTTTCAAATTAATACACCTGTCGTTCCATTATTTGAAAGCCATCTACATTATTTTTACAGAATCTCAAATACCTTTGAGTAAACCGACTTGCAGACGCCAGAATTATCAATTCATTTTTATTAAATTTTGATTGGAAATGAAGATCCAGGTTCGAATCCCGGTGACGCTAAAACAATATTTTTCGACAAAATTGATTTTATATGTATATATTTATAATTAATACATTAATTTAGTATTTGTATTTTTTTCATAATTTTCTCAATTTCCAGGCACAAAAACAGTAGTTTGTTTTTAGGTATTTTTATATGCACTCGCGACTGTAAAAATCCTTGCTTTATGGTGGTTTTCGCTCTGCGGGGATAGTCAGATCTTCGACCCGTATACTGCTAATGTAATGTATGCTTTGGTGGATTTTAAAAATGATTAGCACATATCAACATTGAGAAAAGTACAAAGCAAATGTATTGTAGGATGCGACCTTGTCTAACACGGGGAAATTAGGCGTAATTCCGCCAATTCGTAATATACACATTTCTTGAATTTGCAGTTACATACTTTGCTTATGCAGATATGTTATTTTCCATTACTTTTATACCACCTTCTCTTCAACCGCTGCTTTGGCCAATGAAAATACATTTTCAGAAATAACCAGCTTAATGACAATGTGAATCTGCTCATTGATGGAAAAATGTTAATATTGTATTCAGCAGTCGCCTGACTAGAGGTTCAATCAATGAGGGGATAAACCTACCCCTACCTAATATTCACTCTCTTCCGTAACTTGATCTGTAGAGCGCGTAAAAATGTTTCCATGTACTCGTATATTCATTTACTAATTATTAATTCTATTTTATTTTAATGATGTATTCCTTATTTTTTTAATGTTCCCCTGTTTTCCGAAGTATTCTTATTATATATTGCATTTCCCATCTATTTCTATGACTTTCTTGACGTCTTGGATCTATTGGTTGTATTGGATCCGTATGGCTGTATGGTGCTTGATTAAACGACATTTTTGTTCGTTTTGGCAGTTAACTTACAAAGGTCGAATAATCTTAATTACATCGAGATTTTATTTATTTGTGATTTGTTTTGTGGAAAGCTCTTACATTAAAATATAGATTCTACTGAGACCAAAATATTTTTTCGAAAAATTGATTTTAAGCATATCTTTCTAATTGATACATTTAAAATGTTAATAATAACATTGTACAAGCTTTAATTTAAATTTACAAAACAAAAAAAATAGTTTTAGTCTAGATAGTTGAATGTTGGTAAACAATTTTTTTTATATTATATTTTTGTTTAAAAAAAACAACTTTATGATATTTTGATTATTATTCCATTTTAAATTGTTTTCTCTTATTCTAAAATAAATAGAACGCCACGTTTTGTTGTTTTGTAGACATTATACAGAATATTACTTTATTATTATTTAAATAAATGTAAAGCGAGAGATATAGTATATCGTGTATGTACATGTAGTAGAAAATTGGGTAGATTGAATTTTCGGGTAGTGAAAATAATAAAAGTAACAGAATTCTGAGGTAAGAACTTGAAAATGTATATATATATATATATATTATTGAGTAATATTAGTTTTACGGAAATAGATGTTTTTTTCTAGTACCTACTTATGTAATAAATATGTATAAATATTTAAAAAAATAATCAAACCACTAGACAATTAATCAAAATGTTATAATCCCTAAAATATTTTTGGATTTTGACGCGATAACCGTACACTTTTACGTGATAAAATGTAACAATGACAGTTGTCAAAATATATTTGTTTCACTTTGTTTTGCGACACGGATGATCGGAAATAACTAAATTATTTGTCTCATATCCCATTCCTTACCAGAAAACATTCTTAATTCATGTTTATCAACAATTCCCGCACTCTACAGAAATATTAATAAGTATATTAAATATATACGCGAAACATGGGAGCGTGTTTGCCATATCGCATATTATTGCATTAAATTCGATCACAATACAAACGGCCAGCAAATGTGTGGAACGATAATAAGCCGCAGCGTTACTGTAACAGCCGAATCGAAATTTCTTTAAACTTTAAGTACGCTGGACGCAATTAAGGCATTACCTTCAATCCTAATTCGCTCGAAGTTAACTATAATTAACTGTTTACTACGGTGGGTAAAGGGCTTTTTTTAAATCAACATGGCACATCAAATTGCGCACAACATCACTAGCAATGAACCATCGCTCGCAATTTATGCTTTTCAATGCTATAAGCTATACCTACCCTTATACACAGTGGCGTGCAGTAGCTATAGATTTAGGTTACGCTGTTGCCAATGACATTAAACAATCATATATAATATATGCACTTTCGTTTAATCAACGTCTTTGGACAAAATAAATCCGTCGTTTGTACGATCCTTCCATGTATTTATTTATAATTTCAGAGTACTATTAATAGTGTTTTAAAAGTTTAAGTTTTATCGAGAAATAATACTTTCTTATCCATATAAAAAATTTATGGACATTTTTAAGAACACTTTCTATGACTGAACATGATTAATTTATTGTTTGAAAATCTTTAACGTAATAACTATAAGAAAAAATTATTTTTATTAAAGGTTTACGTTACTTTATTAAAGGTTAATAGTTCTGCCATTTGTTTTTTGTTTTTCTCATATCAAAAATCAATCCATGCACCAAATTTAAAGAATGATCATGAAATCAACAGATTAAAAACAGTAAGATAGTAAAATTCGCAAATTAGTAAAAGAGGAAGTAGACACTTCAAATGATTTGCACGCAGTTGTAACCCTTTCTAGTGTTATTCCGTTAATAGGTAACGACTACATATAAAACGGATCAACCGAAAGTAGTAGCCATTTATATGACTTGAGTAATTCACTAGCTTAAAGACAGAACTGGGTAATGTAAATAGCACGATGCGGTGAATAAAAAAGGGCGCCATTAGAACAGCGGTGAGAGTTCGTGAGTTTTAGTTATAATATATGGTAGGGTCATTTAAACGATGGATTTATTTTGTCTAAAGACGTTGGTTAAACGAAAGTTCATATATTCGTAAAAGCATAACCTAAATCTATGCCTACTGCACGCCACTGATATAACCCCTATATATATTAAGTACGACAGTTATTTTTATACGTTATATCAAATTTTCATGTGCATTATATTCTATACGTTCACTATTTTTTTCTGATATTGGTAAAAGATTTTTCCAGATTTACATCCCTAACGGTAACAAAATACATAGAAACAGAATACGAGTTTATTGAAATCAAAACAATCTATACATTAGTCATATCATCTGCAGATGAAAATGATACAATTTATTTGAAATATCTTTTAAATGAAAAATTAATGGTTTTTAACAAATGAAGTTGAAAACAGTGCCCACGTTCAACCGCAATTAGCCAAAACAAACATTCACACTTACATTGGTCAACTATTTACCTATGCGTAAAAATATTTATGGTGTTGGACTGAAGCGATATATATATATAAAACCGAAAATTGCACTACTACAAATACATTCGTCCCGTTCTCTGAAGACCAGTCATAACACATACTACGACACGGCACGCGCTCGGAGCGAGTCGTAATAATATAGATTTTCAACTTTCGAACATCTTCGAATCGCGTAAACACATACACCAGAAACGGTGGATTCTATCATTCGTTTCGTATCCACAAAGTTTGAAAGTATTCGACATTCGCGCATGCGAATTCAGTTTCCGCGAAGCGGATTGTATTGAGGAGTTTGTTTGTGTGACGCATTTTTGACAGTTTGGCTTGAATACTTGAAGCCGAAGTATTAAAACATTGAATATCCTCCGAATATCTATTTAATTCATTATTTAAATAAATAAAAATGGATCTGTACTTGATGTTACGTAGCGTAAAAGATTTAAGTATAGAGCTTATTTGACGAACTATTTTTGTAAGTAGTTGCATCTTGTCCGTGAGCTAATCCATAGATTTGTATATTTGATAATTGGTATAAACTTATTATCCAGTATCCCTTCTACAAAAAGTCACCGACCGCCACTAATATATATATATATATAGATATGATTTTCGAACATAATTTTTTTTTTAAATAATAATATCCCTTATTTAATCATATAATTAATATTAAAAAAAAAAAAAAAACATATGGTTTTAAAATTGTAAAAACTTTTATTGTGATATTCAAGTACTCGTAAGTATATACAAAATGAGTGTGGGCAAAACTTTCAATCGGCTTCTGCAAAAAATATCCTCATATTGTAATTCGCTTATTTTTATTTAATCTTATAATTTAAAAATATATATAAAATAAAGATTAAAAGAGAAATGTATATCATGAGTAATAAAAACGATTTTATTTTACATAGGTCTTTTAAATTCGCGCAAAATATTTAAGTAATTTAAAACACGTATTGCCAAATGACATTTATAGGACAAAAATCTCCACAGAGACATAATAAATTCAGTTTATTTATCAACATCATAAATTCAACTCATAAATCTAGGATGTAACGAGATTTAATAATAGAATAGGATAATATATATATGATGTTCTAAATAAAATGAAACTAAAAAATAAATTATTATTTATAAGTAGATACTAAGAAAAGTTGATAAGCTGCAAAAAATATATATAGTAACAGGATATATAACAGGATAGTAATATTATTTCTTACATCACGATAATGAAATATTTTAGATCGAATTTTTACAATAAATTTTTGTTCATATTTTTTTGTCATACCTACTAATGTTCAAAGTTAAATGTTTCATTCAGAATATCCTGTATAGTGATGTATATTATGAAAGATTCTTAAACCGTTCAGAATTATTATTAAAATTATAACATTTGAAAACAAAGAACGACGATTGGTACAATAAAATTTGGAAATAAAAATTAACACGTTTTAGATTTTTTATTACGGATCAGCGAATCTACTTTAAAAATCCAAAATGTTTAAAATAATATTTAAAATATATTAATTGCGCCACCGGGATTCGAACATGGATCCCTTTCCAAACCGGGGAAGGTCCATTATCCGACTATGCTACAACGACGATATTTTTAGTGACAAATTTTCAAATCTATATGTTACCTTTTTGATATTAATACATTTAATCGTTCCATTATTTGAAAGAGCCATCTACCTTATTTTTACGGAATCTCAAATACCTTTGGGTAATCTGAAAGCGGACGCCAGAATTATCAATTCATCGACACATTGATACAACTTTATTATAAGGAGAAATGTGTTCTCATTGTGAAGTTGTAATTATTCAGAACAGACAGTCTGTGATATTTTAAATATGAATTAAATATATTAATTAGGAAGATATCCATGTGCTATAATGGAACGATTAAATGTATTTATATCAAAAAGGTAACATATAGGTTCGAAAATTTGTCGCTAAAAATATTGTCACTGTAGCCTAGTTCGATAATGCACCTCCCCCGGATAGGAAAGAGATCCAGATCCCAGTGGCGCAACAAGAATATTTTTCAATAAAATTGATTTTGTATGTAAATCTTTCTAATTAATATATTTAATTCGTATTTAAAATATTGAACATTGTTGGTTAATAAAATGTATCAAATAATGGAACGATTAAATGTATTAATATAAAAAGGTAACATATAAGTTCGAAAATTTGTCGCTAAAAATATTGTCGCTGTAGCATAGTTGGATAATACATCTTCCCCGGTTAGGAAAGAGATCCAGATTCGAATTCCGGTGGCGCAACAAGAATATTTTTCGATAAAATTGATTTTAAATGTACAACTTTCTAATTAATATATTTAATTAATATTTAAAATATCACAGACCAATTTTTTGAATAATTACAACTTCACAATAAGAATGTGTTCTCCTAATAAAATAATATTCATAAAAAAAAAATGCATAGATAGATTTTATTGAAATACATCTGTGATGGCAATTGAAACATTATTTTACGGACTGTTACGCCAAATACCTGCCACTTTAAAATAATTAATAACTCGCGTGTGTAAGAAGGGATAGAGTAGCGATCAGAAAATAACGAGAACACTGCCCTCATTTCGAGTACGATAAATCAAATGTATGTTCAACGTGCGCGATAAGTAAAAATCATATCTCAGATTTAATTTGACGCATGGGATTGCAATTGCCGCGATGCGTTCATGTGAAACGGAACGCATAAATGCTTTTCAACGGTTTTTGACCATAAAAGAATTATTTTAATTTGTAACCGTGACAATAATTACTAGTTTAATCGACGACGTCGCGAGCCATTACACTTCTATAATCTGGATTTATTTTTTACGACTCCGGCGAAAATACGAGGTGTTTTACGAGTCGGCCAACTCGAGATCCCACAGGGGCTATGAGAGCAAAAATACCACTTTTCGTGATGATCATTGAAAATTTACCGAGTGTTTTTTTCCGATCGCGCAACACAAGTCATGCGCGTACTATAGTATGATGAAACGTCATCCAATTGTTGAATTTTTATGGAGAACACATTCTTATTGATCACACAAAGAAAAAAATATTTTTAGGAGAACACATTCTTATTGTGATGTGATATTATATGTGTTCTCCTAATAATAAAGTTGTATCAATGTGTCCAAAATTTAATAAAAATGAATTGATAATTCTGGTGTCTGCTATCACATTACTCAAAGGTATTTGAGACTCCGTAAAAATAAGGCAGATGGCTCTTTCAAATAATCAAAAAGGTAACATATAGGTTCGAAAATTTGTCGCTAATAATATTTTAGCTCTAGCATAGTTGGATAATACACCTTCTCGGTTAGGAAAGAGATCCAGATCCCAGTGGCGCAACCATAACAAAATTGATTTTATATGTTTATCTTTCTAATTAATTTATTTTATTCATATTAAAAAATTTTTTTTTGTTAAGTTTAGCTATCACAACATTGTTTCTTTTTTAAATTGTTGTAGCTATTTTTCAAACTATTCGACAACTAAATACATCAATAGGTATACATCTACATTGCTTATGTAATTCATTACGCAATTACGCAAAATTTCTCCAAATTTGATATTTCTGCACGAATATTTTTTTAAGCACCTGAATTATTGCTGGTTTGTTCATGTAAACTCAACCTTTTGAGTAGCCCCACAAAAATAAAACAGGCGCCGTCAAATCTGGGGAACGGGGAGGCCGAGCAAACTCTGCATTTTTTTTAATTTGCCGGTCACTGAAAATAGATCGTCGTGAAACATAATAAAATTCAATAATTTTAACGCGCTCTTGTACTGGGTATGTAGCTATTATAAATTTACATAAATTCTTTATTATCTGCAAAAAAAATTGTAATTATAAATAAACCCCACCAAAGTTATAAATTTTTAAAAACAGTCAGCCCAAGCTGGCCCACCTTTATAAGTTCATTTCATTCTGCAGTAATTAATTTATTATTTCATATCTTTTTCATAAACATTTAAGTTGGTGAATGTCTTACAATCCATTTTTTTTTAATCCTTAAAAATGAACACGATCAATTTGTGCTTCATTTCTTTTAATTATTAAATGAAAATTGTTCTAAAATTGCAACATCTCAATAAAAATTCATTAATAAATTATTGTATTTCTGTAAGTTTTAATTTTCAGATTAGGTATTCTAAGATAGTGAAAGATTATAATGTGTTATTTCCGTAACAATGGATTCATTTGATAGTATTCCCCATTACCAATGTATGTAAGTCGACTGTCCACAGTCGTGTAGGTATTCGACAGTTTACAAATATGGTGATGTGGCAAACAATGTCTTGAAACAGGGCTTAAGTTAATACATTAAGTTGTTCGTTAGAGTTCTTAAACATTTACGTGGTATGGTGAATGTTTTGTAAATATCCGGCTAACTCAGTGAGAATATTCCAAGAATTTGCATTTGATCCAAAGTTTGAGATTATTGAGACTAAACTCTATTTTAGGAGGAAATTAACGATACATTACTTGATAAACATGATTACGTAGTCTGTGCAGTTATGTAGTCTGTGCAATTAATCTGTTAAATAATTTAAAACTATTTTTTATTTATTATCTTAGTTTCATTAACCACAATTGAGTTTAAAAAACATCTACCGGTTTCGGAAAACACTTTTCCTTCTTCAGGATGTCATAACTAACTAAAATAATAACCAAGTTAATATTGCTAATTTTAAAAGAATTTAAAACTAACCCAAAATATTACGAATATCTCCTTCCTGAAATTAATGTTAAGTAAAGGTTGTTTTTTTTAGAGGTATAGAACTTTAAAATGAAATATAACACATAAAAATCGTGGTAATGGCCACGGTATTGGCTTTATTGGAAAGATAATTTTATGCCATTAGTGTTTAAATATGATTTCGCGCTTATGGACGCCGGCTGGCTGGCTGGACGTATGTTAGCAATTGTTGGATTCCAAGTCGTCTATCCCCGCAGAAAATAATCCAATCACACGATCTTGGAGGCCAATTCACAGGTCCATTGCGCGAAATTATGCGGTCATCGAATATTTCCTTCAATGAATTGATTGTGACGCTCGCTGTGTGACATGTTGCGTCGTATTATTGAAACAACAGCTCTTTCCACCTTAATGCTATTACATTGAGGAACGTAAAAGACAGTAATCATGGATCTATTGCTGTGCACGATGGCGAATCGACTCATTCGGATCCTTCTCAATACAGCTTCTTCGGTGCGCACTGTATGACATCTCTGCGGATGCGTATTATCAATTAAAGTACACGTGGTGCAAAAATGATCCACGATTATTCGAATTACTTACTCGGATGGATGATTATGTGGACCGTAAAATGGACGTAGCCCTCGGTAGTTTCGCGCACTGTACCACGATTTTCGAAATAAATTATCACAATTTACAAGCAATGTTCTGACGTAAGTCTATTCATGGTTAAATGGCAAACCAATCTGAGTACTAATCAGTTGTCAGCTGTCAAATTGACTGTCGCTGGAAAAAGTGTTGCCAATTCGAAAAACAAATATACAAACATGAAACATGAACATTTTTGAATCGTAATTTAGTCAGGAATCCACCCATAAAATATTGGGGACTAGATCTATTACACCCTGTATATATAACTAACTATCTTACCGTCATGCTGTTTCCCTGTTTGTTGTATATGTTACAGTTAATGTGTATTACCAATAAAGTTACGTTTTCACTGGCGTTTCAGTGAAGTCATATTCGAATGCATTTCACCTGAAAATATATATTTCTACTACTTATAATTCAACTGATAGGCGCTAGTGAATTTTCGCTCTATACTGTCAATTTAACAGTTGTGAAACGTTCATTTAGAATTTTGTTTTCTTTTAAAATACTAACTAAGTATTTAACTGAGTTATTTTGTCTTTTACTTATCAAAATACAGTGGAACCTCTGAAACTAACTCTGAAACTAAACGTTGAAAAATAGTACACAAATTAGTAAATTTGATGTCAAAATTGTTCATTTATTATGCTGAAGTAACACATACAGATGGTAAAAGAAACAGATGGTAGAAGTGAAAGATGAAGAAAGTTATTAATATTTAAAAGATAACAATTTAAATACCAGGTAACTCTAATTCTGGTGGTGGTTTTCATGATTTGGGTGCCACTTTTCCACAGTATTCTAAGTTTTGGCCCAGTTGGACAGCAGACAAATATAGAAAATATTAACGAATATGGAAACATTTGTTTGTTATCAAAATGTGACGAATATCGAACCAGACGAATATAGAGGTTCCACTGTAGTGCTTATTTTCGAAATTTTATTTTTAATACATAGCCAATACAATTTTACTGGTATGCTTTATAGTGAAAGTTCTAAAACTAACACTAGCATAAAATAAACAATAATAACGTTATACTGGTGGTCCGCTTGTGAACAAATACAGTTTCACTGATGTTGAGCAATGAAATCGTAAATCAATTGTTTGATACATTTTAACAGACTGAGCGAAATTATTATATATTTATACTAGTGAAATTATAATTTCACTGGTAATACACATTCACTGTAACATAAACATATAACGTACAAAAAACATTTTAATTAAATATTTAGTAATAAAGAAAAAGCTAAATATACCAGTGTTTTTATTGAATAAATATACCTACTACTGAGGATCGCGTTCTCTATGAACTCCCGCCATCCTCTTGACTTCTCCACATTTCTCGGCATCTTGAAGATCTAATGACTATCACCAAAGAAGTGCCTGTGGTCTTTTCCAATTAGTCGATCCAGCGGTCGGGATCTTCCTCTTCCTCTTCGTCCTTCAATCCCGTCCGGCCCACCACAACAAGCCTCTCCAAACTATCTTCCCTTCTCGCAAGATGCCCAAAAAAATAAAGGATTCGTCTTTGGCAAATTGTTGAGAGACTCAACACATTATAAAGGATTGATAATGAATAATTTAGAAACCATTGAAATGAAAAAGAAGAAAGCACTAATTAACAACATAACATTCCCCAACACTTCACCTTTACTAAAAAAAATTCCCTCCCTTCCCAGGCTACGCCCCCTTACCCGAATAGATTACAACACTGTATTTAGTTTAGTTATCACCTGGGAGTGTACCTTTCGAAACTATATTAGTACGTAGTACAAAGTTTAGTTGTGAAAATTAAAATGACTATTTTTCATATACAGATGCGTACACGATGTACATACCACATCAATATTTTTTGTGCTTTGAAAATAAAACCTAGCTGGTTTCTCGGAATGCTCCGAGAAAACTAGCCTTTTCTACATCTAAATATCTTTCTCTATATCTCTGGCCGAGCATTTGATGGTATGTCAGACCAATAATGCATCTCATTCCTGGAAATGGTGCCATTGTAGATTTCGCGTGATTCTTGGGAGAATTTCACTTTGTCAACGGGAAATGCACAAGTTGCGCAATTCTATTTGCTATCTTATTTCACGAAGATTTCTACCGATAATTTGCAAAAAATATATTATACGTCATTGAAATAAATTGGTTTAAAATAAGATTTCATCTATCTTAGAATATAGATATAAAAAAATTTCAAGAAACTCACAAAACTGACGAGAATATTATTCATTCTCGAAAATTTCCTTTAGTGACTTTTCTGTCATAAAATTATTATTTTAAATATTAACAGAAATTAAATAACTTATTTTGTCACATTAAAATGTTGTCTATTTAATAATTCAGATTTAAACAAATTTATTCCAACAAGATTACAATAGTTTAATTCCAATAAGATTACACAAATATGGACCCAATATATGATTCAATCAGATAGAGATGAATCAGATGTATGGCTATCCAACATTCTAATATAATTTATACCTTCACTAGTCCTACAACATTCCCACTACATATATTTTTATTTTATTCTTACCTTTTTATACATATTTGTAATTCTCTTTTTATTCCTGTCGATGACTTACTTGGTGGTACTACGATGGCTACTTTAACACAGACTTCAGTCTAGCAAAGTAGCCAGGACAACGCTGCATGTATCAGAGGTGAAGTCTACTCCATTCCACACAATAAACTATGAGTATAATTATGTTTATTATGTATTCACCTCTATTAGTACAAAAATGTGTATGTCAATATATATATAAATAAATATTTTAAAATATACATTTACAGAATATCATATTAATAAAAACGTACGTTCTGTACACATTAAATTAGGTACCTACATGTTAATGACTGATCAATGGGGGATTTTTCCAAAATAAACCTAAACGAATCAGAAATAAAAAAAAGTTTTATTGTGTATTTGAAAACAAACATTAAAGTTTCAATTCTTAATCGTTAACATTTTTTTTACAAAATATATACGATACGATAAAACGATGAACAAAATAGTAAGTAGGCATAATATTTATAATATTTTTTACAATATCATATTATTAAGTCGCTTTTCAATTCGATAACCACAAAATCTTCTATCCACTTAGTTCGTTGCTGGTAAAGACTTATTTCTTTTTGCAAGTTTTTTTTATCTGAACAGCGCATACGGCAGCTGACCACTATGGGTAACTTGGGTACGAGATGAGGTAATTTACCAGGGGCGTGCAGTGATACAAGCAAAAAAGCTGTGCATTACTAAAAATTCTGGGAAACAAATATAAATAAAATAAATGAATTAACATAAACGAAGCGCCATCTATGCACCAGTAGAGACTTTAATTGCTAAGTTCTAAAAATTACCACTACAACTTACCGCTGTACCCATTACGCTCTTTTGTATCCGCCGCATCAAGCTATTCACATTACTCTGTTCTCTGTTCTGTCATTAAGCTAGTGAATTACTCAAGTCATATAATTGGTTATTTACTGAATTGAACATTTCTTTCGGTTGATCCGTTTTGTATGGAGTCCGTTACCTATGCTGTTTTTTAACGGAATAACATTAGAAAGGCTTACAACTGCGTGCAAATCATTGAAGTATCTACTTCCTCTTTTACTAATTCGCGAATTTTACTTTCTCACTGTTTATAACGTGTTGATTTCATGATTGTTCTTTAAATTTGGTGCATGGATTGGTTTTTTATTTGGGAGAAACAAAAAGCAATTGGCAGAACTATTTCCTAGGTTAACCCTTAACATAAATAATTATTTCCTTTAGTTATTGTGTGAAGGATATTCAAACAATAGATGAATCATGTCCAGTCATAGAAAATGTTCTTAAAAACGTTCATACATTTTTATATGGGTAAGAAGGTATTATTTTACGTTAAAACTTAAACTTTAAAAACACTATTAATAGTATTTTAAAATTACAAATAAATACATGGTTGGGTCGTATAAATGACTGATTTATTTTGTCTAACGACGTTGGTTAAACGAAAGTACATATAGTATACATGATAATTTAATGTCATTGGTAACAGCATAACCTAAATCTATACCTACTGCACGCCCCTGGAATTTACCATTATTATTTCCCCTTGTATATATTTGACCGTTGCCTTTGTCTTCGCTCATGCGGAGGTGTACCCGCCGATCACGTTACATTGAAGCCTTTATCGCTAACTTAGAAAAAATATTGATATTTAAAGCCAACACACCCGCCGAACACAAACTGTTCATAAGCGATCTCGAATTACACTTCTACGTCACCATACACCATACGTCTACGTCTTTCTGCACTCGTCTTTCTGCGTTTTATAACAAAACCCCTCTCGTGTGGTTACAAAAGAGCCGACATTTGAAGTCTTAACATATTTTAAATACTTATTTGAATTTCAAATATAATTATTAAATACTTGCGTAAATAATACGTCTTAGTTGATTGTTGAAGGTCCAAGGAAACACAATTATGTGACAATTAAATATTTATTATAAGAATAATACAATGATGGTACAACGTTGTGATTAAATTGTAATTGCTCGTAAATCATCAGGGTGTGCCATCACGCGCGTGATTTGCGGATTTGCCAGTCGCAATGAGTCACCGGTCGGGAGCACACCGCGCGTTCGCGGTTGAGCAATATTTAAAGTGCGGTGATGTATTGGTTCGTGCGCGTCGCGCTTTTTGTACTCACTTTAATATTCGACTACTAAGTGATGGGCCGAGCACGCAACTTATGTGGTGTTGGATTCAAAAGTTCAGACAAGAAGGGACAATGGTTAACCAAACTCCTCCGGGACCGTCAACGTCAGCAGCGACGCCAGAACATGTGGCTCAAGTTCAACGTGAAATTATTTGTAATCCGCGTAAATCGATAAGAAATATTGCAGCCTGTACTGAATAAAAAAATCAACTGTGCACGTTATTTTGAAAAAGAAACTACAGTTTCACCCGTACAAACTGCAAATCGTGCAGTTTCACAACGAAAATGACGATTCTTTACGTGAAACCTTTACGAGAACGACGCTGGAACGTGGACAATCCTCGAACAATTTAGGTCCTACAAGAAAATATCCACTGTGAAGTTGCTGCCATTGAACTGACGCTTTGCTCTCGCGTGTTTGCATATTTAAGAGTCCAATTGCAAGAGTGTCTTGAGAGAAATGGACGGCATTAAAACGATATTGTTAGTAAAACGTTAAATTAGCATCGTTATACTCCATTTTATATAAATAAAGTATGAGAATAACATTGTAGTTTTCCGCTGGACACCCTTTATATAACTAGTATCGAAGTCAAACGTAACGCAAAATAGAGGACGCGCCCTTTTTACCCCCGCCCACACACACACACACACACACGCATATACACATCCCGCCCCGGCGGTGCAGCGCTCCGACACACACAGATATATATATATATATATATATATATATATATATATGATCCTAAAGACATCCCAGTAATAAATATTATATATACATTGTGTTTTTAAATAAACGAATATTTTTGTAGAAAAATAAATATATTTTAGATTTCTTTATTTAGACAATTTAAATATATAATGAAAGGTTTATGATAACTGAGATTTGAGCTGTTTTAATATTTAATAAATATTTTGTTTCTTTTACCTTGGGTGGTTCATTCGTTCATTCGTTTTATGTGCGTATTAATGATTTATGATCTGCACACACCTTTTTTATTTATTTAGTCGTATATAACATCTGTACACCTATAAAAAAGGCAGTTTGTTACATATATTTTACACACATTTTAAAATACATTGCCCAACTAGGCAAGCCTGTTTTAGGGCAAATTGGTAAACAAATTACATTTCACAAAGCCAAACACATATATGACAACAGTACAGTGATAACAGATTACCGGCATGGCTTTTATTCGTAATTTTGGCGTTAAAATCCTTTTCAGTATCTAAAAGTTACCAAGAATTGTAACGATAATTGTATTGCAGTGATAACAGATTACCGGCATCGCTTTTATTCGTAATGTTGGCGTTAAAATTCTTTTCAGTATCTAAAAGTAACCAAGAATTGTAATGATAATTGTATAGTAAATAGTGAAATATTCTCTTCATTTTTTACGGTTATTTATCTGTTCTTTATCGATAAATATATTTCTACCGGTAAATTACATAACATTGCGTGCTCGTATTAGCGACCAGTGAAGGGAAGAAATAGTTGACACAACGATCAGTACATGTTTAAATAAATATAATGTGTGTTGCCAGATACGAGGTCATCAGATTTAGGTGTTTTAATTGCGTTGTGGCGGAAAAAACTGTGAATTATGTCCAGATGTATGTGTGTTGATTAGAAGGTTGTAAGCGCGGGAACTGGGACCCTATATCTCCCAATTCTCCACTATGTTTTGATCGCAGAGTTTGAGAAATATGTATGATGGCGGACTAGAGCAGGTTACAAAAAGAGAAAATACTTGTGCGTATTATTTCCTTCGACTCGTAAAAGTACTAATAATGTACAGATGTATGTAGTATGTATGTATGTATACAGTAGCGTAACTACAGTAATTGGGCCCCAATGCAAATTGGAAAAAATGGATATAGATATATATATATATATTGGTACTACGTGGATTATACAATAAAAATTAAGAACAAAATTAGTTTCTTGTTTCAAACATTCATGAAAAAAACATAACATAAACAATTCTTCTTAGGCAAACATAACATGAACAATTTTAAAAATATTTGTTTCGGTTTATGGCGATTTTCACTTTTCACAATTTTCACAAACCAACGCAGTAGCAAGATACATTGCTATTGAATTCATCGATAATATTTTACGCGTCTTCGTAATACACGATTTTAAATATTTTATAATTCCATTTCTTGCTGTGAATTCGCCATCGATACACGCAAAAATATCAATGCTAACGGATTGTAGGGCGCGAACTTTTTGGGTCCCTATCTAATGTGGACAACAGTGCACTGCATTGAATGCATTGGCTTAGTTACGCCACTGTATCTATATGATTTCCTCTCGACTACTTTATCAACGAGAATCTTAGAAAGCTTTTCAGCGGCTGGATTGCTTTGTACAGAAATTAGGTCGAAGTTAGGGACCAAAGTATTGGCAAATAATGTTTTTGGCTCGCTATTTTTTTAAAAATGAGCTAACTAATGAGAAATCTTTAATTATTTTAGATGAATACATTAAATAAATTACAATATAATTTCGATATTTAAAAATATTAAAATACGAGGCGTTTTTTTAAGTAAGTGCCGAATTTTTTTTTTCTGATGAAGCATCATTATATTTACATTTTTTCTTTACTTTCTTCGGACGCTACACACCTTAAACTTCTCAACATAGTCGCCACCATTATTAAGGCACTTGTCATAACTTGGCACCAATTTTGTATACCTTCGTCATAGAATGACGCCGCCTGAAATGAACACCATGTCCGTACTCCGTCTTTCATTTCATCATTGTCATCAAATCGCTTGCCACCGATGAACCGTTTCAGAAGTAAAGAAGGAAAATATGGAAATCATTTGACGCCAAATTAGGACACACTTGGCGATGCATTTCAGCTGGTTTCATGATACGTAAATTCAAGAAACGAATCACGGACCGTATCTTACAGTTGGCAGGCTGATCTATTATCTTGAACATTTCAACCACTCACTGCAAGATGACCACACAATGTTAATGTCTCTAATACTGCATGTGGTGAGTCAACTCATGAAGGATACTATAATTATCTAAATTTTATGTTCAGATTCACATATTTTGTAACGCTCGTTTGGATTTGCCCAAATGCCGAGTGGGTTTGCGCTTTGTTACTCGTGTACAAGGTACAACGCGCGTAAGTGTAAGGACGGCAATCTGCAAGCTTGACATTTTGAATGAAGGCGGGTTTTCCGAAACGGATAACCCAAAGAAGTAAAACAAAACTAAAAAAGTTGAAGTGTGCCAGAGTTAATCACGGGCATTTATGCGACGCCTTGTTATTGTTCTCGGGTTTAAAAGCCTTCGCATGAATTACCCAGGACCTCGTATACGCAATATCCGCCGCCATTGTTAGCTATAACACAATGCGTGTATTTGTACAACAACGCCTTCTGTATTGGTTGTGAAATTGAATAACAAATAACAATTCTGCGGCGACTTACGGATATCAGGTAATAGTAAACACTCGATAATAAATGAAACAAAAATCGAAACCGTAGTTTCCTCTCGAAAAGGGTAATTTCTTGTTAAAATTGTACGTGTTTAGGTCTAGCGTATTAATGAATGAATCTAAGCAAATAGCCAAATACATTACGGTTCAATACCGACATTTTGTTTCGTGAAGCGCAAGTCAAGCAGATACGGTTTTATGGTTTCAAGACTGATACATAAATTACTTCTATACATCGGGTGTCTAAGTCTAATCTAGATAACCCAAATTGTTTATGTTTTACATTTACCCATAAGCTGCTAGTAATAAATATCTCTCGCGTGGAGTTTCTCAAATTTTATTACGAATTCATATAGTGTAGAGCAGTGATAGCGAACCTATGACACGCGTGTCAGAGGTGACACGCCGCAGCGTTTTGGGCGACACGCCAGCGTTCACTAATATCGGAGTTACCAAATAACATGTATCCCGCCACCAGACAACAACGTTCGAATTTATCACAACATTACATATGTATCAATCTCTTTTGGATTTCAATATGTGAAATAGATTATTTAACATTGTTTTTAGCCACTTAATAAATTAATTATTTTAACACACCAACCGGTTTCGTAAAATACGATCACTTTCGGGATGTCAAATTAAGTAATTAAAATCATATTTGTCACAATATTCGAACGTTTTTAAAAATCTAGTTAAAAAAAATTAATTAAAAATAAATCTTGTACCTAACTTAAATTATTACGATGATGAAATTGACTTAATGATACAAAATAAATATATATTGTTAATTTTACACGCTTTATATATTTCTAAGGGGTGTCACATCAGCAGAGTTCAGTTAGATTTGCCGAATTTTCGACACGCCGAGTTCAAAAGGTGAGCTGCCCCTGTGCTGCTTCGGTATTTTACCATATTTTCTTATGAACTTATTAATAACACGATACTCGCACGAATTCTTTAGTTTTGCTCTTTTTATAACGTTTCAACAGTTAATAATAGTAATGCTCTCTCACTAGAATTATTCTGTATCTAAATGGACTATTGTTTCAATGTTATTCAAATTTTTATTAATATTTCTAAGAAAAATTGTTAATTTCTTATTTCTTCAATTCATTGTTTCTTAAATATTGTTCCATTTAGTAGAACAATTGCGAGGGGCCACAACTTTTCCCGCATCACTGAGAAAAGGGAAATAAAGTCAAAAACAACAGAGAAAGTAAAAAATAGAAGGAAGAAGAAATAAAAAAAAACCTAAAAAATTGTTTTAGCTTCAAAAATATTGGCGAGTCCAAAACCTTTTTCCTCTAATTCTTCTAAAATTAAAAATATTTTGGAGGCACTGAGTATTGATCACAGGCCATTGTAGCTACTCCCCTAAGAGACTGGTGTCAAATTGTTGTATAAGAAATGCAGATTTTTTTATATTATAATTAAACTAATTCATGTAGTTAGGTACTTTGGTCAAATTGAAACACTATTATTTACGCCAGTTCCGAGAGCAACATTTTATCAAAGATTCTACATGTTCTTAACTCCGAAAATGTACAACACACTCAGCACCAACTGGAAATCGTTCACTTCTAATAAGATTACACAAATATGGACCCAATATATGAACCAATTGGATAGAGATCAATCGGAAGTATCGCTATCCAACATTCTAACATAATCATTATACAGTGCCTACGCTAATAATTCACTAGTTCTACAGCACTCCCACTACATATTTTCTTTTTTTTTTCTCTATTCTTATTTTTATTTCTGTCGAATTAAATAACACCACAACTGCCTTAAAAAAACCGCCTACTTTAACAAGCACGGCAGTCTAGCAAAGTAGCCAGGATAATGCTGTATATATCAGAGTTGGATCCACACAATAATCTCCGAGTATTTAATTGCAATATAATTGTATCTTATGTTTATTATGTTATATAAAAATATAATCATCTCTTTTACAACAAAAACGTGTATGTCAATAAAGACTAATAAATAAATAAAATAAAATAAATATTTAATATTATTTTTTTAAATAGTGACCGCTATAGAACTAGTAAGAAGTAAACTGATATTTTCACCTATTGTTAGTATAAATGTTAGAATAAAAATATTTTTAAAAGTAGAGTAATAATATCGTTATTTTTATTTTATATCTTAACTGAATTTATGATTTTTTTTTTCGTACCAGTAAAACATATTCACGTACGATACGTGTTTCTGAGATATGTAGCGTGATTTTAAACCATTAAAAATATAATCTTTAAATGGCGTTGGAAAATTCCGAAACTTTTTATAAAATTTCCCCGCATGATAAAACTACATCAATTTTAGAAATGATAATAAATTTCTGATAATGTGTTTGAAACAATCCACTTAAATTATTTAATATTCGAGTATTCAGTAAAACCTAAAGACAACAAGACAAATTTTATTTCTATAAAACGTCTATTTCTGAGAACTTCACACGTGCAGAATTCGATTGTTCGATTGGCCATTAAACTTACTGAGAATGATATTTGGAGAGCGGTAGTAATCTGTAATAATATAGTATGTAAGAAAAAATTCAACACATCTGAAAAGTCACCCGTTGCATATGTCGATGACGTATCTTAGAATTTACTCATAGAAACCGACTCGTGCCGATGTCTTATTTTTGTTTACGGAAGCAAAATTGGAACGAGGCACGTCTTCCTTTCTGTTTTAACCAGATTTCATTTGCCAACTGACTCCACCAGTGTTAACAGTATTGGACTCGAGCGCCGGCGAACCGTGGACTACTCACGAGGTATTTTTTTACATTTACGGTCTTGATGATTCTGCTATTGAATTTGGCAATACTAAATCTTTAATAGGTTACGGACTGCCAATTTCAGTAATCATTCACTCGTTCCCCATACCTTTATTATGAACTTATTCACCAGAGATTTTCAACTCGATATAATCTCTGACATAGGGATTATGTACGTAGTCCATCATGTTTACATGGTAGATTCGCCGTCTTGCACCTCACCTCACGCTTGCTGTACATCAAACCAACACTAATGTTAGTCCATTGATCATTGATATTACGTTTGTCAGTTGGGTGAATTTGAATTTCCCCAGCACCATTTAAAACTGAATAATTATTTGTCATTTAATATCTTATATTTGTTTAATTTTCTGAATATATATTTGTGAATATCGATGACTTTTGTACGTGTCGAATCTTACTGTCAAACCGGAAGGGTTTGAATTTTTGACTATTTCTACCGATCTCAATAATTTTATAAAACTAACGGAATAATACGTTGTATTTCAAAATGGTCAAGTCAAGAAATTTAAAAAAATTTATCAATTATTTCGCGTCACATTGTTTTAAATTAATATATAATATAATGTAAGTTTTAATAATTCTGAAAATTTTCAAATTTATTGTTACGACGTTCCGCTAGTGTTTATTTTTATAATAAAGTAAGTCATTTCAACCTCAATTTTTTTTATTTCCTTATAAGTTAGATGCAACATTAATAAATTATAAATCTAGTAGACTAAACAAATTTTAAAACATTGTGCTGTATAATATAAAAATATATTTTAATCAATTCAAACGCAAACCTTTAAATATCTCGAAACGAAAGAAACATGACTTAGATCACTTTCATAATAATGGGCACATGTGTGCTTTTCGCTGATCTAACTTTGATCTAATTTTCGCTCAATTGATTTAACAGTGTATTATTTTATTCACCAGGTCTCGCCTACCGCTCGCCGATCCACCAGAACCTGAACAGCAACCAGACTATTAAGGAAGAACATGACGGTACTCGCATTTGCACTTTGCACCAACCTCACTTGCAGCTGTCGCTGAACCAGCAACAACTAGGGCATGAACCGTCGCAGCTAAGCCAGCAACATTCTCAGCTGAGTCAACTCCTGACTAGAGATAGTTACGGACTTAACAGGAGCAGTCACCACCTGAACCGTAATCACAATCACGACTCCCAAATGATGGCGCAGACTGTCGAGCATCTCCAGCAACCCAACGATCGGGAAAGCTCAAACAGGTAAATTATGATAACTATTAAACTATGATAACTATAAATCATCTAATCAAAAACATTAAAAAAATGACAATTTATTTTCTTCTACAATATGGCGGTGCCAATCTGGCATTACACGGGGTTCAGTTTTCAGTTTAGAAAAGAGATAGTTTGTTTGTCTAGTCCTAAATAATAATGTGAGATATCTGGAGAGTGAGGTGGAGTGACTATATTCTCCTCAGGATCCTAGAGTTCAACTGAACAAAATTTGGATGCCGTTCATTAAAATACACATTTTAAAATCGATATACTCTCACTGGGAAGGGGGTGGAGTGTCTGTAGGGAAGTTCGAAGGATCCTAAAAAATAACCCTACAAAATTTGAATCCGACGGTGTTCAATATATTACACATTTATAGCAAGTGAAGTTGACCAGGATAACAGGGTAATATATAATATTTCACGCAAGGTTGTAGAAATGAAAAATTTGGTTTTGTTCAGTTAAAAGGGTGTGGCATTATTTATAGAACAGATAGAGAGTCATTTAATTTTATAAATACTAGTATAAACATAATAGTTTCAACACTAAGTTATAACTGTGACTCATAAGTCTTCTTGGCCAAATAGATTTATGTTTATCAACTTTATTTTTACAATATTCAATTATTGGAATGACTTATTTCAATTTTGTAAATCAAAAGTTTAACCGAGGATTCTCTTCGAATACCTCCATTTAGTCTGCAAGGTGAACGACTGGGGAGAATTTGATACGACGATTTGCGAATGTTTTTAACCTTCCGTGAACCCGAGATTATGATGACTAATTGATAGCACGTACTGACATAGGTACCCACTTGCACTGCTCGATCCCAGGAATCTACTGACAAATCATGCCTCATAATTAAATTGGAACGTAATAAATTGCAACTAATTTGCAAGTTTTAGAATATTTTCAAACAAGATAATTTGAAGGTTTGAGATTTATTTATAAGGAGAATTATAATCATTCCTGGTTTTCCAACACTCTTAATTAATTATCTTTTGGAGATTCAACAGATGCATTTATATTATACTATTATATATAGATGTAATAAAATAATACATGTTAATTACGTCGTCTTAACGCATGAAAAAACTGACTTCCTCAGACGAAAGTCTAGCAAAGTTGTACAAAGCTGGTATATTATCATAGCTGAAACCTACAATATTCCGCATAAAAAAAATTATAGTATAATAGCAGTTTATTTCCAAATAATTCTCTAATTCGACAATTTTAGATACTGAAACGACTTTTGTAAGGGTATCTGCATTATTTTGATGAAAAATACGGGAGTTTTTTTTTTGATAAACCTGGTCTTTTTTCGCGTTTTCTTGGTTCAATTGGTCCAAAAAGTTAGCACAGTACTTTTCTTATATCATTTGACAATTTGGAATATAATTACTGAACAATGTCCTACTCCATATACTAAAAACAGAAGCCGTAACCTTCCCTGTGGACAAAATGAATTTGGCTTGCTTTGGTGGTGGAGAATAGCCTAATAAACATCATATAAAATAGTGTTTTCATTGTTTTATTTGATGTTTTATTTTTCTGACCCAAGTCGTATCAATGGTTATAATGTGAGTAAAATCAAACGGTTCAAATAATCTTGAGAAATCTGCATCCGATTGCGTTTGTGATAAACTGTTGACAAATGTTATCCATCTTGCCGATAACTATGTAAAATGTTCATTCATATGAGATTTCACACACCTTTAACTGGCGATACTCTAAAACAGTACGGTGCCACTTTATTAATAATTTCTGTGCCATGACACTTTTAGGGTGGCTATTACGAGCACGTTTAAATTCTATATCCCATTTTTATACAATACAACAATCTACTTAGACTTGAGATTTAAGAGGTGTCTATAAGACAAATGCAGCTGTACAGCGTTACAAAAATTGTATATATATAAAAGTGTTCCAACAAGATCGGAACATTAAAATTTGGCACCATTTTTGCTGTTGTACCTTGACAGTCAAACCATTATGACAGTTCGATAATAGACAGTCCGCCATTATTGAAAACGGATCGCTATATTCGACACAATAACACATTCTTATTGTTGAACAGAAAACGTTCGCCAGAATGTGGCCGATAATCCGGGAACACCCATTCGGAATTGTGCTCAAAAATTGAACATTTCATGGATGGTATATCTCGAAAACGTGTGGTTTCAATAGGACGATCACTTGCCACATAGGGCATAAAATAGGCTTGATCGTGCAATTTAATACCTTTGGACTTCTTTCTCTGGGGTTTTTTGAAGTCAAAAGTTTATTTCAAAAAGCTCACAATCATCCAAGCCTTGAGAGAGGAAATTACATGCTATATTACAGAAGTGCAGTCACAGTTATGCCAAACCGTGATTGAAAATTTTGTCAAAAGAACGCAAATATGCCGGCAAAGCCGAAGATGTCATTTATCAGATGTGTTATTCCATTCATAATTCCCACATATCTACTGTATGATTAAATCAAAATTTCGATATTTTCTAAAAAAAAAACTGTTTCATTTCTCTTATTAGGACACTTTTATTACCGATATTAATACATTAATATTTCATGTAAACATGTTAAAATATTGTTAATAAACTGTGTTATCTTATCCTATCTTACAGAATAATTAAATACGTTTTACAAGAATACTATTTTGTTACAGTGGATCTTCCACGTCCAACACCAACCCACCGACTCCCTCCGTCGTGGAGGCAACCGCACCTTCATCCAACAGCCAATCCAAGCCTCCGTATTCATACGTGGCTCTTATCTCAATGGCCATAGAGAGCACCGATAGCAAGAAGGCTACGCTCAGTGAGATATACTCTTTCATTACGGAAAGGTTCCCCTTCTACGAGAAGAACAAGAAAGGTTGGCAGAACTCCATCAGACATAACCTTTCACTGAACGAATGCTTCGTGAAGCAGCCCAGAGAGGGGGGAGCTGAAAAAAAGGGAAATTACTGGACGTTAGGTGAGTCTCATATAAACAGAAAGTAATATAGCGTGGTTTTTTGCTAGTCGATTTAGAGAAAATATTGAATTTTTAAAACAATTTGGCCAATGTATGTTGATAACTATCTCTCGGTCCAAATGTATGTATGAATAATATTAACGATTACATATTTAATATAAATTGTTGAAACTGTTGAATTATAAATATATTGAATTCAAATTAAATGTATTAACTAGAAAGATATACATATAAAATCAATTTTATCGAAAAATATTGTTGTTCCTACCGGGATTCGTATATCTTTCTAATTAATACATTTAATTAATATATACTGATAATTACTGGAACTAGTAAAAATGACCTATTTGTTACTTTTGATACTTTACGCAGGAGTGGTAGATATATATATGTATTACCTTTACACAAAAAGTTTTTTGTGAAGTAATTTCTATTTCTGTAATGCAGATCCTCACTACGAAGACATGTTTGAGAACGGCAACTACCGCAGAAGACGCCGCATGAAAAGGCCTTACAGGACTTCTGCAGGCTACTCCAAGCTTTACGATGGATACCACCATATGCCCCAGCACATTCCGCTGTTCGGGCCGCCCAGCCCGTACCCTACTACTTACTCAAGGTATGATCCCAGGTAAGATTAACAAATTACCTGCGGAGATAAAATATTCCACAGCGCTCAAGCAGCATATTTTATTTTTATTTTACGCGCCCTATTCAGGCATTAACAAAATTTATTTTTACATAATAGAAAATCACGTCAGAAGCGTAATACAAAAATAAATTTTATATTATTTCTGTACGTTTTTCATAATCAAAATTATTTTTTTTTTAAATGTGATGTAAAACAAATTTGTAATTATCTAAAATGAATAAAACAAAACAAAAATACAACTGTATAACATAATAAACATCAGTGGCTGACACATTTGAGATTAGATACTTTAAACCACTTTAAGCATCGCCATTGTGTTGAGACACAAAATTTTTTAACCATTTAGTCCTATAAACAGTTAAGCTAACAACAAAAATGTCGACTACCTCAGCATATTCATTCCCCAAAGAATGAATTCTGGGAACTGCGGAGTTAGCTAATGCATTTGTTCCAACATTTCCTCTGTAATAGAACAATGAATTGTGTCTCTATGACCTCAATGGTGCGCGAAAGTCAAACATACCAACAATCTAGTATTACTTACCACCCACGATTGGTCAAATAATACCAATAGCTATTTTTAATGTATCATTTACTTTGTAACAGTTCAAAAATTAAATTTTTGTTCGTTGCCTTTATTTGACCACACCCACCTTGGTCGATTAGATTATTAAATTTCGTTCCATTGGACTTTGCAAAATTACTAACATTTTGCGCTCATAATTAAATTAAGGTGCTTTGTAATAATCACATTCAAATTAAAGTAGAAAAGTATATAAAACAATAAAATTCTCATATCATTTACGTTTTTAGGATTGCGCTTGTATGTCTTTACACAATCTTCTACTACATATTGGAGAAATATTTTGCAAAGCCATTCCTCTGTATTTTATTCTTTATTTTAAAATTGTAAACTTTGCTTGTTAACTTTGCCGGTCTCTACATAGATTTTTTCTAGCGATAGTACAACAATAATTACATGTATAAATTTTTAATTTATTATACATATAAATAAAATAAATAATAAACATTTTTAATACTAAACGTTTACTACAAAATATTTATAATATATACTGAATCTAAGAAAGACACATCGATATTAAAAAATATATATATTGCATAGGTCTTGAATTCAAAGCCGGTTTTAGCTCCGCCCCTAAACCCACAGATATCGTTATATACCGTACCGCAGTCGAGTGAAGATAATTTGTCTTACCTGGTATGTGAACGTATAGCTATCTCATTGGTTGGCGCTCTCAGGTAAAACAGGGTCAGCGATGCGCGACACACCTAATAAAGTCAATATACTACATAGTTGATTTCGGATATCATTTGGGCGGATACAATCTCACAACAGATAGCATTTTTAATGTCAGCCGTGCATTTTTAATGCGCCTTCCCCCGATTGGAAAAAGAGATCCAGGTTCGAATCCCGGTAGCGCAAAAACAATATTGATTTTATATGTATATCTTTATAATTAATACATTTAATTGGTATTTAAAACATCACAGACCTATGTTCTGAATAATTATAACTTCGCAATAAGAATGTGTTCTCCTTAATAATATATAAGTTGTATCAATGTGTCCAAAATTTAATAAAAATGAATTGATAATTCTGGAGTCTGCTATCGTACTCAAAGGTATTTGAGATTACGTAAAAACAATGTAGATGGCTTTCAAATAATGGAACGACGGATGTATTAATTTTAAAAAAAGTGTATCATATAGCGCAAAAACAATATTTATCGATAAATTTGATTTATTGTGTATATCTTTATAATTAACACATTTTATTATTATTTTTAATATTATTGGTGGTGGTTTTCGTTTACCGATGATTCAGTACATTTAACTAAAAACTACATTTTACTAAGAACTACATTTAACTAAGAACTTGCCCAATGTTGCCTGTTTTTGTCTATTTTTAAAACCTTCCTGAGGTAGTCAATCAATCACATTACCGTTGAATCCATTTATGTTTTCGTTGACTTCAATAATAATAATAATATATTTATTTTTTTATTCACAGTACAATACAGTGTGTTATTATATTGTTATAATCAGATAGCACTGCAGCTAAGTAAGACATATATTTGGGTACCCTGCCTGTAGAGTTCAATGTACAAATAAATATATATAATATAAGATAGCATATAAATACATTGTTGTAATACTTAAAGTAAGTAAATGCATTGTTCAATGTAGAAAAATATATAAATATTTATAGATAGCATATAAAATATGTGTAAAAAAACGATGTTCAATGTTTATAAAAAGTAAAAAAATATTATATAAAGAGTAAAACAGGATGCAATTAATAGCATATAAATATAATGTAAAACTTAAAAGTAAATACAATGTTTCATTTATAAAAATTTTTAAAAACTAAGCAAAGTAAGAGTAAATAATATACAAGTATGAATTAAGAGTGTGTAAAATAAGAAAATAACATACAAATATGAAGTAAACTTATGTAAAATTGTAATATTTAATATAAGACGATTGAAAAAAGCACAGTTAAATAGTTATAGTTAACACAACTACATAGATGAGTAGAAAATGCAATATTATTGCAACATTTGGGTGCCACTTTTCCACCATATTCTACGTTTTGGCCCAGTTGGAAGTGACAAATATAGAAAATATTAACAAAAATGGAAACATTTGTTTGTTATCAAAGTATAACGAATATCGAACCAGCCGAATATAGAGGTTCCACTGTATAGAACACATTTTTCTTGTGAATTTACATTTTTAGAATATAGTTCTGTGGTGTTTTAATGTAAATTCAATTAATCAAATAAAAAGATAAATTTTAACTGGCCGAGATAGTGAAATTATATTTTTTCTAATGAAAATATTACTACACTGTAACATATATATATAAAATACAGACACAATTAATTCGTCAATTTTTAATCATTTTTTCTCGAGCTCTGATTCATTCCTTCCAAGAATTTATTAACATACCTACAACACTAAGAAGTGAATAAGCGCGCGTAACCCGAGTGCAATCTCGGGTAGGTATCTACCAGAGCTTGTATCTAGTGATGGGACCATTAATCGAAATCGGAATCGGTAATCGGAAATATCGAACATTTTTGGATTTAACCTAATTTCCGATTCCGAAAACGATTCTTTGGATTTTTTGGTACTTTTAGCTAACCAAAAATTATTTTGATAGCTAAATTGTTGTCAGCGCAAAAAGATCGGCGGCAAGCGTGGTCGGCGGTGTCTATGTGGATAATGACGCGCTCGGTTTGCGGTGCCGATGTTATTGTTCGATCTACACTCGTTAATGAGAACGCAGTTATGTACGCGTTGTTCGAATTTTGAGCAAATGAAAGATAACCGCTTGTCTTCCAATTTTCAATTTCAACCAATTGTCAACCAATCTTCCATTTCTGTTCCTGGTACTAATTCGGGTTAACTCGAATTGAAGAGCCGAGGTTAGTCGAGCGAGGGAGGAATGGTCGGTGAGTAATTAATTAATAGTGAAATAATTACAAAAGGTTCTAAACTATAATCATAATTATCCCCAAAAAATGTCGTAAATATTATTAATACAAAAATAATATTGATGTACTGAGAGTACGTTTAAAAGTTGTTTAAAAATGGAATGAAAGCCATGACATGACCTTAACAGTGCTTGAGGAACAATTTACCTGTTGAATTTCAGTAATTTCGCACCAATCTTTGTTTAATACGTCATTACTTCATTCGCTTTTTAAACTCTTACAAACCACTATTTAATCTTTTTCAGTATGAATCGCAATCGGGAATCGTATCAGAATCGATAAAAATATTGGAATCGTCCATCTCTAGTTGTATCTACCATAATACTATTCTGGATATTCTATACTGGTGGTCGTCAACTGCGCAGCAATATTTGAAGGAATCAATAGGTATACATGTAGTAATGAATATGAGATGCCTTTGGGCTATTAAGGTCATATTTCATGGTAAACCTCACCAGACATAAATATTTATATTAAATATCACCGCTTTTTGATTGATCAGTTTCGGCATTTTGGATCTTTTAAAAAAATACGCTTTTTCAATGTTTATTTTACTTGCGAAAAGTGTAAATCAATCCGATATGTAACTAAAACAGACATGAATCAATAAAAATAGGTTGTTTTTTTTTTTGTCAATATTATTATATTTTTAAGATCAAATGTATAGAATAATCCCACTAAATACAATAGTATCTAATAATAATCAACTTATGTAAGTTGATATCTATCGGTTATGTACACCGACTCAGATATTTTTATAACTTATAATTGTTCTTTAATTACGACTTAAAGTATGGCCAGTGTGAGAATGCAGCTGAAATTATCTGCACAGAAACGCATTTGAAGAAGGGGTGCCGCCTAGTCCAATATACGTTGGGTCAGATTATTTTTTAATATAAACAACCTAATCAGCCGGCTGCGCGTGCCAAAAATTCTTACATTGGCTATACTCTACTTACCTACCTATGCATTTCTTATTGTTTCTTTAATTATTGTAAATTCGCTGAGAATAAGAAAATATTGTATAATATGTATAACACATGTTGGTGTGACTTAGATGAAGTATATATTTTTGAAATAGGCAAAAGCCTACGCTAGCAAATATATTGTACAAATTATTTCTGTATGAAATATGAAATAATTCGTGCTTTTTGAGTAGTGCGTAAATATATAATAAAATTAATTGCACTTTTACTACCTACGCTGACAACAAACTGCAATAATAATTTTAATATTTTCAGACACAAGTTTACTGGGCAATCTAAAGAAATGTTAATTATAAACAATACATAACATCTATTTACAGACGACTTAATATTTAAGATCCAAGATCAAATAAAAATCTAAGAAAATCTTACAAGTAACAACATTAAATAGTAAATCTGTATAGTAGCTTATCTAATCTATATAATACAGTAAATGTATAAATTTATAGACAGGGTGGCCCAAAAAAAGTGAGAACATTTCGTAACACATGCGTTATTTCAAAACATAATATAATTAATTATAATTCTAAATGTATTTTTTTATGCACAATATTTAGATATTCAGAAAAATCATCAAAACACCCCATATTGCATAACCTACTGGGTTTAAATCTGTGCTGTTCGGTGGCCACATGCCTGGCTCGATGAAATTAACATTCTAAATATGAATTAAATCTATTAATTAGAAAGATATACATATAAAATCAATTTTATCGAAAAATATTGTTGTTGCGCCACTGGGATTCGAACCTGGATCTATTTCCAAACCGGGGAAGGTGCATTATCCAACTATGCTACAGCGACGATATTTTTAGCGACAAATTTTATTACATTAGATATTAATATATTTAATCGTTCCATTATTTGAAAGAGCCATTTACTTTATTTTTACGGAATCTCAAATACCTTTGAGTAATCATCTGACAGCAGACGCCAGAATTATCAATTCATTTTTCCAAATTCCAAATCCAAATCCAAATTCGAATCCCGGTGGCGCAACAAAAATATTTTTCGATAAAATTGATTTTATATGTATATCTTTCTAATTAATATATTTAAAATATCACAGACCTATGTTCTGAATAATTACAACTTCACAATAAGATTGTGTTCTCCTAATAATAAAATTAACATTCTCACAACGAAGAAAGTTGATTGTATTTCTGATTGTGTGAGATGGAGCTCTGTCCTGCTGCAATGTCTAGTTATGCTGCAACGTCTAGCTATTTTCCTAGCACCCCGACGTTTTTCAATTCGCAAATTTTTGATCAGAAAACGGTCTTCTGCAGTGATTTTTGTCATTCTGGGCAACAATTAAAAAAAAAACATATATAAACTATGTGAAAATTAATAATCAAAGATATTATAAATTTTAAGAGAGCATGAGGCACGCGTTGCAACTTTTGTCTCGCGACTCGTAACGGTGTGTATAGCGTTTCTGGATCCGACCCTGACTCGGTCGGGTAATGACCCTAAAACCCGACGTTCGTGTTCGGATGTCAAACGAATTACTGCAAAACATCGGAAAACGACTGACCAATCGAATGCATTCGAATTTGATCAATTTGTTTAACCTTTACCGTACCGTGATATAAAATGTTCGTACGCAACCTTGCTATCTACTCGTGTTACCGTAAGAAATCAGAGTTCTTTTTGTATCTTGTAAAAATGGTTAGTACCATAAATTTACTTCAAGTATTGAGCAATAAATATTTTTAAAATATATAATATTATAATTCGAAGCATTCATCAACTTCTGTATAGGAGGTTGCATTGTATAATACAACCTTTCTTTTTATGTATCTTAATTTAATTAGTGAGAAAGAGACACCATTATGTTTGTTATTATTTTCACTCTGAATTTAATGTGTGATTTCTTTCTATCTTGCCACAAATTATATTTTTGTCAACGTATTAATTTTACAACGGAATGAATTAAAAATAATTATTTTTGTAGGATTCACCTTACATAATAGATTTTTCACTAGTCATTTCTAAGAGTAAATATTTTCGCGTTCGTTGCGTATATTTACCGAAATATTACTGATTTAATTAGAGCGGTAGACCTGTGTTACTGCATGGTTTGGGAAGGGTTAAGGTGCTTAAAGCCCCAATTCAAATCCTTCAGACGAAGCCTTAAGTTTGGCTATACAGTATAAAAGATTCAATATTAATCGACGATAAGGAAAATGTATTAACGATGGATGAAGAGTTGGATCTCATTTTAAAAGATGCTGAAACGCCGGAGGAACAGGAAACGGACCATTTTAAATGTTTAAGGGAAGAATTAGCCCTGTTTAAAAACAATTAAAGGTATACGTTCAATTTTGAGAGGCTCTATGACGCTCTTTGCACTGTGAGACCAACTTGAACTGAACATTCTCGGTCGCGACAAATTTTTGTATCAGCATCAGGGGTAAGTCCCTCGCTGCATTAGTATTCCTAAAATATTATTATATAAGAAATTCTAAAACAATAAATTATAAGTGTTATAACATTATTTGCAATAAACAATAAAATCGTTTGTTTTTTTATTCTTATGTTTATACTATAATGATTTTGAACCCGAACCTGAACTTGAACCCACCGCCTTTCAAAACCCCGGGTTTTCAGAAACCCTAGGTGTGTATCAGTTGCATCATACACATAATACATTATGCAATGAATCATAGCTGGCTTCGCGCTTGACTCTCTTCGAGGCGAGTCTCCGAGACAAGTCTCATCCATGAACAAGAACACGCCTTATTTAACATCCGTGCCATATTATCGACAAATCTCTGAAACGAGAAATTAAAGTCTCATCCGTGTACACGTACCATAAAGATTTGTATTGTATTGTATTTTGTATGCATAGAAAAGATTGACTAACTGTTGCATACCTTGACCTTGACTGCCTTGTACTTCATGTTCCACGCGCACTAAAAAACACAAGATTACGCGAAGACCTTTTAAACACCACTTAGATAAGAATATTATTATTAGATAAGTTTAATTATTATTAGGTTAATTAAATATAAATTATCGTAATTGTTTATTTTTGTTCCAGCCCTTGGATTCCACAGAACTACGCCAGCAGCTGCCAAGCCGCAGCGCGCGCGGGGCCGCCGTACGGCCAGGGCGGACTGGCCACCTACGGTACTTCCCAGCTGCAGGGCGGCGACTCTGGGCGGGGCATCTTCGGGCCCGGGGCAAGTATTCAACCCTAGCGCCTGAACCCCTGGCAAATTCACTAACAATGTTTAATATTACTGTCATCCAATCAATAGGACTAATTTCTGTACAACTAAATTCATTTGACTTGTTACCCCATATGCCCATGATTATAATATGTACATTATTTAGTTTGAACATTATCGCGTCTGTCTCTATCTATTATATGTTCTTATGTTCATTTCATTTAAAAAATCAGACATAGAATTGTCTAGCAGCGAGGAATCAGTGATCCGTCACGTTAATCTTATTCCGAAAATACTAAAAAAATATCAAGATCTTTTCACAATAAAAACTACCAGCCCTTTGTTGTGTTCACCTTGTTAAAATCCCGATACGAATTATTAAAAAAAATAATGTAGAAATAAAATTCCGATCACACTCGGAAATATGTACACCGCTCGTGTTTCAGGGACAAATTAATTTTTAAGTTGTTTTGTTTGGTGTGTTGAGTTGAAAAATACTCAGTAGTGCTTATAGTTAATTAGCAGATTATCATCCAGCATTAAGGACAATAATACTCTTATATAATTTGTACCACGGCTGTCCTCTAAAATAATAATTGAGGTATTTGCGACTGTATCATCTGTATGTGGCGAATTTAATTTTTAAAAATTGGCTGGCGAGTTTAAAATTACTAATAACCTTAGAGCATTTAATAAAATTACGTTTATTTAATCTAACCTTTCGGCGAATTTTGTGTTCTTATTACTTCTTTAGAAAATATCTAATAATAATATTTGATTGCGTGCGTTTTATATCTATCTACCTATGATGTTTTTTTGTTCTTTTGCGCAAATTTTTGCGTCTTTAACACACTACTAATCAATATAAAAATTATTACTTTATATTAAGTGTACTATTAACGACTCTAATAAAATAATCACTTATTGTATATGTAATTTGAATGCGAATGGCTGAATATTACATGTAATTTTTATAAATAAATATGTATAAATATAAATAAATATATGACCACAGTAAAAACTGACACGTTTAACAAAGTATACTTATTTTCTGAATATCTTCCCAGTTGATTAATTTAATTTGTGTTAAAAATGCCGCAGAATTAAGTTCTAAAAATGCGACCACAATAAAAATGTGTTCTCCTTAAAAATATTGTTATTAAAATAACAATATTTTTAAGAAGAATTTTGTTTTTATTCCAGTAGGAAGAAAGCAAGACACCGTGCAAAATACTTGTAGGTAATGAATGTTTGAAACAAGTAGATGAGTTTGTGTATTTGGGAAGTATGTTTGATAGAAACGGAAAGGCTGAGAAAGATATCGAAAGGAGGGTGACTGCAGGAAAACAAAGTGAACAGCGCATTGAATGGAATTATAGCTAATAGAAACTTATCAACTGACACTGATGTATAGAAGTGAGGTCTAGAGCTGGCAAAAGAGGAACAAAAGTAGACTGAATGCAATGGAAATGAGATCGCTCAGACGTATACGTGGAAGATCCATTTATGACAGAGTAAAAAATGTAAAGCTGATTTTAATATATTAAATAAAATTAAGAAATAATCACTAAGGTGATTTGGTCATATGGAACGGATGAATGAAGAGGGAATGGTAAGAAAGACATATGACGCAAGTTTTGATGGCGCCAGAAATAGAGGACGTCCGCGGAAGACTTGGCACGACCAGGTAAACCAGATATTGGAGGATGGTCCTGTTAGAAGTCTCAATAATCGCCGAGCTTGTATGAAAAGATGTATGAGTGTGGATGAGGCAAAAATTGTATGTCAGGACAGAAGAGTGTGACCCTCTAACCTCTCTGCCTACCCCTGCGGGGAAAGTAAATTAGGATATTATACGAAATCTTTTCTGACTTAAAAACTTTTGTCGCTTTGATTACTAGGTGCATACTTACCTACATATTTATATAAATATGCTCAAAGATTATAAAAGCAACGATCCTCGATATCTCGTTTAGCTTATCGGTTTATTTGTGGAGATCTTGATTTGTTCGACATTTGCGCCATACTTCATCTTAATCTGTTCGCAAGTTCAATTGCCCTTTTTAATTCGTTTTTTTTTTTTAATATTTCATCGATTATAAGTACATATGTAGAATTACCACGGACTTAGTCTTTTTTCATTATTCTTGTGCTAGCTACAATATAACATATTGATCTTGTGCTAGCTACAATATAACATATTGATCTTGTGCTAGCTACAATATAACATATTAATCTTGTGCTAGCTACAATATAACATATTGATCTTGTGCTAGCTACAATATAACATATTGATCTTGTGCTAGCTACAATATAACATATTGATCCAGAACTCTGATGTGCAATAGACTCGTAAATCATCGACAACTACGTAAATAAGTTGAAAATCATATTTTTATTTTTGTTATTGATACGTAACAAAATTATGCAATTTTATTTCAACGTTAAATACTACTATACTGTACAACGTTACTAAAAATTCTGAGATACAAATATAAATTAAATAATTGGATTTACATAAACGAAAACATTATTTTACGATTGGCGCCATCTGTTTACCAGTAGAGACTTTAATTGCTTAGTTCTAAAAACTACCACGTCAACTCACCGCTGTACCTATGGCGCTCTTGTGCATTTGTCGCATTAAACTATTCACATTACTCTTTTTTATCTTTAAGCTAGTGCATTACTCAAGTCATGTAATTGGCTATTTACTGAATTGAACATTCCTTTCGGTTGATTTGTTTTGTAAGAAGTCGTTACCTATACTGTTTTTTAGCAGAATAACGTTAGAAAGGCGTGTAAAACTGCGTGCAAATCATTGAAATGTCTACTTCCTATTTTACTAATTCGCGAATTTTACTATCTTACTGTTTTTAATATGTTGATTTCAAGATTGTTCTTTAAATTTGGTGCATGGATGATTTTTGATTTCAGAAAAACAAAAAGCAATCAGCAGAACTATTTCCTAAGTTAACTTTTAATAAAAATAATTATTTCCTTTAGCTATTACGTAAAGAATTTTCGAACAATAAATTAATCATGTTCAGTCATAGAAAGTGTTCTTAAAAATGTCCATACATTAATAAAAACACTATTAATAAATAGTACTCTAAAATTACAAATAAATACATGGTAGGGTCGTATAAACGACGGATTCATTTTGTCTAAAGACGTCAGTTACTTATTTTGGTAACAGCATAACCTAAATCTATACCTACTGCACGCCACTGCAAATTACCATTCGTCCATGAAATGCCTACACTGTGTATGTGGATGAAAGATCCTTTGAAACGCGAAAATCTGAAGTAATTATACAAATATGTGATCTGAATATATGTAGGTAAATATATAAATTCTCAACATACCCCGTGCAACTATGTACAAGAAACTTGACACGGAGCCGGCGACGTGTCTGGCGACAGGCTGTAGCGACCAATTTGTCCATGGTCACCAAAGCGAGCTAAATAAATACGAGCGGTAAAAACTATACCCGGAATTCGAAGATTAAAACATTTCCTTTCAAGGTCAGACAGGCTTCGCATCTCAATAAATTTAGTATAACTGAACGATTGCATATTTGACAAACACATTCATTAGGTTATATAGTATTTTTTATTGCTTCAAATTCAAACATTCATTCAGCCACAATACGTACATTCAGCCACGCTATAAATGAAAATAACTAAATAAAACGCCGTCTTAGAACGGGCGCCGAAAACTTACATAGGACTTCTTAGGTTTTCACGACCATTCAGAACCTTCTATGTATAGTTTTCTGGCCTAATCTGCCGTGTACGTATGGACGCACTGTGAAATGGTAAATCGCCAAACGCAAAATAGACATGCAGACGATGTTCTATACCACGCCAACCCTCCTATGTAACTCTTCTGCGTCTAGTTTTCTGGGCTAATCTACCGTGTATATCTGACCATGCTGGCCGACGTTTCGGATCCGATTGCCATCCATCCATCATCAGGGCTGATGTGAATATAAATTTATCATATTCAAAATTCATGATAAAAAAAGTTGCATGTCTATTTTGTATTTGACGATTTACCATTCTATCAACATTTCCCTCAGCAATCTGTTTAATCCCATTACGTTATCGAGGTTGTAATTTTTGCTGTATTTCTTACTAATTATTACCTAAGTACCTACGTCAAATTTAAATCACCTTATTTTAAAAAAGATCATATTTAAATTACTAAATTAAATTAAATTGTTTACTCTTTTGAAAAAAAAAGTATCTTCAGGACCAAAGGGTCACATATTCACATTTTCAGAGAGATTTGACACTTCTTTTCACAAAAATGTATGAATTAACAGTTCAATTTTTATTTGTGACATGAAGGTTTTATTTATAAGATACATTTTAAATATATTAATTAGAAAAATATACATATAAAATCAATTATATCGAAAAATATTGTTATTGCGCCACCGAGATTCGTACCTGGTTCTCTTTCCTAACTGGGGAACTATGCTACAGCGACAATATTTTATCGACGAATTTTCTAACCTAAGTTACCTTTTTGATATTAATACATTCAATCGTTCCATTATTTGATTAATTTTATTAACCAACAATATTCAAACAATTGACTATCCTAATATGTATACAAGCCACAACACATCCATTTATAATTATTGATAACTTTTAATATTTCCGTGTACAAATACAAAAATTTATCCAATAATAATTTACCCTGATTCAAAATTAATAAAATGGTTCAGAAAATGTACGTATTTTATTAATTTTAAACCATTATCCTACCAAGCTGCATTATGCGCCGCTAAATGTTGAACAAAAATGTTTTCAAAACATTAAAAAATTGTTAGTTTGGATAACCGGGAACTTATTTACCGTAACAGAACCGTCCAGTGTTGCCAGTGGTGGCTCAGGGCCCTGCGGCCAGTTTTGTCTTTTGACCTTTCGACTGCTTCGAAAACAACGTGGATCAATTCAACTGCGATTTAGCCATTTTAATGTCGATATGTGAAGGCTAGATAGGATCAGTAACATTGGGAGTAGCCAGTAGGATAGGTGACCGTTTCAATCGAAGTCAAACCGTTTACCTAGGTGGATTTTGGTATCGCCTGATCAGTGACAAATGTTGAACCATATTTAAAACTTCATTCATTTTAATGCATCCCCACATCGGACATATTGATCCAAAGAAAATTGAGAAAGAGATCCAGGTTCGCGCAACAACAATATTTTTCGATGAAATTGATTTTATATGTATATCTTTCTAATTAATATATTTAATTCATATTTAAAATATCACACACCTATGTTCTGAATAATTACAACTTCACAACAAGAATGTGTTCTCCCAATAATAAAGTTGTATCAATGTGTCCAAAATTTAATAAAAATGAATTGATAATTCTGGCGTCTGCTATCAGACTACTCAATTTGAGATTCTGTAAAAATAAGGTAGATGGCTCTTTCAAATAATGGAACGATTAAATGTATTAATATCAATAAGGTAACATATAGGTTCGAAAATATGTCGCTAAAAATATTGTCGCTGTAGCTAGTTGGATAATTCACCTTCTGCGGTTAGGAAAGAGATCCAGGTTCGAATCCCGGTGGCGCAACAACAATATTTTTCTATAAAATTGATTTTATGTGTATACTTTTCTAATTAATATATTTAATTCATATTTAAAATATCACAGACCGTCTGTTCTGAATAATTACAACTTCACAATAAGAATGTGTTTTCCTAATTACAAAGTTGTATCAATGTGTCCAAAATTTAATAAAAATGAATTGATAATTCTGGCGTCTGCTATCAGGCTACTCAATTTGAGATTCTGTAAAAATAAGGTAGATGGCTCTTTCAAATAATGGAACGATTAAATGTATTAATATCAATAAGGTAACATATAGGTTCGAAAATATGTCGCTAAAAATATTGTGGCTGTAGCATAGTCGGATAATTCAGCTTCCCCGGTTAGGAAAGAGATCCAGGTTCGAATCTCGGTGGCGCAACAACAATATTTTTCGATAAAATTGATTTTATACATGTATATTATTTCATACATACATATTTTTTTAATCTGCCACGTATCAAATACATGCGAAATACTAGAATGATTAAAAATGACATATTTTACTTACAATGCTTTAGTAGGATAGGTCTATGTATCTTTAGTTTTCGAAGAAGATTGAAGAACTTAACAGGCTTTACACCGTGAGTAAATCTCGAATTGAGGTGGCTTGATACTATGTTAAGTTTGATATGTACCTACCAAGCTATCTATAATACCTTACCATTTAACATATTTACAGTCTTATTCTCTCGTAAACAAATTTTTAAAAATGTCCGTCAGTGATACTTTGATCCCCGGGTGTCGCTACAGGTACGTGTATATTGGATTTGTCATTGCAATCCGTGCGCAAAACTTATGGAGTATAATTCGCAGAATCTCGGGGAGAAATCTCATCCGTGAATGCAGGCCACACAGATGGTATAATTCACGTTTTAACAACAAGAAAATGACATCTCTAGTGAGTAGAATGTACGATGTATGCAAGGAAAATTATTTATATTATTATGAATGACAATAAGTGATGATTTTCGAGAAGGAGGATAGCAAGACAACGTGCAAAATACTTGTAGGTAATGAATGTTTGGAACAAGTAGATGAGTTTGTGTATTTGGGAAGTATGTTTGATAGAAACGGAAAGGCTGAGAATGATATTGAAAGGAGGGTGACTGCAGGAAAACAAAGTGCAAGGCGCTTTGAGTGGAATTATAGCTAATAGGAACTTATCAACTGAGGCAAAACTAGCGGTACACAATGGAGTCCTGGTACTGACACTGATGTATAGAAGTGAGGCCTAGATCTGGCAAAATAGGAACAAAAGTAGACGGAATGCAGTGGAAATGAGATCGTTTAGACGTATACGTGGCAGATCCATTTATGACAGAGTAAAGAATGTAAAGCTGATCTTAGTATAGTGAGTAAGATTAAGAAATAATCACTAAGGTGATTTGGTCATATGGAACGAATGAATTCGAATGAACAAGAAAGATATATGACACAAGTTTTGATGGCGCCAGAAATAGGGGACATCCGCGGAAGACTTGGCACGACCAGGTAAACTAGATATTGGAGAATGGTTCTGTTAGAAGCCTCAATAATCGTCGAGCTTGTATGAGAAGATGAATGAATGTGGATGAGGTAAGAATCCTGTGTCAAGGCAGAAGAGTGTGGTGCTCAATCCTCTCTGTCTACTCCCACGGGAGGAACGGCGCGATGGTTAGTTAATTAGCTATAATATAATAGCAGATTGCGTCATTTAAATATTTTTCAACGACACTCCAAGTGATATTGCTATTAGATTTTCAACTACAGCGAGCCGTGCAATTATGAAAATTTTCACAGTACTGACCGATTGGGCAATTAACCAATACGGCTTAATAGATCATTCCAGCGGTTAGCTACCAATACGTTTAACAAGGGGCTCACTTAATCTCAGAGATATTCGCGGTGTTCAACAGTACGCAATATACCGTAAAATAATTAATATCAATAGCTGGAAAATGTACTTACCTACCTTAAATTGCAAGAGTGAAGAGTTTCGCTACAATTCCGTGTTTCAAAACAGAACACTGGATTGAAACTGAAGTTCTCCTTAGTAAATGACGTTACAATGTAATAAATATTAGGAACTGTCCTCAAAACTGTGCACAATTACTGTAAAGGGAATAAATATGCACCTGTGAAGTATGAAGGATAATCGATTAAAGCATCTTTCACAAAAATGTTGCGTTGAACATTTGGAAGCAATATGTATCAAACATCTGTGTTTTTAAGCATTGATAGACTATAGACAATAAAACAGCTAGGTTTCTTTTATTATGCACGCGCAATATTTGATGAGAAATTTCAAAAGACAACTTATGTTTCATAATACATTTAAACCATCTACAGAAATTGCAGTTAGGTACTGATTTAACCAATTTAACAATTGGACTATTCCAATCATTTTAAGAATTCAGAAAGCTATTTGAAAGCGTATTAAGTATATTCCGAGTCTGACACTACGCCACGCGTATTGAATAACGTTTGAATTATTGTTTACATTCATGATATCTGCTGACGCCGTGCAATCTACAAGTTACAATAATTTAAGAACGAACCCATTAATGTCTTGCCTGGTAGGCGGAGAAAGGTGAAAAAATAGTAGGTGCCTACCGACCTAGCGATTGGGAATGTGTTTGCATTAACTGACCTATATTCATATATATATATATATATATATATATATATATATGTTGTTATTTTTCTATAATTGTAAATAAATCTAAATTAAAGCTGATACAAAACACATTTAAATAAAAGTAATGACAATGTTTAGTTATTATTATCATCACTGAAAAATAAATATTAGACATAAGATTGAAAGATAACTAAGTAATTATTTATTCAATAATAATATTAATCGTTAAAAAACAATGTTGAATTACTATTTTAAATAAATAAAAATTTCGGACAAATGTATTTATCAAAATATTAATTAAATATACTAATTTTAACGAAAAATATTGTCGTTGCGCCACCGGGATTCGAACCTGGATCTCTTTCCTAACCGGGGAAGGTACATTATCCAACTATGCTACAGCGACAAGATTTTTAACGACGAATTTTCTAACCTAAGTTACCTTTTTGATATTAATACATTTAATCGTTCCATTATTTGAAAGAGCCATCTACCTTATTTTTATGAAATCTCAAATACCTTTGAGTAATCTGAAAGCAGACGCCAGAATTATCAATTAATTTTTTTTTAATTTTGGACATTGATACAACTTTATTATTAGGAGAACGCATTATTATTGTGAAATTGTAATTATTCAGAACAGACGGTCTGTGATATTTTAAATATGAATTCGAATCCCGGTGGCGCAACAATATTTTTCGATAAAATTGATTTTATTTGTATATCTTTCGAATGAATATATTTAATTCATATTTAAAATATCACAGACCGTATGTTCTGAATAATTACAACTTCACTATAAGAGTGGGTTCTCCTAATAATGTATTTATTACTTACTTACCATCACGCCATTTTTCTGTGGGGGTAGGCAGAGAGTATAGAGCGCCACACTCTTCTGTCCTGACACCCAATTCTCGCCTCATCCAAATTCATACATCTTCTCATACAAACTCGCCGATGGTTGAGGCTTCTAACAGAACCATCCTCTATTATCTGGTTTACCTGGTCGCGCCAAGTCTTCCGCGGACGTCCTCTATTTCTGGCGCCATCAACACTTGCATCATATATGTTTCTTACCATTCTCTCCTCATTCATCCGTTCCATATGACCGAACCACCTAAGTGATCCTTTTTTAATCTTGCTCATTATACTAACATCAACTTTACTTTCTTTCCTTATTTCTTCATTCTTTACTCTGTCATAAATAGATTTACCACAAATACCCCTAAGTGATCTCATTTCCACTGCATTCAGTCTACTTTCGTTCCTTTTCTGCCAGCTCCAGGCCTCACTTCCATACATCAGTGTCGGTACCAGGATTCCATCGTGCACCGCTAGTCTTGCCTCGGTTGACAAATTCCCGTTAGATATAATTCCATTCAAAGCGCCATTCATTTTATTTCCTGCAGTCACCGCCCCTTTCGATATCATTCTCAGCCTTTCCATTTCTATCAAACATCCTTCCCAAATACACAAACTCATGTACCTGTTCCAAACATTCATTACCTACAAGTATTTAGCATTTTTATTTATTTATTTGTATGTATTTATTGTTTGTTAAATTTCATTATAACATAATTGTTATAGATTCGTTACTTTCAACATGTTCTTACTTGATTTAAATTAAAAAATGTTGGATGAGAACGATTGGTCTCCATATTATTATTGACAGAACTATAAATTTTCTTAAAAGTAAAAGATTGCTTTAATAGTTTAACGAAAATTGAAAATAAAAGATTTCTCGTGCAATAAAAATGTAATACTGTTCAACTTTCTCGGTATTTGAAACACAGATCTTCAATAACTTTTAAAAGGTACATGAAATTTATTAAAATTATTTTTTTTTATACATAATTAAAGATGTTTTCTGAATTATAATGAACACCGACGAATCAATAAAAATTAATCTTCTCAATCAATATTCATGTCATTATTATTTCTTCTCAAATTTATATATTTTTACATAAATGAACATACTCACATTTTTTATTCTACTGTAATAAAATCTAGAAATAATAAATATTAAATAGAAATATAGCATGTTGTATAATATATTTAGATACTTACATTATATATAATGTATATAAAAACCGAGAGTAAATGTAATAACATAATACAAGCGTATGTTTACATTCTAGGCAATTAATGTTATGAGTATAAAAATTACTTTTCTTGTATCGTTATATTTTTTTCAAAGTGAAAAGGTTTCCATGCTATAATTACCTGATAAATTAATTTATTCTTTTAAGGGTAGAAATATAAATTAGATTTTTTTTATAAATATAATTATAGGTACTGGCAATACCTTAATATTGTATTTTCATAGGGCTACGAGTATATCACAAGGTTTACCCAGAAGTGAGAAAAAGTTATATATTATAATTTTAATTTGTTAGATAATGTGGTAACTGATTTCGATATGATTATATTTGCAAAAATGTATTTTTATCAATGCAATTTGATTGATTGCATTTTCTATCATAGTAATTGTATAACTATAAGAAACCCCTCAATTGTTCTTGCTAATGGTAGTGTTTCCGCAAACTTATTTTTCAATTATAAAATTATAAAATGTTGAAATTATAAAAGTGTTCCGACACCTGGCGACAGATTATGGTGTCTCACTAAAAAAAGCAATTTGTGTCTTGGCTTAATATATAAAATTCATATCTTAAATCTGAACCACCGACATATGATGACAGGTGGTGATAAGTATAATCTGCGAAAGTATTTTATGATTGCCGCTTTACTATATTAATAGAAAGCCATCAACTTCGCTTGGCTCTGCGAGCGACTATTTTCTAAAGTCTACTATTCATAATGCCTGCCTCACTAGGCTTTGCTAAACATATATCATCTTCTCTCCGTGTGGACATTTCATAGTACTGTGCAATGTATAATATAGAGTAATGAATGAGTAATATCTGTATGACTTTCCATTTAAAACTATTATTTTCAAAACTTTTCACTTAATGTTATTTTATTTGTTTAGCTTCAATCGGGACTACAGCCGATGCAGTCGCTCCAAATGGCTCCGTATACTCCTTTGGGTTCCTCACTAGGTAAAGTATATACAGCGTACTCATTATTAATAATTATATTGCAAAAGAACCTCGATAATCCAAGCTGAATATGTTTTTCAAATTGTGGAATACAGGCGGACCTCGACTTTCGTACACGATAGGTTCCTCAAATGTACGAAAGAAGAGGAAAAAAACAAGTTGAAAAAAGTGTATATTCCCAGTGTAATTATTCGTGCAATTTGACTTTAAATTTAAAGACGGCGGAAAATTTTCAAGTTTAATATTAAATAAAAATAAAATCTACAATATTATTCTCATATTTTATTTACACAAAATGGAGTTTAACGATGCTAATTTAACGTTTTATAAATAATATTGTCTAAATGTCGTCTATTTCTCTCAATAAAATCTCTTAAATTTGTAAACACGCTATAGCAAAGCGTCCGTTCAATGGCAGCAACTTCACGGCGGATATTTTCTTGTAGGGCTTGAATTGTTCGAGGTAAACTCTCAACTTAAGGTATACCCGCAAAAAAAGTCATACGGTGTAAGATTCGGTGACCGAGGTGCCCAGGGTATGTCTCCATACTTGCTGATTAAAATTCCTCTCAGCTTCTCCTGTAGCTGTGTGTGGAATGTGGTGAAATTGTGTTCTGCCGTTGAACCCGGGAAACAATTACAGTTGCGGTACCAAAAACTCGTTGATCATTCGGCAATACACGTCAGCAGTGACTGTCTCTCACTGGTTAAAAAAATAAGAGCCAATTATCCCTCGGGCAGAAATTGCACACCACACTGTCGTTTTTGGACAATGCAAACGTTTTTGATGGCGTTTCCTTGGGTTGTCGGGGCACTAGTATAACATGTTTTGTTTTATAACATTGCAATCGATATGAAAATGTGCTTCGTCAGTAAACAATATGTTTCCGAGCGTCCGTGCTATTCTAAAACGTTCCAGCATCATTACATAAAGAATAGTCATTTTCGTTGAGAAACTGCACGATTTGCAGTTTGTATGGATGAAACTGTAGTTTCTTTTTCTAAATAACGTGCACTGTTGATTTTTTTATTCCAGTACAGGTTGCAATATTCCTTATTGATTTACGCGGATTGCGCATAATTTCATGTTGAACATGAACCACATGTTCTGGCGTCGCTACTGATGTTGATGGTTCCGGAGGGGTTTGGTTAACCATTGTCCTTTCTTGTCTGAACTTTTGAACCCATCACCAAATAAGTTGTGTGCTCAGCCCATCACTTACTGGTTGAATATTAAAGTGAGTACAAAAAGCACGACGCGCATGAACCGATGAATCACCGCACTTTAATATTGCTCAACCGCGAATGTGCGGTGTGACTCTTCGCGACTTGCAATATCGCAAATCACGCGCGTCGAACAATACCCCTCCCACTTACCTCACCCTGATGGTTTACGAGCAATTGCAATTTAATCTTAAAAAAATTCTGCTGAACACCCTATACTTACGCACACTGCAGAGAAACTATTTTCATGTTCACAGTGCAATTATTCTTGCAATCAAAAAAGATCGTTAAAATAACATGTGCTTTCAGATTCTGGGGAGAAACTTTATTTGTGTTCACAATGCAATTATTCATGCCATCATAAAGCAAACCTAAAAATCAAGTGCTTACGCACACTGGAGAGAAAATATTTTTATGTTCTTAGTGTAATTATTCGTGCAATCATAAAAGATCGTTATTGTATATCTACACAGGTTGCCAACATTTAGTAGGCTGACAACCTATGTCAAAATGTCAACTTCGAAGCACGAACGGATGGTATACGCTTCTTTTAAATTCAAAGAGAAAATGTACAAAAGTAGAACGTACGAAAGTCGAGGTTCGCCTATTGTGGCATAGAATCGCGTGACAACCATTAAAACCAAAGAAATAAAATGTTATTATTGTAAAAACGCAATAAACTATTTCAAATAACGACACTTTCAATCTTATTAAAAATAACCCGTATGTAACCGCCGTAGCTATTTGTAGTATCCAGATAGGCTCGGTGCACTCGGATAATCGGGGTGATGTTAAATTTTATTACCAAACAGCTGTCCATTGTCATTATCGTAAAATATTGTATAAATGGTGAAGAAAAATTATTTCACTTTTCCTTCTTTAAATCATTTAATCAGTTAAATAAAATTGTTTATATTAACTAAATATATTTTTATTATTTGAGCATGAAAACAAGTGACATGGCTTTTCTTACTATTTTTAAAGTAACCCAAGTCTAAGCTTCCGCTACGAAGTAAGCCTTATGGGGATTCAAACCGATCTATATTCCCAATACATATATTTCTATATTTCTATTTTATTTTTACTTTTTTATACATGTTTGTAATACTCTTTTTATTCCTGTTACACCACAACAGCACGGAAAAAAAACTGGCTACTTTAACACAGACTTCAGTCTAGCAAAGTAGCCAGGACAACGCTATATATATCAGAGGTAAAGTCTACTCCATCCCACACAATAAACTATGTATTATGTATTCACCTCTATTAAAACAAAAATATGTATATCAATATATATATATAAATAAATAAATAAATAAATATATTGACCTGATTGTACGATTGCACCATCCAAGTAAACAATACGAGTCTTAATTTATAATACTTTTGTAATATTTTCAGGAACGCCAAACGTAGGCAGTGGATATGGGACGGGAAGCAGCTTTTCTCCTTGTGGACGCCGCCATGACAGTGTCACATCTTCAGACAGTGTGTCTCGTTACACGTATTGCCCAGAAGGTGAATATTTAAAATAAATAATTTACTCGGCGTTTTTTAAGATGCCAAAGTTTTTTTAATTAATCTCGCAGCTCAATCTTTAAAAAAATCACCAAAAGAAACAAGTACTAATATGAACTTTATGATCTTATTATTTTTTAAATTAACATACAAATGCCACATGTAGAAATATTAAGACTTGTGTCTATAAGACAATATTTTTGTGTCAAGAGAATCTCTACGATAAAGACCAACGGCATGATGCATAGGTAAATACGAAATATTTAAGTATCGAGAGCTACTCTCTCAGATAAATCTTCACTTGCTACTTTTCTCTCTCCCATACAATTAATCTCTCAGAATACAAAAGATATTGTTAAAAGTTTCAGTTTTACAATCCAAATTTTACATTTTTAACTAGCCTACATCCTTAGAAATAAAATTCAATTGCCACAATTCCTATATCTGTGCATCAACATCTTTATAATACATAGTAAATTGTCTCTAACAGCAATCAGACAATTTTAAAAAAATTGTTGAATGTTAAGGTACCAATAAAAAAATAAATTGTTAAATAGATTAATGATGTTCGAAAGTATTGGAAATGCTATTATAGTAGAAGATGTGTAAAGTAGAAATAGTAACAGAATAGTGACTTTTTATTACATATGTAATTATGAATGAAAGAAATAATAATAAATAGAATCAATTGGAAATAAACAGAATATAAGTTCAACAACATATTCGATTGCTGTAGCGAAATCATAGAACGCGCTTCCCAGGATAGGAAGAGGTCCAGGTTCAAATCCCGGTAGCAATTAAATATTTTTTCGATAGATTTTTTCTGAATATCTTTCTAGTTCATTAATTTATGACAGAATATTCCAATATTACGAATCCAATACGAAGATATATTCGTTTTTGTAGGTACGAGAGAAGTCGAATTATGCCTTTGTACTGAAAACAAAATCCATTTTAAAAGTCAAATGTTAAATGAAGCGTCCTACATGTCTTGCCATAAGCAAAATTACTCACGCGGGCATTTGTTTTTGAAAATGACATTTTATAGGGCCTATGTGATTGCCACATTCCATAACTATAAACTTTGTTCACCCAATGCGATTCTGTCAAATTATTTGAATCTCGATTACAAAGTAAACGAGTTTCAATTGAAACAAGTTTACGTCTCTAGTTATCAAAGGCCAACTTGACGCAACTGAGCCCAACTATTTTATCCCTGCGTATACCTAATTAAGCATCCTACTCGATCCAATTTAGCAAAGCATAACACTTGTAAATAGCAATATAATCTCTATAGTATCGTATAATTAGCCACTGATACCCACGCTATATATATATATATATATATATACTGATACACCGTATCAATATATATTTTGGAATATTATGCTTAAATCAATATTTTTGTCTTATGTGCCTAGTTAGTATCATAATTTTTATGCCCCAACCACCACTAGTACAAAGAGAAAGACTCCACAATTGAGTTTTCTATAGAATACTTAAAATCCTTGGATTTGATTGAATGTAATGTTTGAACCATCTGCATAACAAATAATTATTATTAAGACGTATTATAGATGTCTTGATGGCAATGCCTCAAGGGTAGTGATGAACTAAACCATTATTTTAATCGTGATTGTGACTGTGATTGGGAGATTTGTGTTTGATTATAATGATGATTTGTAACTTATTATTCGTAATTCGTTGAGTAATCAATGGTACACTAGAAGCTAAACCTCCAACAATTAAATCTTGTTTATCAGTCCTTGTTACAATTAAATACCAATTACGCAATCACAGTCACAATAATGGTTTAGCTCATCACTACTCTGGGGATAAATCCAGTAATTGTGTTCTTACAAAAATTTGGACAAAAATTTAAATCCTTGTACGTTGCTTCAAAAAATAATCCGTTTTTTCTTTCCAGTGATTGTCAAAGAAGAACCATCCAGTACTATGGCCACAACATATGTGTACCCTAAGGGGTACATGTAAAAAGACTTTCCCATGTTAATTTAATCATATTTAGATACTTCGGTTTACTGTTTAATCTTTCTATTACAAATATATAAGTATAGTGGTGGATTTAAGGTAACGGTCCAAATTCTCTATCCGAAAATATTGTGAAAACCAATAGTTCAATTATTTTTCAAAATCATCCGAAATTTTAAGTCATGGTAGAATTTTAAATAAGCATTTTTTTTTAAATATGATGCAAACAATCGGGAGAATTTTTACATCAAATTTACAATATGAACAAAATTGTTATCAAGAGACAATTCTTTAAATCCACCACTACTGCCAAAAGTGCAAAATTTTGTTTAAAAAACATATTTTATATTTCAATGGAAGGAATTCGGACGTTACATCGACTTCTCCAAGGTATGACATTAACTTCAATTTTTGTTTTCAACATACTTAATAAATAAGAAGTTAGTATAATTATGATATTGTATTATCAGTTAGTAAAAGTTAAAATGTTTTAACGTTTTGTTTTAACTTTTCATAAAAAATCTTATTTTTAGAATACGTTGGCATGGTGCAAATGAACCAAATTTTACATATTACATTTGTACATATTCCTTGGAGTGGTAAACAACGTTTAGAGATTTAAAAAATTCATGGTAGAAATTTAGAAAATGTAACAAATAATGAACTGTTGTTTTGTTAATTATTCCAAAGTCTTGAGCGATACGAAACAAACGTATGTTAATAAATCATTCATTAATTTATTATAGCGAGGATATTATATTTATTAATTGCTTTTCTCATGGCTACAATAATAGGTACAATATTGTTATAAAGTATAAATTAAGTTAACTTAAAAACTACTATTCTTAAAACTAGCACACACTAACAGCTTTCTATCATACGACAGTTCTGTGGTAATGGCGAGAGCTATGGAGATATCTAGTCGTCAGTATATGCACTGCCTTTGTCAATACAACAGAACTGTTGTATGACAGAAAGTTGTAAGTATGCACTAGTTTTAACTAAATAACTACCTTTTCAAATAAAAAAGTTTAATTAATAATTAATGTAAATTGGTGTGGATTGTTTTTAATTTGGCAAAAGATAAATTATTGCTTAATTTACTGTTCACTATTGCATCATTAAAATTGTTACAAGATATTAATTTTAGTCCAATCTTCACTCACTTTAGAAACACATATATAGAACTACATATAAGGTATTCCTCGCTTTATTTGATTAATTGCTTCAAGGAAATATTGCATAGCTGGATAAACACGTTGTAGGGATTGGTTCCAAATGTAAAAGTAATCTAAAAATGGTATAAAAACATTTTTAGATTCAATTTTCAATTACAATAGAGAGCCTACACAGCTTTATAACTCATTAGCTGTGTTATAAAGCTGTATTTCCTTAATTATTATCAGTCGTATCTTTACAACATTATTAAATTTTTTCTGTTAGATTTCTTATAGCGAGGGCACATTGAGGCCAAAACAGCCGTACGACAGTTTGCCACCAACTGTTCTGTCGTTTGAAAATTTAGTTGTCAGTGCGCGCACTGCCATACACTCTCATAGCCCTTACCATCAAGACAGAAAGTCATTGGTGTGTGCTCGCACTAATTGTTCTTAAAGAAAATACATTCATATATCTTTATCACCATTATTAGGCATTTTCTATCCACTGCTAGATGAAGGTCTCTCCAAGTGTCACCCACTTTGTTCATTGTTGATCGCTGTTGCGTGTTTCTGCACAGTTCAAACTGTGATCATCAATGATTTCATAAACTCAGTAGCAGTTATAGAATGGACTAATGCATATCTTCCGAGCGATGTGCCCTGCCCATTATCATTTTATTTTCTACATATTCAATTGCATCATCCTTTGTGTTTACATTTCCTTTGTTTCTTGCTCTCGACAGCACTTTACTATACATTATTTTTGTTATAATGCAAACTTCTAAGACAAATATTTTGAAGCATGATACAGCCTGCTAGCTTCACACCATTAGTGAAATGAATCACAAGTACACTGTAATTGAATCATTTATGCTCCACATGCAACTTCATCGCATTCAAACCAGCTTCATATGTAAAAAAAAAAATTTTAACCGCATTATAGCTAATTTATATAAAGTGGGATCGCGTATAATGAGGGATACCTGTGATAATTACTCACTTATTTTAAGCTGAAAATATTCAACCCCACCACTGTAGAATAGCTAAATAATAATATAATATAAAACTAGTTCTTAAGCTTAAATGTTTGCAAACACTTATATGACAAAAAATTAAAAATTCACATTTAGATTATGATTTTGGACAATGAAGCATTTATTTATTCAGTACAACATGAGACTATTTCCACAAGACAGTAAAGAATTATTGAATTTCCATAGGAAAAATAATTGAAGAATCTTCCTAATCCCAAATATGCCAACAATAAGACATCATCCTCTAATCCATATAACAGAGGAACAAAATTTATCTCATTTCCCCAGCATCTTTGTAAAAGTACTTATTTTCTATTCATAGAGACCAAGTCAGCATGGTTAAACCTATGATAATACGGGACCATAGTTAAACCTACGCTATTATGTAAATATTTTATTTATTACTTTATCCGTTTATTAATGTTTTTTTAAATATTAACTTAGATATTATGTATTCAAGTTAACAAAAAGTTACATAGACACCTACTTTTTAATTAACTAATTTAGCACTGCTTAATTGTTAGATGATCTATTGTCATTCATTTGATGTAATTGACTTCAGTTAATTAATCAAAATAATTAAATAAATGAAAAATCTACTTCTAAAGTTATCTCTAATAATAGACCAATTGAAATAAAAAGAATTTTTATTTTTAACGATGAATAAGAAATCCATCAAAAGTTTGAGGTTAAATCAAAGTTATCTATATTAATATAAGTATGAAGTATATATATATAAATATATATTTAAAGCATTCAATTCACCAGGCTGCTTTGTGGTAAAAACTTGCCCAAAGATCGATATATCTAAAGATGGTGCCAACCCTCAAAACCGTTAAATCTCAAAAAGAATTAGAACTTTCTCGAACCACCATAATTTTTTTTTACCAGTCCAATAAGTTCAATATTGAATAAGTGAACATAATAGGAGTGCACTGCCATAAAATAGAATGAGTTTTTCAAAGTACCCCGTCAGTTTCAAATGCTTGAATTGACAATTGATTGACCTAATAATGTGACAAAAATTGTTTGAATTCCTGTTCGCGAGAATTCCTCAAATAGATTGCCTAAACTATTCACGATACAATGATGATTTACATCAATTATTTAATTTCAGGGTCATAAAAATTTATAACAATGGCATAAAATCTAAACATCTTAAACTCATTATTTTTATATGTTGATTAGCGACCACATAGTTGGGAAATACCTGGTCTCAATGAATAGAAAATTGTCTACTGTCTAATCGAGAAAATTTTGACCTGTTTGACATTATGCATAACTGCTGGCCAACAAAGTGATTATGAACACAATCAGTAATAGAAATTGTTATAATTCAATTACCTTTATCGAAATAAAGTTCCATAAACAAAGGACACAGGAAAATTACAAAATAAAAAGAGGTATCTTATCTAAAAAGTTCCAGTTAATCAAACAATTCCGAGCCTTCGCCTACTTCTATACCGGCATAATTTTTGGGAAGTGAAGAAATGAATCAATAATGTATTGTACCTATTTTCTTGTCAAAAAAATATTGATAATAATTATAAGAAATCATTGTGATATTTATTATTTTTATTGTTTTCAAAAATTTCATCTAACTTATTTGTAATGTTGTTTTTACCTGTGAAAGTATGAAAAATTTTGATTGGGTGGGTAAGTTTTCTCTTTTAAAAACGTGTCGTAAATAATTACATCAATAAAATTTTATTACAGTAAACTTTTGTTGCCAGGATGAAGACAAAAAAAAATACATAATTATTTTCAATTTTATTTACTTGAGTAATATTTTTGGATTATTTTTAATATAGTTTGCTTATCGTATAAGAGCGATTGTATAGTATATAATAAATTAATAATACTTATCAAAAATGAAAACAATTTTTTAAATGATGCCTATATTTATTTAAGCATTATCATAATTATTATATGTTGTAATTCCATTACATATAATATATTATTATTTTCGAAACAGATACTAGCTATGCAAGTAAATATGGCACTCTTTTACATTAACCAAACTAAGGATTAGGAATCGCACTAATACCAAATATTTCATTAAGTTTGTAATGTAATAGTATCTAATATTGTAAACTATTTTACAATTGATCAAATTCTACTTAAGGTAAGTTGTCTTGTTAAATTAAATTAATCTAATAGTTACTCTAACATAATCGTCATTCTGTTAATACATCTGTCATGAGTATGGTGACCATATGTATTTTATTATAAATGACCGTTCATTGTCCTTTAGATTTATTTACTAGAAAATCAATTTATGTTTTTGCCATTTAAAATGCAGAAATTCAATTTTAAAACCCGCCAACACACACACACACAATTATTTAATAGAAGCATCTATCTATTCAAATGTAAATGTTTCACAGTAATTGAATTGATATTTTACACTACACTATTTTAGCATTATGTATGCAATAATGCATGTGGCAAACTTGACATTTTGTTTAATTCTCAGTGCATTTTTTTTCTTAGATTTGTTCATAATTTTTTCTAAAAAAATATAGTCAGATAACAAGAATAATTTGACAAGTAACAATTTTTTATGAAAGCATTTGGTCATATTATGTTTTATTTATTTCTCTCGCTAAACTAAAATATCTTCTTATTAATCAAACATAACTATAGAACCAACATATTAACTCAAATATTATTTGACTGGCATTAAAAATTTGAAAGGGCGGCTATATAGATACATGTAAATAAGTAGTGAGAGAATAATAAATAATAATATTTCTCGTATTTTCAGTTTAATCATTTTAATGCACATGGTTATGAACAACCTATTTATATGTAAATTATTATGTTTCAAAATATACAAATTTAAAAAATGTAATTAAACATTTTTTAAAAACCATATCCGAGAATACTACTTTCCTATTATTTTTATTATTCTTTCTGTGCTTCAGTGTATTATATTTATACACTTGTGGATCTTTGACACTTTATCATGTGGACCAATTCCTAAACAATAATAAAACAAATAGACAACACAAAATTGTATATTTAATCATTCTTTATTATACGAGTAAGCAAGTATCATAGTGCACATAACCAAAATTTATTCCCATTACATAAGAGGAAAAGTTTTTTTTAAAATCTCATACAATTAATAATTTACGCTTACGAGGATCAAAATTAATTTGTATTTATTTAAATGCAGACTAATTTATTTTTTGTACTCTAGACCAATGCATTTAACAAATTGTACATAAAATAAAATTGTCCGTCATCTTGATTTGAACTGTTCTGCTCTTCCAATATGCTACTTGTACCTTGTCCTATATTCTGGAAACTTCTTCAATTCAAAAGAATTGTCTGCATGTATTATGAAAAATTTCTCATGTAACTTGGCCTCGTCTAAAGTATGCCAGATGCCGGATGATTCGGACTCCTTGGTTTGTCCTGTTCTTCTCGAGCTTTTAGGATTTCCTCATCAATCATCTCAGCTATCGTAGCCAACCCTCCTCAGGAATGAAGGTGACTTACGTAATTGATGAACTGCTCAATCCACTCGCTCCTTTGACAGTTCAAATACTGTGGATAGTCAGATGCGTTAGTTCTGTAGAGCAGTTGGTCTGTAACTCTTCATGGTAAATAAATGCTGGATGGTTGCTACTGTCACCTTTCTTGCTTGCTCAAAAAAACAATTGCTTCCAGCATGTTAGTGGAGACCCTTCCATTCAAATCGATACTCCTTCAGTATCATCTTAATGCTTGTCGTGTTGACAGAGAAAAAGGCTAGCTTGATGTTTTGAAGATTAGAAATGATGGGATGAACAGAATAGTTGTCTACCAGTAATAAGATTTTTCTTCAACAGTGACGACACTGCATTGGCCCTTCGCCTTTTTCACCCCCAGGACAAAACCTCAGTTGCTTAGCTATGCTGTGGTATGAATTTTTTGCTGTAGAAAGTGAGCCATTTTGTAAATTAACACATCAAAGAAGTCCAGCTGATTATTACTTTATAGAGATTTGTTAATATATAAAAATAATTTATTTACAATGTCACTTGTAGGGGCCAAATTGATGCACTTTTTCTTATGACAATAAAACACTCGTCATATACAAAAATTATGATTACCTTTGGGGGTCATTATATACAACATTTATTTTATTTTAAGTTGTTTATGAAATCCCTGATGTAAACTTCATTTTTGACTTGTAATTTTAACTTTCCCAAAATATCCCCGCTAGTGGTTCATTGATTCATATACCAGAATTGGATTAAAATTAAAATAAAACATTTAAAGTAAAAAGTAATTATAAAAATTAGAATTTATTAAAAAAGATGTCGAATAATTCCTCCTAGAACTGAACTTTAAAGTTATATAACAACATCATCATAATCAAATGATTAATCAGAGACAATTGGATTGATAAAATTGCATGAACCATTCTTTTTTCGAGGAAATGTACTCATCAAAGTGCCCTTTTAAAATCTGTATTTACCCTATCTAAAATATATTTCTGATTTCATAAATAACAAAATAGTCCATTACATAAATATAAAAATATTTCAATAGTTTAAAAAAAAACTAAAATGACTCGATATACACATTACATACTGAAGATAACAAAATAACAAAGGGAATATTAGAAATTCTAGTGGATTCCATTTTTTTACTTTTAATACACAATAAAATACTTCAACATAATACAGTAAAACCCCGTTAAAACGAACCCCGTGGAGAAAATAGAAACCCCCGAAATCGCGATCGGCACGTCACACTTTAGGCCACGCTCGCATCAGCTTTGATCTTCGTTTTTTATCTTCATTATCATCGTCAACTTATATCACTTTTTACATTATAACTGAACGTAATATTACGTACGACATTTTCATTAATGTGTTTATTTTCAATTGTTTTCGTGTGTTTGTTTACAGATATTTATGTGCATTAGTATTCCGTAATTAATTCTTTAAAGTACATTTTTTAATATTTTGTGAAACCCTAAAATGGCTTCAGGTAGTGATAATTCCCGCAAAATTTTAACCCTCAACAAAAAACTACAATTCCGAATTCGTCTCTCTACGATTTAAAGAAATATGAAGATCGATTGACTGATGCGAAACTCTCAATGCTTGTAGCGGCTCTACAATTAAACACAGTTAAAATTTAATGTCGTTTTAGATTTGCATGACATTTCGGAATTTCCAAAAATATCGCCGAATTTTAGGTTATCTTATATTGTTTCGTAAGCATTCAATTTGCTTATCTGTTGAAACAGAACTAAGTGGATTATTCAGAGTTTTCTTTATACAGAAAATCCTCCTTTGTTTGCAGAATGCCTTATTATGTTATATCCCATATTAAACTGACAATGGGTGTCTTGTTTGCGGAACTTCGAACTTTTTTAAAGTCGCGTTACATTTATTTCTACGGCGCGCTCGGAATATTCATATATTAGAAAAAAAAATTTTTTTCGCAATATGTGGGAATTCGTTATTACTAAATTTTATTTTTTGGTCCCTTGGATTTCGCAATAACGAGGTTTTACTGTATGTATATTATAACCTGTAGATAAACATTATGACCTTTATTAATTATTGGTAGCTTTAAAATTGTTGCCTCCCTTTCCCTATATTATATTAACAAATACATAAACAAATAAATCAAATATGTAATTTCTCTACCTTATTTTTAGTATTTCATGCAATCGATCAATAGAAGAATATTGGAATAAATTCACATTCTAGTGACCAACAAGAACACAGAGAAAATGTCTTATACAAGTGTTACGATAAATGACCATTTTGTGTAATTAATTTATTGAATTTCTTGTTAATTTTATGTGAACTGTTTGATTATTAAAATATGCTTTTAGTGAACTTTTATATTATGCAAATGAAATTCGTAATTGTTATTGAAATAAATAAATCCTCACATGTAAAATAATAATGTATAATAAAATTTTACAACTGTACATATGAAAATTACGTAACAAAAACTTTTGATATTTGAAATCATTACTCAATAAATTTCCCACTGTTTCAGACAAATTTTTGTGTCAAATCCACACATCTAGACATAGGAAAAAACGAAGATGTACATATATGGAGAAGTTCTTCTCTTAGTAAGAATATCCTATTTCTCATAAGAAAATAAAAATTGGAGGAAGAATATATTCATTTTAATATCGGGATAGCCCTTATGTAAATGTAATGCTTGAAAGAGTTTAGAGTTATATATAATTAAGTATGAATTTAGTGTGGATATTGATCTCATCCATTAATTATATTAGAATCACCGAACTCAATTAAATTAACTGCGGGCTTTAGAATTAGACTTTGGAGCATTAAATTGATAAAAATGCATTTCAATAATGAAAATAAAACAACTAATGTAATGATAGTACAGACGCGCATGGAAAAAAATGGAGTCTCTTCAATACTGCATTACAGTATATTATCAAAATACATTATAGTTTATTATGCCTACAATAATCAAACCGAAGAGCCATCATATATATATATATATATATATATATATATTTAAAACAAAATTTTATTTTTCGATTCAAACATCTAAGTAAATATGATACATCAATATAAAATAAAATTATACTACTTTTTAAAAAATTATTATATACCATTTACTCAAAGGCAGGTGATTGTTTACTCTTCCTATGGTACGGAAACTCGGAGTAGCAGCGTCTCAGTGAAGGAAGAAGAAGAACAAAACTCCAGAGAGCATATTGTGATTCATACAGGTCAGAATTTTTTATTTTTACAATGCAGCAGCAGTGGGTATTAGAATCACAAAAGCACGATACTTATTGAAGAAGAAGATAACGAAATTTGGCTCATAGTTAGGCGGTACTTCAGTATCATAATAAGTAATACTTTGGTATCCCGTCGCTATGAGCCAAACTTCGCCAGCCTTCATTATCTTCTTCTTCGATAATCACCGGGTTCCTGTGATACTGATACCTACTACTGCTGCATTGTAAGAATATTAAATTCTGAACTGTCTGGATCACCGTCTGCTCTTCGTAGTTTTGTTTTTCTTCTTCCTTCACTGAGACATTGCTGCTCCAACGAGTTTCCGTACCATAAGAAGAGTAAAGAAACAGTAGGGGTTGGGGGATAGGAGAAATTGTCTCATGTGGGATAAAAATTAACATCACTGAGACATTGCTGCTCCAACGAGTTTCCATACCATAAAAAGAGTAACGAAACAGTAGGGGTTGGGGGATAGAGGAAAATTGTCTCATGTGGGATAAAAATTAACATTTGGGACTATCCAAAGTGAAGTTTTGAATGAAACGCTTATTTCTATCTTATTTTCTTTATTAATTAATTGTATGTGGCATTACATATGTAATTTTTAAAATCTTTTATTAATTCTTGACCTCGACACCTTGGGCAATACCCAAAAAAGTTCCTCGATTAGTGCTCTAGGGTCTTTCCAAAGTTTATGTTGAATAGTGAAAAAAAATAGTTAATAATTTTTTCACAAATGAGAAACTAAAATCGATCTATTCTCTTTATAGAAAAGAGAGTCTTACATTTCGTATATACGTACATCCAGTATTAAAAAAGATTGAAGAATTGTCAATTTGCCAAAAGAATTTAACAAAACTAACTTTAACAGAAAAAGTGAAATTAAATTGTTTTGTCATCATTCCAAAGAATTATTTAGACCCACATTTTTTTATTAGAAGATAGTGAAAATCCAAAAAGATTGAATCCTTTCTTTTAGAGGCTAAATCTCATTATACATTTTTCTAATCCAGCTTCATATAATAAACATCTGCAAGAGCTTCTGTCATTTTATTAGATTAATTCTATAATTTTTTGTGAGTTAGGGCTCATTATCTGCCCAAGGACAAATATAATCATCAAAAAACTGTTTCCTAATCCTATGTATTTGTTTTTTTAATATTGTAATGATTAATTCTCGGGATTGTAATTTTTTCAGCACATTCTGGCCTCGCGGTGACTTTATAATGTTTGTTGCGTGGAGGAAACTGATTAATTTGATAATCACAAAAGTATAAAACAGAAACACTTTATATATTAAAAACTGACATGTTACATGCTGCATAATGTATTATAAAATGATGATTAAACAGAAAAATTATATTTTCCATCATTCTTGATTGAAAATATTACCTTCCTTTATACATAATCCATGTACAATTTATTAGATACATAAGTGAAACATATTTTTGTGGTTTATTATCCTGACTCAATATTTTACGCATCTAAGCATATTCTTAATGTTCAACATCTGACTCGCCCATCATTGATGTATAATTTAATTAGATAAATAGTTTTAAGGAATAACTTGTAATATGAATCATATTTTAGTTTGCTTAGTACTGTGAGCATTGTTACGGTAGTTTTGAAATAAAAAATATTTTATTACACATTTTATTATATCAATTTCCCTTGTTTCCTTTGTAAATAACATCACTTATATCAGAAAAGCTGGATTGCTGTAAATATAATATTTGCGGTGAAGTATAGCGGTAATTTAATACCAAATTCGCTCAACGAACTTTCTTATTTTGCGCTCCGCGAATATTTAACAAATTGCCACTAGACCTTAAACGGTCTAAAGTGATTAATAACTTCAAACCAAAAATAACAAAGTGGTTGGTGGATGTGGGTAGAAAGCAAAAAGAATCTAATTTGTCATTTGTGCTAACCTAACTACCTACACATTTTTGCTTCCAACTATTGTATATTACAGACAATAATATTTTTATAACTTTTCTTTCAATAATATTTTTTAACTTCAGATTGTATTTTTTTCACACAACTTACTTGACATTTTACTTACTTACCTCTAAATAATTACAACTTTTTTAAATTGTGCTTTAGAATAAACCACATCTAGTAAAGTAATTACCTTTATTTTTTCATATGTACTATTTATGCTACAAAAAAAAAATTCATAATGATTCACTTATGAGGAGCTTCATCGTTGCATAATTTAATTTTTTAAAAGAGAATTTTGGTCCAATGTTTAAAGCAATCTAATGTGCAGTCAAAGTAATCTAATGTGAAGGTGTAAAACAAAACCCTACTTGAATCTAAACTGACCATCTTACTAAGAGCCCCTACTCTGCAGGAGTGGGCAGAAATGGCGAATATAATTCTCGCTGATTCTTCTAACGGGACTGTCCTCCAGCATCTGTTTTATCCGTTTGTGTGAGGTCTTTTACGGTCATCCTCTATTCCAGTTGTCTTCAATACTTATCATATATATTATATAAATAAAGTAAAATCATTAATTCAAATCACAAATATTTTTTAATGAATAATTTACAAAACTAAAACTGATTTATGATTATAATGGATATAATATTCAATATTTTCCCATTGAATTGGAAAGTTCATAATTGTGTGCTATAAAATTTATTGATTTTCTACACAACAAAATGTCTCACCCGTAATCGTTGTGAAAAATAAATTAAATTGAAGAATACCTATTGGATAGCCACAATTTAAATTCAATACTGATGAATTGAATATTAATGAACAAAATATCAATGTGCATGTACAATGTAGTCCCTGCACTTTATCATAACCACACATGGCTTGCTCATGCCAATATGAAAAATTAACACAAGTTAAAATTATTCGACATCTGGGAGCACTGATCGTTGATCATCGTAACTGGAAAGAACATATATTGAACCTAGCTAAACGCATAAGAAAGTTAATTTACTTTTTTAAAGGAATAGAATGTATAAATTGACTACAAACTCTTAAGATCGGTGTACTTTGCACTCTGATACTCCTTAATTAATTATGCTATTTTAGTTTGGGGAGGAGCAGCAAAAACAATATTAGAGTCGGCTAAAAGAGCACAAAAAACAATTCTTAGGGTAATTTTGATCAGGAAACTTTGATTTAAAAAATAGCCCTGGAAGTGGAAGTGTAAGTATTAAAGTGGATATCATACTGGCTGACGAAATCAAAAACAATCCAACTTTGTCTAATGAAAAAATCACAGACAAACTCGGATACTCATGATTAAGCGTTTAACTGCATCTTAAAAAAATTGGCAAGGTGTGGAGCTAAGCGAAGAACACCAACATCTGATAACTGGAGACGAGAAATTAGTACTAAACTTGAACCAAGAATGCAAAATCAATGACTTTCGAAAAGGTTAGGTAGCGAAACCCACCGCTAAGCTCGGCATCATAACTGAAAAAATTCTTGTGTTTGGTGGGACTGCAAGGGCATTATTCACATTAAACCTCTCAAACCAGGACAAACGATAAATGTACAATTGTATTGTGAACAACTGGATCGAATAGCGGTGGAAATTAAAAAAAAAATTATAAACATTCAAATCTTTTATTTAAAAAAAAACACATTATTTTTTGGTACCCCAAATAATATGTATAATAAGGTAGGATTATTGAAATTTTTTTATTTTGAATTAATATATTCCTTCATTGTGTATTTGTAATTATTTATTTTAATATTTACCTTTCTAATGTTATATTGTCAGAAATTAGAATGTGAATATCGGAATGAAACAATATTATAATTATTTTAATTTTTATTTGATGTATGTGAATAAAAAACAAGAATTGATATATAATAGTAGTGACAGTCCTATCGTTCCTTAGAGGACAGAGTATATACAATACTTACAAGTTGCTGGAAACATAACCACCGAGAGGATTGATTAGTTCATAATTTACATGATAAAGAATTGATTAGTTCCATAGGTGTTTATTTTAAAGATATAAACCATAAAATATCAAGCCAACGAGCATAGCTAATGTTCCCTCCCTCTGATTTTGGATCACGGTGTGCGCATAAAAAACAGTACTATATCAGTAAAAGGGCACTGGTAGGGGCTGTCTTGACCACATTACGTATGGTGTATTTGAGATTCCGTAAAAATAAAGAAGATGGCTTTCAAATAATGGTATGATAAATGTATCAATTTGAATAGTGTAACATATAGGTTCGAAAATTTGTCGCCAATGCCCTGTGTTGCTGTAGCATAATCGGTTAATGGTTCCCGGATTGGAAGAGATCCATGTTCGAATCCCGATAGGAACTGCAATATTTTTTGATAAAATTGATTTTATATGTATATCTTTCTACATAATACATTTAATTTGTATTTAATGAAAACTCTCAAGGAAAGGAATGAGATCATATTTTCATCAATAGTAATCATAAAGTGGTTCAATGTCCAAAATGTTGGTGATTCTATACAGGATAAATCAACACGGTCGGCAATAAACAAGAAATCTTGTTAAAAATTACGTGCGCGCTATATTTTTTATATCATATCGTGTGCGCGCGCAAACCCGCACACCCTAGAGATAACATTGCCCATGGCATGTCATCAAATCAAATTACAAAACAAAAGGAATGGTTAACATATAATAATAACATAAAAATGGTTAACATATTATATAACAATTACATAAAAATAATATAATTTACTCATTTTTTGATATTTTTTTTGACAATCTGTATGTAATTAAAATTAGATTCAAATAATTTATAAGGTCACAAACACTTTGGTGTTTATAAAGCTGTCAGGATCATAGTCAGCATCATTTGAAATTCTCTCTAGAATAATATTTTGAATAGTTGCTCGCAAGGATGCCAACAAGTCTTCATTTTTTACTACATCGGCGATAACCCTTTTAGCCCTTTCTCCAACTGCCTGACTGACAGCATCTGGAAAAATAGATAAGAAATATGATACGCTTTTTTGAAATACGGGTGACTAATTGTGCATTTTCGTGTCATAGCTGTGTGCGCTAGTACATAGGATAATTTTTAGATCTTATTAAAAAATATTCAATTTATTTTCTTGCAGGGAATAACTGGGGTATTTGTATAACATCAAATATTTTTAATAATCTGTTAGGTAAAAGCCACTGCGGAAAAACTGTGTGTAATAGATCACATTAAAAAAAGCAAGTGCTGAAATGTTTAATACATACAAAAATGTTATAGTGAAAAATTTTTTTTAATTAAATATTACCTTGGATACTTGTAGGGGGAATTGAAAATTTGATTTTTTTGATTCTCAACTGAAGCGACGTTGGCATTCCAGACAAATATGCATCACTGAATGGCGGCACACGGGTGGCTGCAGGAAGTGCGACATCTTCACAGATAATGCGCTTCCAGATCTGCAATTGTTATTTACAATAATGATGGGAAATAATACAATTCACAGTTCACACAACTGCACTAATTAATAAATATTACATTATTTTACAATTTATATTTATACATATATATATATCTTTCATGGTGGATAACATAAACCTACCATTGGGGGATGGGGTTAGTATTGGGGAGCATTCGGACGAGGGGAGTTAATTTTTGATGATTCTCGAGGGTTCTAGACAAAATTTCTACTCGTGCAATATTAGATTCACCAAATGATTTAATATTTCAAGTACTTTAACATTTCAAAATAACATCTTATAACTAATATTGATCTGCCAAAATTCTGTTTATTGATAAAATTATCATAAAAAACTAGTGAAAAAATCTGTAAAATTTTTTAAAAATTGGTAGTTACCATCCAGAGTCAAATTATCATAAATTTGTAAACATTTTAGTAATGTTTTCATTCTCTTTATAGTTACTACTGGCTCAAAATTATGTGAATTAGTCATTCAACTCTTGACATCGTTTCTAAAAGACATTGCCTATTGAATTATTTTATTGTATAATCAAAATGACTGCGAAGTGTTAACATGCCCATAGATCGCTTAAGATAAAGACAAGATGCATTTTTTACAAGTGATTCTTCTGCAATTTTTTTTTTAAGTAATATCCTATAAAGTAGTCCTGCAGAGCAAAAAGGTTAATAAGAAACTCAAATCTTTTACCAATTAAATTGCTATAAAAATAACACAAGAAAATTTTTTTTTTTTGACTTGTAAAGAAACTGAACTGTGGAAAAAAACTTGTAGTTTGAACTTTGATGTGTAATAATAAACTATGAAAGTTTATGCTTTAATAATACACAATAAGCAGTGGCGTGCGGTAGGTATTGATTTAAGTTATGCTGTTACCAATTATGCAATAATATATGTACTACAATATATGTTGTACATAGGATTATGAACTTTAGTTTAACCAACGTCTTTAGACAAAATGAATCCGTCGTTTACACGACACAACCATGTATTTATTTGTAATTTTAGAATACTATTAATAGTGTTTTTAAAGTTTAAGTTTTAACATAAAATAATACCTTCTTACCCATATAAAAATCAATATAAAAAATGTATGAACGTTTTTAAGAACACTTTCTATGACTGGACATGATTCATTCATTGTTTGAAATTCCTTCACGTAATAACTAAACAAAATAACTATTTTTATTAAAGGTTAACGAAGGAAATAGTATTGCCAATTGCTTTTTGTTTTTCCCAAATCTAAAACCAATTCATGCACCAAATGCACCTCAAACGCAAAGAACGGCCATAAAATCAACACGTTAAATAACAGTGAGATAGTAAAATTTGCAAATTAGTAAAAGATGAAGTAGACACTTCAATGATTCGCGCGCAGTTGTAAGCCTTTCTAATATTATTCTGTTAAAAACCAGCATAGGCAATGACTCCATACAAAACGGATGAACTGAAAGGAATTTTCAATTTAGTAAATATCAAATTATATGACTTGAGTAATTCACTAGCTTAAAGATAGAACAGAATGGTGAATAGCTCAATGCAGCGAATGCACAAGAGCGCCATGGTTACAGCGGTAAGTTGTCGTGGTAGTTTTTAAAACTCAGCAATTAAAGTTTCTACTGGTACACGGATGGCGCTAACTGTAAAATAATGTTTCCTATTATGTTAATCCAACTATTTAATTTATATTTGTTTCCCAGTTTTAAAGCAATGCACAGCTTTTTTGCTTGTATGCACCGCACGCCCTTGATATATATATATATATAAGGTATGAAAGTTTGTACTTTGCAATATTGTATAAAGGTTGACTTGCCGTTTCAGTGTCTTCACTTGCAGGAGAAATGGGAGAAATATTTGAAGATGATGGTGTATCCAAGGCAGGCTTCTTATTAGAAGATTTCTTCTCTATTTTTCCAGGTGGTTTTTTATTTTCTAAACAAAACTCGAGATATAATGTTGAATACAAATTTCTTTCAAGTGCGGAATATATTCATTTATTAAGAAATTAAATTTTCATTATTAAATTTAACCAATATCTATTCTCGGGTCATACGAGTGATTAATTACAGTAATAATACAACCTGAGATATTTATTAAGCTTTAAAATTATTTATTACTGAAGGATAGTATTGAAATTAATATATGTTTCATGAAATTCCTCATTTTTATACACTCCGTCAGAAGAATGATTATTTAATTTTGCAACACCAATAGTACAACACTTACTCTGAGCATGTAACACTGCACTTGGCTGTTTTGTTCGCTTTCTTAAAGACCATTCCATATATGCTTCGCTGTGGGCGTCAGGTGTGGCAACTGTCACAATTTCTGTATCATGCAACATTATTGCATTCATCTGCACCTTTAAATAGGAAAGAAAAACACATATGAAAAGTCAAATCTTTATGAACCAGTGGTTCAGAATAAGATGTTTCTCTGGAACAAGATTTTATCACATGTTTTTGTTTTCTCCGTCTTAAAATCCAAGTCTTTGTAATTAATAATTTGAACAAATATATTTTGTCTGAAAAACGATATGTCAATATGGGTACCACACAAATTTTAGAGATGAAAACTTATCCTATGTTTCCAAACATCAAGGGATGTCATACTTTATGAAGGAAAAAAAGACTTTTGATTTTTATTTGCAAATATAATATATTCCTTAATATTTTTCAATCCATATCACCGCCACAATCAGACGTTTGAGTAATTGCAATTCGTCCTGTTACATTATCTATTATATATATATATAGTGAAACTCTGTTAATTCGTAACTCACGGGACTGAAATTTAAAAAAAAAACTGAATGAGAACAATGTTTTTTAAAGGTAACATTAGAAAGAAATTTTGAGAGTGCTGCCGATTTTCATATTGAAACATGATGAATCTCCATTATTTCACCTTCTTATGTGTCGAATGTTTATCAAATAAGGTATTTCTCCTGAATAAGAAAGGTGTGTCGTGACGCGGTGATTCACCACTTGACCAGTCACTTGACTAATGATTAATTTGAGTGGTGATTGAACTCGCCTTTTTCGTCAGAAATGGAATATTTAAAATGTGCATGAAAAATAATTAAAAACTTCCTCATATCTCGTTGAAGTTTATTATTTTCCCACGATTTTTCAAGTTCAAACCCAGAGCGGTATTTAGGAATCGATTTTTATCTTTGATACCTAGCAATTTTTTGTTGGTTTTCAAAATAAGCTTAGAGAACGTTATGTGAAAAAAAAAATATCAACATATTTAAATATAAAAGATTTAGTTTCTTTAGTACCTACCTATGTAAATTGATATGTTTCATAAACCTAGAAACCAAGTGATTCAATGAAAACATTATTTTACATAACAAATCTTACAAATGGCTAAACTCAGTTCGGCACATCCTGTCATACCAGCGCGCCGTTATGCGATAAGGAACGGCGTCATGATTATCTGGTAGGCGGGGCTTCATCTCTTCATTACGAGAGGATGAAGGTCAAATGCATAGTCCCGCAAGTTTAGGGATTAAAAAACATTTGCAAATATGCAAATTACGTGAACAAATTATTTACTTCGGGTATAAAAAACGCACACAAACTGCAAATAATTAGATTTTATGAATTATCGGTAGAAATTAGTACGAAATGTTATTTTAGGGGTAATTTTTTTTGAAAAAATTGCGAATATAATGAAAATACATAATATAAGGTTACGAATTGACGGAGTTTTACTGTATTTTAATATATGTTAATTTTTAAAGGTTGAAAAGAGTATAACATCAATAAACTCATAGAATGAAATTGTATGATTAAAAAATACAATAAATCGATTAAACCACAACTTACAATAGCCGAATCCTCAAGCCCGATGGAGACAGCCGCCATTATAATGGTAAATCTGAAAAATAAAATTGATATATAAAGCATTGTAAATTTACAAATTTATTGTCTAGTAGAGTTTGTGAGGTGTTTTGAACAATGGAAAGACTTAATGGCATATGGGAACTACTTTGAAGGAGACAAAATCGAAATTGATTAATAAATAAATATATATTTTAATAAACAAAAAATTTCATTTCTTTTTGATCATTTTGATCGTTTGAACCCCATATTACCCTACAGGCCAAGAGTCAAGAGTCACAATGTGCCCAGTTAAAATATCAAAAGTTTAAAAGGCTATTTCTTTGTTATTTATCAACACATTTAAAATATATTTTCACAGGTAATTTTTTTTTACCTTTATTTTCCAATGACTTAATGAAAAATGTTTTGAAGGTATGAAAACATTTCCATTGTATTTTACTAGTTGTTTTAAATTAATTAAAATTTTAAATAGCCTGTCCCATGCTTTGCTTTTTCGAAAGGTCGCTTGTACTTGCTTCTGTAATTTGGAAAATTCTTCTACTATCCCAGGCTCATCTGCATGCACCGAGAAGAATTACACGCCGCTCCCAAAGCTTGCTGAATGCTGGGTGTCTCAACCTCCTCGGGCTCATCCACTACAGCGGAGCTCTGCAGCTCCTCGGGAGTGAAGATTGATATGTTGAACTTCTCAACCCACTCACATAGTAGTTCAGATTCTAGTTCTGTGAAGCAGTCTGGCTGCAAACCTGCAGTTTCTGCTATCACCTTTTCCCAGGCCTTGCTCAGAAGAACCACTGCATCTAACATATTGATAGGTGGCCTTCCTACCCGACTCAATAATCTCCATTAGAATTTTTCCATAGTGACTCTTCAAGTTTTTGATGACATTTTGGTACATTGGCTGCAGATTGCTTGTTATTTCGGCAGGGAAAAAGGCTAGCTCGATGTTCTGAAGATTGGGGATGATGACATAAACGGGCAGTGTCCACCAGCAGTACAATTTTTCTAACTTCTTCTTCAAAAAGTTACGATGTCATTCATGTGGATTTGTTCGCTTTGTGACTGGTAACCGTTCGACATTCTTGAAACACCGTAGGTTTCTTGACCTCCCGATCTCCATCCTCTTCTCTATGCTACACTGCTCATGTAAAAATCTCATTCTTACCTGGTATTTTTTTTTAAACCCTAGTCTCATTGACATTGAAAATACTGTTAAAAGAGTGTCATTGGTGTCCTATCAACATCGCGGGCCTGATTGCTGTAATCATTGCAGTGTAACTCTGTTCAGGTCTTCTAATTACGATCTCCTCATCTTTTTCTTGGAAATGTCCTCTGCTTCAGTACTTCAGTCTACAGTACTTTCTCAATTTTCTTCCAATTAATAAATATAGTGGATGGTGTGAGACTAAACTACCACCCTACATCGCTTTTCTTTCACCTGGCACTGTCACATAAATCAAAGAAACTTTTTCATCTAAGAGTCAAAAATTTTCTTTTACTAAATACATACCAGACCGAACAAACGTTGGTCAATGATAATGGAAAAAACCAATTATGATTTCGCCGCCATGGATAAGCCGCAGTGTCAGGCCGTGCCGGAATTCCTAGAAATGTGATTTCCTAGTGTCCTGATTTTGGTAAGCATCTCACAATTTTTACACTAAGAAGAGTAAGCCATTTTGTTACAGAATGAATAAATTCACAGGTTCTTACAGAAAACCAAACAAGTCTGGCTAATTTTTACATTACAGAGTTTTGTTACAGAGAGTGACTGTAAAATAACTATGTACACTCGAATTTCTTTTCGTGCCACTTCTGCAGTTTTTTAAAATTCAAATTTAAAAAAAATAAATTGGGTCGATATTAACGTAAGTAAAAAAAAAAATCAGCGAAAAGCAATTTCGTTGGAAAGAAAAATTTCAATTTTGGACTGCTTGCAAAAGGGAGAAAGAAGTAGTGCTAATGGTAAACATTTCAACTTAGGGGAATCTATTATAAGAGCCATTAAGAAGAATGAAATGGCAATAAGAAAATCTATCACTGATGGCACCAAACTAAATTCTGAATTATCATCATACGTACACAAGAGATACTTTATTAGAAAAAACGGAATGAGTGCTCAGAATTTTTATTGTAGATTTAATCCAAAAAAGAATCCCTATAAATGGTTATTTAATTAAGGAAAAAGCATTTAAGTTTTACAAAGAAATGGAAAAATTGGAGCCATTTACTAATTCACATTCCTGGGCTAATAATTTATTTTTCGGTAGTAATGGAGTCTTCAACACGTAAAATTGATACGCATACTATTTTTTCTGAAGAGAGTGATTTCGAGCCAAATCGCAAAGAGCAATGTCATACAACGACGATAATTCAAATTAAAATGTGTTGAATGAAAAATTATATTTTTAAATAAAATAAAATAAATAAAAAATTTAAAGTAATTTTTTATGCCGAATTATCTTATTAATTTTTCATAAACTTTTAAGCGATTCTATTTATGAAATGCATATCCACTTTTTTTATGTAAGTCAAGTTATTTTTAATGCAATTTTGAAGATTTATGCGATAAAAAGAAGATCGACTGTACACAAAATATATATTACAATAATATACTATACATATTATACAAAGTAAGTAAAAAGCGAAATAGTAGATGTGGCATGATGAATCAGTTAATGAAAAAAGCCCCAAGAGAATGAGTGTGGTGAATATGAAAAGATATAGGTGTGTGGCAAGATTTTTATGGCAACTAGACTTGCATTAGGTTCAGGTTGCTGAGAGTTCAGGATGGAATAAGGACCAATATTTCAACAATTATTTATAAAAAAAAAAATCCTAAAAAATATTAAATACTCAATAAATAGCACAAGGCACATTTAAAGATAGTTACGACTCTGTACGCATCGACAGAAGAGCATACAAAAATGTACAATAAATCAAAATTAAAATATTCTACAACATAAATAAAATACTTACAGGGAAAGTGTAATCAGCGAAATTCAGCGGATAATACACAATTTATCATTCGTCTATACAATAACTCGTCAAGTTATTGAAAGTTGGAAAATCGAAAAAACAGATCACCGCAGAGCGCTAAAGGTAAAAGTAAAAACAAGTAGAAGTAGTATACTCTCTTATCTATGAAACAAGTTCAATGACAGTCCATGGACAGTGCAATAGACGCATAATCTATATTTATAATCTATGGCACGTATTGTTATACATGAAGGCGAAATTCCAAAACATTAACATTGTTCTATTTTTAGAAATACCAGGAATAATTTATTCAGACGACAAATTAATCAATCAATTTAATAAAAAAAAATAGAATTATGTGGAAATAATACGGGAAGACTTAAGCAATTTTTTCATTTACGCAATTAATTTCAGAAAAATATTTTGTTTCTCTCAAAACATTAAAAAATTATATGTAAAAGAATCTTACAAAGTAGTAAAACATATTTACACGGGGTGACAATTTTTTTAATTATTATAAACTTTTTAACAATTGTTCAACACGTGGAAATGTTTGTTCGTAAACCGTCTTTACAAGTAATTTTAATAATTAGGTACGTAATTAATTTTTAATAATTCTAAAAAAAATAAAATTAGGATAAGACTGTAAGCATTGCTTCAAAATCAAATTATTTATTACATATATTTGTAAAGATTATAAAAAAAAAAACATTTTGAACACAATGCCTAGTTTTCTGAATATTTAATTATTACATTAAAAAATCAGTATTACATTAAATTATAATTACATTACAATAAAAAAACTAAAAATTAAAATTTTACCAACAAACGTTCATTGAATAAAAGTCATAGAAATTAAAAATACATTGCAAAATCAAAAATAAAATTAGGAAACGCATTAAAGTTTCACTTTGTACTTTTTTTACTTATTCAACAATAAATATCAACAGCTCCAAAATCTTATTACTATATATTTTTAAAAAGTTTGTTTCAATTCACAACTTTAAAAATTTGAAGATATTAGCTACAGAACTATAGTTTTATGGTTGGCAACCACTGTTGTACTGCACTGAAGTGATTTTCATGTTTCAATTTGTATATATTTTTCATGCTTTTATACAGCGTAGTATGTTTTTTTTTATTTTTATTTCTATCAATTTATATTTTCTAATTATTGATTAACAATGTCAAATGCTTTTCTCAGCATGGTCGAAGCCTAGACGCTGGCATTTCAATACTTCCAAATACATATAATATTATTCATTTCAAAAATAGTTAATGTTTAAATTTTCAGAATAAATATGTGAGATTAATCACGTACTCATAAAATAAATAAATATAGTAATGCTTATATGCATACATAATAATGTAACTTTAGATGAAATTTAAATAAAATTAATTATTGTATTAATTTGAACACAAAAATGTATTTTTATTATGACAAAAAACGTGAGAAGTATTGAAAGTTACATCGCGTTATATTGGGTTTTGCTCACTTAACACTTTTAAATTAAAGAATTAACTCCGAATCTAATAATACATATAACTCAAATTTGTTGAAAAGGTGATATAGCAGATTTTAAAATTCAGTGACACATCTGGGTAGACTTTCAAAGCAATTTGCGTAAATAGAAGACAAAACAAAGAGATAGAAATAAAATAAAAAAAAAAAAAAAATAATTATCTGAGAATGCGGGCCCACGCATTTTACAGCAGAGTAGGTACTTACTAGTATGTGGAGTTTGGGAACAAATGATGAAATCACATGGCAACACCGGCAGTATTTAAGTTTCCCAACGCCATCATGGTTTCGGAGGGTTGTTATTTTGACGAGAATTGATATGTTTACTTATTTTTGTAGTCAAGTTAAATAATAAAAACTATTTTATGTGATAAACAGTGACAATAATGTGTGTTGGAGATTTTATTTTGGATTTCTAGAGGTTTTCAATTCACTCGGTAAGTTTTAATCGTTTGGCTTTGTAAGGTTATTATTTTGACGTACCTTTTTAGATATCTATGTGTACCACTGTACCACCTACTCATAAGGGGGAATGATCCATCCTGTATTATTCATTTCTTTGTGTCTTCAAGACATATTGTATTCGATTTGATAAATTATTTTAGTTGTTTTAGCTTTTAAGTCCGTATAGTTTAATTGTGTTTGAAAGTTATGTATACAAGAATTTTACGTATAGTTAAATAAACTTCTGCCCTACAGTAGTATGTAAACTTCCAAAATGCCATGATTTTGCAAGTCTGCCTTTAATATTAGTTAACGTTTTGAATTATGTTGATCATCGATCCATCATTGGTTTATTCAGTATGCTATAATATCTTTTCGCAGGATACCGCAATAATTCGTTCATTTTCAATTTTGTTTATACCGTCTAACAAATCCATTTTAGAGTGATTGTTTCAGCTATTTGCTCAAGACAAAATTCTGAAAAATTAATATGTTTATTAAATTAAATTAAGAAAACATATCCCAAATATATTTTTGGTCTTTTTATTTATATATTTTAATTTTATTTCCTTACATAAAATAGGTATAAATTTAAAAAAAATTTGATACCTACATGAATTATAATACACTGTTTTGTCGATTTTAAGTAATGTACTAATGTTGTATTAAGTGGTAATACTCATTTATGACCAGTGAAATATCAACTACGAATATAATTAATACATTACCATTAATAGTTAATAAACCATATATAATAAAATTAACGATTAATAAAATTTTATAATTCGTTGAATTGGTTCAGGTATAAAAAATGAAAAATAATTAAAGTAAACAAGAATAGTCTGAAATCTTTGACATATACGTACCTAATATTTATAATATCGTCATAATGTTATTTAATTAGTAAAATTTACAATTTATTATAAAAACGTTCACGGGTCCATAAATATTATAAATTATTATTATTGATATTTAATTTTAAGCTATAATATTAAGTTAATAATCATTTGAGTCGATGATATAAAAAATATTAATAAATAGTTTTAAAAATTTTGTAATATTTTATTACGAAAACACAGACAGTTATTTTGCGACATATTTGGCGCTTTAGCCATGCTACGAATTCACCACAATTGATAATAATGTATTTTCTTAAATTTTGCCTTATTATTTTATCGTTAATTAAATTAATTACAAAGCGAGTTTTTTCAATTTGCACTTTATTGCAAACTCTTTTATTGCATCCAAAAGTACAAGGTATATTTTTCATCTTCTTTTAATTTGTATTATTAAATATGCAAATGTATAAAAACTACGCAAGTATAAAAATATATGTATCCAATATAATTTCGTCAATTTTAATATTGAAAAATCATTTAGGTTTTTATTTTTAAAAACCTAAATGACCACTTTCATTCTGCTTACACATTTCGTTTCATATTTTCTTCCATTTCATGTTTTCGTGCATTGTTATATATTGAATAATAACAAAAAAATATACGCGACGATTATGTACGACGGTATTCATAAACTCATTTTTTAACCAATTTGTTTACTCATATTCAATTAAACATTGTTTCAAATATTCATTAAAATATTTATTAGCGAAAGTTTGCAAATTTGAAATGATCTCGTAAGTATTATAGGAGACTTAAGTTACTCGTCTCGAGTTCGCTAGACACTTCACCTAAAACGCTATTTTTGTAGAAGTGCTAACAAAAGAAAAGTTTTTTTTTTTTTGCTAAAAATTGTTATGGGGAATTACGCCACGGGTATACCGATTGCACAAATTAAAAAACTTATTTTTCACAAATCTTTTACCAACTAGTAACTCTATGTATTTTATTTCGTTAACTAATATAATATGTCAACAGTACATATGAGGATATAATTTGTACAATATATTCGTATTGGTGAATGGAAAAAACTTTACTAAAATATTTTATTGAGTGTTGAATACCGAATGGTGCACAACGTGGCTGCGATTTTTATTTCTGCGTTTTTCATTTGCTGATAGCTGCGATATATTTAAAATAGATTGTACTAGTGTGTAGTAATTGCTTCTCTTTAAATTACACCTATTTTTCAATGTTAGGTTTGTTATTAATTTGTCTACAAGTTTTTGAAAAAACTACAATAATAGGTGTACCGGAAAAGAATGTCGTTTTTTTTTTGTTATCGCTTTTGAGTGGTCAGTTGTGCTTCGGCAGTCGAACTTTTACAACGTGTTCTGTGTTGTTTCTCTGACTACGTATACCTTGAGTGTACTAGGACTTTTAAACAAAACAAAAATAACAACCCTATATACAATGGAGAGTTTTGTACCGAATGAGGAATTTATTCGAAATATTATGCTTTACCATTTCAATGCACGACCGCATACCTCAAAAATTACGAAAGAAAAAATTAAAGCCCTAGGTTGGACAACTGTACGTCACCCACCATATTCACCGGATCTTGCTCCATCGGATTACCATTTGTTCCGGTCAACGCGACACTTTTTAAACGGAAAAGAATACAAAAATTATGAGGATGTCACAAAAGGCATATCTGAGTATTTTACATCGAAACCAGCTGAATTTTACGAACGTGGTATTAAAAAATTGACTGAGAGATGGAAGGAGGTTATATCAAACGATGGCAATTATATGTTGAACTAAGTTTTAATAAATAAATACATTAAATGCACCAAATTGTTTTATTAAAAAAACGACATTCTTTTACGGCGCACCTATTGTTTTATTGGAATAGAAAGGTAAATCTTATGGCGAACCGTGGCGACTACTTTTATTATTTTAATTTTCACAATTTTGTACCACTCATCATCAGTTGATAAGCTTTCGAAACTAATGTTGACAATAACTCAAAGTGTGTGTAGTACAAAGTTCAGTTGTAAATTAATTAATTGTGAAAATTAAAATAATCACAAAAATATAAATAATGATACTATTTTTATTGTTTGTTGTCTTGAAATGCATTTTTTTATTAATTATTATTATTAAATATATAAAATATTATTTTTGATAAATTGAATGTAACTTGATTTGCAAGAATTTTTGTCTGTTATGAAAAATTTATAATTAAATTTGATATAATTATTATAATATTATAATTAAATATTGTGTTGAAAGAGTGCCGCTGTAACACCAGCTAAACAATAGTAATAATAATGTAAAACTAGATGAATTAGAAAATAAATCTGAAATTTAAATTAATGAATTAGATCTATTAATAAGTAGAAAATTAAAGTTAAAAAATAGTAAATAGAAATTAACTTATTTATACAGAGTATCCCAAAAAAATGTATACACTGAATGATTATAACTTTTTATTCACATATAATTAATATTTAAATTGCAAAATAATCTACATAAAATGTACAACTTTTCCTCCTACCGCAAATGTACAACATTATTATCTTTCTGGTCAATACACCGCTGATAACGGTGGGCTATTGATTCACAAACTTCAACAAACATTTTATTTGGTGTTGTGGTGCATTCTTGCTCAATTGCGGCTTTTCATTTTTCCCCACATATATATCCCCACAAGAATTTGTCGAGTGTTTTGGGGAACGGGCAGGGTATTCTATGGGATCTCTTCGTCCAAGCCAACTCTTTCTTGGCTGGTGAAGCTCGTTGATGTTCTTGGTCTTCCGAAACATGAACAGTTTCATTCATTTCAAACTTATTTTTTATCCGATTAATTGTATGTTGAAACCTATTGTTGAAACTCCCTGCGATTATTGTCTTTGCACTTCTGCTACATTTTTATACTTCAAATAGCATTTTAAAATAATTTTTCTTTTTTCAAAAGTTAATCTTAGTCCACTCATTATTTTCAATTAATTACACCTTGAAAAGAAAGAAAAATCAGAAAGTTATGGCCCGTTAAACAGTGTATACATTTTTTTTTTTTGGAAAATGCTGTATTTAAATTAAATTTTCGATTCACAGTTAATTTAAAGAATCTTATTAAAAAATATTCAGATAGTTCAAGTTCAAGACAAGTTGTTCTCGATAATTATCAGAACTACCTGTCTTTATAATTTATGTATTAATTTGTGAGCGTGTATCTTAATAATTTATTAGAACTACGTCGAGATCTCTTTAATGATAGTTTTTGCTAGTTTCAATGCTTCTGTGTATATTCATTGTTATTATAAAAATGCATAAATGTTAAGAATCGTATTCCCAGTACTTTGACTCGTACTATCATATATTATATATTATATTTATCAATACAAAATATATTATATTATTACGGAGGACACATCCATATTGTGAAATTGTAATTATTCAGAAGATTAGAAAAATGTTCACATAAAATCAAAAAAAAAAAAATTTAAATATCACAGACCTATGTTCTGAATAATTACAACTTCACAATATGTGTCCTCCTTAATAATATAATATATTTGGTTAATGGTTAATATATTACTTAGTTTGTAACGTTCTACCTTCATCCTAAAATGGGAACAATCTATTAATAATACCTGGAGGAGATAAATGTAAAGGTGTTACTCGTTATATTATGGAATCTAATCATAAGAAAGAACATAAATAAAGTTAGAATCAAAATACAATTCACATTAACAAATCCTAATTTCGTTGGTTGGGCGCGAGGCGATGCAGGCTGGTGACAACAAGATCGAAATGTTACAACAGATCGCATAACGTCGTCGAGCATCCCATCTCCATGACCCATCATCGTAGTTGGTTCTCAGCATCCAGGCTGACGCAATAGGACTTGTACACAGAATTGTAGAAAATAAGATGTAGTGTAGCCCATAGTGGTACAGAAACCGAAACCCCGAAATAGTGAAACGTCTCGTTTCCTGTAATGATTATTCACGATGCGATTAGATATACAAATTATAGTAAATTATGAACTAGTGATTGAATAATATAAAAGTATTTACCCTTCGGTTAAGTTGGATGTTCACGGTTACATCTTAGATTCGCTGGCCGCAGCAGTGAACTGTGAATTGAAACAGAAACCATAGATGGTGACCGTTTTTATAACTTTCAAAATAGACAGTGTTACCGGCCTGAGGGCATTATTCGTGATTATGAGGTACTGAGATGTATTGGGGCCCACGTTAGAAGGGCACTCGAAATATTCACGACCTACAAAGCTTTTGGTATCCATACTCTTGCGAGTGGATTATTATTTATAATAATATTTAAAATCCACTGCACCAAGAAATAATGGTAAAATTGAAAAAAAATGAAAACATAGACTAGATGCATATAGAAGTTAATAAAACTGCAAAAAATAGAGAAAAGCTGATCGATGACGTTGTAAGTTTTAACTCGAGACAAAAACCAAGCTAGGATTTAAATTTAACATTTGAAAAAATGTATAAAATTATAATTCAATTAATAATAACTTTTTTTTTTTTTTTAATGTGGTTTTTATTTTTCTACAGTATTCGGTTTCTTTCGTGAAATTTATAAACGACAAGATACTAATTTTGTTCTTTCTATTTAATAAATTAAACACAGTTCTTAATAAATTAATTTTATTGGGGGGCTCTTTTTTCCATTTTGCTTTGGAGCACAATTTAATAGATTTCTTAATATGGTCATCAAACCTGATGCGACTAAACTATTATGTTTCTAATTAAGTTATTTTGTTGTGTTATTATGAATAAATTTTAGTTTAGAAAAATATAATGCGGATAATTGATATAATAATCAGTTTTTTTGATAAACGAAATGGGACGTGAAGAGGTGGAAGCAGCGGGCCGACCCTTGAATTCAGTGAATATACAGATTCTGCTACCGATTTATATGAGCATTCCAGGATAAATGGCGAGGTATCAAGTGATCCGGAACCGGTTGAGAAATTTTGTCCTTGAACGGGGAGGCGGTTGCGGTCTGCAATCCACGTGCCCGCAACACTGGATTGCCTATACCGATCCTTACGCGTCCGTCCGGCATCCGCCACTTAAAAATATAAATAGACAAAATGTTAAATTTAAAAAGTTCAAACGACGCGACCTATCTGCGGTTTAATCTGAAACCGACCGTTAAATGACGTCAGCATTTGAGAGAGTGCTCTCAGGGTCGGTTGTGTGATCAGTAGTAACTTTTTACTATAGTAAAATTTTTGTCAAAACAGATTGTTTAATCGTTGTTAATAAAATAATTACATATCGAAAGTACATCCCGCAGCAAAATGATTTTACTCTCCGATATCCGACGGTAAAAACGAGAATTGATGATTTAATATGTCGGCCTATTCACAACTATTTCAAATGTCATTTGTCACATTAATACTTTGGATGTTGCAGTATACGACAATTAATCATTCAATATCCCGCTATTTTAGTGATGGGAATTCGTCTGATGATTAATATACATTAGCACATAATCCGAAAAAATTTCGCCACCGAAGCGACAGGTCTCGAACGCAAGGGCGAATAAAGCCACAGATAAAGAAGAAAATAGAACACATTTCATGATTATTCGCCTTGCCACATTGACAGGCGAAATCGTCTGAAAATCTTTGACAGTGGAAAATTTGATGTACCAACAACCCGCAAAGGATTTTTAATGCAGGCGTTAGTAAAAAGTTACTACGGTAAAATATTAGTACTGATCACATAGCCGGCCATCAGTGTCGGAGTAGATTAGGTATTTTGAATTCACAAAACTATATAATATATTTGTGTGTAGTGCAGTGTTTAGATGCCAGCGATTTGATTGCTTGTTGTTTGAATGAACCCAACTTCTTGACACTGCTTTTTGTCATAAAATAAATAAATACATACTTTATGTTACTTTTCTATCAATGAGTTGCTCGTGTGATAATTCCTTCTTCAGCTTATCATTTCCGTGCATCTATCATCTATCTTGTTCTATTTGTTTCACCATCTTCTTCTTCAGTGATTGTTTTTTTTTTATCGCTTTTAAATAATTTTGAAATTACACTTTCTGATTTAATTAAGAACATTTTTAAATCATAAAATCTTGAGTTTAACTGAAGTATAATAATTTTGTTTCAACCAAATGCAGATGGGTGGCCGATAATCAGTATAAATATATAATATGATAACAAGTTTTTCTGTACGATTAAAGAAAAAAAAATGTAGTGCTTTATGAAAACTTGACACAAGGATGTTTTATAAAATATTTTAACATATAAACCATATCTGCACAACTGAATTCGAACTATTTCACACATGTAGTGTAACCAAGTGTGGATCTCTTTAATTTCACAGGAATGATTGAATGTATGGGTTTAGCATTATTGACTGAAAATATGGAATGATGCATCTCGTTTGATAAGTTAATATTGAAAATGTGATTTTCGCAAATATAATTTGGTTGTACGAGAGAATGTCATTTAACTTACCAAAACGAATGTTTTTTAGTGTTTCAAAATGAATACATTTCTGAATATAAAGAATTCTGAATACAAAAAACGTTCGTTTTGGTAAGTTAAATGACATTCTCTCGTACAACCAAATTATATTTGCGAAAATCACATTTTCAATATTGCGCCTTTCTTAAACACTTTTTTCTTCCTGTTTTAAGAACTATTATTATTTTTTTCTCATTTCTTCTCAGCACTTTTAAATTCAGCGTAACTTATTTCTGATTTTAAATTTATTTTCAATTGAGAATTTAAAACCACATTTCTACTCTTTTCTCATTCCCCTAGTTGCACATTGCTATTTAAATACACGCATTTTCTAATTGGCTAACGATTCATTAATCAAGACACGCTCCAATTTATAAATCTAAATAAATCTGTATTCTAAATTTAGCAATCAATTGTGCGGGCACGCTTACTACCTTTTTTCCGGCTAAAATGTACACGTACTAATTATATAAGAAGAGCGTTATATAAAATATTTTATAACTATATTATATTATTTATTTTTTTAAGTTCTTGCTGGTTTATGTTTATATTTTTACGCATCCGTATTGATCTTTAACAGTTTTAAATATTTAGTTAGTGTTGAATGAATGTTCCGGTCGTCTCGGCTCATTTAAAGAACTGGTTTCTAAATCAGCACTTTCAACCGGTAGCAGTTCGTCATTACTTTCAATCGTGCTTTGTACTGGACATATATTTTCAGATTCCTCCAATATGAGTGATATTTATTTGGAAATCACAAACGTAGATCAATAAATGTGTAGTTGAAGTATTTTGAAGTTCTTGTTTGGTTATGTCACATTGTAAACCGAATCTGGGAACTCGGTTGTGGCTAGTGGTCCCCAGATTCTTGTCAACTGTTCAAGAAAGTACAACATTTCAGATAATGTGGTTTTCTGACCTAGATTCTGCACTACGGTCAAGATCACCATAAATATTATAAAATATATTTTGTAGCATTGTAACACATTGTTTTTAATTTTATATTATTACATTACTATCAGTAATGGCGTTTAATAATTTTACTATATGTTAGCTACATCAATTGTTCTTGGAATTAATATTACATTATATTTTTATTTATATATACATTTTGTATACGAGGACAAGTCAAAAATGATCTACATTGAATCTACATGAAGCCAAGCTCGTCGTGGATGATTTGATAGGCAGAACCGTGACTGATGTTCAAAGAAGACGCTACCTTACCGATGGTAACTCGCCTATTCGTCCGTGGTGGAGGTTGACCGGCGTCCTGCTCCCTCTTCGTGCGTTACACTCGTCCGGCCACTTTTAATCTTCTCGATCGACAATAAAGTACTGTCCCCGTATTGTAATAAAAGTCTAAGATGAATTTCAGTTCTTTTCACAGACTCCGATTAGAGAAATCTGATCACTGCATATTCCTCCTCTTTGGTGCAAACTGCTAGGGGAGCAGATATGTTAACACTATAATAGCCGGAAGGTAAATGACATGATCGAGATCAAATTTATAAGCACTCATGCGCAGAACGCAGTATGACAACCTTGAATGTGTGTTATGGTGAAAGTGTAGATAATTTTTGATTCACCCTCGTATATACATGGAACTGGTGTCTCTTCTAAGTTTGATCGCGTTTTTGTAGATGGTTTCCTCGGGGAAATCTAGGCCGATGTTTCGGCACGTATTTTTTCGCAGAAGGTATAAATATAAAGGATATTTTATATATATGTTATAAATATGCTACTTTATAAATTAAGATGACAAATAAATTATAAGGAATAATTTGGAATACAAATTATGATATGCATTTAAGGTGAATTAGATTAAAATAATTTGAAATAATACGTAATTATTTTAATATGTACTTAGTGTCACGCTGTTTCCCCGCAGGGTTAGGCAAAGAGGATAGAGCGCACATTAACCATACTCTCCTCTCTTATCTATTCCACACGACCAAGCGACCCTTTTTAAGGTTGTCCCAAATCCTATTCATTATGAAAATCGGCTTTCCATTTACCAATCGTAAATGGTTTTACCATATATACCTACTCTAGAGCGACCTTATTTAATACAATTATATATGCGTAGGACTGTTTGTTTGATTTTTTTTTACTAATAATAATTTAATACTAGACAATGTTTGACACTTATTTAAACAAAGCAATAGGATTTATAATATTTTAAAGATTTATTTTGTTAAGGAGAACACATTCTTATTATGAAGTTGTAAATATTCAGAACATAGATGGCTTTCAAATAATGTAACAATATGTATATTAATTTGAAAATTGTTGGTACGGCATAATGCATCCAGGTTCGTATCCCGGTAGTAACAACAATATTTTTCGATAAAATTGATTGTATATGTATATCTTTCTAATTAATACATTCAAATTATTTTGTGTTTAAACATTTTAATAATTCACATAAATATTCTTAGTATAATAATAGCTAAGTTTTATATTATGTTATAATCCGGTTTCGGAAAAACTCGCGGTTATAATAATTGAGATATTTATAATAATAAATAAATAAAAATAATTAAAAGCAGAAATTCAGATGTGGTTGGAAAATGTATCAGTCATTATATTATATAATGTACCATTGATGTGATGTTAATACATTCCTGCACAAATATCTTCTAGTAATATCTGAGACGAAGCGGTTATTAAGTTTGTAGTTCTATTTTCTTTCACGGCATGGTAAAGGTTAACTTATACGAATCGGCAGTGGCGTGCAGTAGGTATAGATTTAGGTTATGCTGTTACAAATGATATTATAATATAGTCATATATAAAATATGTATTACAATGATAGGATTATGAACTTTCGTTTAACCAACGTTTTTGGACAAAATAAATCAGTCGTTTATTCGACCCTACCATGTATATATTTGTAATTTTAGAATATTATTAATAATGTTTTTAAAGTTTATGTTATAACGTAAAATAATACCTTCTTGCCCATATAAAAATCAATATAAAAAAAGTATGGACGTTTTTAAGAACACTTTTTATGACTGAACATGATTCTTTTATTGTTCGAAAATCCTTCACGTAATAATAATCATGCACCAAATGTACCTCGAACGCAAAAAAAACACCCATGAAATCAATACTTTAAAAACACTAAGATAGTAAAATTCGCGAATTAGTTAAAGAGGAAGTAGACGCTTCAATGATTTGCACACAGTTGTAGTAATCCTTTCTAATGTTATTCTATTAAAAACAGCATAAGTAACGACTCCATACAAAACGGATCAACTGAAAGAAATTTTCAATTCAGTAAATAACCAATTATATGACTCGAGTAATTCACTAGCTTAAAGATAGAATAGAGTAATATGAATAAGTCAAGGCAGTGAATACACAAGAGCGCCATGGGTACAGCGGTGAATTGTCGTGGTAGTATTTAGAACTAAGTCATTAAAGTCTACACGTACACAGATGGCGCTAATTGTAAAATAATATTTCCGTTTCTGTTAATCCAATTATTTAATCTATATTTGTTTCCCAGAATTTTTAGTAATGCAGAGCTTTTTTGTTTGTATCACTGCACGCCCCTGCGAATCGGCATTGTTTTACCGTTATGAGTGAAGTCGCAGACAATACAGTCTCCTCAATATGACGAATCTCGATAAGACTCAGAAATTACAAACTCGGTTATCAATAAAATGAACTACGATAAAACGAAGAAATTTCAAACTCAATTGTCAATACATATGACGTATCTCGATAAGAGGCTGAAAATACAAACATAATTGGCGAACCTCGATAAGACGCAGCCAATTGTGCAGTAATTAATATTTACTGGTTAACTGGCGGTTACACACTTCCGTAATCAGTACTTTTTGTTTACAATCAGGTAGGTCACTTTTCTTATGAAATTTGATAAAACTATAATCAATAATTTAAATTATAATATAAACATTTTCAAAATATAACATCACTATTTGTGAAGTTATATTTTTTTCTGAACATTGTTCTGTGATATTTTAATATGAATTCAATGCGTTAATTAGAAAGATATACATACATATAAACTCAATTTATCGAAAAAATATTTTAGCTGCCACCGGGATTTGAACCAGGATTTCTTCCTATCCGGGGTAGTGCAATAACAAAATAAAATTGAAAAATCTCTGGCGTCTCTTTAGTGAATATTTCTCAAAGGTATTCGCGATAAAAAAAGGTGATAACTGCAATATATAAGTTCGAAAATTTGTCGTCTATTTATGCGACTGATGTAGTGTAATTGGGTATCGCACTTCCCTGTATAAAAAGAGATCCTGGTTCAAATCCCGGTGGCAGCAAATGAATTGAGTGCATCTGTATGTATATCTTTCTAATTGATGCATTTAATTTGTATTATTAAAAATATTTATTCGCAAAATTAAGATCTCGCAGCTTACTTATTTATGTATTGGTATTTTGGCGCTACCGAGCCTACGGCTCCCGGTGGGACTTAGTCATACTCCCTGTCTAATTGGTGTCTAGACGCGCACAAATATCACGCCAGGCCACAGTCAGAATTCATTCCTGAATGTTTTATGTTGTCCTATTAATCGTCATAATAATAGCCACTGCATTTGATGCCTTATAATCTTAAAAAATTGTTTCACAATAACTGTCAATGATTAGCTGACTACGCCGACAATTTAAAAGGTAAATTTCATCCCGAAAGTCAACTGGATTTTCCCATTTTTTTTTTGTATAATAGCATATTGATTGAAGCATTGCTCGCTCGGTCGGTACCCATTCATTTTAATTGGATTTCAATGCTGGCAGCTCGCGTCTTCATTGTATCAAATATACCCGATATAAATAAAATAGAAAATATCTGCTGCCAGCCTCCTATACCTGCTGTGAAATAAACAAATCAGGATCTTATCATTTGAGTGTACAAATCTTTGTAGGAACACAATGACTGGATTGTCATCAAGATGTATTATAGATGTCTTGTATAAATAATCGCTTCGTCTCCGCGAGACATATATAATACAACTCGGTTCTTATTTTTATTTGTATAATAAATAGCTAGGAAATTCAACAGTAGGTACCCGGGCGAAATAATGAAATTAACAAATCTATATTAGAGTTGCGTGAAAATACCGATTAAAGAATTAAAACATTTAATGACTTGTGTGTACTTGAAGAGACAGAGAAGTTAAAAATAAAAATATTGCCCGTACTATTTTATGTTGAGTTATTCTATGACCTTGCGGTGAGGAACAGAGACAAACGGGGCGAGCTTACACAGTTTTTAATACAAATACAGTCGAACTCGTTATTACAACAATCGTTACTCGTTATTACAAAAAAATATTTAATATCCAATAAAATTAAAAGCAAGTCAAATAAATACATATCAAAAATATATAATTGTATGAACAACAACATTTTAAAGTAAATTACTACATTCAATCACATTATTTCTTAACAAAATTCAAATTACTGCTACTACTTACTACGAACACAAAATAAACACCCGTTTTTTTCTCTCTAAGAATTTACAAACCTGAAAGGAATCGTAAACAATAAGAAGTTTCGTCGGCAGACGCCGCTTTCGATTTTATGACTTCTCAAGAATTAGGGTTTTTAGACCGTGTAGTGTATTTTGTTCACTTGTTAACAATATTTTTGTACATTATATCAGTGAAGCGAACTCACTATAACAGTGAAGAGTTGCGTGAAAACAGACCTGAATCAAAATAATAATAAGTATTTCCTCATTATAACCGTGATATCACTACAACCGTGCTCGATATAACCGAGTTCGATTGTACTTGATTTTTTTGTATACACCAGTGTACAATGTGAACCCTAAAAATAATATTTTCCATAAAAATATACCCATTTATAGGTTTCTTTTAATTTGGAAAATAATTTTACGTTTGTTTCGGTTCGGTTCGGTCAATATACCAGGTTTAATCAAAGTGTTCCCGGAATTATTGAATTTCGCACCATATACTCGTACGTATTACATTGTACCAATCTTTTTTCCGATGTTCATGGAGTGTGTGTCAATTTTAGCTATATTGGATGCGTATTGTTGTTCTTGGGTATAGGAAAATAAGTAAGACACATTTTGGTGCAAGTACTCGGCGATTTATTATTTTTTAAATTACAGAACAAAAATTTTACATAAAATTATGAATTAAAAATAAAATGTAACGCGGTGGAAACGTTAGAAAATACGTTTGACGAATCTGCTATGAAAACAAGAATTTATACGTGGAATAAACTTTTCGTCAAGATCTGAGAAGTTGAAGATCGCAAGAGAATTGGAGGGTCTAGCTGTCTAGCACATCAACTATCGGTGAAAATGTGGAAAAAATTATGAATTTTTTTCTCGTGAGGATGCTGAAGAATTTAGTATGTCATAAGGCTCAAGTGATGCAATTTTTAGTAACGTTTTGGGGATACAACGAGTGGCAGCCAAATTTGTTTAACGGGGTCTCTGAAGTCTCCCAGTATTGCTCTAACGCGTCATAACAGGTGACGAGTCATGGGTGTATAGTTATCACAAAACCCAATACTAAAAAGAGCGTGTCAAATTCGATCAAATGTCAAAGGTTTCATTACTCTTTGTTTCGTACAGGAAACAATAATGTAGACAAGGGTGGTTCGCGGATCTCAGTTTCTCTCAACCGGCGATAATAATGATGATTATGAGATCGAAAGAAATGAACCACAAAATATGTTCAATATCGGTACACTACGGCGACATAACACAATCTAGAATGGCTTCCCGCCTACAGAATACCCTGTTTTTATTCAGATATATAACAATACATATAGTCATATTTGCAAGCATTACACTGTGATGTTTTACTAAGATGTCTTGTTTCCTGAAATCTATCCCACGTGTTTTTTGGCGCCTCGCCGATTATTACATCTTCAAATTTCTGACACGTGTCTTATCGTATTTGGCGCCTCCTCGGCGAGTAATTCTGTGCGATACGCTGTTTTTACTTGATTATTATAAAGGTATAATCAACTACGAATTATTATCATCAGGTCGTAGGTCAAAACGGAGGACCTAGAACTTTTACGCCGTTTTTGTTTTTGTTAAGCAATGAAAAACAACTTGCGGATATTGCACCACAACAAAAATGAGAGAGAACCCGCCGTTTACCCGTGGCCGATGCAATAAGCTTAAGGCTCATATCTCGGTCCTACTCGGTTGGCATTTTTTTATGCTACTAGGCAGCTGTTCGATAGCGCCCCGCATATTGGCGAAGTGATACCGCACAGCTGCCAAAATAAGATTTGCCCTCATTGTCCCCAGTTGACTCACTTTATTAGTAAATAAATAAATAATATTTATAATACATAAAATGAAGATAATATAAAATAATACAATTAACATGGCCGTGGAGCAGAGGGTAAGTGAAAAGGCACTCCCTTCCGGGAAACGAGACGGCACAAAAGAAAAATATATAAGGGGTTCACCCTCCACGCACCACTGCCGGCAGATTTAACCCACACGAACAGTAGATCGCAGCTCATATTTAGGCAGAAGGTAGAAAAAAAACAAAATAATAATAATGAAGCTACTCAGCAGTCTCCCGGAGGATCTCCCACCTGGAGACCCACACTCGAACAAAGGCCTTAAACAACTCCAGATTTATGCCACGCTTGAGCAGATCGGAGCCTCGATCTATTTCCTCCAAATCCTCTAGCACAACGACAATATATCAGCTTACACTTCACTATCCGATGTTTGTCAAAAAACAACACCGTAGCGATGCTTCATCCACCAATCATTCTTCATGTTCCCCAAGATTTAGAGAACCGCGAAAGGACACTTGGCGGCCATTCAGAAGGTAATGGCAAAATCGCCGAACGAAAAAAAGCGAGTATTGGATATAAGTGCGTTATATTTTATTGGTACTACTTTGAAGGGAACCGTGTCAATATTGAGGAATTAATAAGTATTTTTTTGAAATTAATAAAATTTCAGATACTTGAAATTAGTCATTTTTATTACTAACGAACAGATTTGAGATTATATATAACTTACTTTTTCTACAATAAAAAAAGTCTTCAAACAGCCTACTTAAATGTACTTTTATTTAAACGGGAGATATAAATTACTTCGATGTTAAAAATAAGGGATTTTCAAGTTGAAAAGAGATGCGGTTAACATGGAAGATAAGCTAACATAAAATTTTAATTGCCAACCGTCAATATTTTATTAACATCAATATTATTCAAATACGTTACAATACAGAATTTCATTTCATAAAATAATTTCATTTTAACTAAAAAGTGAGTGTAACTTAAGTTGTTACCAGCTTTTATGTTTGCCAACTTCCGCCATCTCTTGATTTAAGCAGGGCTTTCTGAGCCGAGGGTGAGTGCTAGACACTGAAGAAAGTTTACACCAGAAAAGCGAAAACTTATGTGTTAACTTGTGTGATAATTTTAATACGAAATGAACTCTTGAAACCATCCAGCAGCTGTAAGTTAAAGTGAGTAACAGCTAGTCTAAACATAATTTAAAGGAATTATTTTTCTTGTAACCGTGCATGTACCGTCAAAGGAGAATATTGGGCAATTAAACCCCGGGTCGAGAACCTTTGACTGTATTCTCCGTGATATCAAATTGTAATGCTGCGTCCAGCATATAAATTATATGTTGTAACATCACATTAAATGAGAATAATATAATGTTTTTCAATTTGTCAGATTTATGTTCGTCGAATCCGTGTGCACGTGTACATGCATTTCCACAAGATCGTTGTAATAATCCATTGCAGTTCGCGCATTCCCATCGTATAACCACACATCCGAGAGGCGCTTGTGACCGGTGAGTAATCACTCGCATACCGCTGCGTGTACATCTTCACAGAGGTCGTCAAAGAAGGATGTTTTCAAAAAGTCGAAGGTTTATTCGGAGGTGCATAAGAATTAAAAATACTTACACATGACAAATATCCCATTGGAACAAAGCTATTTTTTATTATATTTAATGGAAAATATGTGAAAGGATAAGATTACGATCTGTCTTCGTCCGGCTTAAGTGATCACTTTAAATACATAAAGTTAAATACTAATTTAATGTGTTAATTATAAATATATACATATAAAATCAATTTTGTCGAAAAATATTTTTTTTTGCGCTACCGGGATTCGAACCTGTATCTCTATTTACAATACAGGGAAGTACACTACCAATTGTGTTTTTACAGAATCTCAAATACCTTTGAGTAAACCGACTGCAGACGCCAGAATTATCAATTCATTTTTATTAAATTTTGGACACATTGATACAACTTATATTATTAAGGAAAACACATTCTTATTGTGAAGTTGTAATTATTGTAACGTTCACCAATTCAAATACCTCTATCTCCATATTTATCAAATTTTTGAATGTTGTATATATGTTAGTATGTGGATTCGCTTCGAGTATCACTACACCATCGCCATCTATCGACCAAATTTGATAATTAATTTTTCCTTTTTTTTTTAAACAGCATATATGTCGTCACTATGAGAATCTGATATTTGTTTAAATAACAGTGCCTTTGTAGGTAAAAATCCAGTAATTGTGTGTTCTTGGACATATTCAATTTTATATATATATATATATATGAATTGGTTCGATTTATTCTGTCGAGAATTTTATTATCAATTATTAAAAAACTGCCATTTGTGGGTATGCTTAAATTCTAAAGATTATACAAAAATAGAAAATTTAAAAACATTTTATTGCCTATGCGTAAACGAAATAATTATGAGCGCTAGAATGTACACGTCACTTTGCCATGTGATTATATACTCATAAATATACTGTTCTGTGAGGCGTTGTTATAAGGACTTCCTGTGTTAAGTACTTCCCATTACATGTTATTGTTATATCCCCATTGTTACGTGTCTCTCTCAGTTTTTAGTTATACATGTTGATACAACGTCTTTAAATACAATGTGAGATAAATCTATTCCATTCAACCTCATAACAAGTAGATCTGGAAATATTTATAGTTGAAGAACTCTGAACGTCTTGTTCGTTCCTAATCGTATTAATTTACTTTGGTTACGTTTCTGTGGTTTTATCGGTTTTGTCGTCATCATTCTAATAATAATAATAATAATAATACCTTTATTAGGTTCATTTTTTTACATGTTTTATGTACTTACATTGATAGATAATGTCTAGTTGTCTGACGTATTACTCTTCCAAATTAATAATACATTTTCACCTAGTTAATTACTATGAGTGTTGCGTAATATTTCTAATATCGGACAAATGTATCGAGAATTTGCATATAAAATTTGGCAAAGTAAATACAACATATCTACAGTAGTAAGTTACTGTATTATAGCAGACAGTGTTCCTCCGGTACAACAGTAAGCAAAGTGCAATGTCAATGTACAATATATATATATATATATTGTACATTGACATATATATATATATATATATATATATATATATATATATATATATATATATATATATATATATATATATATATATATATATAAACAGTTAATCAAGAAATACAATTAGGAACTTCAATATACAGTTGTAGCAGTTTTATTCTCAGGTAAGTAACCTCTAGAAGTTCTTGGGCGTAATTTCTCCCCATTTCGTGGAGCCAGAACTGTACTTTTCGTGAAAAATATACAAGACTATGGTTGCAATCTTTCATTTTTGCATTTAGACTGTTGTATATTTTTGGTGCTAGAAATAAATGGAATCTTTGTGCAAAAGTTTTGTTTACTTTTGGCACTTCAATTTATAATTAAATTAATCTCTGTAATTAATTTGCGGTATAATGTGAGTATTTTTTTTCCATTTTAACGAACTTAAATTGGAACGCAACATAATGCAAAGTTAAAAATTTGCGTTATCGTATTATTAGGACTCGCTATTTTGAATAGACACTGCAGCCCCATATTTGACGTTACCCAAATATCGAAATTATTTATATTTCTATTTATTCTAATTTTTCTTTACAATTTTAGTAATACCGCTCCCCAGTTTGTTTCTTCGTAACTGAGATACAATTGAATATCAAAATGCTGATAGTTGATCAATAACTAAACAACCGCAAATTGAAATTTATAATTTTTAATAAGAGTAAATAATTTCTGTGAAGTAACGTACGTTTTATTAAATATAATTGTGTATATGTGTAATTTGCTAATGATTTTTGCAAATATTCTTATTTTGTCATTTCGTTCTTCACATGTTATTTTACGCATACTTATCACTATTATATTGACTTTGAGCGTCATTCGCTTTCTTTTGTCTCGAGGAGAAGCCTTCTCGACGGCATCAGCGCGGCAGGATTAATACCATCGCGAAACTAAATTTTCGGACGAAAACCGGTCTCAGGTATACGCGGACGCCTCCCGCACGCGATGTCTGGTGGGCTTGAACAATGATACCTATCAGCGATACAACTGACGTTACGGTAACATTGCACATTACTCCCATCTGATGGCTGAATTTGTGCAGTCCAGAGTTTAAATAAAATGTATTTCTTCTTCAATATTGGCAACATTACTTTGTGGCCACATATTATATAAATAATAAGACAAAATATTAACATATATACAATTTTCAAAAATTTCATTGACGGCGTGAGAATGGTGAACGTTATATTTATATAAAGTGATCACTTAAACCAGCCGAAGACAGGTCGCAAGCCCAGTAATTACCCCATACCTCAATATATTTTCCATTAAATATAATAAAAATTGCTTTGTCTCTATAAGATATTTGATATTTATTTAATAGGAGTGCCTCTGTAGGTAAAAATCCAGTAATTGTGTATTCTTCGACATATATTTTATTTAAACCATTGATAAATCAACATGTTTCTTTACCTATGGTTTCTTCTTCAGAAAACAATGTATACTGAAATTAAAAATACAAGAATAAATAAAAACAAAACTGTTAAGTGGTGGGTAACTAAGTAAGAACTAATATGAAAACATATTTAAAATGTGATTATTTGCAAAGAGGATATCGTTATTTAAAATATTAAGTTTACTACGAGTATTAACACTTTTTCTTATTTCTAAAATATCAAATTTATCTAACTGTAAACTCCAAGTATTTGTATGTATAATTTCTAAACCCTTGTTAACGTCAAAATAATGGTTTCTTTCCAAAAGCTGATTGGCGAATTCACAATAGTTGTCGCTATTTAGGCATTTCAAGTGCTACTTAATTCTAATATCAAAATTTCTGCAAGTTTTATCTATATAAAAATAATTGCAATTTATAGACCCCCAATTTGTTTTAAAGATCGTTCTTATCCTTGTTATTCAATATATAATTCTTTAATTTAATTTAATTTGTTATTAGTGTAAAAAGCTGGTTGTATAGAATTTGCGATATTTTTTTCATAATTGATTATATTGTTTTCGTATTAGTTGCTACTTATTTATAGTTTTGTTTTTATCAATGTTTGCATTTTTAATTTCAGTATGCAATGTTTCCCGAAGAAGATACCATAGGTATCGAAACATGTTGAATAATCATTAAATAGTGGTTTTAATAAAATATTTTGTATTATTATTTGTTAAATGCATTTCATTTATATTTTATTCGCGTCGAGTGAATTGATATTAAAAATATTATGTTACTAAATTTTTGTGTATTTGTGTGCCCCTTAAAAAGGGGTGTAAATATAAATATTGTGTTTTTTTATCTCCTGAGTTTGGGTTGGATGTGGTGACGAGAATAATACGCTATTGTACATTGTGACAATTTACAATATTTATTTCCGACTGATTTAACTAACTTACCATTACGCCGTTTCCCCGCTGGGGTAGGCACAAAGCATAGAGCGCCTCATTCTTCTGTCCTGACACACAGTTCTCGCCTCATCCACATTCATACAAGCTTCTAACATAACCATCCTCCAGTATCTGGTTTACCTGGTCATGCCAAGTCTTCCGCAGATGTCCTCTATTTCTGGTGTCACAACACTTGCATCATATATCTTCCTAACCATTCTCTCCTCATTCATCCGTTCCATATGACCAAACCACCTTAACCTTTCCTCCTCCTTTCTTTCCTTCCTGATCCTTTCTTGACTTACTCACTATAATAAGATCAGATTTACATTCTTTTCTTATTTCTTCATTCTTTACTCTGTCATAAATGGATCTCATTTTCACTGTATTCAGTCTACGTTCGTTCCTCTTCTGCCAGCTCTAGGCCTCATTTCCATACATCAATGTTGGTACCGGGACTCCATTTTGACAAGTTCCCATTAGCTATAATTCCATTCAATGCACCGTTCACTTTATTTCCTGCAATCACCCTTCTTTCAATATCTATCTCGGCCTTTCCGTTTCTATCAAACATACTTCCCAAATACACAAACTCATCTACTTGTTCCAAACATTAATTACCTACAAGTATTTTGTATGACCGACAATATTATAAATTATCTTAAGATCTATATTCGGAGGGTGACGCGGAGCGAAAAGGGGCTGTGCTCGGTTGCCGGTCCTTATACATGCTCCTCTGACAGGCGTCTTCTTGTTTACATAAACACAAACAATTGATCCAAACGCGCATGCGTCTATCACTCGATCATCCATCTGCACATCACAATACATTTATTTATTAAAACTATATCCGTCGCGAAGATTTCGCGACAGATTTGTAGATATTCTTCTTCCTCCTGAGAGATATTCCCTTGACGCTGTAGCTCTTTCAATCGATCCCTAAAATTTGATATATTTTTTAATCCTCGGTAGCTTCTTTATCTGCTCCCCAACTGGCTTTGTATTATCATTTTTTAGGCCATCTCTTGTATTATCAAGAACCATAATTATCATATTAAATTATATAAACTAGATACATTAATATGTATTTAGACGCAATTTAATAACAATGCGGCTTAAATTTATTTGATGCTCCAGTTAAAGCGATTATGAATTTTATTGTCCGATTTTATAAGCTCCTCTCCGTATTAAATTAATTATTGCCACGAGAATTAATTATTTCTGCGGAAATGCGCTCAAAAAGGTAACGAATATACGGGAACAAAAACTACTAAGTTACTATTAAGTTAAAATACTAAGTTAAATAAATAATTCCTTCTCAGACAAAAGTAAATGGAGCTACTACTATGAATTGAATAATGGTTTAGCAGACAGAGAAGCCAAGAATGAATGGTGTAAGAAGTCGGAGACATCAAATGCAACAGATATATAATTTATTGAAAGAGGAAAGTTTTTCGAAGCGTTAAAATCGTACAAGCGTGTGAGAGATGTGCATGGGTGTAGAATAAGGATACTTAAACATCTAAGGCAACCTGTCTTTTTTTCTTCCCCCTTGGGTCCTTTTTACACCCCAAAGCAGGGTTACACAGCCTTGTTAAGACCGAGGACCACATAGATTCACTGTGCCTTACGGAAGGGCTGCCAAAAAATCAATGAAAGTGAGGTGATATATATTGTTTATTAATCGTTAATGTATGTTAGTAGATTTAATAATTATGGTACAGTGGAATCCCGATTTTACATGTTCTGAATTCATGTTTTATCTCCATTTGCGTGTTATTTCTGTCATAAACCCAGTTCCTACAAAGGACGATGCCATGAGGCATATTGAAGGCTTCAAAGCATATTTTACTAGTATTAGTAATGTACCACCAAAAACCTTTAATATAATTTATAATAGTGAAAGAACTATTCGACAACAAAAAAACATTGTTTGAATTTTTCTATGTTTTTATATCACAGTTTATATTTTCCCCGTTTACATTTTTTTTTATTGGTCCCTTTAAAAACTTAAAATCGGTGATCCACTGTATGTTAATAAACAAAAAATACGATTACGGTTATCTTACACCTAAGGTAACGTGGGGCACTGTAGGTGTATGACGCATAACAGACCCAATACAACAATACAATTTAAAAAATAAATGTTCTGTTTCATATTTGGGTAGGCTTGGCCTGTTCTAGTTCAGACCAGCCGATAAGTGGTCGAGTCATGCGTGGCGCTTCAGCCACAACATTAACTACTTGCAAATAAGTGGAGCGTAACCTCAATTGACTTCCTCTTTGAATATTAGCCGAAAATTAATTAAAAATCTTACATTGTGCATATTTCAAGTTGTATTTTCAACAAATTTCAATCAAATCAATGGGGTAATTTTGTAAGATCAAAGTTTTGACAAATCTTATACTCAATTCATTGGTTTATTCTCCGAGAACAGCGAATTCAGTGCAACCACTGAATCGAGTGAATTATTGAGTCGGTAATTTATTTTTATTTACCAAAACAATTTTATGGATTTGGTAACTTTAAGAATCTTTAAATTCTTTTATCATTTGAGTATGTTAAAAGTTAATTAGCAGATAATAAACAGATGAATTGTGAAATATAATTAATTTTTTAAATCCTTGTTAAATGGTTAACTATGCAGAATACACGGGAATTGTGTTTCTCTCTTTTATGCTGGAATAATCAAATGACAGTGGTTTCGCTTTTCATATAAATTGTAGATATTATTGAAATTTTTATGCGAGTATACGATTACTGCAACATTCTCTCATATCATGTCAGCTACATTCCCGATTCCCTGAAAGAGTTGAATTTAAATTGTGCTGGTTGATGACAAGGCGACACACAACATGGTGCCTCTGTATCTTCGAGAACTTTGTATCCCAGACAATTTGAATGGTAACGTCAAACTCTCAGGTCAGCCTCTCCTTCAGCCGCGGGAAGCGTTTTAGAACCGACCAACCGTTGCCAGAAGTCTAAATTTAGTGAAGGGGCATCTGCGGTGGCAGGCCCAAAAGCGTGGAACTCTTCGCCTTCCGTCGTAAGAAACAGACTTTATTTAAGAAGAAACCAAAACGCACCATTTCAAAAAGTCATTTCCATGAGTGAAAATAACAATTTTTATTCTTAAAAACAAAGATAATTGTTGAATTATAAAAGTTTTTACGAACCAGACGCTATACAAATTATCCGTTATTGAACAAGTTATTGGAATCGTATTTTGAACAATAAATATTTTATATCATGTTTCAAAACCTTTCTGAATTCTGAATTAAATTAAATTATTTTTCGCTGCCTTTTGAAACCATCACTATTCTATCCAAACAGCTTTAGGCATAGCACGCATTGCGGTTAAACGCGCGCGGTTTATACCCGCAAGATATTGTATCTCTTAGGTTTGTATGCGAACGCAAGCGCTTGCGTTTTATTCCCGCGACTGATTTTAAAAATGCATCCGGATACATTTTGCTTCGCGGTTTAAAAGGGCGCTTGGATTTGTGAAGTATAGTGACGGATGACGCCCGCTCAGCAGTCTTTGTTTGCGACGACATCGTATGAGAATCTATCAGACGAAATTTTATGTGAAGTCTAAAAACGACCTGTATTGTATGATGAAACATTACGATCAAACGTTGAAAGGTGAAACAATTATTATTGAGTTTATATATTACAATGATTATTGAGTTTATATTACAATGATTAAATAATTTACGTTGCGTTTTGCTAACCTCAAAGTAACAGAGACGTTCTTCTGGTGACATTGATTTGGGAAATGTCGTATCCTAGAACGTAATATATGTAGTGATGAGAAAAAAGCTCCTCTTGACTCACTGGTGTGATTAGTATTCGATAATATCAGTGATTGAAAACTGTGACTGTGATCACAGTTTCTGATATCACAATATACGAAATAATTTTACTATTAAAACTTCATTTGCGTAAAAAACGTATTCTAGCATAATTAGAAAAGTTAGTAGAAAATTATTGCACATATATATATATATATATATATATTAAAAAAATATATGAACGGAATAGCATAAACATCACCAACAAAAACAGATTCCAACAGATGGCGCAGATAAATAATTTAAACGGCGGCGTCAAAAAACCAATACAATTTTTAATAAAAAAATCACGAATAATGGTATTCCCAGATATTCAATCACTGATAGTGAGTGTGGCTTGAAGATATCAGTGATTGACTCACGGTTCGTGATTTTGAGTTGATCACTAAATATATGGACCCACTTCTATTAAAAGTTTGTCAAAACTATTTGTTGACATTCTGTAATAATTAGAAAAACTTATCGGGATGTTCTCGCATATTATGGTGCGTTTTGGTTGATTTGCCGGTTTACCGGTAAACCGGTAATGCAAGCCCTACCTATAACCTATATATGTACCAGATTACTTGTCATTCTGTTCTATTATTATATTTTACCACAGCACTACAATCATCCCTAGATACATACATTTTAAAGAAGATTTCTGAACGTGAGTTTCTTTCAAGTGGTTCAAAATTTATAAATAATATTTTCAAGTGTCTCGAAGTTACAAGCAAAGAAGTTAGTTATTAGTAGTGATGAGCTAAACCGTTATTATGACTGTGATTGTGTAATTGGTATTCAATTGTAACAGCAACTGGTAAATGATATTTAATTATCGGAGGTTTAGTTTCTAGTGTACCAATGATTGCTCGATGAATTACGAATAATAAGTCATTAATCATCATTATAATCGAATACAAACCTCCCAATCACAGTCACATTCACGGTTATAATAACGGTTTAGATCATCATTAGTTATTAATATAATGCACTTCCGATATAATAATATATCTCAAAAAAACAGTTCTTTTAAGAGTCAAAAAACTAATTAGCACGGATTTGGGCCCGGATAAGGAGACAGTGAACATCTCTTACGTTATCTACATAATAAAAATAAATAAATAAATCACGTTTTTTCCCCACCTTACTGTTTAGATCAATGGTAATGACCTATTTATATTTGAATTCGTTGTAAAAAAATGCCCAAAAAATAATTATAAATTTTTTGAGTTATGTCATTTTTAGATTATAAGTTTAATGTACGTTTTAACAAAAATATCCTTAAGAAAATCTAATTTTCATGATCCATGAAAAAATCAGAAACAATGAGATTAAGAAAATTAAAAGATAATATTCTTAATAAACTTTATTTGATTTGATTTGTATTAATTTTAATATAAATTATTTTTACTTTGTTTTTAACCGCTTTATTGTGTTAAAAATAAATATATTGAAATTAAATAATTATTTGCAAAAAAAGTTATTTCAAACACAAATTGACTTTCAATTATTTAACCCGCGTTTGACCTACACTAACGAATAAATATGAAAAGCGTGTTATAAAATAATTTACCGCTTTTAATTGGGTGATATTGTGACACAAGGCAAAAGGGTGCATAATGCGTTTGGCATTGAAATGCTTATTTTCCATTAAATGGAAATAAAACGCACTTTCTACTTTTTCGGTTTTCATGTATCCTGTACCGTGGGTCGGTAACCATAAAACATTTATTTATAAAGTCCCTTTGACGGTTTACATCTGAAGACTGAAATAGCTTTCAAAAATATGTTTTTTTTCTTCGTTAGTTATTTTATTAGGGTGACACTACTCTAGCTTTAGGCGATTTTCCCTTTAGTCTTATGTAAGCGTGTACCGAATTTCTCCAAAAGGGTTTTACTTCTGTTCTTCTTGAACAGCCTTGCGTTTTTGTATTTTTTTGGCCGGTGAAAACTTTGATGGCAATATGATGTGAATTATCTTTTCTCACACGTTTCTGCATCAAATATTAAGGAATTTAATTGGGTTCCTTCACCAATCATATTTTCTTCTTATAACGAATAATAAAAACACACATTTTCGTAAAAAAAAAACGCGGAAATATTATTTATTTTTGAAAGGGAAACCTTAAACACACATTGTATATTATAATTTTTCGATTTTTATAGTTATATACTTAGAATAAAACTAAGATTTCGCTATACACGCACGACATACGCGAAAGTAGCCAGGACAATGCTGTATATATCATAGGCGAAGTCTACTCCATCCCACACAATAAACTAAGAGTATTATACTTAATAGCAATATAATTGTATCTAATGTTTATCATGTTATATTATAATATATTCACCTCTGTTACAACAAAAACATGTATGTCAATAAAGTCTAAAAAAAATAAAAAATAAATAGAATATTGATAAATTTCACCGTTTGGTCGATAAGTACGTAGACAAAATAATGTCGTTGCAGAAAAATGAAACTTTTAATATTACTATTTTTACTCTTTAGATTATCTAAAATACGTTATATTTTAATCAAAAGTGTAATATTCTTAATTAAGTTACGAAAGTTTGGTCCACAATTGAGATTTATTTTAATGATTATGTATTATTAAAATTACTAATCAACTATAGGCTTACAATAATATTTTATCTATTTATATCTGTTACCCTTGGGAAAATCGATATAAATACGGAGTTTAACAATTATTATAAGGTTTATTTGAACAAAAATTAATGTTATTGAGTCACCATGGTTTTTATAATTGTTTTCATGAAGCAAATAATTTACACGCAATGCTGGAATTCCATCAGATTAGATTGTGACTGGCGTCGGGTAGTCATAGTGAGAACAAACTTTTTCGTCTTTCATTTGTATTATCTTGTTGTCGTGTGATCTGTAATAACATTAGTTACTAAAGTTTTTTTTTTTTTTTTTTACGAAAACGGATTGTTTGATCGTCGGTAAAAAAATATTTACTTCTCGAAAGTACACCTGTAGTAAATTCATTTTGTTCCAAAAGTCATCTGACACATTGACACTTTGAAAGTTACAGTATACGACAATTAATCTTTCAATATCCCGCTATTTTAGTGATAAGAGTTCGTCCGATGATGATCTCGTTGTTTAATATGCAATAGTACATAATCCGAAAAAATCACCACCAAAGTGACAGATTTTGAAGGCAGAGGCGAATAAATTCGTACGTAAAGGATATTTTATGATTATTTGTCTCGCCTATAGATATATCATCTATGCTTTGACAATAGTAAAATTGACATTCAGACGGCAAATTACTTTTACCACGGGCGATAGTAAAAAGTTACTACGGTAAATTCTTGCCATGGTTAAAATTTACAACTGATCAATTTAAAAAATATATTATTTCTGCATTGTCTCATTTTGATCTTTATTGATTATTTGCGCACTGCCTTGTTCTCTTACTGGCGTCATATAATTTATATTGTATTATTTTTCATTGGCACCTATGAGTTTACGTGCACTTTTATAAATTCTCTTTATTTTGTCATAAATTGCTATTTGTACTAATTACATATTTAATTGAAAGTAACCACCCAAACATAATTGAAAACTTTGACAATCAGATTTGGAATCATATTTTTAAACAATATTGTTATCATTAAGGAAAACACATTCTTATTGTGAAGTTGTAATTATTCAGAACAGACGGTCTGTGATATTTTAAATACTAAATTAATGTATTAATTATAAATATGTATATATAAAATCAATTTTGTCGAAAAATACTTTGTACTTCCCCGGATTGGAAATAGAGATCCAGGTTCCAATCTCGATGACGCAAAAACAAATTTTTCGACAAAATTGATTTTATATGTATATATTTATAATTAATACATTAATTTAGTATTTAAAATATCACAGACCTATGTTCTGAATAATTACAACTTCACAATAAGAATGTGTTTTCCTTAATAATATATATTGTATAAATGTGTCCAAAATTTAATAAAAATGAATTGATAATTCTGGCGTCTGCAGTCGGTTTACTCAAAGGTATTTAAGATTCTGTAAATATAATGTAGATGGCTTTCAAATTATGGAACGATAGGTGTATTAATTTGAAAGATGTAACTTATAGGTTCGAAAATTTGTCAAGAAAAATACTGGCGTTATAACACAATTGGTAGTGTACTTCCCCGGATTGGAAATAGAGATCCAGGTTCGAATCCCGGTGACGCAAAAACAAAATTGATTTTATATGTATATATTTATAATTAATACATTAATTTAGTATGTAAAATATTATTTATTATTATTAGTATATGAAATTAAATTATTTTATTCGATTCCTTTGACTCAGTAATTAAGAATTTTTCTTCACATTTTAAATAATTGATTTTTATTGTATTTATTCGTTATTCACCAGCTCAAAATTAATTATACGTGTTGAAAAAATAAGTTCTTAAAGGATTTTTTTATTTTGATGCTTTATTTTTCTATCGTTTCTAAACATGGACATTAATTCATATTTACAATCCAAGAGTATTAATACATTCAGCATGACAACAATTTTTGGTCATTTTCGTTTTATGTTTGCGGGTCGCGCCATACCTCTGAAGTGGAGTAATATTGAAATCGCGTGCAGTACTTTAATTTATTGATGGAAACTTCTGAATTATTTTACGTTTCCAAGTAATCCATACTTATTGTGAATGTATTTGTGGTTAAAACAACCGACTTGATATTTTAATGAAAATATTTTTACAATATTGCTAAAAAAGTAAAACAAAAATGTAAATTTTTTCTTACTAGACTTGTCTTAAATTTATTCTTCAGTATTGAAGAATTTCTGGACAGATGGTACACAATGGTTGTGTAATGCAATATAAAATCCATTAATATATTTATTACAGAGCGTCTCTTCGCGTATGCCGAGGGGCATTCGAAACCGGAACTAGAGTCGAACGTTTGACTCAGCGAATATGGAGGCTTTTGTCGCATTGCAAAATCCCCCGCCCCATAGCATTTCCCGCTCCGCCCCCGCCGCTCTCGCCGCTACGTTCCGCCGACCCTTTCGGCCAGCCAGAGGGGCGCTGGCCACGTGGTAGCCTCAGTCAGTCGCGAAGCGTCCCGACGTCTGGTCGCGCGCGTTCCGTATTTGTCGCGGTCGACGCTCGATATGACGAGCGAAAATGCGCGAACACTTAACGGTTCTTCGCTACCGTCTGCTCTTGTAATACACGATAATAATGAAAACTGTGGTGATTTAAAAAACTCATTCGTGTGAACATACAAATGTGGATTAATGTTGAATTAAGGTTTTTTAGAATTATTTTTAATTAAAGTGTGTTTAATAATAATAATACTTAGGTGGGTATGTATGTATTTTTTTTTTTTTTAATGTAGTTCATCTGATGTCAAAATTAAAGCGACACCTATCTATACCGTGGCTATACTGTAAATATTATCTTTTTTAAAAGATCGTCCTTTATCTTATCATGCATGTAAAACATTAGCGTAGTCTTATAAAATATTTCAAATGATTTTATCGCGTGTTCCGCAAGGAATAAGCAGTCACGATGGATCACGAATTTACAGTTAGACAACTCTCGCAATTCTTCCGCCTGACGGTTTGATTTAATTTTGATTCACCAATGATCTGATCGGGATAATCGTAGTATTTTTGATACTCACTTCGGTACGGCTGGTAGGAACGATTTTCCATAGGCGTGCGGCTGCGATAACAACATATTCATTTATATAAACGTTTAACTCGGTCTAATAGTTACGTTAGTTAGTTAATTATCTTTTAGATGTTTTCAGAAATTTACAGATAATCGTTTAATAATTAACAAATTATTTGGAGGTTTAAAAAACAACAATAATAGCGAAACGCATTATAATACAATTCATAATTTAAAATGGTTTATAACGGACATATAAAAATAATATTATTATTTTAACTTATTTTAAAATTTATTAGTATTACTTCCATACATTACGAGTATTGCAAACATAACTGTGATTAATAAATAATTTGTCTGGATTTAATATCTATTGATCTAATTAACATCAAATAGTTTGTAATAATAATAATTTATGAAACAAAATATTCATCAAAAAAAGGTCACATACTAGTCGTGAATATGTTTTTTTAATATGAAGAATACTTAATCTTACTTATCATCGCGCCGTTTGCCCGAGGGGGTTAGTAGAGAGGATAAAGCGCGACACTCTTCTGATATAATAGAATACAGTTCTCGATATTTTTCAATTTCCGGGTCAAGATTTTCAAAATTTTCAAGTCCCGGGAATTTCCGGGAAACGAGACCATGTATTATATTTAATTAAAAAGAAAATGTATTTTAATAAATATTCATATGTATGACGTACAGTAGCAAGAGGGCATCTGTGTAAAAAACAAACTTTAATATTATTTTTTTAAATAAATATAAACTTTTTGATAAGTATCATATTACAAAACATAAAAGATTTACGATAAAATATACAAAAAGTAAAAACAACATAAAAAGTTAATAAAGAAACATAATTTTAATTATGTACCTTAAAACATTTTCTATACGTAAATAAAACAGTATTTATAAATACATTGGAGAAAGCGGTACCCTGGATAGGAAGAGGTCCAGGTTCGAATCCCGGTAGCAATTAAATATTTTTTCGATAGATAGATTTTTTCTGTATATCTTTCTAGTTAATAAATTAATTTGTATTTCTTATATACACATACACAATAATATTGACACTCTGTAATTTTAAACATATTAGCGACACTATAATCTAGGCATAGTCCTACGCGTTAGAGAACAGTGGCGTGTGATGAATTTTTATTTAACTAAAACATTTTTCTTTTAATATTATATGAAGCGTGTTAATTTTATTTTAATTTGGCAATAAGTTATTGAACCAGAATATGTAGATGGTTATATTTTTATCGGGGATTGCAGAAATTCAGTTCAGGACATAATTTTTATGAAAGAGGTCAATTTCAGAAGACTGCACTCAATTATTTATTCACTATTTCTATCACCCACGGATACCATACTATGTCAAAATGTATTTCGACCTTTTGTATATTAATATTATAAATTAATGGAATTTTTGAAAAAGGTATCAAGACTCAAAATATTTTTTTAAACATCAAAAAGGAATTGAATTACACACGTTTTGGGATTAAAAGATTAACATTTGTAAAAGAAAACAAACATACAATAGCGAACTGAGTAAAAATTTTCATTGCTTTAAGAATTAATAATTTTTTTATTAGGGAATGACCTCGATCATTTATATTGAGTGACATATTTCTTTGTCCGGACAACACGTCCGTTGTGGATTCTTATGTTAACTTTAATATTCTAGAATACAGTGGGCTTGTATTATATGTAATCTATCTTTTGAATTGCTAGCCGACTTAAGATTAATTTAGCCTTTGTCAATTAGACCTATGCAGATGGCGCTTCGGGCCGTCCAGGTCCAAGATCAATTGGATATATACATTCTTCAGGCATCCCCCTCTCAAACCAAATCTGTCCAGAGCTGAAGAGTTCTCACCTTTGAATGTATTAAATATATGAATTTGATTGTTTTTAAAAATTTCATCAAGCAACTCGCTTCGTCTCTTGTATATATTATATTTTAGTCTTTATATTAAATTACGTAGGGATATATTTTTTTAGTTATTGCTTATTACTTATTGCATGTTTTGTGATTATGTCAAGAATTAACGTGAAGCCAAATGTACTTATTAATTTCGCCGTTAGTTTGATTACAGGTATATGTTAAAAATTAACGATACTGTCTATTCTTTCGCATTACACATTCTCTTCATTTTCCTTTCCGTCTTTAAAAATCCACACATAATCATTGCGTTCTATCTTAATTGCACCATCGCTGGAACTGCTGCTGAAAATTCTCAGCTCTGGACGGATTCAAATTTGGACCTCTGCTTTAATAACATATTAATTTTTATATTTGGGGATCTTGTGATACCATCAGCATCTGGTCTAATTTGCATATAACTCATTTCTAGATTCTAAATGGCTAAATTCAAAGTCTACATTTCGTAACATAACATATGATATATTCATCAAAATATGGCGTGAATAATAATAATCATGAATATATTTTTTTAAATTATATATTCGCGTAACTTTTTACACAGTCAGAACACAGTTAGGCGTTGTCGATAAACCGCGGTGGCAACAAAATAATATAATTAAAAATTATCTTTCAGTAATGAAATATCTTGTATAGAATACTTTCACCCTAAAGGAGCATATTATTGTATATATCTGAAAATGTCTCTGTGTATTTTCTATGTGTGCAATGTAAGGCTTAGCCAGTTGATCTAAGCTGAGGGTGCGAGCGCCGAGGGAACGTGAGCCGTCTTCATTAAGTGCTCCGCCCTTACACACGATAAAGGTTGTGTTTCAGAATATAGCGGAATTATTCAGTACCACGGAATATCGGTCGTATTCTATTTTTTGTCATCAGCCCGGCGTTCCAAGCTATCGACGTGAAACCAATTTAACTTCGACGGCTTGTATAAAAAATGAATAAAGTTTGCGGTTACCCGATTTGTTTTTAGTTCCTCTTCGGGATCCCGAGAGGCGCCTTGACGTCACGAAGCACCGGATATGGACTATCAAACGACATGATATGCATCGCGGGAGCAATAAACGATTACTGGACTGAGTAGCTCCTCGCACTCCACCCGCACAGGTGACAGTTACATGGCCCCGTTTCAAAATTGACAGGGCCGACCTTTCGCGACCCGCCGCGCCGGAACTAACTGTTCTCAAATAAACACTGCGTTCATTTTCACTTAGAAAGTTATCGCGCCCAAATTTTAATTGAATTACATCATCAACATCCGAGATTCTTCAATAAATTCGCTATTCTGCGCGTTATCTAAGTTATTTGCAACCGGTCGTTTGAAGACGCGCCACTGACTGTTGTCTACTTATTACAAGATACTATGTTAATAAATGTGAGACATAACTAGTTTTAAATGATTTTTATAGCTGATTTTCGCAAAATTACTGCCGTATTACTTACCTTTCTAGAGTTGTAAAGAGGAGCAGATTCTTTCTAAACTGAAACTGAACTAAACTTGGGTACGATTCCTTTGACTTGTGCGCAGTTGACAGGGATGTTACATTTCTTTGATTTGCACGCCCCTATCGGATGCTCTCGTGAAACTAGTGATATAGAACGATTTCCCGAAAATTCAAATCCAATTATATAAATATCTTAATTCCAATTATATATATATCTTAAATATCTTAAATTAGATATGCGTTGTTGCTGCTGTCGGTGACGATATGCATTTTAAAACAAATTTTTATGTTTTTTTTGCTTGATAATTAATGGTGCCTGTTTCTGTCAGAATACTTAAATAATTATCATGGTAATTTATGTTGATTAGAAAATGGACAGTGAACATTCTTGACCATTATATTAAAATATAGTCAGACTAGGACCCAACATCACTTCTGGGGCGGTATGATAATTAAATGGAGGAGTGTGAGGACGAACGAATTGTATAAATGTATAAAATTCTGTAAGAAGTAAATGATTTTTGACTCCTAGTAGAGCTGTATTGATTTTATTTAATTTTCCTTTATGTATAGAATTCTGCACGCTGCTTGCAAACTAGATTAGATGTTTTCCTAGAGAACTTGTTTTTTTGATGTGCATTTGTAGGTTGTTTATTTTTATTAAAACAAAACTATTCAAAGCCTTCCGCGCTTCAGTTGCGTCGCAGGGAATTCCATTGTCATATTTCCAGTTCATTTTATCTTTAGCATATAGCTAACGGCGCAGTTTCAGGAATGCAAGAAGATAATGAACCGAATGAGAACAGCAGACTGTCCTGGGCTTGGGGTAGAAGCCTTCATAATCATTCGCCAAACAGATGCGAGTATTGCTAATATTTTTTGACAATAGTGTAGACGTTTTCGGCAAATGACAGAAAATAAATCAGATAAATATCAAAGACAAATTGCAAACAAAAAAAAAAATACAATGAAATACCTAATAAACTAATAAGCGCTAATTTATAAAATATTTTCAAATCCGAACGGTGCGAGTTGTCCCTTCTTTATTTCACATAAAAGTGGATTAATCATACAATTAAACAGAAATATATACCACATAATTTTATACAAATAATAATATAGAAAAATTACTTATAAATTCCAAAGACAAAGACGATAAATTTAATATTTCAAGTGTTTATAAACATAACTGTAAAGATTGTACTGCTTTCTATATTGAAAAACACAGGTCGAAATTTTAACAAAGGAGTCAAAGAGCATTTAAGATATTTAAATATTTAGTATCTAATGGTTTCTCAGAACTTTCCAATAATTTATTAGAAAACGATCATGTTTTTGATAAAAAATTCGGGATTGTCTGTTTTACATATAAATAATGTTGGTCTTTAAGTTAATAATTTAGAATCAAATAACGCAACTAAATTTAACTACAAGTCCTATTCTAAAAAAAATAATCTAATAATTTTGTATCATCCAGTCAACTTCTGCATCTTTCAACGTTTCATTTTAAGTTAAGTACAATTTTTTTTTTAAACATTAGAATGACGTGACACATATGTTTTTGATTAGTTCATTTTATTGGGAGAACACATTCTTTTAAAATTAGCAATATTAACTTTGTGGTTAAAATTCATATTTTTTATTTGTTATCTTTGTTTTATTAACCACTTGAATTGAATTTAAATACATCTACCGGTTTCGAAAAATACCATTTTCTTCTTCAAGATTTCATAACTAACCAAAAATATATAGCATTGTTTCTTCATCAGAATCTATTTTTAAAATAAAAAAAAACTATTATTTAAAAAATAAATTTAGTACCTAACTCAAATTGCTGCTAATATTTATTTGTATCGGATATAGAAAATGGTATTTTTCGAAACCGGTAGATGTATTTAAACTCAATTCAAGTGGTTAATAAAACAAAGATAATAAATAAAAAATATGAACACATTCTTATTGTGAAATTTATGTATGTAATTATTCAGAACATAGGTCTGTAATATTTTAAATACGAATTAAATATATTAATTAGAAAGATATACGTATAAAATCAATTTTATCGAAAAATATTGTTGTTGCGCTACCGGGATTCGAACCGGGGAAGGTGCATTATCCAACTACGCTACAGCGACGATATCGACAATACCTACTCGTGTAGTGTGGCAAATATGTTAATTTATTACAGATTCCCGATTATTATTAATTGTCAACATACAGTCATATGTATATATATATATATATATATATATTAATTCTTCTCTAAATTTCTGTACGATATGATCCGATTATCGATAATTTTTCACAATGTGTCTCAACTTCTCGCAGAGACGTCGAACTAAACTAAAACTAGTTGGATACACGGATACAAGTTGCAGAGTCCGACGGACTTCTTTTATCGCTTGATTCTCAAAGCACGTTTGCCTAGCCCGTATATATTTCATTGTGAGTTCTCCGTTCATCGCTTGCAATATCAATGCTGCTCACTGGCATCCCGATTATTCCCGAGCTTGAATCGGCGGCTGAAATTCCGGGTTTATGCCACGATACAAATCTGAGTATGATCAAACATTGTGTATACGAGTGCATGTATTGTCCAGTGACTTATATCAAAATCCTTTCTTTCCCGACATAGTGAAAGTGTAAAAAGTCACAATATACATTGTACAGTAATTCCTTCACATTTTTAAACGGCGATTCGAAATAATGAAAGCAAAATTAATAAGATCGATATAAATATTATTTAGTAATATGTTATTGTGTTTTTGATATATAACTTGATTTTAAATAGTAGCTGAAGCCTCGAAGCATATAATTAAATATAATATATTAATTTAAATAATTTGTTTTCACTATCACAAAGTGTTTTTTAAAAACGTCGAAAATTGATCATGTGTACTGCAAATTGAATGGTTTATAACCCTTATTAGTTTTTGTAACATTTTACTAATTTGGTTCAATGCAGATTTGTCTCCGTAATCTTGGCTTTAAGATTATAAGAAAAAATATTTCGCACGCGGAAAATAAATTTAATGGTCGCGGTCTTTCTTATAATGCTTGTATTTTCTTAATTATGGCTAATAACATTCAGTTTATTAGTTTTACGTTAGTGTAAAAGTAAAAGTTTTAAAAAAATGTCAAATCTATTGTGTAACTTCTGATATAAATGAATAATAAAAACCCACATTTTCGTAAAAAACGCGAAAGTATTAATTGTTTTTGAAAGCGCGCTGTTAATTTGTTTAATGCAATTTGGTCTCCGTAATCTCGGCTTCAAGATCATAAGAAAATATATCCAAGAATTTTCCATAATTACGTACTTTTTTGACACACTGAAATGAAAATGAAAATGAATTTAATCATTGGGGTATTTCTTTTAATTATGGAAAATTATATTTAGTTCATTAGTTTAAAGCTACTATATAAGTTATGGTTAAAAATTCTCATCTAGTGTATAACTTCTGATATGAATGAATAATAAAAACCCACATTTTAATAACAAATGCCAAAAGATGAATTAGTATTAGGAAGACACTAAGCCCTCCTTTAATTTATTTAAATAAGTTCAACATTCAAATATGACGGCAGCGCGTAATTAATTCGTGTCTCTGTGATTGGCCACTTGCTGGTCCCCCGCTTTCGGTAATGTTTACAGTAGTCTCATCAGGTCTTCTCGTCCGATTAATTTTAACCACATTGCACGATGTCAGATATTATTACAAGAACAGTGCTGATTATTACAGTAAATGGTGGATGTTTGGGAACTTTATTCGACTTGCGAACAAATTCAACTTACGAATGAGCTCTCGGTCGTATGTAGAGGACTTGGTGTATTGCGAGAATTTTATAGTACAATTTATACATTATTTTAAATATCATATCTTTTAGCATTTAATTTTTAGACAATTTCACTTGTAAAACAAACTTTTTTTAATTATTTTTCTTGGTTTCTTATTATTCAGAGTATAATATTTTCACATTTTTATTTCTATTCAAGTTTTATTGTATCGCAATTACAATTTCTTTAAAATATCAGTGCGAATTAGTGATGTGTAGTGGTGTGCAGTAGGTAGTAGACTTAGGTTGTGCTGTTACCATGATATTATAAAATATACTATATGCTACATTGCTATATGGGTTTATGAATTTTCGTTTAATTGGCGTCTTTAGGCAAAATTAATCTATCATAATAAAAATGAATTATATTCGAACGCAAAGAACAATAATGAAAACAACACGTTTAGTAAGCTAGTAAAATTTGCGAATTAGTAAATGAGGAAGTAGATGTTTCTATCAGCTCTAAGCAAAGTTCAAAACCTTTGAAATGTCACTCTGTTAGGAAACAGCATAAGTAAGGATTCCGTACAACATGGATCAGCTGCTCCATTTCTGACTCTGTCGAGTGGAATTTTCAATTCAGTAGGTAACAATTGTATGGCTTGAATAGAACGACAGATTAATACAATGGATAGCACTAGGTAAATGAACAATAACCCAGTAGAGGACTTCAGCGCTCCGGTAGGCGTTAGCGTAATTATAACATATGGATTATTTAATTTATATTTGTTTCCCAGAATTTTTAGTAATGCACGGCTTTTTTGCTTGTATGCAGTGTACGCTCGTGGATAAGATATACTGTGATTCTGAATACGATTGTGTGATTAGTGCGCGATCGTTACAATAGGACATCAATCACAGATTATTTCATCACTAGTAAGAATTGGCTTATTATTTTTTCCTTGTGAAACTTGTCAATCCGTCAATTCAATTCAAGCTATCGTGACAAGACATCCAATTTAATAATAAATATTGGCATCGATTTTTATGCGACATCTTTTATCTTCGAATACATTAGTACAGGGTTAATACTATGTTCCAGGCCGATATTGTCTTTGATAACTAGGAAATGAAACACAATTTTTTAATTTGGTTTTTGTTTATTGATTGTTTGGTTTATTACAATTACGTATGGAATATGACATCGGCCAAGTGGCCGCCTCTGGCAGCGGCACAAATGCGCGCTCTTTTAACCATAGTTTTCATCACATTCTCACACACGATTTCATTTCGAATATTGTCCTGTATCGATATCACCACTTTTTGACATTACGTAACTTGCAAAATCTCAAGCATAGCTCGGGCTGTGTTGAGGTGGTACCGTCCTGTTGAAACCACGTGTGTTGCAGGTCCAATCAACCCAATTTGGCCACCAAGTAGTTTTCCAACATATGACGACAGCGATCACTATTAATGGTTACAGTATTGCAATTATTATTTAGATTAAATGTTTTAATGATTTCAACACGTTGTTGAGGCGTTAAATGCTCCATGATAAATTGTAATCAACTACTCTCTACGTCTACCAAATGTGAAGTGACAAATATCTGCCAAACGAAATCGGCCTGGAACATAATATTCACCCTGTATATTAGTAAGTACTCGTGTACATCGCCGAGACATTTTGACGTTTTGCTAGTTCTGTATCCGGCACCGACTTCCTACTCCGACGGCGCCCGTATAATCATTGTCTGCCACTTATATTGTTCAGATTTATCTGCAGGCGGCTTGTGCAGGCGACACCCGGACCACTTTTATTAATGCCACTTTTCATTTGCAAACCAAAAATTTGCCTTTTTCTCCCGTTACTTTCAGTCCGTCCGCTATTTAAAGGCTTTGGTGATTAGTAATGCTAATTTGCCACTTTTAACTATATATTTTTTTACTGTATCACTTTAATAATATGTAATAATTGTAATATTAAATTTGATCACGGACTTATTTTTAATATAATAATACAATATAAAAATTAACAGGTATTATTTTTTCTTATCATTGTAGTTGAAAACATTTGAATGTGTTCGTAGATCATCTCTATAAAATAATTTGCAGTATTATTAGTATTACCGATCATGTAAAGATCATTCCAGTGTTGTTGATAGCATGAATTAACTTTTCGGAATTTATTTCAGTAAATGTATTTTTGATTTGTACAGGGTTTATTGTTTTTTTTTATAGTTTTAACATACATAGACCTATAGACATATTGTATGGCTCAAGTATTCAAATTAGGAATACAGGTCCTGTATTAGAATTCTTTTAAAGTTACCTCGCGCCTGTTTTTTAGCATGTCTCGTACTATATCCATGAGCCGACTAAACCTCTTCTTCCGAAAGCGACTCTTCGGACTCGCAGGACCTCGACTGAAAGATAATCAAAACCCCTTGTTGAAATCCTCTCCGTTTGCCAAGTTTCTATTATGTTTATTCTCGTAAAGTTTCGCTGCCTTTTCGGATGATGTCGAGGTAATGGTAATCCACCAAATCTAAATATATCTAAATTATGTTTTTATAATACATTGTTCGAGAATTGCTATGTTATGATTTTATTTCGTTCCCTTTCTCTTTCTGTTAATTATGACTGTTATAATAGTTATATATTAAAATTTAGTTCATCCATTATTAATTTATTTATTTAAAAAAAAAATTATGGATTTGATTTTTTTTGCAATCTTAAAATACCAATAATTTCATCGTTTAATTTAATTTATTTTGTATCCTGATTCTTTATATTTATATCCATATTCATAAATAATTTTCTTGATGTGATTTATAATATATTATAACCGATTTATTTAATTGTGTAGGTTAATGATTTACGTCAATAGACATTCGTCGAAATGAAATCGTTTTCTCTTCTGAATCCATCATAAATTATCCTTTTCTCCGGATAATAAGTAAAGTGGAACCCCGATTTTACATGCCTGGAATTCACGTTTTCCCTCCATTTGCGTGTTATTATGCAGTCCCTTATTTTACGTTTGTCTTTCCCGCAATTTACGTCTAAAATTTATTGAAATTCGTCCGGTCAGTTCGTAATCCGCCATAGAGCCAATGTAACCAAGAGTGTGTTGGTCGTTTATATGTCGTTTTTTCGTTTCGTTTTTTTTATTGTTTTTTACAAGTTGGAATCAGCAACAAAATTGCGTACAAAATAGTATAGACAACCTTGATGGCTGGGAAAGAATTTATGAATAACCCTTGCAGACATACTTAGACGTTGACTCCAACGTAATAATATCGGACGTAGTGTAAATTCATGAAATAGTGGACACTCGTATAAACGAAAACTTTCTTGAAGAAATGTCTGCTCATCCCATAAACCCAGTTCCTACAAAAGACGATGCCATGAGGCCTCAAAGCATATTGAAGGCCTCAAAGCATATTTTACTAGTATTAGTAATGTACCACCAAAATAATATAATTAATAATATTGAAAGAACTATTTAAAAACAACAAAAACAAGCAGCGAAACATTATTAGAATTTTAGTTGTTTATTGAGTTTTGAAAATTTCAATATTGAGTTTTGTATCTGATACGTGTAGTTTTTAAATAAAATTATTTATCATTATACAATAAAATTGCAATATAGGGGGACAAATGTGATGTTCAATTAATAAAATATATATTTTTTCTACATTGGACTAGTTTTTATTTCTTAGGGTTGAATATAATAATCCGAGTAGGGTTTACATAAATTATGTGATTACGTGTAGTATATTCCGCAATGAGTTCCTAATAATTCTCTATCAAATATCCTACAATAAAAAAAACGTAGTCTGCCTGATGGTTTACTGATCGCTTTAATAATAACATCTTTTTGGCTTAATAAAAATCTATAACTGTTTAATATCGCGAGAACACATTCTTATTGTGAAGTTGTAATTATTCAGAACATAGCTCTGTGATATTTGAAATATTAATTGAATATATTCATTAGAAAGATATACATGTAAAATCAATTTTAACGAAAAATATTGTTGTTGCGCTACCGGGATTTTTATTATTATTATAGTTTTATTTATTTATTCATACAGTATTACAAACAATAATTGTATTATTAATGTTGCTCTCACCTGGCTCCACTTATCGATTTAATATATATTCAAATTGTTTACACTATATTTTACTTATGAATGAATTAGCACGGATTACATTAACGATATTAAGATTCTACTGAGGTTCTATTAGTAGCAGATTTATATATTTTTTTTCCCGAGAAATATATTATTTCACTTACTCACCATCACGCCATTTCCTCGCGGGGGTAGGCAGAGGGGATAGAGCGCCACACTCTTCTGTCCCGACACACAATTCTCGCCTCGTCCACATTCATACATCTTATACAAGCTCGACGATTATTGAGGATTCTAACAGGACCATCATCCTGTATCTGGTTTACCTGGTCGTGCCAAGTTTCCGCGGACGTCCTCTACTTCTGGTGCCATCAACACTCGCGTCATCCATCTTTCTTACCATTCTCTCCTCATTCATCCGTTCCATATGACCAAACCACCTAAGTGATCCTTTCTTAATCTTACTCACTACACTAAGATCAGATTTACATTCTTTCCTTATTTCTTCACTGTCATAAATGTCTGATGATCTGATCTGATCTGTCACATGTGATCTGCCTAAGTGATCTCATTTCCACTGGATTCATTCTACTTTTGTTCCTCTTCTGCCAGCTCCAGGCCTCACATCTATACATCAGTGTCGGTACCAGGACTCCATTTGTGAACCGCTAGTCTTGCCTCAGTTGACAATTATAATTTCTTAAGGTTTATTTTTAATCCAAAACTCTGTAGCAGTATTCGGTTTGTTATGCCATCGTTATATTAGCAATCTTGTAATTAACATTAAAATATATATATATGAATATAATAATTTTAAACAATTCTTTTTATCGTTGTTAATATAATATAATATTTATAATTAAGTTCGGTCAGTCGAATCACCGATTACCGTTAATACATTTCTTTAGTATCCTTTCCCAACCAATCGCGTGACACCGAAACTCTTCCCAGTTAGAGATATCTATCATAGCGAAATCAGCATCCGTTATAATGATCATATATATAAATTTTATTATAAATATGTGCGACGATACGTAGTGAAGGTTTTTTTTTTTACAATTTTACATGCATATGGCGCCCGGCGCACGATAGCGCAAACCTTACATTATTCGCCTACTTGTGTGCAAACTCACGCGATTGCTTGCTTATTTGTTTTTTTTTTTTCGTTCTGCTGAAAAGAAAATGAATTTCTCTCAAGTACGTGTCGTGTCCGAGAATTTTCAATTTCTTGAATCGGCGTGCGTTCGTTTTTGATTATGGGCATTAAAAAAATATCGGTGCGGAATTGCGGAGCCCCTTGATAGTGGAATTGATAAAATTGACCTTGGTTTGCTGTTCTTGGAATTAAATTCTCGTTATATTAATGAATTGTTTATTTATGGAAAATACAAATGTAGCTTAGAAAAATTTAATAAATCGTTACAGCCATTGAGGTTGACAATAAAAGTTAAAATAGATAGACAAAATTTAAAAGCGGATAGAATAATCTTTTATGAGCTCAAAATCACGAGCTGTGAGACAATCACTGGTATCTTTGAGTCACATTCTCTATCAGTGGTTGAATATTTGTAAATATCATGATTAATTTTTTTTTTTTTTTTAAATAGAGATGCGTACACGGAATACATGTCACGTCAATATTTTTACTATTTTCAAACTAAGCTAAATGCTTGTGCTATGAAAATAGGACTAACTTGCTGGTGTCTTGGAACGAGGCGCGAACCCCCGACCACTAGATCACTAGGCCAACGTCTTGACCACTATACCAACAAGCTATTTATATTTGGTTGTGAACCTTAATTAGGTGCATGTACCACATTCACGAAGAAATGACGTTAATTTGTGATAAGGGCCATCTAGTAGATTCTGTCAAAACGTTTTACGAATTTGACCCGAAAAATAAACTCACATTTTTTTAAAGGATTTTCATTTGTGATGATATTAAATTAGATACATATTAATTTTATATTATAGAATATGTTTTTTACACAAATGAAGTTTGAATAATGAAAGTAAAGGCGCTCAAAATTATGTATCTTTTTATACATTAATTTATTAGTGTATTGTGATATCGTGCATATTAGTAATGAAACTGTGATCACAGTGACAGTTTTCAATCACTGATGTTATCGAATACCAATCACAATCACACCAGTGAGTCAAGAGTAGTATTTTTCTCATCACTAATGTACACCGATACACATAATTCTGAATATTTGCATTCTGGTCTTGATATTAGTTAGATTACAATTAGTACATTCATTGGAAATAATGTGCGTTTCAACAGTTTGTTATGATTCATGTGTACGGAATAATACCATGTTGTCTTATCCATCAATCCAGTCAGCGTTTAGATAATTGTTCTGGGGTTAAAGGATCGGCCAATTATTCTTCGATATCTTTTACACGTATTGTTTATTGCCTTCGATAGCTGGTCCCCAGGTTTCCGATTAATAATAAGCTCACATATTATATATGAAGTGCACTAACCTTTTATTTTTGCTATCTTTGTGGTCCGATGTTGTTGTTCTTTTAGCTGGGTTGTCTTCTTTAGATTTCGACCGACCGAAGTGTGCACTAGTGGTTTATTTGGACGTAAAAAGAATGACGCCTGTCGGCTACCGCCTTCTTACCTTTCCGAAAAAAGGGCGGCAATACTCGCATACACACACACATGTACATTATTATAAACCAAGACATTCAGTAATCGAAGTAACGAGGCGCGTAAACACGTATTGTAATAAAGTATTTCTATAATACGTTTTTTATCATTCTGCTCAAAAACATCTCGTTATTTTAGAATTTGCCAGGTTGCGGTCAAATTTTAACATGTTGCAGCTCAGATTTCATATATATACTAATTAATAGTATTAAAACCATATAAATATTAATGCATGTATTTATTTTTGATTCTTTTTAATCTAGTATTTCTGTAGATTTCTTAAATCTTGTGCAGCGACGTGTTTTAAAAGTAATGAAACTACAACAAAAAAACAATTTGAAACATATTTGGACTCTTTTACTTTTAGCGGTTATTCTGGGATGAAATTGTTTCTTAGTAGAGTATGAGATACACAATCCTTACATTGTGACGCTCAATTTATTTCCCTCCAGTTCGATCAAAGTTTGGAGGAGAGTTAAACACACACAATAGTCGTACATTTCTCCTTTTAGTGATAATTTTGAGACGTAAGATTTAATATCCATACTTACAAAAGAAAATATCTAGAAATATAATTACATATAACCATTGTGGATGCACATAATTAAATACCTAAATAATTAATACATTATGCATATACGAGGCGTGTTTTTTAAGTAAGTACCGTTGCCGGATATTCCCGGTGTAGCGCTGCGGTTGCAATGCTGCGCATGGTTTCCTTCATCTGTTGACTCGCCGCGTGCAACGTTACAGCCGTTGTTATAGCGTGGCCGTCTTGTAGTGAGTGGATGAAATGTTCAAGATAATAGATCAGCCCGCCGGCTGAAAGATGCGGTTCGTGATTCCTTACTCGAGAGCATGAAACCAGCTGACATATGTTCCTTCATCTGAAGCGGATCCTATATGGCAAGCGTTTTGATGACGACGATGAACTCAAAGACGGAGTACATCCATGGTTTTCATCCCAGGTGGCATCGTTCTTTGACGAAGGTATATAAAAATTAGTGCCGCGTCATGACAAGTGCCTTAATAATATTGAGAAGTAGTTTAAGGTGTGCAGCGTCCGAAGAAAGTAAAGTGTTGTAAAAATGGTGTGTTTATTTAAAAAAGTAATTCCGGTACTTAAAAAACGCGCCTCTTTATGTAATTATAAATATTAATACGAATATTCGGTTCTACATATTATTTTAATAGTTATTAACGACAATATTTTGATATTAACGAATGGTATAATAATAGCCGTTTCATATAAAATATTTATTTTGGTTTTCTGAAATTATCCGAATCTCAATAACGTGGCAGGTATGTTTATTCTAACGAGTAGGATCACGTGTTGCCCGCTTAATGTTTTCATAAACGAGGCACATTATTTTCGCCCTAATGTTGTTGCGTAAATGAAGAATATCTGAGCACACGGCTCCTGAGGTGCTACAATTATTATTACATACCATCGGGACTCTTTCTAGTTTATTGTTTAATATCCTCGCTCGGAATGAATGTTACAGTACTGTATAATAATAGAAAACGATAATTCAACCTTAAAGTATGTTAATAGTTTGAAACGAATAATTAGTGATAAATCGAGCGTTCGAAAGTAGCTCGACGAAGACTGTGAATAATATTTCAGTGACTGTCATAAATCGAACATCTTTCATCGAACTATGTGACGTGATTACCAGTTATTTCGCGATCGAGTTAATACTGACAATATTGTTTATCGCGATCGGATTTAATTATTACATTAATGCCGTGTTCCAGTAATGGTGACTGTCATTGTTATAAAAACGTGTTGATTTCAGCCATGATGGTGGTGATTCATTTAATTAAACAGTGAATTGAATGGTGACTTTTGACATCTGACTAGAAATGTGATTCAATTTTGATTACCGCTCAAGGATGGAATTATTTAAATTTAACAGCCAATTTGCGAAGTTCCCGAGATAAAGTGACTGTGGAAAAATGGCTTACTGAGTGTCTTTGCATACGAATAACTCGTGTATTGGTTCGATGTCGTTCAAAACTCGGAATGGATCTCACTGTGCGATGATTTCTTCTCGGTCGACGGTACGGTATTCCCGAATCGAGCGTGGACCCGCGAGTGGGACACTACAGTGATCCGCCATTTGAGTAATCGCCGTCCGGCGCGAGGATGCGGGGCTGCCGAGGGCGCGAGCGGAGGGCGAGCTCCGAGGCGGGGGCCGGGTGCTCGGACGGGGCGGGGCCCTCGAGCCGTCCTCACAGCTGGCACAACACGCCCCGGCGCACGCGCAGGGCTGACGCGCAGGACTCCACGCGTTAGTCACGCTAGTATTGTTTTTGCTCGTATCAGTGTCGTCTGAGGGCTGGCCACACATGTCAGTCTGATGATCATTTTTTAGGTGCCAAGGTTTTTTTAATTTTCACAACTAAACTTTGTACTACACACACGTTGTGTTATTGTCACTACTGTAGTTTTGAGAGGTGCTGTCCCTCTCATCATCAGGTGATAACCAAAATAAATACAGTATTGTAGTCTATTCGGGTAATGGGGCGAGGCTTGAGAAGAGGGGGGAGGTTTTGATCGTTAACGGGAATACGGACAGTAAAGGTGAAGTGTTAGGGAATGTTATGTTGTTAATTAGTTTTTTCATCTAATTTAAATTCTTTTTTATTTCAACGGTTTCCGAATTGTTCATTATTAATCCTTTGTAAGGTACCGAACGTAGAAGTTTTAGTCTATGACTATCGAAAGAGTGGTTTGTTTCAATTATGTGGTTAGAAAATTCCGAGAATTTGTTTTTTTTTTTTGTTATTTTTCTGTATATTTTTATCGTAATTTCCGCAAGTTATTTGATATATTCAGCTGTTTTTCTAACATATTAATTTTTCTTTTTGAATTGAGTAGAATATTGCCGATGTTGTTGGTGTCAGACGCGGGTTGTTATGCAAAGGGAAATTATTAGTAATTTTTTAGGATATAGGACCAGTCTACAATATTTACTCTCGAAACTATAGTAGTGACAATAATTCAACGTATGTGTAGTACAAAGTTTAGTTGTGAAAATTAAAATTATCATGTTACATAAGAATGTAATCTCCATGTCAATTAGTGATGTACACGGAGGTTTTTAAAAAGCTATGGCGCGGCTTGACAGAAGTATGTATTATTATTTTTATATTTCGAAAGCAAAAATTAAGTATTTACTAATGTGAATATACCCACAACACAATATATACATTTTAAAATTCCTTAGGTGTATTAGTGTTATCTTGATGATAGAACACTAACTATACATACTTATAAGGCAACGAGTGGTGTTCTTCAAGGCTTACTACACTTTGGTCCTATTTCATTAACTAATTCTATTAGTTTTTTTTTTCTAGTAGTAATCAATCATTTTGTATAAAATCACGAATTTTACTACACACCAACCGGTTTCGCTTAGCTCAAGCTTTATCAGGGCGTATTCACAACTAACAATAAATACAAAAAAAAAATATTCTGTTTCCCTTGATGTTCTATTTTTTATTTAATCTCCCTCTTTATGTATATATAAGTGTACCCTTTTTTTTATTGTTAGTTTTAAATACGCCCTGTTGAAGCTTGAGCTAAGCGAAACCGGTTGGCGTGTAATAAAATTCGTGGTTTCATACAAAGTGGTTATGTTTTATTTAATTCTATTAGTTATTTTAAATCGTTAAATTTGTTTTATTAACCACTTAATGAATTAAAATACGTCTACCGGTTTCGAAAAATATAATTTTCTTTTTCAGGATGTCATTAACTAATCAAAAATATATGTTATTGTTTCTTTAAGAGAATCTATTTTTAAAAACACAATAATTATTTAAAAAATAAATTTAGTACCTAACTTAAATTGTTACTTGATGATACAAAATTACTAGAATAATTTTTAAGAAAAAAATTTATAATGGATCTTGTGGTTAAATTTAGTTGATTGTTTATAATTTTTTGATTAGTTTTATATGCTTTATTTATCTTCTCCAACGAATCCAAATTATTTAATTTATGACCAACATCCTTTACGTGCAAAATAGAAAATCCCAAATTTGTATCAAAACCATGACCATTTTCTATCAAATGATTAGAAAATTCTGAAAACCCACTATTATTCAAACAACTCTAATGGTCCTTTACTCTTATATTAAATAATGGATATTAACCACAAAGTTGATTTTTGTCAATCTTAAAAATAAATTCTATGAGTACTTGATATTCTCATTCTTATGTATTCCATATATTATTTTTATAATAACTAATCTTAATTTATTCAATTTTAATTTAATTTAATATTTAATTTTAACGTGGACACAAATAAACAATCATTTGCGGACAATTTCATTTTACATTTTAAAACTAACCACAGACTGATAAGTATACTTACTTAAGTTTGGTAGAAATGCTATCTTTGTGTACTGCTGAAATACTAACAAATAACATCGTTCACCTTCACCTAGTTTATTTTATCTGAATAAAATTGCTAATTATAGTTTTAATTTGGTATTACCTACCAGAAGAGAACTGAAAGTTTTGTTAAAACTGTGGTTGTCCTGGTCGCACCCCACAAATACGGCCGCTTAACGAAATCACTCAACAGCCATACCCACCAAACCATACAACAATACGTCGCGCCGCAACTAGTCCGAGGAAGCCTAGAACCGATCACTCTTCTACTGGCCAGCTCCTCCGACATATTTACTCGCACCTCGGCACCGCCTCCAGTGTAATACGTTTATCTTATACTTTTTATAATGTAACAAACAAGTGTAAATTCAATATGTAAATAAACACCAACTAGTAAGTATTGTTTCACTCATAATCAACCCACTTTAGCTAAATATCTCAAACACATCACCAAAGTGGTAACAATTCATATACGTACTAGAGAAGTGAGGATTGAATAATTTAATTGAATTTATTTATTTCGTTTTTTTTCTTATTTGAGTCATAGTTCATTGTGTAACATAGTACATAGTTACAATAAGACAAAACATTACCATAAAGTGAGACACGTATTTCGGTGCTCTGCCTGCTACATTTGTATTTTACTGTATTATAGGAGTTTTTTTTCGTTATATTTATAAACAAAATCTAATGTTCTACGAACAAAAAAATAGTGTGTAAAAAATAAGTAAATAGCAATCTTATGTAGAATTGTAATTCAATGTAAAAAGTAGTGAAAAAGTTCAGTTAATTAAACATACTAACACAGCTACAGAGAAAAGTAAAAACTCGAAATATTCAATACAATAGGTACTGTTGTAGCAGTTTTAATTTCAAGTTTGGACTTATAAAAGTTTTTGGGCGTAATTTCTCCCCATTTCGTGGAGCCAAAACTGCACCTTTCTTGAAAAATATTGCAATTTTTCACGTTTTCATTTAAACATTTAATTTTACAAACATGGCTATTGTGTTTATTGTCCACTATGCGTGAATAATATTAAAATATCTATTGTTTTATTTTGGATTTTTACAATACGTTTTTTTAAGCGTAACCATAAAAAATTAAATGTTTAATAATTTATATTATTCTCGGTTTTCATCTTGCTTTTTAACTTATCAGCTTATCTATCAATCTGCTCCATTTCAATTATTATTTTCTTACTCGATAGTCTCTAAGGCGATTTATTAGTCTCCAATATGATTTGTCTTCCGAATAATTAAACATAAAAATAAATATTAGAAATTTTTTTCTACATTACTATCAATTCTTGGATTCTCTATTATAAATCTTCACATTTAAATATTATACATATAACGAGGTTCTCGAGACATTCGTGTATCGTACATCTATCTGCCAAATTAAAAGCATCGTAGTTGCTTCTGCATTTAACTGAGCTTTGGCAAGTGGGCGTGGTCGACGGTAATATTCGTAAGTGAACCGGGGCATGTTTAAAAATCTCTTACTCTTAAATTAGCTTACTTTAGTCGAACCCCGACTCCGAGCGGTTTTATGCAAGCGAAAGACAAATAAAGAAACAGTTCTTAGATGCAGCCCAAGCGCATCAATGTATCAGATATGCGTATGCATCTGGTATTGATGATTTGCTCTCGCCCCAGACTTGTGAAACATTCAAATTCGTTACTTTATATAGTATCCATGACATATACATCATAGATTAATTATATAAAAAATAAAATAATAAAGTAGACCACTTTTAACGATTCTAAATTGTATATGCAACACATCCTTCATTAACAGTATTATCCTGTATTTAAATAGTAAATTTTCAACAAATTATGTTTACTTAATTGCACTTATAGAAATTAAGAATATAATTTTAAACGTATTAAGAATTTGTCAAATTAATTAGGTTACTTACTTCTCACTTATATAATGTAATGAATAAATCTGATACGCAATACATAACATCCTACGAAACAATAACAAATATATATATACACGTATATATATAGAATATATAATTAAATGATACACATTATTCCAATTTTTCTGTTTAGTAGAGGTGTTTTTTTTTTAGATATTTGTTTTTCAAATTGGGAACATTTTTTCCATCGACAGCCAATTTGACAGTTGACAGCTTATAGTGCCAATTTAATTCGAATTCGCGAAACTGACCGTATTTTACGTCCATTTTATGGTCGACATAATCGTCCACCCGAGCAAGTAATTCGAATAACCATGGATAGTTTTCGCACCACGCATATTCTAATTGATAATATGCATCCGCAGAGACGTCAGACAGTGCACACCGAAGAAGCTGTTGCTGTAGTGGATCGTAGTATTGAGGAGGACCCGAATGAGTCGATTCGCCATCATGCACAGTAATTGGAGTCTTATCCATTCACTTGATGGAAGATTTGGCGGAAAGTTCTTGGTTTACGAGCTTACAAGATCCAGCTCGTGTAAGAATTGAAGCCACTTGACGATCGTGTGCGTCATACGTTCGGTTAATAGGCCGAAACTGAGATTGCTCTTGACCTTCATTCCCAACACAAAATTTTGTTTAGCGATGAATGACTCATTTTTGGTTAAATGTTTGGAGTGAAGAAAATCCACAAATATCCACAAAAACTCACTGTATAGTGTGCTTTATGAGCTGGTGGAATCATTGGTCCATATTTCTTCAAAAATAATGCCAGCCAGAACGTTACAGATCCGCTATAGATCCATGATTACTGACTTTTTCGTTCCCCAATTGAATGGCATTAATGTGGAAGAGCTATGGTTTCAACAAGACGGCGCAACATGCCACACAACGCCCGTCATTATTAATTTTATGAAGGAAACATTCGATGAGCGCATAATTTCGCGTGTTGGACCTGTGAATTGGCCTCCAAGATCACGTGATTTAATATCTTTGGATTATTTTCTATGGGGATATGTGAAGTCGTCTACGCCGATAAACCAGAGATAATAGACCTTCGTCCATTATTGCCGACCAACATTCGTCGCATTATTGCCGATATACGTCCCCAGCTGCTCCAAAAAGCGGTCGAAAATTGAACTTCCGGATTGCGCTTTATTCGAATCAGCCGCGGCGCATATTTAAACACTAACAGCATAAAAGCATATTTCTAATAAAGTCAATACCATGGCCACTACCACGATTTTGATGTGTTTTATTTCATTTTAAAGTTCTATACCTCTAAAAAAAATATCCTTTATTAGTGAACCAGCTTATTAAGTTTACACTTATATATTGTACATAATTACACGGTGTGAAATATTTATAATTAATTAATTCAATTCCATTTTTTACTCTGCCAACTATTGAATATGGTGAAAAGATTTGTTGCAATGTACGCTATGTAGATACTAATTATCATTAAATTAAATTGAGTGTTAGTCGCTGCTAATCCATGTCTGCGATAAATGCGCACGATTTGGATTTATGTACGCATATTTAAATAAAGTAACATGCTAAATTAAATATGCTGTCTGCTAGTGAATTAAAATCTTGTTTTTTTTATGAACCACCCACACACTTAAGAATTTATTTTCATTAAAACTTTATATTCTTGCGTCATATTTTTATTATTATTTTGTTAGATTAATAGATTTATTTCATTATTCATTGGCCTGCTGGAATGACTCAGTTGCTGCAGTTAAGTTACTTTAATATATATTTTTTGTGTTTACCTGAAGAAGGTTGGATCTAACTGAAACTAGTTGACAGTGTATATACATAATAAAGTGGTTTAAAACTAAACATTCTCTTTTATTTAATTATAATGTCAAGCCACAACGTGTTTGCTTTATCTGAAAATTTAAAAAAAAGAAAACAATTCAGTACAACAGCAAAGGCTCGTGACAACAATAATCAAGTTAGTGTAATCTCGAAATCTGTGACAGAAGGAACCTCTATATCCTAGATCGTCCGAAAAGTAATCTTTTCCGCGGATTACAGTTCTTCTTGTCTACGGATAAGTCCTCAACAATTATCCACAAGAATTGTCAATGGTTGACGCTATTTTTATACAAGTCATATTACTGTGCCCCCAATCCAAGAAGGAAATGTATTATTTACGTTAAAAGACAGTTTATCATGTAAATTTGGCACAATAAGTGCACTAGTGTTCGAATAAATAAATTATTAGAATTTTTTTTTTTTTGAACAGCGTAATCTGACGTTCCCATTCTTCAAATGTGGCGATCACAAGAATATAATCCTGGTGGTTCACAGCGTTTGAAACGATTGTGGAGCACGACTTTTCAGGCCGGCAGTTCAGCGCTAAGGACGCGGAGTAACCAAGAAACTTAATTTCTAACATTATACTCAGCCCGTGAAAAACTAAAGTTTAACATATATATAATAATAATAATATGTATCTAGTTTCTAAATATATAAAAAAATCTTCTTTGTATAGTTTTTTGAGCTAATCTGCCGTGCGTATCTGACCTTTCGGTCGTGAAAACCTAAGAACATTTTTATAAAAAAATGTTCTAGATCTAGTCTAGTAAACAGTTTAATTAAATGTGTTAACGGAATATGTCAAATGGCAGTTTTCTAATGTCATTTTAGTATTATTATTTTTTACATTTGTGGTCAATGTTTGCAAATTGCAAGAATTGCAAAACGATAGGCCCGGGACTAGTGTTTGGGTCACCAGTGCTATGGAATCTCGGGGGGCGCGCTCCCGTCAGGTAAGTTCGGCAGAGCAGATTCTTTAGTGTCAGGAAAAGTTGGTCGCCAGTTGCCAGACACGATTTATCGAGGAGAACTTTTCAAATATATCGGGTGAAACTATACTAGTATGTGTAGTTTATAAAGTGATATTATGATTTATATAGAACGCAAAACTCCCATAGTACCTTGGGGAAACATAAATATATAAATTTTCCAAAATTTTGATCTTTAATTGTATACATTTATGAATATTTCTTTTTATAACTTTAAACATAGTAAAGCGTCACCGAGTACAATTTTTAAAAATTAAATAATAACACCTTAATGACGAAATGATTCGAATTTTGTTATATACGTTATTTAGGTTTTAAAATTGATTTTTAATAAAATCATTTACATTGTGTGAACTGCGAACATAATATATTTTTTTAAATAATATAAATATAATACATTTTTAGAATATATGTATATTTATTTTAACATTTATTTCTTCTCTATCACCAGCACACGTACCTAAATATTTTAGTAGATTCCGCTCTGTGGCGTATTCAACATTTTAAAATTAGTTTTCAACAAAATTTTTATGTACCAAATCACTATTAGTGATTATTACTTACAGATATATTAGTTCGTGATTTAAGCCCATCACTGGTTTACAAAATGAAAATAGAAAATTACTTAATGAGTGCATTACAAAGGCAAATTAATTTTATATATTTTTTAAGGTTTGAATAAGGTAAAAATAATGCGAATGATCTTACTCGTCATCGTCGTATCTATCTGTCGATTTACTTTAAATAACATAAAATTTGATCGTGTCATTATAGTTGGTGGGATAAGATCCCGTGGACTGTATCGATTAAATTAATGGTTAAAAATAATTAATAGTTGAAGATATCCGAATTGGAACAAGAGAGGAATATTGGCAAATGGATCTGGCCTACCTTGATCTCGATCCTAGGTAGAGTTTTCAGCTCCAGTCGACTTGCACTTTTGTAGTAAAGAACCGAGATATATCTGTACTTTCGGAGAAGTTTAGAACACCGCTTCTTCGTGGTCCTAGCGTTACTCATGGCGCTACTCTCGAACGTTAAAAGAAACACAGATGTTGACCGTTTCGTGGCGAAATGCCATCTGTTCCCCCCGTCGGCGAAATCCCTAAGTAATTAGTTGGTCAGGACGGGAAAGGTATATTAAGGTTTATATTGGAAGGATAAAATACACAGGGAGTAGGTACTTGACTTGCGTCAAAAAAAAAACTTTTCAAAAATGGTCAAAAATGGCGGAATAACTTTACGTGCTTGCTTCAATATCGCATTAACCTAAAATCTCGCTCGTCTCTAGTTTTCCCTGAGAGATCTCCAGATTCTGTTGACTGAGCTATCAAGGGTGTAGAAAGTTTGAGTTTGTCGAGTCAAATTAGATAGTTGAGATTTCTAAGCGCGAGAATTTTATAGCTACTAGACAAAAGACGGCACTTTGCCTATCAAGTGTTATAAAGGAGATAGCCTTCTTAAATTCCTTTCGATGTTTGTTCTCTCAGCTGAGACGCGAAACCAACGACATTCCACTTAGTGGCACGAATCCTTCCGTTTATTAGTTTTCAAAAGGTTCACTCGTGTCCCTTTGTAAACATTTTGAATATGAGACACTATATTCGAGACGGTCGTGGATAGATTATTTATTTAACATGAGCAGTCCGAGCGGGGTATTCAATGGCATGTTTTGTGCGCAACTTTTGGACTGCTCACGTTAATGTAAGGCTGGGGGATGCTATACAATATACTTCGCTATACTTGCCACCAATCAAATCTCTCCCAGCTAGCCATGTGCGATTGTGTCAATACACGACGGTGCTAACGAGCTAAAATTCACGGTAGACGTATTATTAAAAATATAATATTAAAACTCTATTATATTATTATATTTATAAAAGATATAATACTTGAGAAGCTCATTTCACGTTTTTTTTTTGTGGCTTCTAGAAATAGTCCAGAATTAATAACATTTATAACCTTATTATTTTTTAAATATCAACAAAGTATCGAAAAATAATATTTGGTTGCCACCCGGATAGATTTAAACAGATTTTTTTCTGTATACCTTTCTAGTTGATTAATTTAATTTGTATTGAAAATAGCACAGAACTATGTTCTGAAATTGCAACTTCACAGCAAAAATATGTTTTCATTACAATACAACAGAAATATCATTACAATGTTTGATGCAATAACGACATACGTTTGTTTTATGTTAATTTGATGATAGAAATAAGGAAATTATTATATACAAGAAAAAATTCGTCAATAATAATAGGAATTCATTTAAAAAATAAATTAACATTTTAAAATTTATTTAAATAATTAAACTAAAATACAATAATATACTAATTGACGCGATAGTCGCGTACGTTATTGCAGATCTTGTTTCTTTTACGTTGCTCTACTACACGGAAAAAGCAAATAAGGGATCTTTTATTGAATTTTTGCACAAAATTCCTTCATTCACCGTTCATATAAATCACATTATCACAATTAACAATATTTGAAAACGTGCTAGAACACACAATTACTGGATTTTTACCTCCAAAGGCATTGTTATTAAGACAAATTATACATATCTCATAGAGGCGAAACTATTTTTATTATATTATATGTGAATTATAGAAGTATGGGTATTACAGGGTTAACGACTTGTATTCGGCTGGCTTAAGTGATCACTTTACACAATGTAACGTTCACCATTCCACCCAATCAACCTCCATATCTATCAATTTTTTGGAAGTTGTATGTATGTTACCATGTAGAAACACTTCGAGTACTAACTACAACTTCACTATCCCCTGTTCTGAAAATTAAATATTCATTTCCCTGAAACAACATAAAATTTTATTTTAGAAATATAAAAGCTATATTCTTTATCTGTATATATGACAAATGATTAACACATACTAGAATACGCCTGAAAATTCAATATTATACATTTCTTGTTTAGACCAGTATATTATATTAACAATGTTTGAATATGTCCAAGAACATGAATGAAGTGATCACTTAAGCCAGCCGAAGACAGGTCGTAAGCCCTGTATTACCCATACTTCCATACTTCCAACATAATGATAATTTAACCGAAATTAACTATTTTTAACATTAACCTTACAACATTGATTTTTTCTTTATGAATCATTATGTAATTATTAAGGAGAACACATTCTTATTGTGAAGTTATAATTATTCAGATCATAGGTCTGTGATATTTTTTTACGATAAAATTGATTTTAGATGTATATCTCTCTAATTAATACATTTAATTAGTATTCATTATATAATCATCTTTAGCCAATCATTTTATCTACAAACACATCATTTTTATTTCTATCTACCTCAACCCTAATTCCAACCTCCGCAACTTTTCTTCTTAATCACATTTTCACAGATATTTTATTTTCTTTTAATATTACATGTATATCGTATATCATATAATATTCATACATTTTCTGTTTGTGTTATGCTTTCACCTAATGTTACATCGTATTGGTAACTGACATTATTTTACTTTTAAAATTAGCAAAATTAACTTTGTGGTTAAAATTCATTATTTTTATTTTTTAACTTTGTTTCATTAGTATGTTCAAAGTATGGTTGCCTACGGACACTGATTGATATATTTTTTCTTTATACGTTTACATTCACATAATCAAAATATATTTTCTTTAAAATAATCTATTATTTTAATTATCACAACGAAACTTTGTTCTACACACACGTTAGGTTATTGTCACTACTAGTTTTGTTGAAAGATGCAGGAGAATCAATAAATGATTAATATTGAACAATTTAGAAACAGTTGAAATATAAATGAATTAAAATTCTCAGAAAACACTAATTAATAACTCAACATTCCCTAACACTTCGCCTTTACTATCCATATTCCCGTTAACAACCGAAACCTCCCCCTTCTTCTCAAACCCCGCCCTATTGCCCGAATAGATTTCAATACTGTATTTAGTTTACTTATTGCCTGATGATGAGAGGGACTGCACTTCTCGAAACTAGTAGTGACAATAACCCATCGTGTGCGTAGTTCAAAGTTTCGTTATGAAAATTTAAATAATTATTTATACTAGTGATGAGAAAACATGCTACTCTTGACTCACTGGTGTGATTGTGATTGGTATTCAATATTATCAGTGATTGAAAACTGTGATCTCAGTTTCATTACTAATGCGCACACGCCCCGAATATCAAAATATACAAAAAACATATTCTAGCGTAAATAATGAATAGATAATATATCTAATTTAATATCATCGCATAGAAAATGAAAACGCTTTAAAAATTGAGTTTATTGGGTCAAATTTTTTGCATTTTGGATCAAATGATGATGCACAGAATCTACTAGTTGGCGCTGATCACGAATTATAACGTCATTCCTTCGTAAATATTTTCCTCTGGCGCAGGCGCTGAATCACGGTTCACAACCAAATATAAATAAATGAATCACTGATAGTGAGTGTGACTCAAAGATATCAGTGATTGACTCACGGTTCGTGATTCTGAGTTCATCACTAATATATACCACAAAACAACCGCCATGTCAATTAATGATATTAGTATTGTTTTGCTTCGGTTGTGTGATCAGTAATAACTTCTTACTATGGTAACTTTTTACTTTAGTAAATTTTTACAAACGGCCGTGATTAAAATCGTTTGGGAGTTCGTCGAACGTCAAATTTACTATTGTCAAAGCATGGATGGAGATGTCTATAGGCGCAACAGATATGCTTTATTTTATATATTATCTTTGGATTTTTTGGTCACTTTGGTGGTGAATTTTTTTCGTATTATGTGCCAAACAACGAGATCATCGAACGAACTCTCATCACTAAAATAGCGGGATATTGAATGATTAATTGTCGTATACTGCACTTTCAATGTGTCAGATGACTTTTAGAACAGCTGTGAAAAGTCCGCCATATTGTAATTGTCGATTCTCGTTTTTAACATCGGATATCGCTGAGTAAAATGGAGTTTACTACCGGTTGTACTTTCGCGAAGTAAATATATTTTTTTACCAAAGATCAAACAACCCGTTTTCGCAAACTTTTTTACTAAAGTAATAAGTTATTACTGATCACACACCCTGCCTTAAGTGTACTTAGTAAAGTTAAAAAACGCGAGTAAGTTGGGAATATTTAACTATAACTTTTCATTATCTTAAAATTGCAAGTTATCGAACAATACACAAAGCGACTGAGTCACTCGACACCCGTCTGTTATAGTGTCCATTGTAGATATCCAGAATATCGCGAATAGAAATAGAACAAATACAAATCCCATTAATTATTTCAGTTAACTGCATTTGGTGTGCTGCCATGATGCCGTCAGAATGATTGGTTCACAGTGTTAGTGCATTGCTTTATTGCCTGTATTCCGGCAGGAGTATGGTGATATAATCAAGTGCGCTGTGTCGCAAATCAGTTAATTAAGGTGCTTCAAATTAAAAGTCAGTGTTGCGCGACAATAGCACACGACATCTATGAAACAGTCGGGTAAATTGATTATATCCGCTGTTATGAACGCTGTGCAAACATCTCATGCAGGAAGCCATCTAGCGACAGTCGCAGATTGAAACCTTCGATTCATTGAGGCGGGGTCTGTCTGCCATCACTGTAAAGTAATTGTAGCAGAATGCGGGATTATTTCACAAAATCGCAATTTATCGTTGTCCAACTTTCAAAAAGACGTATCTCGTTTTTTGTTCGGGTTACATTTCCCTAACACATTCGCATAATCCATTCAAACAAGCATATCTGAATTTTATTCCAAATCTTGAATTATAATATTACATAAAAACATATTAAAGTAACTTGATGTGTCGTTCTTATAATGACAGAAATAAGTAATATTTATGGAATAAATACACATCACACTGTCTTTAAATCAAAAAATATTCGCAGAAATCGGTAAGATTAATTTTTAAAATTAATTAATCAGTTTTCAACAGTGAAAAATTCCACACAATTTGTTAATATATTCGATTCCGCTCAATTGGGAGTTTGGACCAGGGAGTTAGGCCCAATTGAGCGGCTTTCCCATTTAACCGAAGCGAGCTTAAAATCAAATGATACTTTAAAATACGTAGGGTTGGCTTTCTTCATTGCCTTCCTGTATAAAATAAATTGCATCCTCATTCTATATTTTCATCGTGACATGGTATTGTTATCCATTGTCGAAAATTCTTGATAATTAACAATATAACTTTAACATGTTCTCATTTCCCTGATTGCTCAAAATTACGGAAATATCTCAAGGTTTAAAGATTTTAGCTTTTTTAGTTGGTTTTTATAGCTCGCCAACTATCAGCGACAAACTATTGTTTTCAAAGGGAACGTTTTTGCACTAACTCGCCCGATTAAGCAGCATCGACTGTATATCGTCTCCTGTAGATTCAACAAATTTGTGGTACATATCTTTAAAAGATGGATGACGATATATTACGCACGATTTCTTTTATATACCACAGAAATAAATATATATTGTTTTATTTTTTTATGAAAAAAATTAGGATAAGAATACGGATAAATATTTAGTGTAGGTTTGAAAATATAGTTAATTTCGCTTAATTGGATCACCGGTTAATTGCGGCTACAGCTTATTTGTGCCAAATCTCAATGTACGGAAACCAAACCAAGTAATTAACAGTAATTTACATCACATTCAAGATTACAATACATATTATAGATATAACTTTAATGTTTACCAATGATTGGTGTAAAAATGTCCCTTTTGCAAACAATAGGTACAGTTTGTCGCTGACAGTTGTCGTACTACAAAAACCAACACCATACAAAATTGTTTTGCTTTTTGCGGATTATAAAACCTTTACTGAAATTTTTAACAATGAGGAAAATGAGAACATGTTAGATGTTCCTATCGTTAATTACCAGGAGTTTTCGACAAAATAAAAATAACAATTTATCGTGTTACGATGAAAATAAATACTGTAAGGATTCAATTGTCGAAGTCATTAAACCGAAACATAAAAAATTTGATATTTAATAATGTACGTATATTTGTAGAAAAATATTCATTGTTTAATTTTACGCTTGCTTCGATTAATTGGGACAGTCGCTCAATTGGGTCAAATGTCCTGGTCTCGGTGTGTCTGAAGCGGATCGTGATGGTGATGATGACGTCACTATTTACATTCACAGGGCAGTATTTTATAATTATTAAAGAATAAACTCAATACTATCATTGCCGAGTTATGTCGATCGAAGTTTGTTGATCATCGCACGTCCCTTTATTGGTGTCATTAATTAAAGATTATTTAAATGATTCGAGTCTAGTTTCCGCCGTACGGTTAGTTTGAATTAGATTCCGGCATCCGGTTGCATCTCGTACTTCCGGCGAGTAAACTATCGGTGTCCTCTGCGACGGCCGTGAGGTAACGTAACCAACCTTGAATGGAGCCACTAACGTGGACTTGTTGTGTTGGTCACATGGCTCTTCCTCTCGGTACTGGCACAGTTTCGATCGGTGCCACCTCGCTGGAAAGTACGATCCGTTACAACCTTCGCGTTTGGCGCGCGGCTCGGTTCGGTTTGACCCTTTCCGCCGGCCAGGGAGGTTTTGTCAAGATGCCAAAATTTCGGGGTAGGCGGCACGGTGTCGGGTCGGTGTGCGCGATGCATAAAAATCGATGCCAGAACGCCCCCGCTCAAGGTCGCCGCCCCGCCCGCCTCTTCAGCGTCGTCTGAGAGAAATTCTCGGACCAGAAACTAATTTACAAAATACGTCTCTTTCGCTTTGCGTGAAGCACGCTTGAAAACACAACAAACTGATAAAACAATTCCATTCCGTACATTCGACAAAGGGATATTTGATAAACTTATGTAATAATATAAGGTTTCATGTGTACAGTTACAATATGAATTCAAAATCTTTCGCGTATTGTAAACGATATTAATTAACTTTCGCGGGGTATACAGTATCTTAGAAAATTATTTATTTTCATTACATTTGAATCAAATAAATATGAATGAAGCCATTGAAGATTATGTTTTTAACAAACGAACGTTATATAAATATCAAAAAGGTATATGTAAGAATTCCGCTACGTGAAAATTTCAAGAGGCTGAAGGAACCGTGTTTATGTGTAAACAAATAATACATTAGTGTTGATGTTTGTAGCGTTAACTATGTGGTTAGACATAATTTAAAGTTATATTTAACTTTGTTTAAACCGTTTGTGTGTTGTTTTTACGTCAACCTGTTTCTAACTTCTAAATACCAACGTGATTTCATCAGGACCACAATTTCGTAAAAGGAAAAGGCGTTGAATTGTACTTATTAATAATATTGGCCTAGGATTGGATAATTTGGAAAGTCTAGAAATCAAAAAAATCACTCAACATTAATATAATTTAATTAATAATTTAGTTAAACCTTACAAACAACCCGATATTTAATCTATTCTCTATTTCAATGCCCCCCTGTCAATCACCTCTCCGCTCTTATCAATACTCCACCTACACTCCGTAATGAATGTTGTTTAAATTTTATGTAATAGTTCAGTGCTACGCTAGTCCTGACGAAGATACGTGAGTATCGAAAGTTGAAAATATTAATAAAATACAACAAATAATTCTGCTTTATTTTTGAGTATGTCGTTGTGAATGCTTCACTAATAATTATTATATTATTAACCGAGTTACCAATACCATCATTTTTCTAGAATGAATATTTCTATGGGCAGGGGGAAATATTCACATGCCCAAGTTATTTTTTCAATAGCTTGTCTTGTTGTATACAAGTATGTTTACACTAGTATCCGGCTGAAGATCAGTTTTTGGCTGAAGCCGAAGCCGATTATTCGCCTCTGCCATAATCTTCGGCCGAAGCCGAAGGTTCAATCTTACTTGGAAATCTTGGAACACCGACTAGAAAGTATACATAAAAATGGAAATTCTACACTGTTACTTAGTTTTCTGCGTTGTGGTGTTGATTATAATTTTAAATATATCCATTAAATAAATAAATTGCAGTTTTCCAGAAATGATAAACTGAATTTTATTTCATTCGTAATAGTTCGTGCGTTTTCGGCACTTTTCGGCGGCTAAATACAAAACTTCGGCTTCGGCCAAACCTTCGTCAGATTTTAGCCGAAGCCAAATGTGCAACCGAAAGTGTATTTTTTGACCGAAGGTGGCCGAAAGCAAAGCTTCGGTCGGAATTTAGTTTACACCTGTTCCAAAACACATAAGTCAAATAATATTACTATAGATAATACACATCACTCTTCACCACACAAAATGAATTGTTACAGAAATAGGTGAGAATAAATAAGTCCGGCTTATGTAATTGTTTTCACTGGCCAAAGATTTAATATGACGCAAAATTCACATTCAGAATCTGAATCGTAATCCGGACTGTATGTAAACCATTCATGTTAAATTGGTTTAAAATATTCAATTCAGTTTTGCCTCCGGCGGTCCACAACCCTCAGCACATCACTCTATTCTCACACTGTTCTGTTTGCACACAACCCCAAAGCTTTTACTGTAATTATTATCAACCCTCAACTTTTTGTGTTTTTTAAGCAGTCCTTCACTTTGGTTGCAATTATTTTAGACGCTTATTGAATTCAGTTTGATTTTTTTTTAGAGATTCTATTGTACATCACATTCTCAATATTTTTAATAATAAAGTAAAATAAAGTCGATAGTTATAAAAGCGCGTAATGTTAATTATATTTTATTGAGATTACTTATTTCATGAATGTATTCCCATAGACATACATTCAAATTGTGATTGAAATAATTTTTATGTATATAACGTTTATGTAAACGCCTTTGATCGCTAGTTTACAGGTTTCCCATTAATAATATGTACACATAATAATTAATAATATGATACATGAACTGCGCTAACTTGTTAACTTTGCTGTCGTTAGATTTCGGCTGGCTGGAGCGTGCACTGGTGGTTTTAGGACTGCTTCACTAGTCGAAGCACCGTAGGTAATGAGAATCACGCCTTCGTTCCGTCTTAATAATAATATCGGATAATTTGTATAGCGCCATTTTAGTAAAAACTTTCACCTCAAGGGTGCTTTAATTCCGGCAATAGGCGGCAATAATCACGCACACACATGCACATTATCATCAACCAGAAAATCCAGTGGTGTCAAACGAAGTAATAAGGCGCGTAAACATATAATATTAAATTTGTTATCTTAGTTTTATTAACCACTTAATTGAGTCTAAATACATCTACCGGTTTCGAAAAATACAATTTTCTTCTTCACGATGTCATAACTAACTAAAAACATATATTATTGTTTCTTTACCAGAATCTATTTTTAAAAAAACAATTATTTAAAAAATAAATTTAGTACCTGATTCAAATTGTTACTTAATACAAATTTAGTCGAATAATGTTTAGGAAAAAAATTTAGAATGGGACTCGTAGTTAAATTTAGTTGGTTGTTTATAAATTTTTTGATTAGTTTTACACGCTTTATTTATCTCCAACGATTCCAAATTATTTAGTTTGTGACCAACACCATTTATATGCAAAATTGACAATCCCAATTTTTTATCAAAACCATGACCATTTTCTATCAAATGATTAGAAAATTCTGGAAACCCACTATTGTTCAAACATCTCAAAAGCTCCCTTACTCTTATATTAAAATTTCTACTCGTTTTACCAATATAAAATGCAGCACATTCCTTGCAACTGAGTTTATAAACACCAGAATTGTTAAATTTATCATCTTTGTCTTTAGAATTTATGAGTAAATTTCCTATATTATTATTTGTATAAAATGCTGGTCTGATGTTTCGTGGTAGGTGTATATATATTTGATTCGAAAAGTTATTTATGTGTAAAATCCTACGCCAATTATCATTATTATCATGTTTTATCTGTGATTTATATAAAAATTGATTATTATATTCTTTTAATTTATTTTTTAAAATAGTGTCTATCAAACTAGTTATTAATTTAAACCACAAAGTTAATATTGCTAATTTTAAAAGTAATTAAAGTTGGTTAAATTGATTTTTATTACGTTATGTTACTATTATTACATTTTGTAATATTATACTTTTCATTACAGCCTACAGCCATACGTACTTTGCAATATTGTACATTCGGCACATCGTTCACATTCAATTGAACTGTAATGTCAGATACATAACGCTAAGGGTTTAGAAAAGAAATTCTACATTGCCTTTGAAATATGATGAACAAATAATGTTTCGACATAAGTAAATCGAGCGTTTAAATGACTCAAAAATAATTTTTATATATTTTTTAAAGAAAATGACAGTTTGAAGTTTTTATCATCCAATGTCATGTATCTTTTTATATGTATATATACCACACTGTACATATTTATAATATGTTAAATCTTCAATCATTCACATCTATAACACTACAATACTTAATTAAAATGGCTAAAATACCTCATTTTAAATCATATACGGTTTAGATGTTTATAAAAAAAGATTTATATTAAATACTAATTAAATGTTTTAATTATAAAGATACACATATAAAATCAATATTGTTTTTGCGCTACCGGGATTCGAACCTGGATCTCTTTTTCCAATCCGGGGTAGGTGCATTACCAAAAATGCTACAGCACTAGTATCTTTGACGACATATCTATATTATATTAGGTGGTTTAGTCATACTTAGAAGAGAATAGTAAGAAAGATATAATAACGCAAGAGTTGGATGGCTTCAGAAATAGAGGACGTCCGCGGAAGACTTGGCACGACCAGGTAAACTAGATAATGGAGGTTCTGTTAGAAGCCTCAACAACGAGAAGATGTATGAATGTGAATGAGATGAAAATTGGGTCAGGACAGAGGAGTGTGGCGCTCTATCATGTCTGCCTACTCCCGCGGTACACGAGGTGATGGTAAATTAGTTATTCAAATATTTATTAACAATGTTGATTTATCAATCGTGGTTAAAACAAAGTTAATTATTTGTTTGCATAAATTTTGTCTAACCATGACTTGATGAAAATGTTTAATAAACTTCAGTGTCTCAGATATTTGCCGTATTATTATACGTCCGTCTAATTTTAACACTTTTCCTCTACATCTAACCAAATCATTACGCCATGACGCTGCGAAACAGTGTGACGTGAGTGCCACATACTTTATTAAGAAATCTATAACTAGAAATGTGGATGCGGCGTGTTGCAAGAAAAAGTCTTTTTGTTTTTCTTAAAAATCTCTAAAATACCTTAAAACATTTTTTTTTACGATAGTGCTGTCCAATAATCATTTTTATTTTATTTTATTTTTAGAGAAACAAGCAGTGTAACAATAATAATACTTACTTACTTAGGCAGACACAATTCTCGCCTCATCAACATTCATACAAGCTCGCCGATTGTTGAGACTTCTAGCAAAAACTCCAATACATGGAGTATATAGGCTTCTAACAGAACCATCCTCCATTATCTGGTTTACCTGGTCGTGCCAAGTCTTCCGCGGACGTCCTCTATTTATGGTGCCATCAACACTCGCATCATATATCTTTCTTGCCATTCTCTCCTCATTCATCCGTTCCATATGGCCAAACCACCCAAGTGATCCTTTCTTAATCTTACTCACTATACTAAGATCAGCTTTACATTCTTTCTTTATTTCTTCATTCTTTACTCTGTCATAATTAAATCTGCCACATATACACCTAAGTGATCTCATTTCCACTGTATTCAGTCTACTTTCGCTTCTCTTATGCCAGCTCCAGGCCTTACTTCCATAAATAACTAATAATAACATAATTTATAAAAATAACACCAGTGAAGTTTCGTAATGAAATAACTAGTACATAATAAATAAATAGTATGTATATATTAAAAAAAAAAAAAAAAACAAAAAAAGAAACACAATAGTGTTTTTAAATTGAACATACAAAGTGGAAAGGGTAAGGAAGGGACGGAAATGGGATGCCATATATACAATTTATGTTAATAGTTATTGAAAAGTTGGCGTAGTTTAATTTTAAAGGGAAGCAATTTATCTTTGAAAATGTCTTAAAGTTATTAGAAGAATTTACGCCATTATATTTTGACGTAGAGCGGATCACAAAACAATTTTTGATGTAATTAGTTCGGCCAACATTTGGGTAAAAAGGATTATTTGATCGTGTTGGGTGTGTGGGACAGTTTAAAGTTATTTGTTCTAATAAATAGGCGAGTCAACTAAGTTATTAAAAATTTTATAGAGATAGGATAAATCTTGTGTTTCTTCTATTTAAGAGGGGGGGATTTTATGGAACCGCTCACTTTCTGAATGAGATTTAATGTCATCATACTGTTTTCATCAACATTTAGAGTTAATAACAGCACAATATCGGCAAATTTATAGGTCAGTATTTAGCCTAAATTTCACGAGAATCATTAGTATTCCAAAATTTTTTGATAAATTCGAGGTATTCTGAAATATGTGGTTGAGTTAGGCTTATCTCAATTTGACAACCATGGTATAGTTATTATTAAATAATAAAGTATTATAGATGTCTCATAGAGACGATACTATCATTTTTTATATGTGAAGTATTGAAGTCATGAGTATTACAGGTCTTACGACCCGTCCTCGGCTGTTTGTTTATCGTGCCTGGTTTATCGGCGTAGACTAGCGACATCACATATCCCCACAGAAAATAATCCAATAGTATTAAATCACACGATTTTGGAGGCTAATTAACAGGTCGAATATTTCCTTCAATGAATTTGCAAGAATTGTTCTGGCGTAAGTCTATTCATGGTGAAATGGAAAACTAAACTGAGTCCAAATCAGCTGTCAGCTGACAGATTGGCTGTCACTAGAAAAACTGTTGCCAATTCGAAAAATAGACCTCTAAGAAAATCAGCCTTTATAAATTATTTAAATATTATTACGTGTTCGCTTGTAATTTATGTTTTAAAATTTCCAGCCAATCAGGGCAGAGTGCTAACATTCATTCATGAGTACTTCATGCTAGTAACATGTTATGTGCTATTTCCTTCATTTGATTCATGAATTGGAAATAAGCTGTCTATCACTTTCACTGGAAGATCCATTGTGGGCCAGTCGTGTACATGAGTGGTTCATACAATATTCAGGTTTCGCCCTCACGGCACGGCAGTACTGAGTTTTGTGGGAAGATACCGACACATTCTTCTTTAGTACAGTTCGTAGGTACTTACATATTCCATTTCTTTACATCCCTACTTCGAATTCAGTTTCAGACGCTTTTAAGGTTCACTTCCAAGTCTCGGAAATTTGGCACCAAAGGCGGGTATGTATCAATTGACCAGTGCTCTTCGTACAAACTATAATGTGGTCGAGCCTCGCGTCCCAGGAGGCCACCTTAATTTATAGCACAAGCGCGTAGTTTATTTTTAAAATTGTAAGATTATTGATGAAGAATCGAATTTCGATCTACAAGACGAAATTAATATTCCAAAAATAAAATATACCGCAACCCAAAATCACTATATTTATGAATTGTCCCAAGAACATGAAACTATATATTGAAACTTCGATTCGTAATACGGGTAGAGCCAGTGTTGGTACACTCACCCAAACATATTGACTCATACCTATATTAATTATTGCTACAAAGTGATACAAAAATTAAGTCCATTTTAAAATTTTTCTTCATGTACACCTTTTATATAGGAATAAATGTAATTCTAATTAATTGAACAATTGCTTGTAAACTATGCCCGTCTCGACATAGAATTTCTCTAGTGAGACGGGCACAGTCCAAACAGATTTTTACATACTATTATATAGTTACTAATAAAATAATTTTTTTAACGATCTTCCTAATACAATTAGAACCATTACAGACTACTATCAATTTGTATCTGAAGTAAAAAAATTATATACACAGACTAACTGAAACATAAATTAGCTCGTATATACTCCTCTATACCAGAGTCCTACGTGAGTATTTATTTCTTCTCTATGTGAATAGAGAAGAAATAAATGTTAAATGAAATATATATATATAATACAATACATATATTTTTTAATATTAAAATAAAAAAAATGTTTCGCATATTGCGTGTACGCGTCGCTATTTAAAAAAAACAATAGACAGCGAATGGCATTAATGAGCATGTTCAACATTAATCCTATAAAGTACTCTTAGACCTAATGGGTTATAAGACTGCAGACGGTTCATGCACATAAACACGTTGTCTTTAATGTTCATTAAATATTATTGTTGTAATTTCTGCGAGGATCGAAGATTGTAGGTAATTAAAACTCGAAGTTTTATAGAGTTCATAAAAAATTAATCACTCTTTAAATACTTTTCACAACACTTTTTTCTGAATAATTAACATTTAAAAATAAAAAAATTACTTTTCGTAAGTTACTTGCCAATCATTCGCTTGTAGTGAATTGTGAACGTTCACCCGGCATGTATCTTCGTGTCAGATAGTTACGTAATTCACCCGCGAGTCTCTGGTACTTGGGTAATCGCCGTTATCGTGCCAAGGTTAGACCCTTTTTTTTATAAATATAATAGTGTTCGCTAAGCGAACAATCACTAGAAGACGACCCTTGTCCATAATTTTTGAAAAGTTTAAAACGCAGCTTAAGTGCTAGTATATAATAATATATTTTCCTTTGACATTTTAGCACTCTTTGTATCGATGTAAAACCGTTCAGAATACTTTCGGGAAATATGGTTTAATATTATATTCAGTTTTATATTTAATATCTAAACGAAGTTATTTGTAAAACATGAGTATTTAATGTATTATATCAATTCAATAAATAACAATGAATCAGGTAGAAAGATATACAGAAAAAAATCTACTTGTCGAAAAAATATTTGGTTGCTACTGAGATCTTTAAGATTCTATCCTAGTTAACCAATTTCGCTTTATCAAGCAATTACGTTTTCGACAAATTTTGAACTTATCTTCTGCAGTTCTTTATAATTGATACATCTATTATTCAATTTTTGAAATGGTCTAAGTTCGAATTCCGGTAGCAACCAAATATTTTTTCAAACAATTAATATATATCTCATAGAGACGAAGCTATTTTTAAAAATATTTAATGGAAAATATATGGAAGTATGGTTAATTACAGGGCTTACGACCTGTCTTCGGCTGGCTTAAGTGATAACTTTATATAAATATAACGTTCGCCATTCTCACCTATTAATCTTTATATCTATGAGCCGTACTTCTGTACTTGCATGTATTTTCCATTAAATATTTAAAAAAATAGCTTCGTCTCTATGAGATATATATAATTTATTTAATAACAGTGCCTTTGTAGGTGAGAATCCAGTAATTGTGCGTTTTTGGACATATTCAAATATTTTTTCAATTAATAGATACTTTATGTATATCTTTCTAATCATTTATTTAAATTGCAACTTCATAACAAACATGTGTTTTCATTAAAATCAATAAGTGTCCAATTTAAAAATATTTCTTTTCCGAGTGTTGAAATTTATTTTTAGTTGGTTATCAACTTTATCCCAGTAGCAAAGGATACACGCTTAGTATTTAAACATTATGGTGTGAAACATATTTAATTCTCCAGCTTGCATTCATCGAGGCCAATGAACTATATATTTTTCTCACACTCAAATATGCATCAGAGTGTTGTAAATTTATTTTATAACTTTGGATACCTTCCCACAGTAGGTTTTGTCTCTTTATATTTTGTAAGCCAATTAAACTGTTCATTGTTGATAGTGTAGTATCTAAAGTAATCGTCACAACAACATGATTTTTTCAAGTAAATTCTCCAGAGTATGAATTCATTATAACTTACTCCTTTCCTTCTATTGTGCTTTACTTGACCATACATTGTACATACTTGCGTCGTGTAATCACCAAATGTTCAGGCTTAATCATTTTTTGTGTCCATTTTTATTTAGACTTGATGTTTGGTTGAAATCTTTTATTTTAATATACATTTACAAATTTTATACTTTTGGACTAAAATATTTAAATATGTGGAAAAAACATTTTAAGTTAATACTGGCGATTGATACTAGACCTTTACATGTAGTTGCACGATCGTTTGGTCACGAAGTCCATTATTCTTTAAAAACTTTGTGAAATATTAGTGTTAACCTTGTAAATTAGCTATCAGTATTTAATTACATGATAAAATTACTTACATTTTTGTTAATCAACAAAACAATTAATAATTATATATTTCTACGATTTAAATCACATGGTCGTAACATATTTTTCTTGACCATGCTGCGGACTACCTTGTCATACCTTGAACGGAAATGAAAATGTCTAATGTTTTGATTGTTTTTATTTTAATTATTAGTCTGTTGTTTTTTTAAAATTATTAATCTAATTGTTATTCAGTCCTCTATTTAAAATGTCCATCATACTATCCGTGAGAAATTATTGTGTGATACATTTTTATATTTTTTTTAAACAACGATTAACGTCTTTGAAAAATCTCGTCGCTTATGAAAGGACTCTACGCAATGCTCACAATAAATGAATACCCATAAAAATACATTGAATCCCTGAGAATATTACATCACATTCACATTTATAATTTTTTTTAGTGGCGTAGGTAATGACTTGAAAATAAAAGTAATGAGAATTTTAATTACGAAATTCGGATTGAACTGTTTAACTTTGTTAATTAACACAATTTTCGAACTTTGAGCGAGCTATTAACATTAGCACACTCGCGAGTGACATTAGTTGAAAAACTGCTTCCTGACAGTTTGGTGTTTGAAATCCGAGAATTCTGGTTCAGAGAATACCGAACTGTAGTTCTGCGGAACAGGCGGGGCATTGGGCTGGCCCTATCGATCCGCCCTTAGGGGGAAAACAGTCGATCGTGGCTGAACCATGGCAGATACGCGAATAGTAATAAGAAGCAGTCATTATTTCTAAATACACTTGCGTAGAACAAAGAACTGCGAAAAGTTTTATTTCTTTTTATATTTTTAGAAGAAGAAGAAAAGTTTATAGTTCTGGTTAGCATAAGGCGTTGTGCTTCGTGTTTATTGAATATCTATTCGTTTAACGTTGTGGTTGCTGACTTTTGGGCCAATCTTAAAACTGTCGGTGTTCCTGCTACTTTGTTTTTATGCTCTGAAATGGCAATATTCCTGACAGTTTGTACTCGTCATCCTTTTTTTGAGAACGGATTATTCTACGTCCATCTTAATTATTTTTTATATGTGAAGCCCGTCCTATTCATGAGGATCGATTCGATCGAAAGGATGAAAGGCAACGCCTTTAACCTCCGCGTCTGTTTAGTTTTCGTTACCGAGTGCAAAGCTAGACTATATTCTTTGATGTGATTTAAGTCTCAGTGTACGAGTATCTTCTTGTATTGATTGTGCCCTAGGGAGTCTGCAATATACGTACGTGGTAAATTTAAAAATCAATCTAAAAAGTTTATACCTTTTAGAAAATTCAGTTCTTTAATAAAAATTTGTATTAAAATTTAAACTATTGATAATGAAAACACACTTTGTTTATACCACTGTTTATTGATTATGTGTTGTTTAATTTGTTTAACTTTTTCTTATTTATAAAATTTCTAATTTATCTCTGCGACTTGTGTGTAAAATTACTAAACCCTTAACTAACCCTATACTTGAAACAATGTTTGTTTACAAAATATTTTTTTATTTTTATTTTAATATTAGAAAATATAATACATTTCAGAATATTTATTTTTTATATTACATACTTATTTATATTACATATATATACATTAAACATTACATTATTTATATTTTTTTAACTTTGTTTCATTAACCACTTATTGAGTTTAAATACATCTACCGGTTTCGAAAAATACCATTTTCATCTGCAAGATGTCAATACTAACTAAAAACATATGTTGTTGTTTCTTTACCAGAATCTATTTTTAAAAAACAATAATTATTTAAAAAATAAATTTATTATCTAGCTCAAATTGTTACATAATACAAATTTACTCGATTAATTTTTAGGAAAAAATTTTAGAATGGGACTCGTAGTTAAATTTAGTTTAATAATTTTTTGATTAGTTTTACACGCTTTATTTATCTCCAACGATTCCAAATTATTTAATTTACGACCAACACTTTAAAAACAAAAATAATGAATTTTAACCACAATCTTAATTTTGCTAATTTTAAAAGGTTGTATATATATATTTCATTTAATATTTATATCTTTATGAGAGTAGGATTCGTGTATAGAGAAGCAGTATGTACGAGATAATTTATGTTACAGTTAGTCTGCGTATATATTTTTTTACTTCAGATTCAAATTGATTAGTAGTCTGTAATTGTCATGGGAAGGTTGTTAAAGAATTTGTCTTGATAAATATAGTGATTTTGGGTTGCGGTATTTTAGTTTTGGAATATCAATTTGGTCTCTAAATCTTGTAGATCAGAATTCGCTTCTAAAATTTAATTGATTATTACTTTTGAAAATTTGGATTATTGAATTTTTTTGTATGTCTATTCTTTTTGGTACTTTGTAATCTGTGAAAAGTTGTATACTTGGATTCTTTTTTTTTTTAGAATAATTTTTATTATCATTTTTTGAGTGATTTCTAATTGTGACATTGAAATTTTATATGCTCCTCCCCATCCGATAATACTGTATAGCAAAATGACTGTACAAACGCGTAATATATTATTTTCAGATTTGTAAGTGATAAAATGTTTGAGTCTTAAAAATATGTAGGCAGCTTTTCTTATTTTATTTGTAAAATTAGTAATATGTTCTTTCCATTTTAGTTCGTTATCTATTATGATTCCTAGGTACTTGATACAGTCATTTTCTTCAATTCATGAACATTGGTCACAAGGGTCTTGGTCGCAAGAGATTGAAAAATCATCTTCACCTTCATTTCTTATCATCGCCCACCACTTATATTTACAGTTTTATTATGTCTATACGTGCAATTTTAATTTTAGTGTATACATTGTGTCCTGAAGAAGAGACCATCGGTCCCGGAACATGTTGAGTAATCATTAAAGAGTAGAATATAAACAAAGTATGTTTTCATTATTAATATATAATGTTGCCAAGAAATAAATTTACATTTATTGAAGAAGTAATATTTAAACGTATGCACAATTGTATTGTGATAGTTTTTTTTTTTTTGCTAGAACCGTTACCAAACAGGCGATATGTTTTTTTTCTTACGGCGGTCTTACATGATTGTGTTATTTGTATTGGAACCGTACGGAAGGCGTTCCCGTCGTCACGCGGAAGGATTATGTGTTATTTCACGACGAGTTCTTTTTGTATTAGTCACAATGTCCTCCCGGTGTCTCACCTGCGTACGGCTGTTTTTGTCATCAAGTTTAGTCCTTCTACCGACCTGGCTCGCAAGCCTTCATTATCTTGGTTACGTGGGGCTGTTTAAACGAAGTTCAGTAATTAAATATCTCTCTTTCACATCTTATTCTCATAAATAATCGCGCAATGATGAAATGTTTAGTATCATTTTTATTATTTAACATTTCCCGTGACATTTCTAGAGAGAACTTTTTCGAATCTATTCCAATCTCGAGTATTTTAACAGCCGTCAGTTTTGTAGTTTGAATCGAAAACAGAATTTAAATCATGTTTAACAATATTTGAATATATCCAAGAACTGGATTTAAGCGGGGGTAGGCTGAGAGGATATAGCGCCACACTCCTCTGTCCTGACACACAATTCTCGCCTCATCCACATTCATACATCTTCTAATACAAGGTCTCCGATTGTTGAGGCTTCTAACAGAACCATTCTCATTACCGACAAAGGCAATGTTATTAAACAAATATCAGATATCTCATAGAGATGAAGCTATTTTTTTAAATTATATTTTGATGGAAAATATATGGAAGTATGGGGTAATTACTGGTCTTACGAGCTGTCTTCGGCTGGCTTAAGAGATCACTTTATATATATATATATATATATATATATATATATATATATAAAGACCAAGAATATGGACCAAATTTTATAATTCATTTTTCTCTTTTTTTTTTAAAACAGCATATATATGAGAATTAGTGAACGTATATAGATCGCGATGGTGTAGTGGTACTCGAAGCGAGTTCACATACTAACATATATACAACTTGAATAAAAAATTGATAAATATGGAGATTGAGGGGTGAGAATTGTATATATATATATATGTATACATAAAGTGATCACTTAAGCCAGCCGAAGACATGTCGTAAGCCCTGTAATCACTTCATACTTCCATATATTTTCCATTAAAATATAATAAAAAATAGCTTTGTCTATATCTTATATTTGTTTAAATCTAAATGTTTAGTTCTTCATCACTTATTGATTATTATATTGATATAAAAAAACATAGATTCATCTTAAATGTTTGCCAACGGATTATTAATCTGTCCTGACTTGTTATCATGCATGTTCATCGATCGTTGAGGTGTCTGAAAGGCCTATCTTTCAGTATCTCGTTTAACGAGTTATGCCAATTATTCAGCGGATGGCCTCTATTTCTGGTGCACATCAACACTCATGCTGTTTTGCCATTCTCTCTCCATTCATTCGTTCGACATGACCAAACCGTTTAAGTGACCCATTGACCTCTGTTAATTCTATGCTCTATCATAAACGCCTGAGTAATCTTATTTCCACGGTATTCGGTATACTTTCGTTTCGTTCGTTCGATCGTATCAGCCAAGGGATGACATCTGTTCGCCACCACTCGATGAACTGGTCGTTGTTGGTAGAGTGTTCTTCCACTGTACTCTACAGTGGAACCCCGATTTTACATGCCCGGAATTCACGTTTTCCCTCTATTTGCGTGTTATTTCTGCAGTCCCCTATTTTACGTTTGTCTTTCCCGCGATTTACGTTAAAAGTGGATTGAAATTCGTACGGCCAGTTCGTTATTCGCCTTTGAATAACTTTTGTAGATTTACTTAGACGTTGACTCCAACGTAATAACACGGGAATTGATGAAATAGTGGACGAATAATATATATATATATATATATATATATATATATATATATATATATATATATATATATATATATATATATATATATATATATAATAATAAAATAAACGAAAACTTGACAAAAGAAGAACTTTTCAATGAGGAACTAGTGTCTGCTCATCCCATAAACCCAGTTCCTACAAAGGACGATGCCATGAGGCATATTGCAGGCCTCAAAGGATATTTTACTAGTATTAGCAATGTACTACCAGAAACCTTTAATTTAATTTATAATATTGAAATAACTATTTAAAAAAAAACATTGTTTGCATTTTTCAATATCAATCTCTTTTTCAAATCTGTTTTTTTGTTGGTCCCTTTAAAAAATTTATAATAGGGGTAACGACAAAATTATATTCGTTGCCGACGGTATATAGAGATGTAAACCTTAGGTATTATCCTTATTGTCATCATGTGTATTATAAAAATAATACTCACATTGATTTACTACGAGCAGTAGCATAATAATCTTTTCGTTCCTATGAAACATATACTTCCCAAATACACATTCCGAACATTCTTCATTTACTAATATTTCGCTCCACCATACCACCACTATCAATTTACTAACATTTTTATAATGTCTCTTTCGTATTTTTTTAAATTCTTATATTGTCGCGATTGTAGCGGAATGAAATTCTTTATTCTGCGGTAACAAATTAAATTAAATTTGTACTCTGAGTAATTAGGCCAAGCGAGAGTAGTGACGCAGACAAAAACCACGTAATCCCGGTCTAACCACATCTGTTTGTGATCGTTTATTTATTGTTTAATGTGATTGACAAAGAATGTAATACAGCAGTTGTATACGCTGAATCCATCATTCGCTTTTCAATTCGGTTTGGTCATGAAGTGCGGAAAGGGACATTCGAACGGCTCCGTTTCATTTCTTATTCTCTTGCTTTTTCTTCGTAGGTAGGCGCTCGGCGTCGGTATTTCATTACAATAGTTGACATTCTCGGGTAAAACGTAGTGCCGTCAGGAACCGACATTTCAAAAGGGAACGTTCGCTCTTACGTGTTCAATGCATATACAACAAATGTTAAATATTAATATTGTGCGGCAGAAATCATTATATTTCTGTTATTTTCTATTTCACTACTCAAAATTTATTTCAATACGGAAACAAGTCAAAAGAATTATTATCACGAACACATTCTTATTGTGATGTTGTAATTATTCAGAACAGATGGTGTGTGATATTTTTAATACTAATTAATGTAATTACTAATTACTATGTAAAGTAATGTAATTACTAATACTAATTAACATGTAAAATCAATACCGGGATTCGAACCTGGATCTCTTTCCAAACCGGTTAAGGTGCGTTATCCAACGACACTACTTTTAACTACAAAAAATCGGTGGTCTACAAATTAATTTGCAATGATTGTAATTTTTATATAGGTAAAACTTGCAGAAATTTTGATATTAGAATTAAAGAGCATTTGAGATGCCTAAATAACAATAACTATTCAGAATTTTCCAATCGTCTTTTGGAAACAAACCATTCTTTTGATATTAACACGGGTTTAGAAATTATACATACAAATACTAGGGGTTTACAGTTAGATAAATTTGAAATTTTAGAAAGAAGAAAAAGTATTAATAGCAAGCTAAATATTATAAATAACCAAATCCTCTTTACATTTTAAATTTGTTTTCATATTAGTTCGTACTTATTCACTATTTTATAGTTTTGTTTTTATCTAATGTATTTTTTAATTTCAGTATACATTGTTTCCTGAAGAAGATACTATAGATATCGAAACATACAGAATATTAATAAATAGTGGTTTAAACAAAGTATTTTGTCTAATTATTAATACTGTTAGTTTGGGATCTGAATTACTTACATTAAGTTTGCAGTCAGGGAGACAGTTGGGAAAGTACCCGTATTGTATCAGGAAAAATAATCGTTTAAAAACTACAAATCCTCGATTGTTCTACATTAAAACAAATTTCTTTCGAAGTTGCAGTTTTATCCGTCCAATTGTGCCAAAGCTAGCGCCGTCGCCCATCCGATGTGGAAAACAGGAAAGTTAGCATACTGCACGTCACTCTTGTATTGCCAAAAACGAGTTCCGCCGTTACATTCTTAAATAATACAGTCTTATATGCTCGGGCGTTATTTGTAGTCTGGACGGGAAGAACAACTCCACGCATACACACATCGAATCACGTATTTGACGAACGTGTTCTCGTTTTGTTTCCGACAGTCGGACATTTGATTACCTATCGATTGCAAATCTCAATTACAAATATTACAATAATCAATTTTGTCGAAAAATATTGTTTTTGCGTCACCGGGATTCGAAACTGGATCTCTATTTCCACTCCAGGGAAGTACACTACCGATTGTGTTATAACGCCAGTATTTTTCATGACAAATTTTCGCACCTATATGTTACATTTTTCAAATTAATACACCTGTCGTTCCATTATTTGAAAGCCATCTACATTATTTTTAGAGAATCTCAAATACCTTTGAGTATACCGACTGCAGACGCCAGAATTATCAATTCATTTTTATTAAATTTTGGACACATTGATACAACATAAATTATTAAGGAGAACACATTCTTATTGTGAAGTTGTAATTATTCAGAACAGACGGTCTGTGATATTTTAAATACTAAATTGATGTATTAGTTATAAATATAAATATTAATTATATTTATAATTAAATTACATATAAATAATTACATTGATTTAGTATTTTTTATTTATTATCTTAGTTTTATTAACCATAATTGAGTTTAAAAAACATCTACCGGTTTCGGAAAACACTTTTCCTTCTTGAGGATGTCATAACTAACTAAAAAAAAATATGAATCTTAACCACCAAGTTAATATTGCTAATTTTAAAAGCATTAATTTAGTATTTAAAATATCACATACCGTCTGTTCTGAATAATTACAACTTCACAATAAGAATGTGTTTTCTTTAATAATATTACAATAACAAACCAAGATATGTCAGCTTCTGACAGATGATGTAAAACCACGTTAGATCTTTGTTATACACTTTTATTATTATTAAATTTCATCAATGCTATTTAAAAAATTGTAAATATTATTATTAAACTTGTTAAAATTTTACTAGTTAAGTCATAATTCATAACATTGTTCAAAACAATGTTGATGCACATATCTGTGATCGTGAATCGCGTATTACGATTATTTTATATAGTGGTTGAATTGTGTAAGTCATTCTCTTGATGACTGTTTATATAACTTTTTATAATTATGTCGAATGAGACGTATACGAATGTCGCGACGTCTACTACGATGTTAAAGGTTTATTTTTAGCTCTTTTAAATCACAATATAATAATAAAGTATAATAAGAAGTATTCCAACATACAAAAATTAAATAATCAAGAAATAACGTAATCTGCGATAAATATTTTATTTATAAACAAGACACAAATATACTACCGTAACTTTTGTGGATTCATGCAATATTATTTAGACTCATATTTATCATTAAGAGTGTGAAAATGCGGACAGTAAAATCTATCATGCTCGCTAATTATTATTTAAATATAAGTTTTAAAAAAAATCACATGCCATTAATGTTTACCAAATAGTATTCGTCCCAGCTAGACTTTGTCTGAAAACAGTCCTCGCCTGTCACCTATGAATCCGCTGTTGGACTAGGGGTGCTCAGAATGTAGAATTTGTAATTTTCTGCCGAATCAGCCTCCGGAGTATAATTATTTCTTAACTATGTTGCAAAATTTCTCACCTTCACTTATATATAATGAAACACTGTTCGGGTGTATTTTTCATGTTGCCCAGATGTTCTTAATTGTTCTAGTTAAGTGTGTCACAAGATTCAACTTGACCTCTTAAAGTATTTTCACAATAATCGTTATCCTTTGAATCGTATTATTAGATTTTCGACACATTTTAAATGTTTTTCATATCTGTATATATTTACGTATTGTTGAATGTGAAATAATTATTCACAAATCATTGTTGAATGATATAAATGTAACAATTTATTATAATGCAATTTTATTTCATTAGCGTGTTTTATAATAAATAATAATTGATAAATGCCACTATATGTATTTATTTTACTTTAATGTATTTATAATGTTCAAGCATTTAAGCAAATGTGTTGAATTATATGTGTGTCAGGGTGTTAACGTTCTATCTATTAGAATCTAGTCTGATATTGCGTATGAATAAATCCCACCAGACTGCAGCCAATCGGTTATTCATAATGAAAATACTTCCGGAGAAATTGCTCCATAGCATACGTGAATATCCACCACACCTACCCAGGAGCCTGTAATTGTCAGATCACACCGTTTATCTTTATCGGATTAAATGAAACGTTTACTTTATAACGCGTCAATGGTATTCGCAGGCTGTTTCATCATTTGATATATCTGATGTTCGCAGACCGACCGGCACATAATCGAGCAGTACCAAGTGCTTGCTTTTTTGTTGATGTAGTTAAGTCAGGAACGGGTCATATAAAAACGCTCCGTTTCTTATTAAACAACAGGGACGTTGACGTCACGGATGTGTGGTCCGAGAGACGCTGCGCGCTATTTCGAGAAATAAATAGAAGTCGTGCGATACAAATCACTGATGCTGATACATTTCATGAAACTTAGTATTTTATCATTGTAGCATTTTACTGTTTAAAATAATAATTATTTTCAATTCGTCTTATTATTATCCTTCAGATAATCCTGATGATGATCGGTAATGAAATGTCCACACTTTGTACTGTCAAATACCGTTAGTTATAAATACCCATTTATTATCACGCTGCATGATTAATGTATTATGGTGAATAAAATTTTACCTCAGTGATTTTAACGACAGAAAATATTCATATAATTTCCTAATAGAGCTATTTTTCATAATCAAATTCAGATAAATAATTTTATTTTTTGAACGTTTATTGGATTTCTTATAAATGCAGTGCTGGAAATGAATTTTATATTTTAAATCGGTATAAATAGCGATAGTTTACTAATTTTTTTTAGTTTGCACAAGAAATCTTCGACACAATAAACACAGCTTCCTTCACTGTTTAAGCACGTGTCTCGGGAATTTATCATTGAAGCAAATTGACGAAAGTCGATTACTTTCTGCTGCGTATTATTATTTAATGCTTTTATACAGAATAGTTGATAGCAAGTTGAACACTTATGTTGATTTGTCCGAGTCGATAACTTTCCGATACCTATTCGAAGCACTTGATTGTTGGCATTGTTTCAAGTTAATGCATTAAAAACAAACTTTTATACCAGTTCACCAATCCAAAAGACTTCAGTCTCGAGAAAGAATTTAGTTTTCTCGATATATTTTTCAGTTCTATGCTTAAATATAAGTGTATTGTTTTTGATCCTATTCTGATAGGTACGGTAAAATTATATAGCGAATAAAATCTTAATTTTTCAATAAAACGCATAATATCTTCGGAAAATGCCAATATGTTTATTTGAACATAAAGTTGCATTTACGTATAATATTTCGAAATTTGAAAATAATACTGACATTTGTTTGTCAGCTCTTTTTTCAATCTGTCAGTATTCAATTGTCTTGTTTCATAATTCTTCATCCATATTTCAAAAGATGTATCTCGTTTTTTGTTAATATTGAGTTACGGTTTTGGTTAGGTTAGGTTAGAAAACTTTGATGCAACCACTTTTATTTCAATGTGTCGTTCTTACAAATAACAGTAATAAGTTTACACATTACACTGTTTTTAAATCAAAAAATATCTGTGGAAATCGAAGATTTTCAACGCTGAAAATTCCACAGAACTTGTTAAAATCAACAAATTCGAGATACACTTTGAAAGATGGACGACGAATTGTGGTCAATAGTTGTATACTTTTAATTTATTGCAAAAGAGTCGCGATTGCTCTATTTTTATTCTAGCCGGACTTACGTGTTAGTTATGAGATATGTTTGCATAGTGTTGATGATTTAAGAATTCGAATTTATTTAGAGAAAATCTTTTAGGTGTTAGGTTTTGTTAAAAATTCTTTGATCAATCATTGTTTTTTATTTTATGTTAAATAACAATTGTATTGTCGTCGATGTAATATTTACACCGAGAACGCTGATTGCAGCGGATGATTAGTTCGGATGTCTAATATACAATATTAGACAAAATTAATACTATGTGAGAATCAATTGTCTTTAAAAACGAAATGTACTAAACCGCGTTAAGGTGAAACATGTGTGGTATGTGATTAGGTGTGTGCAGTCAGTAAATAAGCTGTCCTTAATTATATATTTTGAGAAATAAAGCGACATAATTTATTTTTTTGACAGGATGCTACTATATATTAAAACATGAATAATATGAAAATATTAACGCTGTATATGATATGTGTATAGTACATATTTGTACTGTTTCGCTAGAATGATCTGTATTGGTTACATGCCAAGTTTACAAGTAATTACGTGATTAATAAACGAATAAAGGTCCTTCGAATATCCTAGACAATAGTAACAACATGAATCTCAATGATTGATTGATGTGAGGTTGATACGAATATGCACGTGTGAATACTAAAATTATGTACATTTTTGGGTAGATATTGTGTGTGGCCCTCGCAGTTAATAATTGAAGATGTTGGTTGTTGCAGCGCTCGGTGCTGGCGCGTGCGCGATGGACGGCGCGCGCGCGCAGGAGCTGCTCCCGCTGCTGCAGGAGCGCTTGGCCGCGCTCACGGGCGGACGCGACCGGCGCGGCGGCGCTGTCGTCACGTTCCCCGCGTCGCCGCGGCGGGACCGCGCCAAGCCGGACGACTACCGCCGATTGCTCAACTACCTCATGGCGATACCCAAGTAAGTCCTCGCCACCACACCGTTCTCGCTTCCGTACTCTAAGATAGTGATGAGAAAAAATGCTACTCTTGACTCACTGGTGTGATTGATATTTGATAATATCAGTGATTGAAAACTGTGACTGTGATCACAGTTTCATTACTAATACGAATGCGCCGCACAATATCACAATACAAGAAATAAATAAAAAAACAATTTTTAGCGTATTTACTTATATTATTCAAACTTCATTTAAATTAAAAACATATAGCATATATGTATATCTAATTTACAATAATATCATCACACAAATAATGAAAACCCTTTAAAAATGTGTTAAATTTTCGGTTTAAATTATCAGCATTTCGGGGTCAAATGCGTAAAACTTTTTGGCAGAATCTACTAGATGGCGCTTATCACGATTTATAACGTCATTCCTTCATGAATATTTTCGTTTTATATGCACATGCGCGGAATCACGGTTTACAGCAAATACAAATAAATTTAAAAAATGAATCATCTATCACGATATTCAATCATTGATAGTGAATGTGACTCAAAGATATCAGTGATTGACTCACGGTTCGTGATTTTAAGCTCATTTGGCATCATAGTGCATACAAAAAAATACAGCGGATATACAATTTTTAACAAGACTACTTCTTCATGCGCCGCCTTCTGTAGAAGGTTGACCACCATGTTGATTTATCCTGTATACGATAACCGACATTTGCGACATTGAACCACTTTCTGAGGTTACACAACCAAGATAATCTATTTCTACCTACGCCACTGCATTATAAGTTGTAAAAGTTCATATTTTTCATTGCGGAGAATGTGTCCGAAGTATGTAGCTTTCTTTAATAGTTTTCTTGGCTTATTTATGCGTCTTAATAAAGGTGTTTTTTTTTTAGAATAATAGGACGAATAATATTATATATGGAGTTTCTAAATTCTCATATAACATCCCTTTTGCATGAACTACATTGGCTCCGTTTTCCTGAATGAGTTGTATTTAAATTTTGCTGATCGATGTACAAGGCGACGCATGGTGCTTTTGTGTCTTCAAGAGCCTTGCATCTCAGACAACTTGAATAGTAGACGTCAAACTCCTTCAGCCGCAAAGGTTGTGGAACCGACCAGCCGCCGGGCAAAAGCGTGCAACTCTTTGCCCTCCGTCATAAGTAACAGTGCGACCTTGAGGTGAATTTTTTTACGAAAGCGACATTATAAAAATTATCCCATGTTATTATTATTTGTTTAACATTACGATCATTTCTAGAATTTTCAAATTGTGTAACCCATAGTTTTCCATTTAAATTTAACCTAATTTTTCTCTCGATCTAGTTAAGGATACAGTGAACATCTTTTACATGTTATACGTATTAGAAAATTAAAATATCCATAATGAAAATGTCCTTAGGTTTTCACGGCCGTTTAGAATCGTCTGTGTTGAAGTTTCTGATCCTATTACAGAGTCCGTCATCAGGGCTTGTAATATATGTCACTGTTGGTGTTATGATTAAGTACTGGCTTGCAGTACCGTATCGAAAGCAGGGTGCGTCATCTTTAGGTACTGGCTTGCAATATCGTGTGTTGAGCGATTAGTGTTGTGCTATGTGTAAGTTCCATCTACTATCTGGTCACTATCAGTGTGGACTCTTCGGGTCCTGTGGCTTTGAAGCGCCAGATACCACGAGGTTTTTAATTAGGCTTTCGTCAAACACGAGTCCAGGTTACATCTGACAGGCAGTCTGGGTAACCCAACGTTTTGATGCACTCGACGCTGGTGCCGAATACAATGCTCCAGTTGTGCTAAGAACTCACACATTGGGATGATGTTGTCCAGCCGAATGCTACAATGTGATTTATAAGCGAGATAATACTCCCCTGGCTTCATGTGTTCGCCTTTATTGTTCTGACAAACGTTAGGTGCTTGTATGTGGTGGCGACGCTCAGGGAGTATTAGAAAGGCTCAACGCAGTACTCCATTACGAAGATGTCGTTTTGCGCCTGTCTAATAATACAGTAATTTTATTTTATTTATTTAGCTCAATGACTCAACTCATAAAAAAATATGGTACATATTATCTACTCGTACATGCGTTGACTATAATGAAACTATACGCAGCAGCCAAATACAATGTACATAAAAATGAATGTTACAACACATATCTATAGAAATTAAAATGAAACATACATAGTACTATAATTACATACATGAATTTAAATATAAATAAATAAATAAATATTTAGCACTAATATATGCTAACACGCTTTCACGAAAAAAGTGTATTGTAAAAGTTTTTTTTGTAGATTTGTAATGAATTGGAGAATATGTCTCATTTTCATTATACAATTTACATAAGCGTTAAATCGGATTAAAGAACGTAATATTGCTGTAGTAGGCATCTAGTCTGAATGTTTCATGCTTCTTAATTATCTGGTACTTGCAACTCTAATTCGATTGTTAAAGAGGGGAGGGATAAGGGCTGAGCCCTCTTGTCTCCGACATATGAAGTAATAACAATGGTGTAAGATTTTTTGGCGGACCCTATTCGGGGAATATGGTGAAATTGTTTTTTTTTTTTTTTAATATCAGGTAATTTTAACTTTGTGTATATATATAAAGTAGTAGCAAAAATGGAAGAATTTTTTTATATAATACATTTTTAGTTATTTTATATTTTGTTAATTCTTTTTTTGTTTGATTTTATTGAATTTTTTACAAATTTTATTTAATTGAGTCAGGAACAGGATAAAGAAGTGAGATGGTGCGAATATGATGGGGATCGGATGAGGGATCATACAGAGGGAGTTTATGGAAGGGTTCGGGATGGAAATAAATTTATGCAATAAATCGTGTAAGTGTCGTTTGAGTAGGGGTATGTTTGTATTGTGTTTCTAATAAACCAGGGTGAGTTTGTGATTTTTCTAAGGGTGTAGTTTTGTTTGGATTCTAAAATTTTGATACTTGAACCTCAGATGGGGCTCGCGTATGTGAATGTAGGGCGGATGATTGCTTTGTACAAGAGTAATTTGTTTTGTGGGGATAGTGAACTGTAAGAATTTAGGAGGGGGTATAGTCAGTTGTACATTTAATTTATTGAATCAGGTATACGTGATGTACAGATGAACTTGGAGGCACTAAAGAGATTCGGCACAGCATGAGTGTGATGACTTATGGACAATGAATGACATGTATGCTAACTGCGTTAATTTCCTGGCGAATACCTCCGAAGAACACCGAACCGGACAGATCTTGAACCGCAAGTTTATTATCTTAACAATATTTTAATATGTCCAAGAACATATAGTTACTGGATTTTCACCCACACTGTTATTAAAAAAATAATTAAATTCTCATTGTGACATATATGCTGTTTCAGGAAATGAATTATCAAATTTAATCCATAGATGGCGATAGTGTAGTAGTACTCGAAGTGTTTCCACATATTGACGTATATAAAACTTCAAAAAATTTGATAGATATGGATATTGATTAATAGATGAGAGTGGTGAACGTTATATTTATATAAAGTGATCACCTAAGCCAGCCGAAGGCAGGTCGTAAGCCCTGTAATTACCCATACTTTCATATATTTCCATTAAAAATAGCTTCGTCTCTATGAGATATCTATTATTTGTTTATTATCTTAAGGTTTAGGTTTAGCGAACTAGAGATTCGACTGTGACGCTGGACTTGAAAGAAAGAAGAAGCAGAACCCGCAATCAGACTATAGATTTTCTAATTTACTTGTTTCTTTAACTTATTTCAGTTTTCTAAAACAAATTTACTCTCGTATCTTTATAATTGATCTTCTTTTTATTGAAACTTTATTACACACACATATATACATTATAATTTCATTTTTTGCCAAACTGCATGGCAGTTTTACGGCAAAGATTGCCTTTTACATAGTTATTATTGCGGTTTTATAAACAACATTTTTTTTTATTTTCATAAATGAAATATAACAAGGGAAAAAAAATTATATAAGAAGGTGTTAATGAACTAAAAGTATGCATTATCTTATATGTACCAAATTGGTATGTTGGTGTCATTTCCATTTACACTAGTGGGACACGCTTATAAATCATGTTGTGGCAAAGTTAAAAGAAATTAGATGAATTATTTAGAAAGATATAAAGAAAAAATATACAATTTTTACAAGGTGTAACAAACCAATTATTTTATGCGTGGATATCTGAATATAATATAATATAACAAGGAAACAAAAAATTAGATAAGAATATGTTCTTTCACTTTGTGTCATATTTTAAGGTGGTCATGGTCACTGGGGTCTCATCATTTAAAAAAATGTTTAACAAGTTTTTATTGGTTTTGTTAATTATTCTAGACCCTTAGATACGAATTGATTGTGTCACAATGACCTTAAGGTAAGGCTTACTGTACTTTTTTTTTTTTATGAGTACCTAATATGTTATTTTGTTAAACATTCAGACTGCTTCACTTATTTATTTAAAATTAATTAATTTTTTATTTTAATATTAGAAAATATAGTACATTTTAGAATTATCAGTAGGATGTATATGAAAAAAAAAACATTTATAAATGTATATGGATTAGACTCCAGTACCCTTAACAGTACTGTAGGTCTCCGGTAATTAGTAATTGTAAAAGGTCTCTACCAGATTTAATTTATTGTGGGTGGACACCTGTGTTTAGTTGTACGAATTAAAACAACCAAGAATTTTGTTCGCAATTATTGTTCGATACTGGTGTTATTCCGTTTCTAATACGATCCAATATTTGTGATCGTTTTCTCTTAATGCTTTTAATATTCCGTCCCATTCGTTTTCATTTTCATATCGCTCGTACAATCGATAACTTTGGTTTCATTGTGAAGATACTTTCTCTATTTCGCCATCGTACAATTATTAACTGGTCTATTGTTTTATTTCAATTTATTTTTAAAAGTAAATAGATTGATTGGTGTCAACTTTATATTATATTCTACATATTATAAACGTAAACATTCCAGAGGCCTTCCGGATCTCATATTTTTCATTCAAAAAGTTGGAAAATATATTGTTGTATTATAATTTCGTCTAACTGCTGAAAGTTGTTTAATTGTATGTATTATTCAATGAAATTGTTTATGATTAGTTATATTTTTGTTTAATATAATCACGGTGATAAATTCGGCAACAGAGAAATGTGGGTTTTTCAGGTCAATGGTCGATAATGTTTTCGGAAATTCCGATGACACGGACATTAAGCTCGTCCAATATATTTTTCTAGAAATGTACTAATTGTTATTGTTTATAGATTACTATATGGATTTCTCGTTTATTCCTTAAGCTATCATTTTTATATGAATGTTATCGTTTGAAAGTTTACCTTGTATTAATATATTTTCAATATAAATTAAATATATTAATTAGAAAGATATACATAAAAAGCAATTTTACCGAAAAATATTCTTGTTACGCCACGGGGATCCGAACGTGGATCTCTTTCCAAAACGTGGGTCTCTTTTTTGGGAAAAGTGGAATCCAACTAATGGAACGGTTAAATGTATTAATATCAAAAAGTTAACATATAGGTTAGAAAATTTGTCGCTGTAGCATAGATGAATAATGCACTTTCCCCGGTTAGGAAAGAGATCTAGGTTCGAATCCCGGTGGCGCAACAACAATATGTTTCTATAAAATAGATTTTATATGTATATCTTCCTAATTAATATATTTAATTCATATTGAAAATATCACAGACCGTCTGTTCTGAATAATTACAACTTCACAATAAGAATGTGTTCTCGTAATAATCTATTTTCGTTTGCCCGCGAGTATTGCGACAGAAACAGCCAGCTTTGTTAAATCGAAAGGTACGCGCTGGTTTTACGCGATAAGGCTCTACCACACATTACACGAACACAACGGCCTTAAGGCTAAAGAGCTTTGCCCTTGCCGTCCTCACCTGACAACTCCCCTGCAGATTACTATTGATTTTCAAACTTTGGAAACTTCCTGCGAAGTGAGCGCCATGAGCGGTTGCTGACTTCATTGAGTTCCACAATCCCGATTTCTTCAACGTTGAGATCAATACTAGTGGCGAGGACTGAATTGGTTTTTGATGTTAGAATTATTGAAATTTATCTGATAACCCTTTTTAAATTGCACACACATGAAAATCAGGTACGTTGAAAATAATTAAGGATTTCCTTTGTTTACCAGCGTTTATCCTGAAATATTTAATTGCACTTTCCTATAAAAGGTTTAAATGTGTAATCCTGTATATCATTTGACAGCACGTTTTACAAAACGATGAACCAGCAACCAGCAAAAGCGATCTTGGTAAAATGTTTTAATTAAAAAAATATATAATTTTTATATTGACTTTATACTACACACATAATTTTTGAGTTAATATCACTACTAGTTTTAAGAAGAGCAGTCCTTTCCATTTACAAGTATAAATTGAACTAAATTAAATACAGTTGGCTATGGGGGTCGTAAGTTGGTAACGGTTTTATTGTTTTTTTAGAAAAATCGGTAATAACGGTGAAGTATTTGAAAATGTGATATTATAAAGGGTCGCTAGAAGGGGGGGGGGACCCATACTTTCCCGGAACCGTTGTAGAAGTTTGGAACTTCTTTTATCGGTTCCACACACAATGCTACAGAAACGCGAAATATACATTTAATAAACTCAAACGAAAAAAATAAGATTACCAAAAGCTAATATAAGAAATTTATATTTTAGTTTGGTAGGCAACACGGATAGAGATTTTAATGTAGACCTTCCTGCTATCTTTGCTATCTGGCTATCTTTTTTTATTCTTAGATACAGGTGTATAACAACAATAAAAACGAGCAGATAATCAAGTGTTATGTACGGAATGAAAGAAACCAGCGGGTACAAGACAGCCATTAAAGGGCTAACTATCAAATACACTATCCCATGAAGGGTCTTGGACGAAACACAATGATGTATGAGTCACGCCATACACGGTACAGGAAAACGGAGTTACGCACGATTTTGTTTATTTTAAAAATTAGTCTTATGAAAAGTGAAGTGTCCGCGTTCCCGCTGACACGATCTTGTCATCATCTGCCTAATGTACCCCATCTTGTTGTTCACGTTTTGATGAAATCTCTATACAGCTTGAGATTCCTTGCATTACTGATCAGGCCGACCATTGAACCCAGTTAAGCTTCCAATGATGCGATCACGAGCATCCCTCATTATCACGCAATGCCACAAGATGTGTTCCGGAGTTTGATTCACTCGTTCACACACGCACAACGGGTCATCCGCGAGTTTAAAATCAAAGTCATCGTTTGCCTGATAGCGATTTGTCACAATAGTTTATTGAAAATAATGTTCTTTGTCGCTCTGTATCATTAAATCTCCGGCTATCATCTCGGCTCGTCTCTATGGCGTATTCATAACGTCGTTAAACTGTCGCAGTGGTTTCTGGTAACGGTTTTCCCCGAAAGCCTCTACATGCCAGCAACCCTTCACCGCATCGACTAGACTCCGCCGGGACCGACCGTTTCGTGACACATGGACGGCATTTTAAATTGCATTACTTATTGGATTACGGTCTTTCCGTTTTAAGCCGCATTCGTCCGATATTTTTATGTAACGGTTCGTATTATTTTGGTGAAACGCTCCACGTATGAGTAACGCGCCTACGCATCAGCCGCCGCAAACCGATTGGTAAACACGATTAGATTTTATGTCAAAAACAATAATCTCAATTTCAACTTACAATTTATATTGGCCTTTTTAGGATTATCGTAATTATATTGATGTGTTGCGTGCGTTTCAGATTCGTGATTAGTGATTATACAAATTGTATCGCACAGAAAAAAAGAAGGCACTATTTAATTGATATGATAAGACACGTGTTAATAATTCAAAGGTGCAATTATCGGCGTGGCGCCAAAAAACCCGTGAGATAGATTTTAGGAAAACAAAGATATCTTAGTACTTGCAAATATGACTTCATGTATTGTTATGAATTTGAATAAAAACAAGAGTATTCTGCTGGCGGAAGCCATTGTGTGTACATATATTTAACATCTTTTGTGTTTCATTTCTTTCATCTCATAATAATATCATCATCGTCGTCGTCGTCGTCGTCGTCGCCGCCGCAGTCATCATCATCATCATCATCATCGTCGTCATCATCATCGTCGTCATCATCATCGTCATCATCATCATCGTCATCGTCGTCGTCGTCGTCGTCGTCGTCGTCGTCGTCGTCGTCGTCGTCGTCGTCGTCGTCGTCGTCGTCGTCGTCGTCGTCGTCGTCGTCGTCGTCGTCGTCGTCGTCGTCGTCGTCGTCGTCGTCGTCGTCGTCGTCGTCGTCGTCGTCGTCGTCATCGTCATCATCGCCGGTTGAGAGAAGCTGAGATCGGCGAATCAGCCTTGTCTACATTTTTGATTCCTGTACGGAACACAAATGTTCGAAACACAGATGGTCGGCACTATGTGCATATATTACAAATTTAATATTAAGTGCCTCTTAAAATGATGATATTCTCATTGAAAGGGTTTGTTGCTAGTCCGTGCTTTTTATTGTTTTATTTTCCCCGCGTGTCCTTCAAAGGTTTATTGGCCGATAAACTAACCGACGGATGATACGTAACGGGTAGAACCTTTCGATGGTACCACATGCCCTGTTGACTTATGCAGAGAATTGTCAGCGGTACGAATCTTCTGTCATAGGTCATGTTTAGTTTTTATTGCTGAAAGCTCTACTCATCTCATGTGTGGTCACGATTTTATAAGCTAGATGACGGTTCCTAGGATTCGTGTTATTCTTGTTAGATTTATTTGATATGGCGAATCATCATTTTGTTGGTTTTGTGTAATATTTTTAGTGACGCGTAAATAATAAAAACATTATTATTATTATTGCTTATTAAAAAATTTGATGTGTTTTCCGTTTCCAAAATAATAAATGAGGTCAACACAATTATTTAACAAAGGCTTGTATTTGTGAATTAAAATAAACACAACTCGTTATTATTATATTTTTTTTATAATAATATAAAATGAGGTGGCCAAAAGGGAGAGGTTCAGCGAAAACAGTAGTCAGTTTTAAAAAGTTTATTAAAAAACAACAAGAAAAAAGTCGTGATACGTCGCAGCGTATGTCAAAAGGTTTGAATATGTTAGGAATATTGTAATGTAAAAGAAGAAAATGTGTGTGCACAGAATGTTCAACCAAATAACCCTTTTCAGGACCGCATGTTCCTAGAAGGCGGCTGGACAGGCTGCAGGGTACGGTATCGGTGGGTTTCGGAGACTGGGCACCGCGCAAAGCTGGATGCGCGCGCAGTTCTCTGCGGTTTCCGACAGGAACTTGGAACTTGGATTTCTTGTCATGCGGAGTACCGGATCATTTCGGATTCCTTGCTCACGCAACACCTGTTTTCGACACGGTAGTGTGCAAGCCAGTACTTAATAAACGACCGACCCTGCTTTCGACATGGTACTGAAAGCCATCACTTAACCACAACACTAACAGTCATAGATCGAATCGTCGGCCAGAAAGGTCAGATATACACGGCAGATTAACCCAGAAAACTATACACAGATAAAGCTTTGCGTTGCCGTCTTAATTATTAATATGCGTAATATTTTTTATTCTTTTCACCAATACGAAACCTAGTATTATTTTTTGATTCTTAGTAGATTCAGTATACAATTTTAGTTCGTAGTATTTTGAAATTAGTATAGTTAGTTATTCAGAAGAAAAAAAAACTGTAACACTTGCATTGCAACACTCGTTTTAAATATTAAAATATTATTTCTAATGAAAGAAACAACATTTATCGTTCATATTACTTAATTATAATACTCTATAGTTTTAGTATACTCGATAGTTTTCCTAGTCACTCGTATCGCCACGTTTGTGTTTTTGGGAAGTAATGTGATATATTTTTTCGGGTTAAGGGAAAAGGTTTGTCAAATTAGAAAGAAAGTAATTAGAGCATATCGTTGTATAGGGTGAAATGTCTGAACCAGACCCATTAGCTGGGTCAGAATCTTCTAGATGATTAAATATGGTTGGAATAGTACATTTGACATAAGTTGTGTCTACATTATTCATAAATTCTAGGCCAGCTTCTTGAATAGGCCGACGTTTTTCGTTATAAATTGAAAAATATAAAATAAAAAACATAAATTAATACTTAATAGACGTCTTTGAAATGTGCATAGTGAATATTATGTTACAGGACTATGTTGTTTTTTGAATAACTAGGAAATGAAACACAAATTTTGATTTGGTTTTTATTCATTTATATTATTGATTATTTGGTTTATTACAACTATACATGGAATATGACATCGACCGAGTGGCCACCCCTAGCAGCGGCGTGTTCTTTTAACCATATTTTTCATCATATTCTCGCACACTTTGCGTGTTATTTCAGCACTTTCATTTCGAATATTATCCTGTGGCATCGGAATTGTTAGCTTATTGGCGTAGACCTTTCCTCTTAAGTACCCCTCGCAGAAAATAGTACGCTCTGTACTACAGGAGAAGAATATTACGTATCCCGGGGACAATACGACGCATGAATTTCTTAGTTCTGCAGCAAATCCAAACATTTCGGCCACACTACGCTTCAATATGCCGGAAGAATTCGGGATATGGAAAGAATATGCACTCACCATAATCCAGATTCTGCAGCATCTTCAAAATGTGAACTGTATCGTTTAGGTAAACGTATAACCGCACTGGTTCAAGGTCACCAATCGACTGATCGTGGTTGTGTTGGGTGGGGGAAGGGAATGGGGGGAAGGCACAGTGCATTATTTTCGTTCAAAATAAATGTGTATTTTAAATACTAAATTAATGTATTAATTATAAATATATACATATAAAATCAATTTTGTCGAAAAATACTGTTTCTGCGTCACCGGGATAGTGCACTTTCCCGGATTGGAAATGGAAATCCAGGTTCGTATCCCGGTGACGCAAAAACAGTATTTTTCGACAAAATTGATTTTATATGTATATATTTATAATTAATACATTAATTTAGTATTTAAAATATCACAGACCGTCTGTTCTGAATAATTACAACTTCACAATAAGAATGTGTTTTCCTTAATAAAAATATGTATTTACACAAATAAATATATGTCCCAAACAGACAGCTATATGAAATGAAATTATTCTGGGCACAGGAGCATTAGGACGAAGCATACCTGGATGAGTAATACAATAGTGAATGGATGCGTTGCATCTGGCTGGAGTGACCTGGAGTCAGTGCAGGAGAACGACCCAGGACCGAGACTTATGGATGTGTATTATGAGCCTTGTTTCATCTGATTCAGGCCAGTAAATGTTAATACTGGCCTGGAAGAAATAAGAAGTTTTACTGCAATGTTTTTTCGGCTGTTACTTTTCCCTGTGGAGGGTTGTTTTTGTTTGCTGTTCGTAACGTTCATGGCCATTAAAAACAGTTATATAAATACAGCGGATCGCCGAAATTTCATATTATTATTTATTTAGATTAATTTTTAATACCGCTAACATTAATTTGTGAATGATTAGAATCATAAACCTCAGTAACAGACGTTTACTTATTCAGTATCCATCCGTGTATTACAAAAGCAACAATTCCATAGACAAATAATCTATTCGAAAAATTCTAAACCTATCCAAAAAAAAAAATTCTAATAAAACATAGTAATAAAGTATTTTTTTCTGTGAAATTTTTATTGCGAAAGTATTATAATATATAGTCGATATTAGTTTATTCTAGTTTATGCGTCTAATTTTTCATTATTTTATTCTGAAATAAAATAATGAAAAATAATAAGAAATACTATAACAATAACACCCAATGTATGATGTAATATAACAAAGGTGATGTAATAATGAACTCGTGTTATAAAATAATGGATTGAAGCTAGAGATTTTTTTTATGTTACTCTTGTTATTGCGTCTTCGGTAAAAATGAGTTGGCCACTTAAATACCAAAACATATTTTTTTTGAGAACCTGTCTTAATAAGTATGACATTTAGCCGAATAACCATTTGAATGTTGGATTACGTTGCTGGTACTTAACCCATATAAATTATAAGTTTTCCTTTTGTTCATAGTTACACAATATTTATGCGTGGGAATACCAAAAATAATACGATGAGAGTGACTCGACTGCTATTATTAACACATTTGAATGGGTTTACGATCACTTTAATCTAAAAAATTTGACTTTCTGACATATATTTAATATTATTTAATATTATTATGTAATTTATTGAGAATCCATTTGATTTATAAAATAAATTTAATGGTATGCATCTGAAATTTGACGTGATATTTTGCGTGGTAATGAGAAGCTCGGGGGTTCGAGCTAGGGCATGCAAATTTACCATAAAATGGCATTACCGGTAATATACTGATAATTATGAAGGTGTCAAAAAGTGAATATTATGGCATTATATTATGATATAAAACAGCAAACTGAAAAAAAAAACAACATTGTTAGATATTTATTTTACACAAAGATTACTTATTATATTATACAAAACATTATCTATTATACATTAGATAATGATTATATAAAAGCTTATATATAATATTGTACAGATTGATAAAACTAATAGTAAAAAAAAAAACATTTTAATAAAAATAACAAATTGTTATATATTTTACAAAAATATCACTTATTACATCGTTAAAAAGTCAGCCAGTATACTCATGAATATATAAAAGTTTATATATATAATATTATACTAAAGGTTATTTATTTTATATCAATTATTTAAATAATTCTATTTCAGAAGAGGAATTAAAATGAGCCTTTAAAAACATAACATGTGTAATGTATCGTAGTTTAGACAGGATCTAATTTTAGTTCAGATTGCCCCTGCTGCAGAAAAAGCTCTCTGACTACACACTATTCGACTGAACTATTGTAAGATATTTGAAAATGTACTAGCTACATATATTTTCCTCGAACTTTCTCTTTATCGAAACATCATTTTTCATCTTACAGCTTTAGCTGAATCTTGCGTATTGTTTTTAGTAACTTGAAATTCCGACAAACAATAGGTTTTTTTTTTTTTTTGTTTAATAACTTGCTGAAGCTTGTTCTATTTCAGCAACTGGTGACTGAGCCGGATACGTCATTTTCGATTTCTCCCATATCAATAATCTCTCCATCTTTATTTGATAATTGTTTTTCTAATTATATTTTTGTTATAATTATACAGCCAATTTAATTTGCAATAATGCGATAATTATTTCTGTTAGCAAATAAAAAATAATTTACCGAAATTACCGGTACTTAAGAAATTTATTTACCGGTAAATCGGTAATGGAATTTAGCCATATTTACCGGTATTTCGGTTTACCGAAAACCGGTAATGCATGCCCTAGTTCGAGCCTGGGAGATTAGTAAGTTAGTTCTATTTTTCAAAGCACAAGTGTTTAGCCTGAAATTAGACTGTATAGAAAAATAGTACTGAAGTAAAAGAATATTAATGTTCCACGTATTTTCTGTTACGAATCTATTTTTTTTAGTAACAAAAAGGAATTTTAATAAAGAAAACAAAAGTTTTATAAAAGCGTTCTTCGTTCAAACATTTTCGTGGAATCTCACGACGGTATAGAATCGAATAAATGCACTAAAAAAAAGAGAGCATTTCAAAGCTTTATATTTCCAATAATTGAATCAATATTGCTGGTACCTCCATCGCTTCGCCTTCCCTCGCTCCCCAAGCGTAGTCGAGTTCTCTTGAATGCAAACACTTCAATCGTATCGTTATGTGGCATTCAGTTTCTGAATCATATTATTATTATATCCATACATTATTCAGTTAATTTCTCCATTGAAGAATTTTATCACGGTGATTTTTTTGTTTGAATAATTCGCGTTCTTCAAGTATTTTTCTTTTTATGTGTCTCTAATTGATTGATTTTCATTAAAATTCCCTCAGTCAATGATTCTGATCAATGTTCGCTATAAACTTAACTTTTTTTTCTGTTTTTAATCTGACTCAGTTTTTCTTTAAACTTTCGATGAAGTCGAGACTTTATCTTAACATACGGCAGATTCCATAATAGTAAGTTCGCAATGTGACTTATGCATCTTCAATAATTCCAGCGAATACAGACGAAGACTCTACCTAGTGATTTGTAAGATAAAAGTTTTTCTATAAGGTGTTATTAAATTATTATTATTTGTTAACTTTGTTTTATTAATTACTCATTGAGTTTAAATACATCTACCGGCTTCAAAAAATGGCATTTTCTTCAGGATGTCTTAACTAACTAAAAACATATATTATTGTTTCTTTACCAGAATATATGTAAATTCAAAAAAATAAAATGTTCAAAGAAAGCAAACACGTTGTGGCTTGACATTATAATTAAATAATAGAATATCTAATTAAAATAAATTGTATAAAATCGTTATAAAATATTTCCTATAACTTTACAATTAAGGATCCACCACAATGAAAGACACAAGTCGAAATACAAGCCACGCACGTAAACATATATGCAAACTATTACATAATATTCTTCATTATCACACCACAGTTTGTTGGACGTTGAAACACAGGTGTACGCTTAGTTAGCAGAAAACTAATTTTATTTAACATATACCTTTAAGTTTTGCAGAGTTACTCTTTAGGACTCTGCGCCAAACATAGGCACCGTCTCCCCTTCCCCAGGCCAAATTTCCTTCCCACGATAGTATGTAGGTATTACATTATAATAGCGGTCAGCGTTTTAATTGAAAATAGGACTTTAGAGGGCGGGGAGTGCCTTTGATTTGCAATAGGTCCTAAATATCTTAATTATGATATATCCAAAATTTGGATCTGGCAAGGATCTTAAAGATTTAGCTATGCTAAGATTAGAACGGATGACTTGTGGGAGTTCGAAATATGCCTATATATATCGATGGGAAGAGGGGAGTTTAAATAGATCAAAGAGTTTAGGATTCTACTGAGAACAGGCAGACATACAACAATACAAAATTTACAATATCGCAATTGTCCTAGGTAACGCCGGGTAGATATCTCTAAGTAAATAAAATAATATTTCTGGTCAATGTGGGGTTGGCTCTTTGCTTCAGATGCGTCACAGAAACGATCCAATGGAAGATTTTGAAACTAATCCGTCAATCCATCCATATATGGGCAGGTAATGGCTTTGAAAACGACTGGTTACCTCAATTATCCTTGTTTGGCTTGGAAAAGTACCTTGCTCGGGTACAACTAAAATTAAACAATGATTTTTAACCTAGAAAGGTCTAGCAATGGCTGCCAGTACTCAATAAAATACACGGAACGTCGGAAATTACTGAATTCTTCCGCACCAAATGAACGTTTCATTTAGTTTTCCCAATGACCGGCGTCAGGCACTGCGCCACGCTCCCTTTAACCCGCCGTGACCGCGGGAGCTTCCTCAATTAAGAATTTAAGGGCCAACTCTGCCGAAGGGCCAACTCTGCGAACTAACTCCGCGCGAATTACGCCTATCGGGAAGATCAATCGATTCTGATTATATATCGATTTATTGAAGTACTGATTTTATTATTAATGAATTTATATAATTTATAAGACTTTCTTTAAAGTCAATAATAAACATTCGTTGAGAGCATTTCTTAGCTGACGTATCTTTACTCAGAAGTTTGTGTTGTACGTACACTCAATAGTGTGTGCTGTGTTATCCAAAAATTTAAAAACAAAATTTACAACATTTCAATCAATGAAGTGTTCTCAATACATCTTTGTACCAATTTGTCAATGGTTTTTCTATAAAAATCGCCTGATGTATCGAAATAGTTATAGAGCCAATTTATGAGGTCGTCGACTTTGTTGGATGTAACGCCGCGCATTTGATTGAAGAGCGACCGAAAAAGGTGATAATCTGACGGATCGTGGTCGGGACTGTAGGGTGGATGCGGCAACATTTCCCAATTGAACTCTTGGTTGACCTTTTTAACCTTGATTAAATGTGAAAAGAAATATGTATCGTAAATGTTCGTTTTTCTCTACTGGACACTCCATTATTTAAGATCAAAAATTGAAAAAAAAACAATAAGATACGGAAAAACGGCGACATTGACGTTTTAGACCAGTAAAAATGGAAAAGGCATTTAAAAAAAATCGCTAATACTCATTATTCGAGCCAATAAATATAGTTGATATTTTTCATGACGAAAGTTTCTTTCGATACTTATCTCGTATTTACTAGTATAAAAGACTCAAGAAATGGACGTTATGCCCCGTGTGATTTTAACGTGAAAAGCAATTTTAACATGCAAATATCGGATAGAGGAATAATTCTATCTTTAGTACTGCGAATATTTAAAGAATTTCTGAGCAGCTGAGGTTGCAGTACACTCAACTCTGGCTATCAATAATTAGTTCCCCGCTGTCGTCCATTGTTAAATATTGCTTTTGAAATACAAACGCCAGTTTATTTTTGCATTGGGTATTGGGTACGAAGCGTTTGTCAATTCCGAAACCAAACACGAAGCGTTCATTTCTTATTAATTAACATCCGTTTTTACTCTTATTTATTATTTATAAAGGTTCTTATTTTCTTCCAGCTTATAATTAAATTTAAAATGTCTCGATCCTAGACTACCTGTTTTATTTTATTTTTTTTAAATACGTCCGAATAATTATTTTAGTTAAATATATTTTTAATGAAAATAAGTCTGCTATTATTCAGATAGCAGACTTGCGTGTTGTGTTAAGTTAGTTTTAAAAAGTCTATAATGTTACACGCCTACGCCGTTTGCAGGCGTAACTGTAATACTGCCGCAGTATTATATATAGAATAATGTTTAATTTTTTCGCGTTATGTGCTACCGACACGGGTATCAAGAACGTCACGTTTCATCTCGTATTGTACGAATTGAATATTTGTTCTTGTAGCTGTGAATCTTCGTTATAGTCTTATTTATTATTTATTTATCCGCCGGCCCGAGTACACCCATCTACCCACTATCCACTGCGTCCGTTCGGCTAGCGCGGTGTTGAGCGATGATAAAACAGCCGGAGCGCTCGTTGTAGTAGTTAGTATTTTTCACAAACTTCTTGAATGGCGGTGTGTCATCACACCAGAATACGCCGAGCGGCCGCGGTGCCGAACAGAGCTCGGTGTCTTTTCTCGAATAGTAATGGGAGCGATGCAAATTCATGGCTCACGTGCCTAACTTGGCAAGCCTAAAATTTTCTGCGGCGTGTCGTAGAATTCAAAACGCTTTTATTTTTAAATTATGAACTTATTCGATTATAATTTCGATAATGACCTCCTCCGTCACTGTAAGTGAACAATAAATATAAAGGATGTGTTTTTTTAGAGGCCTTTTGTCAATTTGACAACTGACAGCTGATTTGTCCTCAGTTTGGTTTTCCATTTCACTATGAATTGACTTACGCCAGAACAACGCTTGCGAATTGTGCTAATTTATTTCGAAAATTGTGGTTCAGTTCACGAAACTTACCGTGCGCTATGTCCATTTTATGGTTGACATAATCGTCCATCCGAGCGAGTAATTCGAATTACCACGCATACTTTTCGCTTCACCCATACTCTAATCGATAATCTAATCGAGACGTCGTACAGTGCGCACCGAAGAAGCTGCTGTTTCTTCAAAAATGATGACGGCCAGAACGTTACAGTCAGTGGAGAGCGCTATAGATCCGTGATTACTGACTTGTTCGTTTCCCACTTGAATGGCATTAATGTGGAAGAGCTGTGCTTTCAACGAGACGACACAACATGCCACACAGCGCGAGCGCCACAGTCGATTTATTGAAGGAAACATTCGATGAGCGCATAATTTTGCGTAGTGGACTCCAAGATCGTGAGATATCCTTAGATTATTTTCTGTGGGAATATATGAAGTCGCTAATCTACGCCGATAAACCAGAGACGATAGACTACTTGGAAGCCAACATTCGTTGCGTTATTGGAGATATACGGCTCCAGCTTTTCGAAAATTAGATTTCCAGATTGCGCTTTATTTGAGTCAACCACGGCATCATAAGCATAAACACATGGTCATAAAATTATCTTTCCAATAAAGCCAACACCATGGCCATTACCACGATTTTTATATGTTTTATTTCATCTTAAAGTTCTATACCTCAAAAAAAAAAAAAAAACTTAAACATGTGTAATTATGCCAAAATATATATATTTTTTATTTATACAACTTCTCTAAAAAGCATGTACTTGTGCAGAGAAGAGGATTACATATTAATAATTATTGTTTACAATAACTAGTTTATAATAAAATAAAATACAATATATTAATAGCAACGATATAAAAATATTATAAATTTCGGGGTATCTTTAAAGTATTTTTTGAGAGCATTTGTTATTTCTTTGTTCCTGATGTTTCCGGGTAAGCTTTAATTTTTTTTTCTATGTGCGTATAGTGGTGTTGGGCAAAAGATGTGTTAATTTTTGAGCATGTAAATACAAATTTAGACCTAGTACGATTTTCAGTGACAAAATGATAATTTTCTAATCATTTGATAGAAAATAGTCATGGTTTTGATAAAAAATTGGGATTGTCAATTTTGCATATAAATGGTGTAGGTCACAAATTAAATAATTTGGAATCGTTGGAGATAAATAAAGCATGTAAAAGTAATCAGGAAATTCTAAACAGCCAACTAAATTTAACTACGAGTCCTATTCTAAAATTTTTTCCTAAAAATTATTCGACTAAATTTGTATTGAGCAGCAATTTGAGTTAGGTACTAAATTTACTTTTTAAATAATTGTTGTTTTTTTTTAAAAATTTTTTTAAAAAAATTTAAAAATAGATTCTGGATAAATAGAAAAACAATGCTATATTTTTAGTTAGTTTTGACATATTCTGAAGAAGGAAAAGGTGTTTTCAGAAACCGGTAGATGTTTTTTAAACTCAATTGTGGTTATTAAACTAAGATAATAAATAAAAAAAATACAAAATGATATTTTTCATTTTCTTTTAGTATTTGAATAATAAAATTTCTTTTAAGTAGACCACGAAACGTTGCTACGTACTTTGAATTCTTCGAAAAGTTATTTTTGTCGAATAATCTTTTGGTTTTTTTTTTAGTATTAATTTTTGTAAATATTAAAGTATTACGAAGACGTCGATTGTTATAAGACGAACAATTAAAAAAAAACATATTACAAGTCTGGATTGGCACTTGACACCCCAGGTGGCTATTTTCTGCGAATAAATTAGCAATATATTTTTTTATTTCATTTTACTCTTGTAAAAATATTTAAGTTGTGGTATATGGCAGTAATAGTAGTAGTAGAAGAACACGAAGACGCTGCGAAATTCTGTCATCAGAATTTATAATTCCTTCGCCCGTTCAACATGGCTGTTCATTTTAGAAATAGACAGAAATCACAAGGAGCTAACTCAGGTGAGCAGGATGTTATAATTGGATAAACGTTTTTATGAACAGAAACGTAATTTGAATTTTACATGACGCCCCCCCCCCCCCCCCCCCCCATATACGTCATTGCGTGCTGTTTCATTTTCGATCGGGTGTTAATGCAACGGTTGCAACAAAGAAAATTTGTGATGTGTATAGAGACGTATTGAAAGTGAATAAGTGTCAAAGTTGGTTTAGAAAATTTTCTGATGGCGATTTTGACTTGTCTGATAGCGATCGAAGTGGCGCCCGGTAGGGTTTGATAATGACGCTTTAAAAACACTGGTGGAAACGAATCTTAAACTGAGTATCCAGGAAATAGCAAACACTCTTCGGGCTACTTGTTCAACAGTTCAAAGACATCTTCACGAAATCTGGACGGTTTGCAGACAGGGTATATGGGTCCCACATCTATTATCGGAGATGAATAAAGATCAACGGCGTACAATTTGCACATCTCTTTTGTGCAGAGAAAGAAGTGATCCATTTTTACGAAGGATTGTTACTAGTGACGAGAAATGGGTCTTGTACAACAACCACAAGCGCACTAAACAATGGCTTTCTCCAAATCAACTAGTCGTACAGCACGCAATGACGTAAATGTTCTTCAGTTAGTTGATTGTCCGCCATTTTACAACAGAGTAATAAAAAAAAATTAAATTTACTTGTCACAAGTCACAAGACGACGGATTGTAATATTGCGTGTAAAACACGTCTTTACGCGTTCACGCTCTGAGCTAGACTGAAGCAAACATTCCACACTGAAAATAATTGATTACTTATGGGTACACCTAATATTTAGTATCGCATGTGTTCGCGATTTCGCCATTTGTATTTTTTGTTAATCTTATTAGTAAAAAAAAAAAAAGTATTCAGAATTCAGTGCAGTCGTCCAGATGCATGTGTGGAAAATCTATATATCGTATGCGATACGATGATACGAAGAATTAACAAATTAGGAATACTATATAATCACAGTATATCGGCAGAGTAATTCAACGTTTCTGTAAACTTTGTACAATAGTGGGAGTGTTATTGCTGTACTTCTGTACGTTCAACTCGCTTCAATATTTAGTTACTTATCTTATTTATGTATTAAATATATATTCATATATAATGGATGTTTTAAGACTTGAATAGTACGAAGTTGAGCGCGGAGTGAGGTGTCATTCGTTGTGTATTTTATTTCGTACACAGACCAGAATGACCACGTGACCTTCACCGTCACGTGTACACGCACGATTGAGCATTACGTCATTTATCTGGAATTATAGAATGTGCGTAACGCACGTTGGAAGCGCAATGACGTTGAAATAGAAAAAAAAATTAGAATAGTATATGTTAAGCATTTTTCCAAAATCATAGACAAAGGAATCTCGTATAGCAGTATCAGTGAGTCATATTCACATATTCACTAATGACACGAGTCATGTGTGAAATACTGATCAATACTGATCATTTCTCATCAATTCTGACCAATACTCTTACTGTGATTGCAATGTTTCTAAAATCTATATGATATTATAGATACCTATACAATGTTTTCAGCTTTCTTTTCTTTAATATCTTAATTCATTTCTGGTATAACAATGTAATAATATTTTGTTCAGCTGTGTTCCCGTGAATGCCTTCGATAGCTGTTGTTCACGGGTTTCCTATTGAACGTTTCCTATTTATGCAGAATGAACACTACCACTATATCACTTGATTGACCGTTGCTGTTTCTCTGGCGTCGTGGCTGGTCCGACGTTATTGGGTAGTTTTCCGACCCTCGGATTATTGAGTCCCTTACCAGACTATGTACTGATCATAATTTCATTTGACCGCGATCCCTCAATCTCCGAAAAGTGGCAATATTCACAACATAAAATGATCAATACCGACCAACAAGGTATGCCAAGGGTGCCAGTCGAAGGTACAAAAAGTGTGTAAACAAACTGAAAGTCATAAAATTAATCAAACTAGGAAGGCTTAGAGAGTGAATGATGCGCAACTGCCGAATGGCTTGAATTAGGAATTAACCTGAAGTACTGAATACGAAGAATAGATAGTACAATTTTACCCATTTAATTTTTATTGGCGTCAGCAATTACTGGAAAGAAACTCAATACAGAGACCGGTTGAGGCCAGGCCCTACGTAGAGTTATAGAGCCAGGGACGATGATGATGATTGATCGTGCCATTAATGCTATTATTTATTATATCGTCCCCAGAATGAGGCTCAAACCCCCGACCACCCCCGACCTTGTAAACACGAGTGCCTTACCACTAGATCAAATAAGCCCGAATAATTTAATTTTATAATATAGGCGATTTTTCTAAAAGGGTAATTTGCCAAGCTGCGATATGGTGGTAGTTCTATACAGTTTATTAATCTCGTAATTGAGATAAAAAAATTATTTTCCAAAAGTATTTGTATATTTAAATGTAATATTAAATTTTACCATTTGTAAACTGGTGTTTTTTTATATTAATACAGGATTATTTCAATAAAATTATACTTTTCGGAATATTACATTTTGCGACAATGTTGGATGTGGCTATTTTCCATTAGCCACGATATAGGTAATTCAATTTGGAGACGTATTATAAATGGGGACGCAAATTGTATTATAGCCTGCTGCGCAACTAATGGACCCGTTCATCTATAGCTAAAATATCCGCAATGGACTATTTATTATTTAAAATAATTTAATTATCAATTCAATGAACATTTTTAAAAATCTCATCGAGTGATCACACGTTTAATGTATTAATTATAAAGATATACATATAAAATCTATTTTATCGAATAATATTGTCGGAACCTAGATCTCTTTTCAATCCGGGGAAGGTGCATTACCAACTATGCTACAGCGACAGTATTTTTGTCGACAAATTTTCGCACCTATATGTTACACTTTTTCAAATTAATACATCTATCGTTCCATTATTTGAAAGATATTTACATTGTTTTTACAGAATCTCAAATACCTTTGAGTAAACCGATAGCAGACGCCAAAATTAACAATTCATTTTTATAAAATTTTGGACACATTGATACACATTCGAATCCCGGTAGCGCAACAAGAATATTTTTCGTTGAAATTGATTTTATATGTATATCTTTATAATTAATACATTTATTTAGTATTTAGTAGTCACAGACCGTCTGTTCTGAATAATTACAACTTCACAATATGAATGTGTTCTCCTTAATGATGTCTGTTTTCCTTATTATTTCCGTATTTTTCATTTGTCTGACATTATTCTAAAGGTTTTTGATGTTTAACTGTTACGTTAACGTTACAATAATTTCTTTTTTTTTTCTAACTGAAAATACGTAAACATTATGTCTTGTACAACTAATACTCATGTGTGTCTGAATTACATTAAATTAATTATAAATCAACAGATAGACAATCAGATGGCAATTGCAAAGTATGGATTTTTAACATATATATATTTTTTTGTTCGCCTTAGAAATTAGGTTTTTTAAATCCAGAAGGCATGTTTATAAAAAGTACACTTACATTGTTGATACCACACCAAAATGCTTAGTCACAAAATTGAGATTACTTTAGATTTGAAAATTAATATACACTGGAGACGCCAAAGAGGTATACTACTTATTTTTTTATTAAATATTGTGTTCATGTACAAGGACATAGTCTTTGATTGCCGTAGAAGGATGCGTTCATAATAATTTACTCTCAATATAATGTTTTAATATCCAGATTAACGTCGAAACATTTTCCTCTAAGCCCTGTAAGCTTAAATGGTTTAAGAGTTTTCCGAATTAAAAAAGCATTTTGTATTTCGTGTAACTAATTTCCCGCCGCCCTCTTCGAGAATTCTTTGGCTGTTGGCCTTCAGGAATACCTTAAACGGTAGCCTAAAAAATGAACCTGTCGGTGGGTTTTTTATTTGCAGAATTCCATTATCTTATTACGTAACCTTTTACTGAAAATTGCGAAAAAACATTCGAAAGTGTACTTCGAGGATTCACACTGCCACTGTTTTATTTTTTGTTTTGTAATATAAATGTTTTTCCTGACGGAGAGGCTTTGGTTGTAAAAATCGTGCTAACCATTTCTTCTTTTGTTCCTTCGGTTTTTCAAGTGTTTCCCACATTTAACGAAAGAAAACAATTTGGAACTTTTTCAAAGACCACAATTAATTTTACGGATCTAACTGTGACGGATGTTTTGACGATTGATCATTGTGTATGTTACTTATACTAAGGTACCTAGTTTCTATTTAGGCCATAATAGAGAGAGTATTGTGAATGAGGATGAGGCCTATATCTGAGAACATTGAAAGTAAATTAGAAGATCGTAGAATTAAACTATAACTGTCGGCGTGGTAATATTATTAGTAATCATAGATTACATGGAGATTTTAGTGCATTTTTTGAGGATATAAATTGATGGTCCTTGATTAAAAAATTAGGTTTATGTAAAGGTTGTTTTATTAGGTTGATTGTAAAATAATTGCGGTTTATGTTTATTTAATTATAACTTTTGTTTTTGTATTAAGTGCGGAAATGCATGAGTTTCAAGGTCAACCAAGCCTAACCACTTGACATGCGATAGTCTTGATAACGGCCGACTGAAGGTGTTGGTTGAATCAGAACTGCGCACAACATCTCGTAAAAATCTCATGCATAAAAGTTGGGTGTTAATCATCCATCAGTTCTGGATCATTTGAAACAAAAAAGTTTGGCAAATGGGTGCCGCACGAACTGAACGAAAACGTTATGTAGTTTGTTCTATGCTACCGGCTCATGTTGAGCTATGATAGGTTGCATCATCCACCATACTCAGCAGACATCTCGCCAATAGATTATCAATTGTTAAAGTTCTTCGACAAGTTCTTACAGTCTTTAACGCATTTAGAGATTTTATCATCTTCAGAACTCCGGAATTCTGCATCACCGGAATAAATGAACCCTTAATTAATTGACAAAAATGTGTCGATTTTACGTAATTACTCACACTTCTGTAATTATATTATCTGTAGCCCTGTAATTACCCACACTTCCATATATTCCCAAATAATATGATATAATAGCTTCATCTCTAATGAGATATCTATAATTTGTTTAATAACTATGCCTTTGGAGGTAAAAAATCCAGTAGTTATGTGTCTTGGACATACTCAAATATTGTTAATATAGTATACTGGTATACATAAGAAGTATATAAAATTGAAAATTGACTTTTCAGGTGTATTCTAGTATAATGTGTTAATCATTTGTCAAATGTACAGATAAAGAGTACAGTTTTCATATTTTCTAAGAAATAAAATTCCCATTAGTGACATCTATGCTGTTTCAGGGAAATTAATATCAAATTTCAGACCATAGATGGCGACATCACGATTTATAAATCAAATCCTTACTAGAATCGGTTTCAGTTCACACTGAGACTGTTATGATAACTGGTGATTTAAATATTAGGTTAGATCGTTCACCTGAAAAGAATTATACATATTTTAATAGTCTACTAAGTGACTTTAATTGCACGCAGTGGGTCAGAGATTCTATACATGATGCAGGAAGAATATTAGATGTTTTTATTAGTCGTAATAGTGATAGACCCATAACTGCCGAGGTGACTGATATTGTATTTTCTGATCACCGTGTTGTTCATTCCAATATTGATTTTTATAAACCTATTCCATCATATGAAACCATAACATCGAGGTCCTGGAGGAAACTGGACATAAATCATTTTCGTAACAATGTTAATATGTCACTGATTGGTCGAACCCGATCGCCACCAAAAATACATTAATCAACTTATAGTGGATGTATATAATACTACATTATTACGTGTGCTCGACAAACATGTTCTGGTTACAACGAAAGTTAAAAGGAATCGTGGTCACCGAAGGAATGTCCGTATAGAAAGAAATAAATGAGACGCCTCGAACGTGTTCCAAGATTAGAGTAAATCAGAGAAATCATAAAAATTTGTGGAGTGCTCTCAAATCTGTTCGTGGCGACTGTAGACCAGAATTTTCGACAACTGCCAGTGCTTCCAACCTTCCTGACAGTTTCACGAACAAAGAGACTGCTATTCGTGCCTCAGCTTCGAAACTTGTGATCGAGGAAGAAACTACATCGTGACTGAACAATTTCACCCTGACAACGATAGCCAAAATAATGCAAATAATCAAAGGTTTATCTATAAGCAATGTGCGTTGTTAGATCCAATATCGTCATAGTTACTTAAGTAGTGTCATTTAGAAATTGTTCCATTTTGGTAGATTTACTGAACAAATCTTTAGAATCGTCAAACGTTCCAGACTTTATGAAAATGACCCACGTGAATCCACTACTGAAAAATGCTACACTAGATCCCGGAGACCTCATGAATTATCTCCAGATCTGTTATCTGCCGCTCCTTTAAAAAATAATGGAAAAGGTTCTATCATGTCGTCTTAATATGTATTTAACAGAAAATGCTTTATTTCCCAAAATGCTATCTGCATACAGACGTCATCATTCTACAGAAACAGGGGTGGTTCGAGTTCTATCTGACATTATAACACTTACTGACTCGAGGCATCTGGTCCTGTTTACTTTTTTAGATATGAAAGCTGCATTTGATACAGTGAATCTTGCTTGAGAGACTGCAAAAAACCTATGCGGTAGATGGAAATGCACATGGCAGGTTTAAATCATATCATTGTAATAGATCGCAGTTGGTGCGATTTCAAAATTCAACCTCATCTACATCTACTTCTAACATCGGAATACTTCAGGGATTAGTTCTCGGACCACTATTGTATATTGTATACACGAAAGATATAGAATATATAATATCATCAGGGTTATAAATTTATTTTTTCTGTAAGCCGGGTGAGACAGGTATTAAAAGGAAAAATTGCAAGATGCGTATATAAAATAGGCCACTGGAATGACACAAAATAGACTAACATTGAATCTATCCAAAACAGAACTACTATGGGACAACAACGACTAGAAGGTAAAATTTAATACGGGAATCAATGTCTTCGAATGCTAAATCTGCAGTTAAATTGTTGGGCGTGCACATTGATTCAGATCTTTCAATGTATACGCAAATCAGCAAAACTGTCAGTGCACGCTTTTATCAACTGAGACAGATTAAAAGCTTCCATATAAAACTGAGACAGATTAAAAGCTTCCATATACAACTGTGACAGATTAAAAGCTTCCATATACAACTTTCAAAAATTTGTTATATATGGAGGTTGATTGGGTGGAATGTACATTGTAAAATGTGATCGCTTAAGCCAGCCGATTCATACTTTCCATATAATATAAATGGCTTCGTCTCTATGAGATATCTTTAACTAGTTTATCTACTTTTAATTTAAATTCTAAGTCCATTATGTGATGCCAATTGCTTCTTAATTGCATTTTTAATTCATCTACATCATACTTTCCATAATTTTTATAACGTTTTGTTATTTTTAACCGATTGATAACATTATCCGTGATTATAATATCCGGATTCCACTGTATATAAGAACAATATTACAATGATTATTAATTTATTAACAGTATTTCGAATACATGATTTTTGAAATCAGATAAGTATATCGAGAAACACCTAAAATTAAAAAGATAAATCCATCTACCTTAGTATTTTATTGTTGCAGTGCAGCTTTCTAACATTTTGTCTTGCCTTCAGTTTGAGAGGAAAATTAGTACACCTTATAAAGTTTATCTTTACGACCCTCGGAGTTGAGAGATTTTTCTACTAAAACTAACTAACCACCACTGCACGCGAAGGTGCAAAATACTCAGAACTTTGAATCATATAAAACTTTAAACCTCGGAATGTTCTATTAACTATTTAAAAGTCCAATCATTTGTAATAAAACGACCAAAAATAATGAAATAATCCCTACAATAAAATAAAACTGTTATATATACTACTAAAGTATAATGAAAAAAGAATAATGATCTATTAAAACACATTTTTTTCTATATTTATTCTTTAATGACCATTGTCGGTTTCATCCTGTCACACAGACTTGTACATTTTTCTCTTAAGCTACTATAATCCTACTTTAACCTTTTAAATACCATGAACGCGTTAACACGCCAAACTTTGTATGTCACGCCGAGCTATAAGCGTGTTAACACGCACTTTTGGTCTTTGCAAACTTGCAGATATTAAAGTCATAGAGTCACGTTTTGTCATCTGTGGACGACATGTCCCAGCTTTTGATAGATAAGTCAAGACCCTTAAAACCTAGTCTTACCCTATGCGGTGTCTTCCATTTCAAATAGAATTGGCAGTTAAAAGGTTAAGAGAAAAATGTACCAGTCTGAAGACGGCCGTGACAGGGTAAAACCGGTCATATAATAATAAATAGTGGGAAAAAGTGTTTTAATATATCATTAAAATTCCATGAATTAACAGTATCAAAATTAGAAATAAGAAAAAATACTATGTAAATTTTCTTACATTCTTGCACGTGAGTAATTTATAAGGAAGCAAGAGTCGGAGCTGGTTTATACGGACCATTTAATTTCCTTTTTGTTAATATAGATAACTACGAGATTCACATTGTTATTGTGGGCTCCTTGTTAGCCGGTATTTAATATTAAATGTTTATTAAAATTCCTCTTTAATATTCCTATATCTCATTTCCGACAACATTTCACACAAACTGTGAATATCTTACGCAACGAGTTCTTTAGGAATGGAGAGAAAAGAGTTTATTATTTTTACTAGGATGTTGAAACGTCACATCTTGTTAACTGGCGCTTGCATTCAAATAAAGGGTGTTTTTTTTAGTGGTATAGGACTTTAAAAAGAAAAAAAAATACAAATAGTAGTAATGGCCATGGTATTGGCTATATTGGAAAGATAATTTTATACCATTAGTGTTTAAATATGATATCGCGCATATAGGCGTCGCGGCTGGTTCGACTAAAACGCAATCTGGAAGTCTAATTTTCGAGCATTTTTTGGAGCAGCTGTGGACGTATATCGGCAATAACGCGACAAATGTTAGCTTCCAAGTCGCCCATCGTCTCTGGTAAATCGGCATAGGCTAGCGGCTTCACATACCCCAACAGAAGATAATCCAAAGATGTTAAATCCCACGATTTTGGAGGCCAATTCACAGGTCATTATGCACTCGTCGAATGTTTCCTTCAATAAATTGATTGTGGCGCGCGCTGTGTGGCATGTTGAAACGAACAAGTCAGTAATCATGGATCTGTAGCGCTCTCCATTGACTATAACGTTCTGGCCGACATCATTTTTGAAAAAACGACAGTCTTCGGTGCGCACTGTACGACATCTCTGCGGATGCGTATTATCAATTAGAGTATGCGTGGTGCGAAAACGACGCATGGTTATTCGAATGACTTGCTCGGATGGACGATTATGTCGACCGTAAAATGGACGTAGCGCACGGTAAGTTTCGTGAACTGAACCAAGATTTTCGAAATAAATTTGCACAATTTGCAAGCCTTGTCCTCGCGTAAGTCTATTTATGGTGAAATGGTAAACTAAACTAAGCACAAATCAGCTGTCAGCTCTCAAATCGGCTATCGCTGGAAAAAGTGTTGCCAATTCTAAAAACAAAACAGTACCCTTTCTCCCAATTTAGAAGAAATTATTAAAAAATGGCTTATCGATAATAAGCTGTCTTACCTGTAAGAATGCTACAAATTGTTTAAACGGTGACAGATTAATAGTTATGTTTTTCAGTTTATTAAATGTAACAAATGGATATAAATGTACCAGCTTATATATATCTCAAGACGTTTTGTGGGTCTGGTGTTAATTTAAAAAAAATAAAAATGAAATGAATATTAAAAAAAAAAAAACTCTAAAAAAACTAATTTAGTACTTTTCGAAATTTGAAACACATTATTTTGACATTTTTTTATAAAATAAATACAAATACTATATAATTGTTCCACATTTCGACAGAAAAAAAAATTATATTTAAAATGTTAAAAAAATAATAATATCAGAACACATTCTTATTGTGAAGTTGTAATTATTCAGAACATAGCTCTGTGATATTTTAAATATGAATTAAATATATTAATTAGAAAGATATACATATAAAATCAATTTCATCTAAAAATATTGTTGTTGCGCCAACGGGATTCAAACCTTCCCCGGTTTTTTTTTTTTAAATTTATTTTAAATGTATATCTTTCTAATTATTATATTTAATTCATATTTAATAATAATACCATTTTTATTACTAATATTCATAATAAATTATATATAATTTTACGCTACCATACGTATTTTAACTTTTAATTAATGTATTAATTGTTTTTACATAGATCATTCCTGCACCTGCGTGGAAATGTGTCACTAAATTACTAAATTACAAAAATTTATGATACAAATTGACCTTAATCCAAAAATATTGTTTAATTTAAATTCCATTGTTATCCTTCCATTTCAGACGTTTCTCTCTTCCTTTCTTTCTTATTTATATTGTTATGTTTATTTACTTATTCCCTTATTATTTATTTAGCCACCTTTCAAATAGTTTAATGTTTAATTCTGACTACTGCCACTGTTGAGGTATAATGGCTAAATAATCATCTAATAGAATTATTGATGTAAAACGACGTGGTATGGTAATACTACTGTGTGTGTGCATATATTTTATTTTCCTTTATTTGTCTCCCTTTACTTAACATCCGAGACACCACACGCAAATTCCCTTTCTCTCGATATTCTTGACGACACAAAAGGTTAAATTCAAAAGCGAAATCATATTGTACCCACTCGAACGCAATACGTAATACTTGCTCACTACAGAGATAAGTTCGCACTATTCCGTATGTCGCGTTTCGATATCGTTGACCTTGAAAGTTTCATAATTTACACTACGCGAATTATATACATAAACTTAAAACTTGTTTTTTTTTATTCTACTCGTTTAATTTACTTGAGACGCATTTCGCCTTGTAAGGACATTATTAATTTAACAATTTAACTCAACAACTTGTATTTGTATCTACAGCTGTACAATTTTATTTGAGATGAAAGGGACAACATTCATTGTAATTCTGAGGATTTCCATACATTTTTTAATGCTTCTAATTATTCTATGTAACCATTCTGTTTCAACACTAATGATATTTTAATATCATAGGTAATTTATAGAAAAGGACTGCTATATAATTTTACAACATAAGAAGGCAATATGGCTATGCAAATAAAATTGTATAGCTGTCCGCTACTGTACATATATATACAAGTTGTCGAGTTAAATTGTTAGATTGCTAATGCCCTTACAAGGCGAAACGCGTCTCACGTATTTTTTTTTTAAATAGAGATGCGTACACGTAATACATGTAACATCAATGTTCTTACTATTTTAAAACTAAACTAAACGCTTGTGCTATGAAAATAGAACTAACTTGCTGGTGTCCTGGAACGAGGCGCGAACCTCCGACCACTAGATCACTAGATCAAAACTACTAGAAAATTAATGGTATTAAACGAGTAAAATAAAAAAACAATTATTTATTTTCACATATGTGATTACCGAGTTCTACAAACTTACATCGGAAACAGTAAATGTGCACGAATTATATTGAAGACATTTTGTTTTTTTCCTCACATCTTGATTTTATTCATTATTTACCACGTTTTTACATGTTTTACCACAACCGGTCGGTTTTCATATTAGCTTTTTGTCTGTTCTATCTTTACAGTGTACTTTAGTAAGGTATTGTCTTTAGGATTATTTATGTATAAGGTATGACCTGTTTAAACAGGTATTTTAATAACCGGCCAGTATACAGTCGGCCTGACTACAATAATGGTTGTATTGGGCGCGCGCGATCATGCCTGGCACGTCTTCTTTATCAAGGCCGGTGAATCACGCACGCACCGTGCATCCAACTAATATTTTATTAGTATGGATCGAAACATCGTAGATTAAAACAAACAATGTCCTATTCACTTCACGTTTTAACGTGACGCTGTACAGATATGATCCAGCTACCTAAATGTGATATGTTAGATATGTGAATTTATACACGGTTAACAGAGCAGCTAGTCCTAAGTATTTCATAGATTACATTCGCCTGCACTACCAGTGGAAAATGTTCCAACACTTTGAGAAAAATATTAACAGTTACGGAGATGAGCGATTTCAAAGTTAGCATTTTTTTTTTTTTCAGTATTTCTGACTTGTCTTTTGAAAATTTTGGAGAATCAGTAAAGTAACTACTTATATTGAAATTTATAAATTCTTTCGTTTTAATACAAGTCAAATAAAATGTTTTTTTAATTTTTATGCAAGTCAATATTGCTACTTTACTACGTAGCTACATAAAGAAAGTCATTAAAATATTGTCGGAATACGGCGCGCGGGTATTTGATTTTGTTTGTAGGAGAGTTAAATAATTGTCGTTTATTTAATACTTTATAATCAGAATCTCCCTTTCGACACTTGTCTATTTGAATTTTTTTTATGAAAATTCGCCTAGCTGGTTGCTACACTGCATCACGCCTCACTTTACGTTTGTTGTACACGCATGTCAGTCCATTGACCATTGTCGTGCCGTTCGTCAGTTGAGTGAAATTGAATTTTCACAGTAGCAGTCAAAGCGGAAAAAAATATTTGTCTACTTTTTACAGCACAAATAGCTGTAGGTTCTGTGGTTCTAGGTGACGAATTAACCTCCAGATTAAAATGGTACTAAGATTTGCCTCATTCTGTTATTACTTACTTATCGTCAAGCCGTTTCTCCACAGGGGTAGGCAGAAAGGATAGAGCGCCACGCTCCTCTGTTCTGATACACAATTCTCGCCTCATCCACATTCATACATCTCATACAAGCTCGCCGATTGTTGAGGCTTCTAACAGAACCATCCTCCATTATCTGGTTTACCTGGTCGTGCCAAGTCTTCCGCGGATGTCCTCTATTTCTGGTGCCATCAACACTTGCGTCATATATCATTCTTACCATTCTCTCCTCATTCATCTGTTTCATATGACGAAACCACCTAAGTGATCCTTTATTAATCTTAATCACTATACTAACATCAGCTTTACATTCTTTCCCTTTTTCTTCATTCTTTACTTTGTCATAAATAGATTTGCCACATATACGCCTAAGTGATCTCATTTCCACAGCATTCAATCTATTTTCGTTCCTCTTCTGCCAACTCCAGGCCTCTCTTCCATTCGTCAGTGTCGGTACCAGGACTCCATTGTGCATTGCCTCTGTTGACAAATTCCCGTTAGATATAATTCCATTCAAAGCGCCGTTCACTTTATTTCCTGCAGTCACCTTCCTTTCGATATCTTTCCGTTTCTATCAAATATACTTCCCAAATACACAAACTCATCTACTTGTTTCAAACTTTCATTACCTCCAAGTATTTTGCACGGTGCCTTCTTCTCGAATACCATCACTTTCGACTTGTTAACATTCATCGTACATTTTAGTCTCCAGACTCTGTAGTTGTTGTTCATAAAAATAAGCATTATTTTCCGTACTTGTTAATAATTTTCACTTCGTCGTGTAGATATATATTTTTATTACAATGCCTTGTATATACATAATGAGCCCGGCTGAATCACGCAGTTGACGTTTGAAAAGCGTGTCGCACAAAAGGAAGAGATGGTACGAGTGAGGTCTGAGAACTGTTGGTCGCATAGGAAATGTGCCATTGTGAATCTCGGTACTCGGTGCCGTGGGGCCCAGAGTGATGTCCTCACTTGTTTCAAGTTCCACCTTGCCGCTGCCGGCAGTGGTGGCCGGCGCTCAAAATATATGGCAGTGCACTAATGACAGCACAATAATTAAAAAAAATAAATTAATCGTGGTAAATAATACAATGAAAATCCTAAAATATGTTTGGTAGTTAAATGAAAGAGTGGTGATTGGCGTGTTGATGTTTATTGTGACATTATGAACGAACAAGGAAGACAGATATTACGAATGGAATGAAGAAATGCGGGTGTATTATGAAATGAAGCGAGTCGGCAGTCTCGCTCGGCGCGCGTGGGCCGGCAAGACCGCCGTTGCGGAGCGATGAAACAAGAGAGAGCTCGGCGGTGAAGGATCGAGCCATACCAGTAGCGGCAGCCGGCAGCGCTATGTTCCTAGCATCGATGGCGGTGAATTTGAAATCTGATCCCTGCACATGTAATAAGATATCTGGAAAAGTATGAGATCTTGCATCTCATAATGCAGGAAAAGATTGCTGGAAGTCGGGGCCCTGGAAGAAGGAAAACATCATGGCTATGAGGGCAGACCCACCGCTTACCCAGGTCTGCAAAGGTTTTTACACGGTCCTACTCGTTCGCCGTCAGGTTGGCATTTATTTAATGCTACTATGATAGCTGTGCAACAACGTCCTACACATATTAACAACTGTCAACAAACAATTGAAGTATAAACAAAAAATTATTAAATAAATAAATTTCAATACAATATATATAAAAAACAAATTAGCAAAAGCACATACAACAGATTAAAGTAACAATAAAATAAAGGATAATAAAAATAAATAATATAATAAAATCCATCATGGCTGAAGAGCCTGAGACAGCTTGATTAGCTTGTTGGTCTAATGGTTAAGGCGCTGGCCTAGTGATCTATTGGTAGGGGGCTCGCGCCTCGTTCCAGGAGACCAGCAAGTTAGTCCTACTTTAAATAATAAAAATATTGATGTGACATGTATTCCGTGTACGCATCTCTATTTTTAAGAAAAATGGTTTGGTAGAGCTTTTTCGGGCCGCATTGAATAAAGTCATAATAGCCAACGTTTATTGAGTGGATAGAGCGCAAGAACACAAGAAGAAGAAGAATAATAAATTTTAAATGAAATAAAAGATTATCGTCTTTTTCGAAATTATTGAGTTGCCAAGTTATTTACCGACAATAGAAATGTCCAGTGTTCAAGTTTGGGTTGTAGCTCAGTTTATTGTCATATATATTGTGTAAAAATTGAGCCATCTCTGATAAAATTGAATTATACAATTAATATTTTATTTAATTACATAATTAATTTTAATAATCAGTGATTCAATATCCGACACTTACGTATTTATGTTTGTGGTCTTAAATTTAAATATGTCCATGTTGAAGACGGTAATAACGATCATTTCAAAAAATTAAATTGAGCGTAGTGATGGTTAAATCATTATAATATATAAACTGTTATTGTGACTATTATTATGTTCGATTATAACGATGATTGGTAATCGAATATTCGTAATTCTTCGAGCAATGTTAAGTAAAAGTATGTAAACTTCGAGCAATGACGAGTAAAAGTATGTAAACTTCGAGCAATGACAAGTAAAAGTATGTAAACTTCGAGCAATGACAAGTAAAAGTAGTAAAGTAAACCTCTAACTGTTAAATCTTAGTTACCAATCATCGTCGCAACATTTTATCATCACTAATTAAAAGTCTTATGTGGGTATAATGATTACTTTGTTTATATATTTTAATTTATAGTTTTGTTTACAACGAGCCGTAAATACGAGGCGCGTTTTTAAGTAAGTACCGTTTTTTTATTTTAAAATAACATAACATCATTTTTACAACACTTTACTTTCTTCGGACGCTACACACCTTAAATTACTTCTCAACATTATTAAGACACTTGTCATAACGGAGCACCAATTTTTGTACACCTTCGTCGTAGAACGACGCCGCCTGGGATGAAAACCATGTCTGTACTCCGTCTTTGAGTTCATCGTCGTCATCAAAACACTCGCCACCAAGAAACCGCTTCAGATGAAGGAACATACGGAAATCACTTGGCGCCAAATCAAGACACACTTAGCGATGAATGTCAGCTGGTTGCATGTATCGATTCAAGAAACTAATCGGCAGGCTGATCTATTGTTTTGAACATTTCAACCACCCACCACAAGATGGCCACACTATCTTGACTCACCACACACACTAACGTTGTATGTGGTGAGTCAACAGATAAAGTTTATCATAGTCTTGGTTTACTTGATTATTTATATTTTTATTTGGTTGATAGTCGTTTATACTTTTTTAATTATCGTAAATATGTACATATATAATAATAAGAGTAAGAACTTGAAATGTAAAAGGTCACAAGAACAACTCATAGTCACATTTAATAAATTATTACTGTAATAATTGTATTTTTAGTTGAGTGTCTAAGGTTTTAGCTGGTTAAATGCAAATGCACGAGCGCACTGATGACGGAGCCGCCTTTGGTCACATTACTCGCGGTCTGAGAACAATGCTAATAATGTAGAAAAACGACGAATTTTTTCCTGTCGAGGACGCTCTTGCGCATTGTAATCGGCGATCGACTTCCCTAAATCGCGGGTACACAAGTCCGATCATTTGGTCCATTTCTAATTAAAAAATTGGATTCATCGATCACTTTACAATTGTGGATATCGAAGATGCAACTTCCTTAAGACTTATCTTTCAAACATAATTAATATTTTCGCATTTTTTTTTACTATTATATGGGTTTTTATTATTAATTTAAATCTGAAGTTGTACAATATATATAACATTTTTTAAAACTATTACTTATACAAGATCTTTGCACTAATGTAGAATTAATAAACTGATTGTTATTTGTAATAATTAAGAAAATACAAGAATTATAAGAAAGACAGCGACCATTAAATTTATTTTCCGTGTGCCACAAAATTACCTTAACATAGAAAATTCTTGCATATACGAAATATATTTTCTTAAAATCTTGAAATCAAGATTACGGAGACAAATTAGCAAAATGTTAAAATTTAATAGAGTTATAAACCATTCAATTTGCTGTACATATGATTAATTTTCGACGTTTTTAAAACACTTTGCGTTAGTGAATACAAATTATTTTATATAATTTATTATATTTACTTAGATGTTTTGAGGCTTCAGCTATTATTTAAAATCAAGTTTCATATCTGAAACATAATATTTTTTTCTAAGTTATATTTATATTGATTCTATTATTGCGTTTTTTATTTGTTTTTTAATTTAAAAAAAAAAACAATAAATAACGCCATTCACTTTATTAGTTTTGCATTAGTGTTAAGGTCCTATCTAAGTAATAGTATTAAATAATGTCAAATCTAGTGTGATATAAAAGAATAATAAAAACCCAAATTTTCGTAAAAAACGAGAAAATATGTTTTTTTTTTTAAACGCACCCTTATTTAAATTTATTATACATCAATTATTACATCTATCTGCTATCTCTGATTCTATGACTAGCTCATCAAACCGAAGTTTGTATCGAGGTGGACTGATCTAATTAATCAATCAGTATAACAGGATTGCACAAATTCAAGTCACTTTTGATCACTTGAACCTGACAGTATTGTATATCAACACTTGTTCTTTTTGACTTCCACGAATTTTGCAGGTATTTGTCATGTTTTAGCCTCTGTTTAATTATGTGCAGCCACTGCCATGTGAGACAAGTGACACAACTAAATTTGATACAAAACTTATTTATTAATTTTTGACGCTGATATATTATATGTTTCTATAAAGTTTCTCCCGCGTTGGAGCTTCCAGTCCTGCTTTTCAGCTCTTGTTACGATGTGTATCTTCGTAGAGACATTTATTGATTGGACCCTTCTAAAAGAAATAAGTTACGCTATCAATATTGAATGAGAGGTTATAAACTTTTTAATCTAATAATGTTCAATAATATTTATATTATCGAGCGATTAATCATCATTGGAAATCAATCTTCACTAAACCACCTTTCAAATTCATTAAATTTTCCCGGTTCTCCAATCTGTTGTACTAATCACTCGCTTATATTTTAAATATAATTCTACCCAAGTAGTAAAACCTGGAACGTGGTGATTTGTTGACGTATTTAAATTTACACTTTTATTTGCCACTTCGTAAAATATTTTTTTTGAGACTGAATTTTAAAGTTCGGCCACCTTTACTCGAGTTAATCTGATTCCCCCGCTTCTGTGACGTCATAGGAAAGTTCTCAAGGTGCTCTCATCCCTCCACCCCTTTTGGCCAAGGCCGGCAAAGATGCTGAGGGTGAGTTTGGAGTTGGAGCGCGTCTTTCTGACACTCAAGCCGGGGTGAGCGGACGGGCGGGTTCGAGTGACGGATTCTTAGCTGACTTAATAAATTAAAATGGTGAATACACAGCACAGGCCAATATTTTTTTTGTTTTGGTGCCGTGGTAATATGTCCTCTTGTTGTTTTTGGACGCTGATTCCACAGATGATAGTTGTTTTGGAGATATAGCTTATTTATCACTTTATTACTGGTTATATAAAAAAATAGAACAATTCATTGTTTAATTAACAATTAGTTTCCGATTTATCTACCTATAATAATATAATGCCTTTATTCCAGAGTGATCGGGTTTTTTTATTTATTATGAAGACCCGATACGCCATAAAGATAATACATTTAAGTTACGAAATATTATTTATGTTATGAAAAGAAAAGCAAAAAAATATATAAATAAAATAAAAAGTTCACACACGTATGTAAATATAAACGAAATATCGATACTACATTTTAGTTACGACCATTATTATATCTGTAACGATTCTTTAGTCGTTGCCATTCTTTGTTCACGGAACTAGTTTTCCATAAGAACGCCGCTTGCACTAGAGAGTTCGATGTCTCAGATGCGGAACGAATCCATGTATACGGCCTCCGACAAACATTGTAGATGCGCTGCAATAACGCGCCAATCCGAACAGTATATATATTATTAAGAATTCACTATTGGCAATTGATTATTCAATCATCACCATTGTGCAAGTTTAGTAGGGAACTTCTTATGAAAATAGGCCTGTACGAGTTGGTTGTGTAGAAGTTGAGGTTATTTAAATATGCTTGTCTCGTAATTGTGTCTGAAGGTTATGTTGCTGTGAGACCGAAGCTCCTAACATCTTCTAGTCTCACACGTGTTGTTCGTATGTCGCAGTGCTGGGTGTCTGTTGTTACTAGAGCATGGTATAGACATGAAAGAGTACTTACAAGATTTCGTTTATTGATGTGATGAATTATACAGTTAAATTCGCGGTTGAACTTTGGAGAGGCTCGCTGGAGATGTTGTTAAATAGAGATGTTGTTAAATGGAGATGTTGTTAAATGGAGATGTCTATGAAAAGACGGTCTGCGGAAAAGTGGTCGCTATTCGCTTGGGCAGTATCCGTCTCTAGTGCATATTGGTTTAATGCGTCTGCTGATTGATCGCTTTGATTCGGGCCCTGTATGGTTGATACGTGAGTCCTTACACGACCTTGTGTATGGGCGCGTGCAGGTCTATCAGAATATTTATTGACAGCTTCAAGCGAATTTTAAAATGTATTCTTTTTCATAAATGCAACTCGATTCCTATTGGTCATTCTACTCATGACATACTGGTCTCATAAAAGAGGATTATGAGACAATAACTTTAGTCTTGATTGCAAGAACACCAATGGGTAATTTGTGTAGACTTTAAACTTTCTCCTCGGATATCAAAGTGGCTACACAAAATATGTGTGCTCTATGTAATATTGACATTCGATAATATGTACAGTAGTGGGAAAAGAAAGCATCATTAATAAACCTTCGGTTGACAGATAAAAAAATCATCCTACCACCAGTATGTTATGTACATATTAAACGAAGCAATTCGTAAAGGCTTTATACGGCGATGGTTCGTGCTTTGAGTGTTTGCTAATAAAATTTTCTGGGCTCAGTATAGAAAAGTTAAAAAGTATTTTAAATATGAATTAGAAAGATATACACATAAAATAAATTTTATCGAAAAATATTGTTGTTGCGCCACCGGGATTCAAACCTGGATCTCTTTCCAAACCGGGGAAGGTGCATTAACCAACTATGCTACAGCGACGATATTTTTAGCGACTTATATGTTACCTTTTTGATATTTATTTATTTTATTTATAACTATATAATACTATGTAAAAATCTGTTTGAGACGTATGAAAGTCGATAGATAAAAATAAACGAGTTAATCGTTTTGCGGCTAAAATACGAAAACTGATTAATATATGTGAGCCGATGAATTAGCATAAAGGGGGAATCTGGTGTATCTCTAGAACTAGAACTAATATAGAAAATTTTATGATTTTGAAATCAGCAAGTATTATATATCCGGGAATATATAAAAGGTCAGTTTTATTTTCTATTGACAGGAAATCTACGAAAAAGGTTTTGTAATAGCTGAATGGAAATCTTACGAGTATAATTTTATTTTTCCGTTGACTATCGATAAAATAAACCCAGTTCATGATATCATAAAAAATGATATTCGTCAATAAAGAGTATGAAACAACATATATACTTTGATAAAGACAAGTTGTGGTGCCATTTAACGAAAAATATATATTTTTTGTATTAATGATTGTTGAGAAATGCTTTGAAAATTATCGGTTAATAATTTTAGTTAACCTGCATATTTGTAACTTGATTTCAGAAAAGGCGATCGCTTTGCGGCATAAATCATAAAATTTAGCTTGCTTTTTTACGAATTTTCCTTTGGTACGCTTTTTAATAAATCACTCGCGCTCGGTTGTTCACCTCCATTATCACCATTTTCACTCTCTAAAAGTTCATGCTGGTATATATTTTATATTATTTCTCACAATTCACAATGATATATCATAATATTATATTTAATACAAGAGCGTGTCTCATCGTTACATTTGTTAGTCTTAGTTAGTTATGCGCGTGTGCGAATGGCTCGCCTCGATTCAAAAAACTTGGATCAATATCGAAAGTTTTAATTTGTATTTATAATCTTTTGAAATTCCTATCAAAATAATAATAAAGGCTCATCTTCAGGAGATTACATATTTTTTATTTATATAAAAATATAATTGTTATTCCCTTACAGAGAAACGGCGTGATGACGCGTTATTATTTATATTTGGAAGTATTATCATCAAATTATATAAGTCTTGTAATACAGACTTTCTCATATTAATAAAATCGGCGTTAATTTTATAGAGTTTCATCATAATGGATGGATATAAATGAAACAATGTTATTTACTCTACTTGAGTTTATTAGCACTACTCGAGTTTCGAGAGAAACAGTAACTCTCATCGACAGGTGAAGTATTAAATTGAGTACACATAAATATAGCAGATAAGGCTTAGGTGGTAGACATAAAAGGAGGGGAGTGCTAATAAACTCAAGTAGAGTAATAACATTGTTTCATTTATATCCATCCACAAACTTTCTCTTTTACCTTTAGTAATATTATTAAATTGGCACTCAATTTTTTAATTTTTTACTTAGCAGTTAGATTATTTTTCAATGCCTTATTTTTCCTCCTTCGTATTATAGTGGTCTCAATTAGACGAGACTTAGCTCGTAACGCACCTATATTAATTCCCGGTTCTGGGTTGCCATCACAGCTGATTCCCAGGGTCTCTCTAGCAAGAGGCATCGACCGTTGTGCCACATTTCCAAGTCTTCTTTTTTAGGTTGTCACTTTGATGGATAATGTGGCCAAGGAGTTGGAAGAATCTTTTGTTTACTGCCATAGATAGTTGGATAGATGCTGGCTGTGGTTGGATTTTTTGGAGAATTGAAGCTTTTGTGCTTCGTTCCATCCACGGGATATGTAATATTCTTCTCCTAATAATGCGTCTACTTTACGCTTGTCATTATTGCGGACTATCCTTTCTGAAAATTGGTAAGACAAGAGTGTTAACCAACATAATTTTAAATAAATATCAGATATCTCATAGAGACAAAGCTATTTTTTTATTCTATTTAATGGAAAATATATGGAAGTATGGGCCAACTACAGTTGTTTCTTGGCAACTTTAGTTAATTTCTTACCCACTGTCTAGTGTTCGTAAGAGTTATTCAATGTACCCAACGATTCAAACAATATTATAAGTATTTCATAAATAAATTATTATCTATTGATCGACGTGGGTACAATTGATGTTTATTGTTGTATTGTATAACTGAAAATGTGTTTTTAATATTACTTACGTTCAATTTTGAATAATTAATATAGATAGTTAGATGGATTAGCTAAAAGATTGCGAAAATTAATCTATATATTTAGAATACTTCGAAATATTCTGAATAAAAAGAAGATTAAAACTTTGTACTGTGCATTGTGCCAATCGATTTGAGCTATGGTATTGATAGTTGGGGGAGTGCATCTGGTGTATATATATCAAGTAAGCATTGCTCAGAAGGCTACACTAAGAGTAATACACCGCCGTGAATTTTCCTATCCTTCAGAGCCACTTTTTAGGAAGTTTCAGGTTTTGGATATAAGACAATTATATGAGCAGAATATATTAACTAGCTTTCATAGGAAAATAAGCGCTCCATCTGTGAGGACTGAAAGATATTATCCCACAGGAGCAAACAAGCCTAAAATAGTTCCAAGAAAGAAAACTAGTTTTGGGCAAAGATTGTTTACCTTTCAAGCTCCCAGAATATATAATCAAATTGAAAATAAAATTAGAAATTTAACTGACATTAGGACTTTTAAAAAGGATATTTCAAATTGGTTGTTGCAATTAGGAAGAACAGATACAGATAGTAAACTCTTTTATATAATGAAATAATTTTGTGCGTTTTGGTCTTGTATATTTTCATCTACCTTATATCTGCTTACATTATTGGTATTATTATTATTTTTTTCTTTCTCTTTTTTATTCACTTTTTATATTATATATATATATACTTTTTTTTTTCTCTTCTCTTTTATTCACTTTTTTATATTTTATATACATACATTTTTTTTTTTTTTTTTTTCCCCTCCTTAAATATTTTCACATTATATGCTATGTATGTATTTGATCTTACTGCGTTTTGCCTTCTATGAGTTTTGGTTTTATAAAATATTATATATATATATATAATTTGCCTAAAAACAGGCTAGCCTAGTTGGGCAATGTATTTAAATGTGTGTAAAGATGTAAATATGATATGTTAATATGATATATTTCTGTTAAAATCAAAATAAAGTTCAAAGTTCAATTTATTAACTTTTTCACCTAGACAAAAATTTCGTAACATGTTTTGAAATGCTATCGTTTTCAATTTCTTCCAATTTAACGGAAAATGGCCACATTTTATTTATTTATTACCTCAAATTATTCGGAGCAGTTTGTTATTTTCACTTGGGACAAATTCTTATAATTATTTTTAATTAAAATTATCTCCTGGATTCCCACTTTCTCGGGAGAGATCCCGGTGTGATAATTTAGGTTGATTGCGCAGTGACGGGATTTTATAATTCAAGACTTTTTCATTTATCTCGAGGAACGTCTTATTTTATTACGTTATTTAGGTTAATATATATTTTTCCTATATCTCGGTAATAGAGCATTCTAGACCGAATTTACGTACAACTTTTTTGTTCATATTTTATATTATAGATATCTATACCTATATTCAAGTTATGCAAGTTTCTTTTAGAACGCCTGTGTTAAGTACAGTTACCGCTTAGCATTAATATACATATTATTATTATTATTTTTTAAGCTTTGTTTCATTAACCACTTATTGAGTTTAAAAACATCTACCGGTTACGAAAAATACCATTTTCTTCTTCAGGATGTCAATACTAACTAAAAACATAAAGTTTTGTTTTTTTACTAGAATCTATTTTTTAATAAACAATAATTATTTAAAAAATAAATTTAGCACCTAACTTTAATTGTTACTTAATATTATACAAATTTAGTCGAATAATTTTTAGAAAAAATTTTTAGAATGGGACTCGTATTTAAATTTAGTTGGTTGTTTATGATTTTTTTGATTAGTTTTACACGCTTTATTTATATCCAACGATTCCAAATTATTTAATTTATGACCAAAACAGTTTACATGCAAAATTGACAATCCCAATTTTTTTTAATCAAAACCGTGACCACTTTCTATCAAATGATTAGAAAATTCTGAAAACCCAATATTGTTCAAACATCTCAAATGCTACTTTACTCTTATATTAAAATTTCTACCCGTTTTACCAATATAAAATGCTCCACAATCCTTGCAACTAAGTTTATAGACATCAGAATTGTTATTTAGATTGTGGTAAAGAACTAACAACATATGTTTTTAGTTATTATTGACATCCTGAAGAAGAAAATGGTATTTTTCGAAATCGGTAGATGTTTTTTAAACTCAATAAGTGGTTAATGAAACAATGTTAAAAAAAAAAAAGAATTTTAACCACAAAGTTAATTTTGCTGACTTTAAAAGTAATGCATATTATGTTTAGGCTATTAATTTCTTGAAATGACCATTGTGGTTTTTTAATTTTCCTCGATATCGATAACTTTTAATAACATTTTTGTTTGAATAATATCAAAACGATATCACAATGGATGGGGTGAAAATAACGTGCAGAATGTTGAAAGGTTTACTTTACAGTCCGCGCATATAGAATAAATAAAAGATAGTCGAACTAACAGATAAATAAAGTTATCAGAGTGCGTAGTTATAGTGAATAGTCGGCAGCCTGTTGATAATAAATAATTCTCTCACTTTTTTATATTGTTTATTATTTCGTAACAGAATCGCCCGTCGTATTAGTTATTTTTTTAATTTTAAATTAGAATATTTGAATATGAATGGTCGCAACTTTAAGCGTATAGGTATTTAGTGTTTTTTTTTTCATTGATTCAGTTCATTATTAGTATATATGGGTATTTAGTATTGATTTCGAGAATATAATATAATAACATCTAATATGTGAATTAAGAAGACTTATTTTTAGTCTTATAAGCGTCAAATGCGCAAAATATCTTGGATGTAATGAAAACTCATGTATTCCTTTGAACTCAAATATACTTACTTGTAGGTTCATTGAATAGAACCTTACTTACTTCTGATCTATTTAGATACTGATTCAAATTGTCTTACAAACATAATAAATTTAACAATTTATTGAATAAACACGAATGCTCATCAAATCAGTTAATATTATTTATTTTTAAATGCAGGAACTCATCTCCATCTACATAACTGATATTATAATTCATTGATGGTAAAGAAGTATTAATTTTGGTTGGAGATTTTAATTTAATATACTTTTGTAACACATAGAAATTCACTAATATCCTTGGGAGAGGGAATGAAATATCGATGATAATTTTTTTAGTGATTGACTTCTTGACTGACTTAACTGGTACCGAGATATCATTTTCTTATATATGCAGTTTATATCGGCCATTACTTTAGCATGTTTCGTATCTAAATCATCTTTGCTCACAAGGAAAAGCATTGTTACAGTAGAAAACCGCTGTAGCAGATCGAAAAACAAAGTTTGCTGCCACAATTCTCCTTAACTTTTTAAACTGTACGTATTTCAAAGTATTTATTTTGTAATAGTTTTTAATGAGATTATTCGTGTGATGATTTTAAACCATTAATTGTTTTAGTAAGATGAATCACAGCTTCCGTCGCATAATGACCTCTTTCCGGAGTTTTAAGCTCACTTAACTAAATGTCGTGAATAAAACAGCCCAACAGATATCGTTCACGATGGTTTTCATTAGAATCATTTTATACTCACTAAGGTATTATTAAGAAATTAAAATAGGCTAGTTTTTAATAGCGCTATTTTTGTTAAATTATTTTCACGGGGCATTTTTTTTTACTTACAAGATTTCACACAAAGGATGTTATGCAGAGTGTGGGGGATGATGTTGCGTAGAACGAGAGAACGGGGGCTGCCGGGATCGATTATTGCGGATCTTGGATGTAGACGGACAGTGAGATGTAGAATACTTTTCATATCCGCATCATATCAAAAATTTAATATTAGTATTTGTGTAATACGTACATTTTTTATAAAATTTTATCAAATCGTCAAGTTGATTTAATTAGATGCAAGAGATTTTTAATCCACATATTTTACACGAAAAAGAATACAAACTGAATTTTTCGTAAAAAATATACACGTGCGATAGAATATTTTATATAAATTGTATTAGATGCGTTTATATAAGTTTCAGGAAGGAGAATTGACCTACATGGCACTGTTTGACTAAGCATCGAGTGATGCTTGTACGTATAAAGTTTGTTAATTTTTCTTAATTTTTTTTTTAATAAATTATCTTACCACCGCGTCCGATAAGCTTTGTTTGGGTTTTGATAAATGTGTAGTCCATTTGTGTGGTAGAATGGATTCGAACAGCATGTGGCTTAATGGTATCGATGGAAGAGTATTCGAGTAAGATCGTATAAGATATTCGAAATATATAATCATCTTGCCATACACCATTTATGATATTTTATTGTAGATTAGGCCCTGGCCGCTTAGAGGTCATAAGTGACCGCTACGCGGCCATTGGTGACTTGTGGGTCCTTATTATATTGCTTTAGATGAAATATAGATTATACGAAAGCCAAAAAAGCAAATAGCATTCTGTATTGCTGTCTGCTGGTTGCTGGAATTGTACAATCGATGTTTTTACGTATTAACTTTAAAATATATAAATCCACTTCTTTTAAACATTCTTGAAAAATACGAACAAAACATTAATATGTCATAATTTGACAGTTCTATCATATATAGGAAACTGAGACCACGATGACCGTGAGACATAGTTGAAATGACAGAATGACAGGAGCTCAATATATTTGCCGTAATACGATTTTATGGATACGCACTGCTATTCAATATATAAAAGAGAAAACATTTAACTAATCTTAAGCTTACTTAAAAAACACGTTCGTTTTTTTCGTGTTGGCATCTCACAGACCTGGCCGTTTAATCAAGGATTATTTATTACCCATAAACACTACATCCTAGACGTCACAGACGTCCAGAAGGTCATAGAAATATATGGAGCTATGTAATATTATCATGGATTATTTAATATTGTATTTAATACACCAACCGGTTTCTAATTCTATTTCTTTCATTAGGATTTCAAATTAACTGACTAAAACCACATATGTCACGTTATTATAATATTAAAAAAAAAATTATTAAACAAAAAATTAAAAATAATAATTATATAATTATAAATCAAGTACCTAACTTAAATTGTTACGATGATGAAAGATGTGAAAATTGACTTAATGATACAAAATTACAAGTTTTTTTTAAGAACTTTTTTTAGAATAGGACTTGTGGTTAAATTTAGTTGGTTATTTATAATATTTTGGTTAACACTGTACGCTTTAGTTATTTCTAATTGTTCAATTTAAGATAGAATTTTGCGACAAATATTAAAAATATCATTTGCGATATATATATTAATAATATAAGCATGTTAAGATTAAGAGTCGCAATCCGCAATGTCTGTTGTTCACTCGTTAACTCTCCGTAATGTCGTGAATTGTATTATTGTTTCCACCGCCGGTCAACATGAAGATTTATTTATTTTACGATCATCGAATCAACTGCAGCTATTTTCGCTACGGTGACACAGTTTCCACGTGTCATATTAGATTACTAGACTTTATAATGGATCGGCAACACTTTTTGTTATATTTTTACTCCGTTAGATGCCGGTAATTAGATTTTTTTAGCAATTTCTTTTTCTAATTCTACAAACCATTTAATACAACAATAAACTATTTAAATATTCGAATAAAATTGTATTTCATTAATCGAGTCCACAAAATCTAGCGGTATCGATCCAGTCATCATATGTGATTTTTCCATAAATATCTTCTTTTTTTTTTTGATTTATCGATTTGATCGGTGTGTAATTTATTCACGACAAATAAAATAATCAGATTTGAAAGATTAACATCTTTACTGTCGTTCTCATTATTTGTGTTTAATTAATTTCATTGTTCTACTTACGAAACAACTATTTACTGTTTCGCATAGCATTTCTCGTTTGTCCACCTGTCAGACGCACACCTTTATCAGCCGATTAAAGTGAATCTCGGGGTAAGTTAGTATATTAGTTCTTACTTATTCACCACTTTATAGTTATGTTTTTATCTATGCTTGTATTTTTAATTTCAGTTTACATCGGTTCTTAAAGAAGATACCGTAGGTATCGAAACATGTAGAATAATCAATAAATAATAGTTTAAACAAAGTATTATATTTTGTCTAATTATTTATAATTCAAATAAACGCTTCAAAGAGGCATTGATTAATAATTATTTATTGATATATTAAAGAATGCAACGTTATGCTTAGATTATACGTAATGACAATTTTTATCAGATCAATTAAAAGTTTTAATTTGATAACTTGATAAAGAGGTATTCTAGTTAATTCTATATTTTAGTTAATTACAATAATAGAAATTAAATTAATATATATAATATTATGTTCTAAAAAAAAAATAAGACAATGATTTTATGGCAAATGTGAATAACATAATACAAGTGCAATTAAAATGATGAACAATGGAAATTACAATTAAGACATTTTTTACTACAACAAATAAAATAAAAGAGAATTCAAACTGAGTACTTAATTACGCAATAAATACATGTTAATTTTATAATAGTCATATAATAGTAATAATATACTCCATCCCACATAATAAACTATGAGTATTATACTTATTAGTAATATAATTGTATCTTATGTTTACCATGTTATATTATAATATTATATATTCACCTCTTACAACAAAAACACGTATGTCAATAAAGTCTAATAAATAAATTTCACAAAATAAACGGCATCTTTTCAGAGAGGCCATTTGTGGGGATGGCCTTTTCAAATTCTTCCTCATTGATTTGGTACCATTTTTCCGTATTCCCGATATTTCAGCGTGAGGGAGGTAAGGGTATATGTTTAACCCCCACACCCGTCGAGGATTTTGCCAGACCAGGGTAGGCAAGCCAGTTGCTGAACTACCACTGTGATCCATTTAAATTATTTTTTCATGTAGATAGACTTCTAAGACAACTGGTATATTAAATTAATACTTAGAAAAATTGTTGGAGTTGTTTACTTTAGATTATTAGTATTATCGTGATTTTAGGAATTTAAAAAAAGCAATCTTTCAATTTACAAAAACTGTTAAACAGGGGCATCAGAAAGAAAATGTATTTTTATGTAACACTTGTTTTTATTCTACTCTTTTAATTTACTCGAGGCGCATTAGTGTTGCGACTGAATGGATACTTAAAATAATTAGGCAAAATCCTCAGAATTCCAATGAATAATGTTGTCCTTTTTTATCTCATGCAAATTAAATTGTATAACTATCCCCCATTATAGTTATAAATACAAGTTGTTGAGTTAAATTGTTAGATTGATAATACCCTTACAAACCGAAACGCGCCGTAGAATAAAAAAACAACTGTTTTCACATATGAGAAGTTAAGGAGTTCTACAAACTTACCTCGGAAACAGTAAATGTTTTTATGTTTACAAAATAATGTACCATATATAGAAACATAAACATTAAAAGTTAATCACTATCTATTAGTATTAGGTTCTGAAATAGCCATGGATATGTTCAGATTACCTCTTTTAATAATTCTCTATCTCTGAATTTTGAGAAGAGATTTCTTTCTGTATAGTTTTCTGGGATATTTTTTCGTGTCTTCAGCATCTCTGGACCATTCGGGGGTCAATCTTTCTGCATGAATTCTGATGAATTCTGCAATTCCCATTGCAGGGTCCAGGATGTCGCTGATGCCCACCAAGGCAACGACTAACATATTATTTTGCTGATTCATAACCATAATTTTAAATCAACCAGATTGCTGATTCATAACCATAATTTTAAATCAACCAGATTACTGATACATAAACATAATTTTAAATCAACCAGATTGCCGATTCATAACCATAATTTTAAATCAACCAGATTGCTAATTCATAACCATAATTTTAAATCAACCAGATTGTTGATTCATAACCATAATTTTAAATCAACCAGATTGCTGATTCATAACCATAATTTTAAATCAACCAGATTGCTGATTCATAACCATAATTTTAAATCAACCAGATTGCTGATTCATAACCACCTTTAGGGATGAAATATTTGGCAGTTGATTTACATTTAGATAATCAGGTATTTTAAATTCGCTTTACAGTTTTCAAAGTGGTAGTAGATACTTGAATTATTATTTAAGCAACATTCCGCTGTTTTACAGAGCGGTACTCTGATTCAGCAAAAAAGGTATGTCTGATATTATCTTCTTAGCACTTATTTTAGAATTCTTAATAGGTACTCGCAGAAAATTCTTTTGAAGGTTGACCAATTGCTGTGGGTGCTGTCATGAAGTTTCCTCTTTCGCACAGAATACACCGAATTTTTTCTAGTTAATTCCACAACATGACTTCTATTTGTTGGCAACGTCAAAACAAAACAAATTTATTTGAGTATCCAAAGTTTTTTTTTTTTTGAATACTTCCAGTATTATACCTAACTTTGTAATAATGAGAAACTATATTTTTGCAACGAAGAGACTTAGCCCTCGATATGCCATTCTTAACAATTCAAAAAGTTCCTTTCTTGTAACTGCTTGTCTGTTTTCTATTGAATATTTATATGAAATAAAAAAAATATTTGAGTATATTTATACGTATTTTATAGTAACAAAAACTTTAAGACTACAAATACGAATATAATTATTTTATGTGTATACGTAATGCTGCGTCACATTTTTAACGATTATTTTCAAATTTAACAATTTTTTTATAGTATGTACACTAAAAATCGTGTCCGTACTGGGCGCTGTCTCGAACGATATTATGTGACCCAAGCGTCCGACAACACAGCAATGTTAGCTTAGTTAAGTCTAGTTGGCGGTAGACACGCACTTATTATATTTGAATGTTTAAATACGGTTTGTTTTTATTATTACTACGTATATTTAAACTTGAATAGTGAAATGAAATTGTATCATTTTGTCTTGTTAACGTTAGTACTACTTGATCACAGTGCGGCGCTGTCTCGGACGTTTTAATGATGTATCAATAAATTTGTATCGTGTATGTACTCTCTTGAATTTATATCGTGTACGTACTCTTTTGAATTTGTATCGTGTACGTACTCTCTTGAATTTGTATCGTGTACGTACTCTCTTGAATTTGTATCGTGTACGTACTCTCTTGAATTTGTATCGTGTATGTAAGCTCTTATCAAAGTTTCGATATATGTACTTCATAATGATATATTATTATTCGAAGTTGTAAAAATATCTGGACTGCAAAATCAGCTTATACATGGATTTATTTTATTACAACTTTATAAATACAAGTATTATTACAATCATATTTAATATTCGTGACGACACATTGTTATAATGAGAGTTAATAAAATAATTATTGTATCATATAAGCGAGCATATGAATAAAAATGTATATTGATTGTATGTTTCGTCAATATCATCAATGATTAAAAAGACAAAAAAATAAAAAAATATGAATGTAATAATACAAAATGTGGGCGCAAATACTATCATTTTTATGCGTTCATGTTATTTTTCGTACATTTAATAATATATATAATGTTTTAACAGGCAATAAGACAAATTACAAAATACATTTCTACTTTTAATAGTAATTAAAATAAATAATGGTATTTTTAATGCTTATGGTTTGTTAATTGTAAAAATATTTTGGCTGCCGCAGAGATTCGAACCAGGAATAAAATATTAATTTATTTGCATGTATATTTCTCTTACTGATACATTTAATTTGTATTAAAATACCATAGAACTATGTTGTGAACAAATTAAATTTTCACATTAATAATGTGTTCTCTGTAAAATAAAATAAAGTTATTAAGTTAATACAAAGTTATTTAAATACTAAATTAATGTATTAATTATAAATATATACATATAAAATCAATTTTGTCGAAAAATATTGTTTTAGCGTCACCGGGATTCGAACCTGGATCTTCATTTCCAATCCGGGAAGTGCACTACCTTTGTGCTATAACGCCAATATTTTTCTTGACAATTTTTCGAACTTATATGTTACATTTTTTCAAATTAATGCACCTGTCGTTCCATTATTTGAAAGCCATCTACATTATTTTTAAAAATTTAATAAAAATGAATTGATAATTCTGGCGTCTGCAAGTCGGTTTACTCAAAGGTATTTGAGATTCTGTAAAAATAATGTAGATGGCTTTCAAATAATGGAACGACAGGTGTATTAATTTGAAAAAATGTAACATAGGTTCGAAAAATTGTCAAGAAAAATACTGGCGTTATAGCACAAAGGTAGTGCACTTCCCCGGATTGGAAATGAAGATCCGGTTTCGAATCCCGGTGACGCTAAAACAATATTTTTCGACAAAATTGATTTTATATATATATATTTGTAATTAATACATTAATTTAGTATTTAAAATATCACAGACCTATGTTCTGAATAATTACAACTTCACAATAAGAATGTGTTTTCCTTAACAAAGTTATTTGTTTAAATTAATGATTTATTAATCAGATTAGCGGTCAAATTACAATTTCACTTAAATGTATTGTAAATTAAAATCATATTTCATGTTCTTATACACTTTAATATTTAAATGATTAGATTCAAATAATGAATTGCACTTTATCATCGCTCATTACCGTTAATGCAACATTAACACAATCATTTAAAATTTCTACCCTCGTACAATACGTAAGCTCCTGTCGTGCATTCTATCACAATTTCTTAAAATAACATTTTTCCAACGCGAACTTACACGCTCTATATTATCATTTCCTCTTTTACCTTTGTTCAGGCTGTTTATGTGGTAAACGAATCCATTCAAATTGAACATCGCTTCCACTTCCGACTTGTGTAAGGCTTAAGTGTTTTAGGTCCGGTAGTTTTATCAATGATTATCTAATAGTCAATTCAACCGATAGTAGTAAATCTCGATTATATAATATATTTTGTTTTTCGGTTGTTTCATTACACCGTGGACTAGTTATAATATTACACATTAAGCCGTGGCCCACGACTGTTCCCATTATATTATGTTCTTCAATATAGCGTCGAGTTGTATTGCGGACGATGCTTGCTTTGTCGACTTATCGATATTGTAATCAATACTCGAGCAGTTTGATGATTCGGCGTGACGAAGAAGAATTCTGAAAAGTAATGCCAGTATGTAAAAGAGGCGAAATGTGTGTCGGGTTAGTTTTATCGGTGTCTGCCTATCCAACCAGAAACAGGGCGTGATGGTATGTATGTATATAATTCTCAAACACAGAAATATAAACAAATAATTACATTCTCTAAAGCTAGCTTAAAACATGATAACTAATACTAGTCTCTTAAGCTCCGTGTCTATTGTGATTATATATAAATATATCTCAGAGGTTTATTTGAAATAAATCTCAGTACCATATATACGAGTATTATTTTGGTCTGGAGATTAACTCAGAGATAGGTAGAAAAAGATAAAAACCTCAAAGAACCATTGAGTCCTACAACTATTTATTTTGCAAAGATAGATACAGTAAGGCATTAAATTAAAAAAAAAAATTCAACTGTGACTACTGCTAGAGACATGCAAATTCAAACGGAACATCAATGGTCAATGGACTGATATTTGATTTGATCGACAACAAGTGTGTAACAAGGCGATGGATTTCTGAGACATGGTGTGTACACGGGGACTACGAAAGTCGAGAAGTCTTCAAAGAATATCGGACATTGTCACGAGTCAAAAATCTTTTAAATATTTCATCCGTGGATTCGAGCAAACATTATAACTTTGTTTGCCATAATCCCAAAACTTTTAAATTCATTAAGCCTTAATATTTATCGTATTGGCTATAAATAAGTCAAACCTTTAGAAATCTAATGATGATTGAATGATCTTTTATTATGATCTTTAAGTAGGATCTATTTTTTTTTATATTACAGTACAAATGTTTTTTGTGAACTCCCAAAGTTTATTTTTGCAGATTATTGGATTATCCAAATTGTTATCCGGATTATATGAAAAACAGGGTTCATCTTACTTATAACATTGAATGAAATGTTAAGTTTTTACGGAGAACACATTTTTGTTGTGAAGTTGCGATTTCGCGAATATAGTTAGTTCTATGTTATTTTTAGTACAAATTGTGATAAATAAATAAATATTTTAATTGCTAACGGTACGTAGCAGATTTATTTAATTTGTGTTACTATTGCAAAAACATTGCCCTTCGTCATTTTATTAAAATTGTACGAGTATTCGACCACGTAGTTTTTTATGTACACCAACCGGTATTCGAGTATATAGTTTTTGATAAAGTTTACTCTTAACCTTTCGGATTATTGTTACTCTATATTTAACTTTAAACACAATTTGGGGTAGCAACAGTTTCTCCAGTTGGTGATATTAATTGGTGGTCTTCTTTATAATGCATTTTATTTCTTTTTCTCGTCTCTTGTTATCTCGGAATTATCATCCATTAAGACTAGGTGTGCGTAAGTGACTGCACTTCAGAAACCCTATTCGTGTAATATGAGTGGAGCCATATGTTCACGTAATGACACGGTTTGTGTTCAATTCTTAATTCAATTCCGATTTCTTTTGGGAAAATATCGAAAATTTGTTCCTCTATTCGCAAAGCAGTCTCGAAGCTGTTGTATTCACATTTCGTCTTTTCTCTCTACTTCGAAATCACTCTTAAGATCTGTGCATGTATTTTAATTGATACACATGTATACATATATGTATAAACACACTAGAATCTAACTCTTTTGGTGACTGCATATTGCAATGCCACCTCGAAATATTAATAAATAAAAATAAACTCTCCGACACGACTCGTTGGACTGTGTACGGTGCGAATGAAAATCATTCTCTATGATATGATAAAAAAACAACACTCTCAGTAAATTTTCTCGTTGTGTATATGTTATATATAACATTGAAAGCATTTTCAGAAAATAACTTCGTACTGTTAAGCGGGATATTGAATGGATGAACTGAATAAACACTTCTCTTATATATCTGTTAACACAACTCTAATAAGAAATCGCTAAATATACGCAATACATACAGAATTATTATTATAATTTGATCTTGTTTCTATATTTACGAAATGTTTTTATTTTTTTAGTTTAGTTAAGATATTTTGGACATGAAGAAACTTAATATTGCTGGGTGAGGCTTCGTCTCCGTTCTTAACAAAAGACTAATCATCCAGTTGGTGGCTGGCGAAACATATGGTGCGAAACAATGCCAGATTCGCGTACGATGCGAACAGAGCACCGAAATAATTGCTTTTCGAAATTATCCCTTGTGCATTTAAAGCCCGAGCTATCGAAAATCTCACGTAATCCTGCTTTTCGGAGAAAATCAATTTTCAAAACATATTTAAGTGAGATGATCTCGGGTGAAATCTTTATTTAACAAATTCAAGGAATTTATCGTTGTATATTGATTACATGTATATAGGTATATATTGTACACACACACACACATATATATATATGTGTGTGTGTGTGTATATAATAATAATAATATTAGATTATTTGTATAGCGCCATTTTCGAAAAAACTTTTACCTCATGGGCGCTTTACACTGTATTTATAGTTAACAGTTATCTCTGTTTTTAAAATTAAAAAATGTTTTTTTCACTTATGGAAATGATTTTTTGAAAACGTGCGTTTTTAGTTTCTTCTTAAATATAGTCTCTGATGCACTTACCGCAAATATCCGTTCACTAAATTTAGACTTGCAACAGTCGGTCGGTTCTGCAACTCTTCCTGCGGCTGTAGAAGAGGCTGACCTGAGAGTTTGACGTTTACCATTCAAATTGTCTGAAATACAATGTACAGAGGCGCCATATTATGTGTCGACTTGTACATCAACCAGCATAATTTAAATTCAACTCTTTCAGGGAATCGAGGTCAATGTAGCTCATGTAAAATAGATATTATATGAGAAAAGGGGGAGTTAAGTAAACCTTTTTTATCATTTCCAAATATACTCATTATTTTTGTATATTATCTAGAACTAACTTAATAAACTATGATAAAAAAAGGGTTTATTTTTTAATACAAAATAACAGCCGCTTAATAGAACTTGAGTATTTGTTTGTTTTTCGCCTACACTTACGGCCAAAGAAAAACTGTTTAGTTAAAACTTATTAAACTGTAATATCTCAACGTTTTGTCAGATTTTATTACAATCGTTAATATTGTTTGTATGCTATTATAGATTATTTAATTGATATTTTGAATACAAATAGCCAAACTGCAAACATAAATAAATTGGAAAAATGTTTAATAGATAACGAATATTTCACATATTTTTGTATCCGAAAAAATACCCTTACTTAATGCTGAACAGCAGAATCTGGTGTACAAGTATTGAAAGCGCGATCTGTTGGACTGGGCGGAGTTCCGACCCACCGCTTACCCAAGATCGATGCAATAAGCTCAAGGTTCCTATCTCGGTCCTACTCATTCGCCGCCTGGTTGGCATTTTTTAATGCTACTAGGCAGCTGTTCGATAGAACTCCGCATATTGACAGGGCGATACCATACAGCTGCCAAAACAAGATTTGCCCTAATTGTCCCCGGTTGACTCACTTTATTAGTAAACAAATAAATAATATTTACAATACATAACATAAAGATAATATAATATAATTAACAAGCCCGGGGAGCAAAGGGGAAGTGAAGAGACACTCGACAAACGAGACGGCACAAAAGAAAAACATGTAAGAGATTTACCCTTTACGCACCACTGCCGGCAGATTTAACCCACAAGAAAAGTACATCGCAGATCATATTTGGGCAGAAGGTGGAAAAAAGAAAACGACCTGTGGTGTTGATGAAATCGTAACCTTTATATGTCGGCAGGCTCTGATCGGGACACCATCTCGATTGATTTCTTTATCAGCGAACAGATTCTCGTGGCCGGAACGTTTCCACGTTATATGGAAAATCAATTGGATTTTAGGTTTGCACGGACCGTACGCACCGACTTTGATTTTTGGTGAGAGATAAATATTATTTAATATTTTGCTTTAACATATTTAATGTATTTTAATGAAAATTAAATATATCAAAAATATGTTTTTGGTGGCACCCGGACTCGAACCAGGAGTCCAGGAATTAATTAATTTAATTCTGCCACTCCTATCGGATTTTATTCAAAGGTGTCTGAGATTTTCCGTAAATATAAAGTAGATTGCTTTCAAATAATGAAATAACAGATGTATCAATTTGAAAATGCAACATGTAAGTTCGAAAATTTGTCGTCAATAATAATGACGTTGTGTAATAAATAGAAAAGGTTCCTGGTTCGAGTCCGGTGGTACCAAAAACATATTTTCGACAAGTTGATTTTATCTGTATATCTTTCTTATTGATACATTTAATTTATATTAAAATATCACAGGATTGTGTTCTGAAACACTGCAACTTCACAATAATAATGTGTTCTCTTTGTGTACTTCACAATAATAATGTGTGACCAGTAAATTAATAGACATGATATAAAGGGTACATATAGGAGAGGCGTTCGGAACATTAGTTGACGAGTGGTATTCTTTCTACACACATTTATCCAACGAAACATGAATCCGATAGATTATGACACATTTATGGAACAGTAAAAGTATTTACTCTTTAAAAATTAAAGCTGTGTGTAAACAAGACGTATTTTTTACATTAATGCATATTATATTGTCAGCGTTTAAATTTTCATTCCAATCTAGTCATATTTAAAAAAAATAGTCGCAGATCTATTTGATTTCGTAACTGGTAAGTGGCTCTACGCGAGTGACAGCCAAATGACAAGGAATTTGCGTTAGTTTATGTCTATATATTTGGTGGTCTATGTTAATGATGTATTTGAGTTTGAACATTGTTTGATAGATATCCTAATATATAATAGGTACATACGGTGTTTAGAAAGTTGTAATAAATAGAAAAAGGATCCTCCGAAACGTTGACGTAGCTTTTGTCTCGTCAAGGAAATCAACCCATCCTGCGCGTCCCGAAAAACTGTGGTCAAAGCTTTCGTAGCTGACGTCCTACTTTGATCCTCTTAGCATCCACTGTTTTGGTTTCTGTTTAGACTCACCACTAGTGATAATTTTGGGGTCATCATGAAATTTGTTTTAGAATTGAAGAACACGGTCAGCGCGCAACGCTAGTTGCGCATCTTATCGCAACGGTTTTAGCACACGTGGTGATGATGGCTTACTATTTCTTTTTTTTTAATCTATTTCAATCAATCCCAACATTCTGAGTCATCATTTTCATCGTTTTTCGATGATCATTTTCAATTAGTGAACTGACAGGAATAACACTTTCCTGTGTAATCTAAGTTGACAACGGCTGTCATCTTCAATGTCTTCTTGTCCGCTACCAAAACTATTAATATATTCGTACAAAACAATTTTCTTTAGCACATTATTCGCATTTAATTACGTTTATAATGTCACACCTCTTCCAAGTGGAAACATATTATATTAAGTAAAATAGCAATAATCACTTTGTGTGAAACCACGAAATTTATTGATGTCGACCGATTTCGCTTAACTTAAGCTACATCAGGACTAATCATGGATATAGGAAGAGTGCACTTATATATACATGAAGATGGAGGGATCAATAAATGTCGTGGTTTCACACAAAGTGATTGTTATTTTACTTAATATAATATGTCAAACCACAAATTGATAGCTTTCTGCGAAAAAAAAAGGAAATATATTAATCGCGCGTATTTCAAATTTGGCGAAATACTTATTATTACGATCAGGGTTCAATTTATAGCGGTGCCGAATATATATATATATAAATATTATATATTCAGCACTGGGAATATCTTGAACACCCCTATTATAATTCACTCTACGTCGGGTGCAGTGAAGTGAAGCTTTTATCGCCTTTTATAGTTATTCAACGCAAGCAGGTTGATTTCAATCGTGGTGTATCGATTTTATAACGAGTTTATTAATCATTTAGTAGCCTCAGAAAATACTAATACAGTGAATCCTAGATATCAAGTTTCTGAAGGGACCGACAAAAAAGAATTTAAACGGGGAAAATGTAAATTAGGGGTATTAAATTTTTATTTTATTTATTTTTTATTGAAAAAATCAAACAATGTGTTTTGCTGCATGTTTTTTGCTGTATTTAAATAATTCTTTCAATATTATTAATTACATTAAATGTTTATGGTGGTACATTATTAATACTAGTAAAACATGTTTTGAGGCCTTCTATATGCCTAATGGCATCGATCTTTGTAGGAACTGGGTTTATGGGATGAGCAGACATTTCTTTAAGAAAGTTTTCGTTTATACGAGTGTCGTATAAACCACATGTAAACGACCAACACACTCTTGGCTATATTAGCTCTATGGTGGATTACGAACTGGCCGAATGAATTTCAATAAATTTTAGACGTAAATTGCGGGAAGGACAAACGTAAAATAGTGGACTGCAGAAGTAACACGCTAATGGAGGAAAAATATGAATTTCGGGCTTGTAAAATCGGGGTTCCACTGTAAGTACAATCAATCAAGTACATTTTACAATTCAGCATTTACCGAATGTAATGAGTACGTGTTATTAATTAGGCGCCTCCACAAAATGAATTAAGAACTTTGTGTAAAGTTTTTAATTGCTTCGATGCCTCAGTATCAAACTAACGTGACATTTTACTGAATTTTTTTTTAATTGTTAGTTTTCGTTACATCGCGACTACATTTCTTAATTGATTCGTTATTTTATAACGAATGAAAAAAATACTTCCAAATAACAAAATTAATGCAGAATTTGAAGAATTTAATGCCAGTCAGGGCGAGACTAGCAGTGTCTGAGTTCTGCTATGCTACTGATGTACGGAAATGATGCGTGGAGCTGGCGAAAGAGGAGTGAATGTAGACTGAATGTAATAAAAATGAGATCATTCAGGCGTTTATGTGTGAATTCAATTTACGACAAAGTAAAGAATTAACATAATAGTAAATGTTCCGTTCCGTACAGGAAATAAAAATGTATACAAGGGTGGTTCGCCGATCTCGGCTTTTCTCAATCGGCGATGATGATGATGATTATGAGGTTGAAAGAAATGAAACACTAAAGATGTTCAATATAGGCACATTACGGCGGCAAAATCGAGAATGGCTTCCGCCTGCAGAATACTCTGTTTTTATTCAGATTCATAACAATATATTTAGTCATATTTGCAAGTACCTACATGGCGACAGGCCACCGCTGTGACGTCTAAGACGTCTTTGTTTTCCTGAAATCTATGCCACAGGTTTTTTGGCGCCACGCCGATGATTACACCTTTAAGTTATTGATACGTGTCTTATTGAGTAATTCTGTGCGATACAATAAATATATATAACATAGCTTAGTGAACTGCATTAAGAATGGGTCGTTTAGGTATTTTTTGCCATGTGGGACGAATATATGAGAAGAAGATGGTAAGAAAAATATATGTGTTCTAGAAATAAAGGATATCCATGGAATTCTTACGACCAGGTAAACAAAATACTGGTCCAGTTAAAACCTCAATAATTGATTACCATGCACGGGTGTGATACTCTGTGGTCTCTGCATACCTCCGTGGGATACAACGAATTAGTCTAAAATATTTTATGTGTGTATTTTGTGTATTCTCGTGGAGATAATCAAGATTGATGATTCTTTTTTCCATTCGAATATTCGGCTAATATTTACTAAGTCCTAATCATGATTGAACTTTAATGATAAAATAAACACACCATAACAAATATTGTCATTTAAATACGAGCGGCCCCGTGGCGTTCTTAGACAAAAGCGTACATTTTTTAGGACTATGTTTTTTTATTCAGAAATTTGACAAGTTTCCAATGTTTCATAAGACTTTGGACTTGGGTGTAACAATTTTTGGATTTCTTGACTGAACTTATTATTTACATTTACATGCTTAATGTTTCCTTACACTGGTGTACTTTCTTTGTAACTGTTTATTTAATCATGAATAAAGATGAGTTCGGGTACTGTGAGGGTTTTGAGATGGCAACTGTTCGGCTCCGTCTTGGCACTATGTGCGAGACGGAGTTGCACAGCTGCCTATATTAGCATTTAAAAAATGCCAACCAAGCGGCAAATGAATAGGAACATATATGAGTTTTTCCTGGGTAAGCGGCTGGTCCACCCTCACATCTTTTGAGACGCGTGATGTAGTAAGTTAAGTTAGATCTGATGTAGGTAATTTGCGCCTTGAATTCTGATAAAACTAATTGGTGTCTATCTCAGAATTTGAAGAAAGACTAACGGTAAATAATTGTGTTCTAGTACAAACACTAGTTTATGGAAGAAATGCCTGAAAATATGGTCGTTCAGGTGTATGTGTGAAACATATATATATAAAGGGTCTTAAAATTAACGCAAGATCTGAATTAAATAGAAAACACAGTTTTTAGTCTTTAGATTTTTATTTTTTTATTGAATCATTAAAGTGCATGGGATAGAGTTATTTATGGAATAACACATCGGGCGAATGGCTTTGCTGACGCATACGCACTTTTTTGTCGAAATTTTCCATGACCATTTTGCATAATTGCTGTCTGGATTGTTTTTGGACGACCAGTGTGTTTAGCGTCTCCGAATGATCCAGTCTCTCTAAATTTTTCAATTAATCTCTTCGCAGTTGATGAACTTAAAACACTATTCCGGCCATATTTTCTATAAAAATTTTGAATTGCGGCCGCCAAACTTTCATTATTTTTGAGATATTGTTCAATGATGAAACGTTACACGATACACGTTGTTGTATCAGCTGTCAAATTGTTTTTTCACGGTTGCCAACAATTTACTGCAGAAATGGCGGCAAATTCAAATTTTGCGTTAATTTTGGGACAATCTATACCATTGGTTGATGAATGGCAAGAGTGAACGAAACAAATAATAATCTGTACGTAGGTCTGTAATATTTTAAATACTAATTAAATGTATTAATTAAAAATATATACATATAAAATTAATTTTATCGAAAAATATTGTCTTTGCTACCGGGATTCGAACTTGGGTCTTTTCCGATCCGGGGTACGTGCATTATCCGATTATGCTATACCAACACAGTAGATTGACGACAAATTTTTGAACCTATATGTTACACTTTTCTAATTAATACATCTATCGTTCCATTATTTGAAAGTCATCTTCTTTATTTTTACGGAATCTCAAATACCTTTGAGTAATCTATTAGAAGACGCCAGAATTAATAATTAATTTTTTTTAAATTTTGGACACATCGATACAACTTATATATTATTAAGGAGAACACATTCTTATTATGAAGTTGTAATTCTTTTAAAATTAGCAATATTAACTTTGTGGTTAAAATTCATATTTTTTATTTATTATCTTTGTTTTATTAACCACTGAAGTGAAAAATTCAGAAAATAGGTCTGTGATATTTAAAAAAATAATATTAAATGTATTAATTAAAAAGATATACATACAAAATCAATTTTATAGATGGCTTTCAAATAATGGAACAATAGATGTATTAATTTGAAAGGTGTAACATATAGGTTCGAAAATTTGTCGTTGAGTGAAAAAACTGTGTTGGTGTAGCATAATTGTGCATTTCGAAAATTGGTAGCAACAACAATATTTTTCGATAATATTAATTTTATGTGTATATCTTTCTAATTAATACATTTAATTTGTATTAAATAATAATCTGTTAATAACAAAAAATGTCGTTAAGATGATTTTAGCGTGTTGAAGGTTTGATTGGCAGATGCGAGTCATGGCAATGTACAAGAACGTAAGACTTGACACGATCATGTACGTCAGATATAAAGGTATACCCCATTAATTGTTTCCACAGAGCCCTTCATACAAGTGGGCAAAGTTCACAGTTAGGATTAGTAGACACGGAGACACGTTCTCCTTATGTTTCATACGATTCGTCGGTTGAGGTCTAGAGCTTCGTTCGGTTAGGTATGTCTAAGTGGAGTCCGAGTGCGCGGACTCGGACTCCACTTAGACATACCTAACTGCGGTGTGCTCGCTCGGAAGGGCGAACCCTCCGTATATAGGTGCTCATCTATTCGTTCTCATGTGGTGTTGGAAATTGCTAATTCTACCCGGTGTTTTGGTATTTATTATTTTTCTACGTTAAATTGAGGTTTGAGTAACACATAAACGTGATAAACAAAAAAAAGTCAAATATTTGAGTACTCGACACTTAATTCAAAACAATAAATAAGATCGAAATAATGTAACAATAATAATTACAAACAGCATGTAACATAATCGAATGAAGGACGTCAATTTTGTATTGTGATTATATTATAATTACAAATTTTTCTTTAATTAGAAAATTCTCAGGACAAATTCGGGTATTATTTCTGTCAGTGTTTTATGACTTCTACAATGTTGTAAATATGAATGTAGTCATATTAATACAGTGTTACAATTTATGTTTTATTTATTTACTTACTTACCATCACGCCTTTTCGCCGCGGGGGTAGGCAGAGAGGATAGAGCGCCACACCCTTCTGTCCTGACACACAATCCTCGCCTTATCCACATTCATACATCTTCTCATATAAACTAGCCGATTGTTGAGGTTTCTAACAGAACCATACTCCATTATCTGTTTTACCTGGTCGTGCCAAGTCTTCCGCGGACGTCCTCTATTTCTGGTGCCATCAACACTTGCGTCATATATCTTCTTTACCATTCTCTTCTCATTCGTCCATTTCATATGACCAAATCACTTAATTGAATTCAATTCTTAATCTTACTCACTATACTTACATCAGCTTTACAATTTTTCCTTATTTCTTCATTCTTTACTCTGTCATAAATAGATTTGCCACAATGGCGTATATCATGATCTCATTTCCATTGCATTGTGCACCGCTAGTCTTGCCTCGGTTGACAAATTCCCGCTAGATATAATTCCATTCAATGCGCCGTTCACCTTATTCCCTGCAGTCACCATTCTTACGACATCATTTTCAGCCTCTCCGTTTCTATCAAACATACTTCCCAAATACGCAAACTCATCTACTTGTTCCAAACTTTCATTATCTACAAGTATTTTGCACGGTGTCTTGCTTACTTCTTCTCGAATACCATCAATTTCGACTTGTTGACATTCATAATAAGGTCGCTTTCCTTGCAAACATCGTTCATTCTACTTCTATAGTTCTTGTTCATTATTCGCCATTAGTACTGCATCATCGGCGTATAATAAACAGCATACAATCAAATCGCCCATTTTTGCTCCTACATTCATACGTTCCAGATATAATAATTATGTATGTAATGCGCAATAATACGTACATATTTACTTCAAATCGCTCTGGGGTGGTTTTGTGTTATCACGCGTCATTTAGGCAAATTGTGCAATTATAAAGGGAGACTGCGATCATACCTTCTATTGGTAAACCAGTTACCCCCACTGAACCTACCCTCGGGTCTTATTTCTCACCCTCTTCCCCACGGATAAATGGCCTTTTGGATCAATTCAAGTTTTCGATGCAAATCCGCCCTTTTGTGTGGCACTCGACCCACGCATATTCACCTTTGTTCTGTGCTCACAGCTTTTGCGCAGTTGTTTTGTCCCCGTGTCTTTGTGGTTCTGAATTGGTCCGGAGAAGGTGATGGTCCTTCAATACCCCAGACTTTTTGAATCAAATGAACGATTAGTTTGAGTTCGAGGATTTGCGACTCTCGTGAGAACACTTCTCGCGCAGGAAATAATTGAAATCTGCAAACTTATTCAGGGTTTCGCGCTGCGGTGTTTAGGGCCTGTTGTGTGATCAATGATAAATTTTGACCCTAGTAAATTTTTAACACAATTACAAACTTTTTACCATCGCCATAGTGTGACAAGGTGAATAATCATCAAAACTTTCGCGAATATTACCAAAATTGATATATTTTGAAATATTCATCATATTTTATGCTTTATCTGTGGCTTTATTCACCGTGCGTTCGAAATCTTTCACTTTTCTGGCGAAAAATCTTTAGTTATACAAATTAAACAGCGAGATTATGGACGAACTCTTACTACTAAAATAGCGGGATATTAAATGCTTCATTTTCAAAGCTTACGAAACAGCTGTGAAGAGTGCGCCATTTTTAATTAACGATTCTTTTTTTCTTGTCGATATTGAATGGTAAAATTAATTTATATTGAATGTACTTTTGATGAGTAAGTATTTTTAACCAACAATCGCAATTTTTTTTATTATAGTAAAAATTTACCACAGATCGGGCTTTAGTATTGCGGTTACTTTTGCTTTCAATTTATATATGTATTTAATGTGGTTATTTATTATTTTATTTAAACGTTACGTATATTGTTGCATTGCCTTTGAAAAGGAACGTCCAACAACTGACCCCAAGTGATTGGGATAGAGCAAAGGGGAAGAAAATTTTTTTTATTGAATTGCATCAACCACCAAAATACAGTCCACCAAATGCTTTTAACGAAATGAAGATTGTTTTGTATTTATTATTTATATTCGCTTCTATTGTTATATTTAGAACGGAAAGATAATTTGGATATTTTGACCAGCAATTATTATGTTGTACGTCTCAGATCCGGTTTTTAATTGGCCATCTCGAATCGAGTGGATATGTGTTGAGATGCACCATCAAACATTGTCTAGATATTTTATGAAAAATTGCCAACATTACAGGTCTATGAAAACTATTTGAATGACCCTTACTCGATTATTGTATCCTAAAATGTATTTTCATTTTCTTTGTCCTACGGTAATCAAATTATTATTGTATCGGTTATCGAATTTTTCGTATACAATAAATAATAAGGATATTGTTATACATATTATTTTTATATTTAGAATGTTCAACGCTAAAGATAAAATCCGTAAAAAGGTTAGCTGCGATCTTTTCAAATTAAATAAATATCACAATCTTGTTTTATAATTATTGTATATACATAGTTTTTTTGTTATATACAGTTTGTCTTTGTTATATACATAGTTTTAGAAGGTGATAATTCTATAATAGTACTTATTCAATACAATTATGTAAATATTTTTCATTATTTTTTTTTCCCGCATGATAGGAGAGCGGTTAAAACGACACACTCTTCTATCTTAACAACTGAAACCCGAATGTCCCTCGGGTTCATATACAAAAAAAATATATTTCACAGAAAAAAGTAAAAAATCTTCTCATAAGAATCAGGTTATATTCAGCTTATTCAATTGTAAAAAATAACATGTTAATACAAATAAAAAAATACACATTGAGTCTTATAGCTATTAACCAAAATCATCAATCAATGACAAATATATACGCAATGAAGATTTCGTTTCATTTTTAAGAAATATCTCGCATAAAGTCTCCTTTTACAGTTAGGTAACTTTATAACACTAATTATGTCAAAAGTGTTGCAAGTACTTTTTTTAAAATTCTTATATCTTTAGCATAATAGTTATAAATCACTTTTATAGAATAAAAACTTTTTCTTATCTAATGAATTACACAAATCACTCTCCGAGGGGCACTTTAACTCTTGCCGCTCCTAATTCTTACACCTTCATGCCCTTTGGTTGTCACACCTGAGTAATATTATATTTTCTCTGTCTACAATATTGATCAACGTAATATACGTGTAATAAAGTTTGCACGACCGAATATCAAAACGCCAAGTCTCCTGAAACCAGTTGAATTATAGTATATGGCATGGGGTAGGTTCATTTAAATCTTTAGTTTAAGGTAATTTTGGGTCTGACCTCGATTAGTTTTATTTTAAAGTTTATCCTTTGTTATGTTTTGTTATCATTCAATGTTGTGATTAAAAAAAATGCTACTCTTGACTCACAGGTGTGATTGTGAATGATATTCGATAATATCAGTGATTGAAAACTGTGACTGTTATCACAGTTTCATTACTAATACGCGTGCGCCGCACGTTCTCACAATACACAAAATAAATAAATAAATATAATTTTGAGTGTATTTTCTTATATTATTCAAACTTCATTTATGTGAAAAACATATTCTAGCATATATAATTAATATATCATCATAAAGTGAATGAAAACACTTTAAAAAATTAAGTTTATTTTTCGTGTCAAATTCTCAACATTTCGGGTCAAATGCGTGAAACATTTTGACAGAATTTACTGGATGGCGAAAGTCATTAATTATAGCGTCATTCCTTCATAAATATTTTCATTTCATGTGCTCATGCGCCAAATCACAATTCACAACAAAAATATAAACAAAATAATCACGAATCACGATATTCCCAGATATTCAATCATTGATAGTGAGTGACTCAAAATATCAGTGATTGACTCACTGTTCGTGATTTTGAGCTCATCACTTATGTCAATGACGCTGGTCTTTTAGATATTTTAAGGACTGAATTCATGAACATGCAAAAATCCTAAGCGACTGCTTATTTATTATTTTACTTACACTTTTGCCAGAAGTCCAGCCTTAGCATTTTCACAGACTAATTAAAACAGAAACAATGAAACTGTGTGCCTATTTTGAAATAAGGTGTGACTATGATGGAAATGAGAAGATTCGCCGATGCCAATTCGCCGACGAAGATAAAGATATTATTTAAATATGAAAAAGATTATTTAAATACACAGACGATTATAAAAAATAAAGTAATAATAGATATCTCATAAACACGAAGCTATTTTTTATTATATTTAATGGAAAATATATGGAAGTATTTTCAGTGTGACATATATGCTGTTTCAGGGAAATGAATTATCAAATTTAGTCCATAGATAGTAGTATAGTGTAGTGGTATTCGAAGAGAGTCCGCATATTAACATATATACAGCATTAAAAAATTTGATAGATATGGAGATTGATGGGTGAGAATGGTGAAAGTTATATTTATGTAAAGTGATCACTTAAGCCAGACGAAGACAGGTTGTTAGACAGGACCTTTATACCATATATTTTCTATTAAATATGATAAAAAATAGCTTCGTCTTTATGAGATATCTATTATTGCTTTAATAACATTGTCTTTGTGGGTGAAAATCCAATAATTGTGTGTTGCTTGTTATAAAAATATTGAAGTTTCAAGAACATTTATTTATAAAACTAAGGAATACAAATTCGCATTTATGTTGTGTGTACACAAATACAATAGTAACACAATATAATAAAAAAATATAGTAAAAAGATTAAAAATTATAGGACAAACCATGTAAGTGTGCAACAGTTCTCTCATAGATGTCTCGATATTTTTTTTAATTTGAGAGGTATATCTCTATACTTCTGAATTTTTAAGAATAATTAATAGATACCCATATGGTCGGATGATTTAACCCATGTTCGCTTTTTAATTTTCTGTTAACTGCTTCCGCCGGTTAGGTTAAGTTAGGTTGAGTTCGGTTAGGTTTTGCACAGAACAGAGAATATAAAAGCCATAAATTATTGTCGGCGAAATGACCGTTGGCGGAATGGAATGGCGAAACGTCATAGACCCGAAAATCTTCTATTAAAATTCTAAATACAACATACAAAGTCTTCTCCTCTATACTCTATGGCATACTACTGAATAATGCGAAGAAATCATTGGTATAATCGCACCAATTCGGCTTCTGACCTAACAGATCACATACATTTTATGCGACAAACTTTGGAGCACACGAATACAACATAGCACTGCACCATCTATTCATTGACTTTTAACAGACTTTTTACTTCAAACTTGTAAACAGAGAAACTGTGTTAAATGCTCGGAAAATACTAGCCACCCTCGTAAAGCTAGTAACACTATTAAGACTCATTGTCGGAGTCTAAAGCAGTTTTAAATGTTCAGAATGAGCTAACTGACACTGTTGAAGTTGCGTTCGAAGTAAGTCTGGATGATGCACTCTGTACCGTGGTCTTAAATTTGATGTTGGAGACAATAACTAAAATGAGCATCACGGGCTGTATTAACTATAATATAATACAATTATAATATATTAATTATATAATTACGATTTAGTTATTACGAGCCGATGTAAACAAAGAAGACCATGGTGCCGCCCTGAAAAAAGAAACTTGAAAATTCGGACAGCCTCGAAAACCAAGTAGATACATGGTTGATATACATTATTAGGAAGCACCCCACAATGTTTGCGTAGGACATGTATATGAAGGGGTTGATAATTTTACATATCTGGGCTCTAATTTGAACATGTTAAACAAGAGAGCGGACGAATTGAAAATCCACCTTCTAGATGGAAACAGATGTTTCTATGCCTGTAAACTGATGGTGGGATCGAAAATACTGAGTCAACGAAACAAACTGCTAATGTCACTTATGGTTGCGAAACGTGGTGCCTAATCTAAATCTAAAAAAATATTTGCATTTTGTAAATTGAGTTAAGTTAATTCGAATGAATTTCCTATACACACAAAGGATATTGACTCCACTTCAAATTAAGTCTCAGCTTCAGCGACATCTATACTATTACATGAGAAAGAATATCAAATTTAAAAAAATTTCAATAGATGGCGACAGCATAATTGGCAATAAATAAGTAAAATGTTCCATCTTGATTTTATATTCAACATATACACAACTTCCAAAAATTTGACAGATGTGGTAGCGCGGGTAAATAGGTGAACGTTACGTTGTGTAAAGTGATCACTTAAGCCAGCCGATGACAGGTCGTAAGTCCTGTAATGCCCAAGACTTCCATACTTCTCATATAAAAATAATAGCTTCGTCTCTGTGAGACATCTTAATCTTTATGACAATCCCCCAGGGGATAATACCCAGTAATTAGTTCCTACAAAGATTTGGACATGTATAAAATAGTGTTTTATTCCACTATTGTTTATTGTGTTAAACGTTAGAACGTTCGGGAACATCTTCCCATTATCAATAATATAATTCAACTAAAATTAAAACCACTTACAGACAGTAATATGTTGTGTGTTTGGAGTTAAAATGGATACGATAGGGGATGTAATCGGTGGTATTTGAATATTTATTATATTTTTATTGTTATTTTTAAATATTTCTTAATTTTCTAGAATGTCTAACTTTCATCTGTTGGCGCAACTATGTATAATTGATTAATTTGATAATAGTAATATGGAATGGAACTTATAAAATAAAATTGGACCACTAGCTCAAAACTTTCATCGAGCAAGAAACAAACTGAAGATTCGGTAGGTCCCAAAGGCTGCGATGGGCTGGCCATGTTGAAAGAATACCAGATGACAGGCCACCAAAGACCATCCCCAGTGGAAGCGATCTAGTACTCAAATATACCTATTATTTTTTCAGGTTTCCTATGGAAGCCTCAAATCGTATTCACAATTATGAAATGGCCTACAAATTTATATTTACAGGTAGTAACAGACCTAGACCTAACCAAATTACGAGTCAAAAATGTTCAAGGAATATGTGCAAATCTCACCGTTACGGAAAATATTCTTGTTTGAAATTTTTACAAAATCATGTTAAGCTTTAAGTCTACGTACTTGGAAATAAATGTTAATTATTAATTCATATCTTTGCTGCAGCCCCTAAATCATCCAACGGAAAATAGTCTGGCCGTACAAGATTCGATTAGCTTTAATTTTCTGTATTCTATATAATTTTAAATCAATAAAATATTTGAATTAATCGAAATGATCGTATAATTATGTTTTTTTTTAAATGCTTCTGTCTCTGACATGATTGAAATTAGGCACATATTTCGTAAACCGTATTAATTCTGTAAACTCTCGACTTAAGGTATCCCCACAATAAAAGTCGCACGGTGTAAGGTCCGGTGACCGAGGTGCCCAGGGTATGTGTCCGTACTTGCTGATTAATTTATTGGGAAAAATTCCCCTCAGCTTCTTCTCCATTGAAACTCTAGCTGTGTGCGGAGCGGCCCCGTCTTTCTGAAATTGTGCTCTGTCGTTGAACCCGGGAAATAGCTTCAGTTGCGGTACAAAAACTCGTCGATCATTCGGCAATACACGTCAGCAGCGTCTCTTGCTGGTTAAAAATATAAGGGCCAATTATCCCTCGGGCAGAAATTGCACATCACACTGTCGTTTTTGGACAATGCAAACGTTTTTAATGGCGTTCCCTTGGGTTGTCGGGGCACCAATACCTCATGTTCTGTTTATTAACACAGCCATCGATATGAAAATGTTCTTTGTCAGTAAACAATATGTTTCCAAGCATTCGTGCTGTTCCAAAACGTTCCAGCATCGTTCTCGCTAGGGTTTCTTTCACGTAAATAATCATCATTTTCGTTGAGAAACTGCACGATTTCAGTTTCTCAACGTAGTTTCTTTTTCAAAATAACGTGCACTGTTGATTTTTTTATTCCAGTACAGGCTGCAATCTTCCTTATCGATTTACGCGGATTGCGCATAATTTCACGTCGAACTTGAGCCACATGTTCTGGCGTCGCTGCTGACGTTGATAGTTCCGGAGAAGTCTGGTTAACCATTGTTCCTTCTTGTCTGAACTTTTGAACCCAACACTGGACAAGTTACGTGTTCGGCCCATCACTTAGTCATCGAATATTAAGTGAATACAAAAAGCGCGACGCACACGATCCAATGAATCACCACACTTTAAATATTGCTCAACCGTAACGCGCGGCGCGCTCCCGACCAGTGACTCATTGCGAGTGGCAAACCGAACAATACCCCTCCCAATTATCTCACTCTGATAGTTTAAGAGCAATTACAATTTAATCTTGAAATTTTTCCGCTGAACACCCTATATAATATTTAATTTAAACATTTACACAGATACTATTACCATTTAAAGGGGGATACGCAGAGCCCGTATGTGCTATATATATGTATGTTGAACTATGGTAAACCACTACCCCTTTTTTGATAATACATATTATGTTTTTCTCGTTGAAACATGGATTTTACAGAAACCCTGGTCGCCTACCGTACAATAGTCGTCCGCGTTGTTGTTTTTCTGCTAGTAATTAAATATTGTTTTTGCTAAAAATGTTTTTAAAAAATGTTAAATTGAAAATGGTATATTTAGACATCCCCGTTGAATCATAAAGATCGGCGTTGGTGGATAAAAAAATACCCCCCGCCAACATAAAATGCGCTATCGAGGGAAACAAATCATTGATGTCGATTTTATAACTTTTTCATAAGCGATTTAAAAATAATTCATCTGAATTGAATTGAATTATTTTCGTTTTATTTTTATTTTTGAACTTTGATTTTTATTTTTAACTATTGAATAACCGTTTTGAATGGCATCATTTTTGGTTTATGAATTTCTTTATTTAATAACGACTTTGATGTAAATCGAAGACGAACATTGAAGCGTAATAAAATATTATTATACTCTATAAATTATTCATGTTTATTGAATATCGCGTCCAACGAGTAGCCAATTCATATTTAAAATTCTGATTGAACAATTTTCCCCAATTGTTGATTGGGGAATCAACTCTTCGACCGTTACATATTATTTTGATTTTTGGCAACATTCATTATAAAATGCCACACTTTTTCAATGCTTTTATTAGAGTGGATGTATATAAATGAAACAGTGTTATTACTCTACTTGAGTTTATTAGCACGTTTCGAGAGGAACAGTAACTCTCATCGACAGGTGAAGTATTAAACTGACTACACATAAATATAAACCTAATAAACTCAAGTAGAGTGATAACACTGTTTCATTTATATCCTTCCATTATGATTACATACAAAGTTAACGCCGATTCTATCAATAGTACTTTTATAGAGTTCTCTTTTGACGAAGTCTTCGGTATATTTATTTCAATGGTCTTTTTACGCCACAGATTCTCGATGGGGTTCAGGGCTATATATATATAAATATATTAGAATTTAAAGTTGATATTAGATAGTGAGTAAGATTAAGAAAGGATCACTTGGGTGGTTTAGTCATGTGGAACGGATGAATGAGGAGAGAATGGTAAGAAAGATATCACGCAAGTGTTGATGGCACCAGAAGTAAGTAAGTATATTAATAATGAAACACTGTCGGAAACTATTTTTCGGTGGCCAGGTGCAGAATCATCTCGGAAAATGATCTCAGAACTATGGAAACAATGCATGTCAATCGATGGGAATAAAATATCTTCCACAATTTTTTGTTGAACTTCTCAGATTACCAAATATATAAACATGAACTAACGCAATTCGCTATATATATGATCATTTCCCAGATTATTTGTCCAGAAGAAGACATCACCGCTTGGCTGGAAACATTTATCGTTTAGATCTCCGTCTCACATACTGGATTCCATCTGAATCAAAATATTAAATTTACTCTCATCGGAGAAAATTACATGTCGCCATTCCTTTTCACTGTAAGTTCTATTAAACGACAGGCACGCATTTTCGTCGTCAAAGAGGTTTTTTTTTTTTTTGCTGGAGTCTTCGTCGTATAATATAATGTCTCCAGTTGCTTGAACTACCAACTTGGAAAAACTCTGCACTTTGAAACGATTCTGCAAGCAAAATCGCTTTAGCAGTAGTTGCGTTACTTTTGTTTCCAGTGCATTTTTCGCTCCAGACATGCAGTATTTTTAAACTTTTTTATGCAATTTAACACTGCATCCAATCTGAATCTTTGAACCCACTTTTTGTGTCACCAAAGTTATGATTGAATTATTTTTAATGAGAACACATTTATGTTGAAAGTTGCATTTTCAAAACATAGTTCTGTTTATTTTTAATGCAAATTAAATAAATCTACTAGCTATCAAAGTTTATCCAAATTCAATAAAATTGATTAATTAATTCAATTCTGGCGTCTCCTGGCATGTTTTACCCAAAGGTATTTGAGATTAACGCAGTATAAAGTTGATTGCTTTTAAAAATGGAAAAATAAATGTATCGATTATAAAAATATACAGATGTAAATGTAAAGAATGGTAAACAGATAGGAAGACGTCCAGGTTCGAATCCTGCCAGCGACTAAGTATTTTTTCGATAAATAGTTTATTTCTGTATATTTTTCTAGTTGATTCATCTAATTTGTATTTAAATTGAATTATTTTAAACAAGCTTACTTTCTTAACTTTTGCCATACTTTATAAATATATTAATACAAGATGCTAAAAAGTTAATAGTCACAATAAAACTGGCCTCCATGTCTGAGCAAACACTCTACATAGATTGAAAAATATAATGGATATGAGTATTTAGTTTTTAGAACTAATTTATTATATATTAATATTGTTACATTTCCTAATCAATTAATAGGTTGACACCCTTTTGTGCTAGCTACTGTGAGGTCCGGTGAAATAAAGCAAGGCCGTCCGTCTTACTTTGCCAAAAACGTACATAATTACAATAGGTACACAAAGAAAACGTGTCAGTTTATGGTCAGTCTTAAGATATTTTCATATTGGTATAGTTTTTTGTTGGAATGTTTTTAAATAAGTGATACACTTAAACAAATGTATTATTAGTACGTAGTTTATTTTCTTTTTTCCGTGTTAATGTTAAAACGATGTATTTATTCACATTTTGGGCGACCATATTATTATCAATCAAAGTATGTAATCCTGTCGCTCCGATGTCTTCGAAAGCATCAAAGTAAGCGTTCAATCATCTTTCCGCCCAGGACCCGTCAGCAGCACACTGTTGTATCTCTAGGAATTAACATAGTTTGCAAATGACAACGGTAGACATAAGACAAAAACATCGCTAATTGACGGGTGCGAATGGTGAACGTTTATTTTTAGGAGAACACATTCTTATTGTTCTCGTAATAATAAAGTTGCATCAGTGTGTCCAAAATTTAATAAAAATGAATTGATAATTCTGGTGTCAGATTCTGTAAAAATAAGGTAGATGACTCTTTCAAATAATTGAACGATTAAATGTATTAATATCAAAAAGATAACATATATGTTCGAAAATTTGTCGTTAAAAATATTGTTGCTGTAGCATAGAGATCCAGGTTCGAATTCCGGTGGCGCAACAATATTTTTCGATAAAATTGGTTTTATATGTATATCTTTCTAATTAATACATTTAATTCATATTTTTAACTTTATATTTATATAAAGTGATCACTTGAGCCCTGTAATTACGCATACTTCTATATATTTTCCATTAAATATAATAAAAAAATAGCTTCGTCTATATGAGATATCTATTATTTGTTTAATAACAGATGACCATTGTTGGTGAAAATCCGGCAATTGTGTGTTCTTGGACATATTCAAATAGTTTAATAACACTTTTTAAATTAGCAATATTAACTTTATGGTTAAAATTCATATATTTTTATTTATTATCTTTGTTTTATTAACCACTTAATTGACTTATCATACATCATAATAGTTACGACATACTGAAGAAGAAAATGGTATTTTTCTAAACCGGTAGATGTATTAAAACTTAATTAAGTGGTTAATAAAACAAAGATAATAAATAAAAATATAAAGTTTGATAACGTTTTTAGTTATTTTATTCCACTATAAAATAACGTACAGCAGGAATTGATCTCTTTGTGTACTTTATTGTTGACATAGAAATGTGTTTTTTCTTCTTAGCGCATTATTGCAACCGATTGCGGCCAACCACTGCAGGGTGCGGATAGCCGATACGGCGCACGTCACGCCGCCGAGTCGGTGATCTAGAAAGTGAAACCGCCAGAAAGTTAAAAATAAATTTGCGGCGCGACTGATTTTCACACACACACACACACACACACACACTTCGCGTTCATTCAAAAAGTAGCTTTTTTTTAAAAATATTTTTGTCATGAGCTTTAATACTCGTACGTGCGGCAGGAGTTCATTGTTTTGTAACACTTTGTCTGCTCCTCGTTCTGTTGCACGATTAATAATACACGGCATACCGGCTTCTTATTTTTTGTGCATCAAGAACTCTGCAGTTCGGTTAAGATTTTCTTCTTCTTCTTCGTCGTCGTTTCCTCACAGTTGAGGATCGTCGGCGGCGTGCACTACGCATGGACTTAGGTCATGGTGTAAAAGCGATGGATATTATCATTAGAGGTTGCGATTTGAAGGAGGCGCCATATAAGACACGTGTCAATAATTTTAATAATTTAAAGGTGTAATCATCGGCGTGGCGCCAAAAAACCCGTGGGATAGATTTCAGGAAAACAATGACGTCTTAGACGTTACTTACGTACTTGCAAATATGACTATATGTATTGTTATGATTACAGGCGGAAGCCATTCTCCTGTGTGTGCCTATATTGAACATCTTTTGTGTTTTATTTCTTTAGAATTTATAATCATCATTATTATTGAGAGAAGCTGAGAACAGCTAAGAACTTTATGGAACAGGTTGTATTCATCATTCACTCTTTAAGAAGCATGATTTTGTGTCAGCAAAACTATGCGAGTGTGTATTCTTAGGAAGTTATTATAAACGAGTTAAGATATTTTATAATATAAAATAATACCACGTTTAAAGTGAATTGAAATACAGTCAATTCCGCTTCAAAGATATGCTTGTAGGCTTTTGCGACACATCTGTTAAAGCGAAGACATGTTTTTAGACCACAGCGCGGTGCGAGACCTGCGTTTAGTTCGTATACGTCTGTGACAGATTTTGCGAGAAAATACATGCGCAGCTTTATTTGTCAATTTTAAATTCTTCCGTTAGTTATACGGTTTTAGTTAACATATTATCATGAGAACTGAATTATTTTCATATATATTTTCATACTCAATATATTATATATCAAATAAATATTTAATTTACATTTATTTTGCAAAGATTATAGTTATGCGCAACTTTTTTGGTTATATTGGTTTTATTATGTTATCTGTATTTTTTTTTTAAATAAAAAAATTTGTATGTTTATTAATGCATTGATGTTATTAAATACTAATTAAATGTATTAATTATAAAGATATACGTATAAAATCAATTTTATCGAAAAATATTGTTATTGCGCTACCGGGATTCGAACCTGGATATCTTTTTGCATAACCAACTATGCTACAGCGCCAATATTTTTGACGACAAATTTTCGAACCTATATGTTATGCAATTTCAAATTAATGCATCTGTGTGTAAATTTTAAAAGCCATCTACATTGTTTTTACAAAATCTCAAATATATTTGACTAAACAGATAGCAGACGTCAGAATTAACAATTCATTCTAACTTCACAATAAGAATGCGTTCTCCTTAATAATATATATGTTGTATCAATGTGACCAAAAATTAATAAAAATGAATTGTTAATTCTGGCGTCTGTAATGTCTTAAATTGCTGTTATTATTATTTATACAATATAGTGATATAATTATATAATTTATTCGGTATAGTGATATAATTTAGTTAATTTTCATAAACCAGAATCTTTAACCCATTACTAGACTTAAAAATATACATAATACTTCGTTTCGTCATTCGCAATTATAAAAAATAAAGTCACAAGAAAAAAATAACAATATTTAATAACGGATACAGCATTATAAAATAATCTGGTACGACAAAGGTATAAGTGAATAATTTTCCCACTTTAACTGAATAATTTTAATAATACGCAAGTTGTTATTTTAGATTCTTATGTAGAATTATTTTATTTTAGTGAATTTTTCTGCGGCTTATATATTTTTTACCCTAAACGCATTCTGTCATTGCTTTGGTGAGGTCAAGATGTAATTTAATACGTGTGTTTCTCGACTATCCCTCGTCCTCTAACACTGATGTTTTATAGGCTTTCCTATTGCTTGACTTTCGACGATAATTCACTTTCGGAGCCAAATGAGGATGTCCGTTACAAATCAGCGTTTACAATATGCGTCAGTATAAAAAAGTTTCTTTTTAAATATTTAAGTCGATTCGTTTTCTTAATTATGTGTTAGTGAATGTAGGTGAGAGTGGTGTGTTGCCATCGAGTTCCTCAGATATTTAAATATGAATATCGATTGTCATAATGAAATTCTGCAGTCAGCTGAGCGGAATAATTTTATATAGGATGGTGGCGGGATATTGAAGAGCTCAATAATGATTTAATTACATCTCTTTATCTTAAAGCACATCAGATCAGACCGCTGGTGGAATTAACTCTTAGGGGTGACATTACCAATTATCAAAACCTCAAAATTATATTTAATTATTAGGAAAAAACATTTTATTATATTATTATACTATTTTCGGTTGCTTGTAAGTGTAATGTTAATAAAAGTGTTTATCGTGTATTTTTTAATACATATTTTACAAAGTTTAGCTCTTTCAACCACAATGCAGAAGAGAAAAAGTGTATTATAGAAAGAATACGGTTTTCAATTCTTCAATCAATATTTTCGTGACTTGCATAACCATTGACCAAAATTTGCTACACTTTTAAATTGATTTTACCATTTTCGTACTATTATTATTATTATTATTATTATTATAAATGATCTTTTTTAGAGATTTATTTTCCGAATTGATTTGTGTTCATTTGGTTTGCCATCTCACCATGAATAGACTTACACCAGAACAACGCTTGCAACTTATGAAAATTTATTTTGAAAATCGTGGTTCAGTTCGCGAAACTTACCGTTCATTTTACGGTCGACATAATCGTCCATCCGAGCAAGTCATTCGAATAACCATGGATCATTTTCGCACCACGCATACTCTAATTGACAATACGCATCCGCAGAGACGTCGTACAGTGCGCACCGAAGGAAGCTGTTATTTCTTCAAAAATGATGCCGGCCAGAACGTTACAACAAATAGAGCAATGATTACTGACTTTTTCGTTCCCCGATTGAATGGCATTAATTAAGAGCTGTGGTTTCAACAAGACGGCGCAACATGCCACACAGCGCGCGCCACAATCAATTTATCATATTATTCGATGAGCGTATAATTTGGCGTAATGGATTTGTCAATTGGCCTCTAAGATCGTGTAACTCAACACCTTTGGATTATTTTCTGTGGGGATGTAAAGTCGCTAGTCTACGCCGATAAACCAGATACGATAGACGACTTGGAAGCCAACATTCGTCTTATTATTGCCGATATACGACCCCAGCTGCTCCAAAAAGTGGTCGAAAATTGGACTTGCAGATTACGCATACACACTAAATCATATTTAAACACTAATGGCATTATCTTTCGAATAATGCGAATACCATGGCCATTATCACGATTTGTATGTGTTTTATTTCATTTTAAAGTTCTATATCTCTAAAAAAAAACATCCTTTACCATCATTTTTGTTATCACCGTGGCGATCGGTCAATTCATTACGTACTGTAGTTCCATCTATTGATAGATTGCACCGCGCAAAATTATTGTAGTCGTTCCGCAGTTAACGATTTTTACCCATCGCTGATATGTACTGACAATTTTTCATGTATTCTGTCTACAAGCTGATAAAACAAGTTCTCTCTAATTCATAAAAATATTCAATGAAGTATTGGTAAAGTACTCACCATGAATAATGATATAATAAGAAAGCTTTGACTTGTAAAAACTTAAGCTTAACTTACGACAAATAATAGTCAGTGGCGTGTTGTAGGTATAGATTTTGGTTATTCTATTACCAATTGTGTGTAATATATGTACTACAATATATGCTGTACATAAGAATATGAACTTCCGTTTAACCAACGTCTTTAGGCAAAATGAATCCGTCGTTTATACGAGCCTACCATTTATTTATGTGTAATTTTAGAGTACTATTAATAGTATTTTTTTATACTAAATTAATGTATTAATTATACATATAAAATCAATTTTGTCGAAAAATATTGTTTTTGCGTCACCGGGATTCGAACCTGGATCTCTATTTCCAATCCGGGGAAGTGCACTACCTTTGTGCTATAACGCCAGTATTTTTCTTGACAAATTTTCGAACCTATATGTTACATTTTTTCAAATTAATACACCTGTCGTTCCATTATTTGAAAGCCATCTACATTATTTTTACAGAATCTCAAATACCTTTGAGTAAATCGATTGCAGACGCCAGAATTATCAATTCATTTTTATTAAATTTTGGACACATTGATACAACATATATTATTAAGGAAAACACATTCTTATTGTGAAGTTGTAATTATTCAGAACATAGGTCTGTGATATTTTAAATACTAAATTAATGTATGTATGTATGTTTTATCACAGACCTATGTTCTGAATAATTACAACTTCACAATAAGAATGTGTTTTCCTTAATAGTATTTTTAATGTTTAAATAATACCTTCTTACCCATATAAAAAATGTATGGACGTTTTTTAAGAACACTTTTTATGACTGAATATGATTATTTTATTGTTTAAAAATCCTTCACGTAATAACTAAACGAAATAATTATTTTTATTAAAGGTTAACAAAGTAGGAAATAGTTCTGCCAATCGCTTTTTGTTTTTTCCAAATCAAAAACAAATCCATGCACCAAATACAAAGAACGTTTATGAAATTAACTAATAAAATTCGCGAATTAGTAAACGAGGAACTAGACAATTTAATGATTTGCATGCATTTGTAAGCCTGTCAAATGTTATATTGTTAAAAAAACAGCATAAGTAACGACTCCATACAAAACGGATCAACCGAAAAGAATTTTCAATTTAGTAAATATCCAATAGTATGATTTGAGTAGTACGCTAGTTTAAAAACAGACGACAGCAATTTGAATAGCTAAAATCTCCGCATCTGTCGACAACAGCACAACGGCTACAGCGGTAGGTTGTCGTAGTAGTTTTTAGAACTAAGCAATTAAAGTTTCTGCCTGTACACAGATGACGCTAATTGTAATAAATCCGTAAATAATGTATCCGTTCATGTTAGGTACTAAATTTATTTTTTTAATAATTGTTGTTTTTTTGAAAATATATTCTGGTAAAGAAACAATAATATGTTTTTAGTTAGTAATGAGATCCTGAAGAAGAAAATTGTATTTTTCAAAACCGGTAGATGTATTTAAACTCAATTAAGTGGTTAATAAAACAAAGATAACAAATAAAAAAGTGAACTTTATCACAAAGTTAATATTGTTAAAAGTATGAATATTTTCAAATGAAAAAAATTAAATTCAAATGAATTCGATGCACAATTCACGGCCAAAGACCGTCTAGCGAATCTGACAACAGATGATCTACATATTATATTTAGGATAATTGAAAGTGGAGTAAGTCAAATAAATTATTTAAAAAATATGATGTACATAAACAAAAAATAAATTAAAAAAAACACGCGTTTGATAAACAACAAATGATGATTGCCACTAATCGTTTCATATTTATTAATTTATTTTACTTGTACGCCCGTGCTGTCAGTCATGTTAATTGACGGCGCGCGAAGGTGGGGGCGGACTTTTAACAAATTTATTAACTATTTGTTCAGGTGTAATTTTATAATACTTCGCCGTAGGGAATTAAATATAAATATGTAATTTACACCGAACGTAACACTAATAAGCGGGGCGTGCATTACTAAAAATTCTGGGAAACAAATATAAATTAAATAATTAGAATAACATAAACGGAAACGTTTTTTTTTACAATTAGCACTATCTGTGTGCCAGTACAGACTTTAATTGCTTAGTTCTAAAAACTACCACGACAACTTACCGCTGTAGTCATGGTGCTCTTGTGCGTTCGCCGCATTGAGCTATTCACATTACTCTAGACTAGTGTATTACTCATATAATTGACTATTTACTGAATTGAAAATTTCTTTCGGTTGATCCGTTTTGTATGGAGCCGTTATCTATTTAATAGAATAACATTAGAAAGGCTTACAACTGCGTGCAAATCATTGAAGTGTCTCCTTCCTCTTTTAGTAATTCACTAATTTTACTATCTTACTGTTTTTAATGTATTGATTTTATGACCGTTCTTTGCGTTCGAGGTGTATTAACCTTTAATACAAATAATTATTTCGTTTAATTATTACGTGAAGGATTTTCAAACAATAAAAGAATCATGTTCAGTCATAAAAAATGTTCTTAAAAACGTCCATGCATTTTTATATGGGTAAGAAGGTATTATTTTACGTTAAAACTTAAACATTAAAAATACTATTAATAGTATTCTAAAATTACAAATAAATAAATGGTAGGATCGTATAAAGGACGGATTTATTTTGCCTGTTGTATATTGATTGTTATATGATTCATTTCGTCTAATGACGTTGGTTAAACGATATATTATATATGATTGTATAATATCATTGGTAACAGCATAACCTAAGTCTATACATACTGCACGCTACTGCTAATAAGTTTTCCATTATTTCCACTTGAGTTCTGAAGGTTTTAAAATATTATTACACCACCCTCAGTTTAAAAATTATTAGTATTTGAAGTGCACTGTTAAGTTTAAATATTTTTGTATTAATTTTAATATGCAGCCATTCGTGTCTTTCGTCTTAACATCAATTTGACGTATCTGTGTTAACTAATTTAGGTCTCGTAATCTACAAATCATCTCCGACATGCTGTTGAGCAATTGAACACCAACATTCATCACACATGTGTATATCCGTCAAACCCATCAAATAATTCATATCTTAATTAGGCCATCTCATGATTTTAATAGTTAAAGAGTTCCACGTTAATAAATTTATGTGTCAATGTTTTCAATTGTATTATTTCTGTTATTAGTAATATTAAAACCAAGGCTAATTACATGCTGTGAATATCACCTACATATTGCTCTATTAAACGATAATAGACAGATGCAAGCGTAATTGACAAATTATAAAATGGATAAATTAACGCCCATTCATTAATACGTCCATATCCAGCGTGGATTAAAATAATTCGCGGATTATTCACAATTATGTCAACCCTTTAATTTTTGCAAACAAAATGTTTACAACCACTACTGCATTTAATTACTCATATTCAGAATATATCGTCGTTTATAGCATTGTACCACAGACCAGTAAATGAATAAATATGAAATAAAGTGTACATGTAGGAGTCGGGTTTGGAACATTAGTTGCGGGACGAGAGGCATTCTACACACATTCTTTGTGGAAACATTAATTATACAACAGTACTCTTCGAAAATTAATTATCTGTTTAAACGAGGCGTATTTTTTACATTAACGCGTATTATTTTGTCAGCGTTTAAATTTTCGTTCCAATCGAGTCATATTTTTAAGAAAAAGCGCTAAGCTATTTGAATATATATATTTATTCGCTGTATTAACCTTAAACATTATCGTATTTTTTTTATGTATATACCTGCCTTTTACCTTTTTAGCGAGGCATTTATTTTTCCCATTGGTAACTACCAAGTTTCTCAAATGATTGATTACGGAGTATTCTGGTACATAATATAATATGTTAATCATAATATAATTCATACGTAGAAAAGTACACCCCCCTGTTCTCGTGCGTGGGACTTGTGTGATATGGAAATATTTGTGTGAAACCGAACATATTACCTATAATATTCAGGGTTAACTTTTACATTTATGAAAATACATTATCATTACCGTACGTATGGTACTTAGTCGTCGTGGAATGTTCGCGTTCTATAATCTGTGCTAATCTTTTTTTCTTAAATTTTAATGCCAAGTAAAAATCCGAATAAACGATAATACATAATTATAACATGACTGTGGACTGAGGAAGGTATCGGTACATATATTGAATCTTACGTTTTCATTATATATAATATGTATGATGATGTATAATAATTATTTGTGTCGTTGTGGGGTCTATTATAAGAGAGTAATTTGGAACCCTTTGTTCACATTGTAAAAGGATTAACGAGGGAACGTTTACTCTCTTGTTTTGGTTTGGTAGACGACTGGATTTTCGCGTCTGTTTTTGACATGGGTTTTCAATTTTTGCTCGGTTCGATAGATTGAAAAGGTGCTGCCTGTTTTGGAAATACGCCGCGGGATGGGAATATCACTTTTATGGACCGGATTCGGCCGCTTTCCGGCGGGATTTCTTCCAACGTTCATTTAGTACAGCACAGCGGTTCTCAGAACAGACAGAATATTCCGTTTCTTATCACAATTTTATTTTTATGATTTTTATGGTGTACGTGCACGTACTTAGTACCTATGAATCCTCACATGACGAAACGGAAAATTGTCGTTGTGCTTTTGGCCGTGTAATCATATATACCTACATATATTGTCAAATTCACAGCAGTGTAATCATATATACCTATATATATTGTGAAATTCACAGCAGTGTAATCATATATACCTATATATATTGTGAATTTCACGACAGTGTAATTATATATACCTATATATATTGTAAAATTCATGGCAGTGTAATCATATATACCTACACATATTGTGAAATTCAGATTAGTAGATTAAGTTATCGTAAGCAAAATAATGCATATTTTTCTATGGTAACTCAAACATTTTTGGAGACATGTATAATTTTTATTTTCACTTTTTTTTTAGTTGTATCACGACTAGTTTCGGGAAGAGCAGTCCTTCTCATCTACAAGTGTAAATTGAACTAAAATTTAATACAGTTGGCTCTTGGGGCGACGGGGCTTAATTGTTTCTAGGAAACATTGATAATACGGTCGAAGGATTTGAAAATATGATATTGTTCATCAATCTTTTCTCCGAATTCAAAATTTTTCTGGACAATTTCTGTGCCGCGATTATTTTTTGTAATATTACAAAAATGAGAACACGAGTTACTCAAGTAGGTAGGGTAACATTCCCGTCATATTTCATGAAGCCTTTTCTACGTTAGATCGTATAAAATAGAAGATCCCGTATTTCGCTCCCCTCCCTCCGCCGGCCGGCGACACAGGCTGCCGGAAGTGACGTCGCGTCGAGTAAATTTCGCTTCTATCCGCTTAGCGCTCATTTTTCATACGGAAAAGGATATAGAAAAAAAAAACAAAATATACAATTGCATCATTAAAATCGACTTTCGTCGCTCGCTCCCTGACGCCGCGCCGCCGGTCGTCAAATTTCAAAAACAAACACAATCGTATTACTCAGGGGTAACTGGGTCGAATAATTCCTACCAGGTTCTGTAATCACTAAAAATGTTTCAAGTTCTCACTGGTCACTTCAAGTGGAGCATTTTATTTCGCTCAGTTTCATTTGCCCTTAAGTACGAGAATTTGTATCGTTATTTATGCGCAGTAATTTTTTATATTTTTTGAGACGCTTGTTTCTGATTTGAAAATACATATATCTTATTGATTTAAGTATGTATACGAATATGATATTTATTCATATAATATTCGAAGTGTTGATAAATAATGGAAATATATATTCTGATACTCACAATAGCTATTCAACCAGATCGTCGTATTCAACCATGAAGAGTGCCGATCGCGAACAATGTGTACGGTGAGAGAGCAAGAGGTTGTGTTGTGCCAAGAATAATTAACAATATTAATATTAATAAAGACTAATTAAACATTAAAAAAAAAATGATGCTTTTGAAATGAAAAGATGATTTCCTTGTTAAATTATATTATATTCAGGTATCCACCCATAAAATACTTTACATCCTGTAAAAATTGTTTATCTTTTCGAAACTTTATTCTTTATATCTTTCTAAGTAATTCATCTAACATCTCTTTGTCTATTTTTTTCCCATTGTTATATTTTATTTATAAAAAATAAAAAATGTTTTACTATGTAAAAGGCAATCCTTGACGTAAAACTGCCATGCAGTTTGGCATAAAATAAAATTAAAATGAATATATATATATATATATGTAATAAAGAAGAAATAAAAAAAAAAGCTTAGTTAGCTCTCATCTCCGAGATATAACCCTCTTTAAGATGCATATAAAATTAAGCGTGTGGCCTTCCGAGCAGCGAAGTAAGGTATTAGATAAAGGAAATATAAGGATTGGAAAACCTGAGAACGGGAATGAGGTGTCACTGTAGACCTTATTTTGTTCCATTGTATGTTTACAACTTGCTTGGAGTGAAGGTGCTGTAGAGTGTCTTTCATCATTTGTAATTTTGTTTTGTGATCGTCACGTAAATGTACAGCACAACTCTGACAATTTCTGTTATGTGTGTGGGTGATGCGACATTTTCCGCCCAATTACTCCACTCGTGAAGACAGCACACTACCATTATTTTGGTATGAAACTAGGAGATCAAGTCAAGACGTGAGCACCTTGTTTCTGTTGCAATACATGTTCTGTGAATCTACTTGGATGGATCAATAAAAACTATTTGGATTCGAAAATTTGAAGACAGACGACAAATCGCGTAGATGACCTTTATTTCTGCATTGTACCACCTGTTAATCAAGAAATAATAAATATAGCATAAAATACGCCAACGTACCGTCAGCTACAGACCAGTGCCGCGTGGGGATGATCTGCCTGTACCTACTCCTCTAGAGTAGTCTGCACTCAGATTAAGATGATGACAATACGGATCAGACACATATCACAGGATCCTGATTTCGCACCTGAGTCACTAGATGAGCCACACAAACTTACCCAAGGAGAACTGAGTGATTTAATTCGAGATTTTAACCGAAGAGGTAAACATTATGTTGAGCTTGTAAACAACCTTCTAGACGAATATCAACGATTAGGCCGCTACATATATCAAAATGCATTTTCTCCACTGGTCTATATTATCATCCCAGAAAAGTGCGGTACTGCGAGCGATGAGCATAGTGTTCGGTTCCACCAAGACATTCCAGCAATGGGACGAAGATATAGAACTCTGCTAGTGGAGTCAGTGGAACTCTGCTATGCTTGCAGACCACTGTTAGACATTGACTGGAGATGTCCCAAAGCAGGATTATAGGTGACAAGCAAAGAGAATGCGCACTGATTTAGGCCATTATTTCAGTATTTCATGTAGTAAATTCAATTCCTGAATGTTTTTGTTATTTTGTGTTATTGGCGATTGATTTAATGATAATGAATTTAATTTATATATTGTAGTAAAGATGTTTTTTTTTTAGAGGTATAGAAGTCGTGATAATGGCCATGGTATTGGCTTTATTAGAAATATATGATTTCGCACATATGGGCGCGCCGTGCGACTGGTTCCAAGCGCAATCTGGATGTCCAATTTTCGACCACTCTTTGGAGCAGCTGGGGTCGTATATCGGCAATATCGCGACCAATGTTGGCTCCCGAGTCCTCTGTCGTCTCTGGTTTATCGGCGTAGACTAGCGACTTCACATACCCCGACAGAAAATAATCCAAAGATGTTAAATCTCACTATCTTGGAGTCCACTACGCAAAATTATGCGCTCGTCGAATGTTTCCTTCAACAAATTGATTGTGGTACGCGTTGTGTGCACGAGCTGGATCTCTTGTAAGCTCGTAATTCAAGATCTTTCCGCAAAATCTTCCATAAAGTGGATGGACACAGCTCCAATTGCTGTGTACGATGGCGAATCGACTCATTCGGGTCCTCCTCTATACTACGCTCCACTGCTTCGAGATAAATTTGCACAATTTGCAAGCGTTGTTCATAGTGAAATGGCAAACCAAACTGAGCACAAATCAGCTGTCAAATTGGCTGTCACTGGAAAAATTGTTGCCAATTCGAAAAAGAAACCTCTAAAAAAAACAGCTTTTACTTTTCACTACTATATATAGAATAACAAGTTGTGTATCTCAAAAACTAGAGTTAATAAAAAAAATCTATTATCAGATTCGTTTTTTTCTCCCCGAATATAGTAAATGTTTGACTACTTTTATTTAGAAAACATTAAAATATTTTTTTTGTGCAATTGATAATTTCCATTCAAAGTATGAAGAGTAATGCTTGGGGTAAAGAATTTTATAAGTTTTACACGATGCGGAGTCTTTTGTGAGTTTCTTCCACTACTGAATAGAAAAATGTAACTAAGTATGACAAATACATAAAGAAATAATTGGTAATAAACGAGTTCTCAATTTGTATATTTCTAAATTGTTCTAATTTGTTATATTTATTTTTGTGAGTGCGATTAGAAAATATTTTTAATTCAAGTCGACCTTTTACCCAATCTATAAGCATTAATTTAAAAACCTTTGAACAATCCGCGTATAGAAATAACCGCAAGAAGAAAATGTAAACCTGTTGATACTAGAGATTTATAAATGTAGTTTTAATTAAATATGAGAAGCGACGAATTTCTTAGTCAGAGATGGGCTGCAGATTAACTCAGATAAACTATGTTTCGTGAAATTATACGCTGTAATTTTAATTAAAAAAGTAATGGAGCGGCCGTCCGCTTATCAACAGCCCCTCTCGTACGTCTCGGCCGGGATTAATTGCGGCCTGGGGTGGGGGATGATCTTAAACCGAATTTTGCGCAGTCATTTCGAAATTACCGACGGTAATTCTGTTGGCGGGTGATCCCTTTAATTTTGAAGTCGATGCCGCCTTTTAGGGCTACTTCCTAGCCCACCGGTGCCTTTCGGCTGTAGGCAGAGAGGATAGAGCGCCACACTCCTCTGTCCTGACACACAATTCTCGCCTTTGATTGATTGTTGAGGCTTCTAACAGAACTATTCTCCAGTATCTGGTTTACTTAGTCGTGTCAAATCTTCCTCGTTCTCTCCTCATTTATCCGTTTCATATGACCAAACCACCTATGTGATCCTTTCTTAATCTTACTCGCTATACTAACATTATCTTTACATTCTTTCCTTATTTATTCATTCTTTACTCTGTCATAAATAGATTTGCCACATATACGCCGAAGTGATCTCATTTCCACTGCATTCAGTCTACTTTCGTTCCGGTGTCGCGCTAGAAGAAAATAAAAGTCTATTCATATTCAATGAGAATTGAATTAAAATAATATTAAATAAATATTTAATAACGGTGGCGTTTTAAAATATAAATATATTTAATAAATTTTACAATTTTGTATACCTAATTTTGTATTTTTTCGTAAGTTTTATGGCTAACAACAAATGAGCAAATTCAAATACTTTATACATGAAATAAATTGAATTCATTGATAAATCTCGGAATTTACAACTGCACAAAATGCCCACAACGAATGTTGGCAGGTACAGCGGGTAGAAATATCTATGCATTTCAGATTTCTTTTGCTCCGCCAACAATGGGGGTCCTTCCTTTGTGTATTGAATAGGCGGATAAATATGCTTGCCGAAGATTCGTACGCATCATTTGTGTGCCGGGTGAATATTTCATAACAAAGCATATTTCGTAAGAAGGTATGCATACCGTTCGGTTGAGCACTATGTAAAGCTCGGACGTACTTCGTTTATTTTTACCGAATATCAGAGTGCGATGTCTGATGAAAGGAATGACGGATCGTTTCCTCTGTGGTCTAATTGTTATTTGATGACACACGATTCTTGTCAGTGGAAATGATAAAAGACTTGCCCGGTTCGGTACAACGACATTAAATAGTTCGCTCCGGTGATGTGAATGAATGCGGATTGACGAGGTAAAGTGGGATATCACTTCTAAGGATCACAGAATCCAATAACTCCGATGAAGATTTTGATTGATCTCACCCTTGACCGCTTTCAATGTCACGCCGATTGAAGCATCACTTTCAAGTTTAATTGGTTTTTTCTTCTGGCGTAATGTACTATTTCGTTTATTGTTTATCCACTATTTAAAATGAGATACTTGGCTACTATGATTTAAAAATAAATTGTCAATAAATTTGGGTAAACGGTTTTTATTTAATTTAATTGTCTATTTTTTTACCGTGTAGTAGATATTGTTCAACAAAAAATAATTTGCGTAAATGAAAATATAAATTAACAAGGAAATGTAATTAACCTTTCCCTTACCGAGCTAAAATAAAAACCTGCGTTCCGGTGCTGTAAACTTAGTGTGTATGTAGACTTTTGCGATATTTAATATAAATATTTTACATTTATTATTTATATTAATCATTAAAATAATATTTTATACATATATATGTATCAGTTATTATGTAAAAGTGCTAAAAACTAGAAAAAAACATTGATTATCAGGAACGACGGCATAAAAACGCACAAGGAGCGTCTAGCTCGGCCAGCACACGCTCCGCCACTAAAGTGAAGATCGGCATCTAGCAACCCGCGCCCCGCGTACTGCGCCTTCCGCGCTTTCCGAACCACGCCACACGTGCACATACACGCATTGACAAATTCATTTCAGGTTCTTAGATAAAACATTTTTTATAGTTGCGTATGGTAAATATTTATATATTGTAATTATTTTATCCAGTACACAAATATATTAGGGAGGAATATTTAGTATATTCACAGAGATATTAACATAATTAAAGGTAATGTCAACTCAGTTTACCTTTAGGAAAGGTTAAATGTAAAAAATAATAATTTTCACTATTTATTAGTTATATTAAATGTAGTTATGAACATGAAAGTTATATTAAATATAGTTGAATAAATGAACTAGGATTAATGAATACATTGGTAATTTCATGAAATGTTTAAAGACAAAATCTCTTGTCCTTTTTAGTAATAATTTTTTTAAAATACATATCATTAAAATACATAAATCCTTTAACTATTAATCAAGTATTAATTTCAAAACCACATTAATAGCCAGTGGAAGACAGGATTTGGGATTCAAATGACGAGGAACCATTTTGATTTTATTGTCAGCACGGATAAATTGGTGAGCAGAGGCAGTTTTGAACTATTAAGAAAATGAATGTCTCACCATATTGAATAATTAATCTAACGAAGAAAGTCAGTATTAAAAACAAAATTAAAATAATTTATATTTTATAAATAATTAACTCATTTGTGCTAACCTGACTACCTACACATTTTTGCCTCCAACAATATTACTGACAAAAATATTTTTACAACTTTTTTTACAATAACATTTTATAATTTCTGATTGTACTTTTTTTTACATAACTTTTTATGACTTACTTTACATTATACTTACTTACCTTATATAACGATTGTACCCTAACAATTACAAATTATAAAAACTGTACAGGTAATTGTTTTAGAGCAGACAACATCTAGTGAAGTAATTACCTTTATTTTTATATGTATTATTTATGCTACGGATATAAATAAATATTCTGTGCTGTTGTCTCACCTGAAAATAATTGGAAGTAAATTCTAATGAGGACTTTAATTTATATGCATTTGGAGAATAAAGAGTTTCTGTATTTTGGCATCTGATTAAACACTAACATAAATGTATGATTAAATCAGATAAAGTTTATACCAAAGCTACTACTGTCAGCGAAAGATTGAGATTTCCTGGAAATAAAAGGAATAAAATTGACTTTGTATATTATTTTTACAACTTTTTGTTTGTAAATTTACTCAAGCATTTGATTCATGTTAATTTTTCATTTAATGATCCAACCGTCAAAAGAAGAGATCAATCTGATGATGAGAGTTGTAGATATGGATGCACTTGTTGCCTTGGGTTAAAGATATAAAAATTCTGAATTATCATAAAATATAAGAAACAATTTTTTATTCTTTACAGTGAAGAGGTCCGGTCATTAGGATTTACCGTGCTGGTGGATATGAGAGGTGGTGGAGGCGGCGCTAGCTCTTGGAGCGCCGTGAAGCCTATTTTAAAAGTGCTGCAGGAGCACTTTCCACCCGGCGCTGTCCACCAAGCAGTCATCATTAGGCCAGACAACTTTTGGCAGAAGCAACGCACCTCTCTCGGTTCGCACAAATACAAGTTTGAGGTAAGAAAAATTTATGTCTAAATAAACAATCAAGAATTGTCATAAAAATTCTACTTTTTTTAGTTATTAATGACAAGATTTCATGTTACTAATACGTACCACATTATTATTTTATGATTTTAGTAATTTTTAAAGGAAGATGCTAAATATTTGAAGGAATGAAAGTTCGGAATAATTCATTCCGAACTTCAAATCCACAAAATAAGTCGTGACGCATAATATGTTATTTTGAAAATTAATAAATGCTACTTTCCATAATCCTTTCAATATGGGGACATGTGTTCATCACAAATTCTCATTTAATTAACTTTATTGTAATAGTAACATAATTGCGATAACTTTGTTGCTGAAATTTTTTAATTAGTTAGTATAAGGAAGTAAGAATACTATGTTTTCAGTCGGCTATTTCAAACTGGACATTTGTAATTGGAAGTGCCTTTGAGAATGTTTGAGAATCATTGTGTAATAAACATTATATTTGTAATAGTAAAATGGTGCGTTATGAATCTGATAAAAAGTAAACAGTAACAAAAACTTAGTGAGACAGTATTTTATTTTAGATAAAACCGATTGTGATTGTTGCTAATTTTCAATTAGTCATTTCTGATTCCGATACTGATTGTATATTGAGGCATTTCTATGATTAACAATTAGTGAGTTAAATATTGAATTTAATATACATTTTGATGATGGGTGAAGACATAACATTGCCGAAATTATATTTACTACTAATATTTATAAAGATTAATAAGCTTATCTAGGATCAAATTTAATTAATTAAAGGACAAAACACAAATGAAACATCGAAGGAAGTTTATAAACATAATGCAAAACATTAAGTTTTATCCATATACAATGTTCAATTGGAATAATATGTATATAAAGTATTATAGGTTATGTTAAAAATATGAAGTGAGGCCAGGAGCCGGCAGAAGAGGAACGAAAGTAGACTGAATGCAATGGAAATGAGATCACTTAGGCGTAAATGTGGCAAATCTATTTATGACAGAGTAAAGAATGAAGAAAAAAGGAAAGAATGTAAAGCTTATGTTAATATAATGAGTAAGATTATGAAAGGATCACTTAGGTGGTTTAGTTATATGGAACGGATGAATGAGAAGAGAATGGTAAGAAATATATATGATGCAAGTGTTGATGGCACCAGAAATAGAGAATATACGAAGAAGACACAACCAGGTAAACCATATACTGGAGGGTGGTTCTGTTACAAGCCTCAACAATCAACGAGGTTGTATGAGAAGATGTATGAATGTGGATGAGGCGAGAATTTTGTGTCAGGACAGAGGAGTGTGGTGCTAAAATGTATACCCATTCTGATTGTTGCCGATTGTGTAATAATCAATCTGATTACGAATGGCATTGATTAATTCCAATAGTCCTATTCTTATGCATAGATAAACCTGAGTTATGAGAGATTTCAAAAAAAAGTAATAATAGTATTATTAACTAATATCTTTTCATATAATATTATGTCACTTTTTCATATTTTTTATATTTTTCACTTTTTAGACAACTGTGATAAGCTTGGAAGCACTTCCTAAAATAATAGATACCTCCCAACTAACAACGGATCTGGAAGGAACGTTGCAATATGATCATGCTCAATGGATCGATTTAAGACTGGTAAGAATATATCTAAACATGGACACAACACAAGACAATCAACGAACATCTACACGCCAGTTCGATGACATTTTATCAAATATTCTACATGTTCTTAGCTCTGAAATTGTACAACATACTCATCACCGACAGGAAATCGTTCACTTCCAATAAGATTACACAAATATAGACCCAATATATGATTCATAACAATACATACAGTCATATTTGCAAGTACCCACACAGCGACACTCGTGACTTTTTACTAAGACGTCTTTGTTTTCCTAAAACCTATCCCACGGGTTTTTTGGCACCATGCCGATGATTACACCTTTGAATTATTGACACGTGTCTTATAGTATCAATTAATTGGCGCCTCCTCAGCGAGCAATTCTGTGCGATACATACTAGTTAATTCATCTCTGGTAATCGTCCACTTCCAATAAGACTCCTGAAATATGGACCCAATGTATGATTGCATTTTTTTTCTCTTATTTTATTTTTATTCCTGTCAAATCTTTATCAATCAGAAGGATCACTATCCAACATTCTAACATAATCATTATACAGAGTCTATACTAATAATTCACTAGTTCTACAGCATTCTCACTACAATTTTTTCTCTTATTTTATTTTTATTCCTGTCAAATCTTTATCTTTCTTGAATTAAATAATACCACAACAGCACGAAAAAAACTTTCTACTATAACACAGACGGCAGTCTAGCAAAGTAGCCAGGACAATGCTGTATATATCGGAGGTGGATTCTACTCCATCTCACAAAATAAACTATGAAATTAATTGAAATATATTTGTATCTTATGTTTATCACGTTGTATTATAATATTTTATATTCACCTCTGTTATAACAAAAACATGTATGTCAATAAAGTCTAATAAATAAATAAATAATTTTTTTTCCGTATCCTTTCTAAGAATTAATTTATTTCACATTAGAGGTCTTCAAGGGCCAGATTCTAGCCATGTGCCTAATATTATAATAATGGGTTTCTACTGGATTTCGCTGCTGTCCATTAATAGTTGATTTATGGCAGAATAATATTAGATGTTAAATAAATAACATTATTATTTGAAGGCCGAGACAACCCAGTTTTGATGTTGGCAAGTAAGAATCGGGCTATGGGTAATAATTTGTAACCAGGTTTAGGCTTTACTCTAAATATTTGATTGCTTATTTAATTAATTAATGAAAAAATTCTTTCAGGCTTTGGAAGAATTAACTTGGCAGGCTGGTGACATTTTAGATAGATTAGACGATTTACAGGAAGATTTGGCAAGATCAGATTTTGCAGATGATGTATCCGGAGCCAAACATGGTATAGATCTTCATAATGAAATGAAGAAGAAAATTGTTAAAGTTCCTGTTGAAGAATTAGAGGCGCAAGGTAAATGATTAAAAAGGCTTTTTAAAACAAATGAGATAATTTATTTAGAAAGATCCAAATCTAGCCACTACCGGGACTTGAATCCAGAACTTTCTATTGAGTGTTTTACCAAATAAGCTATATCATTCTTATTATTCTAATCTGTTTCGATTCTCAAGGAAATAATATATATTCTAAATAATCACAACTTCACAAATAAAATGTGAATTCTTTTAAAAAGAAAATAGCTTTTTAATTTAGACTCATTAAAAATACTATTATTTAAATGACGAAACATTGTAAAATGCAAAATCACATGAATAAGTTCAAGGTTATTTATTTCCTTTTTAACTTTCTAATTGTTCTTTCATTATTTTCTCATAAATGACTGAATCTAGTTTTTTAACGTCGGATATACACGTAAAAAATATTTGAATGAATACAAAACAACTTTAACAGTAATTAGACTTTCTAATTGAGTTCTGATAGTTTTTTTTTTATTTATGTATTTGTAATTTGAATAAGTGTTACCTTTTTTTAATATTACTAATAAATGAGCTTCATCTCTACTGCCAGTAATTGAGAATTTTATATTTTACTGTTGTTGAATCAGATTATGAGTATTTATAATCAATAGCATAATATTAAAATCATTTTTAAAGCACTTATTTTGGCGAGCATTCTTGCATCAGTATTCATACATCAATCTTACTTCTTTTCAAAAAGGTAGTTTGAAAATATTAAAAATTATATTATCATATTTGTATATGAAATTATAAAATCAATATTATTTTCTTGTGTTATATATTATTTATCTTGTGTACTGTTAAATATATACACATAATAATCTCTATGCAAATAAGGTTACGATTTTCTGAAATGTTTTCTCATTTCTTAAAAATATTATATATTTATTTTCTCATATTAAAACTTTATTCTAGTAAAATACTCTAGTGAAAATGTTTTTTATACATTTAATTAATTCTAGGTGAACGAATATTGCAACGTTTGCAAGCCGCTGACACATTAGCGATGTCGGCTAATGGTGGTGTGACCAATGGGGTTGGAGCCTTCCACTGCGGGGAACCCTCTGGAGTGCGACAACAGCTGGACTCTGTACGACAAGCCCACCATCACTTACTGCAGCTGTGGCATCACAAGAAGTTACAACTAGACCAGTGTTTTCAATTGAGACTCTTTGAGCAGGATTGCGAGAAGGTTAATATCACCAATAAATCCCACTCATTTTCACTGTGTCACTCCTGTTCATCTATACAGTTTCATCAACTAAAATATTAATAATATATTCAAACCATTTTAGACTTTGATTAGACTTATATTTAGATTTATATTGATTTTATATTCCACTTTATATTCTTAAAAAGTATGCTGTACTTTCAAAATATGCACTGTTTTAAACCAATCCTTGCATGCCCATAACACCCTCCCTTGATTGTTTATAATTGACTATTATACTATCCTTATCTTAAACTGTTCTTTAATTTCTGTGAATTGTTTTAATACAGGTCTTTAAATAAGGACGCTCGATTTTAAAATGTTAATAAAACAAGTTGTGTGTGAGATATCCACTCAATTTTTTTTCATTTGAAAGTATATTTTATGGCATTAAGTGTGGAATATAACGTCATTCAAATATCCGCCGCGGCTTTACTTGGTGGTACATATTCGGGAGGTCCAATTTTCAACTTTGTCGCATAAATTTGCCTGAATATTTGCTGGATAGCATTTTTTATTCGCAAAAACTTGCGATTTAAGATTACCCCAAAGGAATAAGTTTAAAGGCGTTAAATCGCACAATCTCGGTGGCCAGTTCACGTCACCGCCCCTCGAGATTACCATGCCCTCAAATCGCTTGTGCAGAATGTCCATTGTGGCATGTGCTGTGTGGCATGTAGCGCCGTCCTGTTGGAACTACATGTTATCGGTGTTCATAACATCCAGTTTAGGCCACAAGAAGTTGCTGATCATCAATCTGTAGCGCTCATTGCCAGTTTCGTTTTGGAAGAAGTACGGACCGTTGATTCCGCCAGACCAAAATCCTCACCAAACAGTGACTTTCTCGGGATGCATTTGGTGCCAGTGTATCTCGTATGGATTGATATTGCCCCATATCTGACAATTTTGCTTATTCACATACACATTCATCCAAAAATGAACCTCGTCGCTAAAGATGATTTTTTTTGATAAAATTTGGGTCTACGTCTAACTACTCCAGAGCCCAATCAGTGAATATACAGCATTGTCTATGGTCTTTTACCTTAAGTTCCTGGGTTAGTTGGATTTTATACGGGTGCAGACCCAAGTCAATAACAAAAAATTGACTGCCTTGGGTTTTCCCGTACTTTCACGCATAGCAGATCTTGCATTTCGGTTACGCACTGGTGTTGGCCGATTATTTACCTAACCGTTTGACTCGAATTTGGCCACCAAACGTCGAATAGTCGACTCGGCAGGACGGTTGTGGTGAGGATAAAAATCACGTATTGCGCGGAACGTTTCTCGAATGGATCGGTGACTTTCATAATAAAATTTGATGATTTGCACACTTTGTTCAATGCTATAATGTTTCATGGTGATTTGCCGTACACTACTAAACAATTGACAACAAATTTGACAGATGTCACTTTAACAACACGGCTGCTATAACCTAACAAATTTCAAGCATCCCTATTGAAAGACCCTGCCCCATCATTTTTTAAATTAACCTGCTGTAGTAATTATCAACTAGAAAGTCTTTTCCAAAGCAGTACAATATTTATATTGATTTTGTTATGTATGCAAGAATTCATCATCATGTTAAAGATTTTTGGACTTATTGACAATAATAATTATCGCCACTAGGGCAGCAAGATTCTCAAATTATAATTTTTTTGGCTATTATTTTCTGCTAGTTTATCATTATTTTTATAAAATTTTAAATCATTATTTACAGTCTTCTCCGTTTATGATTTATCAAGATTATCAAGATTAGATCAAATCATTAGTCTGATTCATTTATGTTTACATTTATTATGTTTTATTAATCTACATATAAAATGTTTGTCTCCGCACGGGCATAACCCAGTGAGGATGGCGCTACATATACGACTGTGTATGTATTAATACATAAAAAAAAAATCATTTGCAATTTTCAGTATGAATACATTTTTAAAGAGCTTTATAGAATACCATATGTTTGTAAAATATGTTACTTAAAAAATTGTATAAAAGATTTTATGACTTAAGATGCATTTATCATGGACTATACTCATATACACTCAGGTCTTTTTTTATGCGGTAGATACGTTCCACAGGAAAACGCTTAAAAAAAGGCTTTACACACGTTTGAAAATAAAGGATTCGTTCCATAATTTTCTAAAATCGCTAATTCGTTTTTTGACGTGGCATTGCAAACATTCCTTTCAACAGTGATATGAAATTTTATAAGTAAATAACAATGTTAACAATAATTTTATTAACTTAAAATGATATATATTTTAAATATGTACTATAAAAACCCGCATGAAAATTTTTAGGTTATGTTTTGTCGCTGACAGCTGCAGACATTTTAGCAGTAAACTAACAGACGGTTATAGGATGACTGCCGGTAAGATTTACTACCGGACCATTGTCGGTTAGTTTATTGTTGGTAAACTAACCGATATTTGAGCTGACGTTTATAAGAACAGCCCTTAAAGTAAATAACGTACCTGCAACATGTCTGAATGTCGAATGCTAATTGATAATTTCTGAAAACAATGGAGGAGAGAAACGCGACCAGACATGCCCAATTTCACTTGGTTTCGGCTGAATTGTACTGGCGCAGACTGTGTTCGCATATACGGGCAAAATTCTCCAAATTTTTGACCCTTTTAGCATGTCAAATTGGTCTAAAATAGTTATTTAAAAAAAAAGCTTCTTGAAATATAAACCGCATAAAAAGAGACCAGTGTATTTGTATGTTGATTAATTATTGATTAAGTCACACTGTATGGTACCATAATCATTACCATCATTGTGTCCGGCATTCATTTATGATAAACATTAAATCATTATTAATATTTCGATACAGATTAAATCATAAAAAAGTATATGAAATTGACAATAAAAATATTTCATTTTTACAGATGTTAGAGTGGATCTGTCACAACCGAAGCGCTTTCCTCTCATCATATGTGGAAATAGGCAGATCGTGTGCCTTGGCTAAACAATTACAGGAAGAGCATGCGAGGTTTGCTGCCGCCTGTGGAGGCAGCGCCCGTGCGTCCGTTGCCCGGGTGTCAGCAGCCGCCAGAAGATTGCAAGAGCAGAGACACTACGCTCATGCCCATATAGCTTCTCTCGCACACGCAATGGAAAGAGCATTCAAGGATTTAGCAGCGGGTAAATATATTTTTATATAATATAATAACCTATTCCAATAGTTCTCAGACCTGTATGATACTACAAAATGTAGATAAAGTATAGTGAAGTTGTTGGAAGTTCATGACTATTGCGATCCTCAGTCACGAGTGACCGATGAGGAGGAAGATGGAGAATTTCTAAATTTCTTGGCATCATTGCAAATAAATCAATTACATTTTTTTCAGGCTTGGAGGAGCGCAGTGCTGTGTTGTCTCTTTCTGTCGTATTTCATCACAAGGCTGAAGTATATGCGGGGGCTGTGGCAGGATGGAGCGCCCAGTGTGCTCCCCCGCCTGATGTAAGGGATGTTCTCGCACTTGAACAGCACATCCTTAGGCATCAGCAACTGTATGAGCAGATGTGCCAGGCCTACACAGAGGTAAATTTTAGACGGTATTTTTGAAAGTGCGTTATTTGATTCTAATTAGTTTTTTTAAAATACAGAAATATCAAGTAACTTGTATAATTTTCGTTACATAAATTTTATCTCAATTTTTTTTAGTGCAGTAGAACCCCTGTTTTACACTTTTATAGAAATTGACAAAAATACTTAAAATTAAATATTACTTAAAATTTAATGGAATATGGTTTTTTTTTGTCAGAAGTGATTCTTCTAACAATTATATTCAATAAATGATTAGTAATTTAAAAAAAATGTGATGTCTTCATTGTATATTTAAAGAATAATCTATAATTAAAATATATGTACAATACCGGTATTGTATTGATGCAGAATAAGTTAATAAAACACATGGATTTAGTGAATAAGAGAAGATATTTGAAATGCTTTTTAATTTTTGTGGTGTTTTTTAGATTGTTATATAATTTTTAATTATTGTGTGCTGTGACACGCTTAATTTGATTGGTTTTTATTTTAAATTATTATATGTTCTCATTGTTTCTTTTCGCGCCTTTCCTTTTATCTTTTCTACAATTTTGCAAATCGATAATTGAAGTTTTTTCACCAACAACCAATTCATTACCAAATGCGCTTCCTGAATTAAGATTTTCCTCTGTGAAAAAAATCTATTGTAGCCAAGATATTCCTAAATCAATGAAAACTGAGAAAACATTTAAACTATTAAAATTATATATAACAGAAACATTAATGTTAAAAACTAACCACAGTTCAACAAAGTAAAGTTATGGAAAATTCAAAAAAATATGACACAGCATGAGTAAGTTGACAATTGAGACTTTGATATCTGATGTATATTTACGAAATGAAACGTCATGTTATCCACATAGTTTTATGTAGAAATGTCCAACCGTTAAGTATTTAAATCACAAAAATTGGGAAAATGTTTATATTGTGAAATTTTGTATACAATGAATGGAACTCGTTGAATGTATTTTAGTTCAAAATGTGAAAAAACGCAAAAGGTGATTTTGTTTTTAAAATAGGGGTTCCACTGTAATGTATTTTTAATTGGAAAACATAATCAGTTCAAATACAGTCGATTCTGCTTAATTGGGTCGCCGGTTAATTGGGGCAACCGTTTATTTGGGCCAAATCTCAAAGAATGGAAACCAAACCATAGAACTAATAGTAATATGCATCGCTTAATTGGGACGACATTCCACATTATTGGGACTTGTAAATTTAAGATTATGATACATAAGTTTAAAATTTATTAATAAGTTCCACAAAAGCCAGAGAGTTAGTGCAAAAATTTCCCTTTTGCAAGCAAAACTGTTTGTCGGTGAAAGTTAGCGAGCTATAAAAACCAACACGATATAAAATTTTTAAACCTTTAGATATTTCCGAAATTTTGAGCAATGAGGGAAATGAGGACATTTTAAAAGTTCTATGGTTAATTATCAAGAGTTTTCGACAATAGATAATAATTTACCATGTTACGATGAAAATAAAGAATGAAGATGCAATTGTTGAAGCATTAAATCGAAACATCAAAAATTAAATAAAGAAGACGTTGATGATTAATATCCAACTGTGCCTGTAAGTAACCAAAAGAAACAAAAAAAATTTTTTGCGGGAAGGCAATGAAGGGAGCCCTACGTATTTAAAGAAAAATATTCATTTAATTTTAAGCTCACTTAGGATAATTGGGGAAACCGTTTAATTGGGCCAAACTTTCTGGTCCCGATGTGTCCCAATTAAGCGTAATCGACTGTACCTACTTTGCTTATCAGTTATTTAAAAAAATAATATACTGATCTAGTACACGTTACAGCAAAATTAAATTAATATAATTAATTTTTTTTTATTTATGTACAGCCATGAAGCTCATTTATTCTTATATATGTTATCAGGATAAGTATATTTCTACGAAATTCCCCATTTTTACATAAATATATTCACACCATTCACATTTTATTAATTTATTTCTTCAAAAATCACTACTTTTTACACTTGCTTGCTTTTGCAGGATTAATAAAAATTTATTTGTTGCATATATAAAAAATATTTCAGTAGGTACAAAACTCATGTACGAGCAAGTGTGCATTTTCTTGATTGACTAAACATCTCACCCTTTTGAATCAGGTATACGATGCTTACCAAAATCTGTTGAACGGATTGGATAAAATGCTGCAAGTTTGTCATGGCATTCCACACCAAAGAGAATCATCCCCATTTCCTGCAGAAGCTTGTAGCGAAGATCCAAACCGTAATAGTGCAGTAACAGAAAACTGCATTACCAGTGCCTCCCAAAGAATGGTTCATACTGAAAACATTTCATTAGTTCTTGTTTGAAACAATAGATGGTGCCGGTTCTGAGAGTTATTGGCTAATCTTTTGGGGTTTTCATAAAATTATTTAAGACTCTTGTACATATTTTCTGGTTTATGTCTGATCCTCATTTCCAAAACATGATTTTATTATTGATTCTTTCATTCAAATCATGTTACATCAATCAATCAATTAATTAATGTTACATCCGACAACAAACTATAAATTTTCCCTTTCGTAATTAGATTAAATTTAATCCAAGTTTTATTATTTACATTTGATTTTTTGAACAGAATTAACCTGTTTTCCTAATACAAAATTAAATTATTTTTTCTGTGAAATTAACCTGCATGTTCTTGTTTTAATTATTTTTATACCCTAATAATTTTCACGCTTCTTGCTAGTCAGTAATTCAAGTTAGGTTTTCAATATCCAACAAAAAAATTCAAAATTTATTTTGCTTTTGTAATGATCATGCCTAAAGTTAACACACCTCATGCGGAATTCAAACACGCTTTGTAATAACACATTTTTAATTATTTTTACACGTATGACTTTAAATGTGAAGTGGGTAAGACTATCTTACTGACAAATTTTAATGGTGTATTTTAGAGCTCAAAAAATGCATAGTTCAACCATGTAACTATGAAGTAAAAATATGCATGGAACTACGGTTTGAAAATAAATATTCCATTAAAAAAATAATATCAACGTACGCTCTAATTTATAAAGATGTCCTAACAATAGCGGAAAATTAATATTTGGCACCATTTTTACTGTTGTGTTTTCACAGTCAAACCATTATGACAGTTCGATGATGGTAGACGATTCACCATTATTAAAAATTGATTGTTATTTGACACAATAACGCATTCTTATTGTTAATTATTATTTTAAAAATGCCATGGTTCTCAAATTGCGTTTAATTTTTCCAAGTGCATCAATTATGAAGAAAATAATCGAAAAGTTCGAGGATATCAGGTCGATTACTGATGTCAGACCATCGACACGTATTCGTACAGCAGAAAACGTCATGATTGTTTGTCAGAATGTGGCTGAGAGTCCGGGAACATCCTTTCGGCATCGTGGTCAAGAATTAAACATTCAAAGAAGAACTATGCAGCGTATTCTCACGAAAGATTTGCATCTTCATGATTACAAAATCCAACTGATTCAACAACTCAAGCCTACACACCATACACAGCGAAGAGAATTCTTCATTGTGTAATCTCCCATTTGGGCGACGTGTGATTGTGTGATTTAACACCTTGGACTTCTTTCTCTGGAGTTTTTTTGAAGTCAAAAGTTCATATCAACAAGCCCACGATTACCTAAACGTTTGTAGGAGAAGATTAGATGCTGTATCACTGAAATCTAGCTACAGTTATGTCAAACCGTGATTGAAATTTTCGTCAAAAGAATGCAAATGTGCCAGCAAGACTAAGGAAGTCATTTATCAGTTGTGTTGTTTCATGCAGAATTACCACATGTCTACTTTATAATTAAATCAAAATTTTGGTATTTCCAAAAAAAGAAATGTGTTTTATTTAAAATTTAAATTTTCCGCTCTTGTTGGACACCTTTAGAATGTTCTTAAAATGAAAAATAAAACTGTTAGATCCTTGTTATATAATTATTATGTTGATATTTCTTATTTTAATAGAGAAAGGGAAATAATAGAGATTGTATTTGAGCATCAAGTGAATTTAATATATAAATGTACACATTTGTTTATTTTTCAATGTTTCTTCTTCAAATGATAATGCACCACTCAAGATGAAAGCATGTCACCTTACCACATATATAATTAATGTTTACCAACAATAATATTAAGAACTAAATATGTTTGTATACATTCACTTCACCCTTTAATTTTTTATATGTAGAATGTGCTAAGAGAAAACATAATCTTTTTTCAACATTTTAATTTCTAGATAACGCCTATCAACGTAGCATTAAACATGTCAACGCGCTGTGGAAAATTTGTGAATTAAGAGTTTTCTGAAAAGAACAACAATAGTTTTACTTCAAAAACTGAAATTAATTCTCTTTGTATTTTGCTTAATCAGCATTTTTTATAGTATCTTGGAGGCGGGCATCATTTTTTAAATTTTGTTTTAATCATCTCATTTAACCGTGAAGTTCCTAAGTCTACATTACTGTAACAGGTGTTTTGATCTGTTTAAATAATTTGAAAAATATCAATAAACTTTAGTTACCCTCAAAGATAAGTTTTTTATTAATCCTGAAATCACAAAATTTTATCACAGTGTTTGCATTTGATCATTTGAAAGAATCACACTTTAGAATATACTAAATTTTGTAATTGATTTAATTGAATAATCTCCATAACAATGTTAAATCGTTTTAGGGATTTTTTATTTTCATTTCATTCATAAATATTTTATTTTATTTGGGTCAAGAAATCAAAATTTAACTTCCAATATTTTTTTTCGTATAAACCGAATTGTACAAACATTAGAACTACAACAAACATGTATCTATAGAGCAAAAATATTAAAAGGAGGACTACAATTATAAATTATAATTACTGCACTATATTTACATTAATTTTAATACATTCCCGTTCATTCATATTGACACACTTTTTGAACATAAGTTTTATAAATGTTTTAATGTTTTATTTTATTGTAGGTCCACTCAACAAGTAAAAAGTTATTGTATCAACTGGATCATCTAGTGCAGGTGTGCAATCAGCCTGACCACAGAAATCATGTAAGGACTTAGCTACTTTTTATATTTCATCTACTTTTACTTTTTAGAGTCCTGCTTTTTATTTGGTTTTTATTTATTTCACCTTGAGTTATTGTTATATAATATTAAATGCCATGAGAGATTTGGGGTGATAAATATTTTAAAAAAATTGTAGAAAACGCAGGAAACCTGCTTGATAATTTATTAATTAATCATATATCGATACCTTAATCCGTCAAGCAGCTAACTCCACCCATGGTCGGAAAACCGTTTTTGATTCCATTATTTTCCTCTATGGTACATTAAAAGCCAAAAATTCCCATCAATTTAAAAACACATGAAATCACGTGTTTTTAAATAATAAATAATTACTAGGTGCTAGTACCTTGTACTTATTTATTATTTTCTAAAACCTTACATTCATTCTAGCAAAAACCTTAAATGTTTACCTGACATAAGTCACATGCATTACATTATCATGGAAAATCACCTAACTCCCAATAATATTTTACAATTTTGGTAAAGAAATTCAGCCAACATTGTATACGACAAAGCAAGAATCTTTTTAATAATATTTTTTACAGACTGATGGCAGTTCTGGTAGCAGTCGTGGGGACCCTGCAGCTGATTATTCATCAGGGGCGAGCCATGTGTTGGCAGTGATACATCAGATCCTCGGACAACACAGAGCTTTGGAGGCACGCTGGCATGCCACACGTCTACAGCTGCATCAGAGATTGGCTCTGCTACTGTACAAAGAAGATTGCAAACAGGTCGGTGTTTCATTATAAATATAAATCGTTAGTGACATGTTTCATTTTCTCAAACGATGCTGGAGTAAATTACAGAAAATAAATGATACAGGTCCTACTTGTCATTTAAACAACTTTACTTTTTTGTGAAGAAGAAGACAAATGCTAATTGATTCATCCACGGATGTACTATCTAAGAAAGAACAATTTTTCAAAATATTGAAAGCACTTAGTGCCTTGCAATATATATGTATAAATACATTAAGAATAATGACAACAATATTGTGAAAACATATGCAAAACTGTTACATTTGAAACTGATAACTTGGATATTTTGTGACATTTGCGAAATGCCATTCATTAAGTATACCAATGAATGACATGGTGTTTCAATTTCTCGAGATTCAACAACTTTTTAAAAGTCAAAGTTATAAAACAACACAAAAAACATTTAAAAAAAATTGAGTGTAATATTTGCGAATCAGCATAGTTAGCTCTACAAAATTCATATATTCTAAATCACATTCATAATAAGTGCATTACTTCCTATCCTTTTATATTTTAAAACAATATTAAATATCTCATTATCATAAATAATTTTTTTCATCATATTAGCACACCTTATAAATGCCTCAAAAATAAAAAAAAAATTTCTACAGTTAAATAAATATATTTTTGAACACAGCTTTGCTTTTGATCACCAACATTTGAAAGATTTATATGTCAACACTTCAAAGATTTATATACAAACACTTATAAGAAAATGTTATGTTAAACCCATCACTTGATATTCTGTTTATCCACTGACAATAAATATGGAACATAACAATGTTTTGTTTTGACAGGTTTTGGACTGGCTAGCAAATCATGGAGAAGTCTTCATTAGAAAAAATACTGGCATAGGAAGAAATCTTCAGAAAGCAAGGGTCTATCAGAAATCTCATGAACACTTTGAAAATGTTGCTCAGGTGAGTTATTTTACATAAATTGTAAAGTGTATTTTGTTACCTTACTTGAATAGAATAAATACACATATGAATTCAAAAATATATACTATATATGTGCGATAATCCTATACGTGCCCGTAGATATGACCATGTAAGGGCTCACTTATCAACCATTAGGGCCCAAACCAGAGAGGGGGATTTTATAAATCTGAGATAAAGATATGGGAGGGATTTGGCCTCCTCTACAAGTGCTCTCCACCGACTCCTATCTCTGACCATTTTTCTCCAGTTCCTGTACTTTCCCATCCTGCTCCAGTCTTCCACAGTCAGCGCACCTCTTCCTTAGTCTGCCTCTATGTCGCTTCTACTGCCGTATCCACTTGGTGATGATTGATCTTCGGTGTCCTGTTATCTGGCATTCTTTAGACTTGGCCAGCCCATCGCCATCTTCGGGACCTACAGAATTTTATAATTGTTTCTTATTCAATTAAATTTTCGAGCTAATGATTAATTTTATTCTGTAAGTTTCATAGGTCCATACGTTTTTAAAAATATGTTGCATTAAAAAATTGCTAATTTATTTTCTACTTTTTGGATTAGGCACAATGTTTCGCAACCATATGTGACCACGGTCTTATTATAGTTTTATATATTATTATAGTTAGCTACTCGTTAAATGAATAATTGAATCAGTTTGAAGCAAGGAACCACACATTATAAATGGTTGATTTTGAAACAATGAATTTTTGTTGGTCTTTTGGGATCTTGTCGGTTGTCTGAATAATTACTCAAGCCCTTTTTATTTCTCAGTAGCTTTTGCATCTGAATGCTGAATGTTTTTCTCAGCCTTTCTCCTTCCCCTTTTATATTTCCTTGTATATCATTGTGGTTATGAATGCGTTATACTGGAGGAGACAACTCAAATATTTTCCACATTCATTAGTGCTTTCTGTTTGCTGTAATCCTTAGAATAAGCCTCGAGGTATGTAATTAATATGTAATAATTATTGTATTATTTTCCATTAGATTTTTTTTTTAAGTCATTACCTCTATTATTTGTTGTGTTCGTATTGCACCTACCGAATAATGACCTTTTAAAAATCATCTACTGCCTGTAAAAATTTTTCAAACACTCGCTGCGTGGTATTCTGTGACGTACAGTAATCAGGGAGCCTTTAATTATGTATTGAAATCATTAAAATGTATTCTCCCCTCTTCAGATTGTATTGAATTCGAATGTCAACAACTTCGGTATTCTGGCAGATCATTTACATCTAATTAATTCACAACAATAAGGTATGCAAATTATTTTGCATTTCTATATTTGTGAGCTCGTCTCAATGACTTATTGTTAAATGCCGGTTGGCTGTCACAATACACTATGAATTTAAAGTGCGTTAAAAGTAGCTTAATTTTTAATTCATTGTTACTAAAGTTTCACCAAGCGACGCAATACATATATTTTTTTGATTGGTTTTTTTTATTTCAAGTTTTTAACAAAATATTTAAAAAAAATTAGACTGCGATGTACTCTCCTTATTATGTATAAAATACAGTCAGGAGTGTGTATGTGTGAGTGTGTGTGATTTATTTTTTAGATTCAGAGTAGGTCAGTATGCATTTAGGGTTTGAAATGAAAAATTTAACGAATGGAATGAACGATAATATCAGAAATTTCACATTTAATTTTGATACAGTTTACACTTTAATACAATAATATGTATATATGGTTGGCCGGCTGACCGAAACTATTTTTCCATTCTAGGAGGATTGATGCATGACTCGAATGGTAACTAAAATTAACTCAAAAAAACGATGTAATATTATTTAAATTATTGATAATTATTATTTTTTTTATTTTTAAACTCAATTGTGGTTATTAAACTAAGATAATAAATAAAATAAAAAATATGAATCTTAACCACCAAGTTAATATTGCTAATTTTAAAAGTATTATTGATAATTCTTTTAAAATTAGCAATATTAACTTGGTGGTTAAAATTCATATTTTTTATTTATTATCTTTGTTTTATTAACCACAATTGAGTTTAAAAAACATCTACCGGTTTCGGAAAATACCTTTTCCTTCTTCAGGATGTCATAACTAACTAAAAATATAGCATTGTTTCTTCACCAGAATTTATTTTAAATTTTTTTTTTTAAAATTTAAAACATTTAAGTCATTTAGAACTTATGGTATTAAGGTTTATCTTTCAATAGTAATGAATATTTTCACGTTTTCTTCGAAAATGTGTTTTTTTATTATTAATTTATATCAGAAGTTACACATTAGATTTGACTTTTAAACTATTACTTATATTGGACTTTTACACTTACGTAAAACTAATAAAATGAATGTTATTTGCCATAATTAAGAAAATACAAACGTTATAAGAATGACCGCGACCATTAAATTCATATTCCGCGTGTCACAAAATTGCCTTAATATAGTAAATTCTTGCATATACGAAATATATTTTCTTATAATCTTAAATCTGTATTGTAACAAAATGTTAATAATTAATAGAGTTATAAATCATTCAATTTACAGGATATATTATCGATTTTCGACGTTTTTAAAAATCTTTGTGTTAGTGAAAATAAATTATTTTAAATAATATATTGTATTTACTTACATGCTTTAAGGCTACTATTTAACACTAGATTTATGGAACCCGTTAATTTGACGCATTTTACTTTTAAGATTAAAATACAGAAAAAAGATTAATATTATTTTTGGGATATGTTGATTTAATTATATGAATATATATGTCAATCTATTTTCTTTGTCGGCGTTCTAATTTCACGGATATGTTTTTATGTATATGCCTATTTTTACGGACACCTGTCAAATTGACGTGCTAACTAATTTCGCAGTCGTTTATTAAAAAACATATATTAAAAGTTTTCGTTTGTCATTTCTTTTGTTTAAAGCGACATCCCTCGCCCCTTCCCCGCCTTCGGAACGTTTGAAACGTTTGAAAACAGACAAATTTGCTTTGATTTCTGAAACATGGAACACATTGAAATTTCTAAAATTGTTATATACCCGACGCCATCATTACAGTTGTTGAACAATTGTTTCCAACAAAGACTAGATGCCGATTTACTTAGCACACGCCGAATAAACCAGACAAATTAGGCATAAAATTTTGGTTAGCATCGGATATCAAATGTAAATACCTCATAAATGGTGTCCCATGTTTACGTAAATGAAACCCGAATACAGAACTTACCTTTGAGCGAATTCGTAGTGCCTATACAAACTAGCTGAGCCATATTTAGGTTGTGGACGAAATATAGATAACTACTGACAATTTTTTTTACTAGCCTTTCACTAGCGAAAAAGTTACTTGCAAAAAAAGATTTGCCAAAATTTGCAAAAGCTAAGGCAGATAATATGATCTGGTTTATAAATCATAGAATTACATTCTTATAGTTTACAAAATTAAACCAAAAGAAAGGTACTATTACAAAGTTCAAAACATATATCTGAATAAATTAAAAACAATAATAAACTTATTCCAAAGACAGTTAGATTTTACAATAATAAAATCCAATTGAATTGAATGCGGTTGATCAAATGGCGCGAACATATAGTGTGAAAGCAGGATCTCGTAGATGGCCTCTTCAAGTCTTTTAGAATATGTTGGATTTAGCAGCTAACAGAAGTCTAGCCAAATAGGATTTTGTAAAAAAATATATCTAATAATATTTATGTTAAGTGAATTAAGTATGTGTGCCGAAAATGTACTCATAATGGAAATTATACTTATATTGAACCTATATTAATAATAATCAATTGATTTAAAATAAAAATAACTATATTTTCGTAGAATGCAATCATTTTGTGGTTTGACATATTATATTAAATAAAATAACAATCACTTTGTATGAAATCACGAAATTTATTATACGTCAACCGGTTTCGCTTATCTTAAGCTTCATCAAGACTTATTTGTAACTAGTCATAAATACAAAAATAGTGCACTTATATATACATAAAGAGAGAGACAGAATATTAAATTATACGCGAAAGAGATACACATAATACATATACAGATAGACGGAACATTAAGGGAGGGGAAAATACAGTGTTGATGGATATTAAATTGAATTTAAAGGAAACATACATAATATTGAGCTAATGGATAAATTAATTTGATTATTAAGAATTGGCGTACCACTATTTATTGCCTTTTTTATTTCGAGGGCTTCTAAATTATCCAATCGGAGGCCAATCCTGTTTTTATGGAGGATATTGACCCCTGTGACCTTTTGACTTTTTCAATAATATGGTTGAAAAATTCTGAGAAACCATTACTATTTAAACATTTACGATGTTCTTTGACACGAATATTTTATTTAAAATAAAATGAACTAGTTTTATTTAACAAATTTCATCTTAATACACCCGTCCAAATGACTGATTTTAGTAAAAATAGATACCTATACAATCAATGTAAATTTAGTGTTAAAAATCAAGTTTTATATCAAAAATATAGTAATTTATTACTAAATAATATTTATATCGATCCTATTAATGTGTAATTTTTATTGTTTTTTAATCAGCAATATGAAATGAAAAAACCCGATTTGAATTACTGTGCATAAATTACCTCATTTAAATTCTTCAATATATGTATTATTACTACAAAATATATAATTGTTTTGTAACAAATAATGCATGTATCAATTTCCTATCGGATTTGTTACTTTTATTGCGGCCGCACGAATGGTCTGGAATGCGCCTGCATAGCGAAAATAAACCTGTATTTAAATACGTCAAATTTCATCGTTTTCGCGTTACATTTTTTTTAGATTAATAGGTATAACTTTTTTTTTTGGCAATATCTGATATCAATAGATGCAAAAGTATGTACAAATTTGTATTATTTTCTATAAGATAAAATACATAATGAGTATAAATATCATACAATACAAGTAATTGAAGAGTTAAAAACAAAAATTAATAAAACATTACAGGTTATCCGAGTCGGTTTATATAGGTTGTTTTTTTTTTTAGAGGTTTGTTTTCGAATTGGCAACACTTTTTCCAGAGACAGCTAATTTGACAGTTGATTTGGGCTCAGTTTGGTTTGCCATTTCACCATGAATAGACTTACGCCAGAACAAGTTGTGCACATTTATTTCGAAGATCGTGCTTCAGTTCGCGAAACTTACCGTGCGTTACGTCCATTTTACGGTCGACATAGACGTCCATCCGAGCAAGTAATTCGAATACCATGGTTCGTTTTTGCACCACGCATACTCTAATTGATAATACGCATCCGCAGAGACGTCTTACAGTGCACACCGAAGACGCTGTTGCTGCAGTGGAGCGTAGTATTGAGGAGGACCCGTATGAGTCGATTCGCCATCGTGCACAGTAATGGATCCATGATTACTGACTTTTTCGTTCCCCTATTGAATGGCATTAATGTGGAAGAGATGTGGTTTCAACTAGACGGCGCAACATGCCACACAGCGCGTGTCGTAATCAATTTATTGAAGCAAACATGGACCTGTATTTGCGTAATGGACCTGTGAATTAACCTCCTAAGATAGTGTGATTATTTTCTGTGGGGATATGTGAAGTCACTAGTCTACGCCGATAAATCAGAGACGATAGACGACTTAGAAGCCAACATTCGTCGCGTTATCGTCGATATATGTCCCCAGCACACTAATGGTATAAATATGGCCATTACCATGATTTTTATTTTGAAGTTCTATACCTCTAAAAAAAAACACTCTTTATAAGGTTTACATTTTTTTAAATGTACGCTTAAAATGCATTCATTACTCTTCGAAAACTACAGATATTTTTATTATTATTTCGATATTTTTTGCGATGGTGTCGTGGCCATGGTAGTTTTATTTTATTTCTAATTCTATATTGACAATGGCATACGAGATAAAATAATCAGTTACTCTACATTATATTTTTTTATGAATTCCACTGTCTGTTTAGTCGTGTGTTGACATATACGATCCACTCCTCATCTTCGGTAACAAAACGTCCTAGACAGATTCAGACTGCTCCCGAATAAGTAATGATTGTCGAAATATATCTCAGATAATTTGTAATGCAAACATACGCAACACTTAAGGACGTTCTCAAAGAGCAGTCGTACTCAATCTTCAAGAAGATTCCCCCGTATGTAAACTACTATGAACTACTATGAATAGAATAAAAAACAGTTGAGGTACAGTGTACTTTTTCGCTTCCGCTCACATTCGCTGAAGTTCAAAAATCTCTCACTATTCAATTATAAAAGGAAAAGTCACAACCATTCAAAAGTAGCTCACTTTTAACATTTTTTATAACAAAACGAATACCGCTCGTTTTAGTTATTTTTACAGAAAGATATTTGTTAAATTTTCAATGAATGATTCTCAGTTTTCCAAAACAATGGTAAGAAAATTACTATTGCTATTCAATTAAACGTGCGCTACAACATCGATCGGGGTATGGCTCGTACGTTAAATATGGTCATTTTAATAGTCAATATTTACAAATTTACTACCGCAAGGACTATTGAAAAATATTTCTACGTATAAAGGACACTTATAAGTATGTGTATTCAAAGTTTTAAAAGGATTGTAAGAAAAGTGATTTTTTGGGAACGTCCTTAAGACACATTTCCCTTTTTTTTTTGATATATCGACTTCTCAAAATAACAAGGTTCCATCTAACACCTGTTCCATCTGAGATAATGAGCTCAAAAGTGTTAAATGAAAATTCCAACATGTATGCAAATATGATCAGTTTTAAGGTCTTAACTTATTTTCAGTATTATCAATGACCGCTGTGAGATGAGGGAAATTAAAAATAAAATAAAAACGTTGTACTTACTTACTTACTTACTTATTTACCATCACCCCGTTTCCCCGTAGGGGTAGGCAGATAGAGAGGATAGAGCGCCACACGCTTCTGTCCTGACACACAATTCTCGCCTCATCCATCAACACTTGCGTCATAAATCTTTCTTACCATTCTCTCCTCATTCATCCTTTCCATATGACCAAACCTAAGTGATCCTTTCTTAATCTTACTCACTATACTAACATTGTAAATGAACAACAATTATCCATAAATTGAAATAAATAACTGATGCAGTTAGAATTTTCAGCTCTTGCTATTTACTTTAATATCCGTTAAATATAATTGGTGTATATGGAAGAAATAAAGAATAATGCATTTGGAACCCATATTCACGCAATAACTCAAATTAGGCCAAAATGTTAGTTGAAACCTTGTTATTTTAAGGCGTCGATATGCTGAATGCATTTTGAGGCGCAATCTCTCGTTTTGTTAACTTTGGATCGATCGGGGGATTATAAAAGAAATATGACATCACAATACTCGATTATATTACAAACAATCAGCTACCAATTTTAACACACCGGTTTATACGATACCTATAGGGGAATATTATCGAATTATAGATTATATGTTTTGTATATTGTTGGTATTATACTTCTTTTTTTTCGGCACTGCATCCCAAAGTGCGATTTAGCCTCTACAGGTGCTCTCTACCGACTCCTATCCCTGGCCATTCTTTTCCTGTTCTCGGACTCCACAAAGTCAGCCCACCTCTTCTTTGGCCTGCCTCTATTTCGCTTCCACGTTGTCATGATCTTTGGAGTCTCGTCAACGTGTCGGTATTGTATAATGTTTGAAACTTAATTACTTCAAAAAGTTAAACACTTGTATCTGTTTTTCAATTTACAATTTTCTGCGATTTTCTACCTCCTCTTAATTATACTTCCGTTTGAGGAAAATGCGAGCCATGTAGTGATGAGAAAAAATGCTACTCTTGTCTCACTGGTGTGATTGTGATTGGTATTCGATAATATCAGTGATTGAAAACTGGGACTGTGATCACAGTTTCATTAGTAATGCGCATGCGCCGCATGATATCACAATACACGAAATAAAAAAATCATAATTATTATTATTATTAAAACCTCATTTGCGTAAAAACATATTCTAGCATAAATAATTAATATAAATATATCACAAAGAGAATTAAAATGCTTTAAAAACAAATTTATTTTTCGGGTCAAATTCTTAGCAAATATGCGTAAAACGTTTTAGCAGAATTTACTAGATGGCGCTGAACAAATTACAAAAAATCTGGCATATGGCGCTGATTCAAGTGATAATCGATATAAACAACGGCGTCAAAAGATCAATAGAATTTTTGACAAAAAAAAAATTGTATCACGAATCACGATATTCCCAGATATTCAATCGCTGACAGTGAGTGTGATTCAAAGATATCAGTGATTGACTCACGGTTCGTGATTTTGAGCTCATCAGTAGGACAGTACGTATTGCCTGGAAAATGGCACAACCCATACGTAGTATCCGACGTCCCCCGATACCTTACGAGCTGGTTTCGTCCAAAGCCATTGTTTAGTTCTCTCGACCTCAAAATATGCGCGACGTTTTGAAAACAAAGTACGCTTGCGCTATTCACTCGCTCCAAAGCTGGCTTTGATATGTAATCGGTGTTCAGTGGCGAATTCCGATAATTAAAATCATTTAAATATATTCTTCTTATTAATCACAAATGATAATTGGCATTTGTGGTATTACAAAAACCTAATTATTTATTAACTTCACCAACAGACTCATGCCCTTCTCGACACAGAATTTCTCTAGTGAGACGGGCACAGTCCAAACAGGTTTTTACATTGTATTATATAGTTACTAATAAAATAAAATGATGGTCGCTACATTTACCGCGATCATAATAGTTAACGGTGCGGGTTTAATCCTTAATCCGGGATACTAGCGAGCCGCATATTCGTTTAGATTAATTTGGAAAATAGTATGAATATGATATATTAATATATAGGCAGTTCTCGATTTACGAACGTGTTCCGTTCCTTGAGGTCGTTCACACAACAAACACACCTAAATATGCTTTTTTTTGCGTATACGATGCGATCGGACAAGTTAGCGATCATTTTAACATATTATTAAACAATATATAGTAATAGTTAATTTTAATAAAAAACATAAACAAGTTTATATATTATACATATGCACACATACTTATATTCAACTTTTATTCGTGTTCGTTATTTTCACATACGTGTCACTTGCTCATTCGAGGTAAATGTATTTAAAATGTTTATTCGTGTTCGTTATTTTCACATACGTGTCACTTGCTCATTCGAGGTAAATGTATTTAAAATGTAAAAATCTTAAAATTGTGATGTTCGTTATTGTGAATGTTCGTAAATCTAATGTACGTAAATCAAGAACTGAACTTACTTACCATCACGCCATTTCCGCGGGGGTAGGCAGACAGGATAGAGCGCCACACTCTTCTGTCCTGACATGTAATTCTTGCCTCATCCACATTCGTACATCTTCTCATACAAGTTCGCCGATTATGAAAACTCACTTGAGAACTGAAGCTCATTGTTTACTTGTTCATCAACGGTACAAATTACTTTAACACACATTTTTTCAATTACAATAATTATATAAATTATGAAATAAAGAATAAAATAATTATAATATACATACATACTCGTAACCAAAAATAATAATTAAACGTGTCAATTACTATATTTGTATTTTTTTTTATTTATAACAATATTTTTCGATAAATTGATTTTATGTGTATATCTTTCTAATTAATGTATTTAATAACTTGTAATAAAGTTATAATGTTACCCGGACATACTGAGCTTTATATTACAAGGAATTGGGACCCAAGTAATTAGACATTAATCGGAGGTTAGAACCCCAAGGCAATCTGGTAGTAATTAAAGAATTATCACAATAACATATCAATAAAATTTTGCATTCATTTTGGGGTACCCAAAATTAGACTAAGACTTTTTTTTTTATTTATTTGACATTTTTACAATTTTTTATAACATGAATTAAGTATTTTAAATTTTAAAAATTACATGGTTTTCCTTTCGCTTACCTCTCCAAAAAAGAGACCAGCTCTTGTGCTTGGAGAGGGAATTATTCTATTCATTGTCCATTTGTTATTTGTCAATTTTGCATTTTAAAACTAATGAACATGCGAATATTTTTTTATCTCGCGATTGAATTCACTAAAGCTGTCTTATCAGCCTGTTGCGTAATCCGAATTATTTTTTTTATTAATTTTTTCTTGTCATCCTGACTTTTCTTACGCGATCCCGACAAAACAGCCCGAGGCAGTCTCGGCTTACAGTCCGAGTGCAGCCCGCGCTCGGTACCTCCCCGGCGCTGTACCTGCCCCGTCCCTTACGTGGAGCGGTGCGCCTTCCGGCATTACGGCGCGACACGCCGAGCGTCGCGGATCCCGGGCGTCCCACAATCGGCCGGGAAACTTTAAAAGCGTTGTTTTGTCCGAAATATGAAACCACGCGAGGGATGAAATGTTTGGAAAAATTCTATTTCGTATTCCGAAAAATGCGGACGAATCATTAAAATGACACGGAGATGTTAAACTTTCAAAAATAATTCTGAGGGACATCTCCGTTTATAATTATAGAAAAATATTAAAACAAAACATGCAATATCGTTCGATGCTTAAAACAAATGCATATAATCGAGAGCTGTGCCTGATTTTTAGGAGATTTTCCTTTTTAATCGCGTGTCGTGAAGCGTTTTATTTTGAATAAAACTGCAATCTCAATAGATGCATTGAATTCATTAAAATTATTCATTCGGCGAACATTTTATTTGAAGTGTTTAATATACATTGTATGTGTCCTATTTCGAAGAATCGATGGTGAGTATTTTAATTTAAACATTTAAAAATATTTGCTTGTTCGCTAATTCATTTCACGAAAAATCATCTTCAATTAATGTTAGTAATTCTTTTTTTTTTTTACAACGATATAATTAAAATTTATACATCGTGCAGATACATTTTTAAATATATTAAAATTTCATTATATTCATATTTAAAATCGCGCTGAGATAAATATAATTCGACAGCTTTAATAAATTAAATTAAAACTATTGTAGAAAAATTATTAGTCGGTTTTTTTTTTTTAAATGGGAACGGAGGTAGTCGTGGATGGTATATATTTTATATCTACAACATATCGTAGCTAGTATAAATAAATCTTACTTACATCTTTTGAATTTATGTCGATTGTTCAAATTTCTATCAAGGTTTTCTTCCGTTATCTAGTTTTCTCGTACCCAGTGCCGGGTCTCGAATATCCTCTGTTCCTGTGTTTCCGGTACCATCAACACTTCCGACATATACTTGTAATCATCTTCTCTTCATTCATTCGTTCCATATGAACAAACAACGTAATAATATGAATGTAAATCGTCCTTACAAACACAGACTTCGGTCTTGTTAAGGAGACAATGAACATCTCTTACAGTATGCACAAATTATTGTATTTGAAAATTGTACATTATATTTGCGACCATTTGCAAAAAGGATTTGGTTCTTTTATTATTTCACCTTTTAAATTTGTTTTCATAGTAGTTCTTACTTAGTTAACCCACCACTAATACTTTTATAGTTTTGTTTTTATTTATGCAATAAATAGTGGTTTATACAAAGTGTTTTTCTTATTATTTATAATTATTTATTTTTAATACAAATTAAATGTATTAAAAATATCACATACCTATGTTCTGAATAATTACAACATCACAATAAGAATGTGCTATTCTTAATAATTATTTATTTGTCTATGTTTTATTAAGGGAACACATTATCATTGTGAAGTTGTAATTATTCAGAATATGGGTATGTGATATTTTAAATACAAATTACATGTATTAATTAGAAAGATATATATAAAATCAATTTTATCCAAAAATATTGTTTTTGCTACCGGAATTCACACCTGGATTTTTTCCATGTGTGTATTATCCGATTATGCTTTACAAATACAGTGGATTGCCAACAAATTTTCGATCCTATATATTATATTTTTTAAGTTAATACAACTATGATTTCATTATTTGAAAGCCATCTACTCTGTTTTACATAATCTCAAAATAGAGTAGAAGGCTTTCAAATAATGGAACGATTGATGTATTAATTTGAAAATTGTAATATATTGGTTTCAAAATTCATCGTCAACTTACTGTGTTTGTGTAGCATAATCGGTTAATGCATTTCCCCGAATAGGACAGAGATCCAGGTTCGAATCCCGGTAGCAACAATAATATTTTTATACTTTTAAAATTAGCAATATTAACTTGGTGTTTAAGATTCATATTTTTTATTTATTATCTTAGTTTTATTAACCACAATTGAATTTATAAAACATCTACCGGTTTCGGAAAACACTTTTCCTTCTTCAGGATGTCATAACTAACAAAAATATAGTATTGTTTCTTAACCAGAATCTATATTTCTTAAATTTTTTATTAGTTAGTTATGACATCCTGAAGAAGGAAAAGTGTTTTCCGAAACCGGTAGATGTTTTATAAACTCAATTGTGGTTAATAAAACTAAGATAATAAAAAATAATAATATTTTTCTACAAAATTGATGTTATATGTATATCTTTCTAATTAATACATTTAATTTGTATGTTTATGTTTTGTTTGAAAACAAATATTTATTTTGTATCACATGTGTGTACATTTAGTATTTTAATATCTGCTTCAATAGGCTTCACTCGTGCATTGTTAATCAATAATCAATAATTAAATAAAGAAAGGGAATGAAAATTGTACGTAGCAAAAGAAACAAGAAAATTAAAATGTAGATTGTGGTTTTAAGAGTATTCGTAATGAATTGTGTAATTTGGGAGTCAAGTACTATTAATTACTAATTTTATGGGTTATTCCGTCGCGTATATCCGACGTCTTTGGTCTACGATTGCGGGGTCCATCATTAGGGCTGATGGGCTGAGACACACGAAAAATTTTGACAGGCTGCGAAAATCCGAGAATAATTTTTGCAGAAATGCAATTTTTATTTAATGCAGCGCATAATTAGTAATTAGTGTTTGATAATGTTCTTGTGGTGCGATTCTGTTGGATTTTAATATGTCTCTCAATTGTGTTTCAGTGAATTTTTTATATTCAGTCGTTGGTTGTATCTCTAGTATCTTACAGGCATAGCTGATCAATCAGAAGACAAATAAAATTACTTTCAGTGTTAGTTATAACATATATGACATGTATATCTTTCTACATATGTATATCTTTTAACATTTTGTGAACATTTTTATTTTATTTATAAACTCTTTTTCAAGATATATAGCGCCTAATTCCAAAACACCCTAAAACGACTGTGTTTTTGAGTTATAGATGAAAATGTATATTTTGAGAGCAAATTTACAAAATGTTTAAACAGACAATTCTGTGATATAATTTTTTTTCCTGTATATATCATTCTGGCAACCATACTGGATTTTAGATCACGTGATCTTCAACAAGCGTTGTGATTGGTTGATTTCATTTTAGGGGGAATAGCAACTTATACTCTGTATGGTTTGGGGTATTTTGGAACCAACCCTGATTTGGAACGTGCAATATCAATTTAAATTAAGTGTCTAGCTGACAAAAAATCTACAAAACTTCATGTTTAACTCAAATTAACCGAAATTCGTTCTAGGGGGTTTTGGAATTAAGCGCTACATATATACATACATAAAGTAATACAGGTTAGATGAATCAATTGGAAAGATATAGAGAAAAAATCTGTCTATCTAAAAATGTTTGGTTAACACCGGGTACCCGGAACTTTTCCTTGCCGGGGAACTGCGATATTAATTTTACAATGTTAAGATTCCGATAAATACTCATAAGTACAGTTGTAATTTTACGCACGAGTTACACTCGTAAACCTTAAATCGATACATATACAGGTTGTAATAGACCTAGTTCAGATTATTTTATATGTGGATATCTGACTAAATTACAAGTTGAAAATGTTCAAGGAGTATGTGCAAAATCAGCACTGTTACGGAAAATATTCTTTAAAATTTTTACAAAATCACATCTTTTTACATCTTTGCTTCAGGCCACAAATCATCTAACAAAAAATAGTCTGGCCGCTTGAAATTTTAAGACTTTTAATTTTTTATATTAAATATATTTTTTTTTAAATGTTTATATTTCTGACGTGGTTGAGATTCGGCACATATTCCTTTAACATTTTCTACTCGTAATTTAGTCAGGCATTCACCTATAAAATATTATGGACTAGGGCTGTTGATACACATATTTGGTTGTTTATATAAATATTTAGTATTTAGACATGTATAATGCGGTAATAGTATTAGTAATTCATTACATAGATTAATAATTATAATAATAGGATTAGGTGAGGTAGACATTAAATTAAAAATATTAGCCGAACAATTATTTGTTGCCTTGAAAACAGTCTACCTTCAGAATCTTTAGAGAAGTGCTGCATTCAGATAAATAATGTAATAAAGATAAATTGGGTCATCAGGATACAAGGAGTTATATTTTCTTCGATTGTTTCCTATGTAAGGGAGTAACGGACTTAATACATCATTTAGAAATTTACAGAATACAATTACCTATATCGTATTAACAAAATTTGTGTTGAAAATGTTCGTGCTGTGCAAAATCTGGACAGTTACAGAGATATTAGAATTTTTTTTAATTTTTCGGCATTTCTTGTGAATGATTTTTGTCGTGTTAGCGTCGCAACGGTATTTTACGTATTAAAAAAAAAATCGTTTAAATAATGTGCGTAAAGCACCGTCCATTTTACATTTGTATTTTATTTTAGGAATAGTATTTGTTTGCGTTCATTGATTAAGTTAGGTTGTACCTGGTGTTATGGTAGATCACTTCTATTTGTTTGGTAATATATAACATTACTGATTATTAAATATTGTTAAGATTATGTCCAACGGAGCTGCTACAACAACATTATTAATTTTTCACTGTATTTCGCTCAAGGGATAATGTCCGCAACACAAATTGAATGTTTTCTACATATGTGAGGTCCAAAATCAAAAGCAGACATTACCAATTTTCGAGTGAAATGTAAAAAAAACATTGTACCCAATAACCACAGGCCACATGCCTAAATACTGTCGTCGTATTGGCTGAAAACGTATTTGTCCGGGTTTGAATAAATTATTTATTGAAAATGTCTGCGATTCAAGTAACAAGCTAATTTTAATTGCGTTTTTAAACGAAATTCGAAGACATGTGTCTAATTTTGATAGGCTACACTTGTATACATTAATTTGTTTTATATTTGTACATACCTAACTCAAAAACCATACAAAGTGGACACTGGTCCAATTTTGATTCTATACCTCACATATTATAGATGTCTCATAGAGACGAAGCCATTATTTTTATATGGGAAGTATGGAAGTCATGAGTATTACATGGCTTACGACCTGTCCTCGGCTGACTTGAGTGATCACTTTACACATTGTAATGGGCGACTGCCACACTTATGAAATTTTTGGAAGTTTTATATATGTTTTAAACATGTCCATAGATGACGACAGCGATGTTGTAGTTAAATACTCGAAGTATACAACTTCCGAAATTTGATAAATATGGAGGTCGATTGTGGGTAGACATCTATAATATGTATTGATGATAATCCCTCTGGGGATAAAATCCAGTAAAAATTTGGACAGTCTTATTTAATACTACCAGAAAAAAATGCTTTCTGGTAGTATTAAATAAGAAATTACTCATATTAGTCGAATATTTCGACAAAAAAAACAATCACCTCCACAACGCAGCATCAAATTTTCGTCTCAGAATTTAGACAGTTCTCCACTCATAAAATCTGAGCTATCAAAAGTAGACTATTACGTTCTGTGTAATAAATGGCGTTTCATACTGTTTAAGTAAGTCGGCCGACAAAACCTGATCGTAATACGAGTAGATTGAATATCTGTAATATGCAGCGCAAGCGAGATCTTTTTATGTCTTCTTTTTATTTATGACGTTTTATAATAGTGTGGACACATTTTACATCGATCTTGAGACGACCGTCCAGTCACTTGAGATTTTATTACAATAGGTTTGAAAAGGTTGGGAGATTGTTCAGCTAATCGAAACGAACCAAGTTCATTGAGTTAATCGAGTTTAGATATGAACGCGACTGTTATCATCGAAGATTTATAGAGATTGAGAATACTGTACGCACTCGTCTATAAGTCGACGGTAGTTTTTTGACCGACAATTTCAAAAGTATTATAAAAAAAAAAAACAATTATGAATTATGCTATGACTCGTGCATAGGTCGAGTGTAAAACTTGGGGCTATGAAATTCTGTGATTTTTATAATTTTGGTAAATTTTACTTAGCAGCAATATGACCGGTGTATGATTAACTCCAGACGTATCATACCAGATGATGCTTGTATCTAAGCCTCCATAATCTCTGCAAATATACCATATATCGATTGATAAGATTTTATTTATTTGTGTCAGCTAAAAACTGGATTAAAAAATGAGCAATCAAGTACAAGAACTTTTGCGTTCATTAACTGTAGAGAATCTCTTATATTAGGTTGAGTCATAAATAACTTCCGTCCAAGTAGATAGCACCTACTGTTGTTCTTTTCGCACACAATGGGTTAAACGGTCGACAGTTTGGTTAGTCTTTAAACGTTTTTTACATTAGAAATGGAGAATCAAAAAATACACTTTCTTCATGTGATGCTTTGGGAATTTTTAACAAAGTCACAGCTCAAAAAATATGCAGTGAGCGCGGTGGAGGAGTGATAACCGATTGGGCAGTTAGAAATTGGTTTGTCAAATTTCGTTCTGGAAACGTGAACTTGAAAAACGAACCGAGGGCGGGTCGGCCTTCAGGCTTAGATGACGACATTATGAAAACAATATTGGAACAAAATCCACGTCAAACAACAAGAGAGTTAGCAGAGAAGCTAAATATGTCGCAATCAACTGTTTGGCCCCACCACGAGAAATTGGGAAAAGTCAGTAAGTTGGGAGTACGACTACCCCATAATTCCAGTGAATGCAACAACATTCGCATAAACAAATTTTTCGAACTTGGCTGGTCCGTTTTACCTCATCCACCATACTCACCGGATCTTGCTCGAACAGACGACTTCCACCTTTTCTGCTCCTTACAGAAATTTTTAAATGGCAAAAATTTCAATTCTGACCGGGCAGTAAATGAGGCTGTCCGAGACTTCTCCAGTCCAAACCGGCCAAATTTTATGGGGAGGGAATCGATAAATTGAAAGCATGATGGGAACAAGTCATATCAAATAATGAAGAATACATTTTAGATTAATTTATATTATTTTTTTCGTTTTTGAAAAATAAATGTATGAAAAAAACGGAAGTTATTTATGACTCAACTTAATATTTATTACGGTGAATTCTTATTGAATTATATCCTTCAAAATAATACGAAAATTGTTCGGCCTATTCAAATCCATCAAACTCTGACTTGTCATCGTCAGAATGTCCGAGTAAATTATGAAAGTATTCCTCAGTGATGCCTTCAGCGTAAATGTTGTATTCGCTGTATGTATCTGAAACTGACTCGTCTTTCTCTTCATATAAGGCGTCGTCCTCTGATTCATCCATAGCATTGATAATTCTGCAATTCAAGAACGACTCAGTGATCATTTCTGGTGATATTGAATCCCAATGTCTGACTTCTTCAAGTTCCCTCCTTACCTTAACTTCCCTTCACCAGAACATGTCCATTGTTGTCACATATTGCGAATTAGTCCTTGAAAGATATCTATTGGGCTGGATCATTGATGGTAAGCCTTCTGGAATCACTGCTAACATGGTCGCCATTTTATTTGCTTCGTCGTTTACATCCTCTGTTTAATACGCGCGGAACATATCCCATAACGATGGACGATGGTCAGGTCTGAGGCAGGCCCACACATACGTCGTCAATATGACGTCTACCCTCCCCTTTTGGGGGTGTATGATTTCTATAGTTTCTTTCTGGCTGCCTTCTGAATTTAATGGCTCTGGTACGATGATATCGGAGCCGACTTATGATGGTATTATAATGATAATGTTAATAAAGACTGAATGTAATAAAATATGTAATTATGATGAATCGAAATGAGAGTAAACGACTCTCAAAACGATTCGGAATAGGGTGTAAATAAATAAACCCTTTAGAGTGAACACAACAGTTCTTCTTGCCGGAATTTTTAGGTTTTTTGACATTGTTTTCCTCTTGAATATTATCACCGGGCGCAGTTTGCTGCCATTTGCCAGACAAGACAGGACAGGATTTCTATTTCGTTAATGTAGATAGTTGGGTGAAATTGTTTTTTATTTTAAATGTCGTAATTCCAAGCCTTATGAGCATAAAAGATGAACTTCGTTGTTGTTGAGTGGGTCCGGACCACAGACCAGTAAATGAATAGACGTGAAATAAAGTGTACATATAGGAGAAGGGTTTGGAACATTAGTTTCTGGACGAGGAGCATTCTACATGTGATATCACACATCGGAAACATTAATCCGATAGTGTGTGACACATTTATACAACAGTAAATGTATTTACTTTTCGAAAATTTTGAAGGCGTATTTTTTACATTAATGCATATTATATTGTCAGCGTTTAAATTTTAATTTCAATCGAGTCATATATTTAAAACAAGTTGCGGAGCTATTTGATTGCACAAGTAGTACTAAATTGAAAATATTGAATCAAGGAATTTTCGTTAGTTCATGTCTATATATTTGGTAGCCTGTGCTGTGTAGCTTTGGTGGGCACTGAAATCTTCGGCATTCGTGATGAATATTATACTTGTATTTCTTCCAATGGTTCGTGAACTCTACGGAGCAGCAGCAGGCACCAACAGAAGTAAGATGATCTCAGCACTTGCTTATCATAGAACAAGGGTCGGCAAACTACAGTCCGCGGGCCAAATCGCGGGTTTTGATGATAAATACGGTCAATTAAATTCATATACACGGGGATTTATACATGTATTTGGGATTACTTACCAATGTGAAAGGACATTTTCGAAAATAAAGTATATAAAATTGCAATACAATAGATGACCATTTGCAAACTTTAATGATAGGAAGTACCTCCTAACCTCGAATTATATTATGATGAAATATTATCTCAGAAAAAACAATTACATTCATCGCACACGTACAAAATTTAACCAGTTTTATAATTAAATGGAAAATTTTGTGTCATAAATATTATGTAAAATATCACTTGCTAATAAATTTTTTTTCATCTGTTTTTATATTTGTTGCTCTGTGAGTAGAATTACCCATGTCAATATCTTCGAGTGTGCTGCGCGGTCCGCCGAGCCTAAAAATTTTACGATCTGGCTTTTTCTATAAAAAGTTTTCCAACCCCTGTCGTAGAAGAAAAAGAGCTAAGTGACGGTTTGGTTTTCGTAAGAGTGGCGTAACCTTTAATGCGTTATTTTTTTGATACGCTGTCCGAATAGACTAACCGCACTCCTATATACAGTCGACTCCGCTTAATTGGGACAGCCGCTTATGCGCTTAGCCGCGAACGGAAACCAAACCAAGAAACTAATAGTAATTTACATCGCGTAATTGGGACAGTAAATTTAAGATTGCAATGCATATGTTTAATATGTATTAGTAAGTTCTAAAAAAGCCAGAGTTAGTGCAAAAATTTCTCTTTTGCGAGCAATACAATTTGTCGCTGACAGTTGGCGAGCTATAAAAATCAACACCATATAAAATCTATAAACCTTTAGATGTTTCAAAAATTTTGAGCATTGAGAAAAATGAGGACATGTTAGAAGTTCTATAGTTAATTATCAAAAGTTTTGGACAATAAATAACAATTTACCATATTACTATGAAAATAAAGAATGAGGATGCATTAAATCGAATCGAGAATGTGGATGGTTGAAGCATTAAATCGAAACATCAAAAATTAGATAAAGAATACGTTGATAATTAATACCCAACTGTGCCTGTAAGTAACTAGAAGAAAAAAAATATATAGCCGGGTTACAAGAAGGCAATGGAGGGAGCCCTCTGTATTTAAAGAAAAATATTCATCATTTAATTTTAAGCTCGCTTCGGTTAATTGGGGAAGCCACTTAATTGGGACACATCGGGACCAGGAAGTTTTGCTGAGAATTAATTACCATTTAATTAGCATTTCACCCGTCCTAAGATGCTATTGTCAGTTAAATTGTCGGACATGGAAATAAAAGAATAAGATGTTGGTGGTGAAGGTTGCATTTTGTGGTGCATTGCAGTACAAAATGAAGATGCACAGTTGAAAATATGTAAAAATATTATACTATGTTATTTTTCAAGTCATTTAATAAATACTTTGAATTAAATAATTCAAAAGTTAAAAGTATTGCGCAACCCAATGCCTAGAGCATGGAGCACACGTACAGCGTCACATGACACACATTTTTGGATTTAATTGTTTTAATATTGAAACGACCTACAGGGGTCTATAAAGGAGACCGTATTATCATATTTTATTTATTGATAAAACTAGAAAAATATTAGATACATTATTTCCTGTAAACACTGATTTCCTGTAATATTTTAGAAATTTTACATATTTCTTAAGGGCGAGCTTTCATTTTTCCCGTTTGAAATTCGTCAATTTCTACACGAATTAGATATGCTTTCAAGACGAGGTTAATAGTTAAATTCTTATAAGATCAGAGAAATAATTAATGACGTTATTTGTTACGTAAATCATGCTAGAGAGGAAGGTTTGAATAGTAAGAGACGACAATACAAATGTTGATTTTTTCGCATTCGATGCAAGTGTCAAAACACATTAGGATCGATATAAATATAATTTAGTAAGAAATTGTTGCATTTGCATGCCAGTAAATACAATATATTAACGTATTATAATCGTATGTTTTCACTAAAACAAAGTATTTTAAAGACGTCCGAAATTGATAATATATTCTGTAAATTGAATGGTTATATAACTCAATTAATTTTTAACATTTTGTTAATTTGTCTCAATTGCGATTTGTCTCCGTAATCTTGACTTCAATATTATAAGAATATATATTTCGTATATGCAATAATTTTCCATATTAAGATAATGCCGTGGTACGCTGAAAATGTATTTAATGGTCATCGTCTTTCTTATAATGGTTGTATTGTCATAATTATGGCAAATAACATTCAGTTTATTAGTTTTTCATTAGTGTAAAGGTTTAATATGATTAATACTTTAAAAAAAATCTCAGTGTATTAATTCTGATATAAATGAATAATAAAAACCCTCATTTTCGTAAAAAAAACACGAAAATATAAATTAGTTTTGAATGCGCGCCCTTAAGCATAAATGAATAAAAATGAGTTAAATATTGATTTATAGATTATAAAGATTTAGAGATAGTAAGTAATTGATTATGATATAAAAATAGTGAGCGGGGTAATTTTTTTTACAAACTAATCTTTTTTCCTGGATTTTTGGTAGGTTTGAGTTAATGACTAAGTGCGAGACTAGAGCGAACGTCAAATGATTTTATTTTGGCATGTATACGTATTTGAAATATTCTGTCAGACACTCTTCTCCGAATCATGTTTAGTTTGATATTTGATTTTTTATGTAGTTTTATTAATTATAAAATTACCAAAAATTTAGTATTTGTAGCGATTTATTAGCTACCATTAATGTGATCCATTAATTGGGCCCACGGCGCACCGTATACACGAAATAATTGTAAGGTATTTTTTGGCGGTATCGCGCTATAATTGGATCATCCACTTGTAACCTGGCCCTCTTCTCTCGTGGTTTTGATGAAAAATATGCCCCCTGATTCATCTCCCTGTGACATGACACATTATTAAATTAAAGTGTAGTGAGATTTTAATTTTATTACAATTACTAAATCTCATCCTCAATTTCTCGGTAATTTTTGTATCTCGCTGAGTAGAATTTTATATTATATTCTGTAGCAGCTAACAATCCAGTAGGGAATTTGAAATTAGGTTCATAATTTCCGTATATTTTATATTGTCGCTGGATTGCCTCGCTGCCAGCGAAAAGAGGGGGCAGTGCCTCCATCAGGGTGAGGTTATATCAATCAAACAATGCGGTAGTCAAACTGTACGGGGTGCGTGCCGCTTCACACTTTATGGCATTTCACGTGTCGAATGGCGATACCTACTTAAGAAGGATCTCAGAACTGAATAGAAACACTTAGATTCTTACTCGACGCAGCTATTTTTTATGTTATTTACATTGTTAACACTAAAATGTAATTAAACTTTTAATTAATTAAAGAAAAATTAAAGACTTCCATACTCTTCATATAAAAATAATAGCTTCGTCTCTGTGAGGTATCTTTTTCTTGATGACAATCCCCCAGGGGATAAAACCCAGTAATTAGTTCCTACAAAGATTTGGACATACTCAAAATATTATAAAAATATACTGATCAAATATATGAAGTTAAAAATTGAAAAATACTGCAGACGTATTTTAGTATATGTTAATAATTCGAATGAATTTCCTATACACATAAAGTATATTGCCTCCAATTCAAATTAAGTCTCAGCTTCAGCGACATCTATACTATTACACGAGAAAGAATATCAAATTTACAAAAAATGTCAATAGATGGCGACAGCATAATTGTTAATAAATAAGGGAAATGTTCCATCTTTATTGAATATATACAATTTACGAAATTTGATAGATGTGGTAGCGTGGGTAAATAGGTGAACGTTACATTGTGTAAAGTGATCATTTCAGCCAGCCGATGACAGGTCATAAGCCCTGTAATGCCCAAGACTTCCATAATTATCATATTAAAATAATAGCTTCGTCTCTGTAAAGACATCTTAATAAAGAAAAATGATGTACATATTACTGCATAAGAAAATTAAAAAAAAAATCACTTAATCAGTTACAGTAAATTCAGTAATACAGTAACAAAAAAATAACGCTTTATTTAAAATCATATCTTAACTGAAATAATTAAATTAAATATGAAATTAAAAAATATATCAATAAGAATGGTTAAAAATTGAACGTAGTTAAAAATATTTAATTATGAGGCTTAAAAATAAACCATATTCATATATATATTCATATAATACCTACGTGTGTACAGTAAAAACATAAATATAATAAATAAAAGATATTCATATTATAATTGCACTCCGTCGCTATTGAATCTGTTAAAGAAATTGCCAGTAAGAAAAATACCAAAGTTGCGAATGTCAAATATAATAGTGGATTTATGCATTGAAATATAGATTCCACGTAAGCCCTGGCCAATTAGCGGCGACAATAGTCGCCCGCAGGGCATAGCAAGAAGCAATCGGGGATAGCCGATTGCTTTTCTGCTAGTGTTTATATAATGGCCTACTTGGTGATATTTACTTAACAAATATCAGGTATCTCATAAAGACAAAGCTATTTTTTATTATATTTAATGGAAGATATATGGATGTATGGGGTAATTACAGGGCTTGCGGCCTGTCTTCGGCTGGCTTAAGTGATTACTTTATATATATATACCACCAATTCTCACCCCTCAAAATCCACATTTATCAAATTTTTAAAAGTTGTATTTATGTTAATATGTAAACTCGCTTTGAGTACCACTACACCATCGCCATCTATGGACTAAATTTGATAATTCATTTTTCCTTTTTTAAACGGCATCGATGTCATCACTATGAGAATCTGATTTTGTTGAAATTATTTTAAAGCAATATTCTTTATTTGTAAAATGTTTTTAACATATACTAGAATACTCCTGAAAAATCAATATCTGATTTTTGTTCAATAACAGTTGCATTTGTAGGTGAAAATCCAGTAATTGTGTGTTCTTGGACATATTTAAATATTGTTGATATTAATGGTCTCGTTTAGTGATAAATAATCAATTGAATTTATTTGCTTTTTTATTGTCAATATTAATCTTTGCCAATATTATAACCCATTTACAAAGTCTTTTTTATTTAGAAATGTATTCGTGTTTTCCCCGTGAACATTTGTAGTCTCTGATTTACCTTTTCAAAGGAGCTGATTGCGCGCTCAAATAAAAAAGTCATATCACAGTAACGACATATGTATATAAAATTTTAGAATAAAGCCCAGTGGCGCTCGGCACCTAGTCCGTCCCCACACTCTTGAATCTCCACCCTACATTAAAGCAGTTATTGCCAACAATTTGGTATTGTCTGCCCCCTGATACGTAATCTGTTTCTAACCGAGTTTGATAAATGATATGCTTGCTTTGTATCGTTTTTCTGTACGCGGTGGTACCTAGTGTCTGAAAATAATGCGCTGTACCATTAAGCTCACCTTCTACTTTTGGTGATGTATAATCGATATAATGTTTTGTTTACTAGTCAACATATCTACTCGACTGAACCATACAAACTAAACGTAAATTAAATAATTATCATCTGAATGTTTTATACATGAATACGATAATTCCCATAAGTAATATTTTTTTAGAAATATAATTACCGGCGGGAAATAGATTCCGCGGTGGACTGTATCAATTGTAGTTTGTTTGACGCAACCTGATTTGGATTCAGAAAGGTGTAAGGACAGAAAGAATCTGGCCTTACCTCAATCTTGCACTTTCCTCGACTCGCACTAAAGGAAGAAAGTCTCACTGCACTTCGGAGGTGGTCAGATGCTGATGAATCCGGTTTTCAGGTCCGGATAATGTTGAAGCACGGCGATAATATATCTCGGCGGAACCACGCGCGTGTTGACCTTTGAGTCTCGAATTTGCACTCACGCCGGAAAGGGACGGGGTGTACATCAAGAAGGAAGTATTGGAACGAAGGATATCACTTGATATATTCGACTTGCGTCAATAATTACTGTTGTTACGTAATTTTATTATACAACTGGACCATACAGGCATCACTGGTTGCGCACCACTTCTTAGCGGTATTTCTCCCTTATGTTTTTACAAGGGGTTCCAAGATTTCCTCCCTCTTACCGGCTCTTCTATTATTGTGTATTTCGTATTTGTGGAGTCCGGCCGCACGGCAATAAGCAATCCCAAGTACCCTCGTGTATTATTTTTCCCAAATGTATGCAGTCGTATGATTGCCTTACACGCCATTTTGGAGTGCTTTTCTGTGGAATTTACTGATTCGAGTAGGGCTAGTTTGGGTAATTTGTCCAAATTCTTTAATAATGTTAGAAAATATAGGTCACTCCGATATAAAGGGAAAAGTCGTGGAATTCGCCTTTTCACTTTTTGTTAAATATTTTCTTGATTGATATTGAGTTTCTGATATTGACTGTCTACTTCCGAAATAGGTTTGAGCTATTTTTGTCCGGTATTATTATTTTGGTCTTACATTAAATTTTTTTATTAAAAAAACTAAATTCTTATAATATTTAGTAGGTTCTAATAATAATTCTAATCTAATAATTAGGTACGAAGGTAGGCTAATAAAAATATATATCGTAAAGAATAATGCGCTTGAAAATTGAATTTCACTCTTTTAGATATTATAACCGAAAGAAGATCAATTTATTAATATTTCGTATTATATTATAAAAGTAGGAAAATGTCTAAATTATGCAAATATTTAAAAAATGTTGGAACACATTGTCGCCAGTGATACTAGAACTTTTGTGAGTCTAGGATTCATAGTAAAAAATGATTAACCTTTTAACTGCCAACTCTATTTGAAATGGAAGACACCGCATAGGGTAAGACTAGGTTTTAAGGATCTTAACTTATCTATCAAAAGCTGGGACCTGTCGTCCACAGATGGCAAAATGATTTAAAATTATGACTTTAATCCCTGCAAGTTTGCAAGGTTCAAAAGCATCTTATAGCTTACAGCTTGGCGTAACGTACAAAGTTTGGCGTGTTAACGCGCTCATGGAAATTTAAAAGGTTAAAGTATGAATAACGGTTTGTGTTATTATATTATATGTTATAAAATTAATCGGCATTATCACAAATTTTCCAAAAAAGATCCAGGTTCGAATCCCGGTAACGCAACAACAATATTTTTCGATGAAATTGATTTTATATGTATATCTTTCTAATTAATATATTAGATTTTTATTGTCGTTTAAGACGAAACATTAAAAAATGACTGCAGTCTTTTTGTTTGAAGTAGATGTATTTACATTTAATGTTATTCGTTTAGACTGTTGTCACATTAACCAGAACTTAAAATATATCTTGCTGTTTTAAAATGATGACATTTATTTACCTTGATGTTTTTCCACCGCAAATCTAATTTTTATTTTTGATTTTTGTTAACCAATCTGTCGTGGCCGCCTGTTTCAATCAATACTAACTAATCCGTGGATCACACACTACGACGAACCAGGCGAAATACCAAAATTAACGAAATTGAATGTTATTCAAAGTTGCATATTACATACTAGCTAGGATAGTCTGGCATTTAATAATGCTAAGAATTACAATGTTTTGAAAATTACCATTTGGACGTTTTTTCAGTGGTAAATGTTTTAAAATATTAAATACTATTATTATCAGCGACAGAGAACGTTTTTCCGCGAGTGGGTTAAAATGAAGGCCTGTTAGAGAAGCCTCAATAATACCCGTTTCCCGTGTACAATAATAGACGCACACGACTCAGGAGCGACGTATGCAGTACAATACTATGTGAATAGTAGCGAGAGACTGGATTCTTAACAATAAAAACACATTTAGACTTGCGTTGGATGAGAAAATTTATTTATTTATATATATATTGACATACATATTTTTGTTCTAACAGAAGTGAATACATAATAAACATAAGACATAATTTACTCATAGTTTATTGTGTGGGATGGAGTAGACTTCACCTCTGATGTATACAGCGTTTTCCTGGCTACTTTGCTAGACTGAAGTCTGTATTAAAGTAGCCAGTTTTTTTTTACGTGCTGTTGTGTTGTTATTTAAGTCATCGACAGGAATAAAAAGAGAATTACAAATAAGTATAAAAAAGTAAAAATAAAATAAAAATATATGTAGTGGGAGTGTTGTAGGACTAGTGAATTATTAGTGAAGGTATTGTATAAATTATATTAGAATGTTGGATAGCCATGCTTCTGATTCATCTCTACCTGATTGGATTATATATTGAAAATATATTAACATATTCAAGATAAGTCTGTGGTAAAATCTTTGTATCTATGCTAATGCTGTCACGGCGTTTCTACCGATGCAGTAAGGAGGTGAAGAGCATTATATTTAAATCGTTCTTCACCAGCATGTATACCTGCGAGCTCTGGTCGAAATACAAGCAAGTGACATATAACCGTCTCCGAATTCAGTACAACAACTCATACAGTACAACAACTCATACTGTTCGGATTGGCGCGTTATTGCAGTGCATCTACAATGAATACATGGATTCGTTCCGCTTCTGAGACATTGAGTTGCGGGCGTAAAGATGCTGCTGGAGCTCAGCACCAACTCTCTGGTGCAAGCGGCGCTCTCATGGAAAGTTGGTTCCCTGATCAGAGAATGGAAACGCCTACAGAATAGCTACATATACAACAATAGCCGTGACTGAAATAGTTATAGATGTAATTGTAATATTTTGTATGTATATATGTGTGAACTTTTTACTTTTTATTAATTTATTATTATTTTCCTTGGTTTTCTTTTTCATAGCATTATATTTATTTCATAACTTTTATGTATAACATAATATGTATTATCTCTATGGCGAATCGGGATAAAAAAAAACCTGATCACGCTGAAATAAACACATTATTTTTATTATTATTATTATCATTTTTTTTTTGTATTAGCAACATTTTTTTACAAATAGATATCTAATAAACAAAATAAATACTTAGTTGTAAATGGGAAATAATTCATTTAATTTTCATAATTTTAAAATATAAACCAACAATGTGCTTGTGGTCTAGTGGTTACAATACTCGCCTGGTAATCTAGTGGTCGGGTGTTCGAGCCTCGTTCATTTAGCTTAGTGTGGGAGTCTAAATTGACGGTAATCATAATTTTATTGCAGCATAAAATTTTTCAGAAAATATTTGTGTTAGTTTATTATGTTAAAATAAATTAGTTTAATTTCTTAAAATAAACCCTAATAGGTATGTATATAATCATTATCAACTAGTGATGAGAAAAAATTCCACTCTTGATTGATTGGTGTGATCGTGATTGATATTCGATAATATCAGTGATTGAAAACTGTGACTGTGATCACAGTTTCATTACTAATACGCATGCGCCGTACGATACTACAACACGTGAAATAAATAAATAAAAAAACATAATTTTGAGCGTATTTACTTATATTATTCCAACTTCATTTGCGTAAAAAAACATATTCTAGCATTGTATGAATAATATATATCTAATTTAATATCATCACAAAGAGAATAAAATCCTTTAAAAAATGGTGAGTTTTTTTTCGGGTCAAATTCTCAGCATTTCGGGTCAAATGTATAAAACGTTTTGGCAGAATCTACTAAATGGCGCTTATCACGAATTATAACGTCATTCATTTTGGTTTCATATACACATGCGCCGAATCACGGTTCTCAACTAAATATAAATAAAATAAAATAAATGAATCCCGAATCACGACATTTCCAGATATTCAATCACTGATAGTGAGTGTGACATAAAGATATCAGTAATTGACTCATGGTTCGTGATTTTGAGCTCATCACTGACTAATGTTGGCCACTGCATATATACATCGAGTGCATTATATATGTACATCGACTTATATATATGTTATGTTAATACCATGACATGCTTTATTAATTAAATTTGCGAAATACTCTGTGAAGAGTGAACTGCGCGGAGCGCAGGATTGCGGAGAGGGCGTCCCCCTCCTTTACAATCAACATATTTCCTGTGATGCATTCAGAAAAATATTTTACAAATCATTCCAAATTCCTCGCTTAATAATTTCCGGAATCCCGTCTGGTTTTCACGAAATTAAAAGTTTTCCTACCCGCACGCCACGGGACTAGCGGTTAAATGTTGCGTTTCTTCCGCATGCATCGCAAGTTACAACCCTGTGGAGCGATACGAGCCTGCGGTCAGAATAATTCCCGCGCGGGTTTTAAGTCTGGACCAGTAATAAATAATCTAATTATCTCTAATTTTAAAAGCTTTTCACAATTTATAAGCCTCTGCACGCATTCAATCTAGCAGGGGCGAAAGCCGGGTGTTTTAATCCAATCGTAGGGGGTATTCTCGCTTATTATATAGTACAATACATACGAAACAAAAAACGAGAGATTAAATCTTTTTTATTCCTCGATTTAAACTGTGACTTGTCGGATGTCAGGGCATTTTAACGGTTTGTTGTATTTATGTGTACACCGAAATTATGTTTTCTCCCAAAAGCGGATGCTGTGACCTCCTACAATCTTCGTTCGTAGATAACATTGTTCTTTAACTATCTCAATGACCTACTTTGTATATTTTACGTATTTTTCATGAACGAATGTTGATTTTACATCAACCGAATATGACGTGCTCACCGAATCTACAAAAATATACATTTTTTAATTAGGTAATTATATAGGTATATGTTATAATACATTTGGTTCCGTGTGTTAATATTTTATTAATAACAGATGTATATTTGAAACTGTTTTTGAAACATGTAGGAGAAGTACGTACAAAAAAAAAGACGTACCCCTGCATAATCAGTCACAAATCTTTATTTCAAACACATTTTAAACAAAATAAGCAGTCTTCTTATTCACTAGTTCATTATCTATCAACATTATTATTATTATTAGTAACTATATAATATAATGTAAAAAATATGTTTGGACTGTGCACGTCTCACTAGAGAAATTTTGTGTCGAGGCGGGAATTATTTACAAGCAATTGTTCAATTAATTAGAATTACAAGTAGATAGAATTACATTTATTACTATAAAAAGATGTACATGAAGAACAATTTTAAAATGAACTTAATTTTTGGATCACTTTGTAGCAATAATTAATATAGGTATGAGTCAATATGTTTGGGTGAGTAATTTAATTAATGAAATCAAAATTAACTACTAGCTAAACTCTTAATTGTTTTTGAGACGATGTGGGAATAATCAATTTTGTCCAACCATATGGACGAAATGATATAGCAATATTTGGACAAAATAGTGGTGGTAAACCGTTACGACGTAGCTGTGATTGTGGTGATTATTGGTAACTGAGATTTAACGATGATTGGTAACTAAGATTTAACTGTCCGAAGTTTACTTTCTAGTGTACCATTCATTGCTCGAAGAATTACGTTAATCGATTATCAATTATCGTTACAGTCACAGTCAAAATAATGATTTTAACATCACTAGAACAAAGTGACATATTAAAAAACTAAGTCAAAAATGATTCATCAGTACAAAGTTAATATTAAAATGACTTTGTTTTATTTGGAACGTCTGCGTATGATGAATAAGCCAATTTACCACAGCTCTGCTATTTTTCTACCTTGGTTTTGGTCCAAGATCATTACACCAGATGCAAGCGCAAACATCTTCATCATACGCACGTTTGTACCGCACCAGAATCTTCGCCACTGCTGAAGCCGAGGTTGAAATGAATGAAAGTATTCTTTAAATGACATACTATGGTATTATTTTATTTTGTCCGTATATACATATGCTAATATGGAGGAATTGTTTAATGAACTATTATGATTATTGTGATAAACACATATCTAAATAAACGAATAATACGTTCACTACTAAATCAAACCAGCATAGTTATCGACATGTTAAAATGTTAGCACCAATCACATTTGTCATCGTCCATCGCGAACCAATGAGCAGCCGTTTATGACATCTCGGCAGTTTGTGTTAAATGACTTGGTGCGCTCTAAAGTAGGTTTTTTTAAACCAAACAAGTGAAAGGTTTCGTAAATAAAGCCCCTATGTTATTTTGTTTATACTTCCCCCGCACATTGAAACTGTTTTTATTAACAAATTAAAAACAGATGGTCTGTGATATTTTGGCGTCTGCTATCAGATTACTCAAAGGTATTTGAGATTCCGTAAAAATAAGGTAGATGGCTCTTTCAAATAATGGAACGATTAAATGTATTAATATCAAAAAGGTAACAATATAGGATCGAAAATTTGTCGCTGTAGCATAGTTGGATAATGCACCTTCCTCGGTCTGGAGAGAGATCCAGGTTCGAATCCCGGTGGCGCAACAACAATATTTTTCGATAAAATTGATTTTATTTAAAAACACTTCATTGATTTATTATTATGGTTTCAAACCGTTAATATATGTCGTGGTTCTAAAAAAAAAATGTTAGAAAATAGTTTTATGTTTCAAATAGTTCGGTTCATAAAAATGCTTCATTATATTCGTTTTCATCAACCGGTCGGAAAAAAATCTTCGTTCAGCAGTAATGTAGTCCATTCATTAATTTGAAATACCTGCGGTATGTACTTAAACCTCGGCCGAGTCGTGTTTGGTATGTAATCCGGACCTATGTGTTTCACAACTCGGCCTTGTGTGTCGTGTAAACATACACATGTAGGAAATCCATTTTAAGAGACGTTCTTTTGAGCAAAACTGTCATTTGCACAAAATGTTAATGTCAATGTGAAATTGCAACTTATACAATTTCACAATGACATTAACATTTTTGATACCCGAAATTATTTAAAATATCGTAAATTGGGAGAACTACGTAAAAATTCGAAACACTCGAAGCGGAATAACGTTTACTATTTTTAAATCTAGAAATGTTTAATACCTGCTAGATTTTAGTGAGTTAGGTTAAGAAAGGATCACTAAGGTGGTTTGGTCATATACAACGGATGAATGAGGGCAGCACGGTAAGAAAGATATTCGACGCAAGTGTTGATTTCACCAGAAATAGAGGATGTCCACGGACGACTTGGCACGACCAGATACTGGAAGATGGTTCCGTTAGAAGCCTCAATAATTTACGAGCTTGTATGAGAATATGTATATGACTGTGGATGAGACGAGGATTGTGTGTCAGTATAGAAGAATGTGGGGCTCTATCATCTCCACCTGTGGCTAAACGGAGTGAAGATACGTTAGTTATATTAGATAGATAGTTAGATGTGTATGACTGTGGATGAGACAAGGATTGTGTGTCAGAATAGAAGAGTGTGGGGCTCTATCATCTCCACCTGCGGCTAAACGGAGTGAAGATACTTTAGTTAGGTAACTTTTATTAGTACAATTTATAAAAATAATTGCACAATGTATTATTTTGGAAACGTAGGAAGGAAGAAAATATTAAAAAAAATATATATATCAAAAGTATAATCAAAGATCACAGCGTAATCTGATTCTGGGAATGATCATCTACTGATATATAAAATCCTTGTAATATCATATTTTGTTATTAAATATTACCTATTTACACATTATAATTTTTCTCGGACTTAGAGCCCGTTGTGTAAGTAATTTAAAAAGTAAAAAATGAAAACGGGTTGTTTTATCGCTAGTAAAAAATATTTACCTCTCGAAAGTACATTCTGTAGTAAACTCATTTTACTCTGCCATATCCGATAGTAAACGATAATCGATAGTTAAATATGGCTGACATTTCACAGCTGTTCCAAGTCATCTGACACATTGACACTTTGAAAATTACAGTATACGACAATTAATTATTCAGTATCCCGTTATTTTAGTGATGAGAGTTCGTCCAATGATGATCTCGTTATTTAATATACATTATTAAACATAATACGAAAAAATTTCATTGAGACAGATATCGAACGCTAAGGCGAAAAAATCCATAGATAATGCATAAAATAAAGCATATTTCATGATTATTTGTCACACCCATAGACATGTCCATCTATGCTTTGTTGACTCCCATATTTATTTCGCTTTCAGAATTCATAATCCCTTTGATTTCAAACAGATTTCTCAACCCATTTCAAAAAAAAAAAAAAACAAATCAACCCATAACATTATTATCCAACTGCCACTATGTTTTACAGTTTTTTGAGATACATTTTTCATTTGGAGATCGTTCGACTTCTTCCAAACCTTTATTACGATATTTTGTAGCAAAATATTTTCTCTTGTCGGTTTAGAACCAGGATCTCTTCCTATCCGGAGAAGTGTGATATCCAATTATTCTACGTTGCAGTTACTTATTTACTTTATTTATTTATTTGCTGTGCACAATTTCGCAATACAGATTCTCGTAGTCTGCGGTGTATTAATAGACAGGGAAACGTTAACGGACAGCTCATCGATGATTTCTTTACTAGATTAGGAAGGGTATTTTTTTTTATTTTCATCAAGATTTTACCATCGTCTATTTCAGTTTTTGACTGTTTTCGACATTATCTCTTCAATGTATTGTATTGCTTGAATTTTTAATACACTTTTTCTATTATCATTTTAGAAACACTTACATTTGTCACTCAACGAAAACTGTTTTCATGGCCCTGAATCACCAAAAATATCAATTCTTCAGAAATTTCACGGCGATCTGTCATTTTATTAAGTATCTACTGCTTAAAATATTTACGATTTTATAATTTTATAAAACTAGCATTCACTGCAAGGGTTAACAATAAACTAATATTAAAAATTTCTATTGCTATTAAAATTGCTTACCTGTAATTTCGTACAAATAAAATATCATTATAAGTAAGTTAAAATATAATTATAACACTGAATGAGTCATTCTCCGTAAAAATGACAAGAAATGTACACAAGAAAACTCAAAGTCATCTGAAGTGTCCTCTCAATTTTGCTTATCATAAAATCTCTTAGACTTCGACGTCTCTCTTAGAACGCCAGTATCTACTACTTGTGTAAATAAAGATGAATGTACTTACACAGGTTATAATATTCAGGATTTGACATACCCGGCATGTCGGATGCCGTCTGGCCCAGCATCCGACCGGTCCATAATCTGCATTGAACCAATATGGCCGCTGATCACGTGTCCGCCCGGTGGTTTGCCGTGGTCACTAATCCCACTGGACCCTTTGTTTCCTATTCGAATTTCCCTAATCGCTTCGATTTGTGCGAGATTACACAGATGCTCGCTTTGATTCTAAATAAAATGGTTTTTATCAAATTTTAAATTTTTTTTATTCGATAACAATGTATAATATTCATTCCTTCTGTTTCTTTAAAGAATTAAAATACATTATGATATTAAATATGATAAAAATTTAATACTTTTTCACGGTGAGTAGCATTTTAAATTATTACTACTTGTTCATCGTACCATTTCAATTGAGTTTAGCTCCGGCACTAACGTCGAAGTGCACGAATATGGAATTAAAGTCTAGAGTTTGCAAAAAAGAATAGAAGTGAAATAGGTGCAGTGGAAGTGAGAAATGGTAGATCTATACTAACTTGAGAAATGAGGAGAGGGTGGTAAGGTACGAGTAGATACAGGGTGAATATCGTGTTCCAGGCCGATGTTGTTTAATGCCGATGTAAGGAAATGAAACACAATCTTTTAATTTTGTTTTTATTTATCGATTATTTGGTTTATTACAACTATGTATAGAATATGACATCGGCCAAGTGGCCGCGTCTTGCGGCTGCATTCTCGCACAGTTCGCGTGTTACTTTCAACAATTTTACTTTGCATTTCTTTTGTGTAGCATCCGAATTATTGTTGACTTATCGGCGTAGACCTTTCCTTTCAAGTACTTGTACAGAAAATAATTGGGAGCTGTCAAATCAAGTGATCTAGGAACCCAGTCGATATCACCACTTTTTGATATTATTCGGCCGGGAATAATTTCTCGCAAAATTTCAAGCGTAGCTCGGGCTATATGTGAGGTGGCACCTGCCTGTTGAAACCGCATTTGTTGCAGGCCCGATCGACCCAATTCGACCACCGAGATATTTTCCAACATGCGATGATAGCGATCACCATTAATGGTTACAGCATTTGCCATTATTATTTAGATAAAATGTTTTAATGACTTCAGCACATTGTTGAGGCGTTAAATGCTCCATAATAAATTTAAATCAACTACTCTCTACTACTACCAAATGCGAACTGGCAAATGTCTGCCAAACAAAAATGTCGGCCAAACAAAATCGGCCTGGAACATAATATATTATAATGTATTTGACTATTCGTATGTGGATTTCACTAGGATTATCATAACATATCCGTTACCCAGTATTTTAAGTATTATATATAAGATGGTCCTGTTTATCTGGTCTCGGAAGTGGACCAAGTACCAGATCAGATATAGCAGTTATTACCATTATTAAACAAATAATGGTAAAGCCATTGATTAAATAAACACGGAACATTTAAGTAGAGTATTGGCATCTAAAATTCCACGAGAACGGGGACGCACCTAAGGGATCAAGTTATTGGCAAAAAGCTTACCGATATTTTTTGGTCTCTGATATTTTCAACGAAGCAATATTTTCCATTAAAGAAAGCTTACAACCCTTAGGAAAAACAAGAAGGAAATTGCTTTAAGTTCAATTAATATTTCACAGTATGCGCATTTGGGTTCTTTTCACTTAATATTGATAATAATATTTTTTTATTATTCATAGTAGTGTGTTGTATTGTTATAGTATTTTACTGTATTATAGTATTATAGCAGACAGTGCTTTTCCGGTATAGTAGTAATCAAAGTGTATTGTTCAATGTACAAATATATTTATATAAAGAGTAAAATAAGATGCAATTAGATAACATACAAATACAACGTAAATGCAATGTTCAATGTATCAAAAATAGAAAAGAATAAGTAAAGTAAGAGTAAATAATTAAATAATATACATATAAGTTGCTGAAATTGAAGAATATTGCGCATGTACAACCTAGTTCACAATAATAGTAATAATGCTTTGAATCTTGTTCCTAATCTTGAAGTCGACAATTATAATTAGCTATATGAAGTACGGTGAGCTAGCAGTATTACTTTATAATTAAGGTACTGGACCGATAGATTACTGGATCGACGGTTCGGGCCTTGCTTAGAAAGCCAGATTGACGTAAATTCGTTATATTAAATGAAACGTTCATGTGTGCTTTTAATTTAGTCATTTTATGAATATCATCCTATTTGTTTTCATCAGTATACGTTTTCAAAATAATAATTTTTATTTTTTAACACATTTTAAACTTAATATTTAAATAAATATTAAAGTGAACACATTATTATTGTCAAGTTGCAGTTTTTCAAAACATAGTCCTATGGTATTTTATTTCATTTATTTATAATGTATTCACGCGCTTAATAGGCTTTTACAAAATTAATAATAATAAAAAAGATGTGCAGCTGCATAAGTAGTATGGAATATATATAAAACAGAAATTGATTTTAAAGAAAAAATAAAATGAAAAGTTAAGCAAATAAAATTTTTGGTTTAACACAGAATGGCTGAGTACCAGAATCAATTATACCTTTGACTCAAAAAAGCATCAAAAACATCGCTCTTGTATTTAAACATTGAACATCGGAATATATTTACAAGACCAAAATCGTTCCCAAGTCTGTGAAGTCTTTGTGTGAGTGCATTCCTATAAAAAATTGTATATGATGCATTTACATGCAACAGCGCTGACGACGTGGTACTCGCGGGAACGTGGTATGCAATCAGTTTAGTTAAATTAAAGGCGTCCAGCGTGCCATTTATTATTTTAAATAAAAAATAATGAATCACTTATAGTTCTTCTACACGACAAGTTAGTTAAATTAAGAGTGCTCATTAGAAAATCATAATTCATTTGTTCAACGGGTATACACAGCTTGAAGCTTAAAAATTTATGTTGAACCTTTTATAATTTTAATTCGTGCACTTGATAGAATGGAGACCAAAGTGTTGAGTTGTATTCTAAATTGCTACGAACCACAGTCATGTATGAAACATTAAGCGATTTAAGTGAATTGATATCTTTCACCGTTTGTAACCAAGACATTTCATAACTTTATTCGTAATTTCATTAATGTGTGCAGCGAATGAATTTTTTTCCTTAAATAATATGCCAATATCTTTAATTTGTGATACTAAGAGTAACGCTGTTTGTGCTGTAATGAAAAACAATGGGTTTTTTTGATTCTGCAAAACGTTATAGATTGGCATTTATCAATATTTAAATAAAGTTTGTTGTGTGTACACCATTCATGTAATTTGTTAAGGTTAGATTGAAGAATAAGACAGTCAATTGTTCTGGATATCTTAAGGTCATCAGTAAATAACAGTATGTCGACTCTATCAAATACAGCAACAATATCGTTAATAATATTTTCCTGTATATCTTTCTAATTGATACATTTAATTTGTATTATTTTTTAAATATTTAAAATGAGTATTCCTAGATTATTAGTATTAAGCGTTGTAATTTTTTTTTCTACTATCAATGGTCTCGATTCTGTATACGGTTCTTCTAACAATGAGAGTAAAGAAAAGTAGGAAATAATTTTTAAATATGTGCAAGATTAAATATGTTGTATCCAGTGAAAATTCTTAAAACATTTACCTGTACAATAAAAAATCAAATTAAATGATATAAAAAAAAAATCGATATGATCTTTGAGTTGGTATCTCGGAGGTAACCAAATATCGGATATATCATAGATACAAAGCAATTTCTTAAATTATATTTAATGGAAAGTATATGCAAATTATGGGGTAATTGCAGGGCTTACGACCTGTCTTCGACTGGCTTAAGTGATCACTTCATATATATATATATATATATATAACGTTAACCAATTCTCACCCCTCAATCTCCACATTTATTAAATATTTGAAAGTTGTATATATGTTAGTATGTGGAGTCGTTTCGAGTATCACTACATCATCGCCATCAATGGATCAAATTTGATAATTCATTCTCCCGTTTTTTTAGACAGCCCTGTTTTATACCCCATATTTTCCATTAAATGTAATAAAAAAATAGCTTTGTCTCTATGACTATTTTAAACAAATATCAGATATTAAATATAGATAACAGTGCCTTTGTAGGTAAAAATCCAGTAATTGTATGTTCTTGGACATATTCAAATATTTTTTCAATTGATAGAATTTTTCTGTATTGATTTATTAAATATTATCACAGAACCGTGTTCAGAAATAGCAACTTAACAATAAAACTGTGTTTCCGTTAAAATAAGTAATTCAACTATTTCTTAGTCTTACCTTATTGCCGTCTTACTTATTTATTGTACCAACCACTTCATGTGATTAAATACTATAAACAAGTACACGTCGGTCTACCGAGCGATCGAATCGAGACGACCCCCTTTTGTTGTATACATACATCCCTCGAGTTCAGGTTTGGCAACAAGTAGACACCGGCGGCGACAGACTGCTCGGCGCCTCCGCTTCGGGGATAACCCCTAGTCTAGTCTACTCGCGATTGTTTAGGGACTCGGTACACATAGATACATCCAAACGGGTAGTTAAATACTCGCTGGCAGATATTATACATACTGGTAGCACGAATGTCTTAACCTACACGGATAGCTCGGAAGATAGTATATGTAGGCACTCGTAGTCGACCTTCGCGTGTTTATTAATGTTAGAAATTGTGTTGAAATTCCTATTTTCCGCATGTCACTTACTGTATTTCCATATTTACATTGCTTATTAAGGATTTGTTAATTGGTGAATGTCAAAATAAATACTAAATTATTAATATTTATTGGGTTGATCGCACATACTAGTAAATGAATAGACACGATATGAAGTGTATGTATAGGAAAGAGGTTTGGAACATTATTTACGGGACGAGGGACAGTCTGTCCAACGAAACATAAATCCGATAGATTATGACACACTTATGTAACAGTTAAAGTATTTACTCTTTGAAAAATAAATTTTTGTATAAACAAGACATATTTTTTACAATAATGCATATTATATTGTCAGCTTTTAAATTTTCGTTCCAATCGTATCATATTTTAAAAAAAAGTTGCGTGAGTGGTAGTGATGAGAAAAAGTGCTACTCTTGACTCACTGGTGTGATTGTGATTGGTATTCGATGATATCAGTGATTGAAAAGTGTGACTGTGTCTTACTTTGCTGCAATGTTATCCAATTATAAAAAAAAAACATAATGAATATATATCTAATTTAATATCATCACAAAGATAATGAAAACGCTTAAAAAATGTAACGTTATTTTTCGGGTCAAATTCTCTGTGTTTCGGATCAAATGCGTAAAACGTTTTGAAAGAATCTACAAGATGGCGGTGACATTCCTTCATGAATATTTTATCACGAATCACGATATTCCCTGATATTCAATCACTGATAGTGAATGTGACTCAAAGATTCAGTGATTGACTCACGGTTCGCGATTTTGAGCTCATCACCAGTGTGTGTCACCAAAATTTAAATTTTGGGACACGGAATGGGGGTTAGTTCATGTCTATTTATTCGGTGGCCTGTGGTTGATGCGAAAGTTGGCGTCGTTGTTTTAACCGTACTTATTTATTGAATTATACTCGTATACGCATTACACTATCCGTGTACAGAATATTTTCTAATTATATTACAGTAATACAATTAAAATGTAAAATCTCCTTGGCGGAGGAGAACCGATCGCCGGCCTCCCTCGTCTCATTACGTCGCTGAAAAATCAATGAATATCAATTTACAAGTGTCAGCAGGGGTAACTAGTTTTTTAAAAATAAATTTAAATAGTATTCAAATTAATAATAAAGTATAAATCAGTGCATTAATGACGCTACTGTGTAGTTAGAGCAATCGCAATATGGTAGAAGGTCAAAGGTAGTTCGTTTTAATATCAAAAAGCTTTGGTGCCTATCCCGGTACACCAATAAAGGTAAAAGGGGTAAAAATAACAATATGTATAAATGTTGCGAAATTTTCTAACGCACATAGCCTAAAGCAGTTTTCGTGGCAGATTTTGCTGATTAAATATGTGCATTTTATATTTTTTTAAATGTTTTCACCCATTGTCACACAGGGTAGGTGCACGCTCGTCCAACAACATCCTCGCGACCTCTGTCCGGGTTGAAGCTCATTCTCTGAATAAAGTTTGGTTTTCTTTTGTTAGCGTTGTAGAAAATACGACGGCCACTAAACAGCGGGGAATTGCCTGACAGTTACGTGGAAATATTTCCATTTTACCTTTACCGTGTCTCGGATATTCAGTCAAAAAAAGACATATTTGTTTCTTTTCAGATATGAACGACTGCTTTTTCAACTTGTTCTAGAAATGATTTATACTTATTATGTTTATTGCACAGTGGTGTGATTTATTATTAGACGCTAACGAGTAGTTTGAAAAATAATAAAATATATATATATAACACTTGTTATGGTAATGAAAATAAACAATTCAGGATTGGCCATCAGAAGGCTAGTAAAAGTTTCTACTTCTTTTATCGATTCCACACACAGTACTACAGAAACGCGAAATCTACAATTAATAAATACAAAGGAAAGAAGATAAAAAACAAAAACTAATATAAGAAATTGCAAAAACGAACAGAGATTTTAATTTAAACCTTACTGCGCCCTTTTAAGTGTTATCTTTATTTATTTTCTATGATACAGATGTGTATTACCAGTGAGAATATATTTTCACTGACGTTTCAGTGAAATCATATCCGAATACGTTTCCACTAGTGGAGATATATTTCTACTGGTGGAAATATAACTTCACTAGCAGGTTTTAGCAAATGTATATTCTACCCTAACCTACAATTGAACCTAACTTAACCTAACCTATATGTCGAAAAATATATAAAAATGGCGGAGATTATAAACACGGTAGTTTATGCAGTAAATAATTTTATTTAATATAAATGAAAATACTATAAGCGAATAAAAGTGACAGACAGACACAAGTGACGTCACCAAACTAATTGTTGCCATGCTGTAGGGCGACACATCGACACTTAAGGCCAAATATTCCCGCGCGGCGTATTCTCGCTTGTCAACTAATACAAACTCACTAAATGTAACCAGTGAATTTGTATCTTCATTGTTAGATATACATCCGCTGACCGATTTAGCGAAAGTATACTTTCACCAGTGAAAATATATTCTCACTGGTAATACAGATTCACTGTAACATATATAACAACATTACAAACAGATAATCTGTTATGTACGGAAGTAAAGAGACCAGTGGGTACAAGACAGCCATTAAAGGGCTAACTATCAAGTACACTCTCCCATGAAGGGACTTGGACGAAACAAAATTTACTGGGCCGGTTACATGCACACTATAAAAATAATTACAGTACAAATTATATATTTTAATGTAGCGAAAGCTGTATTGTAAATATTGTTAAAGTGTTGTGTTTATTTGCTGATTTCACGATGAGATAAGATTTGTGCAAGAACACGTGCTATGCATGTGTAGGTATAAGTGCAAAAACACGTGACGTACACGTGTATTATGCATGCAAGAACACGCGGCTTACACTGAGATTTAGGTGAGATAAATCTCAGTACCGAGTACACGTGGTGAGATTAAGATTAAGATTGACAATTCTGTTTTGATTGTTTGCTCAATTCTTCCTTGTTCCTGTAACTGAACTAGTAATTTTCGATCGACAGATACTATTTAGATTTTATTTACGATACTAAACTTTTCCTTACACATTTTTTATATTACAGTCCACTGTTGTTGGTCTTAATATTTTTAATTCACGTGGAATATGTGGGTTGAATTTTCAAATTTTATGGTGTAGTGGTATTCGAAGCGAGTCCACATACTAACGTATATAAAACTTTGAAAAATTATTAATGTCGTAAACCCTGTAATTACCCCATACTTCTATATATTTTCCATTAAATATAATTAAAAATAGTTTTGTCTCTATGATATATCTGACATTTGTTTAAAAAGAGATTTATTTACAATGTGATCTGATGTAAAAATAAATGGTCAAAGAAAACTTTTTGAAAATTCACAATGTCGTGAACCCCCTGACGCTTTTTATACCTCTTATTTTTATTACGTAAGCTCAAACATTTTTAGACGCAACAAAAATATTTAATTCCTTGCAAATACTTTAAATTAGGTTATTAAAAATGTACGTATTACCATTATCCATATATATACACATATCCACATAATATAAATTAGGATATTACGTGGGTATTATAAAAATTTCACGTGGGCAAATCCTTATAGCCGATAGTGTATTTATGAATTAATTTTGCAATACCGTGCGGCATAAGCTACATAACTTGTAAAGTCGATTGAATCAGTCGATGAATAAGAATAAATGTGAAATTAATTTATGTTCCGCGCAACGAGTCCAAGAAGTAGACGTATTTCCGCTTGACTTCTTGTGTATAGTGTGCGTGTCCATAAGATGTAGTGTATAGGATCTCATTTATGTTTCCATACAAAATTTTCTATAATAGTGTATTTTCCATTTGAAAAAGTTTAATATATCCATCAATTATTCAATAAACCGGAATATAATCTCTTCCTGTCGACTAAGAATGTTGATAATAATAGTAGGCATAATAAATAATGTTTATACTTTCAAAATGAGCAATATTAACTTTGTGGTTAAAATTCATATTTTTTATTTATTATCTTTGTTTTATTAACCACTGAATTGAGTTTAAATACATCTACCGGTTTCGAAAAATACTATTTTCTTCTTCAGGATGTCATAACTAACTAAAAATATATATCATTGTTTCTTCACCAGAATCTATTTAAAAAAAAAACAATTATTTATAAAATAAATTTAGTACCTAACTCAAATTGTTACTTAATACAAATTTAGTCGAATAATTTTTAGGAAATTTTTTTTTAAAATTAAATTTATCTACGACTTCCATTTTAAAATTTTTTCCTAAAAATTATTCGATTAAATTTGTATTAAGCAACAATTTGAGTTAGGTACTACATTTATTTTTTAAATAATTGTTGTTTTTTTAAAAATAGATTCTGGTGAAGAAACAATGATGTATATTTTTAGTTAGTTATGACATATTCTGAAGAAAAAAATTATATTTTTCGAAACCGGTAGATGTATTTAAACTCAATTCAGTGGTTAATAAAACAAAGATAATAAATAAAAAATATAAATAATGTTTACTCGTTCTCACTTGGAAGTTCCGAATCGTTCTCTCAAATAGTGTTGACTCCAATTAATTAAATGTCTTTTCTCTAATTCAATAATAATGATATATGTATGTTTTGTTAATAATAATTATATATATTTTAGTTCAATAATAATTGCATAGTTTTCTGACATCGGTCTTGAATTCACTCGCATAATAACACGGACGCTGCTCTCGTTAATGTTTTCATAGCACACAATAATCATCTCTTCCGTTTCTAGTTTTTTCTCCGCCGCCACTGTCTCTCTTGTCGATGTTTTTGTTTCCTTTTGTGCTGCTGTTGTGCAAGTAGTCCAGTGGCTCGCGTGCGGTTTCTTTTCGAGAGGAGATAACCTCTTTCCCAGTGGGCCAATGATCGTGTGCGCTCACTATACTAATTTTTGGTACTACACCTTCCTCATTATTTGAAGTACCCTTGCGGTGACATTGACATTCAACATTCGGTTTATAATATACGCTATTAATCAATGTTACCCACATTTTTGTATTTTCTCAGGAATGACAGATAACTCGCTCGAGATTTTTTATTTTTTTTTACTTATTAGTACACGTTTTATCTGATGTTTGTGTATAGAGCGCTAATATTCCCACTGCTCTCATAAACGGAACTAAAGTTTATTGTTATTGTCGAAAATAATCATGTTCATTGCTTCTCATTATACTTGTGCTTTCAGATGAGTTAACATACTTAAGAGATCAGCTGATTCGAGGATTTTTAAAAATAGTTTGTTGTCATTTTATAGCCGCTAGATATCTACTATCTTCTTTACGTTTTAGTGCATTAATTAATGTAGTATCGTCGCCAAAGCACTAACCAATGAAGTTAGGCTTAATAAAACATCGAACTCTTAATTATTTGTTACACTTGGAGTTGACGCTTCCGTTTAATAAAGTTCAACACTGACGGAAAGCCCGTGCCTCCTGACTCTGGCAGTGTGGGTTAGTGCGACAGTGTCGTCCTCACACCGGTTTAAAACATTGTTAAATGTTACACGGCGCATATACATCGCTGCTGCTGGGGCGAGCCTTAAAACAATTACGAGCTATTACCGCGGCGGGTCTCTTTTCATTACCAGTCACTTTGTTACGAGTTGACGTCACGTTTGACTCCACTCGCTGTTCGAGTGTATACGAACCTTTACAAAACGGCATCTACACATGTTGTTGGCCGATTTGGTGCTCATATTTCATCGGGATTCCTTTCTCTCACTTTCATATATGTCAGAATAGTGAGATCCAGCGATCATTAACTGTCATTAGGCCGCTACGTTGTACGCGTTAGACGATTAACTAATGTATTTGCGGTTATTAATATTGTCACAACAATGGGAACATGATTGAAAAAAATATAATTTGTTTCTGTCCATTCTTCTTGAATGAGGTGAAATGATATTTCCGGTCGGAACTATGTGTTTAATAAAAATATTATACTAATTAAGCAGCAAATTGAAATTCTTGAGCTGATTTAGATTTCTGCTTCGTATTATATCAAATATAATACAAATTCAATGTATTAATCGGAAAGATGTACATATAAAATCAATTTTATCAAAAAAATATTGTTTGTTGCGTTACCGGGATTCTGAACCTGGATCTCCTTTCCAATCCGGGGAAGGTGCACTACCAACTATGCTACAGCGACAGTACTTTTGACGACAAATTTTTGAACCCATATAATACATCTATCGTTCCATTATTTGAAGGCCATCTACTATAGCTGTAGCATAGTTGGTAATGCACTTTCCCCGAATTTGAAAAGAGATCCAGGTTCGAATCCCGGTAGCGCAACAATAATATTTTTCGATAAAATTGATTTTAGATATCTTTCTAACTAATACATTCAATTAGTATTTAAAATATCACAGACCTATGTTCCGAATAATTACAACTTCACAATAAGAATGTGTTCTTAATAATATCAAATATATACTTCTTAAATAGTGAAATTATAATGAATTCGAAATACATTTACATTTAACTATATATAAGTACCTAAGTAATATTTATAATATTAATACTAAATATAGTTAAATGTTAATGTCTGCATTTCTACCCATAATGGTATCGCAATAGGCACGAATAGATATCTCATAGAGACGAAGCTATTATATTATATGGGAAATATGGAAGTATGGGTATTACTCAAATATTGTTAATATAATATTTTTCATTGTTCGCTGATAGAACTACATTGCACTAACATTAAGCTACTAATTAAACTGTTAATACCTTAAACTGATAAGGTAATGTTTTCTTGTATTTTCTTCTCCAGCGCACAAATAACAGCATCACCAGAATAGATTGACGTTGCTGTAATCCACACTACTAATTCCTAATAATAATTTTAGAATTATAATGTTTTCATTGTAGTCCATAAATGGAGGTAACTAAATCATTTGAGATCAATATATACCCGTTGGATTCGGATCAGCGTGTAGATTCGGGATACTAGCAGGATTGTTGATTCGAGTTGATCGTTCAATTTTGGCCGCACCACAATTAGACCTTCACATTTTATTATTCGTCTCGTAATTTATTTTGAAAATTTACGATTTTTGATATTATACAACCACCTAGCAAGACCAGAATTGATTTTAACATTATATTATTTTAACATAATAAAATCGTTTATTTTTTATTCTTCTTTGTTTATAATATAAAGATTTTGGACCCGAACCCGAACTCGAACCCGTCGGAATTCCAAAATATTGGACCCGGTTTCGGCGGGCTTCAAAACCCCGGGTTCTCAGAAACTCTACTACCGGGATTCGAACATACAGTAAACATTCTTGATTGATATGGAAAAACTGCATAACATATTTCTCCAGATAGTAAAAGGTTCAGTTTCGAATCTTGCTATAAATAGATTTTTTCTGTATATCTTTCTACTTAATTAATTAAATTAGTATTAATGTAATAATAACTTGGTGTATATTACAAAGAATAGAGCATTTCACTTGCAAAACCTTTATTTATAAATATGTGATATAGTTGTATTTTCTTGTTAGAGCGCCCTTGTGTCCGAACCGATACAAGCGTCATAGGTATCCATACTCTCCGCTATAAGGGATGCCTTTTCATGCGAACCTTTCAAAACGTAATTGCCCGGTCTGCACTCTACAACGTGCCGGTTCAAATAGCCGGTTTCGAATGGAGCGTCGGCTTTAATGTTTGAATATTTCTATAAATGATTTAATGATTCGCTCCTTTATGGCTAATGGTGGCAAATGAAACGCTTAGTTGTAGGGGGGTTAGTTCAGGTCAAAGGCGAGCACTGGTCGAAATCGAATATAAATATATTCAAGTGATAAATTGCCTTTCTGTGGTGTGCCATTAAATCAGTAGAACGTTTTAATTGGAATATTGTTTTTTTTTAAGTTTTAATTATTTATATGTTAATTGTATTATTATAAAAAATACTACTGTTTCACTGAGTAAGTAAAATATTTTTGCGATTTTGATCAATCTGTAGGTAAATTTGTAACACTTACGATATTATTATTATTATTATCGTCATTATATACAGTCACTGCCAAACTATTTATAGATGAAGGCTTCTCCGCGACGTTTACTTTCTTCTGCATAGATAGACGAAATTATCTGAGATAATATGAAGATAGTGTTATAAGTTGTTTTCTTATTTATTTAATTAATTCATATTATTTTAAACCTCTTATTTATTTGAATAAACATTAATAAAATAGAATTAATTTTACAATACATCACGGCGAGAAATAACTCGTCAATAATAAATGACGTGAAATTATAATTTTTATGATCTTAATTTATCTAAATATCTACGAAAATACGATAACCGTACAATTTCAAGTGACAGAATTGACAGCAGATTTTGTTTGTTTTGTGTTGCCATGCGACATGGACAGCTGTCAATATGTCTGTTTAGTGTTTCCATTTGTCTACATGGACGGACGGACGGAAATACAGAAGCTAAATATTAAATTAGTATAAATTCTTTTAATGTACAAACTTGTAACAACGTACTAAAATTGTTACTAACTTTGCTGATGAAACATGACCGTAAAAGGTACAATAATTACTTATTCATTTCGTTAAATACAAACAAATCACTAAATAATTGTAAATTGTATCTATGTGCATCGATTACCAATATTTTCAAATAATATTAATTTCGAGGGATCGCAATATTTAAGCTCTTATAGTATTGAATTATAATTTAATATATTTTCGTAGAATCATTTTGTGGTTTGACATATTAGATTAAATAAAACACAATAATTTTGTATAAAACCACGAATTTTATTACACGCCAACCGGTTTCACTTAGCTCAAGATACGTCAGGGCGTATTTAAAATTAATAATAAATACAATAATGCACTTATATATACATAAAGAGTGAGATAGAATACAAAATAAAATTACACGTTAAAGAGAGATACAGAATACATATACAGTTAGACAGAACATATGTCTGGTCATAATTCTGGAAAGGATCCAAAGATTCATTATTACAGAGTTTTGGAAAATAATACACAACTGTGTTATTATTCCTCACATCAACTACTGCAGCAGCATTTTGTTATTGGCTGATGAAGAAGAAATGCAACAATTGTCAGTGTTGCAAAATAAAGCTTTGAGAATATACTCGAATCAGCTCAATGCTGAAAGATCTAAATATAATGACCTTTAAGCAGAAAATACATTTCAACGCAATGGTATTTAAACCACTATTTATTGATTATTCTACATGTTTCGATACGTATGGTGTATTCTTCAGAAAAAAATGTACACTAATATGAAAACAAATTTAAAAGATTTAATTTAATTTGCAAAGAGAATTTGGTTATTTATAATATTTAGTTTGCTATTCACACTTTTTCTTCTTTCTAAAATTTCAAATTTATCTACCTGTAAACCCCTAATATTTGTATGTACAATTTCTAAACCCTTGTTAATATCAAAATAATGGTTTGTTTCCAAAAGGTGATTGGAAAATTCTGAATACTTGTTGCTATTTAGGCATCTCAAGTGCTCCTTAATTCTAATATCAAAATTTCTGCAAGTTTTACCTGTATAAATTAAATAAATTTTTAGACCCTATATAAATTAATTTGTAGACCTCCGACTTTTTTGAAATATCGTCCTTATCCTTGTTATTTAATATATAATTATATCATTTGTTATTAGTGTAAAAAGCTGGTTATATATACAGAATTTATATGTAAAATTTGGGATATTTTTTATAATTAAATTTGTAGTAAGATTATTTAAAAACACGATTTTTCTCCACTACCTCCCACTATCAATAATAGGTGGCTAAACATATGATCTGTTAAACTTTTTCTTGTACTTTTCGTTTAACAAATTATCTATTAATTTAATATTATAACCATTATTAATTGCAATTTGTTTAATAATTCTATGTTGAAGTTAATTTATGGATAAAGGAACATTATTTAAATTATTTATATAAAATAAGGCCACAAAGTAATTTTGCTAATATTGAAGAAGTAATCGTGTTTATTTATAAAATCCTCACTAGGAATATATCAGCGGAATTAATACGAAAAATTGGTGCAAACCAAGATGAGCACGAACATCATACAAGAAGAAAAGATATACAGGTTGCCATCAGGAAGAAGGCTAAATCTCAGAAATCGATGATGTATAGTGCGATGAAGATTTTTAATGAAATTCCAAAAGACAAGGATTCAATGTGAAAGTAAATTGATATGTGAAAGATAAGTTCTAGTAAAAAGAAACGATTTTTAAATTTAAGTTTTAAATATGCCCTGACGGAGCTTGAGCTAAGCAAAACCGGTTGGAGTGTGATAAAGTTCGTGGTTTTATACAAAGTGATTGTGTTCTATTTAATCAAATAATTATTATTGGCCAAACTTCACCCCATGGTTACAACTATAGATTTAAAAAAATATTTTTATTTTATTTATTTGACATTTTTATAATTTTTTTATAATATGAATTAAGTATTTTAAATTATTTAAATTATATGTTATTTTTTTGCTTACCTCTCCAAAATAGAGACTAGCTCTTGTGCTTGGAGAGGGAGTTACACTAATAATTTTATATAGAGAGTTATACATTTGTAGTGTGTTTCTGAAGTATTCTACAATATTTATTTTCTAATTATGTGCTTCTGAAGGGTTCATTTAATTTCTTTCTAAACTCTTTTATATCTTTTATTTCTTTAATTTGTGTAGGGGGGCTGAAATTTTTTATCCCTAAGTATATAAAATTTTGTTGATAGTGTTCGGTGTTACATTTAACGATTTTACATTTATTTTTAAACCTTAATTATGTGCTTGTTTAAAATTTTACAGTGTTATTTTGTTTAAGTAATTGAATAATTGAGATTTTTTGTAAATGTTTTTTATTTTGGGAGCTGGGAATTTTGCAAAAAATGTTTGTGTTGAAAAAGTTGATCTTTTTTTAATATTACTTTGATGATTGTTCTCTGTATTATTTTTACCGAGTTCATTATATTATTGTATGCTCCTCCCCACCCAATTATTCCATACTGGAGTAGTGAGTGAACAATAGCAAAATATACCCTTTTAAAATTATTTATACTTAAAATGTTTATATTTGTAGTGAAGAACTGTATGTAAAAATAAGATATATGTATAATATTTAACTAATAATATATATAACTTAACGTCAAATGGAACGAAATAACTGTGCCCATGTTGAAGTGGAAATATGCCGGTCTTCAGATTTATTTCCCCGAGATTGAGCAAGGCACTCGAGTAAGTATTTCCCGGTAGCTCTCCCACAGCCCACGGATTAATGAATACTGTCCAAAGGGGGATTTTTAAGGGGTGGATCGTATCGGCGGGTGGTATCCCTCTCCGAAGTGGATCATTTATTCATTGTACTCGGTTGTGACAGATACAATTCAATTACGGATTTGATAAGATACGGTGGAACGTCGGCACTAACGGAGAATGTTACGGTTACGTAAATGACGTAATTTTACTTATTTGCATTGAAAAACTTTTTTTATTGGAGTACAATGAAGCGAACGACGCTGGTTTAGCTTCAAGATTTAAAATATTGTGAATCAAAAAAGCTGTGTATAACTATAATCTTTGCAAAATAAATACGTATTAAGTATGTGGATTTACACGAAAATAATTCAATTCTAATGTTAACTGAATCCGTATAACTAGCGTAAAAAATTAGAATTGACAAATAAAGCTGCGCATGCGTTTTTTCGCGAAATCTGTCCCAGATGTATACGAACTAACCACAACTATTGCACCGCACGGTGTTCTAAATACACGTCTTCGCTTTAACAGACGTGTTGCAAAACGCTGCAAGTGTGTCTTTGAAGCGGACTTGATTGTTTGCATTTCAATATACTTTAAACGTGGTATTATTTTATAATATAAAATATTTTAACTCCTTCCATGAATATTAGTAATAATACACGCTGACACAGATACAAATTTCTGAAAGGGTGAACGATGAATACAATCTCTATCAATCTCAACCATCTCTTTTACACCATCAATATTAGCAGCATAACATAAGTCCATGTCTAAAATAAGGCAATTAAATAAAACCTTGTAGTTTAATCTTTTTGCTTTTTTATTTTCTTTTCAAATTAGCAATATCAACTTTGTGGTTAAAATTCATATTTTTTATTTATTATCTTTGTTTTATTAACCACTTAATTGATACATCTAGCGGTTTCGAAAAATACAATTTTCTTCTTTAGGATGTCATAACTAACTAAAAACATATATTATTGTTTCTTTACCAGAATTTATTTAAAAAAAAAAATTACTTTAAAAATTAATTTAGTACCTTTTAATAGTAGTAATTTTTAAGTAATTAATACAGCAGCAAGTAAAATAAATAGGTATTAAATATTTCATTTTATTTGTATGCAAGCCTGTTGGCCGCTTCCTACCTTGCTAGATACATATAAATTACCTGTTCTGATTAGGTTCCATCACATGTTTATTATTGTTTTTAATAGTCATGAAAACTGATATGTGCATAAGTAGGAAGTTTACTAGATAATGTATGATTTAACTAGTGAGTGTATGAATTCGACAACGCGAGCTGGTCACATCGTGAACAGCAAGATCCGTCAGACGAGCGTGTTTGACAACTAATCAAATACGAGCGAGTTTACAATTACCCTACCACACATTAGCAATTCGAACGATAATTATACAACGTATTAATAAAATAAATTGTAATCGTAATTGTAGGCGCATTGTATTTTTACATACCTTATAGTTGAATAACAGAAAATAAATTTGATTTAAGTCGAAACGTTGAGGTTACGTTACGGATGAAAATAATAACACGCACGACCTCCACAGCCGGTAATAATGTTGCCAATGTAAAATATTGCTTAGAATTGCAATATTGTCACTCGAAATAATTAATGATAACATTATATATTTTATATTCACTGAAAATAATATTGGTTTCTATGTTAGATTTTTCCCAAAAATATGTAAACACAATGCATTTTCTTAATATGGCAACTTCAGTGTACCGTACACTAAGGTGAACACAGTGAATACTTTGACAGACACCGAATAGTGAATGCATACAACAACTAGTTAGAGTGCTCATAAATTATTTTGTGTATGCTGGAACTCATGGTTAGTGCATGCATTGACTGGTTAATGTATACATTTTCGAAGTTTACACATTGTCTGTAACATCTATATAAAATAACGTGTTCAGAAATATAAATGACGGAAAAAAATACACGGTTTGACTAATGTTAATAACTACCAAGTTTTCTATTTCAACTATCACAAACCTAATTTTCACAATTATTTACCTATTGCAGACTCACACCAATGAAATCGTTGAATAAATGTTTAATGTGTTCAAATTTTTTTGACCCTGTTCAATTCAGGTTTCATAAAATTAAACATAACTCGGAACATACAGAATAGCAATGCTGGTTAACGTAGTAGAGCTTAGAACAACAGAGACCCAAGCAACAGTGCGCCTGTATTACTGGACCTTTACAGCTATAGATTGATACGAAGGTTTGCCACATTTGTAATTTCTACATTTTATATACTTTTTTTTACAGAACACTTACACGAACGCAGAGAAGCTGTTGGCGGCGGCCGAGGAGCTCGCCCAGACGGGCGAGTGTGATGCCGAGGGGGTGTACTCGGTGGCACGAGAGCTAGAGGCGCACGTGGCGGCCTTCGCAGCACGCGTGGACCAGCGACGTCGTCGGCTCGATCTCGCCGTGCTCTTCTACACCCACGAGAAGGAGGTTTGTTGGATTTTTTTATAGGCTATTCCTCATTTTGTTTAGACCTCGGACTTATACTTTTCCTATACGACTTTTTTGAGTGGTATTGTCTATGACTTTGAATTGTCAAGGAGTGTAAACATCCTGCTGTGTGCTCGTTACACTAATCTGTTACTAGTGTGTATTCGGTTTCTCGCCGTGCGTGCCGAAACAGCTATTGTGTGTTCCAGTGCTTCGTGCAAATCGGCGAAGAAGGAGAGCTGTAACTGCAGCACAGAAAATCCCCTCGACTTTCCGATTCAAGTAGCACATGTGTTATTTAATTTTAATTTTATACTATGTATTTTATTAAATGTAACAACTTTTGGATTTCTTTGTTGCCTTATTTTGTTTGACTGAACTTATTATTCACATTTACAAGCTTAATGTTTTCTTACACTGGTATACTTTCCTTGTAACTGTTTGTTTAATCACGAATAAAGAAGAGTTCGGGGAGGGTTTTGAGATGGTAGCTTTTCAGCTCCGTCTTGACACTATGTGCGAGACGAGGTTGTGCAGCTGCCTATTAGAATTAAAAAATGTCAACCAGTCGCGGAATGAGTAGGACTATATGGGAGCATTTACTTATAAACGGTCCTGGGTAATCGGCGGGTCCACCCTCATAGCAGAGAATATCCAGGTAAGTTGTGCTTCCTGGTTGGTTCTCGAGTTTTATTGTTCTATACCTATACCGAATTCCTATCACTCTTCCTACATCCCGTTTCACCACCCCCTTGTGTAAAAATTGACTATTCCTTATTTTATCTTTTGCTGTTTTATATTTGATCTTCGTCCAAACCACTTCATATAACTGGAATGATTTGACCAATTGATATGGTCATGGTGTCCTTCATCCGACCAAAATTAGTTTCTCCAAGCTGTTATCTATTCCGAAGTTTTGAAGTACTAGTTTAGAATCTGCCTTTGATTTCCGATCCATGCAGGATGGATGCTTCAGTGTGCTTAGCTCTCCATTGAATATTTAGTAGATTTCTCCAACGCCACTTTACAAATGGATCTGCTTTTTTATTCTCCTTTTCCTTAATAATGAATACCATGGCATGGATTGCAAATTTGATATATTCGCTATTTTATTCATGATCGATAATATCTAAACAACATTCTCAAGAAAATTTTACATTAATTTAATTTTACATTAATTTTACACAATAGACAGCACTCAGCTAGAAAATAAAAGCGATGTTAAAGACCTAGGAATAATCCTCGATAGCAAACTTGTTTTCAAGAATCGACCTATATATACTTCGAACCTGCCATCACTTCCAAAATCCACATTGCTTCAAAATAATGTATTACGCATTCGTTCGTAGTCACTTAGAGTACGCATCTCAAATCTGGAACCCATGGCTGATTACATATATTGCGAGATTAGAACGAATACAAAATAGGTTTCTTCGACATCTTAATGTTAGATCTAACTAATCAGTCAATTCCTATTTAGATGCAGCAAACTTCCATAACATGAAAACCCTAGGCCTAGAAAAGGCCATATTGACTGTCCCAGCTAATTAGAATTAATATCTCTCCACATACCATCTAGATCGACCGGGTAGTCTGCACTCTTCCATATTCCCAGAAGTAGAACATCTTACTTACTAAATTTATTCATTTACCGGTCATGCAAATACCATAATGAGAAATTGACATTTTCAACATTAAATAGATATAAACGCAGAAACTCCGGTCGTTGCGCAATCAATTTTTGTGGTGGTCACGAGGAGATGGCGGGAGGGTAAATTAAATTCACACATTTATTTACAACACAAGGAAATATGAAAAAAGAAAAATTCTTATTGCTACTTATATCTAACTTTAATTAAACGCGGGTGCACTAATTGTTTAATTGTTTTTTTCACTCATTTTTGTCTGTCACATTTGTGATCAATTGCATGGCCGCGTGTGGCCCGCCGCGGGCGCGTGCATCAAGCTGCGTCTGGAGTCCGCCCCTGGTCCAGTTCACAGGCGCGGGCTCTGGAACTTCGCTCGGCATGTGGTCTCCGCGGGTGCGTCCGGTCATCTCGTGATGGGTTGTCTCCGGTTCTCTAGCGTGAGCGGCTGGAATATCCTCCGCCCGCCTCGTATCCGAGACGGGGTCTTCGGATGCCTATCAGGAGACACGTTATAGCTTCCTTGAGCAAAACGTCTCGAGGCAAAATGGCGGTCAGTAAGGAGCTAGCTGCCCGGTGGACGGCCGCAAAACCCGACGGCTCCCAGGAGCAGGTCCGGTGCATTCGACAAGCGAAGAGCGAGAGGCTAGCTCCGGCTTGGGCAGCAATCCACCTCTGCCAATGAGCGGGGGAGGGTGTAGCGACCCTTCATCCGGCTGTGGATGCATGTTTTGGAGTGGGGTGAGGAGGGGCTTACATCGCCCGGCACGCGGTCCTCGCATATCAATATTCACGAATATTTAAATATTTGAAATTCCGCGCTGAAAATAATAAATGCAATACGTGAACGTCACACATGAGATGCGGCCGTAACAAATTCATTTTATGAACCACCATAATCTCAACTTTAACCAATCATTCTGCCTATAAACACATTTTGCTCTCCCTTTACTGCAACAATAGTTGCAACCTCCCCCACCCTTTCTCCCACCTTTTTTCTTTTTATTTTTCTTCTACACCTAAACATACTTATGTACCTAAACATTCTGTGAATTTTCATAAATAGTATATTCACATATTAAATATTTATTATGTTCTTTATATTATGTTTACACTGTCAAAATCCCTTAATAAATAAAAATTAAATATTATGAAATTTTAACATTCTTAATTTTCCAGAAAGGCCATAATAATATGTTGATGAACATTTCAGGTTTTAATAGGTTTCACAATTTCAAAACGTCACTAATCTAATGATAGTGTTTACGTATTTTATTTGTAATTTCCTAAGTATCTCAAAACTACACAAGTGAGACATAGACATACGTAGGGAGAAAAACCAAAAAACCGGTAGCACGTATTGAATTATACGACAATTAAACAATTAAAGTTAATTAAATAGAAAGATGTACAGAAAAAAATCTACATATTGAAAAAATATTTCGTCACCACTGAGATATGAATCCTCACCTTTTCCTTGTCAAGAAACTGCGTTACCACTTAAAAATTACGAAAAGTTTGACACTGTGGTATATGCAATCTTTTTTATAAATGGTGCATGTTTATACATATTTTCATTTATGCAGCTCGGTACCTGGGTGGAATCACTGCGCTCGGAGCTGGGCGGCGACCTGAGCGGAGAAGAGGGCGGCTGTCTCGGCGAGGGGTTGGAGGGTGTGGAGAGGCTCCTGGAGCAGTGCGCGCAGCACAGGGACTCAAGCCTAGATGCTTGCGCCACCGCTATTGCCCATGGAGAGGCTCTGTTGCAGGATCTCAGGTACGTTTCGATTTATACAAATATCAGTATTTTTATTTCGCGAGCTTTGAAGTGCACCCCCCTTTTGAGCACATTAAAGTGTACCTCGTATGTATTGTTTAAGTGTATCCGAAATGAATGTCATTTTTTAATGAAACAAAAAAATAATAGCAAGACAAATCGTAAACCCTGTAATTACCCATACTTCAATATCTTGCCATTAAAAATAATAAAAATAGCTTCGTCTCGATGAGGTATCTATAATTTATTTAAAAAAATAATATTTCTTGCTGTTTATTTTAATTTTAAAGATTCAAAATATAATTCCCATCTGATGATATAACCTTTTCCCATCTCTGTGTCAGTTTTTCAAACCCATTATTATAAAATGTTGTAGGCTTTTATTCAAAATATTCGGATAGTCCTTTTTTCACATCGTCTGCATTTTGACTTTTTTTTCCATCTAGAAAGTGTTGCATCGATCGAAATAGATGGCAGTCAAAAAGATGAGATAAAACCTTCTAGCCAGTTCCATGATTTTATTCAGAGTCAATTTCGCCACATGGAGATTTGTTTTCTTCGCCTAATTCGTGTGGAACTCTCACACCTTATCTCCAAGTTTTTCCAATCTTTTTAACGTGTCTTTGCACTGTTGTAGTAGCTGATGAATAGTTCTGTAAGATTTGCTTCTATTTCAGCAGCTAGGACATCATCGTCTACCTTTGTTTGACTTCCACATCCAGGACTATTCTTGATGTCATAATTTACAAATGTCTAACGTATCATCTACATCTTCACAATTGTATTCAGTAGGTGTTGTAGTTACCGATTTTTTTAAGAAACTCATAACATGCAATTTCGTATGAATTGTACGCTCAGCATAAAATTGTGCCATGATTAATTTGGGGAAAAATATTTTTTTATATGAAATTATGATTTTTTGTGCACCAACACAAATTTAACAAAAACGTTGTCAGGTATCAACGAGCTAAGCTCACGTGATCATCGAATCTTAAATTATTAAAAAACGACATTCTTTTAGGGAACACCTATTATATACGACTTACTAATAATTAGTGCAAATTATTTGATGCTAGTTAATTATTTATTAAAATACTAAATAGCAAATGCCATCAATATGACCCATGTGTAGTATGTGTAGTTCTACATAATATGTACTTTGAGTTTGAATGATTTCCTAAATTCCAGCTCCGACGTTACTTCTGAATATCGTGTGCGTTTTTACCTCCGTCTTTATTCAGTCAATTTAATTTGAGGTAATGGGTTTTGCGAAAGTTTTTAGAGAATTACAAGTAGTTACGTGTTCCCACCGTCGCAGAGCGAAGAAGCGAAAACACTCACCGCTTCGTGTGAATCTGATGCATTCCAATATTGATGCGGTTTCCTAATTGGATTTGTATACTTCTATTAATATTTTGTTGATATATGATCCCAGCATTGTTTTTCAAACATAAAATAAGCAAATTTTTAGGAAAAATTTGAAAAAAAAAATCTAGGTCTATAAATTTTAATTATAATTTGTGGCACTTCTAATTACAATCAGACATTACATGATGTGCATAAAAAAAATATATATAGCGTAGTACAATACATATGCAAAAAATATTTTAAAACATTAAAAGAATAGTTAAAAATATTAGGTCAAAATAACTATTTAATAATCACAAAAGCGCGTCAAACCTATCCTTGTAACAATGCGCAACTGACATTTCACCCGCTGCAATGTTGACATTAGGTAAATGCATATATATAGGAAGTGCATCTATGTCTCCTAATTACGTTGGAATTTGAATTTCAGTGCCGCCATCTATTAAGAAAAGGTATACATCAATAAATCAATCAAAGAAATTTTCGTTATTTTAACAGTTTATAATACATCTACTCGTCCAATTATCATAAAATGGTTTCAATATCAGCTATCCAATAAGATTTACATTCCGATTTTTGAAAACTTAAATTTGGAAATGGTTAATGATATTTCTATGAAAGTTTCAAAGTCATAGTATATAACCTTGTGAAGTTCGAGAACAGGTCAAAGTTTATGTCGATGATTTATATGTCGCACTTAACCCGATTCATCTTAACAAAAAAATAACTAATTTTAGTAGTTTAAATAAATCGAGTAGGGTATTATTTACGTATACTTAGTAGTATCATTAGAGAATTGATACCACAGTAAGATATATGACTAGATCGAGTTGATGGTACTATAAAGCTCTTCTGAGCTTGTATGTGCTGCCAGAATCGCTATTTAAAGTTTGCTGAGCTTGTATGCGCTGCTTGCTTAGTTCTTTAAAGTGTGCTGAGCTAATAAGTGCTGTCAGCATTGTTATTTAAAGTTTGCTCAGCTTGTATGTGCTGCTTGCATAGTTCTTTAAAGTGTGCTGAGGTAATAAGTGCTGTCAACATCGTTCTGATACCGTTTGATGTCTATGTTATTTTTAGGTGAAATTTAAGTAAAGGCTCCTATGTTTTTCAAAAGTAAAGAATAATATTTTTTTAATATATAAAAGCTCTTTGACAGCTTGTCATAAAAAATATATTATTTTCCTGCTTCAATTTTTAATGTTTTTGTTCTGAAAACTTCGTCTACTTCAAAAATTCTTTTGTTTTTAAAGGACTATATGTTCAGAGAAAGGTATTTTTAAATTTCTCTGAAAAGTCTCGCATATTTAATAACAGTATCATCGGAATCATTAAAAAAAAGTTCCAAATTTTTTTGTTATAATATCTACTTTTAAGTTAAAGCCGTTCTCCGATTTTTAGATGATTTAATTCAATTTTGTACAATCTAATATTTTTTCCTGCCTAACTTTTATAAATAATACATAAGATGATCATTATTTTTAATCAAATTATATTTTAATCAATTATTTTTGTATTTAGTGATTTTTACTGAAATATTTTATTTTATTTATTTTTATCATAATTTATATATTTTCTATTAACGGATTTATTAATGTGAAATTTTACAAAATATCTACGTATATGATTATGTTAGTGTGTAAACATTATCTTTTATGTATAGATATACACAATTTCCTTCTAAAAGATCAGCCATATACGCTTTTTTTATCTATGATTTTCTGAATGTATTTCATTCATTTATTTATTATTTCATGTAGTGTCATTTGCCAGTAAGGAAAAATTCCACATTTTTAATATCTCTACGTTAAGATTACTTAAATTTTTTTTGCTTTATATATTCAATAACAGTAAGTACGTAAATATATATTCAATTTGAAGTAAAGTGTTCATTGTCTTTATTATAAACAATATATTAGCGAAATCGCATTAAGACTGGCAATTATATTGAGCATCTGTCATCGTGTCGTCTTATCTATGTCTCATGGTAATATCGCGTCACATCCTCTATAGTTGCAGTTTCTTCCCTTATCTATGGTAGCACTGTTAAAAGTTTTGTTCGTATTTTTTAAGAATGACTAAGTGAATGTATATTTTTCAAAGTTGATACGTAAGAACACCATTTATATAATTCCAGGGAGAGCACAGAATGCACTAATGGAAAACAATAGAATAATATAGATTCTACTGAGACTTTGACCGCGTAGTGGCCACAATAGCCTCCCGCAGGTCCTAGCGGTATTGCTTATTTGCTAGTTTCTATAATTAAACTACATCTTATATCTATAAAAATCTACATTAATTTTACAAATTGATTTATATTAATGATTATATATATATTTAATGTCAAGTAGGTATGTTTTGCTTTATCATTGAACATTGCTGAAAATACAGAATAAAATCTTTTAAATACCATTAGCGAGTTAGCACGCCATATTCTGCACGTCATGCGGAGCCATAAGCGTGATAATACGCGCTTTTTGACCTTAACGAGACAGGTTGCGATTTTCAATGTCAATATTTGAAATCATTATGTCGTCTGTGGACGACAGTTCCCAGCTTTTGAACTTATTAAGTCAACACCCTTAAAGCCTACACCTTCCCCTGGGGTGTGGTATAGGGGTGGAGAAAATATGGTTAGCATTTAAAAACATAAAGATCAAAATAATTTTGGCAAAAAAGAGCATGATCTAATACAAAATTGTTAAATTACAATTTTATAGTAAAGACCGGCAGAAAAACAATCGGCGATATATATTCCAATGCGAAATGTATTGCTTTACAATGCACCATGTGGTGCACTTTATCTTTATTTCCAGTAAGTGATATCTACTGCACGGTGCGGAAAGATTGTAAATTAATGTAAGTTATTAGTTTTTTCTAATCGACACTGCCCATCTAGTGGATTTCTAAAGAAAATTAATGACACTAACATAGGGTGCAATGGATCCAATGGATCCAATAGATGCAACGAGTTGTTGGTGTAGTGGTCAAGAGGTTGACCTAGTGATCTAGTGGTCGGGGGTTCGCACCTTATTTCGGGACACCAGCAAGTTAGTCCTATTTTCATAGCACAAGCGTTTAGCTTAGTTTGAAAATAGTAAGAATTTGATGTGGCATGTATTCCGTGTGTGTATGTATATATATAAAAAAAAAGAATAACAAATGCATAGATTGTTAAAAAATCAAATTTTGAAACAAATACTAAATGCGTTGATAGAAATCTCAACATTCTTTGGAAATAATATTTAAAAATGACACACTTTCGTGTCTTTTGAACCAATCTGTAGTCCTCGCGTTTGCAAACGCCAAATTTCCGGGGTCGTGGGAACTTTTAATTGGAATAATGGTCTTGCCTCATTATTTAGAGGTGCTCACGCTTGAATAATTACCTCTTATTATTTGACATTGAGCGATATTATCATGAACGATTATTTATTAAAACAAACAAAAAAAATCGTAATCAAGGCTCTAAAACACATTTTTTATAAACTGTAGATTTTATCGTCAACGTGTACTGTTTATTAAGCTTTCTCATACACGATTCACAATTATTACAAATTACAACAGATCTCTCTCTCTCTCTAGTTCACTACTCACTAGTCACTACTCTTCGCGATCTTGGCCTTTGTTTAGTGTGACGTGTAACGAGGTTCTATAGACCTGGTTTGTCCATTGAAGGCTCGTCTCCACTACACACCCGAATCGTTTTACATGCAAGGTTAGGCATATAGTACACCTACAAGTATATCTGAATCTATTTGAGTGTACTTTTTCAAGGTCGTACCGTTAAATAAAAGTAATAATGAATGTATTGTTATTTAAGTGCCACTTCTCTGAAAGCATCTTAAACATAACATGTTATTTATAATTATTTTTAGTTTTGTGATCATTGCAAATATTTTTGGATTCTACTATTTTAATCTTGACACAATTTTAATTCTTAGAAGATGTACACTTTTAATTAAGCGTGTTCGGACCATCAGTTTCTCCGTTATTATTATTATTTTTTTTTTTTTAAAGTTTATTATTACATTTTTGACAAAAAAAAAAAATACAACGGTGTTACTTCCTGCTCGCTTTACGTGTTGTACAATTGTATTGTATTGACCAGCGATTGTTTACCTATCGGTCCGTGGCGACGAATAGCAATTAGTGACTATCCATCCGATTCGGTGTGGCGAGACGTTCTTCCGCTCATAACAATATCGCAACCAGGTGGTTTGATATACTCGGCGCAGCGATTGGTAGACGATTAATATTTCGCGGGGAATTATGGCTCCGTCACTGGTTCTCTCAATTGTTTTAAGATCCATCTTCATTTGGCTCGCGATTTGACCCCGTTCATCAAACAACTGAAGGCAGGTCGCGCGAACCAGATTTTTTGTGATTTGTTTCGCTATTTTTTATTTTTATTTAGCACAGGTTAACCGCGGTTCACAAAACAGATCCGTTCCTGAAAGAACCGGCGCAAAATGAACTCAATTATAATGACAGGAACAGAGTTAGGTTCTACGTCGTCAAAATATAGGCATATTAAGGTTTAACGATGCGTATTATATTTGATTTCTACAAAATAATATTGGCATGTATTATTAAATTATTAAATGTATAAGTATGTAATTATAAAAAAAGAAATATAATTCAAAATTTTATAAAAAAAAAAAAGTTATATTTAAATTGGTATTATTCCTATGTTGAACTTCCCGGTTTGGGTAAAAGTATCGAGTGTTGGATTTTCTTTCTTTAAGAAGTTCATAATAAGGTCCAATGGATGGGATAACATTCCTTATTATGCGCACACTTCGTTCCCAATCATGGTCTATCTCACAGAGTTCATCACTCAAGATTTCTTTGGTTGAAAGAATACACTCTAGATCAGTCGTTATTATAGTTTCTTTCTCATCTGAATGTTGACGACTCTTGATGTCTAGTGACTGTTTTTTTTCTGAAGATTAAAATTTGCTTTATCCCCCCCCCCTCTCAACCACTCCCCCTCAATTAAAAATTGTAATATAGATATTGAGAGAAACTAAAAAATAATAATGCAATGGAATTACTTCGGATTAAAACAAGATATTTTATCAAAAATAAAACATTATATTTGTGAAGTTGTAATTATTCAGAACATAGGTCTGTAATAGTTTAAATACTACTTAAATGTATTATACATATAAAATAAATTTTATCGAAAAATATTTTTGTTGCGCTAATGGGATTCGAACCTCCTGGATCTCTTTCCAATCTGGGGAATGTTCATTATCCAACTATGCTACAACGACAGTACTTTTGATGGCAAATTTTAGAACCCATATATTACACTTTTCAAATTAATATATCTATCGTTAAAGCCATTTTAATATCAAAATTACTGTCACTGTAGCATAGTTGGATAAGCAGCGCAACAACAATATTTTACTATAAAATTGATTATATATATATATATATATATCTTTCTAATTAATACATTTAATTAGTATTTAAGATAATTTAGGTATTTTCATGACTTTGAGCTATCTGTTTTCAAAAATATGGTCATACCCATTGGTGTTTCCTTTTGCACCCATGTTTTTTTTGCATTGTTCGTCTACTATCTTGTCTTATCTTTAAATAAACATAAATACTAACGCAAGAATAGAAGTAACAACGTTGACAAATTAGGTCTAACTTCTCTCGAGATAGTACTTGAACCCGAAATCACTTGATCACTAGACTAGTACCATACCGCTAGACCGAACACGTGCGTGAAAAAAACGTTTGGAAAATGTTACAATTTTTGGCCCTGAGACAGACATTACCTGCGTAAGACCTGGGACATAGTTTAAAATGCTCACCTTCAAATGGAACTATTTTTTTTTTATCCTATATTTTATTCGAACTCGTAAGTATTATTTTTATATTAAACATTATGGGCCGGTTGTGTGATGAGTAATAAATTTTTACTATGGTAATTTTTTTACTAACGCCCGTGGTTAAAATTATTGGCGGATTGTTTGAACGTCAAATTTACTATTATTAAAGAGTAGGTGAGGTGTCTACAGGCGCTTCAAATAATAACTTGGCGTGTTCGTCATGTCACTTTTGTGGTGAAATTTTCTGTAATAATGTATATCAATTAACTAGATCATCATCATCGGACGAACTTACGCATACTGCAACTTTAAAAGTATCAATATGTCAAATGACATTTGGAACAGCTGTGAAATTCCGCCATATTTAACTATCGATTCATTATCGGATTTCGCAGAGTAAAATGAGTTTACTACGGGATGTACTTTTGAGTAGTAAATATTTTTTTACTAACGATCAAACAACCCGTTTTCGCAAATTTTTTTACTATACTGATAACACAACCGACCCTTACTCTGCAATATTATACAATTATACTAAAATATACAACTATTTAAGCGCTTCTACTTAGCAGCAGTAAAAGACTGTGTTTTTTATTTTTGACTTTGGTTTTTTAATTATGCCCCGATACCGAAATAAATTGAAAACGTGATTTCTATTACTGAATAAGGTGGAATTAAATTTGTTGAATTTTCGTATTTTTAAGACTTATTTAATGCATCTATCTGCTTCACGCAACCCTTTATACAGCGTCAGCCTGGCAGTTAATTAGGTATGCCTGTATCAGTGTCTCCTGACGTCGCATAAACAACTTTTCTACCCTCGAGCGTTAGACCGAACAGCTGCCACGCCCCTGTATTGTGTATTGAAAAGAAGTGATTGCTGACGCACAATGAATGCTCGTCATCGGCTGTACTCAACTGGGGGAAACAACCCTAGCTTTTGTGAAATCTTGAATGACTGATTGAAAAATATTTACAGGAATGTGTACTGTGCGGAAGGCGTATTACTCTCGGTACGAATAACAATCTGCTTGAGACAATAATAATAATGTACTCCGGCCAGTTATTAGTAATTAGTAGTGATGAGCTTAAAATCACCAACCGCGAGTCAATCACTTGAATTCTTGAATCTTTGAATCACACCCACTATCAGTGATTGAATGTCTGGGAACACCGTGATTCTTGATTTATTTTTTAATTTTATTTATATTTGATTGTGAGCCGTGATTCAGTGCATATTCATGAAAGAATGACGCTATAATTCGTGATTAAGCCCCATTTAGTAGATTCTGCCTTAACGTTTTACACATTTAACACGAAATGCTGAGAATTTGACCCGAAAAATGAACTCACATTTTTTTAAAGGGTTTTCATTCTCTTTGCGATTATATTAAATTATATTTGCTAGAATATGTTTTTTTTCACAAATGAAATGATGTTTATTTATTTATTTTATGTATTATGTTGTTGTATGGCATACGCGTATTAGTAATGCAACTGTAATCACAGTCACAGTTTTCAATCACTGATATTATCGAATACCAATCACAATCACACCAGTGATTCAAAAGTAGCATTCTTCTCATCACTAGTAATTAGTCAAGATAATTGGTGAGTGCGTAAAATGTTAGGTTAATTCATTATTCGTTTATCTGCAGGTACATTCATATCAATTATTACATTTAATATTATAAAAAAATAATCTAGTTACTGTTTGAGTAGCTTCTTGGTGTAGCGGTTAAGATGCTGGCCTAGTGATCGGGGGTTCGCGCTTCGTTCCAGGACACCAGCAAATTAGTCATATTTTCATGAAAAAAGTAAGAATATTGATGTGATATGTATTCCGCGTACGTATCTCTATTTAAAAAAAACAGTTACCTGTAAATAAATAAATAAATCGTTATTGATAAGTCACTTTTTTTATTACTTCTTACAAATTGGGTAAAGATCCAGGTAGTTTATTTTTCAATGTAGGCATAACAAATTATAATGTCATACTTATTGGCGATTTTTGGGTATTGTTAAATTCAGATTAGCTACACCTCTTGTATTTTTTCAGTGTAAAGCCACCCTATTTAGAGCATCGTTGTTATAATTTTCTTTTATTAAAAATAACAGTAATAGCCCGTTTACAGGAAGAACGTTTACGGAAGAATATAACAATATTAGATTATGCCTCAATTTAAATGCTTCCTGGCTTACAATTTTTGTTTGAAGATATTTTATTTGTTTTATATTTACTGTATGTAGGTATTTAAAGAAAAACATACATAAGAGAAAACATACGATGATGACTAAATGAACTCTATCACTATATACCAAATATTATAATGTATTATTATTTAATCACTGGCGGGCACTCATTGTCGCTGCGCTAGCATTACATTACGTCGGTACTGGACGCGTTAGGTTATTGCAGGAAGCTTCGGAGCCAGTTGTGTCCGGAGTCAGATATCTTTGTGTTCTCTGACTTTGCGCTGTCTCCACCTTCATCATTGCCATATTTTTGTCCATCTGAACGAGCTGAAGGAAGCGTAACATCTGTATAATTGAGAGACCGTCTTATCAAGAGTTTAATAAGAATCTGCTGTATTACGTGCAAGTGAAAAATGAAATGATTTAAAGTTAAACTATTGTTCAATATTGGTAAAATTACTTTGTTATGTAAATAACATATTATGTAAATAATAAGATAAAACACTAATTTTATTATTTAACTTTGTTTTATTAATCACAACACTAACTTTGTTTTATTAACAAATTTAAAAGGTGACTATTTGCAAAAAGGATTTGGTTATTTATAATATTTAGCTTGCTAATAACACTTTTTCTTATTTCTAAAATTTGAAATTTATCTAACTGTAAACCTTTAGTATTTATATGTATAATTTCTAAACCCTTGTTAATGTCAAAAGAATGATTTGTTTCCAAAAGATAATTGGCGAATTCAGAATAATTGGTTGCTATTTATTTTTAATTTTAGTATACATTATTTCCTGAAAATGTTACCATAGGTATCGAAACATGTTGATTTATCAATAAATAGCGATTTAAACAAAATGTTTAATCACTTATCAAAAATTATAAACAACCAACTATATTTAACTGCGAGTCTCATTCTAAAATTTTTTCTTAAAAATTATTTGAGTAAATTTGTATTAAGTAACAATTTGAGTAAGGTACTAAATTTATTTTTTACGTAATTGTTTTTTTTTTTAAATAGATTCTGGTAAAGAAACAATAATATATGTTTTTAGTTAGCATTGACATCCTGAAGAAATAAATGGTATTTTTCGAAACCGGTAGATATATTTAAACTCAATTAATTTGTTAATAAAACAAAGTTAACAAATAAAAATACAGCTAGATGTGTTTATGTGTTCTATATATTAATTTTCATCTTCGGATAGTACGATATAACGAAAGTTTTTTATTAAAATTTGGATTCAACGGCAGAGAATTGTCGAGAGCTAATATTTATTTGTACAAATCCTCGATAGCTTGCAGCAGCCTGCGCATTGTGCACATTGCGGCTCACGAACAGACGCGTCCTAATGATTCACCTGGTACACGTTGTGAAATGTCTGCATTGACGGAAAGTGTAATGTTATATTTTTTCACAATCTTTACAAAACAAACTTCATAATTTATATACTTTTCTGCTTGTGCTTTTATATAAGCGCATTAGTTATATATATATATATATATATTTTTTTTTTTTGAAAACTTATAATTACACGTATTTCAAATCAAGTACGAAATCTCCTGAGCTAACCATTTTCGTGTAACAAAATCTAGAACATTTCTACCGTCTATCGAGCTGAAGTGCCATTAAATTATGTTAAACGTTTTACTTCATTTTAAAATAGATTCTCAAGAAGTCTACCTGAAGAAATAGTTTATTTTCAGCGCTTTAACGTAATGATACAATCGTAAGAATTTTATGTAAATGATAAATATATTAGGGGTACCAGTCGAAAATGTCGCATTTCGGTATGGCCCTTGTTTGATCCTCAGTCGCGTCCGTCTCGTCGAGTCGTCAGCACGTAATATATATTACTTTTGTTCCTTAACATTTGGAGATCATCTTTCGAAAGTTATTTTTATTTTTGTTAGCGATACATTTAAAATGGAAGGGTTTATACCAGATAAGAATTTTGTGCGCAATTGCTTGATCTACGAGTTCCACCAAAAAAACTCTGCGAGGAAGGCTGCAGAAAAAATTTTCAGTATATACGGTGATGTGATATCCATTCGCCAATCGCAAAAGTGGTTTAAAAAATTTCAGAGTGGGAATTTTGATACGGAAAACCAGCCTCGAGAAGAAAAGGTCTTTAATGTGGATGATGACATTTTAATGTGTGAAGTCGAAGCAAATCCAACAAAATCAATTCAGCAGATTGCAGACACACTCGGATACTCCTGGTCGAGTGTAAAAGCCATTTGAAAAAATCGTCGAAATAAAAGTTAAGCGACCCAGAATGCACGCAGAACACAAAGTTTTTTTTCAACACGACAACGCAAGACCCCACACTGCAGCAATTACTCGAAAAAAAATAAACGCTTTTGGCTGGAAACAAATCGATCACCCCCCATATTCACCGGATTTAGCCCCATCAGATTACCATTTATTTAGATCCCTGCAGCATTTTTTATCGGGAAAAAATTTCAACAACTTAGACGAAATAAAATCTTCCCTTGACGACTATTTCCAGTCGAAACCAGAAACTTTCTATTCAAAGGGCATAAAAATGCTTGAAAATAGATGGAAAACTGTATTAGAAAGTAATGGGGAATATATAATATAAATTTTTTCAAATAATAAATGATTTAAATTTATATTTGCCTTTTTATTTAAAATGCGACATTTTCGACTGGTACCCCTAATATTTTAATATGAATTATTTAAAACTTTGTTGTTTGAAATTAATACACCAAACCGGTTTCGGAAAATACCATTTCCTCTTCCATCGGGATGTAAAATAAAGTAACTAAAATCATATATGTCGAATTGTTCTTAAATAGTATTTAAAAAAAAAAACAATTATTTAAAAAAAATTAAATCTAGTACTTCACTTAAATTTGTCACTCTGATGAAAAATGTGGAAATTTACTTAATGATGAAAAATTATTGGAATTTTTTTTAGGATAGAAATTTTGGTTAAATTCAGTTGGTTATTTATAATATTGTGGTTAATATTACACGTTTTACTTATTCGTAATGATTCTAAATTATTCAATTTAAAACCAACATTGTTTATATGCAAAACAGACAATCCTATTTTTTTATTAAAAGTATGATCATTTTCTAATAAATGATTGGAAAATTCTGAAAAACTATTACTATTTAAACATGTTAAATACTCTTTGACTTTTATGTTATAATTTCAACCCGTTTATTTAACCATATTTTGTCCCAGCAACTAACCCCTCGTCTAACCCCGTGAAATGGACATGTGTTTAATGTGAAACGGTTGCCCGAGGTAAACGGCTTCCTTTCAATCTCGCACACCTCATACATGTACACACCTAGTACTTCGGTATACAGGGATCTGAGGTACATTACTCCCTCGAAACAACTCATAATAATTACAGAGAATCTATATCGGGGATATTATTATAGGTCTCCTAAATATTGTATATTTTAAAAATGTTTATTAACCTTTTAAATGCCATGAGCAAGTTAACACGCCAAGCTATAAGCGTGCAACTTTTGGACCTTGCGAACTTGGAGGGATTAAAGTCGTATTTTTAATTCATTTTGGCATGTGTGGGCGACAGGTCCCAGCTTTGGATAGACAAGTCAAGACCCTTGAAACCTAGTCTTACCTTATGTCGTGTCTCTTCCATTTCAAGTAATGTTGGCAGCTAAAAGGTTAACATTATTATTTTATAAAATACACATGAATAACAATTCAATTAAAGATTGTTACAATTATTTTTACAAAATATTTAATTCACTGATGCGCTGGAAAATTTTTTGAAAAATATCGTTTCGATAAATTATTTCCAATAAATTTCGAAATTACAATAAAATGAAAAGATAAAAATTGAACGTTTGTCTTCATAAAAATTTTGTCTCCCAATAATACTTTAGAAAATCACGTATTGATTCTGATCTTATAATTTTTTTATTCTGATCTTAGGAGTATCTGTAGAGAGGATCTGTAGGATCATGATGTTTGGTTATAATGAGAGTGAACATATCTAAACGTTATGCAATAATTCGGACCATCATTCGTGTTTGCATATATTTCGGTATTAAACTTGGCTTGTAGTGAAGACAAAAAAATGATTAAGATAGTGGCGTGGCGTGAACATGAAAACATTTGATTTATTAAATATATCACTATTACGCGACTATAAATTAAGAATGACGTGGGGCATTGCGAGTGAAAGCCGCTGTCTAGTTAGAGCACATTAGATAAGTGACGCGTGTAACGGGGCGCCCGGCGACACGCCCGGCTGACCCGCGCTCGGTGTACTCGCCCCGGCGGTGCGCGGAAGATGTGGTGCTGGTTTGGTTTTAATTCGACAGATCTAGCTCACACGAGAAAAATGTTAGAATTAATTTGTTTCAAATCATTCAAAGCGATACTTATGTTTTATGTGAAATTATTAAACAATTAAACTTTGTTATTTTGGTCATATATAAATTAGGTTCTAAGTCAGTTGCTTTTGTCCGCAGCCATTTATATTAGGATTCGACCAATAGCATTCTTCGTTACTCTGAAATTTCAATGTTCACCTATAGAAATAGCTTGTTTTTGGAAGGTGTTCACAGACCGGTAAATGAATAGACATAAAATAAAGTGTACATATAAAGAGGGAGGTTTGGAACATTAGTTGCGGGACGAGGGGTATTTTACACACATTCTTGGTGGAAACATAAATCGGATAGTTTGACACATTTATGCAACAGTAAAAGTATTTACTCTTCGAAAATTAAATCTTTGTGTAAACAAGACATATTTTTTACTTTAATGCATATTATATTGTCAGCGTTTAAATTTACGTTTCAATCGAGTCATATTTAAAAAAAATAGTCACGGAGCTATTTGATTGCGTAATTGATACTAAAGTGATCACGTGGGTGACGTTAGTTCATGTCTATATATTTGGTGGTCTATCAAGGTGTTGCATTTTTCATTGTGTTTTAAACCAAATTGTAGCGATATCATTCATAATAATAAATATATTGATTGTTCTTCACGCTCCTGCATATTTTTCATGTTATTTAAAATAAGGAGGATCGTGTTAATCGTGAAATATATCCCTTATCCTCAAACCGAACGCTTACGTTACAGACTCATCCTTTGAGATCTGGCCACGGCTAGATATATTGCATACTGATGAGTATATTTTCTCCCGACATCTTCACAGCACGGGCTACAACTACAGAGTTGGCATACATTATCCCTTATATCGCGCATATCCTGCATTAAAACCGTACATATATTATATCCAATCGGAGGCTACGATCCATTCTGGGTGGACATGTCAGTGCGAAGCCTTTTCGTTGTCCGCCACACTCCTCTTACGGACACCAGAATTCATTATAATGCTGATATAAGGTTGGGTAATTATTGAAACGCGACACCTCTATCATCGTTTAATTAAAACTCTCGTGTATTAATCCATATTCACTGATTGTGATAATCGTTCGGTAACAACGTTAAGCCGTATTTTCAAACATTATCGGTATTTTTTTCTTCGTGAATTATTTTAAAATAGCATATTGAAAAATAAACACGTGCTGAACTCTCGAATTCGTTGTGTTGGTATTGGTTCTATTATGATAAATGAGCATTGATTTGAAAATCTGAACGAGGTTTTACAATATCAAGTGCGGTTACGATAACAATGCCTTTTTTTTGTCCGTGTATTATATTTATATTGTACGATTGTACATTTATATTGCTTTTATAAAAATGTTTGTTTATTTGCCAGAAATATTTTAACAAATTTAGAGCATTTTGGGGTTGCCAATTAAAAAAAAAACCCCACTCTTTTTCGATAATCACTTAAATTGATTATAGTGATGGTAAAATCGTTATTTTAAATGTTATTTATTTGTGACTGTGATTTTGTAAACTAGAAAACAAGTCTCCGACAGTTAAATCTTAGTTTTACCGTCACTAATAGATAACAAAATCTTGGCGGTCATAGTGGAATGCAGGATATAAAGGTAACGGAGGAAAGATATCAAAGGAGATGGAGGTATCAGAGATGATAGCAAACTAACAGATAAACAAAGTATTCTGATTACATTAATTGTGATAATCTGAATCAGTATACCAACACCGAAATTTTAATATAAGAGTAAAAGAGCATTTGAGATGTTTGAATAATAGTAGGTTTTCAGAATTTTCTAATCATTTGTTAGAAAATGATTATATTTTTGATAAAAATTTGGGATTGTCTATTTTACATGTTAACGGTGTTGGTCTTAATTAAATAATTTTGAATCGTTGGAGATAAATAAAGCGTGTAAAACCAAGCAGAATTGTATAAACAACTAACTAATTTTAACCACAAGTCCCATTCAAAATTTTTTCCTATAAATTATTATAGTAGTTTTGTATCAACAAGTAACAATTTATGTTTGGTGCTGAATTTTTTTTTTTTAAATAACCAACTAATTTTAACCACAAGTTTTTTATAAACAACCAACTTTTTTTTCCCTATAAATTATTATAATAATTATGTATCAACAAGTAATAATTTAAGTCAGGTGCTGAATTTATTTTTTAAATAATTATCGTTTTTAAAATAGATTCTGTTAAAGAAACAATATAACATATTTTTTTGATTAGTTGATGACATCCTGAAGAAGAAAATGATATTTTTCGAAACCGGTACATGTATTTTTAATTCAGCAAGTGGTCAATAAAACAAAGTTGACAATTTAAAATAATAAAATGTAATGTATTTACTTTGGTATAATTTGAAACAATTTCAATACGATACCTTTAAATTTCCGCAAAAATTTGTTCTAGATACTCAAAAATTAAAGTCAATCTATTAAAAACATTTCAGAATCAGAACAACATACTTATTCTAAAATCGCAGTTATATAATTGATAATAAAATAAGTGTTGATCCGTATTATTATTGACGTAATTTAAAGTGAAGTAGGTTTTGTAATCTTTCGTCCAAACCACGTTACTCTGAGAACCTTGTATAAATATAGTCTTTAATTGCCCATTCCACGACTGGGTTTCCGAATTTAACATTCACGCGACTGTACACAAAGTCATATGCTAATTTATTATAAAGTTGCCATACTTCAAATTAGGTTGACAAACCTGGGTAATTAAACATCCTGTCTGCTTTATTTCATATTAAATTAATGTTGTATACTTTTTTGGATTTGTAAATACAAACAAACGCCTTGAAAATATATTACATCTTGATTCAATGTGATTAAAAAAATAAAATGTAATCTATTTCAAATTGTCGGGAAATTTTTAAAGGCTTGTGATTGTTCAGTACAGGAACAAGACTGTATCAAATCGCTTAGGTGATGGTTCAGTACGGTCCGCTCTATCTCTCGAACGCCGATATTCTGCTGTATGCAGTGGTCCAAGGGGGTCCAAATCGTGTCCAGTGTAGTCGCAGAGTCGTGAGTATCTTCCAGGATCAGTCCAAGTGTGCAAGCCAAAAGTCGAATCCAGGGGAAGAAAGTCCAGGTGAAAGCAGGGTCAAAGTAGAGATGAATGAAACAGTTTTCTTGTAGTGAAGTCCAGCGGTGCAGGCGAAAGCGAGGCAAGTGATTTTGCAACCGCTGGACCGTTTATTTATATTATACCTCTAGCCCTGGGAGCTTATGGCTCCCTCGGAATGCTGGGACCAATCAGGATGCGCAAGCATCCCCCGCGCCACCCCGATTCGGTCCCGCGCCGACACCACCTGGCGGCCAAATTCGGCAACATCGCTCATTTTTTCTGTCGTCCGGTACGGGACGGCAGATTTCGTTTCGCGCTTCTAAAGAAGCTCCCACAATTTTATTTCTAATTTTCCAGGCATCGCGAGTACTTTTTCTTACAGAGTTTGGCCCTCCTCGCGATGCCTGATACATTTTATCTTGGGCGATAGCCCGAGGAATTAATAAATGCACCTTAAACTTTGAAAAATCCATTTTCACTATCTAAACGATTTTTAAGGTGCATTAAATTATCCCCGGGCGATCGCCCTTTCAATTCTCTATTTATTCATATAATCATCTTATGTCTAACAATTTTTTATACGACAATATTCCAAAAAAATGTAATGCTGCAATGTGACGGCGGCCGGGGCGTGGCCTCGCCTCGCGGCCTGGCCCCCCTCTCCCCGGTGGACAACTGTGTTTCCAAAGGCGGCTCGTGCCAGACAAAATATTGCCGTAAAGCGGCCAAGTATGCTTTTTCGTCCGGCCGCGGTCGGCGCGCTCCGCGGCCGCATAGCTGTGCGGAACAGTGATTGTTAATTGTTGCGGAATGTTGATTAAATTATTTAAGTGAATTTATTATTTTAAATACTAAATTAATGTATTAATTATAAATATATACATATAAAATAAATTTTGTCGAAAAATATTTATTTTGCGTCACCGGGATTCGAACCTGGATCACTATTTCCAATCCGGGAAAGTACACTACCAATTGTGTTATAACGCCAATATTTTTCATGACAAATTTTCGAACCTATATGTTACATTTTTCAAATTAATACAAAAATTTGTCATGAAAAATACTGGCGTTATAACACAATTGGTAGTGTACTTCCCCGGATTGGAAATAGTGATCCAGGTTCGAATCCCGGTGACGCAAAAACAATATTTTTCGACAAAATTTATTTTATATGTATATATTTATAATTAATACATTAATTTAGTATTTAAAATAGCACAGTCCGTCTGTTCTGAATAATTACAACTTCACAATAAGAATGCGTTTTCCTTAATAATTTATTATTTATTTTTGAAAATAAATTAAGTCTTTAAAGAGAGAGAGACAACGATTAGGTAATGTTATGTACACTTTGGATTAGTTTTATTTTTCCAAAAGGAAGGTAATCCGGCCTGTTATAAAATATTTTAAACCTTGTTTAATTTTTATTTAATAATGTCTAAAACGATTTCGGTTTTTGATGTTATTAAAAACAATATTATAAATTACTGTTTGTTTTTTTAAACTTAACATCACAATTGAAAGATCGTTTCGCCAAAATTGTATACGTATAATCAGTTTTTTGATTTTTCGCAAAATACTTAGTCGCTATTATAAAATACCCGCTCCTAGTTTCCCTTTTCAAAAGGGTAGACCGACCTAGCGTTCATTCCCGCGCTGTTACTTGTACCATTCAGGCTGTATAATGTGAAGCTACCCTGAATAGCACTCTTCAAAGCCCACTTTCTTTGACTTGTTCCACCGTACCCTCTCGTAGACTGTACGCCCCCTTATCCTCCAACCTCATCATTCCAGTCATACCTCGTTCATCGTGCAATATTCTAATATCTTTCTCCTTGACTTAACTACTTTCCTTCCATCAGCCCACTGTACTAGAATGTAGTGTTTTTCTCAAGGGTTAAAAATGCATCCGCTTTCGAGATATATGTAGTACGTTCATTTACCATTCGATTACGTGTAATATTTTCCTAGGATCTATACCTCGTATCTGTCCACGGTTATTTCCAATTACCGACTCGAGATGAGTACGTCAGATGCACGAGATGAATCTGACGTAGGTACCCATCACTAACAGTTGCTAAAAAAAGTGAGATTTAAGATGAAAATACGTTATGAAATGCCTGTCAGATTCAACAATTATTCGTTCTCCAATTGCTATTTATTATTGTTTATGTCACTACATACATACTAGCAGTGTTACAAATGATATTATACAATCATATATAATATATGTAATACTCGTACAATATATGAACTTTCGTTTAACCAACGTTATTGGACAAAATAAATCCGTCGTTTATACGACCCTATCATGTATTTATAATTTATTTGTATTTATAATTTTATGTATTTATAAAATAATGTATTTATAATTTTAGAGTACTGTTAATAGTGTTTTTAAAGTTAAAGTTTCAACGTAAAATAATACTTTCTTACCCATATAAAAATGTATGGAATTTTTTAAGAACACTTTATATGACTGAACATGATTAATTTATTGTTTGAAAATACGTCACGTAATAACTAAAGGAAATAAATATTTTTATAAAGAAGAAATAGTTATACCAATTGCTATTTGTTTTTCTCAAATCAAAAACCAATCCATGCACCAAATTTAAAGAACAATCATTAAACAGGTTAAAGGTTAGATAGTAAAATTCGCGAATTAGTAAAAGAGTAAGTAGATACTTCAATGCTTTACACGCAATTGTAACCCTTTCTAATGTTATTCTGATAATAAACAGCATAAGTAACGACTCCATACAAAATGGATCAACCGAATTGAATTCAGAAAATAGCCATTTATATGACTTGAGTAATTCACTAGCTTAAATACAGAACTGAGTAATGTAAATAACACGATGCGGCGAATAAATAAAGTACAGCGGTGAGTTTTTAGAACTAAGCAATTAAAGTCTACTAGTACACAGATAGCACTAATTGCAAAATAATGTTTTCGTTAATGTTAACAATTTTTTAAATTTATATTTGTTTACCAGAATTTATAGTTGTGCACGGCTTTTTTGCTTGTATGCAGTGCACACCCCTGCATAATAGTGAATACGTTTTTTTTTTGTTTAATTACACACGAGAAGCGGCATTTTTGTAATTAGCTCAAATTGGTGTCGCATCTTGTGTATGTGTTAATTGTCATTTTCCCCTGAACGCATATTGTGTTGCGTGAACGGTATTACAAGGTAGCAGTTCTAATCCTTCACTCTTCCATCAGGATAAAATATCTTAATACAGTAATCTCCGGATACAACAATGATACGGGTCTTTGATTTTTACCTACTCTTATCAATTAAACATTATTATTTTACCGTGTACAGCATTTTGTAAATGATTCTATTTGGAAGTCTTGCTTGCTTACTTACTCACCATCGCGCCATTTCCCCGCGGGGGTAGGCAGAGAGGATAGAGCGCCACACTCCTTTGTCCTGATACACAATTATCGCCTCATCCATATTCATACATCGTATATAAACTCGTCGATTGCTGAGGTTTCTAACAAAACCATCCTCCATTATCTGGTTTACCTGGTCGTGCTAAGTATTCTGTGGACGTCCTCTATTTCTGGTGCCATTAATACTTGCCTCATATATATTTCTTACCATTATCTCCTCATTTATCCGTTCCATACGACCAAACCACCTAGTGATCCTTTCTTAATCTTACTCACTATTCTATTATCAGCTTTACATTCTTTCCTTATTTCTTCATTCTTTACTTTGTCATAAATAGATATGCCACATATACGCCTTGGTGATCTCATTTCCACTGCATTCAGTCTATGTTCGTTCCTCTTCTGCTAGCTCCAGGCTTAACTTCCATACATCCAGAACTCCATTGTGCACCGCCAGTCTTGCCTCGGTTGACAAATTCCCTATAGATATAATTCCATTCAAAGCGCCGTTCATTTTATTTCCTGCAGTCACCCTTTCGATATCATTCTCAGCCTTTCCGTTTCTATCAAACAGACTTCCCAAATACACAAACTCATCTACTTGTTTCAAACATTCACTACCTATAAATATTTAGCACGGTGTCTTGCTTTCCTCCTTCTCGAATACCATCACTTTCGACTTGTTGACATTCGTAATAAGGTCGCTTTCCTTGCATACATCGTACATTCTACTCGCTAGACTCTGTAGTTCTTGTTCATTATTCGCCATTAGTACTGCATCATCGGTTTTGAATTCTTACAGCATTTTATTACTAAATCCAATATTATTGTTTCACTAAATTTACAATGCAATTTTATTCAATACATTTATTTATAGTTATAAGACCTATTTATTATTATTTGTCTCAAGGTTATCTGAGTTCTATTTTTAAAGACAGTTGTATCGAATTCGTTGTGATAAATAATTAAACGTTCTGGAAAATCATTCTATAAAATAAATATTTTGTGCCAATTATATTTGCACCGCACAATTAAATTGATTAATTAAATTAATAATCTACGCAGCTTTATATGGAATCTCATTTAGTTATGTAATCGTTTTCGATTCTTTAAGCACCCATGAATACTATCTCTTATTTTTTAATATATTCATGAGAATTACTGGTGCTATAGGACAATTGGTAGTGTACTTCTTCGGATTGGAAATAAAGATCCAGGTTCGAATCCCGGTAGCGCAAAAACAATATTTTTCGGCAAAATTGATTTTATATGTATATATTTATAATTAATACATTAAATTAGTATTTAAAACATCACAGACCTATGTTCTGAATAATTACAACTTCACAATAAGAATGTGTTCTTCTTAATAATGATATGTTCTTTATTTAGATAGGTCGTTTTATAATATTTTACAAATTCCATCAATCATTATTACAATTTATATCATTAGTAATTACTTTTTAAACTAATTACATTCTGTCTGACGGCGAACAATACATTTCCGTTAAGGAAGCAGTAGTTTCTAGTATCAATTCGAGCATTATTGGAAAACTGAAATTCAATATTGCTAAACTGAGTTGGGAACTCTGGTGTTTAATGAGATGTTTGAACATTGAAGACTTTATCCGTGTTCTGATTAATAGATTTAGTGACTGGTGAAACGGTTCTATGTTTATATTTTCATAGTTCCTCTGATGATCGAAGTAATCTAATATAGTTACATTATATTTAATATATTGGTCCATTCAGATGGTTCATAAAATGATCAATGATCTCGTTTTATTATCATTTACCTTGTAAGAGATAATTTCTTGTTTATCATTTTATTAAATATATTAATTATATATTTATTAAATCACGTCATGAAATTAAATTTTTTCGCGTTACTGAATAAATACATACACATATATTATAGCAACAGAGATTCATCGCCGAATCAGGAATCTTGAAAGGTGTTCCTGTTTTTACATGCATTATATATAATATGTATATTTATGTTGATATAAAAAATATATAATTTTAAGACATGCGGTCATTGTAGCAAACAATGAAGGATTTAACGTCATATAGCATTTGATCATCTACAATAACCAATACCAATACAATAACCAATAAGAGCACAGTCGCAAACCGCGTCATTGACTATGTCTAACTGGTCATTGAATAAAGAAAATAAAATTTTAAAATGTCTCGTCTTATGCATGACTTTTTCTCTTATCTTCGCGGGATGTATGGAGATCTTAAATAATTAATATAATCTCCCATGCGTATGCAATTTAGATCTTGCTTGCTTATTGAGACTGCTAACAACCCCATTATTATTTGTGTTATCTTTTGACACCTTACGCCCGATTGTTTAATGAGTGGTAAATTTTTACTGTAGTAACTTTTTACAATCGCCCCTGGTAAAAAAAAACGTTTGCGGATTGTTCGAACGCCAAGTTTACTACTGTCAAAGTTAATCCCGCCTAATAGTGTGGCAAGGTGAATAATTATCAAATATCTTGAGTATTTGATTTATTTTAAATATTCACCATTGGCAATACATACAATGTTATTCTTATTTATGGTTTATTCACCTCTTCGTTCGAAATCAGTCAATTTGCTGGCAAAAAAATCTTCGGTCTATGCGCTAATATAAATTCAACAGCGGTATCGTCATCGGATAAACTCTCATCGATGATTTATTGTCGTATATTGCAACATTTAAAGTATCAATATAACAGATGACTTTTGAAATAGCTGCGAAAAGCTCGTCATTTTTAACTAACGATTTACTTGATTTTTTTTTTTTTTTTTTGATTTACCCGATTATGGTAAAATTAATTTAAATATTATTCAATGTACTTTCAATGAGTAAATATTTTTTACCAACGATCCAACAACCCGGTCCTTAAAATTTTATACCCAGATAACAGAGTACGTACGTCATCATGTTACAACACTACTATGTTATCAATAAGTAATATAATTCAGAAATAATATTATACAATAATTATAAAATATTATATATATATATATATATATATATATATATATATATATATATATATATTTATATATTTATATATTTATATACTCAGTACCAACTGGAAATCGTTTAATTCCAATAAGATTACACAAATATGGACCCAATATATGATTCAATCAGGTAGAGATGAATCAGAAGCATGGCTATCCAACATTCTAATATAATTTATACAATACCTTCACTAGTAATTCACTAGTCCTACACCTTCCCACTACATATATTTTTATTATATTTTTCCTTTTTTATACATATTTGTAATTCTCTTTTTATTTTATTTTCGATGACTTAAATAACACCACAACAGCACGAAAAAAAAAACTGGCTACTTTAACACAGACTTCAGTCTAGCAAAGTAGCAAGACAACGCTGTATATATCAGATATGAAGTCTACTCCATCCCACACAATAAACTATGAGTATAATTATGTCATGTTTATTATGTATTCACCTCTGTTAGAACAAAAATATGTATGTCAATATATATATAAATAAATAAATAAATGAATTAATATATATATATTTGTCTTTTCTTCGATATTTTATATACATATCAACATTAATTACATCAAATATTTACGTACGTGAACGGTAAAATTTTTCGATTATAAACGAGTTTAGTTTTTTGATTTATTGGTATTTTTGTTGCGGATTATGTTATTATGGATGACTTTCTAATTTTTATTGTTTAGCGTTTTAAATTTTACAATAAGGCTGATATTCTCCTTCACATAGCGCTGTTCTGCTGCCAGTAAGGGTTGTGGTACAAGATACTGTATAAGCATTACAAACATTAGGCGCTCACGATATGTGACGAAATTTCCGATTGTCGATATCCGCGCGTTCAGGATTGTACTCCGTAGTTGTTGTGTACGTTGTACAATGTTCTCGGTTATGTAGCAACATAGACGTGGTGATTCACGTGTCGATTTTGAGTGAATTGTTTGTAAGTATCGAGCGCTCGGACAGGTTGCACGCTTTAGTTCTCATGCTTTGACTGCAAATTGTGAATTCTCATATGTGATGTGATGTATATTAAATAACACTTATTATAAATAATTCAAATGAAATCTTTGCGTAATTCCACTCATCTTTCACACCGCCACAGTAATCTTCATTTAGCTGTACAGGTACACGTGTCCTGAATATATACATATTACTAAGGGTAATTTAATTTAGAATTATTTGAATATGTTCAAGAACACACAATTATGGGATTTTCACCTACAAAGGTAATGATATTAAACAAATAATAGATATCTCAGAAACGAAGCTATTTTTTTTATTATATTTAATGAAAAATATATGAAAGTATGCGTAATTACAGGGTTTACAATCCATAGATGGCGATAGTGTAACTTATAATTATTATTATTAGCTTATGTACAGCTTTCAAAAATTTGATAGAAATTGAGATTGATGGGTGAGAATGGTGAACGTTATACTTATATAAACTGATCACTTAAGCCAGCCGAAGACAGTAAGCCCTGTAATTACTTTTACTTCCATATATGTTCCATTAAATATAATTGAAAAATTTGCTTCGTCTCTATAAGATATCTATTATTGGTTTAATTTTAATTAAATTTATTTTAAATTATTAAATGTTCAGTGTGGGTTTGGTAGCCAAGATTAACGTTAAACAGTCTAGAAGACCATGAAAAGAGTGACAACTATCTCTTCTATTGAAGGAGTAAAAAAATAAGAAAATTGTGAGATAAAAAATAATAACAACATTTTTTCAGAGAGAAAGGGAGAAGAGGAAAGAAGATGGAATAGGGATTAAATTCTGTGTAATAATAATAAAATGTAAGGCCATTATAATGTTTCTGATAATAAATTGGAATTAATATCTTCCATCTGAGAGTAAGATATGTTATGATATGGTTGGTGAACGGTAATGGTTCAAACCCGTCCTAATATGTTGTGTCAGTTATTATTTGCAGGGGTTAACCAATCCCAGGACTGTGATTGAACGTGATGAATCAAATATAATTTCCACCTGGTTTCGTAATTTTGCTTGAAATTGTAAAGTGTTCATATTTCTGACAGTACAATAAATGAAATCACGTTCTGTAAATCTTCCATATATTTTTTTAATATTTCAACTGCTTCCCGAGTGTGTTCGGTCGAGAATATTCCTGGCCGCATGAGGACGCTCTATGGTGTTCCTTACGGCCAAGTTTGGCATCAGTCGCGTTGGTCCGTCCTGCAACGCTCGTAAAATTTCGAAATTGAATGCCACATTGAAATTTGGCCTTTGTCCACAAAAAAGATGAAACTAATTTAAATGACAAAAATTACAGTTGGGAATCTCGGTTTACAACAATGAAGGCATTGTCCATCGTCGCAGTTTAGGGCAAATGTGGGAATTGTCCCCTCAGTCAGTCAATCTTAATCTGTCACGTGACATTAAAGTTAAGTAGAATGTTCGCGACAAAGATGTGAATGTTTGGGCAGACAATTTATACAATGTTGCAAGCAAAATACGGCAATATCCATAATCAAAACTAATTTAATTTTATTATTGTAATATATAAAGGTTTGCGAGTCTTATGTGGGTTTATAATTAACATTATATACTATTTCTCGGTGTAAAACAATTTTATAACATTTTCCAAAAGGGACACTACATAGGCATTGTAACTATGATACGTGTAACTTCTCTCGTCGTTAAGTTCCATCGCCCCGCAAACTTTTTATCATATTTGCTTCGCGTACAGTATAAACAATACAATTTTCATATATCGTGTACACCACTGAATAAATAGGAATATAAAAATAAATATTTGAAATTTAATGTGAATCTCCACTATAATTCAATTAATTTGGCTGAGGTATTTTATTAAATTTATAACCTAAGTTTTTAGCATCTTGAAACAGTAATAAAAACGCAATTCATCTAATTATACAGCGACTTAATATTTAGATTTGAATTAAATTTTCCCTTCAACGGGTGTCATCTTGAAGGTTTTGAAATGTTTGTTTAATTTCTTATTTAAAGGCATCTGTGAATCCTATAATATTGTATGCGGGAATTGGAAATTTAGTATTCTTCGACTTCTTCAAAACGTAAAACAGTTAAATCATTGATTTCGTTGATTTATTTCATTATCATTTAAGTTAAAAAACTTTTAATGAATGAGTCCGCATTTTAACAAAGGCTGTGTTTAGTGTGCAGAAAAATAATATTAATAATAAATAATAACATTAATCCAATTTACTGTTAAGTTTCATTGGGCAAGTTCACGATCGACTGCAGTGAGTATATACAAAACATATTTTAGTATATTCATACATACATATTCATGCATGCATATTCATGTTTAAAAAAGTAAAATGTAAAAACTTAATAAATTATTCCTAGTATAAAATAAAATCATCGCACTTTCTTTGATTGGTTTACTGGGTAGATATTACATTTTGATCAGCTACACTTCTCAACCAAAATAAGGTGCACTTGACTTCTTGTTCCCACATGTAAACGATAGCACAGTAAATTGTGGTATTGCAAAGCTTGTATGTCCACATGTAAACGATAGCACAGTAAATCGTGGTATTGGAAACAAGCTTGTATGTCCACATGTAAACGATAGCACAGTAAATCGTGGTATTGGAAACAAGCTTGTATGTCCACATGTAAACGATAGCACATTAAATTGTGGTATTGGAAACAAGCTTGTATGTCGACATGTAAACGATAGCGCAGTAAATTGTTGTATTGGAAACAAGCTTGTAATTTCGTTTATTCTCATTACCGGTTTGCGACCCAGCTCAATCTCTTTGAATCGCTAGACACAAACGTGAGTTAGTCCGGCAAAGTAAAAAAAAAAAGAAGTTATTTTGTCTGGTTAGGTGTACATTCTACTCTGTGATTTCCTTTGCTCGCACGGAAATTGCTTTGGGTTATTAACAAACTGAGTGTGTGCACATGACAAGACTTTCCTCAATTGGTATGTACATAGTTTTCCGTATGAACGGACTGAGAAATAGCTTCGTCAGTTGCGATTCCCTTCCTAGTGATTACGACATGAATCACTGTTCATCGCGTACTAATTACAAGACAAGACTGGTAATCGACTCACTTGCGATCGCGCTCCTGTCACCGTTGCGGAGTGGTCGGCGAACGCGACTGCGGCCGTGTGAAGCCGAGACGCTTTGTACTTAACCTGATCGCTGCTCTGTTTTCAGCGTGGAAGTTCATTAACTTATGATTATTACGATTATTTATGGCGGAACTGTTCGTAATAGGAGGCGACTTGTTAGTTTTTTCCTCCGCACAAGTGCTTCTGTAGGCGGTCTCCGGTGTATGGGAAGAAATGTTGCGAGCTCGAACGAGATATTTGATTGTTGTCGAGGAAACTATTTTCCGCACTTATAAAACAATGCCAATTTGTTTCTACAAAGAATTATAGCGAGGCTGGGAATTGGGAGAATAATAAAAAATATAAAAATTACAATTTTTATTTTGTACCGGCCTAAAATGAACCTACATTTAGATAACTTTATTTTTGGTTCGTTGCATCGTTAACCCAGATGATGGTGAGTGAGCTAGCTAGCTATCTATCTATCTAGCCGTTTTTCCGCGGATAGAACGCCACACTCTTCTGTCCTGACACACAATTTTCGCCTCATATACATTTATACATCTTTTCATACAAGCTTGTTGATTATTGAGGCTTTTAACAGGATCACCCTCCAGTATCTAGTTCAATTGGTCGTGCCGAGTGTTCCTCTACCTCTGGTGCCATCAACACTTGCGTCATATATCTTTCTTACGCTGCCGTTTTAAGTCTGACTCAGAATCTTCTTTTTGGCATTTTATGGATTACAATCGAGCATGAATATAAATAATGTATTTCTAATCAACGTGTCTGAACTCCATGCTATTATTTATTTCTGATATTCTCAATCCCGCGAAAACTTATGACAGCAATGTAAGGCTCCTTTTTTGGAAAAAAAAAACATATATGTTAATATCGATAAATAAGGATGTGTTACTTTTTTATTTATTTGCATTTGACATATATTAAATATGTTCTTACACACTTATAAAAATTTCAATATTTTCATTTTTAGAAAACTTTTCTCTTTTCACGGGATTTGGAATACGTCGATTTTTATCAAATAAAAATCGACGTATTCCAAATTTGTTGTTTTCAATAATTCAATATATAAAGGGTTTAATATATAATATCTTTCATAATGAGCGATACCTACTTTTAATTAATTTAGTAGTAAATAGTACAGGCCTAACGTCTTGGAATCACTTAACTATAGGCTAATCATTAACCGCGCTTACACCTTCGGTGGTCAGCATCCATTCATGTTGGCGATGAAGTAGAGCACGCATCCGTCCCACGAACATCTCGCAGAGCTGACTACACCGCCTCCGTAATGTACAACTCTATAATGTCCGCGTGTCGAAAGAGACAACTTGAATATTAATTAAATTGTCTTGAAAAACCATTTTGTAATAATAGTGTTCACTGAAAAGTAATTGTTTTTATTACATTTTAAATATTGCTATCTTTACCGTTAATATATCATTGATGCGATTGATGTTTTCTTACGTTTTAAGTACCTTTACTAATTAATTATTTATTTATTCTGAAGAAAATACATACATATATTTAATTTAATACACATTTGTATATATTATATATTTTGAAACGTTGAACCCATTATTAGTGTCATTACCAGTTTTGGTAAGAAAATTCGCAAAATGGCAGTACAGATTAGCAAAAAAATATATGTATTATTAAGGAAAACACATTCTTATTGTGAATTTGTAATTATTCAGAACATATTTTTAAAATAAAAATTAAATTTTTTAATTAGGAAGATATCCATATAAAATCAATATTATCGAAAAAAATTGTCGTTGCTACCGGGATTCGAACCTGGATCTCTTCCCGTCCGGGGAACATGCATTAACCGATTATGCTCTACCAACACATAAATTTTCGAACGTATGTGTTACACTTTTCAAATTGATACATCTATCGCTCCGTTATTTGAAAGCCATCTTTTTTATTTTTACAGAATCTTGAATACCTTTGTGAATTTCGATAGGAGACGCCAGAATTAATAATTAATTTTTATTAAATTTTTGGACACATTGAAGCATATAACGTGTATTATTTTACTAATATTTTGTTTTTTCTTACTGGAAACACAGACAGACTTCAGATTTGACGTAAAAGCATGGGGCAGATATATTTTTTCATGTTTAACGGAGTAAACAAAAACACTCATTGATGTCGTAATAAAAGTGTAAAGATATAAAGTCTAAATAAGTTTACACTGTTTTCACGTTTAGTTCGCTTACGGATAATCCCATATGTTTAAAATTGTTAGGCGTGTACGTCATGTTGGCCTAATCAACAGAAATAAAATCGATAAGTCATAAATAATAAATAATTTGTTGTCGGCGCGGTGATGGGTAATTCTAGTAATGTTCGGTAACTCTAATAATAATCATATGTCGGCCTACTCAATACAAAGTTGACCCATAAAATCATAAACACGATGACAAGTTTTGACGGTGCGGCCGACTGTTTGATATGTGAAGGGATGAGCCCATTTGTTTAAATTGTCAGGGTGTTATGGGCCTGTTTATTATCGGATGTCACCGCTGTCAAGAGAGAGTCGTGTCATAAATTTAGTAACGATGCGACCGCTGATATATTTTTTGAGTGTTTTGGCGGCCGGTTCTTCTGAGAAGTGACATATTTTCATGTTGAGCGTTTTTTGTTTCATGTTCAAAGTATTATTATAAATACACGTTATCACACAGCATTTGGTCGGGACCGGAGTATTTTTTCGCGTTAACCGATTTTTCACGTTAAACGAACTCCGCTGTGTTTGTTTCGGCTGCTCCGGTAAGTTACTGTATAATTTGCTACAGTGTTGTGGATTTAATTTCTTGTTTTACTGCTGGTGCCGTGATGCTCGGTTAGTCTTATTTTATAAAGCGCTAAAATGATTTATATGTTATAGAGAACACATTCTTATTGTGAATTTGCAGTTTTTCAGAACAGTTCTGTGGTATTTTAATACAAATTAAATGTATCATTTAGAAAGATATACAGGAAAATTTAATTTTGTTGTCAACTCACTATGTTTGTGTTGTGTAATCGTTTAACGCATTTCCCCGGATAGAATATTTTTCGATAAATAGATTTTTCCTGTATATCTTTCTTATTGATACATTTTATTTGTATATTGATTTATATGTATATTTTTACGTCAATAATATTAAGATACACACCTCGCTTCACCAACCGTGGCATTATTATTACAAATACTATCATAGAAATAAGAATCTCTGGAAGCGTAGGTTAGAACTTTTTGTGTTTTTTTTAATTGAAATTATTTACTCACTTTTTTTTCTCGCAATTATTTTAATTTATATATATATATACTGATCTATTATTTTATTACACTCATTCCAGTAACTGTGGTGTACACTATGTATATGTTTATGTAAATACCTTCGATAGCTGGTTCCCAGGTTTCCGATTAACAGTAAGCACACATGTGATATATGAACTGCACTAACCTTTTTAATTTTGCTATCTTTCTGGTCCGATGTGGTTGTTCTTTTAGCTTAGGGTTGTCACTGGTGGTTTATTTGGACCGCTGGACTGGTCGAAGCACGGGATGTAATAACGGGAATGACGGGAAAAGGTGGCAATACTCACATACACACATGTACATTATTATAAACTAGTAGTCCCGGTGGTGCCGATCGAAATAACAAGGCGCGTAAGCAGTGTATTTAGCAAAGATTTATTTAATTACCAAATATCCATCAGATCCTGTCTATAAAAAGCCTATCGACAAGAGAATATAACAAGTTAACACCAAAGTTATTCCGTTCTACTACTGTCAATTTATGATTTTGTTCACTGCTTATATTACATATAATTATGACAATAGTGAAAATATAGTCCGTTAAAAGCTTTTTAAAGTAAATTTCTTATATTTTGTCATACAGTGATGCACATTTCCTCAGTTTCATCTGCCATCATCCCATTTTCTCACTACCTTGAGAACCAACCCCGAAAACCTTTGCTGTTTTCTTATGACCTTCAAATATTTAATCTAGAATGTATTGCATTACGACGCCAAGACGCCGTCCCTTTTTTTCAAGTGCCTCAAATTCTTCCCCTCTTTCTTGGAGCGGTCGGCGGCGTTCTCAACTTATCAGCTGTGATAGTTTACTGTTCCCCGCCGCTCTGCATAGACACCGCACCACGTGCTGTGCCCACTATAAGCCGGCCGACTTTTACGGTGGACCTGACCAAACATAGGTTTTGGAACCGCGCGAACCGTACTCGACGCGAATTAAACATCTCGAAAAGTTATCATATTTTATAAAACAGTTTTTTTTTCGTCTTCATCGAGTGGTTAGTTGTTCAGTGCGTTACTTAATGAAACTCAGTGATTTGAACTTAGTGAACGATTTCAGTGATTGACTGATTTATATTTACAAACAAATTGTTATTGATTTGAGATATTGTTTTCTTCGGATCCATTATCTACGCTGTTCTCCATAAATGAAATCTACTCGTTATATTAAGGAGAACATATTCTTATTGTGAAGTTGTAATTATTCGGAACATAGGTCTGTTATATTTTCAATACTAATTAATACATTTAATTAGTATTTCCACTTATTTCGTTTGACGGACTTGTTATTATCATTGTATTAAATGGTTTTGCTGACTTTTCGCAGACATCACAATAGCTTTTGGAATTTTTTATTGTTTTATTTCAACGACACTTCGATATTAATCAATACGGCAACTTGTTTTTAATGTTAATAATTTTTGTTATCTAAATACAAATGTATTTTTAATTTTTGCAGATGTTATTAGATTTTTTTCTGCGGGAAATAATTTAAAGAATACGACACGTGTGTTAGGTAAAATACCACTTCTGTAACAATCTTTGTGGGTACTGACACCATGTTACTCTTTAGGGGTTCGAGAACTTTTCTGTAATTTTATTTGTTATATTACTTCATTTTAAGCCCTACGATGTATCGTTTTTTTTTTTTAAATAATATCCGAATTATAACCACTATTTCAGAACCGTCCACCGATTTCGTTGTGTTTTCTAATATCTCAATTGTCGCACCGTGCATGTAGGTGTACCGCCGGGTTTGTGAATTTTTTCTACTTATTGTTAAACATCTCCCGTTAAAATCCGTAAAGATACCGTTTACCGAATAACATTTGCATCGGTGTAATATGGCCAGCGTGTTGATTGTGAGATGTTTACCTACACTTACAGGCATGGAGCAATAAACACTAAACATTAAACAAATTAATGACGCCTAATTCGTATTATTACTTTTTTTTAATGCTGTTACTACTCGGTGTTTATTTTTGTAACGTAGTTCAATTGTCAACATTTTATCAAAGTGTTGGCTCCTTTTCACAGGTAAGACGTTTTTGGATGTAAAAAATCGGCCGTTCGCTTCCTTGACCCTCGACCGAAAATGCAGTGAAATAAATAAATACATAAATAGAGCGAGACATCCGCGTACCAAATTCGATAATGAATCGAGCTAGAGAGCTAAATGTTACGGCGCTGTTGGTTTGGCGGATCAATCAAGCTCGTTAATCAAGTTTTACACCTCACCAGGCATCCGACCGTACCGAGAACCTCGCAGCCCGTGTGTAGGTACAGTATAACGTACAAGTCGATACTTGCAACTTTGCTTAGGTACTACGATGCGAATTGGACTTTCTACAACATTCGTCTTGAATTCACGTTATCAACTTTCCTCGCTCTTGAACATCGAGACCTTGTGTATTCATTCGATCATTAATACTGCCGATGCATCCTGCGTTAATGTTATTTTTAATTTCTCCAATGAAATTTTCACACGAGCAATAATAGTAATATTTTACTCGAACGTTTATTTCTACTTGTATGTCTTTGTACTTTATGTATCTTCACACTTGTTGGGCAACTGCATCTTACGTATTTACATATGCATGTAACATTTTCTCCGGTCTATTTGACGACTACTACTAGTCGACGTTTACAGTGCAAATGTATGCAGCTTGTTATTTTGCACTGAAACTCATCATCGTGTTCGTTAGTAAAAGTAAATGTTTAGGAAGACTTTTCTTCTGGCGACGTCGTTCGCCTGCGCGCGGATATATTTAAAAAATAGGGCTTTGCATATAATGTGTGTTTAATGTATATACTTGTTCATTCACGAATCCTTATCACATGTTGATTATATTATATTGAAATATTATTTTAGTTCTACTTGTTCATTGATATAATTTGATTTATCTGTCAATTAAACGTGTACTTTGATATACACATTTTATCTTTAATTATTATATACGTTAATTTGAGTGCATTTGATTTAGGTCGTTTGTTGTGGACGACATTCGCTTATATATTGATATTTTATTTTTATTCGTATATTTATAGTAGATAAATACTGTTGTGTTGAAATAACTTATTCTATATATTTATAAACACAATCTTTGACGGGTAAGAACGTAATATTATTCTTTGACTGTCATTCTCAACAGTGAGTATTATTATTTAGTTTATTTTTATAAATCTGAAAGTTACTTATCTTTTACTGCCGTTAGTTTATTGTTTTCTTAGATACCTCAAGTGCCTAGACTGACACGTATTTATTTCACTCTAGACTAGCAAGCTAAAGTTAGATAGGTTAATAGCAGTTGTGCCCATTATTATATGTTGTTTACAATAAATCATTTACAATTTGTGAGAAAGCAAAGGTAAATCCAAACGTGTGGCTTCGAGAATATGGATCCCATAATCCGTTGATCTGGGAGAACAATCAAATTTATGATTTGTCATTCACAAACATGATACGTTAAATTAATAAATACTTTTTCATTTAATTTGTATTAAAATACCACAGGACTATGTTCTGAAAATGCAACTTCACAGCAAAAAATATATTTTCCTTAATAATTAGAATAAATATCTGCTATTACAGCGATTCATTGATATTTCTGAAAGGGGTTAATTAGCTCAATCACGAGAATTTCAGCTGAAATTCATGCATTCTTGTAATTTTTTCATGGTGATCTTTGTTATATTATTAAATTTACTCTTACTTCATCTGGCATAAATGACGTTGATGAATATTATCAAAGTTTTCCAAGTATGGATTTATTTTTGTGTTCATACGACAGCGGCGAAACCGACACCGTGTGCGTGTAATGTGCAGTAAGGCTGTGCGGTAATCTGCTATGCCGAGTTTTTCAGCGTTCGGCACATGAATGGAGTTAGAAAGCTGTTGGAAATCTGCCGGCTGCGTGAGAACAGATGAGAGAAGAAAAAGCCGCACGCGTCGCCAGAACTATCCCAGAGTTGAGTTCCGACACCTGCAGAAGGGTCGATAAGCAGACAATATGCAGAACAAGTGCGGTTTTCTTGTCAGTCCATTCCCTCTTCGGGCTCACCAGTTCTAGGGAAGTAGAGATCCAGCTGGCCCGGGGACCTTCCATGCAACGAACGCCATGTGCATTATACTCGAATACGTCATCCCTTCCACAAGGGTATGCCAATATCGTCTTCGTTGTCTTCCTGACCTGACAGTGTTCTTTGTTTGGCAAATTTCTCTAATGAGAGAGTTCATTATCCTGTTCTTCAAAATAATACATAAGAAAGAAAACCAATTATGGTTAGACATATTAAATATTAAGTAAATGATCGATAAAAGCGAATCAATTAGAAAGATTTCTTCTATATAAATTTTTAATTAAATTATTTAATTTGGTTCAAAAATACTACAGAACTATGTGTTATAGTCTGACCGATCGTGTAATTTTTTTATGAAATTATTCATTTAAATTAAAAGTTCGTATTTTATTACTAAGACTAGCGCGTATTAGAAAGTATATTAATGTGAGATGTGTTTTGAAGACCTCTTTTCATTGTCCACCAACCGTCTTGGAATACAACAAGATGCTATGTTTGTGTGTAATATTTTATGATTAATTACAAGATTTTCAAGTATATTATTAAAAATATCTAAGTCCGTATCTCTCCTATATTTATAATTTTATCTGAGATCATTTACCATTATTGCAAATCTCAATCGTGTCCATGTTCTATATGTTTGATTATGCTAGGTTTTGTTAAATAATTAAATTCTCATTTTTTCTAGACCACACCTCGATACTATTTTTCGTCACCCCACTACTCATCACATTCATACTTCGATTGATTGTCTTGCGTGTCAATAATATCGGATTATATTTATTTATTCAACTCACATTATACCTCAAGAAAACAACAAGTTAGGTTAAAATGTAACGGAATTTAATGATAGGCAATAAATTGATCATTTTGGTCTGATAAAACATATAACAATTCAATTATTATTAAGGAGAACACATTCTTATTGTGAAGTTGTAATTATTCAGAACATAGGTCTGCGATATTTTAAATACTAATTAAATGTATTAATTAGAAAGATTTACATATAAAATTAGAAAGATAAAATATCGTAATTCTAGCGTATGCTCTCGGTTTTTCCGTTAAAAAAAGTAGATGGTTTTCAAATAATGGAACGATAGATGTATTAATTAATTTGAAAAGTGTAACATATAGGTTCGAAAAATTTGTCTTCAATAGTACTGTCGCTGTAGCATAGTTGGATAATGCACCTTCCCCTGTTTGGAAGGAGATCCAGGTTCGAATCCCGGTAGAGCAACAATATTTTTCGATAAAATTGATTTTATATGTATGTCTTTCTAATCAATACATTTAATTAGTATTTACTAGTTCAATTGTTCGCTTGTACAATTATTTTTATTTCAATGAGTTCACCTATAAACATGAATTCCGTTTTCGAAGTGATCATGGGATGTTTTAGTAACCCTTGCTGATTCATTAAAATTTTATATTGTTTTGGATAGTTTAGGGCCAGTTATAAGACTCACTATACACTTATATAGTATAGAAACTATATTATATTCGATTCTGGATAATCGCTATTTTGGAAATTACTATTTCGCTAGATACTGTGTTTTATTAAGAGCCCACCGAGGAAAATCGATATGCGACAAATTGTAACTTCGGTTTATCGTATTTGTGTCAGACACAAAGCAGAAGGTTGACAGTTTCAAGTGTCGTCTGTTTTATGCATCCAAAAGTACGTCGCCTATTTCTATACAATGAATAAGATGTGTTTATTCAGGGCTTGTTATGTTGTCATCTTTCACATTTATGTGACCCCAGACTGCAGGTCGTACAGAAACACTTCACTTTTTAGTTTATTAAGGTTCATGTAAATGTTGATCGAGTTAGGACAGTAAAAGTTTCAACAATTTTTTTTGTAGCGCTATATAAACATGCTTGAATTATCCTTTTGAGATAAGATCGTGTTGAATGTTTAAATTATGTATAGCGCCATTTTCACCTCAAGGGCGCTTTACACATAAGCTTTTTATAGTTGTACAATTATATTTTTTGTATTTAAGATTAAAAATCGTTATTTTCACTTATGGAAATGACTTTTGAAAAGGTGCGTTTTTAGTTTCTTCTTAAATAAAGTCTCTGATGCAGTGTTTTTTTATGACTGAGGGCAAAGAGTTCCACACTTTTGGGCCTGCCACCGTAAATGCCCGTTCACTAAATTTTGACTTCCGGCAACGGTCGATCGGTTCTACAACCCTTCCTATGGCTGAAGTAAAGGCTGACCTGAAAGTTTGACGTCTACCATTCAAATTGTATGGGATACAAATTTCTTGACGATACAGAGGCGCCATGTTGCATGTCGTCTTGTACATCAACCAGTACAATTTAAATTCAACTCTTTCTGGGAATCAAAGCCAATAAAAGGGATGTTATATGAGAGAATTTGGAAATTTATGTTATATATATTAAGATGTTTTTTGAGATTTTTGGTACTTAAGTATTGTTTCCGTAAATACTTCGATAGCTAGTTCTGGGTTTTCTATTGGTAATGATGAATACAGTTATTCAATCTACGTAAATTCAAATTACACAAACCTTTGTGAACCTGTGCTGGTTGAGGCTGACGTCGCTATCTGGTAGCCTGATGGTCCGCAAATATGCTGGTCAGCCATCGAAAACCTTCACACATCCGATAATCCGAAATTATATATACTAAAAGTTTTATTATTGCCGCTGTAAAAAGTCCGTCCGAATCACAATAACTCTTTTCCCAGAAGCAGCTTCGCTTTTGTTTTCTGTTTTTCAAATCTACACAAAAAGAACACACATATTCAAAATTTTATATCAGGCCTACCTATCGAAGTATAAAGCGCGTAAACAGGTACGTAGGATCTATTATTTTTGTATTTCGTTAAAAAAAAAATTCCCTTCATTTCATTAAAGTTGTGAAATATACATTACATACATTGTAATTTAAACTATCTTTCTATGTACCCAACGCTGGATAAAATATGAAATTGGTAAAAGTTGTCAAATGTCAATTAAAAATAATTGTCCAGTTAATTACTATTTGTATCGTTCTTCTGAAGTCTTTTCTAATCATATGACCAAATTTGTATTTAAATGAGTTGGTGCCGTTTTAGTCGAGAAACCAGTTGTCACAGTATTCAGAGTGAAAGTTGAGATGGAATTTGCGTTAAAGATCAGATGAGTGTCTTCAGCATTGAAGTCTCGTACAACACATGATCATAAAAAATGCGTGCTAGAAATGTATACATTCTCCTCGTTTAGACATGTTTTTTCTCCCTAAACTCGAATAATGTATAATTAACTTGAACTCATCTCTGTTTAATTACATTTTTCTTCCATACAAAATTTCTCAAGTTTTTTCTTGAAATAAGCCCAGCATTTATATAAGTTAGTCAAAATTTATTTATCAACATTACGATGTTTCCTTTTAGACTTGGAAAAGATTCAAACATATTTTTTCGTTGTTTTATAATGAAGTTGAAAATCGATTTTGAAAAATCTTGAAGAATCAGAAGAGGAACGAAAGTAGATTGAATGCAGTGGAAATGAGATCACTTAGGCGTATATGTGGCAAATACATGTATGACATAGTAAAGAATGAAGAAATAACGAAATAATGTATAGCTGATGTTAGTATAATGAGTAAGATTAAGAAAGGATCACTTAGGTGGTTTGGAACGGATGAAGTATTGATGGCACCAGAAATGGAGACTGGTTCTGTTAGAAGACTCAACAATCGGTGAGCTTGTATGAGAAGATGTGTGGATATCGATGAGGCGAGAATTATGTGTCAGGATACAGGAGTGTGAAGCTTTATCGTATCTGCCTACCCCCGCGGAGAAACGGCGTGATGGTAAGTTAATTAGAAGAATGCTTAAGGTTTTGTGAAATGTAATAATTTTTTGATAATATTTTGAAAACATCGAACTTCGACAAGTAGTTAAGTTAACTTTGAACCAAAGTCGAAATGCTTAGGAATATAATTACGTATTAATAAATTAGTAAGATATTTTATTCGATGAACTAAAATAAATTGACTCTCGATTTGGATACTGTTTTTTGTACTTGCAATTGAGCGTATTTTTATAATGTAAAATCTTGATACATTTTAAAAATGTGAGGTGTAATTTTCTGGGAATATTGGAAAAGTAGTACCTACAGTAATATTCATCATTTAGCGATTTCCGCAAAACTTAATTAATTTCATCTTCCGTACCTCTTAAGTGGAAGTTCCGTGGGAACTTCAACAGTTAGAAAGTTGTGTGGAAATTGTAATTTATCAGGGTTATGTTGTTCTATCTTCTCTGCCGGCGCAGATGTTTCGGATACTATTGCGGGGTCCACCATCATGGATGATATTGACCGTTGTTGTATGCCTGTAATGGGATCCCAAACGTCGACCAGAAAAATCACATGTACACGGTAAATCAGCACAGAAATCTGCACACAAAAGATTCTGAACAGCCGTCAAAACTTAAGAACATTTTTTATTGTAATTTCGGATGTCTAAATTTTCTTTGCCACGGATAGCCTTCATAAATAGCTGGACGTATTTGATTTTTGCCGATATTTTCGTCTGTGTCTGACATTGACAACTGTAATGTGATATTATCAAAGTTTGTCGTCTGGGTACACACATCTAAGCAAACTTTTCTCTGAGTAGGCAGTTATCAATTATTATTGCACATACGCAATTGATTGGTCGCAATTGTAGGGAATATATATTAACAATCAGATTGTTTATATTTAGACTGCTATCTATCTCACAACAGCATGCAACAATTTTAAAATATAATTGTTTTGGGTGTTTCTCAATAATACCTATAGGTTTATCAAACAATGTAAAGTTAATACTTTGTAATAATAATATTAATAATTGTACGCTTTACTTTTTATATCGGTCGTTTCACAAGTCAGGAATGTAGAACTTCATCTGTGATATTTTCATCTTCATTTGTGATATTTTATGTAGTTCCGAGTGAAACCCTCGGTTTAACGGATTGTGAACTATTCCACGAATGCGTGTTCGTTCTTCCATAAAATAATTGGTTTTCACGGTAAGAACATTCCTAAATTATTGTGTTTATTTTTGTAAACCATCATTACATCTTTCAATACAATACATTTTTCGTGAAGGAAATTTATTACGTACTTAAATGTTTTGAATTTCTGGAAATGTTATATAACTGTTTTTTTTTTAACTTCTAATTTGTAGCCATCAAAGCGTGAATGGTTGACAGTAATCTGTAGTTTGTAATTCCTTTAATAAGATTCATCATTAGATAGGTAACAACTTATCAATAGATTTCTTCGTTTATTTATTATTTTGATTTCACAATTTCATAATGTGTTATTTATTATTCAGCGGCGTGCAACTGAAAATAATTATTCATGAAAGCTGTACTTGGTTAAAAATTGAAAAAAAAATACTCTAAACATTTTCTTTATAATATTTGTAGTATTAACATTTTAATTTAATTTCGACTGCTTGGGCTGGTTGTGTGGTCGGTAGTAACTTTTTACTACATCAAAAGTTTCTTAAGTAATTTTTTTTTGCGAAAACGGATTGTTTGATCGTTAGTAAAAAAAATATTAACTTCTCAAAAGTATGGTACATCCCGTAGTAAACTCATTTTACTCTGCGACATCCGATAGTAAAAACGAGAATCGATATGGCGGACTTTTCACAGCTGTTCCAAAAGTCATCTAATACGTTGAAAGTTGCAGTATACGACAATTAATCATTCAATATCCCGCTATTTTACATTACACATAATACGAAAAAATTTCTCCATTAAAGTGACATTTATCGAACGCCTAGGTGAAAAAATCCGTAGATAATGCATAAAATAAAGCATATTTCATGATTATTTGTCACGTCTATAAGCATCTCCATCTATGCTTTGACAATAGTAAATTCGATGTATCAACAACTCGCAAATGATTTTTACTACGGACATTAGTAAAAAGTTACTACTACACTGTAACTACAATTTTTTTTTGTTATATAATAATTTATGTACGTTTTGTGTGTGTACGTGTGTATCTACATGTACGTTATTTTATGTTAAAAAATTTAATCGTTAAAATAAAAATATCTATGTTAAAAAATTTAATCGTTAAAATAAAAATAATAAATGTGACTATATAATTTCTTCAAATCCCTTTTTTTTTATTCTTTCGGAATTACGCCGATTTGGCACTAGGCAATCGATATATAATTGTATATTGTTTATACAGTTTATTATTCATCAACGATTGACTGGATCGTAAATGGGCTGCGTGATCATTGTTGTAAATAACTATTTCGTTTATTATACATTTTTGGCATTTGATTTTACCATCACCAGTCATTAGCTATTCCGAAGTAATCTATTTTACGTGTTTCTCTCGTTCACGATATTATACACTAATATTTGATGTTAGCAGATATTTGTCAATTATCTGTGGATAGAAGAATTGATTAATATTTTTAACAACACATTTTTCTTTTAAAGTTACATTTTCAGAACATAGTTCTGTGATATTTTTAATACAAATTAAATTAATCAACTACAAATCTGTACAAAAAAAATCTATTTGTCGAATACATATTTAAATAATAATAAAAAACATTTTATTAAGGAGAACACATTCTTATTATGATGTTGTAATATTTTAAATACTAATTAAATGTATTAATTCTGACGTCTCCTGTTGGACTACTCAAATGTATTTTAGATTCTGTAAAAATAAAGTAGATGGCTTTTAAATAATGGAACGATAGATGTATTAATTTGAAAAGTGTAACAAATAGGTTCGAAAATTTGTCGTTAAAAGTACTGACGCTGTAACTTAGTTGAATAATGGACCTTCCCCGGTTTGGAAAAGAGACTCAAGTTCGAATCCCGGTAGCGCAACTATATTTATCGATAATTATTTTTTTTTATCTTTCTAATTAATACGTTTATTTAGTATTTAAAATATCACAGACCTATGTTTTGAATAATTACATCTTCACGATAAAAATGTGTTTGCTTAATAGGATAATTAATTAATAATTGTTACGTAAGATAATTTCATGGTTGCATTCCGGCGCATAAAATTATAATTTAATATATCTTCTAGCGGTTTTAACTGATTAACTTCCAGTATAATCTAAATTGTTTTAAATTAAAATAATATCAAATAATAATGAAATAATCGACCGCCACTATTGCAAAATATTTGATATCGTAGCTTTCTAGGTATGGAAATATAATATCCTCAATATCGAGTTGTAAAATATATTATGCCCTGATTTAGCCAATGTAATTGATACCTACTTCAACCATGAGTGAATTGAAATCTACACCAGTCAATCTCTGTTACACGTTCGGACTTAAAACGTATTACTTAAGGTTTGCAATGGTAGCGAATCTGTCTACATAATACGTTACACGTTTGAAGAACGGTAATGAACAAAACCGTGACCGAAAGAGTCATACAGCAGTGGGTCCAGCCCGCCACCGAATCATCTCGACTAGAAAGCTTCGTCACCGTTTTGCGGTCGTGACTAACATCTTTTGCTCTTCTGCCACAATCGACAGTAACCCGGTGGATTTCTTAACCCTTATCGGTCGACGTCGAGTCCGACTGGATATTTTACAATTTATTACACAATGAAAATTTTAAATGCCTCTTTTTTTTGCTAGCTGTGTTAGGATATTATATACATTCCGGAAAAATATATTGCAAAATTTTATAGCCTTGAAACAGCATCATGTGCAGCTGGGACGTGATCCAGCGATACCAATAAACAAATTGCGACAGCGCGTGTTTTTGTTTTGGTTTTATTATATTATTTTGTATAAACATTTAAAATCACTTGGAACGGATGAATGAGGAGAGAATGGTAAGAAATATGGCATCAGAAATAGAGGACGTCCGCGGAAGACTTGGCACGACCAAGATAACCAGATACTAGAAGATGGTCCTGTTTAGAGCCACAGTAACCGGCGAGCTTGTATGAGAAGGTGTATGAATGTGGATGAGGTGAGAATTGTGAGTCAGTACAGAAGAGTGTAGCATTCTATTCTCTCTGCTTACGCTCACGGGGAAACAGCGTTATGGTGAGTAAGAAACGTTTAAAAATTACCGTCGTTTAATAATAAAAATAATGCCAAAAATTGAAAATAAATTTTATGAGAAATACGAGTTCGAACATATTGACCATGATTATTGTGTGTTAGGTAATATATTAAGAAGTTGTTGTATTTTAGTCCAATAAAAAAAAAGTAATAGTAAAAAAGTATAATATATAAATATTTTTTAATTTTGTAAATTTATTACTAACTTGGGCAGCAAAGGGTTAAATATTAGTAATTGAACGATCTTGAAGAGAATCTTGAAGAGTGTCTGAATTCATTGAACCCCAATGTTTACTAATTTTGTTAAATAGAGTTCCGCGTTTCTGTCCTACCTAGAATAAGACCCGGTCTTGTAAAATGTGCATAATTATTTCAGTTAATCGTGTCAACCCACGATTAGTTATCTCTTATAAAACAACACGAAGTTTAACATGAATTAAAACATGAATACGAACTTGTCTGTAGCGAACGCGTCTTGTCGTGTCTACCGTACGTAAATTAAAAAAAAATAATTCGTATTAGGTGGGCAGCGTTGTTTTGAACGACATTTCTAATGAATATTGTAATTAACCAGGGGCGCGCATTAAACACAATAAAAAAAACTGTGCATAACTATAATCTTTGCGAAATAAATATTTATTTGACATATTATGTATTAAGTATGTAGATCTACACGAAAATAATTCAATTATCATGTTAACGTGTTAACTAGAACCGTGAAACAATTTAAAATTGACAAATAAAGCTGCGCATGTGTTTTTTCGAAAAACTGTTCCGGACGTAGTATATGAACTAAACGCAACTCTCGCACCGCGCGTTGTTCTGAATATACGTCTTCGCTTTAACATACGTGTTGCGAAACATCGCAAGTGTGTCTTTGAAGCGGACTTTGACTGTATGCAATCAAATACACTTTAAACGTAGTATTATTTTATATGATAACATATTTTAACTGCTTTAGTTTATTAACTACTTACTACTTATTACTTGAAAAACTTCCCAAGAATATTAGTAATAAAACATACTCACATAGGTATACTTACACAAAAACATGCTTCTGAAAGAGTGAATGATGAATACAATCTCTAATGATAATCGTAATACACATAGATATTAGCAACATAAACTAAGTCTATGCCAAGTGCAGGTCGCTGTAATTAAACCTTTCTCGTCGTGCCTTAAAACATGCGTCGCTTCTATATGTTTCTGTACGTAGGCAGAAAACACGCAAACATAATAGTATTTCCGGCTCGACCGTCAAATTTAATATACAAATATAAATTCAAAGTAAATATAGCTCGATTCCACCATTTAATTATCTTATTCGGACAATTTATTACCATATTTTCTACATAAATATTAAAATGAATATGACAATGTGTCGCGTCGATATTTGTACTATACATATTTATCTTAAACAGAAGTCTTCTGTAATGAAAATAAGACCGACTTGAATTGACGCTAGCGTGATCGAACTCCTGCCCATTAGCGCCAGTTTAGTTACTTTTTTTGTTAGTAATAATTGTTTGGTATCTCACTATCTTTTTGTTATACATTCCAATAATTTAATAATGAATCTCGATGTCTAGAACTTTCATTCTTGTATCTTTAGCTTCGGAAGGTGTCGGTGGATGAAACATTAAACCATCTAAAAAAAATTTTCATTGTGGAAATATTGTAATTTGTACAGTTTTCTGTGCTAATCTACCGTTTCTGGCAGACGTTTCGGATTTCACTGCAGGGTCGAACATCAGGGCCGATATTTAACCATTGTTGTGTGCGTGGTGATGTACCCTGTAATGGGATCCAAAACGTCGACAAAGAAAACTGTACACAAAAGATTCTGAATGTTTAATCCTAAGAACATTTTTATTGTAATTTCGGATTTCTAAGTTTTATTTGCCACTGACATAGTAGCTGGACGTATTTGGATTTTTGGCAGTTATCAATTCTTATTGCAATTGATCGGTCGCAATTGTAAGGAATAAATAGAATATATATATATTGTAATGGAACAATTTTAAAATACATTTGTGTTGGGTGTTTCTCAATAATACCAATAGGTTTATCAAACAATATGATGTCTACACTTTGATTTTCTTATTGGTCGTTTTTGGTCAACTACGGTCTAGTATATTGTATTCATATTTGCAGTGCCCTTCGCTTTGATTGACCATTGTTTATAGAAACCACTGTAAATCGTTAGAGATCACAACTGTTTCGAGTTAACCGCAAAACTATTACAAGATTAGTTTCGCACCTAAACATTATTTTCATGTGAATTTATTTTATACATGATGTTTAAATTGTTGCATATTTCGAGTGGTGCTTTTACCTATCGCCGACTATTTCTCTCTTGCGAAATATTTTTTCTAAGTGTCAAATTTACCCTCGCCCGCCTCAAGTATAGAGTCAATGGATCTTATTTATTAGGCGTTCAGTCCCATTATGTTAAACGCCTGTCGAAACACACTTTAAAAGATAAAGCCGACTTGAGAGTTTATTTATATGGATGGTTGTAAAAAAAAAAAAAAAACTGTCAACACCCACATTACATAAATTGTACGATAATATAATTATTATTTCATGTTATTAATATGGTCATTGTAAATATTCTCAGAAATTTTTTTTTAAGTTACTGATTTACATTACAATTATTATCGATTCCATTCGATTAGTGTACTTATATATTTGGTAGCCAGCAGTATTAATAACTATTTGTCGTTAAAAATAAAAATTTCTGCAGTTTGTGAATATTATTGAAATATACGAGTATTTTTAAAATTACTTACTTTCGTTCGCTTTTGATTTCTTAGACTGCATATAGACGAGTTTTTTGTTGTTGAGCGCTAATCGACTCCATATAAGAATAGTCTAAAAAGTGTGTCAGCCTGTATTTACATATCTCAAATCGAAAAATTTTTATGATTAATTATCTAACAGACTTTTAACTTATGTTTTCGACTATTAATTATATTATTAAGAATAACATTTCAAGTGTGATTTTTAAATAGTTTATTAAATATGTTTTATAAAACGAAGTATAAGGTCTCTATAATACTACTTAATGCGCGACTTTAATTTTTCCAGTTTGAATATCGAGATTTTTTTTCATTTTGCATACCCTTTCAAGATGAGACTAATAATTAATTCTTTCAGGTAAACATAAAATTGCGTTATTTTTTATGTAAATATTGATAGAATGAAAAGTATCAGTAGAAAAGGACAAATATACAATTGTTGTTTTCCTTAAATTTCTAGGTAATATGCTATCAGAAAATAGCCATTTCTTGAGCATCCATAATACATATGTGTTGAAATTATCAAGCGAATCTTACCTAAGAATTGTTATGTTTGTGTGATACTGTGAAGAATGATAGGAAAGAATGCCCAGTAGGTATATAAAAACCTGTCTTCCCACAATGTCCTTTCTCTCTCAATCAATATTACTTCTCTTATATTCGCTGAAGCAAACTTTTGAGAAACAAACTGTTTCACTTGTTGCAAGCATTATTGATCCTTATGCCATAGCACCGACAAATTATTTTTATTTCTAAATCAGTTTATCAATGTCTGAAATTAAAGCCTGAATTAAAAATAAAGCCTCGTCCCGGAAGACCGCCAGTTGTTCATGGCTCAAGCGCTTACCTTAATTTTAAATATACAGAGAATATTAATGTGACATGTATTCATTATTTATTTCAAAAAAAGTGTTTTAAAAATCAGGTATGACAAATGATTAAAGTAATATTGCTATCCTATCTGTTTATTAATTCAAAGGTATTTGAGATTCCGTAAAAATAAAGTAGATGGCTTTTAAATAATGGAACGATAGATGTATTCATTTGAGAAGTGAGAAGGTTCGAAAATTTGTCGTCAAAAGTACTGTCGCTGAAGCATAGTTGAATAATGCACCTTCCATGGATTGGAAAGAGATCCAGGTTCGAATCCCGGTAGCGCAACAACAATATTTTTCGATAAAATTGATTTTATATGTATATATTTTCAATGAATGAATTTAAATAGTATTTAAAATATCACAGACCGTCTGTTCTGAATAATTACAACTTCACAATAAGAATGTGTTCTCCTTAATAATATCATGTTTTGTTTGCTCCATACTTATTTCTATTCTAATCCTGATTTTTACCTTATTTTTACTGAAGGTGCATAGAACGATAAATATATTAGTTTGAAAAGTATAACATATGGATTCGAAAATTTGTCATCGAAAGTTGGTTAATACACGTTCCACGGACAGGAAAAAGATCCAAATTCGAATCCCGGTAACGCAACAACAATATTTTTCGATAACATTTATTTTATATGTATATCTTTCTAATTAATACATTTAATTCGTATTTAAGATAACTTATTATTTGTTCGAGATTATTATGAAATTTACAAAAAGTCCTTACATGTTTTGTGTTAGTGCATCTGTGTCGTGTTTGTATATCGATAGATTCGTTGCGATCTGCATAACTTACGCGTCCAGTTGCGTGCGCGCCAATTACATGCTCAGTTATATTATTGCTAGCGGAGTGACCGACATTTTTGTGTCCGCGGTTTTACTACGGTAATGGGGCATTTGATACAATTTGTCAGAGCGTAATCTGTTTCCAATAGAAAGGCGGTTTGATACGAAGTAGCCTTGAATTTTTTTTTTCTGGAAAGCGTGTGAACTCAACTTTAATTTTTCATTCTTCGTTTAAATAAATCGATATTGAACGTAGCTCAAATTGTGAGGTGAAATATTGTGAAAATCAAATAATGAATTTTTCGCGTTATTGTCGTTTTTACGCATGTTACGCCAACAAACACAAAATGGGATAAGAATAGTAATTGTAAATAATGAAAATATTGTATATTTATCATTTAATAATTTGTTTTATTATATATTTACACTCAAATCAACAAACGAGGTAGTTTATTATGATAATGTCATAATCATAATATTATGCCCAACGTCGTGCACTAGACATGGACTAAGGGTATGCTGCTAATATCGATGAGTATTATCATAAGATTTTTAAGGAGAACACATTTTTACTGTGCAGTTGCAATTTTAGAGAACGAAGGTCTGTAATATTTTTAATACAAATTAAGTGTATCAATTAGAAAGATATACATATAAAATCAATTTATAGAAAAAATATTATTGTTGCTATCGGGACTTGAACCTGAATCTCTTTCCTATCCGGGGAAAAGCATTAACTGATCATGCTACACCAACACGATAAGTTGACGATGAATTCTCGAACCTATGTGTTGCACTTTTAATCTGATACATCGGTTATTCCATTATTTGAAAGCCACCTCTTTTATATTTACGGAATCTCAAAAACCTTCGAAAAATCCGATAGGAGACGCCAGAATTAATTGATAATTGATTTTTATTAATTTTTGGAAACATTAATACTTATATATGTTTAAGGAGAACTCATTCTTATTGTGAAGTTGCAATTTTACAGAACATAGGTCTGTAAATATTATTATTGCTACCGGGACTCGTGCCTGGATCTCTTTCCTATCCGGCGAAATGCATTAATATTATGTGTTTGATATTCCGTAAATATAAAGAAGATGAATTTTAAATAATGAAAAGACAGATGCATCAATTTGAAAATGCAACATGTAGGTTCGAATATTCATCTTCAATTTACTATGTTGGTGTGTATGTGTGTCAATCTGCTTCAAAAACTAACTTGCAGCGTTTTGCATCACGTGCGAGACTTGCGTTTAGTTCGTATACATTTACGACAGATTTGCGAAAAACATATGCGCATCTTTATTTGTCAATTTTAAATTCTTCCGCTAGTTCTACGGTTTTAGTTAACATGTTAATTTAATTATTTTCGCCTATTTCTACACACTTAATAGGTATGTCAAATAAATACTTAATTTACATTTATTTTGCAAAAAATTGTTATGCACAGCTTTTTTTGTTTACGTCGAGTGCACGCCCTCGATTATACAACATGTCATTGTTCTGCTTAAGACCGCTTTCTCGGTGGATCTGTCATCCTCCATACCAGATTCGTTCTGTTTATTCATTGCGAGCAGGTAAATGTTCATAATCTGCGTTTACACCAATATACGTGTTTGTAATGGTGCCACCGAATTGTTCTTCCTCGCAATGAGTTCCAAATATTCAAAAAACGTATTCGTCGAATGTAAATCTTGAAAGTGAAACTACCTCGCGACCGCCATCACGCATTTTTATGAAACTTTATAACGAATCATATTAATTTATATGTATATTCAGTGGCGCAACTGTAATCAATAGAGAATGAAAAAAAGCCCCCCCTTAACAAGTATTGTAAATGAGATATATGAATATTAGTACTGCGTGGTTCATCCAATAAATAGTATGAACAAAATTAATCCCTTGTCTTATATTATAATATTCACACTTTTATTTCGTGTTCTTAGACATTTAAGTAAAAAATATTTACTTAATCACGCCATTTCCCCGCGGGGGTACTCAGAAAGAGGATAGAGCGGCACACTCTTCTGTCTTGATACACATTTCTCGCTTCATCCACATTCATACATCTTCTAATACAAGCTCATCCACCAGTATCTGGTTTACGTTTGACGTCCTCTAATTCTGGTGCCATTAGCACTTCCGTTATATATCTCTTTTACCATCTCTCCTTAGTCACCCGTTCCATATGACCCAAACCACCTAAGTGATCCTATATTAATCTTACTCACTATACCAAGGTCAGCTTTACATTATTTCCTTATTTCTTCATTCTCTACTGTGTCATAAGTGATGCATTCAGTCTACTTTTGTTCCTCTTCTGCCAGCTCCAGGCCTCACTTCTATACACCAGTGTCGGTACCGGGACTCCATTGCGATCCGCTAGTCTACTAGCTCGCATTAGCTATAATTCCATTCAAAGCGTCGTTTACTTTATTCCCCGCCGTCACCCTCCTTCTGATGTCTTTCTCAGCCTTTCCGTTTCTATCAAACAAACTTCCCAAATACACAAACTCATCTACTTGTTTCAAACATTCATTACCTACAAGTATTTTGGACGTTATCTTGCCTTCCTCCTTCTCGAATACCATCACTTTCGACTTGTTGACACTCATAATAACATCGCTTTCCTTGCATACATCGTACACAGTGAAATCTCGATCGATCGTTCCCCGAATAATCGTTTTCCCGTATGTATAGTTTATTTCTTCCAGTCCCGAAATGATGTCATACAAAATACCCAAAACTATATCGCATGAATCGTTCTTCTATGCACCATTTTACCGCATTAATCGTTTAAATTACGCAGCATTCTTCAATTTCTATTAACGGTATTCTTAAACAATGAGCGGAGCATTCGAGAGATAGAGAGAGAGAATGTTATGCTAACCGCCGCTTGATATTATACTATACAACGTTTAGTTAATTATTTTTTTGTTTCTGTGCAGCTTTCTATTTTTTTAAATTATTTTAACATATTCATTGACATGTGAAATATGTATCTTTTTTAGAATATGTATTATACATTTAAGTTTGAAAAAATGTTTTTTTTTTCTATATTCTCGCATTCATAGTTTATTTAAATAGGTCTCTTCAAAAACGATGGATAGAGTACTATTTCACTGTTGTATTCTACTCACTAGACTCTTGTAGTTCTTGTTCCTGCATCATCGGCGTACAATAAACGGCATACAATCAAATCATATATTCATATCATATCCTACTCTTCCTAGAAAAAATCCTACTCTTGACTCACTGTGTGATTCTGATTGATATTCGATAATATCAGTGATTGAAAACTGTGACTGTGATCACGATTTCATTTTTATTTTTGAGCGTATTTACTTATATTATTCAAATTTATTTTTAGTAAAAAATATATTCTAGCATATATAATTATAGTGTATATAATTTAACATCATCACAAAGTAAAAGAAAACCTTTAAAAATGTGAGATTATTTTTCGGGTCAAATTCTCAGCATTTCAGGTCAAATGCGTAAAACGTTTTCTCAGAATCTGCTAGATGCCGCTTGTCATGAATTACAAAGTCATTCTTTCATGAATATTTTTGTTTCATATGCACATGTGCCGAATAACGGTTCACAACCAAATATAGAAAAAATTTAAAAAATGAATCACGAATCACGATACTCTCAGGTATTCATTCACTGATAGTGAGTGTGACACAAAGATATGAGTGATTGACTCACGCTTCGTGATTTTAAGTTCATCACTAATATATTCCAGTTCTTTCACACAATTACATATACGTAACACTTTACAGTGATGGTCTCGTCCCATGCCCGACATAGGTATTAGCAGGTACTGCTTCTGTGTACATCGATAATGTTTTTACTTGTTTTCGTAATACATGTGAGAAATGATTTTGTAATTCTATTTCTCGCTGTGGATTGTTTTTAAAGCTTGGAAAGGTATCGATTTTCGCAAAAATATCAATTCAAATGAATTGTATGGTCCCCAATGCACTGTGTAGTTGCGCCACTGTGTATATGTTAGATAATAATCTGCTCCACGTGCCATGTGTGGTGGTTCTTCATCGTTCTACAGCGTTTATTATTATTTTAAGAAGTATATTAGATTTTACTACTGACATGTTCAAAACGTTATTTCGATAAAGCCTACCGATTTTGACAGTGGACCTTTTAATTTGAAATTGGTAATTCGGTCAAATCGTTCTCTGATTACATCGATTATTTCTAATTATTAGAGCATCATGTACATTATAAGTTCTTGTTTGCTTCCAAATGGAAGAATATTTTTATTCTCGCCACCTCGATTTTCAACTTCGATCGAATTTTTATGTCTAGAATATCGACTATTTATGTATAATGGTGATATGGCTAAAGTGGGTTATAAATACAGCTTTATTTATTTTTAAATATTCTTTCAGATCACATGTTATAGGTATAATATTTAATAATGTATATAGCTCAATTTTTGTAAAAAATTTCACCTCAAGGGCGTTTTACACGTACACTGTTTAGTCGTACACTATTTTTGTATTTATAATGAAAATTTGTTAAATATAAATCCTTTCTGCTAGAATGTTATAATAAAAACAAAAGAATGTAAAATAATAATTAACTACAATCTTTAAAAGACACAAAACAATAGAAATACAATTTGTAAGTAATTAAACATGAAAGACGTTCCCTTGAAAAATGTGTTATTTTGAACATACCACCATTGTGCTCTATGCAGTCGATATAATTAGTTACAATGTGACATATGACTGTGGAAAGCGCTCCGACATTTTGTAACTAAAAAAATGAATATTGTGATATAACTGATGTGCACGTTGTTTTTATATGGTGATTAGAGCGGATCGAACAATGTGTGCGCGCTTCATACTCGCCATCTCGCCTCCGGCGCGTACGCGCGCTTTTCGTGAACATATTGAAAATGTGAAGTGCAAGTTTGAAGTGACAAGTGAAAATTCTCGGTTTTCGACTCGAGTCGTCCGGAACTGAAATGGTTTTATTGTAAGCCCGCGGGGGAGACTTTGCGATTACGTTAGTGGCAGAACCCATTCAAGATGATTAAAAATCACAGGAGGACATACAAATTCAAGAATAAGTCAACAGTTCAATGCAAGAAATGGAGGTTTGATATATTCATATTTTTAATAATGAACGCGTTACACATATAATAAAAATCAGTTTTATTTGTATCTATTTTAAATCTTTTCTTCTATTTTCAATTAAAAATGATACCTTATGATATTATATGATTACAGAATGAATCGAGAAAAGGTATTTTTTAAATAGTAAGGATGTACAGGGTGAAAAAGAAAAAATGGCCCCATAGAATATTTATCACCATAAATTATTTATCTTTAATTTAATACCACAAATGGAAATACTATAAGTGAATGTTGGATAATGGTCGTGAATAAAAATAATAATTAACAAATATCTCTGAATGTATTTGTTTTCAGATGAAAGTGTTGTATTTGGCGCACTTTTAATAAATTGTGTTCCATTAATCTTTAATGTATATTAAATATTCAAAATTTTGAAAGAGATGAATTTTAAAAATAATGACTTGCGCGTTTCTCTAGCAAAAAAAAATGCCATCAAAACAACATACTTACGTAAATATGTTTTTTTTTTACCATAAAAACACATACAAATATGTTATAGATCTTGAATAATACAGTATTATACGACATGTTACAATGATAGAACAAATACGCCTTTATTGTTTCGTCTGTGATTTGTCCACTATTACAAGTGATATCTGCTATTAAATAAATGGCAATTGAGTTGTCCATCAAAACCGCTGATGAAATCACGTCACCCCGGCAGACCGACCGCACTGATCCAGCGGGAGACACTTGCCACTTGTCTCCGCTCGGGTCTCTCCGGATGGGACACGGTGGGAGCTTATCTGCATCCTGCAAGCGCATTATATCCTTCATTGAATGAATCGCAACTGCATAGCTGGAATTTTCGCAGCGCTCAATACACCGATTGTCACCAGCCGGCGGGTTATTATTGGTTAATCGTCTCTTCGCATGACTCTAAATCGCCATGTGAACTCGAATGATTCTGCTGCCAAGGTTTACTTTTGCTCTTGTTATCAATCTTTGTTCATAGCTCGATCGAAAGCACTCAGAACGGAATATAATCTATTTTAATAAAACGCTTTAATGTTAGAGATTACTATTTAATGAGAAAGCTGTGTTTGATTCATTATTTTATAATTCAGTTAAAAAAAATACGGTTTATAAATTTTAATTGTATTTTTGTGTTTCGTCCTGGATTACATATTCATACAAACTTTTTTCTCGAGAGTAGTTTTAAAGACGATGTCTATATTATTCATTTAAACTTTTACATTTTATGTGAATAGATGATTGAACCAACCGATATGTATTGACTTTTTCCGCCATTCTCGATACAAACATCGATTTTGTAAATAAATCAATCAATGTCTTAATAAAATTTAAAGCGCGTATGATTTGGCATTTCCTATTTAATTTTTTTTTTTTTTTTTTGACAATTTTCTTATATTACAAATGTATATTTTATTTCGTACAAAATATTGAGTGCTTCCATAGTAACAAATTATTATTATAAACGAAAAGATGTTATTCAAAATTAAATATGATGAATATCGTAATAAAAAGAAATGTCATTGTTATTAAAAAGATAGTTAAGTCGGATAGATTTCCTGTTTGAATTGACTATCACTTACACGGAACACAATTCGTATGTAATTATGAATTACATACGAATTGTGTTCCGTTACATACATTTAATTGAATATTTGAGCTGCTCGGGTAACTGACGAAATAAGTTGTAAGATATTTCATTTTTAATGTTTGTTTACTTGAAACATTAAATTAGTTATCATAGATTGCGCTTTCAAAAGAGTCGTTGTAACATTACACAGTTCATCACGTAGGATGAATTCTTTCTTGATCGCCAAATTTTCGATAGCCGCCTCGGGGAGCTCACACTTTTTGACAGACATCGGTCAGCCTTCGGGCGTGTTAGGTTATTTCTTCTTTCTGCCTCGGCTTCATGTTCAGGGGGAAGGCATCTAGCCTAACTGGTTCGTTTTTTAAATATTATCAAGTCAAATGGTTATGAAATGAAATAACAGAATGCCATTGTTTACAATAAAATTTATTATCTATATTGTGACTTGCATATATTAAAAGTTTAAAAAAATAATATTTTACCTAATTAATTATTAATAATACAATTCAAAAATAATTACAATTAACTTAACATTATATATGTGCCCATCATGCCAACATAAAGTTAACTAACAAATTTTCTGTGTCGATTCCTGTCTGATGTTGATTATGCAGGTCCCTCACGTAAGGGATTACCTTTTAGGAGACGCCTTCCACGTGTAGATGATGGCCCTGGAAGTGAAGTGTGGCCGGGAGGTGAAGTGTGGCCAATAGTTGTGGTGCCAGAAAACTAGATCGTATTTATGGAGCGATATCTCCCGGCTGGGATTGGGAGAAAGACTGACGCATGAGGGTGATGCATCCCTTATGGTGCATTTGCCTACGTGACTAAAGTCACGTTCGTTGGATTTTTTATTGGCGTTCCCACGCCGCACCGTCCATCTAACAATACCGACGTTTATTGCCCTCCGTCCCTTACTTCGACTAAGTGCTTTTGTATACTTGAAAAACAAAATATTGTTTTGGATAATTTTGCATTCTAACAGGCGGACGGGTGAATTCATGGGAGCGATCATCATTCTATTATAAGGAATTATATTTCCTTCCTGGGGAGAGGAACAAACTAATTACGGCTATTGTGATGATGGCGCTAACCATTGAATATTGTGGAGGATCAGTCCTGCGTTTCGGCGATATGTGATCCGTAGGGAAGGATTATGTATCGGGCGAGCCAGGACACCGAGGTTCCACATGTCGCGCAGATTTTAAGGTTACGTCATCCCCTTTGTTCAATTTGAGGTTATTGTTGTCACGAGCTTTTGCTGGAAGCCTTCGTCCAATTTTTGGTTCTAGTCTAAACAATTTGCTGGTTATCTGTTGTATTTTATTTCAATATTTAACTTTATACTAATTTGCTATTTAAAGAAACTAAGAATTCATGACTTATTTTTAGAATAATTTTGTTGAATTAAAACTTTACAATTCTTTAAAATCACGTCGATCCGTGATAATATGTTAACTAACATTACTATATGATATTATTATTGTCACGATTATTTTCTACGTGCACACATTTTGAAAGTAAGCTTCTTTAATTTACCGTAATCGGTAATCATTATTTTCGTTGGAAACATTATAGTTGTTAAATTTTTTTTTATACTTTTTCTTGTAAATTTTTGTAAAACTAAAACCTTTTTCAATCTTGCACTCAATGTTGATCGTATATAAATTTTCCACAAGCAAAGGAAACAGTGGGTACTTGTTAGTTTTGTGGTAAGTATGCGATCCTGCTGTTGAAAACCAATTTATTCATGTTCTGTTGGCTGATGCAGTTGGTCTAAAGCTGAACACACCATTCAATCCCCAACTAGTGCACTAGTGCCACAACAATAAAAAATATTTCTAGCGAATGAGGACATCAGAAAAAAATTTAAAAGGAAAAATGGTTTACACCCTAGAGAGATTTTATTCTCGCAAGTAAACAAAAACTTATACTTTCAAAATTAGCAATATTAACTTTGTGGTTAAAATTCATATTTTTTATTTATTATTATCAAGAAATTATAAATAACCAACTAAATTTAACTACGAGTCCCATTCTAAAATTTTTTCCTAAATATTATTCGACTAAATTTGTATTAAGCAACAACTTGAGTTAGGTACTAAATTTATTTTTTAAATAATTGTTGTTTTTTTAAAAATAGATTCTGGTAAAGAAACAATGATATATATTTTTAGTTAGTTATGACATCCTGAAGAAGAAAATTGTATTTTTCGAAACCGGTAGATGTATTTAAACTCAATTCAGTGGTTAATAAAACAAAGATAATAAATAAATAAAAAATTTAAAAAAACTTATTAGATGTATTAATTAGAAAGATATACATATAAAATCAATTTTATCGAAAAAAATTTTTTCGTGCTACCGGAATTCGAACCTGGATCTCTTTCCAATTCGGTGAAGGGGCATTAACCAACTATGCTACAGCATACATTTAATTAGTATTTAAAATATCACAGACCGTCTGTTATGAATAATTACAACTTCACAATAAGAATTTGTTCTCCTTAATAAAAATAAAGAGCATATATATTATTCTTGCGAATTGAATGGCTATTGTTATTCAAATGTTAAAACCTACTCCATGGAGTACAATTCATTAGATGAATTAATGTAGATTGACCTTTGCCACCCATTAATTACACTGGCCAACAATGATTTTGTAACTGGGATTTTGATGATTGATTCAGACTAAGTTTGTCATACATATTTAAAGTCTATATATGGTGATGTACCGGTGATTGGTATCTAGAAATGTTTTTGTCTAATTGAAAGTTGTGATAATTATGGACTAAAATATTTACTAGTTTATATATAAAACGATAACAAATATATAAAGTACTAATTTAATGTATTAATTATAAATATATACATATAAAATCATTTTTGTCGAAAAATATTGTTTTTGCGCTACCCGGATTCGAACCTGGATATCTATTTCCAATCCGGGGAAGTACACTACCAATCGTGTTATAGCGCCAGCACAAATTTTCGAACCTATATGATACAATTTTTCAAATTAATACATCCGTTGTTCCATAATTTGAAAGCCATCTACATTGTTTTTGTGGAATCTCAAATACCTTTGAGTAAACCGACCGCAGACGCCAGAATTATCAATTCATTTTTATTAAATTTTGGACACATTGCTACAACTAATATTATTAAGAACACATTATTATTGTGAAGTTGTAATTATTCAGAACATAAGTCAGTGATGTTTAAAATACTAATTTAATGGATTAATTATAAATATATCCTTAATAAAAAATATATAAAAATGAACTTCAGTCAACAACAGAATTAAAAATGCTTCTTAGTATATTTTTTCCTCTCTTATATTCAACTTCGTCATCATACTAGCATTCCATTTTCCTTGGAAGCGGTGTTCTATAATAGCCATATCGTTATGGAATTTCTCAACCCATTCGTCGCTTACTGCCTTCAGATTTTCCGGAAAGAAATCAAGATGCAAATGGAGAAAATTAATCTTAAGTGACATTCTTGCACCCATTTTCTGGTAACAGTGTAATAGCTGTTTTACTAAATCACCATAGTTAGGGTGTTATTACCTAAAAAGCCTTCTAATGACTTCCAAGCTGCTAACTGAACAGTAGTGAGATGGCTTTCGAACTCTTTGTCTTGTAATATTACAACAAAAATACATTCTTTCAACTTGGCTTCTGAAGTACTGTAGTGAGATATTGAAATCCAGAGTCATTCTTGTCTAACATTTTCAGAAAATTTTTCATAAGACCATACTTTATGTGTATATGTGGTAAGAAAACTTATTCTAGGTTTACAAGTGAATTAACTTTAATATTCTCTTTCCCAGGCATAAATTCTGTCCTTAGAGGCCATGTTTTTATTTTATATAATGTGTTGCTCTGCTATCCCATAAAAACAAGAAGCAGTAATACTTAGTAATCCTCCTTGCAAACCTGGCAATAAGGCCATAACTTTCAAGTCGCCACAAATATTCCAATGAAAGTCATTGTATTTGATCAATTTTATCAGAAGAGACATACTATTGTAGGTTTCTTTCATATTGACAGCATGAGCTATTGAAAGGCAAAAATAGCGGTCTGTTACATAATCTCTTGGTTCCCCTCACACTATTGGAACCCCAAATGGCATAGTTCTTCCTTTCCCACTGAGTTAGGTTTATTTTACAAGATGTGCAGCAAAAATGAGGAGCCCATGAGTTGTCTTGGTTACCAACGTGGCAACCGAATTAGTGAAAATGTATAGTTTTAATCATTGGAGTTATATTATTTCTCTGTTTGCCAGATACATATGTAACAAAAACTGTTAACTGCGGTTTTGCGATGTCTTGAGCTGCTCTTGAACATTTTACTGATTTTACACGACACAAAAACTCACAACCGACCACGAGACATCAGTTAAATGTTAGCAGTGTTGCCAATACAAAAAAGTATTGCAAACACAAATAAAATAGTTAATAATAAAAAAAAATTGCACAATTGGTGCTGAGCTATAAGCGTGTTAACACGTACTTTTGGACCTTGCAAACTTGCAGGGATTAAAGTCATATTTTTAAAATCATTTTGCCATCTGTGGATTACAGGTCCCGACTTTTGTTAGATAAGTCAAGACCCTTAAGTCTTACCCTATCTGGTGTCTTCCATTTCAAATAGAGTTGGCAGTTAAAAGGTTAATCCAGTACATTTTTTTTCACATGCTAAAACGCCTGTAATAACGCCTGTGCGTAGGACATAATTTAAATAATTACCTTGAATATGAAATCTCACATTACCCATCTTCTATATTCAAGTTTAATATTAATTTAAGACTAAACTACAATGTTATTCTCATATTTTATTTATACAAAATTGAGTTTAACGATGCTTATTTTACATTTTATAAACAATATCGTCTAAATGGCGTCCATTTCTCTCAAGACACTCTTGCAATCGGACTCTTAAATTTGCGAACACGCGAGAGTAAAGCGTCGGTTCAATGGCAACAACTTCACGGCAAATATTTTCTTGTTGGGCCTGAATTGTTCGAGGATTGTCGCTGTAAACTCTCGACTTAAAGTATTCTCACAAAAAAAGACGCACTGTGTAAGGTCCGGTGACCGAGATGCCCAGTATGTCTCCCTATTTTCTGATTAATTTATTGGGAAAAATTTCCCTAAGCTTCTCCATTGAAACTCTAGGTGTGTGTGAAATGGCCCCGTCTTGCTGAAATTGTGTTCTGTTGTTGAACCCGGGAAACAGCTGCAGTTGCGGTACCAAAAACTCGTCGTTCGGCAATGACTGTCTCTCACTGGTTAAAAATATAAGTGCCAATTATCCCTCGGGCAGAAATTGCACACCACACTGTTGTTTTTGGACAATGTAAACGTTTTTGATGGCGTTTCCTCGGTGTTCCGCACAGCAAGGCGGCCGCGGATAAAACCGCGGCAAAATGCTTAGCCAAGACACAAACCCGGCCGCGGAGAGCGCGGCGCCCTGGCCCGCGCAAGCGTTTAGCCAAGACGCAAACCCGGCCGCGGTCTCGCGCCGCCGGGTGGTCGCGGGGAGCGCAGCGCCCCGATCCAAACACGCGCCGGGCCGACATGTGGACTTGGCCGCTTCAAAACATCTTCGCGGTCGCCACACTACGCCCGTGGGAAATCGCCGCCACTGCGGACACCGTGCGGCCGCCGGCGGAGCGGGGAGCGGGGAGCGGGCCGCGGACCAGGCCACGCCCCGGCCGCCGCCAGGAAATTTGGAATTATGTTTTCATGTAATAACTCTTGTAAAAAAATTATTATAGATGTAATGATTATAAGAAATAAAAGAGAATTGAGAGGGCGATCGCCCGGGAAGGATATAATGCACCTCAAAAATCCTTTGGTAATAAAAAATGATGTTTTAAGGTTTGAGGTGCAATTATAAATTACCCGGGCCATCGCCCGCCATAAAAACTACCAGGCATCGCGAGGCAGGTCCATGTTTATATTAAAAAATACTCGCGATGCCTGGGGAATGTCAGGTTTATGAGGAATAAAAATAAATGTATGACAAATGAGGGTTCTGCCGCCCCTTACGGGACGGCAGGAAAAATGGCTGTTGTTGCCAGTTTTGGCCGCCCGGCGCTGGCGGCGCGGGACCGTATCGGGGTGGCGCGGGGCCTGTCCTGGCCCCCTGATTGGTCCCCGAGTATGCTGGAGCCTTACGCTCCTGCATACAGCAGGTCAAGGATAAATAAACGGTCCGGCGGTTGCAAGGGACTCTCTCTCGCACTTCGCTGTACCTGCACCGCTGGACAAGATCTACACCTGCTTTTTACTTTGACCCCTGCCTTCACTTTGGACTTCCTGCCCTCTGGACACTTCGACTTTGGCTGCACATTTGGACTGATCCCGGAAGAACTCCTACGACTTGGCACCACTACTGGACACGATTTGGACCTCATTGGACAACTGCGCACCGGCAGAGCATCGTCGTCCGAGCTACGGAGCAGCGACACCGAACCAGCACCTGAACGATTACTACAGTCTTGTTCCTGTACTGAACACTCGGGTTGTCGGGGCACCGGTATCTCATGTTCTATATATTAACATAGATATCGATATGAAAATGTACTTTATCACTAAACAATATGTTCGTGCTGTTCCAAAACGTTCCAGCATCGTTCTCGCTAAGGTTTCACATAAAGAATAGTCATTTTCGTTGTGAAACTGCACGATTTGATTTGCAGTTTGTACGGGTGAAACTGTAGTTTATTTTTCAAAATAACGTGCACTGTTGATTTTTTTATTCCAGTACAGGCTGAAATCTTCCTTATCGATTTACTCGGATTGCACGTAATTTCACGTCGAACTTGAGCCACATGTTCTGGCGTCGCTGCTGACGTCGATGGTCTCGGAGGAGTTTGGTTAACAATTGTCTCTTCTTGTCATAACTTTTTAACCCAACACCGGATAAGTTGCGTGCTCGGCCCATCACTTACTCGTTAAATATTAAAGTAAGTACAAAAAGTGCACGAACCGCGAACGCGCGGTGAGCTCCCGACCAGTGACTCATTGCGACTGGCAAATCCGCAAATCACGCGCGTCGAACAATACCCTTCCCGCTTACCTCACCCTGATGGTTTACGAGCAATTATAATTTAATCTTGAAATTTTTCTGCTGAACAGCCTATATTTTTCGGTCGAGTGTTATTTAATATGTCATATAATACATATGAGTCGTATTGTGCAGTAATTATACTGTAAATACGTATAATGTTACTTCCCTGAACATACATTGCAGATTTGTATTCCCGGTTCGATACACATCACTATTAAATTCATTTCAGAAATATGATAAGTTTGCAGCAACTTCACCGTTTCATGTACTCGTGCCCCCACCACTCTGAGTCGGTATATAGGCAGGCAGACTGGGGTTTCTGGAGTGTTCAGAACTTCGCCAAAAGCAATATGAGACAAGTCCACCTTCCACTTGTTATTTGGTGCATTCTCAATCTTCCGTTGACAACGTTTTATATAATACTTGAACAGTTTTATATAATACTCGAGCAAAACAACGTTTTATATAATACTTGAACAGAAATAATAAATCTGATAAATAATTATCATAGCGGATCTTGAAACATATATTTTTACATTTCGTGATTGAAATTATTTAAAAAATCATTTTTTTACGTAAAATTTCTAACGTATTGAATTTATGCTCCTTATTTTAAAGCCTAACGTATTTTTTTAGTAGGTAAATATATCAATTGTTACTCACTAGTGTGACTGTGATTGATGTCATCGTTGTTTTTTGATAAATAAACTACCAAAAACTTAACTAAATAGTATTCAATATGGCTTCGGCTTCGGCCACCTTCGGTCAAAAAATACACCTTCGGCTGCACATTCGGCTTCGGCTAGAATCTGCCGAAGGTTTGGCCGAAACCGTAGCTTTGTATTTAGCCGCCGAAAAGTACCGAAAACGCACGAACTATTAGGAATGAAATAAAATTTAGGTTATCATTTCTGGAAAACTGCAATTTATTTATTTAATGGATATATTTACAATTATGATCAACACTAGAATATATATCAACAATAGTAGAATTTGCAATGTTATGTATACTTTTTTAGTCGGTGTTCTAAAATTTTTAAGTACGATTGAACCTGATCCTTCGGCCGAAGGTTATGCCATAAGCCGAACAATCGGCTTTGGCCAAAAACTGACCTTCAGTCGGACACTAGTATTCAATTACTATTCCTTCATTATAATAGTCACTTCTAAAAAACAGTTTGCTAGTATAATTGAGTAAATAATAATCTTTTATTTTTATTTTTAAAATTGAAAAAATTAACTCTGTGGTCCAATATTATGTCCAATATTTTTATTTATTAACTTTGTTTTATTATCCACTTATTGAATTAAAATACATCGTAACATTTGAGATGTTCGAACGACAGGGTTTTCAGAATTTTCTAATTATTTGATAGAAAATGGTCATGGTTTTAATAAAAAAAATTGGGATAGTTAATTTTGCATCTTAACAGTGTTGGTAATAAATTAAATAATTTGGAATCGCGTGTAAAACTAATTATAAAATTCCCAAGTCCCAATATACAAGTCCCATTCTAAAATTTTTTCCTAAAAATTCTAGCAAATTATTATTATTTTTAAAATTGATTATGTTATAGAAACAATAGCCTATGTTTTTGATTAGTTATTGACATCCTGGAGAAGAAAATGATGTTTTTCGAAACTGGTAGATGTATTTTGATTCATTAAGTGGTTAATAAAGCAAAGTAACAAATAAAAATAATTAATGATCAAATCAAAATATAACAAACTTCGAACAGACTGAATTCTTTAATAAAATTTATATGTATTTTAGTTAATAATATTTTCAGTCAAGAATCACGGGTCGCGATATTTTTAGATGCTCAATCACGACTAGTGATTATGTTTGTAAGTGAGACAGTTCAAATTAACGCAAAGTTCATGATTTCGAACTTACTAACAGCTAACGTTCGTCTATATCACGTTTCACTTTTTTCCTGTATACATGAACATAAATTCCAAATAAATTACTTCTGTAGTACATTCTGGAAACTATTGTACTAGGATTCTTAATCCGCGCTTCAGACTAGATTATTAGTAATTAGCAATCAATATTATAATTGCAATTATATTTTGAAGTTATTTTTCGGATTTTACTTTTAGGAAAGTTGTTTTTATGTGAATAGACGCAACACGTTATTAGAATTCGTCCACCGTCCATTAACATCACCGCTGATTTTTACGTAGTTCCGATCGCAGTTTTTTTATAATTTTTTTTTCTTTTTTTTTTTTATAAATATTAAAAATATAATACAATTTCAATAATCAGTGGATATATATATATTTTTTTTAACATTTGTTTCTTCTCTATGAGAGTAAGACTCGTGTATAGAGAAGGAATATATTCGAGTTAATTTATGTTTCAATTAGTCTGTGTACATATTATTTTTTACTTCAGTTACAAATTTATGATAGTCCGTAATTCTTCTAATTGTGATGGGGAGATTGTTAAAAAATTTGATACCGTGATAAATATATTGATTTTGAGTTGGGTTATATTTTAGTTTTGGGATGTCAATTTGATCTCTATATCTTGTAGATCGGAATTATCTTCTAAAATTTAATTGATTTTTATAATTATAATATTATATATTGTAATATTATTATTTATTATAATTTTAATTGACATAAGTTATCGTAACACCTAACACAAATGGAACAACTCAGTAATCGATTAGTTTTACGCGATATCGTTAATATAAAACGATGTAATATTTTGAACAAATTAAAATTGAGTTTTTTTATTTTTATTTATTTATTATTTTTGTTATTTATAATAATAAATGGAGCTCTGTGTTGTCCATAGTCCCAGATAGATGGACATGGAAAATTTATCGATTTTGAAATTAAAATAAAAACAAACAGATAAGTTCAAATCCCATTATAACGAATACCAAAGTAATGAAGTTTTTTTGACGGTTTTTCATATATTATTTCACTGTAACGAATTTCTTAGCCAAAATTTGATGGTATAAAATATACAAAGCAGCGGTTGTGTGGAGTAGTGATGAACTCAAAATCACGAACTGTGAGTCAATCACTGTTATTTTTGAGTCACACTCACTATCAGTGATTGAATATCAGGTAATATTGTGATTCGTGATTCTTTTTTTTTTTTGTTAAATAATCAATTGATTTTCTGACGCCACCGTCCAAATCGATTATCACTTGAATCGGCGCCGTCTGTTGGAATCTGTTGATATTGTTTTTGCTAACTTGCTGAAAATTTAATTTTATTTTGTTTGTGATTTCATTAAAATTTTGTAAGTGCCAATTTTCTACCCCCAAAATTTTTCAAAATATTTTTGTTTTTAATTTTTTACAAGATAATTATTATAATAATAATTAAGTCAAAGCCTTTTTTGTTTTGTAATTAATGTGATTATATATGAATAAGCTTCATTAATAATTCATATTTTTAATCATTTAAAATTGTTTTAATGTAATTCTTTCTGTTATCTGAGTCATGACCCATGATGTCATTATTAAACAAGCACATTCTTATAATTTATTTTTATTAAAAAAAAAATATTTATAAGTTTTTTTTATAGGTTATTTGTTATACGTTATTAAAACCCCCACGTCTTATTGAAACTGCATTCTGTTGTTGTATCCGGGAAACATTTGCAATTGTGGCACCAAAAACTCATCAATCGTAAGGCAATGAATCTCAGAAGTGACAAGTGAGTTAAGTAAGTGGTTAAAAAAATTGAAAAATTTCCACTGGACCCTATAAAACAAAAATAAAAATGTCAAAACGTTTTTTGTTTTATTGTATTCTTTATCAAGCAACTTTTAAACGTTTATTATAAGGATCTTTAATGATCTTTCAGGTCTTCTTTTTCTTGTGCGGTCCGCGGATGATGTCTGCCATGGTTAACGATTATGGCTGAGGAGTCCTATTCTGGAACTGCACACATACCTCCAGGCTACCCGTCTTGAGCTATGGTCTGCCTTGAGCAGGGAATTTCTAGTTACGTTTCATACTTTCAAACATTGTTCGTCCGTGTCATTCTTAGACGTCCCAGAGGTCGAAATCTTGTTGGAGTTTCTTAGTGTAGAACTTACGGAGTATTCTGGAGTCGTCATATCCAAAAACGTGACCTGCTCTTCTTATCCTCGTCAAAGGCCTTGTTAAGCCCAGCGTTAGACTTGAAGACTTTCCTTATAGTATTCTTCCTTAAGTATTCTCCATAGAATTTGTTTTTGAGTACTTGGATTGTCTTTAATTATTGCTTCTCCGTGAAGCTCTAAGTGTTACATGCGGGCGGAGAGTGTGGCCGCTTCGCGGGAAAGCGCACAAGAAAAGTGACCTTATTATGAATGTCAACATGTCGAAAGTGATGGTATTCGAAGGAGGAAAGCTAAACACCGTGTAAAATACTTGTAGGTAAGAATGTTTGGAACAAGTAAATGAGTTTGTGTATTTGGGAAGTATGTTTGATAGAAACAGAAAGGCTGAGAATAATATCTAAAGAAGAGTGACTGCAGAGAATAAAGTGAATGATGCTTTGAATGAAATTATAGCTAATGGGAGCTAGTCAACTATGGCAGGACTAGCGGATCATAATGGAGTCCTGATACCGAAACTGATGTATGAAAGTGAGGCATGGAGCTTGCAGAAGAGAAACAAAAGTAGGCTGTATGCAGTGGAAATGAGATCACTTAGGCATATATGTGTCAAATCCATTTATGACAGAGTAAAGAATGAATGTAAAGCTGATATTAATATAGTAAGAAAGGATCATTTAAGTGGTTTGGTCATATGAAACGGATGAATAAGGAGAGAATGGTAAGAAAGATATATGACGCAAGTGTTGATAGTACCAGAAATAGAGGACGTCTGCAGAAGACTTGGCATGACCAGGTAAACCAGATACTGGAAGATGGTCATGTTAGAAGCCACAATAACCAGCGAGCTTGTATAAGAAGATGTAAGAATGTGGATTAGGTGAGAATTGTGTATCAGGACAGGAGTGTGGCTCTCTACCTTCTCTGCCTAAGTAAGATAGGTGAGTAAGTAAGATAGCTGACTATGAATAGTCAAAAATGTTTAAGGAGTATGTACAAATTCTGTACCGTTACAGAAAATATTATTGTATGAGATATTTACAAAATTTACAAAATGTTAAAATAAATAAGTTTATGAACTTTTGAATAAATATTAGCGAAATTGATCTATTATCATTCTATATCATTAAAAAAAATGCTTATCGACATGTAGTAGTGTGTAAAATATTTCTTTTTCTTTTTGCAGATCTGTTAGCGACATGGACAGCACGGGTTCAGTGACTGCAGTAGAGAGCGCCTTGGATCGTCTGCGACAGAGACGAGCAGAATTAGACGAGCTCTGGGCGGCGCGGAAACTGCGACTGGACCTTTGTCTTAGGCTTAGGATCTTCGAGAGAGACGCTCTTGAGGTAGTTTACTTATAAACTAGCTGGAATTCTAGAAAATTAACTGTCAAGACACAACACTTTTGATTTAACATATATGTATGTGTTGTTTTCACATTGCCTACCCATTATTTTAATTTAAACAAACAAATCATTAACAGAAATTTAACATGCATCCATCCTGATGAAGATGCATGCCATTGTATTGAAGACAATTGACATCAAAGTAATCAACTTGGTTGTACAATGTTAGTTCATCTTCTTCTTTCACAGCACTACATCCCAGGGTTTGATTTAGCTTCCTCCACAAGTGTTCTCTACCGACTTCCATCCCTATCCATTCTTCTTCAGGTCCTGGATTTTTCCATCCTGCTCCAGTCCTCTTTCACACAATCAGCCCTAGTTATTTATTTTGATTAACAAGTATGTCGCACTGCAAAGTTAACTATAAATATATAAATTTTTAACACTAGAAAGACCGGGTGCTAAGGTTTACTTATAAAGACCGCAACCATCATTTTGACGGTTGATCATGAGAGATGAATCAATGATGGCAAATAAAACAATATACTTTATAAAGTAATAAATAAAACAATTTCAAACAAATAATAGATATCTCATAGAGACAAAGCTATTTTTTATTATGTTTAATGAAAAGATATGGAAGTATGGGCAATTACAGGGCTTACAACCTGTCTTCAGCTGGCTTAAGTGATCACTTTATACAAATGTAACGTTCACCATTCTCACCCATTAATTAATCTCTATACCTATCAAAGTTTTAGAAATTTTAGGATATATGTTTACTTTGTGAAAATACTTTAAGTATAACTACACTATCGCCGTCTATATATCATACTTTCATATCTTTCCATTAAATATAATAAAAAATAGCTTTGTCTCTATGAGATATCTATTATTTGTTTAATAATAGTGCCTTTGTAGGTGAAAATCCAGTAATTGTTTGTTCTTGGACATATTCAAATATTGTTAAATCGAATATTGGTCACTCGAATTGTCTTTAATTAATTTAGCGTACATTTAGTACAAATATTAGTTTTTTGAAATATCCTATGTATTTCCTACACATAGGTTTCGTTTCTTGTAATTTATATGTGCTATTTAAAAAAAATATATTTGATTAATTTGAGATTATCGTCATTTAGCAACTCTGTTTTCTGATTCTTGTTCTTCAATAGTAAAAACAGCTGCACTCTCTTTATGTGTTTTGCTTTTGGTTCATTAATAAGTACATATCAGGATATGTTTAGGGTAGTTTTTTGTATGTTTCTAGATCAAGTAATTTATATTCAAGTTTTAGCTCATACATACTACTTTCAAGCCATTTGGTTTATGATTTTGTTGTATTATAAAATTGGATGGTTTCCGGAAATTTGTTATGGCTCATGCTAATACTGGCATACCATAGGGATGGTATCGATACTAGCCTTTAAAACTAATACTCATTGCGTGGAGCATTCCAACAATTATTTAGTACTCGATTTCTCTGCCATTTTCATTGAAGAAAAAAAATTGTTTCTGTTGATATTGTGGCCTTTCTTCAATAACTTCAAAATTTAAAATTACTGAAGTTTCTTAAAATACACATCAATTTCACCTGAATTCTGATTCTATATCTATATGAACACACAAAAAATGCTTCTAATAAAAATGTCAACATGGTTACACATTTGGACATCAACCGAGGGTTGGTAAAATACTGACAAATAGGAATGAGGAGGTAACTGCGTAATGTTGATAAGATAGGAGAGAATATATAGGGTGGTTTATTTGTTTAATTATTATTAATTGAAATTGACTATTGCGGTTTTTAGATCAATAATACAGTATATTTCGAAAAGTTAATGAGATACATATGTTATATTTCAACTATGGATGTCAAACTCTAATATATTAAAAGTCATAAAAGATAAAATATATTCAAAGTATAATAAGTGAAATATCTTCAATTAATATGGAGTTACATCAAAATGATGGCAAGGGTCATTGTAATGTTAATAAATAGAGATACAAACATGAAGCAATTTTCATAAGAAAAATGTAATTAAACCAAAGTAAATACATATGTCACTGAAAAAGTGCAAAGGACAAAATGCTATCAATTTATTTATTTTAACAATATTATTTATATTAACTTTTTAGTCGAACAAAACTACTTTATTCAGTACGACTCGAAATATAATTTTCATATCAGCCGGGCAGTCGTATCATTGGAAGAGTAAATGACATTTAAATCATTTGAAGAATATGTCTGATTGGGGTATTTGTTTCCATTATTAGTTAAGTGCATTGTAGAAAGAAGATCACTTCTTTTGTTTTGATTCATTAATAGGTTTTATGGAAACACTGGCCATGGCATTTTTCCACTATATATGTTCTAGCGAAAGCAATTATTATATTGCTTAATATTAAGATTGATTGAAAAGTTTCCGAAATCATCCCTAGGGTTGCTTTTTTTATATACAAATTGAGTGCAAATGCAATCAATCTGTCAAATAGTCTAGTTTTAACAAGCGTTCAAGTCAAGCAAACAACTGTGTGTTTTCAATTATGGATAAAAAAGAAATTCAAGCGGTCATCACATTTTTTCATTTGGAGAGAAAAACTGCAACGGAAATCATATTCTGGTTGCATACTATTCTTGGGAATCTTTGCAATCATACATTCTTTGTTATAATTTTATTTTTGTATAACCACCCTATTCCATTTGTCTATATGAGGTATTTGTCTGCGTTATGTTATGTTATGATAAACAATATTAATGGTGAATTTTTCCACTAAGAAATTTTTTCTTGTTTTAAAAATATAAATCTATTATGTAGCCATAATCGATATGAAAATTAACTTGTCGGTCTACAATAATATTCCTGTAAAATTCATGCGTAAGTCAAAAAGACAAATGTTTCATTATTATGTTAAACTGTATTATGTTGTTGAGTAGCGACCTGTCGGTCAATCCTGAACTGGCTAAATCAGCTGAGAAAATATGAAAGTGGGTACGGCACTCGGAACTCACCTTACTGGCGACTTTTCTCTTCACTTGTGATAAATTTATAACAGTTTGTGAAATTCGGATGGACAAGAATCTACTCTACTTCATTCAAAGAAGTTACTTTTACTTAGAAAAGTTTATTGCACATTACATTAAGATCATTAAATACAAAATTAAAATAAACATGAATAATAAAGGTGTGCGAAGAAAGTTCATTGCTGGAGATGTTGAACCGTTATCACAAACGTTTTGCACTCCAGCGCAGACGAAATAAAATATAACAATAAATTGTACATGACCTTGGGTATAGGATGATCCTCCTCCATGTTTCGACTTGTCACTCGTGATGCCTTGTCGCAACGTGCTGCTTCTGAATTTGTTAGCTGATCGGCCCAGGTCATCCGCTACCCTTGTCGATAGATCGTGACCAGCGATCGGATACCCTTCTGCAACCCGTTTGCGACATCGTCCATTATATTTCTCGATTTTTTCACCCCACACCAAAGAAGGAAATGTAATATTTCCAAATTATCCTGATTGGCTAAAGGCAAAATGGGAAATGAAGAATGAGAATGGCGAAGAGTGAAATGTAATATTTCCAAATTATCATTTGACCGGTTGCCAAAACTCTAGCCGTTCACAATGCTGGTTAATCAGTGAATGCACAAAAGAACTCTGGGAGTTCCGCGCTGCGCGGTTTCAATACGGGCCCGTCCGCAGACCATTTGTGCATGTGCGGGAATATTTCCAACATTCCAAATAATTTTAATAATTCTGCTGCTACCGTATTTTGCAATGTTACAATGTATGTATTATTAATTGTGAATGAATTTTTCAGGTATCATCCCAGCTGGAGATGTGGGCTGAGGAGTTACAGCACAGTGAGCTGACCCGAGACATGCAACAGGCTGAACAGCTATTGAGGTTACACAATGAAAGTGTTACTCAGATGCAGAATACTACATTTCAGGTTTGTCATGAAATAGCTTTACTACATTGTAAATTACGTGCATTGGTGTCCACAATAGATTGTTATAAATACTTTTCCAATATGGACTAAAAAAATTTAAAATCCACTACAGCAAGAAATATTATAATCATAAAATTTAAAAATCATTTTGGTGAAAAACACGTGAAAACATTATCAATGTATTCTGTAGTACCCCGCTAATTTGTCGCCTTAGGGATCAGACCATAGTAAAGTAAAAGTATTTGTAAAGTGAAGCAATAGTTTACACTTTTGTTTTTTTCTTTCTTTCATAAAAATGTGAATATTACGTAAACTGTGTAGAAATAATATTCTTGTATACAATACGTATTAAGGAGGCCCTTTCATTTTGTATTGGGGCCTTTATTCTATTCCGCATTGGGACTCAATTTTAATTATGCCATTGTTGTATGTTGAGATGCTAAATCTTTTATTATAATTGAATTTGACATATAGGGGGAGTGGGGAGTATTACCGCATGGAGTCTAATACCGTACTTAACTTTTTCATCAAAACAAACTATATATGTACTGATGTTTGCCTCACGCTAACACATGTATTATGGCACGTCAACACTAACCACAAGCGCAGGCTTCTGTTGAACAAGTGTTGTAAGAAGGAGTGCATGTTTTTTGTTTTACAGATGAACACTATAAATTTCGGAAGAAGTAAAATCAAATTTAAGTACTTTTCTTTAATTTAATATTATTGTTATTATTTCTAATTTGGGCCCTGCATTTCTTAAAAATTTTATCATGAAAGTATTTATGATCATAATTTTTTATGTATTTCCATAATTTTTGATTTTGTCCAGACTGGTACATTCGGCTAATTACTGTACACAATGTACAGTATATGCTGCTTGGGCCCATGCATTTTTTCTTCATTTTTGTATAACATAACTAGATTTCTTTATTTTATCCAAAGTTTTTGCCAAAAAAAGATTAAAGTTTTTTTAATATTGTAATAATACTCATTATTTGATTTACAAATGTTTCCAAAATATGTGATTTTTATGTTTCTATTCCAAAAATAATTATCAGATTACATGAATTATTGTTGTTTCCTCGAATATGTCCCAAAAATAACATACAAATCTAAGTATGGTATTACCCGAAGCTGTCGGGTTATTATGTACTTCATTAACTGTAAAAAATGATACAGAACTCTTTTATACACAATTTAAAGTTCAAAATAATTGTATTTGATTGAAGCTATAATGATTATATAAGCTACCTAAATTCAATAAAAGAGTTTCAATATGTTCTCGCCATTGGCAATAGCCCCCGCCCCGCTTACGCAACATATTGGTTTAGATTGAAAATACATCTTTATTAAAATTATCACTAAAATGGGAAATTATTTTCAGGTGTTACAACAAGGCCAGGAGCTGGCCAGTGTGTTAGAATCTTCGGGTGTATGTGTAATGGCCGACGCTCAATATAATGCACAAACCAGGGTCCAAGTCCTGTTAGAATTTCTACATGAACGCGAAATGGAACTAGAGGACCTGGCTGAAATGAAAAGAGTCAAACTAGAGCAATGTGTTCAACTAGGTACGTGCAGTAGTCATCATATTACTTGCAATATTATAAACTAGGATTATAATATATAATGTATAATAATTATTTAATATTGTATCAAGCTTTAATAGCCATTGTTTAATAAGATTACTCGATTTTCTTATGTTATATATTTATTACATTAATAGGTAAAGATATTTATACATTTTTGTCATGAAATAATGCAAAAAGTATTAGATAATAAGTATATCACAAATGTTCCTACAATTCTTTTTATTGATACTGATCTCATTGTTCAAAATTCTTTGTCCAGTTTTGTATCACATTGTATTAACAAGGCAGTTAATTTGTGGTGTAATATGTTTATTTTATTTTGTAAATTGAGTTAAAACACTGTTTTATTCCTCTATTTTTTTATTGTGTTAAACGTTCAAAGGAACATATTATTATTATTATTATTATTATTATTATTAGGAACACATTATCAATATTACATCCCCTCTCTTATTCATTTTAACTCCACTCCCACCCCCAACTCTGTCAACTTAAACACACCATATATCACTGTCTGAAAGTCTTTTTAATTTTAGTTGAATTATAATATTGATAATGGGAAGATGTTCTAACATTTAACACAATAAAAAATAAAGTGGAATAAAACAGTGTTTTAACTCAATTTACAAAATAATCATGGAATTGTACAAAGTTTCACCAAAAACCTTTAAACAATTATGTTTATTTTAATTTTCACAATAAATTTTTGTATTACACACACACTGGGTCATTATTGTCACTACTATAATTACGAGAGGTGCAGCCCCTCTCGTCATCAGATGATAGTTATCAGTTTAGTTGTGAAAATTAAAATAATTGTATCACGTAATTCACTTTTATGTAACTATCCCACTGATCTTAGATAAACAATGTGTTTATTTTTAATTGTTTACTAAACTTTTGTTTATATTTTAGGACAATTCCAAAATGATGCGCAACAAGTGATTAGCTGGATTAGGAATGGAGAGGCAATGTTGGCCGCTTCCTTCAGTGTTCCTGGTGCTCTGGCAGATGCGGAGAGACTAAGGAGAGAACACGATCAATTCCAAGTTGCGGTAGAGAGGACTCACGCAAGTGCTGTGCAAGTCAAGTATAGAGCAGATGCTCTTGTCACTGCCAATCATTATGATCCACAAACAATAAGGTTGGTTGGTAAAACTTTTAATTTTCAACACAGTACCTGTTCAATCCATTAAATTAAGCACAGTACTTGGACCATTGTTATTTATTTTTATACTCTAATGATATATTAGGGGTATCAAAAAGAAATGCATTTTTTACATTCCTTGTTTGAGGTCATTTCTTGATGCTCGTCAAAGTATCGAGGATTTATCCCAAAAACTTGCTACTCCATGATCTACAGTGCAAGAACACATAAAAAAAAATCAGCAAAACTAATCGAATGGGTATTCGGGTTCCCCACGCGCTGTCCGTAGCGAACAAAGAGAAGCGGATGAACATGTGCAATTCACTGTTATCAAGAAACTGAATTCACCCATATTTTAATCAAATCATGACTAGTGACGAAAAGTGGATAGTATATGACAATTGTGACATGAAAAAAACAGTAGGTTTCAAAGTTCCTGTACCTGTTCCAACTCCTAAGTCCGGTCGCACCCTCCGCATGGTCCTTTTGTGTGTATGGTAGGATATTTGTGGAATTTTCCATTATGAACTGTTGAAACCGGATAATATGTTAACTGCAGAGGTTTATTGTCAACAACTCGATAGATTGAATTACAAATTAAAAGTTAAACGTCCGAATTTGATAAACCAAAAAGGCGTGATTCTATTACACGACAACACGCGCCCTCACAGTGCAAAAATGACCCATTTAAAAATATACAATTGAAATTTTGAAGTCTTGAAGCATCTTCTATATTCACCAGACCTCGCTCCTTCTGATTTTTATCTCTTTAGGTCGATGGAACATTCACTTAGGGACCAAAAAAATTTAAATCTGAAGGAAATCGAAAATCATTTAAATTCATGTTTTAATTCGAAACCACAAAATTTTTACAAAACTGGAATCGAAAAATTGCCTGAAAGATGGCAAACAGTTCTAGATAACTATGGGGATGATATTTTATAATGTGTAAAATAATATGAAAAAAAAAAATTCAATAAAGCATATGATGTTAAAAAAATGGATTTCTTTCCGGTACCCCCATTATTTAAACTTAAATTACATAGTACAATTATAACCAATGCGGACAATACAATACTAATAATTGATGAAAAAACTTGGACTAACATTAATATATCTTCAAATGAAGATGTTAATACCATAAAAACAGAAAGATAACACTGAAATTAATATTAAAATTCACACCAAAGTCTGTACACAAGGAAACTCTTGTGACCAATGTTCATCAATTGAAGAAAAATACTGTCTCAAGTACAAGTAAATTATAATAGATAACAAACTCAAATGGAAATAACATATTATTAATCTTACAAACGAAAAAAGGAAAACTGCCTGTATATTTTTAAGACTCAAACATCTTATCACTTACAAATCTAAAAATAATATATTTGTGCAGTCACATTTGCAATACGGTATTATTGAATGGGGAGGAGCATATAAAACTTTCATATCACAATTAGAAATTGCTCAAAAAATAATGATAAAAATAATTCTAAATAAAAAATGACATTCCAAGTGTCCAACTTTTAACAGAATTCTAAGTACCAAAAATAATAGACACAAAAAATCAATAATCCGTATTTTTTTAATTAAAAATAAATTAAATGTTAGAAGTAATTTCCAATCTACAAGATTTAGAGACCGAATTGATATTCCAAAACTTAAATATACCGTAATCCAAAACCACTATTTATTTATCAAGGCATCGAATTCTTTAATAATCCCCCCCTCACAATTAGAAATATTAGAGAATATTATAAATTTGTCTATGAAATCAAAAAATATATATGCAGACTAGCAGACACATAAATTATATGCTCTCTTTAATACTCCTCTATACACAAGTCTCAACTCTCATAGAGAAGAAAAAAATGTAAAAATAAATATATATATAATTATTGATTATGTTTAAAAATATATTATATCTCCTAAAAAAAAAATCTTATTACAGTACAGAAATTGAAAATTTATCTTTCTTTACTGCTGTATGAAAAAGTTGACACGATGCACCAGAAAAAAAAATGTGATAAGTTTTCCCTTTTGATATTTTTAAAATGTAATCAAAAGCTAGCTATGACAGAAAGTTGAATAAATTGACTCCATTTAGTATGCATGAAAGTAACGAAATCTTTCTTAAGAGGAGGGCCATGTGCTTACATAAATTTGTCATACCTGGACCATAATAACTGCTCCTTTTTATGTTTACAGTTTTATTTTGATATTTTACATATCTAATAATAATCACAATCAAATTAACTGAGTTTAAATTTTGTAGACATTTTACTCAAGATGATTAAAAATGTATAACCACTTCCATTACAGAGACATATCGGAGGAGGTAACAAAGCGCTGGCAGCAGCTCGTCACTCTGGCTGAAGAGCGCCATAAGCTGGTGACGGCCAGTCTTAACTTCTATAAGACAGCTGAGCAGGTCTGCTCTGTGCTGGACTCCCTAGAAAGGGAATACCGTAGAGACGAAGACTGGTGCGGGGGAGCTTCTGCTCCGGGTGACATTACCAAGGCACCTACTACTGACAAAGCCTCACAGGTTTATATTTTTATTTTTATTAAATTTTATAGCTTTTTTGTACACGAGAAATGATAATTGGTATCAAGAATAAATAGTAAATAGTAATTTCCATATACAGGCAATGAATGGTCTTTAATATATACAGTGGAACTCCGATTTTAAGTTTTTGAAGAGACCAACAAAAAAAGAAGTAAATTGGAGGTATTAAAAAGAAACATATTTTCGTAGAAAGCAATCACTGACATATTATATTAAATAAAAAGAAACAGATTAAATTTATTTTTTATTTTATTTTATTTTATTTGCTGCATATTTTTTTGTTGTTTTTAAATGCAGTGGAGCCTTTATATTCGTCTGGTTCGATATTCGTCCTATTTTGTTAACAAAGCAAATGTTTTTATATTCATTAATATTTTCTATATTTGTCTAACTGGGCCACAACACAGAATATGGTCGAAAAGTGGCACCCAAATGTTGCCTTAGTCAACCAAAACAGAAACAGGCAACACATTGGGCATGTTCTTTGTTAAATCGTGTGCTACTGAATCATTGGGAAACGAAAATCATCACCAGAATTAGAGATACCTGATGTTTAAATTGTCTCCTTCTAAACATTAGTAACTTTCCTCCTCTTCCGCTTCTACCATCATGTCTCCTCATTACAAGAAAGGTCAAGTTTTGACATAAAGTTGATTTATTGTGTACTATTTTTAAGGCCTGCTACCAAATTAATTGAATTTCAGTTATTTGTTATGGGAAAAACTATTTCTATTATAACTATTAATAACAAATATAGAGGTTCCACTATAGTTCTTTCAATATTATAAATTGGATTAAAGGTTTCTGGTAGTACATTACTAATATTAGTAAAATATGCTTTGAGGCGATCAATATGCCCCATGGCATCGTCCTTTGTAGGAACTGGATTTATTTGGGATGAGCAGACACTTTTTCTTAAGAAGATTTTTCTTCTATCAAGTTTTTGTTTATACGACTGTCCACTATTTCATCAGTTTGCACTACGTCCAATATTATTTCGTTGGAGTCAACGTCTAAATAAATTTGCAAGGGTTATTCATAATTTATTTCCCAGCTATCAATGTTGTCTATACTATCTTTTACGTAATTTTCTTGCTGAATCCAGCTTGTAAAAAACAAAAAAAAGAAAACATAAAAATTACATAGGTATGGGAATGAAAAATGCGTATAAACAACAAGTAAACAACCAATGAAGCTGGTCGATAGCTTGCTTACTTGGTTAACGAACTGGCTGAATGAATTTCAATAAATTTTAGACGTAAATCGTGGGAAAGACAAACGTAAAATAGGTTTTTTAATGTAATAAAATGACACAGGACTGCAGAAATAACACTTAAATGGAGAGAATATGTGAATTCATGAAGGCATGTAAAATCAGGGTTTTTGGTATGCCGATTTTAAAAATATTTTCTTATTTTTATAAACATTAGGTTCTTGAACAATAAGGCGATTACACCAAGTTACGTTTTGCACTTTTTAAGAATAACTAATTTATATAATGAATAAATAATCTTATTTGTTTTTGTTGAAAAATATATCATTTCATTTAATTAATTATTAATTTCATATTTTTATGTTCAGTCTTGAATTAATTTGTTATATACGAACCTAGGTACCTTGAAAAGGGATCGTCTCTAGGTGTCCTCTCTTGTAGCCAATTCTGAAACATTCCCCAATCTCTCCTCTTACGGTTTAGGTTAGAAGTTTAAAGCTTTCCAATGGGACACTTATTACGTCATAACTTTCGTCCATTTGAAGATATTTTACAAGATTGGAAACGTATAGCAGGCAGTTTTGGTGATTTAATAACCATTATTTTTAAGTAAGCTATCATGTCATATAATGTCCATAAGCGTGTTTTTAGTTTAGATTTGATTAATTAGTAGTATTATTAACAATCATTGTATTTTAATCACATTTTTCTTTGCAGGTGTCTCAGCTGATCGGCAAGCACCAAGAGCAGAAGGAAGCATTCCTGAAAGCCTGCACCCTTGCTCGTCGCACAGCCGAGACCTTTCTCAAGTATGCAGCGCGGAGTGCTCGTGCGTGTTCTCGGCCACCTACCTCTAGCCCTGCACCCTATGATGCTAGGGTTCGATCTATACTAGATGCTCTCCTAGCGCAGGAGAATAATGTTAGTTATTATAAATCGTTTTCTTAACTTTAATTTTTCAGTTTGAATTTTAAGGTTTTTTTTGTATATTCTGTGTCTAATAATATTTCAAGATATAATAAATACTTCAATATCTTCATTGTAATACACATAAGTTGTGTATAAAGTTGAATTTTGTGTAATAAGTTTCTTTCATTTATTCTACACTTAGTGCATAGTATTTATTATTTTCATTATATGTTATAATTAAATAAATAAAAATTTAATTGTTATTTTAAAACTGTTTCAGGTATTGGAACACTGGACTATTCGTAAGAAAAGACTTGATCAATGCCAGCAGTTTGTTTTATTTGAGAGATCAGCTCGTCAGGCTATCGAGTGGATTCAAGATACTGGCGAGAAATACTTGGCTGCAAGAAGAGCTGCTCCTGGTGTGTCGCAGAATAACTCGGCGCAGAGCACCGAAGTATCAGTCACTGAAGGTGACCGGTTGGTCAGAGAACAGGCTGAATTCAGAGGGACTGCTAGAGAAAGTAGAGAAAGGGTTAAATTGCTAACTCAACTTGCTGATGGTCTTGTGGATAAAGGTCATGCTCATGCTGCACATATTAAGCAATGGGTTGCAGCTGTTGATTCCAGGTAATTTAAGGAATCTTTTTGGAATTGCGTACATAATTTTATTTTACCTTTACACGGACATTTCCCAACATAACAGAGATTTTTAAAATCACACGTTTTATTTTTCGTTACTGTGATTGTACTAAAACATGATAATTTTCTTTTATTTTTATATTATTACGGTTAGAACTTTGAATATCATATTAATACAGGGCTTCGAACCGTTATTTTTCCATTTTGGTTTTCGTTCCGGTTCAATTTTAAAAAATGTATCGGTTTGGTTCCGATTATCGTTTCGGAAAAAAATAATGTTTTTTTTCAGTTTTTTGTTTTTGGTTCTGCTTCGAGTGATTAATATAAAAAAAATGTAATGTTTTTATTTGTATTAAAAATTTATTTTCTATCATAATTTAGAACATTTTATTCTTTCTTTTGTAATAAGCATACTACATGAATTGATACAATAATATAATATAAATAATAATATTTAATAATTAATTAAAGGTATAATAATTAGAACTAGAAGTACAAAATATAATATATTAAAGATAATAATATAATTTATTAAATGAAACAAGTATAATTGTACCATTTGTAAAGGATACAAATTTGTATATTCACTTTTGAAGTAGCCAGGATTATTGGGTATATTTATTTATAATTAAAGAAGATGAAAGTTAACCTCTAATTATTAAAATATCTTTCAATGTATTTTCAATTCAACTATTTTTATTGTCTCTTTTAATAAACTTTAACCAGAGAAGGCCCTTTCAACACTAACTTGTGTTGTTGGAGCTCCTAAAACTACCATTGCAATTTTGTATAAATGGGGATATGTATTTTTATTTTCCTCCCAAAATTATGTTTTTTTTCTATCTAATCTTTGTACATAGTTGAAATTATTCAAAATGAATTCAATGTCCATACCTGTAGAAATAGGAAATCTATGTGTCTCTTTTGCAAATTCCTTTCTTCTTAAAAAATCCTCTAAATTGTTTACCTTTTCATCGTATAATTCACTAAACAATCTTTAAAATGAATATTTTTGTTATCCGTAAATCAAAATATCAATACTAAACCAACGATTAAATTCTGCATAAGGAATATAATATAATATGGCGAAGGTCACATATTATATCAACACAAAAATCAAATCAAATTTTCTTTAGCGCACGACGAGTTGCGACTAAGTGGAGAATAAGATTGTGTTAACGCGCGTGTTGTAACATGTACCGAACCGAAATAAATTGATTTTCTTTTTTTCGGTTCAGCTCCAGTTTTTGTCCTGACAAAAATAATGTTTTTTTTTTTGTTTTCGGTTCAGTTCCGGTTCGAAGTCCTGTATTTATATTAGACAACAATAGATTGTGTTTTTGATATTGATATATGACATACATTTGCCGAATACCCAATCTAAAACATTTAAAGTTCCTTGAAATATTAATTAACATTTATCTTAACTTATCTTTCCATTGCAATAATATTTTTAAAAGAATAAAATTGTCAAGATCATATACTATTTTTGCATCTGGTGTATAACTGTCAGTAATAATTGTAGCTTGTGGTAAATTCTGCTTTGCCAGATTTTTTTAGCTTACTCAATATTAATGGCAGAATTTTTTTATTTATTGATATATATATATATCTTTATTTAATCCTTCATTCAGATAAGTAATGATTGAATTATCATAGTGTTATGGAACACTTGTATTATGTTTCACTCAAATTGAATTATATTCCAACAATTTTAAGGCAGACTGCGAAAAATTGTTTATTATCGGAAAAATACATTGTCAGATTTAACAGTATCTGTATTGCCTGAGGCATGGAATCGCTGTGAATTGCTTAGAACATCAAATTTTTTAGCATACTTGATCAAATTAAAACATATTTGGGAACCGTCCGTTACATTGTGACTGTTGACAATTATTAATTGTGGTTGTTCATTAAATTTTGTATACACACATTTTTATACTCAAAATTTATCAATACTGAAGTCGAATATTCTTTTTAACCTTTTTTGTGTTTATTTACTACATATTTTTTAATATAATAAAATATTTTTTAACTATTATAGATACAAAGAATTCAGCAACAGCATGGAGATGTTCCGTGTCCAACTGGGTGCTGTATCCGGTTCTGGAGAAGGAAGCGCTGCATCGGCGGGCTCTGGTTCCTTGAGCACGGTGGCCTCTGATGCGAGTTCTGCTGCCAACAGTGCAGGAGACCGAAGCTCAGATCCTGCACTGGAAGCTCGGCTATCTACTCACCCTTCCAAAGAGTTGAACGAAGAGAAGAGACGAAGTGCTAGACGTAAAGAGTGAGTAGTAAAAATGAAATTAAACAATATTAATTAAATAGGAGTAATGTGTGTCAATGTGCAATTATTTGTTGTTGTTTTTCATACTAATTTAAATGTACCTATTTTTTCAATGTTACTAATACACATTTTTTAAAGTTCAAATTAAAATTTATAATACCTCAATTAATAAAATCACGTAAGAAGGAATTTCCACTCAAATTTTTGTGACAGATTACACAATAGGTAGTTGCATTCTTGATTTTTTAAATTTCCGTTTGTTTTAGATTTATAATGGCTGAACTACTTCAGACTGAAAGAACGTACGTCAAAGACTTGGAAACTTGCATCAAGTCTTTCTTACACGAAATGAAGTCAAACGCTTCCACCGTCCCTCCCGCTATAAGTGGTAAAGAAGATGTGATATTTGGTAACATGGAGGAAATATACAGATTTCACAATCACATATTCCTCAAAGAATTGGAAAAGTACGAGACGATGCCAGAAGATGTGGGCCATTGCTTTGTAACGTGGGCTCAGAAATTTGACATGTATGTTTTTTATTGTAAAAATAAACCAGACTCTAATAGCCTTCTGGTTCAACATGCGGGGACATTTTTTGAAGAGCTACAGCACAAACACAAGGTAATTTTTATGTAGATTTATATTTATACATATTTTAATATTCTGAATGTGAAATAATTTTCATTCATGTTCTATTTAAGAAATTTAATATTTATTGTACTGTAAAATTGATCATTTTATAGTTATATTACCAGTACTATATTTTGTATTAGTAGAAATTAAAACATGCCTGAAGAATAAACGTAACTTATTTTAAATTTAGTAATATATTAAATATATACATACATACAGTAAAATTCTGTTAATTCATAACTCACGGGACCGAAATTTGAAAAAAAAATCCTAATTACGAATACCATTTTCTTACACGTCATTATTTATTTTTGACATCAATTTTTGTCAGTTTTTAAAATAAGTTTCATATTTTCAAATGGTCAAGGATTTACACGAATTACAAGATGTTCGTGCCATTTTAGAAAACGAAACATAAAAAAAGTTAAGTATAAAATAGGTTAGGTTAGGTTACAAAGGTTTCAGTTTCTTTATTACATTAAACAAAATACTACATTCCATTAACAAAAAACTGGATATAGAATCATTAGAACTCTAGTACACAATTCATTTATAAATTATGAGATTAAATATACATATATAATTCGCAAAGCGCCGATAATAATTGTTGAAATAACAACATAAGCACGCCGATCTATTGCGATAAGGAACAACACCGTGATTGGGTAGGGGATGGAACTAGTTACAGATGTTTACGAAAGGATGATGAATGATTTAAAACACAATGAATATGCGAATTACGTGAACAAATTATTTACTTTGGGCATAAAAAATGCATACTAATAATAAGGTTTTACGAATTATCGGTAGAAGTTAGTTTGAAATGGGGGCTAAAGTTTTTGAAAAATGTGTATTATGTGAAAATACAAAATATGTATAAATATATATGTATAAATATGTTTTTTTTTGAGTTTTCTAATCTTTTATTACTCATTTTTAATCTCAATATCTAAATTCTAAACTAAAATTCAATTATATTAATCATAGGTTTAATTAAATTATGACCATGATTTTGTGCACATTCAATAAATTTTCAGTAGGTATATGTACAAGATTAGTCAATTTTTGTGAAAAAGTCATATACCTGTGTCTTTGGCCCAAGAACAATTAACTATGTATAAAATTTACATAGTTAATTGTTCTATCTATTGTGTCTATGTACAAAGATCGTTAATTTTTCTAGTTCCTGCTAAAACATATCAAATCTTAATAAATAATAATAAGAATACATTATCAGGTTACTGGTTTAACAATCTGTTGCCATTATCTCATAATGTTTTTAAGATTAAGCATTTAAATTTATTTCCCACTATTTTGGGCTATCTATTTGAACTATGCAAATACAACTTCATAATAATTTTCCAATTCGAGGTTTGTTTTCACAATCTTTTTCAAATATAATTTTTTAACAATGCTTCGGTCATTAGCTGCTTTCATGATATTCTCCTTATCTTTTTAATACTCAAGAAAATTAAAATGTTAATAAACATTTTGTTTAATTTTTTGTTAACTTGAAATTGTTATTTGAATTTCTCCAAAAATACAGAGGTTATCCAAAACTTATGTTAATATGTAATACTAAATTTGTTGAAGAAAATGTTATTAATTATAATTGTGTTAAATTTATAATGTGTATATTGCTAATTTGTAATACGGACTACATATTAATTTTCTTTTTTGTAGGTGGAACATCCGATTGCTGCTTATCTTATTAAACCCGTGCAACGCATTACCAAATATCAGTTACTACTGAAAGATCTGCAGGGATGTTGTGTTGAAGGGCAAGGGGAAATTAAGGTTTGTTTATTATTTTTCCACTAAACATATTAATTTTACACTAATATAATTTAATTTAATATGGGGCTATGATATATTCAAAAGAGGCTGAACTCGGTAAGCTTTGATTTCATACTAATTGATTACAAAACTTTTCAATTCAATATTTTCTATAAATTTCCAAAATAATTTATAACAATATTAATCATTATAATTAAAGTACTTTTTGTAAAAAATGTCATTCCTATCACAAATTTACAATCAAAAAATCAATTAGATTTTTAATTTTCTTCAATACCTACACAATAATTAAATAATTTTTTAACATTAAATTATTTATTAACTTTGTTTTTAAAGCACTTTTATGAGTTAATTATGCACCAACCGGTTTTGGAAAATACATTTTCCTTCATCAGGTTGTTAAAAAACTAACTAAAACTATATGTCAAATTGTTCTAATGTCTTCAAAAATCTAGCATCTAACTTAAATCATTACAATGATGAAAGCTGTGGAAATTGATTTAGTAATACACACTTTACTTATTTCTAATGATTCTAAATTATTCAATTTAAGACCAACCTAGTTTATATTTAAAACAGACAATCCCAAATGTTTATCAAAAGTATAATGATTTTCTAATAAGTAGTTTAAAAACAAAATTAATAAATAATTTAATTTCTCCCTCAATATTTGAAATTTTTTCATTCTTATTATTTTAATAATTTAATATGAATAACCACAACGTAAAGTTCGCATTAAATATTTAAAAAAATAAAAAATTATCATTTATAATAATATCATTTTTCTTGGCAACACTCGATATAATATGAACCACATTATCATAACAGGAAAACCAAATTGTTTCCTCTAACATATATACATTATGTATTTATGTTAAACTGTGTGAGGATAGTTGTTTTGTTACTCAGTTATTTTAAAAGCTACTTTTCCATACCATGGTCCTTACACAGTAATTTTAATTTATTTCTTCTTAACGTATATATATCTTTATTGAGTGAAGTGAAATATGATTCTAATTATTTTATTGATTTTTTATGACTGCTTTTTTCCTTATAATACATATATAATTTTTCCTTGCAGGATGGATTAGAAGTAATGGTAGCCGTCCCCAAGAAAGCTAATGATGCAATGCATCTCTCATTGGTCGAAGGGTTACCGGGAGATGCTCAAGGAGGTGCCCTCGGTGAAGTTCTTCTGCAAGATGCCTTTCTCACATGGGAGTCGAGAGGGCTCGTCCGTAAAGGAAGAGAGCGTAGGGCCTTTCTGTTTGAAATGTACCTCCTTCTCGCCAAGGAAGTGAAGGATTCTCATGGAAAAGCTAAATACATTTACAAGAACAGACTCATGGTGAGTATTAAAATTATTCCATTCGTATTTCCAAGTAATAAATATATAAATACAAATTAAATGGTATTAATTAGAAAGATATACATATAAAATCAATTTTATCGAAAAATATTGTTGTTGTATATTGGGATTCGAACCTGGATTTCTTCATATCCGGGAAAAGTGCATTAACTATAATTTAATGTAGACAATATACAACATCCATCATTTGTCCAAACTTATGTCTGTCTTTGGCAGCTATTCGTCTATAACTATTATATATTTTTTATTTCTTCAGACTTCGGAGCTCGGAGTTACGGAGCACATTGAAGGTGATGAGTGCAAGTTTGCGGTATGGACTGGCAGAGCTCCCGTACTCAGTGACTATCGTCTTGTACTCCGAGCTCCCTGCTTAGATGTCAAGCAGCAGTGGGTTAAGAGGCTGCGTGAAGTCTTTCAGGAAACGTACTTCAACTCAGCGCTTCCGCTGCACATGCCCAAGAGCCCGGCAAAGGTCAAACCGTTACAGAACCAGAGGTCGAGCAGGTAAGCATTGTTCAGCCTTATTAGCAAATATCCTATAAGCCCTTCGCTTTACAAATATTTGTTGTAAATTACATTATTAAAACGACCCACAACTAATGACAAAAATTATTGTAAAAGGTATGAAAATCTTTTTTTTTATTAGCAAAGTTATCAAAAATATCAGGTATTCAGATGTTTAGTTTAGTTTTGAATGAAATTTAAATGTTGTTTCAATAAAACAAGTATTGACTATATTTTGTTTTATCTGCAGAAGAGAATTATTATGGAAATTACAGACATATGACATATGCAAATTTAAAAAAATATATACATAGCTTCAAGTATTACATTACATTATGGTGTATGCTTTTGATTAATTCTTTCACATAATTCAACATTGTCTGTTGGACCTTCGATTATATTTTTCTTACGTTCCCCATTAATATTGGGAGAACATTAATCACCTTATGTTATTAATTAATTATTAATCACCTTGTGTATTTCTCCATTTATATTTTTGCATACTGATAACCATTTATGCTTACTCCAGTAAATATCCCCTTTAAATATATTGTATTCTAAAGCGATATTAAATTCAATGATTTATAACATTAATGCAAGGTAAATATATGAGCTTCGTTGTTCATGATGATTTTTTTTACAAAAGTCGGGGTCATCAATATTGAACTGCAAAACATGTTCGCTCCAATTTCGTTAGCGTATATGGTCATTTTCTTTTATGGCTTGTGTCAATTGAATTTTATACAGGTAGTAATGCAAATCTTTCTTGAGTATATTGAACAAAGTTTCTTGAGACATTCCTAATTCTTGTGCATGGCATCGAGAAGAAGTGCCAACACTTTTACGAACATTCCCTCTCACTGCATAATTTTCTGATGTACATTTGCTACATTGTCATTCCGTCTTCAGTTTATCTGCCAGTGTGTGTAGTTTTAAAATCATTCTCTACATGTTGAATGGTTGACTTGTTTGGCACAGGTGAATATCAAAAAAATCACATAACTTTCTTTGTGTATTCACAATTGAACAATTATTTAGATAAAATGTTTTAATACTATAACACTATGTTAAGGTAATACAATGCTCCATAATAAATTTTAATCAACTACTCTCTACGACTACCAAATTCGAATTGATAAATGTTTGCCAAACCAAAATGGTGGCCAAACAATATCAGCCTGAAACATAATATTCATTCTGTATTACTGGTGTCTTCTCCTAAGAAATATTGTCTTATGGCTAGTTACCTAGCATTTGTTTAGAATTTAGCCATTGTCTTTTATGCTCATTAGAATAGAGGACCGTTTTCCATTATCCAATATAATACGATTCAGAAATTTCCTTTTCCACATTTGTTTATGTTTAAAAGCTGCCGTGTGGACTATATATAATTTTTGTGTTATTTCTTGAAATATTAATCTTGGATTTGAATGAATGAATTTTTTAAAAATTTTCAACATTTCTTTCTGTTGGTCGTTCAGAACGTTCATCATCTGAAAAGTTAAAATTATCACTCTTGATACTTGCTTGCATTCATTACACTAGCACCAAACGCTTCCAAATGTTTTTTGCTGCAATTGTTTTAGAAACTTAATAGAGTTTTGTGCTTTTCGTTTCATTTGAAACTTATAAGATGCAATGGCAAATATACTTTACACTTTCCATTTTTCTTCCTTTTAAAGGAGGAATGTGTGTACACTAAGGCACCAAAATAAGAACTAATTTGTGTGAAAAGGGACACCGATATGTTACTTATAAAAATGTCATGACTTATCGACTTACCTTATACGTTATTCAAACTTTTTTTTAAAATGGTAAAATGGTATGAAGTATTTAGATACATTTTCTCATAATCTTCCGACATAAAAATGTTCACTAGCTAGTTATTTGATATGTACATAAATTTCACCACTGACGACGGCATTATAAAACTATTACGATATAATATGCTCTCAAAATTTGATTATGCATAATTTATAGCAGTTAAACAAATTTATAAATTTCAACTAAGTACATATATGCTTTGAATCAATGTTTTTTATTTATTCTAAGTATTATTTTTTCTTACAGGGATCTTGAAGAGTGCACATCCCTCGATGAAAGTGTCGAGAATTTGGATAGAAATTCACTTGCCTCATTTGGAAGCGGAAATACTACAGATTCTGATAAGGTAAGACTTTATTACGTATTACTTGTATTTCATTAAAATGAAATAAATGTTCTGTACAAGATATATGTTAGACTAGAAAAATTTAACTTTGCTAAGATTTATATGCAGTAGGTATTAATTTCAATATTATTTTGAAAACTTAGCTTTTTGCAAATTGAAGGATGATAATTTTTTATTCATTTATGTCGGTATTGAAACACACTGGCCTCAATTATATGTGACACAGTTTGTAATGCATCTTTGCAAATCTCGGTCTTGGGGTCTCTCTCACAGCAGTCTCTTGACTCTCCACCCAGATGCAATGCATCCATCCATCATTGTGGTACACTTTCAGGTATTCTTCGTTCTAAGTTTCGCCAAGATAATTTACTTTTCTAGACTCATATTAACTCATTTTTAATATAAAAAAATTAATTATATATATATATATATATATATATATATATATAGATGTGTATACGGAATTCGCGTCACATCAATATTCCTACTATTTTCAAACTAAGCTAAACACTTATGCTATGAAAATAGGACTAACTTGGGAACGAGGCTTGAATCCCCGACCAGGGATATAATATCTTCAATACTATAGCTTGTTCCAGAATTATGGAATTCATGTAGAAAAATTTTATATTGGTAGATTATAAGGTAGATAGGTTTCAAGAGAATTGATATAAATTGAAAATGCATATACTAAGGCAAGAAATTGATACCAAATTAGAAGTTAACTAACTAACTTACCATTACGCCTTTTTCGCGGGGGTAAGCAGACATGATAGAGAGCACCACACTTTACTGTCCTGACACACAATTTTCTCATACAAGCTCGCTTTATTGAGGCTTCTAACAGGACCATCTTCCAGAATCTGGTTTACCTGATTATGCCAAGTCTTCTGCGGATGTCCTCTATTTCTGGTGCCATTAATTTTTTAATATATTTTTTAGCCATTCTCAGATCATTCATCTGTTTCATATGACCAAACCATTTAAGCGATCCTTTCTTAATCCTACTTATTATATAAAGATTAGCTTTACATTTTTTCCTTATTTCTTTTGTAGGAGTTGAGGTGCGTGTGTTGAAGGTATTAAAAATATGATTGACTCGAGATTGTGTTAGATGGTTATGATGCTGTGAGACAGTAGCTTGTTGGTTGTATGTCGCAGTGTCGGAGTTAGTAACTTTATAACTAGAATAAGATGTTGAATTGAAAGAGAGTACTTACAAAGTTTCGTTTATTGAGTGTGATAAATCAATACAATTTAAATGTGCGGTTGAACTCTGGGGTGGTTTGCTGGAGAAGCTGTGGAGTGGCGATGCTGATGATAGGACAGTCTGCGGAGAAGTGATCGATAGTTGCTTGGTAGTAACCATCTCGGGTGCATAATGGTTATTTTCTGGTGCTTATTGGTCACTTTGGTCCGAGCTTTATTTGGTTGATGGGTGAAGTCTTTGGATGTGTGTAGGGTCATCACACTTCATTATTTACTCTGTCATAAATGTATCTGCCACATATACGCCTAAGATACGTTCTAGAATATTGAAATCCACGTAAATTAAGGTACAGACTCATATAAATGTAGAATAAATGTGTCAAAAAACACATGTAAGGAATATACTAACCCAATAAAAATGTACAATATTGTAATAAACAGTATACAATATATATCACTAAATTTTTTTTTCTCTATTCATTGTCACAAATATTTAGTGTAAGAATAAAATAAATGGATAGAAAGCAACACAGGTCTCTATTGTCTATAATTAAAATTTATTTGGAGTTGTACTTTTGGCTTTAAGCTTTTTTTTTTTTAATTCTGTATTTCAATTTTGCTTTCATATTGCTTTCCTACAGATATTTTTTTAATTCTTTAAAAATGTTCATATTAATTTTATTTTATGCGTTGTTCGTCAAAGCGATATGCTGAATACAATTTTGAATTGTGAATTTTTTTCAAATTTCCAAATTTTGATAATGCAAGTTTATTAAAAATATATTGAAATGTCTGTTTGATAATAACAATTATTGCATGTATTCACTGCAACGCAGTTTACAAACATTCTTCGCTTGGCGTGTGAGTTATGACTACATAAATACATTTCTTGATAATGTATTGTTGGCCAGGTCTAGGTCAACCCTGTGAATTTCTAAATTTTTAGATGACTCGAACTTATCTGTTCTTAATGCAGATTCTACTGAAATGTTTTCCAAGTCAATTTTATGAATACATTATTATTCTCCACAAATACATACTGTTAATTTAAATAAAAATAAATTTTGAAAATGTTCACGGTTTGTTTAATGTATATTATAAAAAGTTGAAATTTTCCATTTCGACTTTTCGTATTAGATGGGCTGTGAATATGATTTATGGTTATAAGCGATTACAATAGCAGGAATAACTGAGAAGAGGGATGTAAAACCAGAAACCATAGAGAAGGCGAAAAAAAGATTAAATTTCAAAAATAGGGTTTAGAAACACTGGTTTAGATTGAAAAATACTGGCTCGGCTGCCGTCGGGTATTCTTAACTACGACTTAGGAGGACTGTTATTATTGATAGTTTAACCTAAGACATCGTCTCTACCAGAATATCTGTGTTGCTGTTCATAGTTCACATTGTGATATTGGCCTTGTTTCAAGACACGGGACCTTCAAAATGTTTAGTGAGACGGGCCCCTGTATCGTAAGTCCACCCTTGACTATAGGAAGAGATTTGTGTTTAATATAAAATTATTGTCCAATATTTTTAATTACTAATTTACATGAATACCACTGTTTCAATAAACGTATTATTTCCTGACTAAAATCGAACTACATGTGTCGTCAAAATAATATCTTAAGTTGACTAAATGAATCTTCGTTAGCCCGATGACACAGATTTAAGAAATCACATATGTTCATACGTGTGTGTAGTAGGTATAGATTTAGGTTATGATGTTACCAATGATATTATACAATCATATATAATATATGTACTACAATATATGTTGTACATAGGATTATGAACTTCCACTTAACTAACGTCTTTAACATATTTATTTGTAATTTTAGAGTACTATTAATAATGTTTTTAAAGTTTTAACGTAAAATAATACCTTCTTACCCACATAAAAATCAATATAAAAAATGTATGGACCTTTTTAAGAACACTTTTTATGACTGAACATGATTCTTTTATTGTTTGAAAATCCTTCATGAAATGTACTAAAGGAAATATTTATTTTTATTAAAGGTTAATAATGTAGGAAATAATATAGTAATAGTAAAAATACACTAGCTTAAAAATAGAAGAGAGTAATGTGAATACCTACAATCGACGTATTGTAGCTACTGGAGTGGATGGTCGTGGTAGTTTTTAGAACCAAGCCGTTAAAGTTTCTACTGGTACACAGATAGCGCTGATTGTAATAAATTGTAGATTATTTAATTTATATTTCTTTCCCAGAATGTTTAGTAAAGCACAGCTTTTTTGCTTGTGTGCACTGCACGCCCCTGGTTATTTGTATTAAGATTATTTATACTGTTAAAATCGCCTGAATTAATTAAATAAACCATCGGCATATTACTTCAGTGGTTTCATTTCGTCACCATTCAGTTCTCTCGTTCCATTGTTTTTTTAAGGTCTTTTTACAATTATTCCCAGTGGGGGCGCGCGATTCAAAGAGTTTTCCATTTGTGAAAAATCACATGATATAGGTAGCAAAAAATAAGAGGGATGTGTTTTTTTTTTTAAAAAAATGTTTCCGTTATTTCTTGTAAAGCGAGAAGTCAGCGATAGAATTGTTACCGGGAATTTCCACATTTATATTGCTTCAGCCGCCACCTGAAATTGTTCTCACAAGGAAATACGAATTTACAAACATAATATAAAGCATATCGATGTTTGTTATACATCTATATTTTGAACCCTCCTTTTGTCGGTTCTTATGTCCGGTTCCTGATTTATTTAAACGCCATTAACCTTTCCATGAACCACACTCATCCGGGTAGCCTAACCGCTGCTTAAGTGTAAAAGATCCCCTAATTTTCTAAAAAATCTTCAATTAACTTACTTTTTTTTGTATCATCTTTGGCACGTATTCACTAGCAATCTTCTTAAATCTTTTGCACTGCGAATTTTATAAGTGATGTAAATAAAATTCGCACTGATGTGTATATTCTACTGGCTCTCCCTCGCACCTCTTGCGACCTTGGACAGGATGAATTTCTGCCGGACTGTGACCGAGTTCTGTGACTGCAACACATAAATGTGACTTCTATTTTTGGGGGTGTATGTGATTTATATAGCTTCTTTCTGGCTGCCTTCTTAACTACAGGTATGGCCCTGGTACGATGATATCGGAGCCAACCTATGATGGTATTATAACAATAATGTAATAAAATAAAATAAATATGTATTTATGACGAATCGAAATGAGAATAAACAACTCTCAAAACGATTTGGGATAAGGTGTAAATGAATAAAACTGAAGCGTATTCTTCAGTTTTATATGAATTAATATTACGTGTGTTAGTCTAGGACATAAGAATTTGTTGTCCATACACTAAAAAATAAACTACCTGGGTCCTTACAAAATAGTACGCTTTCTCCCAATTTGAAAGAAATGATAAAAAATTGTCTTACTTGTAAGCTTGAAATGAATTACTTGTTATGTTTTGATTGTATTAAATGTAAACAAATTTATACCTGCAGACAAACATCTAATTAAAAGTAGAAAAAAAAGTCCCAACATATAACTTCAGAAATTCGATTAAATTACCGTAACGTGTGTACAGTACAGTCCTCAGTATAGCTTGACAAAATAGAAATATCATCAAAGGTAATAAAACTTTTAGATACCTTAGAATGTTTTAAGGAATTTCTTTAACATTATGATTGATGTAAAGCCATAAAAACTATTATTGTACTTGTTCAAAAGAAAATTAATTTATAGAATTTGTAAGTTATTTGTTTATCAACTTTTATTTTAATTGTATTATTCATTTTATCTTAATTGTTTAATATCCTATACTGCTTCGGTGTTTCACCCGTGGGAGAATTAGAAAATAAAGTGATGCTAATTACATTGAAAAGAATTGTCAATTTCCTATCACAACGATCGTTTTTTAAAGTTAAAACATCAAAATACTTTTCCTAACGCGTCAAGACGTTGATTATTAATGTATTTGTGGTGTTTTAATTTATGGTTTAATGAATATGAAAGAATATCGAGATAATATAACGATATCTATAACGATCGAATTACGCACGGCGATAGAGCGTGTAGCCACAGCTGCACCTGGGATATTGCAAGATTTTTCAACTATATGTGATCAATCAATCAATCACTACTCTAAAATGACAAGTATCGACATTCTTGGCTAGAACCATATTTTGGTTCAACAAATTATTTATGATAATCAAATAAAGGTCGAACATGTTAAAGAATGTCGCATTAAATTTTAACTATTTTTATAATCACATTTATTTTTGCTTTTATCATAAATTCTTGTAACTACTTTTTTTTACATATTGTTTATGTTTATAGGGTTAACTTTGTGGTTGGACATGACTTAAAGTTATATTTATATTTAACTTTCTTTATATGTATGAAAAATTATGGCATGTAATTTTAATATTAGAAGAACAGTTAAGTTGCCTTAACAATAATAACTTTTCAGAATTTTCCAACCATCTTTTAGATTTCGTAACAGAATTTCGTAAAAGGAAAAGGCATTGAAATTTTACACATAAATAATAGAAGCCTTAGAATAGATAATTTAGAAATTCTAGATTTTATTGAAAAATATTGTTATACACACACATATTATATATATATATATATATATATATATATATATATATATATATATATATATATAATATGTGTGTGTGTGTGTATATCTTTCTAATTAATACATTAATTTAGTATTAAAAATATCACAAACCGTCTGTTCTGAATAATTACAACTTCACAATAAGAATGTATTCTCCTTAATAATTAACAACCAATTAAACCTTACAAACAACCCGATATTTAATATATTCCCTATTTCAATGCCCTACCTCCCCGCTCTTACCAAGACTCCGCCTACACCCCGTAATGGATGTCGTTTAAATTTTATGGAATAGTTCAGTTGTACGCCAGTCCTGAAGAAGATACGTCAGTATCGAAACTGATTGACTTAAAAACAACACAGTGGTTTAAACAAAGTTAAATATAAATAATATTTTTACAAATTGTATATGTAAGTATCAATAGATTTATAACAAATATTAGAATCAGTTTTTAATCGATCAAATTTAAAATTCATACAATATATTGTGACGAAGACAATTATGTTCAACGCACTCGTTGAACACCAACACGCGCCCGTCCATCGTACTTGTCACAATAAAAATATTTAAAGAAAAAATGTTATTTACAAACGAAAGCGATTCTGACTCGCGTAACTTTATTCGATTCGTGATGTTCGCAGTTGTTATTTCCGAAAATAAAAAATTAAATGTATTTTTAAGAAATGAAGCGGAATATAAAAATGTCAGCGCGCAGCGGTTAATTGAAATGTTTTCCTATCGGGTACGATCCTTGAAGAGAGAAGTAAGTTGCAAGGAAATCACATTTACTTAGAAATTAATTTGTTTTCTCAAAGTCTGTCAATATCTACAAGTTATTTTAATATCTCTGACAACTGGGACTAAACTGGATCATAGGAATTGATTGAATTATATACCCCGAGCCATCAAAATAATATAGTTATATCAGTGATTTTAACTAGTTAACTAGTCTTATTGACTTTATTGGTACAAAATATTGGTTTTTTTTTCATCGTGTGTGTATTATTCAATTTAGCTTGAAGTTCAAGACAGGAATACTTGAAAATTATTGTCATCCAATGAAAAATTACGGATAAATAAACGGTTCTCAATGTTAGCGGTACATATTATTTCACGATAAATCCTATTTATGTTTCTTTCTCTTTTTGAATATTAAGTTTATGTTAACAAGCGGTCGCGCGGCGTCGAATCGACCGCCCTTGTCAAATATTCCTTAATAAAATCATAATTTCACATCTTAGGTACTTTCCATCTCTGGTAGCCTGTTATAAGTTCACTACGTACATAAATGAACTTCTTCCATCCATTTGTGTGCCGTACAGGCAGTTTTTGTTTCAGTTGCATCCAGGCGTCAAATCGGTTACGGGCGCTTGGCGTTCAAGGAGTCGAAAAAAATTACGCTCGATTTTTTTCGCTGTTTGTGTAAAAAATGCTTGCATTGTTGTGCGTATTTTTTTTTTATAAACAATGACTTACAGACATATTAGGGATGATGAGACGATGCGAATACTTCTTGATTGAATGAAGATTGATCAAGTGAACCAACGGTCAGTAACAAAAGTTCAGAAGCTTCAGATCACCTATCAGATGCGGAAGAAACGGAAGAAATTCAATTTGTAAATGAAGCAAGCAGGTCAGACGATGATGATGTAGCCCTAGTAGTTAGAGCTGCTTTTTTTACAGGACGTGATAATGTGGCGAAAATCTGATAATGACAGGTTGAGACGTCAACCACAAACTATTCTTACAGAAGAGGCTGGCGTTCGTAGAAACGTAACTAATTTTGTACAAGCCTGGCATTTATTCATAAGTGAAATTTAGGGACTCTGAAAAAGATAAAAACTATTATATAACTTATTATTTGACTTAATCAAATGTTGATTTTATAATTTGGAGTTAATGATTAGTAATTGTTGAAAAAATGAAACCAAAATGTTTCTTAATTCAAAGACAATGTCTGGCATTGTGAAAAATAAATGATAATTATATTAATTTGTGTTTTATAATACCTATAAACGATAAAGGTAGAAACGACTATGCGCGACCGCTGCCGTTTCAAAAGATCGTACACCCGCTTGAAGGTTAGTAGCTTAATTTAATGTATATTTATTTAGGTGTAGTTTTAATTGTAATAAAAAAATTTCACAATATTTTATTTTTACTGTACTAAATTATTTATGTATCGGTATATTATTCAGAGCAATGATTTAATTGATAAATAATAGAGATAAGTTTAATCTTAAGAAAGAAAGCTAAGAAGTCTATTAATTATCGTGAATGTAATCGGAACAAAGAATATATATGTGTATACGTATAGAATATATATAATACATGCATATACAGGGTGTAACAGACCTAAACGATAATATATTGTGGGCGGATACACGACTAAATTACGAGTCGAAAATGTCCAAGGAATATGTGCCCAATCTCAACCATGTCAGAGATATAAGCATTTACAAAAACATCGTAATTGTGGGATTATTTCGATTAATTCAAATATTTTATTTAATCATAATTATATATTGATTACAAAAAAATAAAGGTCATCGATTTTAAAGCGGCCAGACTATTTTTTGCCACATGATTTAGGGTCCGAAGCAAAGATGGATAAATTTCGCAAATATTTTTTTCGGTTTTGTAAGAAGACGGTGCAGAATTTACACATATTCCTGGAACATTTTTGACTCGTAATTTAGTCAGGTAAAATAATAAAATATGAAATAAAATATTGTGGACTAAGTTTTTTACACCTTGTATATATATGAAATTATTAATGAATGTTAAAAATGAAATTTCTTGGTTATCTCGCATCTGTTGGTCCTGAGAAGAACCATTGTTCCAATGTTTCGGGTAAATCTCATTACCCATCTTCAGGGAATACCTTATCGGTTAAGTGTCGCTCTAAAATTTTGCGTATAATGTTAGAAACTTCCTTACCAACATTATATATACATATATTTTTTATTTAAAATTATTTTACACTTATTTTATTATTCCTATGTTGAATAACATATACATAACTTAATTAATTATAAAAAAATTTACATAAAAATTACCCAACTCAATAGAGAAATCAATTCTCGCGTTTGAATTGGGGAGTATTTAAGTTTTAAAATAATGTAAAGGTAGGTATAAAAGTAAGATACGACTATAGAATTCAATTATTAAATATATATATTTAAGGTTTTCACGGGTAAAAGATAACGGATTATTTTTTGGGGGAACCCGCGTCAAATTGTCCTGAGAAGGACTTTTATACTTTAATATTTTCGAGTAAATATCATTACTCATTCTCAAGGGCTTTTTATCCCGAATCCTGCTCTAAACTGACCAGTAAACTCGACCGTTTGATGCAAAAACCAAAATGAAAGTTAGTCAAAATCTTAGTAGGTACCTACTAAATATTTTTATTATTAGTTGACATAATAATAATATTAAATAGGAAATATTAATAAATATTTACTATTAAGGAGAACGCATTCTTATTGTGAAGTAATTATTCAGAATATAGGTCTGTGATATACATATAAAATCAATATAACTATATATATATATATATATATAGTATATTATACATATATTATATATTAATACATTTAATTTAATAATAATATCATTCGTGGAAAACTTGGCACGACCAAGTACACCAGATGCTGGAAGATGTTCCTGTTAGAGGCCTCAATAATCGAAGAGCGTTATGAGAAGATTAATAGATATGTATTGTTACACATGACAATAAAAGTAGTCTAGTGTTGTATCGGATGAATTGCGAGTTGCACCTACCGGGACACTGCGTCTTATTTAAATACGTTACTTCAGAGTAGATGAGTCACAATTCAGGCTGAATAAACTTTTGCGCGGGACAGTAATGTGGGAAAGTAAAGAGTGTTTATATATGATTTCGGGCATATGCGCGCCGCGGCTGTCCAATTTTCGACCACTTTTTGAAGCAGCTGGGGTCCTATATCATCACGAATGTTGGCTTTCAAATCGTCTATCACCTTTGGTTTATCGGCGCAGACTAGCCACTTCACATATCCCCACAAAAAATAACTCAAAGGTGTCAAATCGCACGATCTTGGTCTACTACGCGAAATTATGCGCTCATCGAATGTTTTCTTTAATAAATTGATCGTGGCGCGCGCTGTGTAGCATGTTGCGTCGTCTTGTTGAAACCACAGCTCTTCCACATTAATGCGATTCAATTGGGGAACGAAAAAGTCAGTAATCATGGATCTATAGCGCTCTCTGTAACTGTAACGTTCTGGCCTGTGTCATTTTTGAAGAAACAACAGATTCTTCGGTGCGCACTGTACGACGTCTCTGCGGATGCACATTATCAATTAGAGTATGCATGATTCGAAAACGATACGTGGTTATTTGAATTACTTGCTCGGATGGACGATTATGTCGACCGTAAAATGGACGTAGCGCACGGTAAGTTTCGCGAACTGAACCAAGATTTTCGAAATAAATTTGCACAATTTGCAGGCGTTGTTCTAGCGTAAGTCTATTCATGATGAATGGCGAACCAAACTGTTCACAATTCTGCTATCAGCTGTGAAATTGTCTGTCGCTGGAAAAAGTGTTGCCAATTCGAAAAACAAACCTCTAAAATAATAATAATAATAATAATGGATAATTTGTATAGCGCCATTTTCGTAAAAACTTTCGCCTCAAGGGCGCTTTACACATAAACTGTTTATAGTTCTACAATTATCTTTATTTTTAAAATTAAAAATTCTTATTTTCACTTATGGAAATGACTTTTGAAAAGGCACGTTTTTAGTTTCTTCTTAAATAAAGTCTCTTATGCACTGTTTCTTGTGACGGAGGGCAAAGAGTTCCGCGCTTTTGGACCTGCCACTGCAAATGCCCGTTCACTAAATTTAGACTTCTGGCAACGGTTGGTCGGTTCTACAACCCTTAACTGCAGCTGAAGTAGAGGCTGGCCTGAGAGTTTGACGTCTACCATTCATATTGTCTGGGATACAAAGTTCTTGAAGATACAGAGGCGCCATGTTGTGTGTTGTCTTGTACATCAACCAGTACAATTTAAATTCAACTCTTTCAGGGAATCGGAGCCAATGTAGCTGATGTAAAAGGGATGTTATATGAGAGAATTTGGAAACTCCATATATTATCCGCGTAGCCGCATTTAGAATAGATTGCAATCTGTCCAGCTGAAACATTGGCAGGCAAAATAAACACGCTTTAGTTTTAAAGCGCCCTTGAGGTGAAAGTTTTTAGGAAAATGGCGCTATACAAATTATCCAATATTATTATTATTATTATTATTATTAGAAGTGAGGGACGGAAAACTAGGAGATGCGGGGGGAGAACAGAAGCGGAAAGGGGATTAAATGAATCGAACGGAGAGCTACAGTGCAATGCGGCACGTAATAATAACTACAAAACATTATGTTTTCAGAATTTAATGACAGACATACCGATTATGTACTTGAGTGTATTAAAAACACGACGTCCTTGTAATTATCTTGGATAAATACAGTAATTTTACGACCATGCCCACTTAACAATTTTTATACCAAAACCCCGTATATTTAGATTATGGTATCAGTGTTTTCACGACCGACTGGCCCCTCTGGCGAGGGGATGGGGATGCGCGGTGCCGCCCGCGCTGTTTCGGTGATTTCCCTCCCATTTTCGCGATGGCCACCCTTTCATGGTTACTTTTAATCACGCTTCAGAGGAGTTAAGAACATAAGAACGCCATTCGCTTCGGGCCGTTTTTCAATCTCGATCTGAAGATGACTGGCCGCTTGTTGACTTCTCGTAGATTTCTGTAATTTCTTTAGCCTACACGCTGGAACCGCTATTATTCATGTTATATGTTGTTGTTCTCAGTTGAGTCAGTTGAAGAATTAAAGATATGATATAACGTTAATGAATAAAAAAACACAAATCTAATATGTGATCCAATAAAATTGTCTAGTATTTTTATTGATCGACATTTAAAAAAAAAAAATCCGAAATAATATTGTGCTTCGTCATCTTTTATCTATGACTTTCTGGATGTATTGGATTCGGACATAGTGTCATTTGCCAGTAAGGAAAAATTCCACATGTTTTTAATATCTACGTTAAGATTACTTAGATGTTTTATTTTTTATATATTCAATAACAGTACGTAAATATATTTAATACAAATTAAATGTATTAAAAGTATCACAGACCTGTGTTCTGAAAAATTGCAACTTCACAATAAATATGTGTTATCTTTAAAAACGTAAATATATATTAATTTTGAAATGATGTGTTCATTGTCTTTATTACGATTAAGAAAACACATGCATTGGCGAAATCGTATTACGGCTGGCAAGTATATTGAGCATCTATAATCCTGTCATCTCATCTATGTCTCTGGGTCGTATCGCGTCGCACTCTATGGTCACAGTTATTTTCCTTATCTATGATAGCGCTGTCAAATGCGATCATAGTTAAATGTGACGTATGAACGTTTTGTTCGTATTTTTCAAAAATGTCTTATAGTGGATATATATTTTTCACAGTTAATACGTAAGAACCTCGTTTGTACGATTCCAGGGAGAGTAATACAGAATACATTAACAGGAAAGTAATCTTTTTAAGGAGAACACATTCTTATTGTGAAGTTGTAATTATTCAGAACAGATGGTCTGTGATGTTTTAAATACTAATTTAATGTATTAATTATAAATATATACATCTAAAATCAATTTTGTCGAAAAATATTGTTTTTGCGCTACCGGGATTCGAACCTGGATCTCTATTTCCAATCCAATGTACTTCCCGGTAGCGCAAAAATAATATTTTTCGACAAAATTTATTTTACATGTATATATTTATAATTAATACATTAAATTAGTATTTAGAAAAGTAATCGGCGATAGCAAGGGATTTCCGCATTGAAATATAAATTCTACTGAGATCCTAACCGCGCAGTGGCCATAATAGTCGCCCACATTGCATAGTAGCAAGCAATCAGCAATAGGCGATTGGTTTTCTGCTAGTTTTATAATAATTCTATTTTAAATGTAGTATTTAATAACCATTGTTCAACCTTTGATTTGTTTCATCACGCAAGTGACCGAGAAAAAGTTAATTGTACAACAATAAAATCCTATTTTATCTTAAATATAAAATATAATATAAAAGATGTTTTCCAAAACCATCATGTTTTATTTATTAGTATAGAGAATTAGTTAATGCCAATCATTATATTGAATTGAAATTTCGGCTCAGTAGGATACTTTCCTTTTACTGTGTTTTCATTTTAATAAGGCATATATAAAATTACCACCTTATTCATCAAAGTGTGACATTTTTTGATATATAATCCGTCAGATTTAACGTTTTTAAATGATTCCACGAGTATTAGATTTCAAGTATCGTTGGCCTACGGCACTACAGCTAGTTGAGCGGCAAAATGAAGCATTAAAAAAAAAAATATTTAGACCACAAAGTACGTACTGGCCTGTGTAACCTTGTTATTATATATTGTATTAGTAATACTTTATTTGAGTTATAAACAAATAATGAAAAATGTGGATTGTTTAAAAATATATATATTGCAATAAAATTAGTGAATTAGATTTTTTGATTTTTATCGTAGTGCTGCTTTAAAATCGTTTATATTTTATTTGTACGAATAGGTATATGTTATTATGTACTTACTTCTTATAAGGGCAACGATATCACAATGTACCCGAATTTGAAAATAACCCAAAATCGTAATATTACCGTATATTTTAGCAGAAATATTTCGGGAGATTCTGAGACAGAAATGGGTCGTTATCGTAATAAAAAGGAAAGATAAACAAGATTTTTCAAAAAAGTCGATACTTTACATTTTGAGAACATCAATACTTATTTTTAACGAGAATACATTATTATTGTCGTGAAGATGCACTTTTCTTCAGAACATATTTTTTTTTAAAATGGAATAGTCAGTCAACTTACTCGATTGGCGTAATGTAACTGGTGACGCATTTTCCGATAGGAAAAGATCCAGGTTCGAATCAATATATTTTTGATATATTGATTTTTCTGCATATCTTTCTAGTTAATTTATTTTGTATTTATTAACAATGTTTTGTTACAGTTTGGTTTATTATCAAACATAGCGACGCGACTTCATTTTTCAATGTATGCTAGTCAGTCGTGCGTCATTTATGCGTCAAGTGCGTTGACGATTGACGTGGCTATTCCATTTCCGAAGTTTTGTTATTATTTTAATATATTTTAATTTAGTACAACATCAAAAATCAGCATAATTAAATCATATTGACATTTAGTGTAACTACTCCGTTAAACTGAAATACATACTTTATACTTAAAATATGTAATGAATTATAATAATAATAAAATAAATATACAATATTTTTGATAATTACAAACGATGATTATTGAAATACTTGACCGACTTTTTTGAAATAATTCATATCTCTCTCTGTAGTTTTTCAGTACGGTGTCACTACGTAGAAGAGGTCGTGTTCTCAGCCACATGGTGTTGAGTACTGTAGTAAATCCTAGAATTTGATAAAATACTGAGAAGTTCTGCATACTAAAATATACTTATTAGGAGTGTTCGGACAGCAAGGGATAAACTGTATCGTTGCGGTTATCGGTTGGCCGCTCGCCATTTCGTGGTGCGCGCGAACGTTATCATGCTCGGCAACATCGTCGCTTGCCACTTGCGGAGGGTTCAGGGGCTGATCTATTCGGTGTGAAAGTGGAGGCCTGGTGGAAAGGGAACGGAATGTGAGGCATCCCCCTTATAGGGGATGGAATTCCGCGCCGTCGTCACATTCGACGGGTGATTATTAGGAGAGCGCTCATTGTATATTTGTTTTTAAATTTATAAAATCTTTATAAAAAATATTTAATATTAAACTTTATACAAAGTTAGCGTCGCTCCGTAACCCCCTCTATTATTATTACAGTTAATAAATAATAACATTGAAGGAGACGGTCCTACTCACATCATTTAGATAAGTCGAATATGAGATATCTCAATAATTATTATGGACTATACACTCCGCCAGCACAGGGTTATCCAAAAAGTGTATTAAAATAATTTTTTAATTGTTTTTTCATATTTATTATTTGAAGGTACAAAAAAAATTTAATTTCAGGTGTCAAGTAAGTTGAAAACAACTTGCTGTCTTAAGCTGTAAACATAAAACAATACGCCACAAACTGTTTAATGTAAAAAAAAAAGATTAACTTTCTATAAACTACTTTCAGGACGGAAGAATAATTGTACCTACGTCTGTCTGATAAGTAAATTTGGTCTGCTATCTAACGGATATGTGCATTATATTGTTTTTTAAATCTTGTACGTTCCAGATAGTGGTATTTCCGTATTAATTATACCCGAACATTTTGTTAAATAATTCATCTTGATTTGTTAAACGACGCTAAACAATAAAATGCATATGTCGATACGGAATATAAATTTTATAATTATTACTAACGTATTCAATAAATGATTTACTTAATGACCTCTTTGTTGAAAGACCGTTCACGCTTGCGACAGTTATCATACGCCGTGCGGCTTACTAGGGTGTATTTTTTCACGACGAATAACATAGACTAATATACCCTCTATATGAGAACCATCAAATCGTCGTAAGCAGGAAAGAGTCGAATAATTAGAAACACCCGCGTATATCATTTATTTGATTTGTATTTTTGCGCTAATATGGTAAAAATAAAACAAATTCAGTATTTCATTAGTTCCAAGTAAGTATAAAAAATGTATATAAAATAGGAACAGAGTAATACTGAAAGTGATAATAAAGTTTTTCAGTCCTACTGAAAAGTTGAAAAAAATTTGAGTTACGCGGTGTTTGCTACTTTCTCGATACATGATGTGTTGCGTCGTCTGTTTCTAGCGACGAGTGTCTCCCATAAGTTGTATGGTGTTATTAGTATGTATTTACATTAAAACCAAGGACACTATATTATGTAAAAGATTTTAATTCCTTTCACCAAATTCTATTAGCATTTTTCAAAAAGTAAATCATGTTATTAACTCGACATAAACGTTTAAAATAATGTTAACAGTGTCTCGTAATCACAGTTTCAGCTGTAAAAAAGAAACGGGACGAAGTAAATTAAAGGTGTCTTAAATAATGAACGTATTTGGTGTTAAATGTTTTATTTCGGTGATCTTGGATTTACCAACCTTCTACAACTACTAATGTCATCAGCTCCTAGGTGTCCACTCGAGTTAAGCAAATAAATTTACACCTATGCTTATGTCGTGTCGTGTATTTGTGCGGAATTGGATTTTCGATTGCGACGTCTATTCATCCATAAAAGTCACGTTTAAATAAATATTGAGTGAGAATTAGAATTAATTTAGAATCATTTTTTAAAAATGCATTTACCGTTCCAACGATTCCTGTTAACTCTTCAGTAATTTAAATTCCAGATATGTGCCTATGTGTTGAATTTTTTATTTGAAATTCTGTGATGAAAATTCCGCCCGGTTGCGGGCCTCGAGGCTTAGAAATAAAATATATCCTCAAAAGATTTGAAAAATACATCACTGATTGATGAAATTTATAAGCTGTCACGAATTTTTTGTTAGTAAATATGAACGTATCTATATTAGGTGTACGGGAAAGGATTTCGTTTTTAATAAATCACGTAAATTTTATATTATTTATGAACGAATAATTTTAAATATAATTACGTTCTTATTAAGGAGAACACATTCTTATTATGAAGTTAGGTCTGTGATATTTTAAATACTAATTAAATACATTAATTAGAAAGATATACATATTAAATCAATTTTATCGAAAAACATTGTTGTTGCGCTACCGGGATTCGAACCTGCATCTCTTTCCAAACCGGGGAAGGTGCATTATCCAATTATATTATAGCAGACGGTACTTTTGACGACAAATTTTCGAACCCATATGTTACATTTTTCAAATTAATACATCTATCGTTCCATTATCTGCTACGCTTTCAAATAATGGAACGATACATTAATTTGAAAAGTCAAAAGTACTGTCGCTGTAGCATAGTTGGATAAGGCACCTTCCCCGGTTTGGAAATAGATCCAGGTTCGAATCTCGGTAGCGCAACAACAATATTTTTCGAAAAATTTATTTTATGTATGTATCTTTCTAATTAATATATTTAATTAGTATTTACTTATTTATAATTTCGTTCCTTTACATACAAAATTCTCAGTTTTTCTGACAACGTTTTAAATGCATCTTCCATGATATCAGTTCTAATTCAATAAATACTTCGTCTTCAGTGATGATATGATTAAAAAATTCTGTTTCCGATCTTTTTTTAGATAATTTACAATTCTAAAAGATGTTCGCCTTCGTTTTCGTCGCCCGTGCTGTTTTCACTCAGTAGATGCTGAATCCACTTTCCTTGTCTCCACACCTTCTAATTTATGAACGTGTTCCTGCTCAGTGACCAAGAATATCCTAAATTGTCAGCAATTTTTTGAATAGTTAAAGTTGGATTTTACCGTTGAAAATAAATTCGTAAGAAATACATTTTTTCCTTATACACCTAACATCAAATTAAACAATTTAATTAAAGACTTACCATCACGTCCTTTCTCTGCGGGGGTAGACAGAGGTAATATTATTATTATTATTATTATGCAGTGAATGTAAAATGTTCTCTTTAACGGTACTCTATTCTTGACAACTCTTAATTACGAACCAGATAGCCAGAAATTAAATGACGCATCGCCAGACTTGACAAAATATGGGAAGACCGCTGATAAAATATGGAAGGTCAGGCTTACTCAATTTCTGGTGCATTCTGTATTTTTATATGGTGTGAAATCATGAACCCTGAAGGCAAGAGAGAAAAGACCGATTGATGCCTTTGAGATGCTGTGGACGGACGGACCATGGACGGCGAGACGCATGGATGTCTCCATTCTGCAGGAACTGAAGAACAAGGATAGACTCTCAACCATTAAATTTTTTGGGTATCTGGGTGAGAGGCTTGTATTGGTGGACCACGGAAAAGTTAATAGGCACTTCTCTGGTGACAGTCCTGAAATCTGCAGTATGCCAATCACATAAGAATCGTTGTTTTTGTAAACCTGTTGTACGCAGAACATTGTAACTAAATTTCCAAAGACCAAACTCTCGCGCTCTGTCGCCCGCGTGCCCTTCCCGTGCAGAAGTAAAAAGTACATTCTGTATTTCGCGTCGCAAAGTACGGTGGGCCCAAAATGCTGTGACATTGACCAATTTAGAAAACGGGAAACACTGGGGAGGTCCTGAATAATTAAATTGTTATCGTGAACAGTGAATGTTTTTAGTGGTCCTCTTTGGGCCAATAAAGATGTTTTAAATTTTAACAAATTTGTGAAAATTTAAAAACTCGAATTTAACTAGAATTTTACCAAGAGTTGTTGACCTTAAGGGTTCTAAAATAAAATAATAACCTTAAAAGATTTGAAAATGACATCGACCAAAATTCGTAATTAAACTTTTTAACTGAATACTGTACTTAAATAATTTTGTGCGCTAGCAAGTGAGAAGGAATCCATTAACATTAAAGCATTCCCTTGGTGTTTTGTAATTAACTTTGTGGTCTGTTTAAAGTATAGAAGTGAAACGAATAACTTTTCCAATTAAGCCTCCCGGTTATTAATTGATTATAGCATCAAAACTTCTGGCTCGGACCTCCACGCTGTTAGGTTCTACTCATGGGTTGAGAATTAAACTTACGTTTTTTTTATACACGGTCTGTTCTATATACAATCCTTCATTATTTGACCGTCTTATCAAAGAGCACTGATTGGTGTGTTACTTAGCTCAGTGCGTCGTTGACTAAATTGAATGACGCCGATTGTCTGTTTATAGATTGAATAATTTATTTGAAGACCCCTCGACATCTTTCCGGCAGCTTTCCAAATAACGATACAGCCATCGCTAATCGACCAGTAGTGATTGTAAAATCTTTATTTAAACCGTTATTTTAACTGTTATTGTGACTGTGACTCTGTTCGATTGTAACGATGATTGATAACTGATTAACGTAATTATTCGAGCAATGACTGGTACACTAGAAAGTAAGTCTCCGACAGTTAAATCTTAGTTACCAATCGTCGTTAAATCTCAGTTACCATTCATCTACACAATCGTAGTCTCGTAACGGTTTACCATCACTATGAATTAGCACAACGCACTGCGCGGCCGGCCTTATCACCCGGGGGAATTGTAATATTGTCAAATTATTGTTGACCACAAGATACGGAAATGAGTTCGTTTCCATTTATAACACTGCTTACATCGTCCTTGCGATAAATACGCAGTTTTTCATTTAACTTTTATATGTTTAATATTAAATCAATTTCTATTGGGAAGTGTGTTTATTTTATCAAATTACATCGTGGGTTATATGTGTACATTATTATGAAAGTGGTCTAAGTCAAGAAATTAAAAAAATGATTTTAAGTGTATTTGTTTATGTAAATACCTTCGATAGCTGGTTCCCAGGTTTCCGATTAACAATAAGCACACATATGATATATGAACTGCACTAACCTTTTTAATTTTGCTGTCTTTGTGGTCCGATATTGTTGTACTATTAGCTGGGTTGTCTTCTTTACATTTCGACCGATCGAAGCGTGCACTTGTGGTTTATTTGGGCCGCTGGACTGGTCGAAGCACGGGATGTCATAAGAATGACGCCTGTCGTTTACCGTCTTCTTAGCTTTCCGAAAAAAGGGTGGCAATACTCACACACATACACATGTACATTATTATAAACCAGGAAACTCAGTGGTGCCAGTCGAAGTATAAGGCGCGTAAACAGTATTAGTATGACATTAAACGGTATTACGCTAGTGTTTATTTTGATAATAGAGTAAGTCATTTCAACCATAGTTTTTTTATTTCCTTGTAACGAGCATTGGCGAAATTTTTAATAAATTCGATGTCTTTGATATAAGACAAATGTATGCTAATACTAAGCACAAACATACACATTTTAAAACAATTCAAAATACAATTACCACACGGACAAATACACACAACCTACAAGCTCCAAGAGCACATACAGCATATGGCCAAAGGAACTACAAATATTTTGGACTTAAACTATTTAATAAGATACTGAAAGATTTAACTCAATTGTATTGTCCCAATAACATGGAAGTGAAAATAAAAACTCGGATTCGTAATATGGGTAGAGCTAGAATTAGTGCACTCACCCAAACCTTTAATAATTGTTGTCACAAATTTCTTCAAAATAATTAATTTGAATGTCCACTTTGTAATTGTATTTTTTACATTCACCTCGTTATTTAGATTTGCTACTTGTAATACTTGTTGCTGGTTGTATACAGAATTTCTCTAGTGAGACGGGCACAGTCTAAACATATTTTTACATTTATATTATATAGTTACAAATAAATAAATATGTCGAAATAAATTACAAATCTAGTAGACTAAATAAATTTTGAAACATTGTGTTGCTTTTTAATCAATTCGAACGCAAACCTTAAAATATCTCGAAACGAAAGAAACATGACTTAGACCACTTTCATAACAATGGGCACATATGTTTTATAATAATGAATATTACCCGCTCGTTCGTCCACATATAAAAAAAAAACAATAAATCGTGAATCGTGTCAAAAATAATTTGGGTATTATACGTAATGAATAAATCCATTTAGAATTGTCTTCAAAATTCAGTTTTAAATAAAAATATATATTTATAGACACTTTCTTTAGAACATGGTTCTGTGATATTTGAATACAAATTGAATGCATCAATTAGAAAAATATGTACACAAATGTTTTATTTTTTCGATAAATTGATTTTATCTCCATGTGTATTTTTCTAACTGAAGCATTTAATTTGTATTAAAATTTATCAGTTTGATGGTTTTGTTAGGTGAAGAACTTACCTACATTTTTGTGTAAATATGCAAATACCTATCTCCATGTATTCAATTCTTTCGAAAACTTCGTCCGTCGCCGTCGGTACGTTGGTCCTTCGGGAACTTGGCTTTCGGGATATTGCTTAGTCTGTCAAGAAGTTGTCACAAACCCATTATATCACCCTAGACTCAATTGTGGAATCCGATCCATTATAATTGATGTATTTATATACATATATTATATAAAATATATGACGCAAGTGTTGACGGCACCAGAAATAGAGGACGTCTGAGGAAGACTTGGCAAGACCAGGTAAACCAGATGGTCCTGTTAGATCTAATATAATCGGCGAGCTTGTGTGAGTACGTGTATGAATGTGGATGAGGCGAGAATTGCGTGTCAGGAGAGAAGAGTGTAACGCTCTGTTTCCTTTGCCTACCCCCGCGGCGAAATGGCATGATGGTAAGTTAGTTAGTTATTTATTTGTGTGGATCTCTTTAGGACAATTTACAGTTATGAAATGGGTCAGTGGTCTGAGTTGGGAGGTACATTTTTTATTTTATCACGTGTCTGCCGAATATGTTATCTGGCGACAAAGGCTTTTTTTATTATTTGAGTTATCCTAACTTCCCATAATAACACCTATACTTATTATGTGACTTACTTATTGCAGGCAATCAAAACAATTTTACTTGTAATATTTGTTACATAAACAGTCTGACGTCGGTGACCGTAGTTCAGAAAACAGCTATCAATCCTCTCGGTAACTTGAAAATGTTTTCTGAACTCCGAACGAGATAATTCATTCGGTACATGTTTCAGCATCGTACTCGAACTTCTCGCTCAAATAACTTAGAGCGACATAATTCTTTGGATATACTAGTATACATATTTTAACATCGAACGTTATCTTCTCGATCTAAGAGCAACTTCGATTCAGATAATTTAAATTTATTCATCAAATGATATGGTTCATTCGTATATATTTCTACGTCGAAATTGAACTTTTTCATTCATTACACATTTTAATCAGAAGTTATGCACCAAGATTGGGTAGTAGTTGAACTAATGTGTCAGTATTTTTTTTTGCGTTTATAACCGTAATATCTATATTTTTTCTATTTTAAATAATGTAAAAAAAATAATTAATTTGAATACTTTTAACCCGAGTTTTAAAAGTGAAATAGTTTTCATATTTAAAATATATACACTACCGGTTATATGTATTTGCCCAAATAAAACAAAAATCTACCCTAATTTATATTAATATCAGGATAATGCACATATTTTTAATATTTTTAATAAACGATTGTCATCCTAATTAATTATACTTATAGAGAAATACATATTTTTGCTGTGTCTAAACATAGCGTGCTATGTCCATAAATATAACTAGTATAAAAAGGATAATGAGTTCACGACAAAGAAAATTAGAAAATTTGCCTTTGACCATTTCTTTTTTGAAACAGGTCATAATCATCTGTACACACTTTATGTTTGCTTGCAGATTTTGTAAAAAATGTTGTAATTTTACAAAGAACTTCCTGCTGAATTCAGGTTAATATCATATTAAAAATATCAGGGTCATCGATGGACTTGTGAAGGTATATCGCCTCCACTGGCGACCCTGAACGCACCTTGCTTATACAGGTGCGTAAAACAGAGCTCCTTACATTCGTAAAAATGCATTCAGTTCATTCGAAAGTTTGATGGGCAGTGGTGTTCTAGTTAATGTGTAATAATAATAATAATAATAATGATGGATAATTTGTATAGCGCCATTTTCGTAAAAATTTTCACCTCAAGGGCGCTTTACGCATAAACTGTTAATAGTTTTACAATTTATTTATTTTTTAATTAATAATCGTTATTTTTACATATGGAAATGATTTTTTGAAAAGGTGCGTTTTTAGTTTTTTCTTAAATAAAGTCTTTGATGCACTGTTCCTTATAATGGAAGGCAAAGAATTCCACGCTTTTGGGCCTGCAACCGCAAATGCCCGCTCACTAAATTTAGACTTCTGGCAACGGTTGGTCGGTTCTACAACCCTTACTGCAGCTGAAGTAGAGGCTGGCCTGAGAGTTTAACGTCTACCATTCAAATTGTCTGGGATACAAAGTTCTTGAAGATACAGAGGCGCCATGTTGTGTGTCGTCTTGTACATCAACCAGCACAATTTAAATTCAACTCTTTCAGGGAATCGGAGCCAATGTATGTTATATGAGAGAATTTAGAAACTCCATATATTATTCGTGCAGCCGCATTTAGAATAGATTGCAATCTATCCAGCTGAAACATTGGCAGGCCAGCATAGATGCTGTTACAATAGTCCACACGTGATACCACAAATGCATTTATAAGTAGACGGGCTGCCTCAAGAGGAAGGTGTCTCCGAATACTTTTAATCTGTCTCAGTTGATAAAAGCATGCACTGACAGTTTTACTGATTTGTGTATTCATTGAAAGATCTGAATCAATGTGCACGCCCAACAACTTAACTGCAGATTTAGCTTTCGCAGACATTGATTCCTGTATTAAGTTTTGTCTTCTAGGTGGTCCATAGTAATTCTGTTTTGGATGTATTCAATGTAAGTCTATTTTGCGCCATCCACTCGCCTATTTTATCTACGCATCTTGCAATTTTTCTTTTCAATACCTCTGTCTCACCCGGGTTGCAGAAAAAAAAAAATTGCGTATCGTCTGCATAACAGTGGGGCCATAATCCTGACGATCTTATTATGTATTCTACGTCATTCGTATATAAAATATACAATAGTGGTCCGAGAACAGATCCCTGAGGTACCCCGATGTTAGAAGTAGATGTAGGGGAGGTTGAATGTTGAAATCATACCGATTGCGTTCTATTACAAAGATATGATTTAAGCCAACCATGTGCATTTCTGTCTACCCCATAGGTTATTTGCAGTCTCTCGAACAAGATTTGATGATCGACTGTATCAAATGCTGCACTCATATCTAAAAAAGCAAGCAGGACCAGATGGCCCGAGTCAGTGAGTGTTATAATGTCAGATAGGACTCGAACCACCCCTGTTTCTGTAGAATGATGACGTCTGTATGCAGATTGCATTTTGGGAAATAAAGCATTTTCTGTTAAATATATATTAAGACGACATGATACAACTTTTTCCATTATTTTTGCGAGGAGCGGCAGATTAGAGACCGGGCGGTAATTCATGAGGTCTTCGGGGTCTAGTGTAGCATTTTTCAATAGTGGAGTCACGTGGGCCATTTTCATAAAGTCTGGAACGCTTGATTAAAGATTTGTTAAATAAATCCACCAAGAATGGTACAATTTCTGAATGACACTCCGTTAGTATCCATGTTGGTATTGGATCTAACGCACATTGTTTATTAGATAAGCCTTTGATTATTTGCGTTATTTCGGCGACCGTCGTCAGCGTAAAATTATGCAATCGCGATGTAGTTTCTTCCTTGATTACAGGTTTCGAAGCTGAGCTCGTCGAGGCACGAATAGCAGTCACTTTCTTTGTGAAACTGTTAGCAAGTTTGGAAGCACTGGCAGTTGTCGAAATTTCCGCTCTATGATCGCCACGAACAGATTTGAGAGCTCTCCACGAATTTTTATAATTTTTCTGATTTTCTCTAATCTTGGAACATCAATATGCAGATTGCTTTGTCTGGTTGACCTGTATTTCTTCTGCGCTTCGAGCCAGACTCATCTATCAGTCTCCAAGAGAGTTCGTTTGAATCTTCGTTCAAGGCGTCTCATTTCTTTCTTTTTATCTCTACATTCTTCATCAAACCAGCACTCAGAGCCATGATTCCTCCTGACTTTCGTAGTAACAGGAACATGTTTGTCGATTATGCGTAATAATGTAGTATTATATATATCTACTAGTTGATTAATGTCTTTTTGGTGGAGATCAGGATCGTTACCAATCAGAGACGCATTAACATCATTACGAAAATGATTTATGTCCAGTTTCCTCCAGGACCTCGATGTTATGGTTTCATATGATGGAATAGGTTTATAAAAATCAACATTGGAATGAACAAGACGGTGATCAGAAAGTCCAATATCAATCACCTCAGCAGTTATGGGTCTATCATTATTACGATGTAATGCCTTCGGTAAAACACGATGAGGGTTCTGTTATGACGTGGAACTCTCATAAATTGGTCTTGAATTTATTTTTCAATATGATAATGATCTAAAACATTCATGCAAATTATGTAAAGCGAATTTAAAGCAAAAAAATGGAAGACGCACAAATTTTTTTTTTTGTTGATGTTTTGGCCTCGTCTGTCACATCAGGGGACTAAATCCAATAGAGCCCCTGTGGGGTGAATTTAAAAAAATCCGATAACCTTGCCGCACATTAAAATACCGACTGGAACTTATTACAAGTATAAAGAAACAAGATATACGCAGAAACATCAGACCTATTAAACCTATTAAAGTCATTATTAAAAAAAAAGGGTGGACACATTGATGAGTCAATAATATAGTCTTAAACATATTTTTGATTGGTGGCTATAATCAGGTCTTCGAACTATAACGTTTTTCAATTCGGTTTTCGTTCCGGTTCAATTTAAAAAAAATATCAGTTCGGTTACGGTTTTCGTTCCGGAAAAAATAAAGGTTTTTTTCAGTTTTCGATTCGGAGTGATGAATTTTTATTTGTATTAAACATGTATTTTCCTCCATAATTTAGAATATTTTAGATACAATAATATAAATAATAATTAATTAATGGTATAATATCTAGAACTTAAAGTATGAAAATAATATAATTTATTAAACGAAACATATTCGTTTATTCAGTGTTGAAGTACACATGATTTTCGGGTATATTTATTTATAATTATAAAAGATGAAAGTTACTTCTAATTATCTTCCAATGTATTTTCATTTATACTATTTATATTGTCTCGTAGAATAACTAGAACAATAGAATAACTGAAGTAGAAAGTAAGATTGTGTTAACGCGCATGTTTGAACATGTAACGAACCGAAATAAACTGATATTTTTTTTCAGTTCAACTCCAGTTTTCGTTCAGACAAAAATAACTTTTTTTTTCCAGTTTTCGGTTCGGTTCCGGTTCGTAGTCCTTTATAGCTTTAATAAATAAGTGTACAAAAAATGCATTTTAGTTTTGTTTTGTTTAATTTTAAACAATTTTTCAATAGTGTTCGTAATTATTGCCTGTCATGTGGACCTTCAGCGTGGCGGAGGTGGAGAGGTCTGCATAAGTCATTGTCATGTTGGTACCATCAAATATCGACAATGTAGTCGAAGAGGGATAGCAATTTGAAAAACAGCCCTGGAGAAATAGACTCCCTTCTCTCACACCTCTCTAAATGAGTACCAAGAGTAAATTAGTTACGTATCATGCAGGCTGGTTGATCTTTTGGTATTTCATATACAATTATTTTACAAATTATTGCGTTCTCTTTAAAGTTTTCTGAATAATTTGATTACACAAATCATAGATCCCGTTTTTGGAAAGTTGAATAAAACATAGTAATAGTAAGTTATAAAATTTATTTCGTGGTTAATTAAGATTTCATAAAAATAGTTTGTCGTAAATTCGAAAAAGGTTTTAATATTCTGTACTTAATATTACTGTAGGTAATTTAACCATAAGATATTATTATTTTTCTGTGTTTTGTTCAACTTTATTTACTTAATCCTGTTGGTAAGTTATTTGGGGATATTAATGAAAGTCTTGAAAGTGTAGAAAATCTTTTTATTTGTATTAATATAAATTGGAAAGTGACAATACTTGTTTCGGTTTTATTGGTAGTTTTATTTTGTGCATGCATTTATTTAGGCACTGTGTGTACCTTTTAATTGTTACTCTTTCCTTCCACTAATTTTCTATTTGTGCATTATTATGCGTTCTTAAATTACGCCTCTTTTATTATTATAATTTTTTATCTAACTCGATATATGTCAAATTGTGAATTCGTAGGTACTTTTGCTACGTTAACTTTTTTCGGCTAAATACTCGAGTTATAAAATTGGCGTGTACTATTTGATCGGGGACTAATTCATTAGAGCGATTTTGTCTCGATGTTCGCACGTAGAGCTTCTTCTTTCTCTCAATTGGGTGTTTCGAGATAATTGGGATGAAATGTCACGGAAAGGCAGTGCGGACCTGCGACGCCGCTACTCGCGGAGTGCGGACTGAGCGGCGGAGGGCGGCGGAGGCCGCGCCGGGCGCGCGCCTGCGCGGCCTGGGCGGGCAGCGGCGCCGCCGCCGCACACTCTCTCTTCGCCCGCCAGCCCGCCCAGCCGCGCTGCTCCCGCCCGAGCCGAGCCTTATCAACCGAGTGATAGCTCGCACCACGTGCGCGCGGTGTTTGCGTTACGCGGTCGAGTGTCACTCGTCGCGGGATCCGACTGTGTGTGTCTTATTTACAAGTTGTTTTTGTTTGCGGTGCCAGTCCAATCGAGTCGCCATCACGTTCGACTTGTCGAAACTCACGATTTCCCGTCGCGTTACCACCGTAACGACGATGTCCGACGACTCCTTCGAGTCCAAGGAGCACCAGAAACACCAGCGCCGGAAGATATCCCTGCCGTGGTTCAGGCAGATGAGTGCCGCCCCCAAGCCGGCCCTGTCCCGGCAGCACACCATCGACACTCCTTCCTCCTTCTTCAGGCGCAGGAGGGACCCGGAACCTGAGCAGGTCCCTGTTACTGTCTATACTTCTCTCGTGCCTTCATATTATAATATATATCATATTATAATTAATAAATATTATTCCATCAACCCAGTGGCGATGTTATTTCAAGTTTGATGAACATCAACGTCTTCCCCCCCACCCGTATCTCAGAGATACGATACACCTATATATTAGGCTTATCGATATTATGATTTCTTAGCCGAGTTTTCATGATTTATTTTCGTGATATCAACTTCCTTTAAACTTGATAACTTACGAACTAATCGAATCACGAGATTAAAATGACGGACAGATAATAACAATTGAAATAATTTTTTTAATGTTTATTTGTCAATTTTCTTCCGTACTTGGCTTATATTTTATGATACGTTCCACCAAATTTCGCCCACACCCTCAAATATAATAAATTATATCATACACTACTGAAGTGTTGTACTTCATTCCTAGTATGTAGTCTTCTTTCTCGAATTACTTACCCCGGAGCCCGTAGCCACCCTTCCTCCAGAAGCAATTTTTTCGTCTGAATCGTTATATGTATAAGTAGATTGTATAGCACGGATATGATTAGGGTTTTTGCCCTACAGGCTTAATCCAGAAGTCGATGATTGAATCCTTTGGAAACAGTCAACATAGACTTAATTTATATTGATAATTGATAGATGATTAATGGCCTATGCTAATTACACAGCATTTCTGAGAATAGCGGAGCTTTGAACTCAACTTCTCATGTGTTACTGAGTTATCCGCTCGAACGGATAACTTTGGGCTGACTGGGTTTGCTTCGAGCCGTTCAAATAATTGAGCGTTCGGAACATTTCCGTACACATTAATGATCGTTAATTTTAAAGCAGGTATTCGTGTCTCGAATGTTGGAGTCACCCCATTAATAATGTTAGATATCTGGCATCATGTCAGTACGTTACCCTACCGAATACCAATGATTTTTTTTTATTGTCGATGAGCAATACGGACACAGTTATTAAAGGTCGACATTATTAAAGGTTTTTGCATTGTTAAGATGCGAGCGTCTGCTGGTAATTACGTAATTAATAATGGATTGGTATATTTTTCATAATATACCTTAGGGTGAGTCGTTACGCATCCGTTGGTCGTTCTGATCTACAAACATCAAAATAAAAGAACTGGCGGTGTCATTCGTATAAGTTCGGGCTGGAGATACACTAATTGAATGCATACTTTGAGTTTTTTCATATTTTAATCCGTGGAATTGCATTTTTGTGAACTAACTAACTCACGGCGTTTCTCCGTCTTGACATACAATACGCTTTCTTCTGTCTTGACATATAATTCATACAAGTTCGTCGATTTTTAAAGCTTCTTACATGATTATCTTACAGTATCTGGTTTACCAAGTCTACCGCGGACGTGTTCTTTTTCTGATACCATCAACACTTGCGTCATATATCCTTCTTACCATTCTCTCCACTTTAATCCGTTCCATATGACCAAACCACCTAACTGATCTTATTATTACTAACATTTTTATTTATTAATTTAATGCTTCTATGTCTTTATAATATAAACAATATTCTTACTGGATGTAAGCTTTAATTTGCAATAATTTAGATATTCTAAAAAATATCAACGTTTTATATTAGAGTCATTAAAAACTTTACAATGAACTTAATCGTAATTTAAAATATTCAAGAAAATTGAAAAAATATCGTTATATATAAACGAATTTTTGTAACCACAACAGATATAACTTAATATATAATACCTAATCTCAGTATATCACGGAAGTAGACTGAATGAAGTGCAAATGAGATATGGTAAACTATTTATTACGGAGTAAAGAATGAATAAATAAGGAAAAAATGTAACGCTGACCTCAGTATAGTGAGTAAGATTAAGAAAGTATCACTTAGGTGGTTTGGTCATATGGAACGGATGAATGAGGTGAGAATGATATAAAATATATATGACGCAAATGTTGATGGCACCAGAAATAGAGGACGTCTGCAGAAAACTTGGCACGACCAGGTAAACCAGATTCTGGAGGATTGATTGAGGATTCATGGATATTTCTAAAAAATAATATTCTAATAGTTACGCTTATCCCGCATAAACAACGATGATTTGTAGTTCAATATTATTATTTAACCCGTTATACTCCTTATTACTTCGAACCTGGATCTCTTCCATAACATAACATATAGATTCGAAAATTTGTCATCAATCCACTGTGTTGGTATAGCATAATCGGATAATGCATCTTTCTAATGGTTTGGAAAGAGATCCAGGTTCGAATCACGGTAGCGCAACAACAATATTTTTCGATAAAATTGATTTTATATGTTTATCTTACTAATTAAATACATTTAATTAGTATTGAAAATATCACAGAGCTATGTTCTGAATAATTACATCATCACAATAAGAATGTGTTCTCCTTAATAATTGATTATTACTAATAAAATAAAATAAAGTAGGTTGTATTATTATAACATTGTTATCCACATTCGGTCAAAGATATTAATAGTTTATTTGGACCTCGTGTTTACAATGTGTTCAAGAACATATTACTAAAAGTACGATAAATTGAAAAATCATTCGTCGGTTATTCGAATTAGGTACTTACAGAAATGCCGAGAGTATTCCGTACACAACTGGTTTTTCAATAACCTAATTAACCACAATCCCTAAAATGTATATATAATAATTTAGCGGAACTAGTCTCGGAATAACAAAATAACATTTGGTTACGTATTTATTTTTATCGTTATAGTATTTTATTATTTATATTACTTATATATTAAATCTCTCTAATTTTTATTAATATTTTACAAGCACGATTTTAATTGATATGCGTGTAGCTATCTATCTAGCTCACCATCACGCCGTTTCCCCTCAGGGATAAGCAGGAATTCCACACTCTTCTATTCTAGCACATCACTCTTACCTCGTCGATTTTCATATATGTAGGGTAGGGTGGGGTTGAAAGTGCCACTTTTTACAAATGATATGATAACGTGATTATAGAGCTTTTATGTTATACGATACTTAATGTGTGTTGAAGAAGATATATCTGAGATTCATTTAATATACCAAATACAAATGAATGGCATTGAGATTTCTTTTTATTTAAAAATCAATCAGATTAGTCATATGGAACTTTTAACCCCACAGTTCCTAGTATGGGGGTAAAAAGTACCATAATTTTTTATTCGTGGTCCTGGAAAACCTGGCGTGCTGATCTATCCCACGCGCTGCTGTCTCAGGATTTTCTGACAACCGATTTATGAATCTCTTCAGTGATATGCTACAAATATCGAATTGTTTAGAAACAGAACGCAAAGATTTATTTTCCCTCATCACCAATTCAGCAGCTTGTTTCATAACGCTGATGGAAGTCTTTCCCCGCTCAGTTTTTCTCTTGTACATCTTAATTTTGCGAATAAGAAGAAATAAATGTGAGTATACACATTTTATGCAAATGGTACCGGGAGTGAGGTACAAAATGCCACCGCGGCACTTTTAACCCCATACCGAAATATCGAAACAAATATCAAATTATAAAACAATGATAATCCATATGGCTAAAAATGCACTGTACGTTTATGAATAAATATATAAATGATTAGGATAACTTACTTGTCATACACGGTAGAAGAAAATGTAGTCACAAAACCAAAAATTGTGCAATTTTGAAATTAAACTCGCCAACCATAAAAACAAAATATAGCCGTGTGCACCTCCGACTAGCACATTTAATTGACTGACGAAGTGCGAAACGAGGCAGAGGGGATGTCATCACGTCGCGCGGTGTTCACATGTAACGTTTATGAGATATTTGTAATGGAACTTCTTCCCGCGGCACTTTCATTCCCACCTAACTACGATTATAATATTTTACTAGCACGATTTTAATTAATATGCAGTAGCTATCTATCTAGCTTACCATCACGCCGTTTCGCCGCAGGGATAAGCAAGAATTCCACACTCTTCTATTCTGGCACACCACTCTTTCCTCGTCAACTTTTATACGTGCTTTTCGGTTGTTGAAGATTTTAACACGTCTATCCTCCAATATTCGATTTATCTGGGAATGCCATGTCTTCCGCGGGCGCCTGCTATACTCGATGTCTTCAACACTCGCAATATATATTTTATCGCACTAGCTTCGTGCACTGACTAAGTATATTATTTTTACAAACTTACCGTATTATCTCGAGAATAGCGCGATATTTTTCTTATAAAAACGTTCGCGTTATATTCGGGGTTTAGGTCGCTTTCAGATGAGCGCAGCGGACTCAGCCAAGCGTTTTCGCTTATCACCTATTATCTGGAAATCATTCTCTGACCCCTACAGGGAAAATAAAGAAACGATCAATTCTATTCTTAGGGGAATGGATCATGACCGCCTGGCACAAGATTTGTGACACGTGTATTGAAAAAGGGTTTAAGAAATGTTGCATTTCCGACAATCTGGATGGGAGTGAGGATGACATTTTATGGTAATAATTCAATTAATTAATGGTAATAATTATGGTAATAATTATGGTAATAATATAGTAATCATTCAATCGACACTGATTATAATTCGAGCATGTCTAAATAAAAAAATAATAATACTTTTAAAATTAGCAATATTAACTTTGTGGTTAAAATTCATATTTTTTATTTATTATCTTAGTTTTATTAACCACTGAATTTAAAACTAAGACTATTTTATTTAATTATATAAACACTGGTTAGTAAAACTATATAATAGATAATATAGATAATAAAAAAAAAAAAAAAATGAATATATTTTACAATACAATTTATCTAATTAATGTTTGAATTTTTATTATATTCGGGCTAATGTGGTATTTTAAATAGTAGATTGTGCGATGGCTTTTCTCGATTCGAATTATTTAAAAGTTTTAATTTGTATTTGTTACCATATCATTAATTTTCGATCAAAATAATAAAAAAAATTTGGGAGGGGTAATATCAATTAAAGACGTTCCAAAAAAATCCCTTTTCTTACAATCCTTTTGAAACTTTGAATACACACACTTATGAGTGTCTTTTATACGTAGAAATATTTTTCAATAGTCCTTGCGGTAGTAAATTTGTAAATATTGACTATTAAAACGAGCATATTTAACATATGAACCATACCCCGATCGATGTTGTAGCGCACGTTTAATTGAATAGCAATAGTAATTTTCTTACCATTGTTTTGTAAAACTGAGAATCATTCATTGAAAATTTAACAAATATCTTTCTGTAAAAATAACTAAAACGAGCGGTATTCGTTTTGTAATAAAAAATGTTAAAAGTGAGCTACTTTTAAATGGTTTTGACGTTTTCTTTTATAATTTGAATAGTGAGAGATTTTTGAACTTCTGCGCATGTGAGCGGAAGCGAAAAAGTACACTACCTCAACTATTTTTTATTCTATTCATAGTAGTTTACATACGGGGGAATCTTCTTGAAGATTGAGTGCGACTGCTCTTTAGGAACGTCCTTAATATAAATTAAATTAATCAACTAGAAAGATATTCCTACTGAAAAAATCTATTTAATTACTACCGGGATTCGAACGTGGCTAATGCATAAAAAATGAAATAATACATGAATTCAAAATTTATCGGAAGTGTGTTGAATTGTTATAGCGAAATGGCGAACGCCCTTCCTCGGATAGGAAGAGGTCCAGGTTCGAATCCTGTTAGCAATATATTTTTTTAAATAGATTTTTCTGTATATCTTTTTAGTTGATTAATTTAATTTGTATTAAAGTACCACAGAACTATGTTCTAAAAATGCAACTCAACTACAAAAATGTGTTCTCCTTAATAATATTAATTTATCAATACATTACTCTGCAAAAATATAATTGCAATCTGTCTGAAAATAAGGACGCTCAATTATGTATATATATATTACTAGTAGAAATAATGGTTTATACGTTTATCACTTTTATAATATAATTAATTTAAAATTTGTTCATAGAGTAAATTTGAAAATCCCTAATGATACTCGTATTATCGTACTTTTATATATAGTAAAGAAAAAAAAATCCGTCAGTTATAATTACAGTAGAAAACCAATGTTGCAACGAAATGTTTACTTTTCTGCCAAAACTGTCAGCAACAATGCTATTGAATAAATCAACTAATAAATTACTATAATTAATATTCTTAAACCTACATTACTTTCTTGTTTTCTGTTGGGCGGTTGGATCTAATAATGTGATTTATCAACGGAACAACTTTTCTAAATAATAAGTCAAGTTGTGAGCATAGAAACATATCACATCAACAGTCTTATTATTTTATACAGTTTAATCTAAACCAATGCGCTTGTTCTATGAAAGTTCTAATTTGAATGACCGACAGGGGTGCAAATTTCTAATCTTTGTTGTCAGAGATCACGACCGCTCGGCTTCATGAGCTGGTAATATCGGACGACCTGAAGTACCCAGGGTATAATGGAGCCTCGCTTAACCTTTTAAATACCATGAATGGTACACGTCAAACTTTACATCTTACACCAGGCAATAAGCGTGATTACGTGCTCTTTTCGACCTTGCAAAGCTGGGTTTAAACGACGATTTTCATTTTAATATATTTGAAATCAGTCTACCGTCTGTGGACGACAGTTTTCAGCTATTAACACCCTTAAAGTCTACCCCTAATCTATGCGATGACTTCCATGGCAAATATGGTGGCATTTTGTAAAAGTTTGTCTTTAAATATGCTTTACAGAGTCCCGTGGATTCTTTGTTTTGTCGAGGTTGAAACATTGTCTTTCTTTGTGTTAAAGAAAGCGAACATCTTATTCAGAACATATTTTCATTAAACACATTAATTAGATAGATATCGATAGAAATACAACTTGTTGCAAGGTATAGGATAAGGTTTCAATGCACACATTAATATCTTTCGGAAAATATCGATGCACTTTCTTAAATTTAGATGATAGCTGATGAATAATTCAATATAATATTCTCTATGATCTAGTTGCAGATTTTTTTGCTTGTTAAATTTTATGCCAGGAGTCCATTCTCGCCGAGGTGTGCGAGGCGAAGCGAGATGGCACCAGACGATCCGTGTCGACACGAGAATAGGCGATGCAAGCCGAGAGTTGCAGTACATTCTGGTGCTGGGCTCCTTTCGCCATGCCTCGGCGAGAGTGGACTGCTGGCATTAAAAACAGAGACGTGACGCGATTGTTAGTCAGGTTGCATTAAAAATATGCATAAAAATATCGCTTTAACCTTGCGGAAATGTCTGGTAGCGAAAACGAACTAAACCTGTTGTTCCCCTCTCGTATTAAAATAACAATTTACTGTTTTTCTTTTAATTTGTTCAAAGTCCCAAATCCTGACAACACAAAGGTTAGACTAGGTGCGTGCGGTGGGTATTTATTGTATGAATAGAAGCAATGTCAGTCTGATTACTTTTCTCCAGAAGTGCTTTGAGACCCAGTGTTTATTTATCCAGTTTAGAAATTTTCTATAATATATCACGGGATATTTTTATCGAGCTCCATAATTGAAGTGTATACTATATTTCTTCTTTTATTGGGACAATAGACCCTTGAAGACTGATTAAATGTATACTTGTTATATACGATTATTATATAATACATGCAGTGACGTGCAGTAGGCACAAACTTAGGTTAAGCTGTTAATTAGACGATGCTAATTAATTAGATATACAATAGGTAGATACACCAAGTATCAATAGTAAGTAAAGTAAGTTTTTTTTTTAGTTTTGAGAACAATTTTATTAATTTCAAATTAGAATATAATTGTAAATTTATTTCTTTAAAACAGACAAGTTCTTTTATTGCTCGGTACCATACTCTGATTTCGATTTCGCCTAAAATATTTTATTAATAGTGTTTAAAAACATTTTTTTAAATAACTAGCTTTACAAATTAGGAGAGCCGAAACTCATTAGAGAAATAATGGTATTTTGACATTTAATTTAATATTGGTAATTATCTAACTTCATAATATCCTGAAAAATGCGACTTCGCTCGCTTGACAGATGATAAATTATAACCTATAAATTTTATCTACGCAAACACCGAAATATGGAATCATAGATTGAAATACACTAAGAATACAAAACGTTTAGTCTGTTAAGTAAAACACCTATGTAGAAATGTTATTCTACGGAGTTTTTTTAAGTGAGTATTAGTCCCTTTCGAAAACAGTAGACTTTGTTTGAAAAATACAGAAAATCCGCAGACGATGGAGATGCCGATATAGATTCAGTAAAATAATATTTAGTTCAGTACAATTATTATAAGGATTGAAAATACATGTTAGGTTCATTCGAAACCTAAGTGCAAGCAATTTGTCGACCAAAATACATATGAAGTTGTTACAAACGGTTCGCAAATACCCCACGGCTAGACAAAAGTCGTGGGTTACGTCATAGACAAGGTTACGCTAATCCGGGTAATAACGACTAGAATTTCATAGGGTCTCTTCATAATATAATGATTATTTATTTTTATTTTCCAGAATTTTTAACAATGCACAGCTTTTTTGCTTGTCTTCAGTGCACGCCCCTAAATACATTGATCCATTATTAAACTATTGGAAGTAAATTTCAGTATTCCGATTAATATAATCGAGTACAAACCTTATCCGTACATTAACTAATTAATAATTTATATATTTTTTATTTTATTAACGCTACAACAAGCCACGATACATGTTATATATATTACAAAAACACCCAGGATTGAGAGAAGCACATAGATGTATTGACATATGACGTCACCGGGAATAAAGTCCAGAATCAGCATCTTAACCGTTATATTTACTACTTACTTTGGTTAAAATCATTTTTCTCTCATCCTCATATTTTATGTAAAGATTATGTAAAATATTTGAGTAATATGTAAAAATGTTTTTTTTTTATATTAACAATATTACGGTTCAGTTAACAAAAGCATTTTATTATTACCCGTACGTTGTTTATAGAAATTACATTAATCGTTTGATGTATATATATATATATATACATATATATATATATATATATATATATATATAATATTTACCGCTAAAAATCCGTTTTGAACCCTGTTGAATGTGAATATCTTTTATCTGGCTGTTAGTCGATTTTTTCAGAATACCTACATAAATTTTGTTTGCTTTTTATGAGCATTTTTTGGACATGAAACATCAATACGTTGTATCATTTTATGTTTCGAATATATCACGTCGATAGAAAACTATCGCGTGTTATCAAACTATCGCGTGCTATCAATCTATACAAATAAAATATTATGAACTTTATCGTTGTTTAACTTTTAACACAAATAAAATGTTTGTGAATACACATTTTTACCGCGAAGTTGCAATTTTAAAACACAGTTCTGTGATATTGTTTGTACAAATTAAATAGTTCAGTTAGAAAAAGATACAGACAAATAATTTTTATCCATATGTTTGATTGATATCGGAAATAAATTATATATAATATAAAAATGAAATTAATACATGTATCAATTATAAAAATATACATTATTATACGTTCCAAACGTAATCGGATGATGTAGTGGAATGGTAACATGTTTCCCTATATAGTAAAAGGTCCAGATTCGAATCCAAATGCCCAAATATTTTTCGATAAATAGATTTTTTCCGTACATCATTTAATTTGTACTATAAATAAAATGTTTCCACGAAATCTACAAACGTCATAAAAGCATCACCAGTTTAAGCGTTGAATATTGTTTTTTTTACGTAAAAAATATATATTAAATGAGAACGCTAAACAATATTCATAAACATCTATAATAATATTACGTTTCCTCACCTATGTTTGCGATTAGCTGGCCTTTCTGGTGATACCGGCTATAGTGGTGTCATTCATTATAGTTCAAACTGCCAGGTCTGTAAAAACGAACGTGTTTTTAATATCTCATGGTTAAGATTACTTAAATATTTTCTCTTTTATATATTCAACAATGGTACGTAAATATATATTCAATTTGAAATGAAGTGTCGAGTAAAAAAAGGTACTTGATGTCTGTCATCATTTTTTATCTTTGTCAAAATAGCAATTTTTGATTATGTTTTTCATCCGATTCCAAACATAATTTTTTTTGTTTATTATAATCCATCCGCGAACAATGGTTTGTTTTGGGTAATGCTTTATTATTAAAATATATATTATATGGGAATAATTTTTGAATTTTATTTACGTAAAGCCGCCCGCAGGGCCTAGCAATAAGCAATCGGCTAGTATTATATAATATTCTAAACCGTTACCGAAGTAGTAAATAGTACGCGGTTATTTTTATATAAATATATATACGGTGTATAATGATTAGTGTAGTGTATAATGATTAATGTAGTGTATAATGATTAGTGTAGTGTATAATGATTATTGTAGTGCATAATGATTAGTGTAGTGTATAATGATTAGTGTAGAGTATAATGATTAGTGTAGTGTATAATGATTAGTGTAGTGTATAATGATTAGTGTAGTGTATAATGATCATGTTAGAATGTTGGATTACCATATTGGTCATGCACTATTAAGTGCTTAAGTATTACAACGCTTATGTTCATGTCAATGATAAAAATTATGCCTGAAATGGAAATAGTAAAACGTCCCACGTCGCCAACAGAGACTAATATTGTTTTAATGATTTTGAAGAAAATATTTTTCTGTGCGTGCAGTGATTACAAGCCAAAAAGCTGTGCATGACTATAAAAATACTGGGAAGCAAATATACATTAAATGATTGGATTAACATAAACGGAAACATTATTTTACAATTAGCGTCATCTGTGTATCAGGCATGGCGCTCTTATGCATTCGCCGCCTCGATCTATTTATATTACTTTATTCTATCTTGAAGCTAGTTAATTATTTCTGTTGATCTGTTTTGTTTGGAGTCGTTACCTGTGCTGTTTTTTTTTTAACAGAATAACATTAGAAATGCTTATCATTGAAGTGTCTATTTCCTCTTTAACTAATTGCATATTTTACTATCTTACTGTTCTTAAAGTATTGATTTCATGAGCGTTCTTTGCGTTCGAGGTGCATTTGGTGAATGTTTATTATTACGTGAAGGATTTTCAAACAATAAAAGAATCATGTTCAGTCATAAAAAGTGTTCTTAAAAACATCTATACATTTTTTATATTGATTTTTATGTTGGTAAGAAGGTATTATTTTACGTTAAAACTTAAACTTTAAAAACACTATTAATAGTACTCTAAAATTATAAATAAATACATGGTAGGGTCGTATAAGCGACGGATTTATATGGACTAAAGATGTTGGTTAAACGAAAGTTCATAATTCTATGTACAACATGTATTGTAGTATATATATTATATATGATTGTATAATGTCACGGACAACAGCGTAACCTAAATCTATACCTACTGCACGCCGCTGGCCACTTGTATGGGCTAGAATCAAGAATCTTTGTTCATATTTGCATATCTGCATCATCTCTGTATCCGCTATGCATAATCTTTCTGGAACGCACTTCCAATAACTTCGCATACGCTCTATGCTCCACGCGTTTAAACGACTCAAGCTTCACACTTTTCCTGTTCTTTTCCGACTTTATCGTTTACCAATGTATTTTCTTTGATCTTCTGTAAAATCACTGAATCTGGAAGACATGCACTTGTGTAGAATATAATTTCATTAGTTTGTCTTTTGTTTTAAAAAAAAAATACGACATTATACGTATCATTTGTTTTCTTATTAGCGACTTTATTTTATAATTTTAATTTTATTATTTTTTTGTTGTTACTACTGTGGTTTCAATTTTTTAATTAATAGTATTTCTGTATCCATGAGCTTGTTTTTTTTTATCTAATCTGTTATAGTTTGTATTTTCATTATAAATCATTAAAATTAATAACAACGTGTATGCGTTAAATATTAAAATATAATTAAATACAAATTAAATGTATTCATTATATAGATATACATATAAAATCAATTTTATCGAAAAATATTGTTGTTGCTACTGGATCTCTTCCAATCCGGGGAACGTGCATTATCCGATTATGCTATACCAAGACAGTGGATTGACGATAAATTTTCGAACCCATATGTTACAATTTTCAAATAAATACATCTATCGTTCCATTATTTGAAAACCATCTACTTTATTTTTACGGAATATCAAATACCTTTGAGTAAACCGATAGGAGACCCCAGAATTAGCAATTCATTTTTATTAAATTTTGAACACTTCAAAATTCAACTTATATTAATGTAATATAATTACAACTTCACAATAACAATGTGTTCTCCTTAATAAAGTATAATTCATTTTTGATTATCTTTATGTTTAACTCCGTCCTTTCACTAAATTAGATGCATTTATCATTACAAGTGCATAAATTAATATTACAATACTTATAATATTACAAACTTTCAATAATATAATATAATACCACTATAAATCCAGGCTGCACAGAATTTGCCTTGTGTTTGTGGAATTTCTCTTCCAGTTCAATACCCTCAGAGCGCAACATAGCCTTTTCAGCTTCGGCCAGTGCACTCTTCTGCGCCCTTGCAAATTACTGAACAAAATATATTTGGTACCCAAGACTACGGCGAAAATTACTTCATCGTGTTCTTCGTTTCCTATGCAATGCAAGCGCCCGTGTAGTTTTCAAATATTATTTTGGTTTGTCAGATATTTGTCAGTTCGAATTTTGTTATTATAATTTATTGTGAAGCATCTAACGCCTCAACAACGTGTTGAGGTCATTACAACATTTTATCTAAATAATAATGGCAATACTGTAACTATTAATAGTGAACGTTATCGTCACATGTTGGAAAACTTCTTGGTAATCGAATTAAATCGATTGGACCTGTAACACAGGTGGTTTCAACAGGACGGTGCCGCCTCGTACACAACCCGAGCTACGCTTGAAATTTTACGATAATTTTTTTCCGGCCGCATAATGCCAAAAAGTGATGATGTCGACTGGCCTCTTCGTACACCTGATTTGACGGCTCCCGAATATTTTCTGCAGGGATACTTGAAAGGAAAGGTCTACGCCAATAAGCCAACAAAAATTCTGATGCTACAGGACAATATTTGAAATGAAATTGCTGAAATAACACGCGAAGTGTTCGAGAATGTTCTGAAAAATATGGTTAAAAGAGCACGCATTTGCGCCCTTGCCAGAGCCGGTTTTATACATAATCGATAAATAAAAACCAAATTTAAAAAAATGTTCACCCTGCACCGTTGTGGGGCCGTTCATTTTAAGAAGATTTTTTCTTTCAAAGATTCAATCAATTACTATTAATATTAATTCAAACTGTTGTATTATCTGCATCCGCAATGAATTTGAGGATATATCTACAGATGTGCTTCTTGTCATTTGATCGATCAGTTTCTGTCACATGATCGATCAGTGTCTGGATCGGTGCCTTATTATGTCAGCAGATTAACTGCAGGCACGATCGCAAATTGAAAATCAAATTGACCTCTGCGCTAGGGGGCTCCACATCTTCGTTAATAATATGACGGTTGTATTTTGGTCGATACTTCGCCAATTCGTAATTCAACTTTCCAGTGAAATTTTCGTATTTCGATATACCAATGAAATTATCCCCTGAAAATGTTCAAACCGTTCAGAAACTTATCGTGTACACTGAAGAGTTACGTGTTATTCTCTTGGACATTTTAAAATTTATATTAATATATTTTTAATAATGAATATGTTTATTCTAATGAATACAAACATATTTGTGTTGTTTCTTTTAAATATTATGTATAAATCCAAGGTTGCACGATAAATCATAAACACTATACAGTGTTTTTGATTTATTGTGTTCATTAACAATGGAGGTCTATAAAATGAATACCGTCTGTATTAAAAAAAAAAAAGAATTACACATTAAAAATAATATTTTTTTAAATACTAAATTAATGTATTAATTATAAATATATACATATAAAATCAATTTTGTCGAAAAATATTGTTTTTGCGTAATTTAGTATTTAAAATATCACAGACCTATGTTCTGAATAATTACAACTTCACAATAAGAATGTGTTTTCCTTAATAATATTTTTTTGTTCGTTCGCATTGAAACGATTTTAAGGCAAACAAAACAGAACAATTGTAAAAGAACATGTCCGCGGCTCGCGACATTTACCGAGATTATTGCAAGTCGATATGCATGGTCAAGCGTTGATTTTATACCAGTAATTTTGCCCGCTTTCGGCGAGTTTCAAGGCGCTGAGGACACCACCCTAAGATGCAGTTTATCATTGATTCTAGCATAGAGTAATAAAATAATGAAAATCATATTGAAAGTACCCATTGATATGGTGAATTTCATTTTCTTAAGACTTGCTACTGGAGCATAGCTGCTGGCACTAGCAAGGAGTGGATTTGGGATTTGGTAGGAGTGAAGAAGTTGGGATTTCTGCATACAGACGTCTTCATTGTACAGAAACAGGGGTGGTTCGAATACTGTATGACATTATAACACTTACTAACTCGGAATAGATGTGAATGCTGCATTCGACACGGTCGATCATAAAATCTTGCTTGAGAGACTGCGAAGAACTTATGGGGTAGATGGAAATGCGTACGATTGGTTTAAATCATATCTAGCCAATAGTCACGAAGGGATCACAATATTTAATAATAAAAAATAAAAATAAAATATTTTTGAAATTTGTTACAGATTTTTATTGGAATAATAATATTTTTTTGGAGCAATCCATAATTTTAACTCATAAATAACAACATTTCTTCAGAAATCAGGGCAGTGGAACCTGAAACACTAAAAATTGTCATGGGTACGTTTGTGTGAGGTAGAAAACGGACGTCACTTGCAAGGCATAATTTTTGATATTTATTGAGACTTTTTTTCGTATATTTATTGTATTTAATACTAAAAAATGAAATAAAAAAATGATTAAACATTATAATCATTTCGTGACTTTATGCCCACTCTATATTTTTAAACCACTTTATTATGTATATATATATAATTGTCAACTAGTTTTGGTTATACTAGACCCAACATTCTTCGGGACAACATAATATAGACTATATACATTGAAAATATGAATTAAATTAACGATTAATTAGAATAGATATACATATAAAATCAATTTTATCGAAAAATATTGTTGTTACGCCACCGGGATTTGAACCGGGATCTCTTTCCAAACCGGAGAAGGTGCTTTATCCAACTATGCTAGAGCGACGATATTTTTAGCGATAAATTTTCGAACCTATATGTTACCTTTTTGATATTAATACATTTAATCGTTCCATTATTTGAAAGAGCTATCTACCTTATTTTTACGGAATTTCAAATACCGTTGAGTAATCTGATGGCAGATGCCAGAATAATTCGTTTCTGGATGTATTGATACAATTTTATGTACATATTTAGCTTAATATATACATTATACAAAACAGGCAACACTTGCCTGTTTTGGACTTGATACAGGAATCAATATCTGCGAATGATAAGTCTGCAGTTGTTGGGTGTGCACATTGTTTCATATTTTTCAATGAATACACAAATCAGCAAAACGATCAGTGCATCCTTTTATCTACGGAGACAGATTAAAAGTATTCGAAGACATCTTCCTCTTGAGGCAGCCCGTCTACTCATTGTGGTGTCACGCGTGGACTATTATAACAACATTTATGCTGGCCTGCTAATGTTTCAGCTGGATAGACTACAATTTTTAATTTTATACAAAGATAATGTAGGAATATAAACAGTTTATGTGTAAAGTGCCCTTGAGGTGAAATTTTTTCCGATAATGGCGCTATGAAAATTATCCAATATATATATTTATTATTATACGTTCTCTGATAGCATACAAGCAAGTTCGCAAATCTTTCCGGAAATTGTATGTTTACCGAAGGACTTAGTTTTTTTTTTTTATTTCTCTCTCTTCCTGTCATTTCAATAGTTTTATCTATTTTTACTCTCCGAGAGATTCGAGGCGCGAATTTAAAAGCAATATAACCTTGGTTGGTTCGCTGTATTATAAATAGCAGGTACGTTTTTAATACCTTTTCAATCTGAACCTCTCTATCATTTTGTTTATTAAATTGTGTCCCGAACTCACAATCGTTAATAGCTACATTTCGGAAAAACATTTCCCGGAAATGATTTGAATTATGTTTCTGTATGTAACGTCTGTGGCACATTAAGTGTATCAATATTATCTTAAGTACGGAACATTGAATGCTTACGATCAGAGTGATTTATATATGATAAAACGAGAATTGATTTGAATTACACAACGACACAATTTAAGTCACTAAAATTTTTTAATAAAATTCCTTAAATTTAATAGCTATACACACACTGTTTTTAAATCTCACATATTATCCCAATGTTATATATCTAAATATCAGCAATACAATATTATCAATAATTATTGTAAACGCGTGCGGTTTCGTAGGTGTGCTCTAAGCTCTCTTCCATCACAGCTTCTTCTGAATAACTAGCCTATCTGTGAATATGTAATTTATATTACATATATAACGTGTATAACGTGTTGTAATAAACGTATAATATTGTTACCTGGAAAGACTTTCTTTTACAAGGAATTGGGATCTAAGTAATTAGACAGTAGAGATAGGATAGAACCCCAAGAGAATCCGGTGGTAATCCAAGAATTATCACAGTTAGGATTCAATGTGTAAATTCATAAAAAAAGATTAAAAAATTTTAAAATCAAAGATCATGCACGACAAGCCCTGCAAGAAGCAGGAAATTTTTAAATGGATATCCTGAATTTTTTATTTTGTTTGTGTCACTATTATTGTGCACCAACGGTTGTTGTTTTACAAGTACGTACATACATATTTATTTTAATTTTTAATTCACTGTCCCAATTAAACGGAATGGTGTCCCAGATAACCGAAGTAAATTACTGTTAGTTACTTTATTTGGTTCCTTAGGATTTGGCCCAAATACCGGCTGTCCCGATAAACCGGTGGTCCAATTAAGCGGAATCGACTGTATATGACAATGCGCACTCTGACGACTGATCTCCGTAGACAGATATTTGCTTGTGTTCGGTAAATTTAATTGGTATTATTTTATAAAATGAAATTCTCTGTCAATCTTCAAATCTTTTACGCCTCTTTTGGCCCTATCTTCGGCCTGTTCATTTTCAAAGCAAATTAGTTGACATTATATTTTTGAAGCATTTCTAACTAATAATGTTATATGAAATTATAAATAAAATTTATATTAAAGTGAAATATTTCATACATTATTTTTTCAATATAAATCTTTCATAAATTTGATTAACATGTTAGAAGAAGTATCAGTAAAAACATATTTTAAAAAGGCCGTTTTGTCTGTGTTTGCCAATGAAATCAAATAGCACACAATTGTTTGTTAATACATTACTAGTCTGCATAATTAATGAGAATAATTACTTTTTATTTTGTGAAATAATTGAGGTTCACTTTCATCTTTACATCGAAATATTTTATCTTATAATATTTAAAAAATACTGATTATTATTTTAATTTTTCAAAATGTTTGTATTATATTTTATGTTTACCATATTTCTTCCTAAATATTTAAACTCATTGCATATATTTATTTTTTAATACCTTAATCATTAATTATTAATTGTAACGAATTATATATATATATATAATCGATTTCATAAGGTATGCTTGATCTTTTAAATTAAAATAATTTAACGACAGTGTTCTTTGTCTGAAAATAGATTCAATATTATTTTAATTATTATAAAGCTTCGCAGATAAACCGAGAAGATGTAAGGGGTGAGCGACTCATTTATCGAGTATCTCGCATCCGATGCTGCGGGGCGCCCAAAACGTACAGCCATCGGCACAATAATGTAATTTTTCCGGTAGAGCAACTCACCCTTACTGCCCACGCGTAAATTTTAAAATTAATTATATTAAGATAACTCTTGTATCGCCGTTAAGAGAATTTTCATCTGAAAATTGCTACGTCGCTAAAGTCGTAATTTAAATTCTCTTTTTTTCATTTCCATCATGTTTTCAATCATACTTGAGTAGATTTATGATAGTGTGTATCGTTTCTCGCTCAACCTCCCTCACACAGATATTTGATATGTTTTTTGGCGATGTTTATTATACTTACGTGTACAGAACATTATTAAATAATAACGATATATAATAAATAGAAAAGGTTTTCAAATCGTTTTTCATTTTTGTATAATATTCCTGGTAGGTGCAGATTTCTTTTACAGGTTAATTCGGAGATATAACATATTATATTTCATTCAACGAAACTGCCTGTTTTTTTATTGATAAAAAATACTGTTGTGAAATAAACGTATTACGGGATAAAGTAACATCAATTGGGTTGCTATAGGTTTATGGAAAAGCACTCTACAGACAATATAAGAATCCCGAGTTAAAGTAACGGTGATATTGCTTTGGTTTACTTTGATTTAATTCGAATTATTTTTTGTAGTTTGTTTTCTAATGTGTCTGTGATAGTATATATATATAAACCTAATTCGATTTTCACTATATTGAGTCAGATAACATTAGCTCTTTTTGTCTCTTAATTTTGCGATTTTTTTCAATTTACATAAAAAATACACACGTGTGAGCATTCATTAAAATTAGAATTTCATTTTGTGCACCTTTGTGTTAACACCGCATTATTCGTTTGGTAAGGGATGAACACAGGATTGTAGGCTTCGCCTTCTGAGCTGATTGTTTATCCTACCTTATTTATTTATGTAAATATAACTTTATAAGTATTGTGCAACTGTGAATGTAATATTTGATTTGGCATTATTTATATGGTAAAGAACGTAGTGCTTTTTGTAAGGTTTATAATATTAGATATATTTATATAAGAATGAGAGCATGAAAACACGTTAATTTAATATTCGTACATACACTACGTACCTACACTTTACAGCGCGACATTTGCGCGATTTACTGTGAAAATTAAGTTTGTGTTCTGGATAAGAGACGGATCTCACTCTGAATAAAGATTTCAACCTCGGATACACACTTTGCCAATGGGAGGGATTGGACTAAATTAGATAGCCTCTTTTGTGATTCCAACCTTCGACCTTAGATGTTAAAGGCAGACGTTCAAACCCATGGACTACACAAACTCGAGTTATTATCTTAGAATGTTATTACAATCACTAAAATGATCATGAAATTCACTTTCAAGTGTAGTTTAATCACGATTCACCAACCCTTAAAATGTGCTGTGACTAGGTAAAATATAATATTCATATTTGATTTAATATTGATGAGTTTTTCCAATGTTATTTTGTATTAATTAATTAAAAAATGAGTGGCCGATATCGTATCCTTGGCGACATTGTATCCACTTATTTTTTTTAATTAACGGGTAAATAGCTGCCATACAATTTCTATTCTATTAGACTCTTATTTGAAGTTATTTATTGAAATGAAAGTGTGAAACATAGAATAAATATTTGTAGTGATGGTTCTTAGAAAAACGTGTTTTTTTGCTCGTTTTATGAAAATTGTTATTTATCAATAATCTTCCTGTAATCCATTCGGCAGGTTTTAGCAGCGTTTCCAAAAATGAACTACTGATGTCAAATCTTCCAATTACAAAACTTGGTAGGAAATGAAAATCTAGTGCATATATTTGTATTTAAAAGAATTCAAGTATGTAAGTTAATAGGACAAGTTATTATATACAGGGAATCAACAGGTATCGTCAATACACTAGTATACCTAATTAAATAAGAATGTTTATTAATAAGTATACAAATTAATGACAAATTAACATTATCAATACAACGTGAATTTATTATTTAATTTTAAACATACAATACACCGTGTTAAATAATCAATATTTAATTAAAATATTTTAACTGATAATTTTCGAAGGAGGATATTCATTAAAAATAATAGTATTTTCAAATTAGCTTTTAAAGGAAATCTGTTAAACCAGGTGTTAAAATAATTAGCATTATGTTTAATCAGATCTGAAAGTCAATAGTTGGGCAAAATTGATTTTCTACGTATATTTTTGAGTACAATCTGTTTGCGAAGGAGTTCGGCTCGAACGCGTCACGCCGTCGTTACATAAGATTGGGTTCGTAATTTCAATTTTCTTATTCCTCTTAAGGGACATTTCGCATCGTTGTTATTGTAGTTAATATTTTCAGGCAAATTACACTCATTGCAGAATTATTAACTAGTTTATATTAAAATCCGGAAACTAGTTGTGCGAATAAATCTCAGTGTAATCTGGAAATTGTAAATGGTAATAATAATTTAATTTAATTACGATACGAGTAAAAAGTGGACATGGACTCTTGACATAAGGATGGCAAGAAAATACTTTAAATCGTACCAAAAATTTAACATAATAAAATATTATAATTTTTTTTACCATATTTCTATATAGTTTAGAAATGTGCCAGGAAGTAAACAGCGCGGAATCTCTGGACTCAAACAGCTGGACACACTTAAGAGTACCGCATTCGTAGTCCTTCCAAATACGGTTTTTTAAAAAATAACATATTTTATTAACAACAAATGCTTTTTACAAATAATTAATTAATAGTATTTTTATTTATTTTATATGGTTTAATATGTCGTTCGATGCTCAAGAAGATATACAATATTGTGACATTCATAACTCAGGTCTGCCCAAAATCGATATATCTATATATCGATATATTGCAGGGGTGGTTTCGTACATTAAGGGCAGAAAATGGTCCCTCTAAGTTGGGAATAAATACGTTTGTAGGTTTTTAATCGGTCATTTATTATTACTCTTTTTCTTACAGACATATTTACTCTTATTAAGGAGAACACAATCTTATTGTGAACTTGTTAGAACACATTCTTATTCAGATCATAGGACTGTGATATTTTAAATACTAATTAAATGTATACATATAAAATCAATTTTATCGAAAAATATTGTTAGTGCTGGGATTCGAACCTGGATCTCTTTCCAATCCGGGGAAGGTGCATTAACCAACAATGCTATAGCAGACAATACTTTTGAAGCCAAATTTTCGAACCCATATGTTACACTTTTCAAATTAATGCAATTTTATCATACATACTTCCCAAATGCACAAACTCATCTACTTGTTCCAAACATTTTGCTCTTTTTCGAATACCATCACTTTATACATAATAAGGTCGCTTTTCTTGAACACATCGTACATTCTACTCACTAGACTCTGTAGTTCTTGTTGATTATTCGCGATTAGTACTGCATCATCGGCGCACAATAAACAGCATACAATCAAATCGCCCAATTTTGCTCCCACATTCATTCATACATTCCAGTTTTTGCACACAATTATCCATATACTAGTTAAACAGCCATGGAAACATTACACAACCCTGCTGTATAGTATTTGTTTATAAATTAGGTAGTCTAGATAGATTTAACTTACCCCCCCGTGCAAATGCTGTATTATATATTGCATGTACACTGTAATCTGTATCCGCCAATCTGGTAGGCCGATTGTCGTGTTGCTCATGAAGTACAATGTGCGCACGCACTAACCAAATAATCTACCTTTCAACCTGATCACACCTGACCTCACCATCAGAGCACAATGGCTGCGGAATGATGATGCTCACAAATTACTCAACGCAGCTCAAGTCACGAAAGGACGCTTGTATTTTAATAAAAATTATACTGTGCGCTTGAAAAGTAGACAAAGATAACATCATCAATAATTCTTTTCATGGATACATAAAGAACAGGAAACCTGAACAGGAAACGGCATTGTTAACTTATTGATATGTTAATATTTTATTTTCAATAGATCCCATAATAACTACAATAAAATTATCATGCGATAATCATTTTTATGTAAATAACTGTGTGTATTTTTACATTATTATTTTTCCAAAATACTTACATATGTTCTGAAATTGCAACTTCACATAAAAAAGTGTTTTCCTTAATATAGTTTAGTTTTAATAGTCTTTAATATAAGATGCCAGAATTAATATGATTAATTTAATTCTGGAATCTTCTATCGGGTTTTACTCATCGATCAGTTCACGATTATAGTCCCCGAATTATAATTGTATTCGTTTTTGGCTGTTACAATATAATTTTTATATAACGGCGGATAATTATGCATCAACCTAATTAGAGGATGTTTTTTTTTAGAGGTTTGTTTTTCGAATTGGCAACACTTTTTCCAGCGACAGTCAATTTGACAACTCGCGGCTGGTTTGTGCTCAGTTTGGTTTGCCATTTCTCCACGAATAGATTTACGCCAGAACGAAGCTTACAAATTGTGCAAATTTATTTCGAAAATCGTGGTTCAGTTCGCGAAACTTACCGTGCGCTACGTCCATCGTATAACCATGGATCGTTTTCGCACCACGCATTCTATAATTGATAATATCCATCCGCAGAGACTATGTACAGTGCGCACCGAGGAAGCTATTGGTGCAGTGGAGCGTAGTATTGAGGAGGATCCGAATTAGTAGATTACTGATTTTTTCGTTCTCCAATTGAATGGCATTAATATGAAAGAACTGTCGTTTTAACAATACGGCGCAAAATACCACATCAAAAAATACAACGATTAATTTATTGAAAGAAACATTCGATGAGGGTATAATTTCGCATAATAATGGACCTGTGAATTGGCCTCCAAGATCGTGTTATTTAACACCGTTGGACTATTTTCTGTGAAGTCGCTAGTCTACGCCGATAAACTAGAGATGATAGATGACTTGGAAGCCAACATTCATCGAAGCCGGTATACGGTCCCAGCTGCTTTAAAAAGCTGTCGAAAATTGGACTTACAGATTGTGCTTTATTCGAGCCATTCGCAGCACCTATATGCGCGAAATAATATTTAAATACTAATGGCATAAAATTATCCTTTTAATAAGCCACAACCGGGATTTTTATGTATTTTATTTAATTTAAAATTTCTGTACTCCTAAAAAAACATTATTTACATTAAAAGCTATTGAATTAGAAACATTTCAAAATTGGCGGCAACAAATAATGAGCTCTCAATAAGTGTATTATATCTTAGTTATATTACGTCTCATTATCATCATAGTATCATTATGGTTATATAATGATTGATTAAACGGCCAGGTCTGTGAGACGCCGGCAGGGCAAAAACGAACGTGTTTTATAAGTACGGTTAAGATTAGTTCAATGTTTTCTCTTTTATATATTCAATAACAGTACATAAAAATTTTTTTTTTTTATTACATACTATATCAATATTTTTACTAAGTCCTGGAACGAGACGCGAACACCCGACCCGACTAGATCACTAGGTCAGCGTCTTAACTACTACACCATCAAGCTACTATATCCGCGAAATCGTATTACGGCTGGCAAACATTGAGCGTCTGTTATGCAGCAGTTAAGCAGCTTATTGAACATCTGTCTTCTGTCATCTCATCTATGTCTCATGGTCACAGTTTATTATCTATGGTAGAACTGTCAAATTTTGACATATTAATGGTTTCCGTAGAATCTATATTACATCTAAAGCAATATAATAAGGATGCGCTATTCACCAATGACCAATCGGCGATTGATCGCTCACCTGTTAGTTATTTTATTATTGTGTGTTCACTTCTGAAGTAAAAAAATAAATATATAGAGCTTATCCAATCTAAGAAATTAAGTAAGAATGGAAGCCATCTTAAATTGGCCTCACGTTAAGTTCAACACGAGATCTAAATTCCGTGGACCATGGTCTAACGAGAGCTTGCATCGCTTTTGTGAGATTGTGATTTAGGTTTCGCTAAACATTACAGTTTTGTTTTATATTGCTTTTCCTTTTGGTAAATTATTCATTTCGTATTTTTTAAATGTTCCAAAGGATTTTCCGACAGACTACACCTCGATTGTGTTTTGATGTCGAGACAAACGAACTAAAACATGATGCATGGTATAACTATATTACATTTTGGCCGATTTATATATAAATTTATAATTTATTTTTTATTATTAAGTTGTAATCAATTATATCGATTTACTGACAAGTATTCCATATTCCGTCCGGTATATCTAAATTGACTTAATAATTTATTTGTAGATTCGTTAACTTTAACTAAATGCATAAATATAGTTTTCCCCCTAGGATATCATACGATTAAAACTACCAACCACTTCACAGAAGTTGCTTTCGAGTATTGTTCACTGCCGTGTTTTTCTATTTTTTGCTGTAGTTCCCAAGGAACGCGCCATTCCAAATTAATCCTATTATTTTTTCTACGAATTACGTATACACATATATATATATATATATATATATATATTTAATTTAAGGTTTCCGCGACCACTAGTTTATGGAACTGGCGTCTCTTCCTGGTTAGAACTAAGATATGGAATGTACAGAATTGATATTGAGGGGTTGACTTCGAATTAAAATTCACTCAACTGTGGAAGATTTATATCTCGGAAAGAGTACGGTTGTACCGTAATTTTTTGAGACAATGCCTTGACAATGACACTTGTTACCGAGGCATAGAAACTACAAAAATCGGGATCTGACTCAGAAGAGACGCCAGTTTCGTAAGTATATAAATATAATTATATATATTATATTATATAAAACACTTAAATATATAACACATAAATGATTTTGACAAAACTATTATTGTATACAGTTTTACGGATACAATATTCGGTTTTTTACAAAAAAAATAAAATTTTAATTTGTTAATATAGAAAATATTATTTAAAAATGTTACTTTGAGTATCCGACCTCTTTTGCTCAGGATAGGAACGCATTGGAGTAACCATCGTCTCCGATAATCCAACAACACGTTCAGACAACGACGTTCAGACAACACAATTCAGAACATTTCACCCAGAAGTGCGTTGAAAAAGCGAATTGAATATCACGTGCCAACAAGTGAATTATACAGATAATAATTATTTAAACCATCTTTTTGTACGAAGGATTGGGGAAATACGAGTAGGAAGGCTGGAACAGGGGGGGTGAAGATGCAACCGAAACTAGGAAACACGACCCACCTGTGAAATGTTCCTTTAGGTATTTGGATTTTCTTCAATGGAGGCACAAGTCTTTTGACTTCAGAATACGTCCTCTGTTGTTCCGCACGAAGTACTCTTGTTCATACACTTCGATAATGGCGCGAAGTGTCATGCAACAAGCACCATGCATAATAACAAGATGTACAGGATTCGTCACGCACGGTAGCGAGAAAACCGAACACACACAGTACACTCTGTCAATTTATCATTCTCACATGGCAGGGATATAATTCACGGCCTACCGTATCACAGGTAAACATTAACTGTCAGTTCAATGTTTCAACTTCAACTCCAAACCCATAGAGAACAAAACCACATAAAGAAAGGTCGTGTTCTGGTTATATGGGAGGGGGTAGGTAATGGACAGGAACCATTCTATATGTCGCGTTTATACTGCGCGCATACAGCGACTGGAGATCGTTGGATAATTATATCGAACGCCATCTATGATTAAAAAAATTTCAACCATGTAAACGCTATAATATTTATATTACAAATTAATGTTATATTCAAAGTTATTATTATTTGAAGAAATTTCTCTGTATTTGGTGAAAAATGTTTTCCAGTCGTTCAATAATTACTCATATAGAAATATTTAATCGGATCTTTAGACTCTACTTGGATAAATGATTCGAGTAAATTGTAAATCTACTTCTGAAATCATCAGCCTGTGAAAAGGTCGATATCGATTTAAGGAATTTGAAAAAGTGTTATGTTTCTATCTTCTAAATTCTCAGCATTTCGCTTGGGGCAAAGCATTTTTTTGCGTTCTCGATATTTTTTCAATAATTTTAATTTGTTTTTTCAAAATTCAATACATATATTTTGACATTTGCCTACCGCTACAAGAATAAAGGGAAATGTGGCCGGAAAGCTTAGCGTTCCTTTGATAAGAGAAAAATGCCAATAAAACTATAACATCGTTTTGTGACTAAGTGCTAGTGTTTCGTCTGTGAATCATATAATGTGTACATTATTTTTACGAAACGTATCTTTCGTTATTACCAGAAAAGTAATATTTGGTTTCTGAATTAAGATACTTTGTGTCTACGAATAAATAATTTTCTATAATTATGCTTGTTTATGGAAGCGGCAGCTTAGGGATATTTGAATTTGTTTTTCAAACTCAAATCACAATTCTCATGGTATTTAAGAAAAATATTACATATCGACATACTATTATAATATGTCTCAGTGTACATCGTTTACAATTATTATTTAACTTAATTTCTTACAAATATCACTAACCGTCAAATAAATGACCAGCAGCCTTCTGAAGCATATCGTTAACGTGATCAATCCGAGCGCGCTATTAATTGTCAACCCTAGCACGAAATCCGGATATGAAGCTACGCTATGCACCAAAATTACTGGAAATATAATGTGATTTGTTAATCAGTTTGTGTGATTTTAATCTGAGCAGATTGTTTGTGTTCCGGCTTTGTATTTAAAAAATATATATATGAATACGTATTTCTTTAAGATTACTTTCCTGAAAAAACGTGCGATGACGAGGTCTCAATCGCTATAAATTTGTTCGTTTTACTATATGAAGACACTTAAAAAGATGATGGATTAAAATTGAATTAGAATATTTCCATCTATGAGATTTCTTCATTATAAATACGTACGGTGAATTGGAATATAACGTATTCTGAATGTTTTATATGGTGCCAAGCAACGTGTGACTCAATAAATATAACATTTTTCCTTAAAACGGCTGCGTATGGAGATAGTCACCTTATATTAATATGAATGCTTGTTCTATTTTTATGTGCACTAGGAGTGATTATTTTTTAAATACTTTCTTCATTTCTTTTTAAAACTTTTTTTCCTATTTAATCAACAATCGACTCTCGTTAATCCTCACGAAAAATAAATTCTATTTGTCTAACCGAATTATTATACCACCATTGCGGGACTATATTTTAATTTGATGTATCTATGGAACGAATGCGTGATCCCGTAGAGGTTGGTACGATGACGCGTGTGAAAGAGATAAATGTATCGCGCCGCGGTTGGCGCGGTCTCTTGCCTTCGAACTGTTGAACTATAAACATATTATTGTATCGAAGCATTCAGATTAAAAACTTTTGTTACCAAGTATAAGTATTATTCTGACAATTCAAGCCCACACACAAAAATGAACTATTATCATCAGATTATGTTAAAGACATAACATTTAATGTATTGTATATTTGCTTACAGACATATAAAACGTTTTTTTTAAGAACTAATGAATGTAAAGGCATTTTATAAAGGTATTTTGTTAACATTTCAATAATCGGAAGGAGTCGATATATTCTTAACACTTTTATTTAAATATAAACTGTTTTATATTTACTTCTTTAATATTAAATAACAATATCTATTCAGAATTTTCCAATTACCTTTTGGGAACAAACCATATCTTTGATATTAATAAGGGTTTAGAAATTATACATACAAATATTAGGGGTTAACAGTTAGATAAATTTGAAATTTTAGAAATAAGAGAAAGTGTCAATAGCAAGCTTAATATTAAAAATAACAAAATCCTCTTTACAAATAGTCACCTTTTAAATTTGTTTTTATATTATTGTTTTTATCTACGCTTGTATTTTTTAATTTTAGTATACATTATTTCCTGAAGATGATAGATACCATATGCATCGAAACATTTAGAATAATTAATAAATATCGGTTTAAACAAAAGTATTTTGTATAATTATTAATGTTTTATATTTTACTGTAACAATAATAATTTTACCCAACAAGACATTTTAATTCATTTTTTATCGGCACAATTTATTTAGTATTATTTTGGAATACATTATCGTACATAATTAGTGGATTTAAAAAAATACTATATTGTGCGCGTATCTGTTCACATCTTAGTTCAGTCCATCATATTAATTAAAATATTATATGTATTGTACGCGTATTCGTTTGTATCTTACTTCAGTCCATTATATTGAACAGCATTTATTAAAATATTATATGTATTGTACGCGTATTCGTTTGTATCTTACTTCAGTCCATTATATTGAACAGCTGATATTTACTTGTACTCATACATGATCATTTTGTTTCGATAACAAATAATGAAAAAAATAATTAAAAAATGTAGTTCTTGAATAAACATTTTTTGTTCTTTAAATAAACTTTTAGTGTTCTTCAAATTTTCGATCAATTACATGAAGTTATTTTAAGAAATGCGTGTTCATGAATGGTTTATTATTATTTTCCCAAAATTTTTTCTAAAATGATAAGATTTATATAAATTTGATCCGTAAAACAAACATTGAACCGCTTCGTGGAAGGTTGATCAAATTGAGTACAGAAATGCCAGTTTTTGGAAACAGCTGCAGAATTTTATTACAGATAGATAATAGTCTCGGAAGACATTTATTTCGGTCTTTTTGGTTTTTGATGGGCAGATATTTGAATTCTAATTCTATTGAATGTATTTTGTATTGTGCTTTATTTTAATAACAATTATGATTTTAGTTCATAATAAAAAGGTTATTATTTCTTTGATATTTTTTTCTTTTTTTTTGATATTGATTCTTTGTTATTATTTCTTTGAATTATTTCTTTGATAGTTTTCCATAATTAAAGTAGGTTCATTTTTTCCCGTAGTAAAAGTTTTATGAACCAAAAATTTTATGCAGCCTTAATAATAAAGATATTGAATTATGGGGGTGGCTTTGACATTGATATGAAACATCATAAAAAATATATAATAAGGAAAATTTAAAATCTAATTAACGCTGTGAAAAAAAAAGATGTGATGAAAAATTAATCAAATTTTAAACTTTGGAAATGTAAGTAAAGTAGTACATTTTTAGTGGATTTTTTAGACATTTAAAGATTTCTTTTTTATAGCAGTTTATATTTATATCTAATTTTTATTTTCTTGACACTTGCTTATGTAGTTTAGGAGTAGGTAATATAAGGTTTTTTAACATTTGTTTTATCTAAAGTTTGGTTATGGTATTTATGTATTAAATTTAATTCAAATATTAAACGATTATTAAATATTCAGAAAATTAAATGTGTTTTAAATTTAAATATTACTTGTGTGCCCATCTACAGTTATTATAATCCAAAGAGTATAATAACTGTATTATGCGAATTAAGAATAGTTGAAAAAAAAATCGGTCGTTCGGTTATGAGTAAGTTTCCCGACCTCTGTATTTAGGTCATAACATATTTACATTTTAAACTTTACCACTTTTAACTTGAGTTGGATGTTTCATCAAACGCAAAACTTTTTCTCGGCTCAGTTTCGAACGAGATAAATAACTTACAAATGTGCCTTAATATTATAATAACTGAAGCTGAAAGATACTTTTTTATTTACGTATTTTGATGCATTTCTACATCTAATAGATCATTTATTTTTATCAGTATATATTTAACTAATTAAAATATATTTTACAGCACCTATTTGAAATGTACATTACCATTTTTACATGCCACTGATTAAACATTCTTCTCCAATGATGTAAACTAAACTGAGCTAACATTGCCTCTAATTATGTGAATATCTCTGTAAATATACTAAATACAGAGTTCATATTTTAGGTATTCCTCCGCAATATATTTATGTGACAGATAAAATAATTACAATATGTTAGTATTTACTACATACAATAATAAAAAATGTTTTCGCGAAGAACCTGATGTGAATTTGTCAATACGTAAATGTGTACGTGTGGAATGGCGCGGACCAGGGTTTTCGATTTTAAACAATTTTTTTAAAACCCTGGTTTCGGGTTAGACGGGTTTTTTATTTATTTAAAACCCAGGTTTCCCCGGGTTTGATTCTACATTTTTTGTGAAATAGTCATCAATTTTTTGAGATTTCAATTTGATGTTTGTCTTATCAAACTTTTTGTACTTGAACCCGAAGCCTGCAGGATAAAAATAGAGATGCGTACACGGAATACATGTCACATCAATATTCTTACTATTTTCAAATTAAGCTAGATGCTTGTGCTATGAAAATTGGACTAACTTGCTGAAGTCCTGGAACGAGGCGCGAACCACCGACCACTAGATCACTAGGCCAGCGTCTTGACCACTACACCAACAAGCTACCCAAAAAACGAATATTGCATTTTGCTGTTTCTTGTTTCAGAACAGAAAATGTTTCCATACACCAGATTTGCGCTTCGAGCTTAGTTTCTCAAAAATATTCATTTTAGGGATTGTAAACTGTAAAAAAAAAACAAATTGAAAATATAAAAATCGAATAATTCAAATTTGTAAAATTCGTCTCATTGTATTTTTTATTCATTAGTTTGAGAGCCGTACCGAGTCCGACTAGTTAAATTCGGTCTTGGTTCCAAATGAAGGAATATAATTGTTATTCTACTATATCAGATAAATAACTAATTCCCCGGATTTACATTAAAATTTTCCCAGGTTTTCGGGTTCGGGTAAACCCGGATCAAAAACCCTAGCGCGGACGGCGCAGTGCGCGGGGTGCCGGATGCCGATGGTCACTTAGTGGCAGAGCGTGCGCTGGCCGAGTTAGACGTGGCTTATACTGTCGTCCGCGATGATCACGTTTTTTTCTCATTTTTAGCACTTTTACACAATAATTAATATATATATTATTTTGTTATTATCTATTATTTAAATGATTAATATAAGTAGTAAATGTAAAATATTCATATTTATCTGACTTAAAAATCGCAATAGTCTACATATACACTGAGTTCACAGCACCGTGACGCGTGTTTTTATTTTATCACCGTAAGGGAAAGGTTAACAGTCAGTCGGAAAACGGAGTAAATCAGTTAATGGTCCAGAAATACATTTACATAATATTCTAAGTTTGTTTTGTTTTTAAAATAAGTCAATAATTTGATTTATTGGTTGTTCTTTGTCTTTGTTTTTATGAAATGTTAAGAGTTCTTTGAATATGGAATAAATATTAAGGAATTTATATGAATGTGTAATTTTCATTAATATAAATAATTATTACATTATCTACATATAATAACCTCTTTATGAATTTTCGCTCGAATGTGGCTTAACGCGAGGCACTACACGTGTCCATAGTACAACGTTACTTTTGACATTTTTCAACCATAAAAGCTTGTTCTCGACGGAGACCGTAATCTTTAAACACAAAGTCACTAAGGAGGCGTTTCCCACTAAAATATAGTATATGTTCGTCGGACCACGTCTAACGTTGCTAAGGCGCATTCCAGCTCTACCTGCTGACGTGCATTCCTGCCTCGATCTCTCAAGTCGTTCGCGAAACTTCCTTATATTCCTACCCCACCTGTAATATTATATTTATAGTAGTACCATATTTTTTGTGAACATAAGGGGACTTAAAAATCTTTTAATGTTTTTAAGAAGACGCCTAGATCTGAAAAAAGCGAAAGAAATATGTTTTTTGTGACAGAACTTGCAAAAATATTTAACCTCGAATATATTACGTATACAGCAATGCATATTTTTAAACACTTTCGCCAGATGTCAAAGAGTTAGTTTTGAATTGGATTGTAAATATAATATAAAGCAATCACTTTGTGGTTTGATATATTATATTAATTATTACACTTTTTGATGTCTGAGAAGGCGCTATTCTTGACCTTTAGGACGTATTTTTTCAGGTAAAATTTTGAAAATAGTGCTGTACTCCGCGTAGAGCCCGAGAACATTGAGGGCGGTAGAGATCGACGCGGACGCGTCAAAGGATGCCCGAGTGTCCTTGGGCCGCAAACTCTACGGCCCGAAAGTCGTGATCTTTAGAATTATTGATCCCGTTGGTTTTGGTAATTCCGGTTTTTCAAAACTTTGGGTAATATTTTACTACGAATAGGCGCTCGGTATTTAACATATATATATATACGTATATAATTAACTGCTAGCATTAATTAGTTGACAGGGTTTTTTTTAAATAAATTAAACAATTTTAAATACTAATTAAACGTATTAATTAGAAAGATGTACATATAAAATCAATTTTATTGATAAATATTTTTCTTGCTACCGGGATACGAACTTTCCGATAAAGGGAAGGTGCATTAACCGACTATGCTACAGCACACAGTATTTTTCATGACAAATTTTCGAACCTATATGTTGCTCTTTTTCAAATTAATACATCTATCGTTCCATAACAACAACATTATTTTTCGTTAAAATTGATTTTATATGTATATCTTTCTAATTAATATATTTAAAATATCACAGACCTACGTTATGAATAATTACAACTTCAAAATAAGAATGTGTTCTTCTTAATAATAAACAATTTTATTTTAAAGAACATTTATATCATAATAAACATTCACAAATATACATATTTTCTAAAAGATTTTTTCTGGGAAAAAATTAAAATATTTATATTAAATTTTTTTCTGGGAAAAATATTAAAGTATTTATATTTAATTTGAGAAAATAACGCAATATTGGATTGCCATTATTATAACCAATAAACAAAATTTGTGAAGATACGTTAAATTTATATTACCTCTTCTATTATTTACATAATAAGCCTTTAAGCCTATTTGACATGCTATCTACAAGTTTTTTCAATACCTATCCATCCACTAACTAACTAACTGTTGATGGAATTACGAGAGATTATTTTAGATAATTGGACAGAATCTCCGTCGAGCCGACTTCTAAGGGCGAGTAATTAGAAGAAAAACATTTCTCTTCCAGAAGTGAGATTGGCCGATCGGTGGTATTTCATGATGAATTTAGATTTATGATGGAAAATAGTAGAAGAGAGATAGTGTCATGAAAAGAGAAAAAATGGTTATTACAGAATATTTACAGCCTACCTCTAACTATAAAACATGACGTATACCGGTGATGTGTAGTTTTTCTCGGGTTAGGGGGGATGAAATCAAAATAATTGAAAATATATTTATTTTAAATATAACGCATTATTATTTGTAAAGTTGTCATTTTTTCAGAACACACTTCTGTGATATTGTAATACAAATTAAATAATCGCACTTCAAGATCCTGGTTCATATCCCGGTGGCAGCTAAAATATTATTTCTATGAATTGAGTTTATCTGTATGTATATCACTCTAATTGATGCATTTCGTTTGTATTCAAAATATATTTAACTGCTATACTGCTCCGTAAAATTTTAAAAGATAATTTGTTGAAATCATTAAATAGTGTGGGTTTAGGGGCTACGATTCAGCATATCAATGACCTCACACATACGGCAAACATACAAAAGGCTACTCTGAAAAAATTAAAGTACATGTACATTCAGAACCTAAGAAAATTGAAGATTTACGGCTTGAAGATGATCGATGAATTTGTAAAAAGCGTAGGAAAAATAGATATGCACTGTACACGTGGAAGTAAACGGTTCCCGCAGTATTAAAAAATAACACTGTTTAATTGACAGATTTGGCGGTAAAGGTCAGTATGCGCCAGTTAGTCATTTTGTTCTGCGTACAAAATACAATAGAAAACGATTGTGCACTTTCCTTTAAGCGAGTTTCGAGATTTAAAGTAACAGTAGCGGTCGGAATGTCAAATTGATGTGTGTTAGATTTAATCCTAGGCCGGTCGGAAACAAAAAAAAGTGTGTATTTGTATGTAGGGGCTGAAGCAAGGTAGATCTCCGGTAGGTGTCGCAATACAAATCCAAACATAAAATACAAGATGTGTCAAATAAATATAGATTACGCCGTGGAAACGTTTCGCGACAGATGTGCACCGCGCTGGTCCCTAGAGGTTTTAGAAAATAACTTTACTTACCATCACGCCGTTTCTCCGCGGGGGTAGGCATAGAGGATAGAGCGTCACACTCTTCTGTACTGACACACAGTTTTCGCCTCATTCACATTCATATATCTTTTCATACAAACTCGCCGGTTTACCCAGTCGTGCCAAGTCTTCCACGGACGTCCTCTATAACACTTGCGTCATATATCTTTCTTACCATTCTCCGTTCCATATAAACAAACTACCTAAGTGATCATTTCTTAATTTTACTTGCTGTACTAAGATCAGATTTACGTTTTTTTATTTTATTTTGATGTGCTACATACATAGTTAGATTTATGACTATTTATGCGCGTTCAGCAGTTATCTCGGTTTGTTAATAACCTGTTTTCATTACTTTCTAACACAAGGCATGTATGTAAATGAATTAAATTATATGAACCATTTAATCGTACGTTAATATATTATAATGCAAGTATATTAGTTATTATTTTTACAACTGTTAACTGTACATGCAATTTGACGGAGGCTTGTCTCTGGTTCAATGTGACGCTTTGAATAATTCCCCCGCATTTTTCCGCCCTTCGCGTAAACCTGGCGCAACCAGGATAGCACGGTAACGGATGTTTGCACGTTTGTCAGGTGGTTTGACTTTCACTTAAACTTTGGCAATTTATATTATTCACGAATAAAGTATTTATTTGATTTGTTCATTATACTGAAAGCCATTCTATCACCTGCCATAACAATGCGTATAAATATTATTCTTTCTCAAATTACAAATCGTTTAACGTCTATAACGAAAAAATATTGTGTAGGTGTATTATATAACGGCAGGTTTCCGGAAACCCAAGTAAATTTTATCATTCTGTTCCCAGAAATTGGCTGGTTGACATAACTTGGCACAAACAGAATTCTCTCTTAGCATAACTTCGCGGGTTGCCTTTAACTATGCGTATTTAATAAAGACATAAGTTTTACGAAGATTTATCAATTTCCTCCCCACAAGTTGTTTATCCCGACTGAGAAGCCCAAAATATGTGCCATTATTAATTGTTCAAAATATATACAGTGTTGTGAATTTTTTTTATCATATATTGATCTCCAATTAGTTATAGTTGTTTTTCACGATCATCACGCTGACGATCGCACACACTACTCTGTATCTGGACATCAGATTGGTGGGATAACCACACTTTGGACACATGCTTATCGAGACGTCATCCATCCGTTTATTATTGTTTAGTTTACTCAAACACATTGCATTTCAAAAGGTAACGTCGTTCAAATTATACATATACATACATTCAAATGATATATTTTACAATCGAGATAAGCTATAGGAGAATAAGTTTTATTTGTTCTCTTGAAATAGTTGTAGAGATTTGTGAAAGATGGCGTTTTGTTCATACGTTTACTTTATGTAAATATGTAGTTATCTGATAGTATCTCAATAAGTACAAGATTCAGTCGTAGATTGCCGCTCACATTTTTTTAATCAAATTTACATAGGCAGAAAGGATAGAGCACCACACTCTTCTGACTTGCTATATCTACATTAGTAAATAAGAAAATATCTATATAAGATATTTTTATAATTCTCTCTTTCCTTGTTTACACAAAATGTATATTTTATATACTTTGCAAAATGTGTATTTTATATATTAATTAGTTATATCCTATATTAGAATTTCACTTTATATTTCGTTTAATTGAAGTTCGGTGTTTAGTAATTTGAGTGAATCAAACTCCGAAACACATTTTGTGGCATTGCGTGATAATGAGGGATGCTCGTGATCGCATCATTGGAGGCTTAACCGGGTTCAATGGTCGGCCTGATCAGTAATGCGAAGAATCTCAAGCTGTACAGGAATTTCATCAAAATGTGAACAACGAAATGGGGTATATTAGGCAGATGATGACAAGATCGTGTCAGCGGGAACGCGGACACTTCATTTTTCATAAGTCTAATTTTTAAAACAAACAAAATCGCGCGTGCCTGTACCGTGTATGGCGTGACTCATACATGATTGTGTTTCGTCCAAGTTCCTTCATGGGAGAGTGTATTTGATAGTTAGCCCTTTAATAGTTGTCTTGTACCCACTGGTTTCTTTCCTTCCGTAACACTTGATTATCTGTTTGTTTATAATGTTGTTATATACCTGTATCTAAGAATAAAAAAGGTAGCACTTAAAAGGGCACAGGAAGGTCTAAATTAAAATCTCTATCCGTGTTGCTTATCAAACTATAATATAAATTTTTTACGTTAATTTTTATTGTTCTTCTTTTGTGTTTATTAATTGCAGATTTCTTGTTTTTGAAGCATTCTGAGTGGAACCGATAAAAGAAGTTGCAAACTTCTTTTATCGGTTCCCTCCCTTCTAGCGCCCCTTTACTAGCGATTGTTAAAAATATAGGTACAATCAGCACTTAGGCATGTACTTATGGTTTTGAGTGGGTTGAGTGTATTAGTATACATCTCTTATCTTTATATTAGTGTTTTTATAATAATGCATTAGTGTTTAGTTCATTATTGATCACTTTATTCAGTAATTGCTCAATGTATGGATTCAAGATTTTAAAATACGACTAACTGTGTTTATATACGAGTGTAAGGCTAAAGAAATATACAATTACAAAAGTAATTGTTCACAGAATGCTTATTCAATTGGCTCGAGGCGGTACAATCTAATCTAATGTACCTACTTCCGTTATATTACTTCATTTATACATGGTATTGAATGTCGAAATAAGAAGTTCAGAGTTTCAACCGGATATTTGACTCATATATACTCAACCAAGCATCAGCGGATGTCAAGTTATAGTCAAAGGATAGAATTCATGATAGTGAAGTTTGTATGATCAATACGACGTATTGTTGGAAATACTGCAACAAACATCTTTCAAATTTCTTGACAAAATCTCAGATTGCGCGGAAGTGAGCTGAAATAACATTAAAAATAGACACATTTTTATTTATTTCTTTCTCTTGTAAGATATGTAGTTACTCTAATTAAATGTAATAAATATACAATGTTACGTTTTCAAATGTTTTATTACAGTCATAAAAAATAAAAATAATAATTAGAAAATGGTCAAAAAACTATAATAACTTTTGATTCTAATCTTCGCTTTCACATACACATTATTAACAATATCAGCGAAGCTCAAAATATGATAGGTTTTGTACTTCGTACAACTAAACATTTCAAAAATTCTCAAACATATCGCTTATTATTTCAACCATAACTGGAATACGCGTCCAGTATTTGGAATTCATAATATAATATATAAATAAGTTTGAAATAGTTCAAAAGAAGTTCATACTACTCTCTTCACTACATATTGCAGCACTATGTAGATTCACTGAATAAATTTAATATGTTAAGTTTAAAAACAGACGAATAGCACTTGATACTTGTACAACTTGTACAAAATCTGTCGAAACCAGTTTAATTAGATTAGATTTAGATAAAGTTTATTAGTACACATTTTTTAGTTGTAACTGATGTGAATATAAAACGTACATGATAATATGGCGCTTTCCCATCTTTTATCTATAACTTTTATCTGGATATGTTATTGGATTTGGATCCGTACATGTAAGTGTTATTTGCTAATAAGAAACAATTCGACATATTCGATACTACGTGTTTTTTTTATCATCTCTAGGTTAAGATTACTTAAAGTTAGTCTCTTAAAGTATGTAAATATATATTAGCGAAATTGTACGAATTTTTATTCCTGGCAAGTATATTTAGTATCTGTTATCTCTACTCGTACTATAGATTGCGTCGCACTTTATTTTTTTATCTATGGTCGCACTGTCAAATGACAGATGAATGTTCAGATTTGTTCAATAACCATTTATTTAAACATGATCTCAATTTTTTCCAGAATGAATTTAAGTGGATGTATATATATATATATTTCAAAGTTGATACGTAAGAACAGGGCAGGCAATACAGAATGCACTTGTAGAAAAGCAATCAATGATTTGTTCATCGACATTGAATATTTTCTATTTCATTACCAATATTTAAAAACGTATTTATTAGATTTTCTTCGTTTTTGTGTTAATGATTTTTTTTTAATATGCTTTTTTCGTGATGTTTACTTGTCCATCTGAAATAATAATAAATAAATTTCACAGACCGGTGGGCCCGAGATGACGTGGGTGATAGCCGACCACCAGGCGGCGGGCGCCGGTGAGCTGTCCGTGCAGAAGGGCCAGCAGGTGGAAGTGCTGGAGACGAGCGCGGCGCGCGCCGACTGGTGCCTGGCGCGCGCGCCGCCGGCGGACGGGGCCCCCGCGCGCGAGGGGCTCGTGCCGGCTGCGGCGCTCAAGCCCCAGCCGGGTCAGCCGGCGAGCCCGTCGCGCCGTCCCGACCCTGACGGCCAGAATGGTGAGTGCGACTTACCTCATATGCCCCGATGATGATTTCCGTGATGTGAATACCATGGTGTTGTCGATAAAATTCCGAGTCCCGACTATATTTTATGTATAGATAGATTTTTCTGTATATATTTCTGAGTGGATTATTAAATCTATTTCTATCACCTGTGATATAAAAAATCGTATCTTCATTAATAAAATGTAATTTCATTAAAAATAAACTATTACATTATTTAACTTTGTTTTTTAAACACAAAGTTAATTTTGCTAATATTAAAATGAAAATAAATTATTCATCTTCCCACTAACGGTTTGGGAATTTACTTTTATTACATCGTTGCTGGTATACGGAAAAAAATAATTTACATCCATTAGTTTTTTAAGCATGTCTTATTTGAAATGTAAAATCATTTCCTCTTAAATCCATACGTAATATCCTTTTTAATTCAATTCAGATAAAACCTCGTGTTGTGGGTTCTTGAGATACGATCATTCGGCAAAAAATCTTAATATGTTTTCCCCGCTTGCGGATACTCTATACGTAGTCAAAACTATATTATATTAAAAATTACAAAAAGCTGGAAGATTTATATTGGTTTCGAGTACTTCAGCTCATAAATGAAGTTCAACAATGTAGCGGATAATATCTGTGAAATATGTATTTTACGATAAAACGATTTTATTACATCTAACAGCAAAATATCCCCAAAATTAAAATACATATTTACATCGCCAACAAACGTGGGAAAATCCACAAAATTCATAAATACGCTTACTGAAATCACACTGCTTTATATTATGACGTGTACTGTATTGTACACGACGACGCAACGCAGTGTTAATACAAACATCGTATACATCATATCCTGAACTTGCACCTGAATTAGCCACAATCGTATTTAGATTATATTTTTTAAATACAATTTTGAGTTAGATTTTATTTTTAAAATATAATATGGTTTTGGAGAAATAAAGTACTTATTTTTATTACGCCTTAAATATTCATGTCATTGAATCAATGCGTCGTGTATTCGACTGAGTAAAGAAGAAACTATTTCAGTTCTGCAGATGGCTGAACGTCGTCATTAAGAAATATTGTTGTTATTCGCCTACCCTTTGCATGACTGCCTTGTCATTGTGTCTCGCCTACCTCCCTTGCCCACCTGTCTCGGTCTTCCCCTATTGACTCGTGTAACAGAGTCTCGCACGTGTTACGGAATTCATATATATATGTATTATTGTTACATGTCCGCTCTTGTAGTCATGTTGTGTTCATCATCTTCACAATATTTAATGTCATACCGCTCGCGAAGTTCGCCCTTATTAAAACAACCTTTATTCTAATTAAAAATGCACCCAAATTTTCATCGTCTGTCTCTGATCGCTATAAATAATTCAAAATGTAAAAACTTTAAAATTATATTTATGCAAACATACACGTCAGCATATTAGTTTTTATGTGCCTTAATGATTATTATATTATATATTTTATTTACAAAGATTGCTATTTATATGAATATAACACGTTAGATTAATTTTGTATATAAACAATCGCACTTACGAGATTGTTATGTATGTCTTTCCAAAAATGCCTGTTGCTAAAATATTGCCATTTCTGAACAATTCAAGATAGGGGAAGTAATGAAAATTCTGCGAAATTCTTAAGGCTACGTGATTATTTTCAAGTTTACGTAAGTAGTTAGTTAGTTGGTTTAGCTATAATTTAATTATGCAGGTAAATTTGTATATCTTAGAAGCACCACCGTCAAAGTAAAATTGAGATGATGTTTACAAAATTAATAATTAAATTAATAATTTGTGGTGATGAATGATAAATAATGTTCGTTCGTTGACAAAAAATATTATTAAATTCTTCTGGTAAATACTACTTTGTGTAGAACACCATTGAAATATTTTAAATAATTCCTGCGTTCGTTTAATTTAGTATCATATTTTATTGATCAGTTGGTGTACAGCGCACCCATTCTGACGAGATAGTGGTACGGAATAAATAATAATTCAAAGTTTATTTTTTAAATAATAATGTCGTATATAAATTTAACTGGAAATAAACAAAAGTAAATGTTTTGATATTCGTCAAACGACTTACATAGACAAACAGAATAGAGCGCTACACTCTTCTGTCCTGACACACAATTCTTGTCTCGTCGACATTCATGCATCTTCTCATACAAGCTCGTCTATTATTGAGGCTTCAAATAGGACCATTCTCCAGTATCTGATTTATATGGTCACGCCAAGTTATATATTCTATCTCTGGTCCTCTATTTCCGGTGTCATCAAAATTTGCGTCATATATCTTTCTTACAATTCTCTCCTCATTTATTCGCTCCATATGATCAAATAACCCAAGTGATCCTTTCTTAATCTTACTCACAATACTAAGGTCAGCTTTACATTTTTTTCCTTATTTCTTCAATCTTTACTCTGTCCATAAATGGATCTGCGACATACATGCCTAAGCTATTTAAACTGCATTAATGGTAAACCGTATTAGCTAGCGTAGGTTTACTATTTTTTTTATCTGAAATATATTATAAATTAGTAAGATTAAAGAAACGTTTTTAAAATGATATTTTTAAAGAAACAATATTGATAAAACGACAATTTAAAAAATATATATATTTTAGTGAAAAGCAATGAAATATAGAAAACAAACCTTCATTTCAGATTATTTTAAAATTAACTCAAAATATGCATGTAGTAATTAAAATGTGTCCATAATTATTATCGCATAATAATAAAAACTTACAAGTGTATGTGAATTAAACGAATTTATAAAATGTTTGAAAAATAAATTCTTATACTTGGTAATTCGTTTTATAAAATAGTACCTAATTTAGAATAAAATTAATTGAGATAAAGAAAAAATTAGTACTGCACTAGTCAATAATAACGTGTTCCCATGATTATTAAATACAAAATTTAATTAAAGAATTGTGAGACGGTTTATAGATAATTAACTAATTCCGTTTGTAGCAGTATTTTAACTCGCTGCTTGTTGAAAGAACTTTTGTCATAACGTGGAAATATTAGCGAATGTGTAGATGAGTTTAATTAATACGACCCCTCCTACGTGACGTATTATGAGTGAAAAATTACATTTTAATAATTGCCAACCGCTGCCCTTGTCGACACATTGCAATCTAACAAACTTAATCTTGCTAATGTATGTAAGTTGTTCCAGATAAGCACTGCAACAATTTGGTCGTTTCATTTTCCTTGATGGAAAATGTTATTTTTCACAAAATGTCAGCGGTCGGTGGATTCCACCATGTCTCGCTGTTTGCAACGTGTCATAAATAATCCCCTCTGCGTCGGACTTTATTTTATTTTCTAATAACCGTCACTATTGGCATTACCAGTTGTATTTGTCCCATCCACTAATGGAAACGTCTTGATATCTGATATTGTCAATATTACATCCCGTTTTCCACATCAACAATTTTGCGATAAAATTTTTACCTTCGTGATAATTTTATCAACGCGTGCCGGGTGGACCGCTTCTTACGTCCTACCTTAGGTTCTGCACATAGGAATGTTCGAAGCTCGTGGCCAAATGGTACCCCCCTTTCCTCTGACATTCCTGTTCTCTCTTTTGATCTATTATATATGTGTATTGAAAAAATATGTTATACCTGACATTAATAATATATTAGATATTGGTCAATAGGGGATATTTTATTTTACTCTGTTACTTTTTACGTTATTTATTTTAAGGAAGCTGACATTCTTCAGTAAATGACATCTTAGAACCGAGAAATTGTCATGTATGACATTATATATATTATTTATTTGGTGTGACGGCTGTCCTGTGATCACGATAATGGGGGAGGTTACTGATGGTTTTAAGATTACACATAAAACCAAAATGTGGATGCGAAATTACTTTTTTAAATAAATAATATTCATATATTTAATACATTTTATTGTAACCTACTTTCGAAAGTAAACATATTTATACTAGAGTATTTCTACTCGTGAAATTAAACCCTCCTCTCTTGGCTGTTTCACACATCCCCCAACCCAAGAGATCTCTTTGTATTCTATGCGAACTTAAGAAAATAATGTTATGAACACAAATAAATGCAAATTTAATTACCTTACATCTTAAATTTATGAAGCATTTAAGTTTGAGAATGCACATCCCCTTCTTTCAGATTTCTACAAATATTGTTTAGATCTTTTTTGACCTACCTCCTTTATAGGATATGCAGGGTTTGCCAGACCTAGCCCACAATATTTTATTTATTTAATTCTTAACATAGTGCATACATAAGAACTCCTATATGCTCTAATATAAACAAGATTAAAGTATTTTCTTTTACTAAAACTTATCTTTTACATGTTTGGTCAGTTTCATTTTAAATCTATTCAGTTTCTCCTCCTTTCTTATGTTTTCTGGCATTTCATTTATAAATTTCATCGCATTATATCATCATCGCATCATCGATTTCTGAGATTTGGCCTTCTTCCTGAATGGTCTCAGTCTGTCCCTTCCTCTTGTACGATGCTCGTGCTCATGTTGATTTGCATCAATTTTTTGTGTAAATTCCGCTGATATTTTCGTACTGAGGATTTTGAGGAAAATTTTCGATTAAACTAAAAACTTCAAATAATAATATTTTTCGTAACAATGTAGAATTTGCGCATATTCTTTGAACATTTTCAACTCTTAATTTAGCCAGGTATCCACCCATTAAATATTGTGTACTGGGTCTGTTACATCCTGTATATACATACACACACGCACACACACACACACATATACATATATATGTGTGTACATCTCAATCTTCTCGTCGGATTCTAAAAAATACTCCAATATCAGAACTGGTACACGTTGACTTCAAAACGTCAATAACAGACGGGCGGGTATATACTTGTATACTTACATATATACATACACTTACATATACTTTCAATAATATGGCAATGTTGGGTTGTATTGTTGATTGCGCCGTTTCGCCGGTCTGGATTTGATGTCTTTTTAGTAAATTTTGTTAATGTACCATTACATTAACATAATTTTTAAGATTGAATTAAAAACTAATGAAGACATTTTTTTAATTGTATTAATTAAATGTTATGTAACATTTTTGGCTTGTATTTAATTTGTCAGTATTCTAAAACATTTTTTCAAGTATTAAAGAGACGTTTATTATTTATAATAAAATGACCTATCCTAACCAATGAAATATACTGATTAAAATATATTATTAATTTTATTATTTTTACTATATAAAAATAAATTAGATTTTTGTCATTTATTTTTATGGATAATTTTTGGTTGGTTTTTTGAGTTAGACGAGTGTCCATTCACACTTTGCGAAACGAAACGTGAGATTGTGTCAAAGCGACGTGAGTGTTATCGACGTCGATATATTACCATCAACTTTACGTTTGTTGAAAAATACCTGATCGACCTTCGATTTTGTTACATTTTTGTTAATGTACTTACGTTACTTATAAGTGTTATACTCGTATTTATTTATGTTTTCAAAAGTTTTTTCAAGTACTTAAAGATTTAAGCCTGTGGAGGTTATCGCCTCCACCATTGTCATCACCGTTCGGCGTTACTGAACGCACCCTGCAGATACTCGAACGCCTAGCAGCCGTAAACACATCCATTACCGACTGGAACTGTCTCTCGAGCTTCATTTTTATAACCGCCGTGTTCCCAACAACGGCTACAAGAATCGTCTCCGTAACCTATTTGCGTGTAGTAACTTTATTGTCAGACTTCTCACATCCACAATGCATCCCGCAATTATCAGTCGGACATGAGAGTGGTGGATGAATATTTGGGCATCCAACACGCTCACATTATCCACGTCTTATCATTCAAAACATCACCTGCGTAATCATTCTGATACAACATACTCGTATACCCACATGCATACTCCATCGTAAATCCTTTTAATCCCCATAAGTATAGACTCAAAACATATAAATGATATTTCCAATTGTATTAAAATTAGTATTTACCATAATTAAGTTGGGAAAATTTGAGTTGCTCACAAAAGGAACTCATTTCCGTTCGCCCGTCTATGTTCTGAAAAATCACAGCGGTCAAATATAAATGCTCCTCTCAACTCTCAACATGCATACGTTTAATGACAGATTGGCGATAGCGGTCAAAAGATATAGGTACAGCACTTCTCGGTATAGCACTGCACTGCTCCTCGCTCTCCCTGACAAACATTTGTGGAGAAACCGAAATATATCTTGATATTTTTTGCTCGCGTCATTGAAAATACGAGTAGATTTCATTCTGGGTCAATATTGAAGTACTTATCTTTCAGAAACTTTTCTTCAATTCGAATCATCCAATTCCGAATGAATTCTAGAGAACAACCTTGGTTAGGGGTAAACTGTTGTTTATTACTATTTAAATTTGAGATACTTTTAGATATTTTTTTTCGTAAATAATATAATTATGTTATTTCAACACTTTTGTCCCATTCGTGACCCTTCGCTTTGGATTTCATTACGGCACGTTGTGTGTTTATCATTTTTACTCACTTACTTAATTATTTCACAAAAGCAGTGTCAGTGATGATGTGGGACACAGCCCACAAATTGCTAAATGCCTGACGTAACGAGGGGACGAAGTATTCAGTTTTCTTGTTTGTTTTCGTTTCATAATTAAGCCGAAGTTATTTAACTTTGAAGTAGGATTTTTAAATTTGCATTTTTATTTTTTTCCAGGCACGCGAAATACACCGGCTGTACTCGTTTAAAAAATATAATCACTTACGCAGGTACACTAGTTTTTTTTTTGCCTGCTTATGTTAACCGGTCCTTACAAACGTTCGTATTTGTCTGTTCGTTAAGTGGTCTTCTTTTATTCATCCAAAAAATGGAACGGATTGTACGGACTAATTAAAATATATCGCATATTAATAATATTTGTAACTCTGACTGAAATAAATACTAGATTAAACAAATCTCAGACATCTCTTAAAGACAAAGCTATTTTTTATTATATTTTAATGGAAAATATTTGGAAGTATGGGGTAATTGCAGGGCTTACGACCTGTCTTCGGCTGGCTTAAGTGATCACTTAATATATATAAATATATATAACATTCACTAAGTGGAAACCTTTTCGGTTTATTACGACAATGCACGACCTCGTGCTGCTCGTGCAACCCAAGCTTGTTGGCCAGTTTTGGGTTAGAGGTGTTCGATTACCCACTGTATAGTCCGCTTGCACAATTAAAACATCCCTTATAATTATTATTATAGGCTGTAAGTCAGGCCATGTATATATAAATTATTAAAATTACAAACCAGAAAAATGTTTTCTCAACTACATTATTCAAAAGCTACACGTGTACGAGTACCATAATGTACCAATCTTCTGTATAATATTACTTACTTACTGAGAAGTGTCATTAAAAAACGTGGAGCTTCAGTCACAACAATGATAATACAAACAGCAGAGCCAAACGTGCGGCCGATAAGGCTTATCTATGTACTTTATAAAATGTTTAAGGCAATATAAAACGTCATGAAAAATTCAATCACTTGATCAGTTTTTATCGATACTACTTCTGCCATCGCTGTTTGGTATTATTAACTCACACAGTGTCTTCGTGCTGAAACGCTCTTGATTTTTCACGGGTCAGTCAATTCTCGTGAAGATTCACCGAAATCGGACAAATGATTTACTTAATTATTAAGGAAAACATATTCTTATTGTGAAGTTGTAATTATTCAGAACAGACGGTCTGTGATATTTTAAATACTAAATTAATGTATTAATTATAAATATATACATATAAAATCAATTTTGTCGAAAAATATTGTTTTCACAATAATAACTTCACAATAAAAATGTGTTTTATTTAATAATATATGTTGTATCAATGTGTCCAGAATTTAATAAAAATGAATTGATAATTCTGGCGTCTGCAATCAGTTTACTCAAAGGTATTTGAGATTCTGTAAAAATAATGTAGATGGCTTTCAAATAATGGAACGACAGGTGTATTAATTTGAAAAATGTAACATATAGGTTCGAAAATTTGTCATGAAAGATACTGGCGTTATAACACAATTGGTAGTGTACTTCCCCGGATTGGAAATACAGATCCAGGTTCGAATCCCGGTGACGCAAAAAAAAAATTGATTTTATATGTATATATTTATAATTACTACATTAATTTAGGATTTACTTAATGTTCTGACGGTTTGATGTTTCTTAAATATTTCAGTAGTCATCATATAAAGCGGAAGGTTCTAGAAAGATTTCATAATCCGATGGCCATGAAAAACTACGAGTGTAGTTTAAATATGTGTGGCTTCTATATTTATTATATACTTAGTAATAGGTTAAATAATTATAGCGGATCGAGGAATATTAGGGCGAATATACGTAAGGCATGCACGATAAACGATCTGCAAAAAAATTATTCCATGAATTCAGGGTAAATTGGCTTGTGATTACAGCGATGCGTAGCAGGACCTTGGAATTGGGTTGGAATCAACCCTTAACGGGACACGTACTCGATTCACAGGGGAAAAAAACAAATAACATTATTTATAAAAACTCGAATGTTGGAAATATTGTACATATAGGGTGAATATTATGTTTCAAGTCGATTTTGCTTGGCCGTCATTTTGGTTTGGTTTGGTTCGCATTTAGTAGTTGATTACAATGTATTTTGAAGCATCGTGTTGAAGTAATTAAAACATTTTTTCTAAATAATAATGCCGATGTAGTAACCATTTACGGTGATCACTATCGTCACATGTTGGAAATTTTTTTGGTAACGCGATTGGGTCGATTGGGTCTGCAACACATTTGGTTTCAACAGGACGGTGCCGTCTCACACATAGCCCGAGCTATGCTTGAAATTTTGCGAGAAATTTTTCCTGGCCACAGATGTCAAAAACTGGTGATATCAACTGGCCTCCTTGATCACCTGATTTGACGGCTCTCGACTATTTTCTGTGGGCGTTCTTGAAAGGAACCAATTGCCAACAACAATCCGATGGTACAGGGTAATATTCGAAATACAATTACTGAAATAACACGCGAAGTGTGTCATATGTTTTGTAACACCCAAATTGTATAATTCTCTCCCTAAATACATAAAAAACATTGAGAAACACAGACAGTTCAAAGGCGCAATAAAATTCTGATCAAAAAACTCAGACCGAATGTATATTCATAGCATGGTCACCCCTTCAATATGAACACATAAAGTGTCAAGTCTTCAGACCCAACACCAATGAGTGAGCAGCCTGTGCTTGTGTGTGTTAAATAAAATAGTATTGTTTTATTTAAACTTATTAAAATGTGTATTATCCTTACAAATTTAAAGTAGGTTATAAATTTCTCAAGATCAAATGTTGCATCATATTTTGTTACTCACGCTTTTTATTCTCTCCTTCTTTTTTTCTTGTTAATTATTTTAAATTTATTAATTATGTATAATATGATTGTTGATTGAAAATCTTAAATGTTTGCCTCAGCATATGCGAAGCCCGTTGAGGCAGATATTAAAATATGAAATGTACTTACAACATATGATAAATAAAACTAAATAAAAAATATTCCATACGTGCTTTTAATAAACTAAATTATCGATAAATAAAAACCAAAATTGAAAAATTGTGTTTCATTTCTTAGTTATTTAAAAATAACATCGGCCTGGAACATAATATTCACCCTGTATATGTTGAATTTCTTTACATGTTTGACTTGTGCGACTGTAAAGCGATTGTAAAGTTTAACACGTACGTAGAATTTTGATATACATACATACCTATAAATGTTTAGCGGGCAAAGACGAGTTTCTACTTCTGATACAACTTAATGTAAATTTTATGATTTAAACTTATTTTTATTTAAATTAAATGCAGAGAACCATTTATATAAGTCACAAGATTCGCGTACAAAATAGAGCCAGTTACATGCACAATGTACAATGATTAAGGTTTATATGTACCTGAACACATTGATTTGTATATAAATTAGAAGGGCATTTATAAGAAGCATTTGCTTGAACATATCGATAGCAATAAATGACTAGACTGAATAATAAATATTTGATATTAAATAAAATAACAATCACTTTGTATGAAACCATGAAATTTGTTATACGTCAACCGGTTTCGTTTATCTCAAGCTTCATCAGGATGTATTTGAAACTGATCATAAATACAAAAAGAATTCACTTATACGTATGCATAAAGAGGGAGATAGAATATAAAATTATATATGAAGATAGAGACAGAATACATATAAAGATAAACGGAACATTTAGGGATGGGAAAATACAGTGTTGATGGATTTTAAATTGATTTTAAAGGAAACATACCTAATATGGGGCTAATGGATAAATTAATTGTTTATTAAGAATTGGCGTACCATTCTTTATTGGCTTTTTTATTTCAAGGGCTTCTAAATTGTCCAACCGGAGGCCAATCCCGCTTTTATGGAGGATATTGACCCCTGTGGTATTATTAAAACAATGGTATTTTTCAATAATGAATACAGAGAATTAATAATTAATAGATAATACAAAGAACAATCATCAAAGTAATATTTAAAAAAAAATCAACTTTTTCAACACAAACACTTTTTGCAAAATTCCCAGTTTCCAAAATAGGAAACATTTGCAAAAAATCTCAATTAATCAATTGATTAAAGAAAATAACACTGTACAATTTGAAACAAGCACATCATTAAGGTTTAAAAATAAGTTTAAAATCTCTAAATGTAACACCGAACACTATCAGCAAAATTTTATATACTTAGGGATAAAAAATTTCAATAACCTCTCTACACAAATTAAAGAAATAAAATATATAGTAGAGTTTAGAAAGAAATTAAATGAACACTTCAGAGACACATAATTAGAAAACAAACAATATTATAGAACACTTCAGAAGCACACAAATAGACAATAAATAAAATATATAAAATTATTATAGTGTAACTCCCTCTCCAAGCACAAGAGCTAAGGACGCAAAATACTTAAGTCATGTTATATAAAAATTTTAAAAATGTCAAATAAATAAATAAAATATATGTCTTCGAAATTTAAGAACTTTCAAACCTCTATTAAGATACATTGTTCTACACTCGATTTGTTGCATATACGGTATCATTGCTTGAGGTAAATGTGCGAGATTCATCTAAGATAAAATGACACTACGGCCTATTCGTACAACGTATTCAAACAATTTTGCAAAGCTGATAGATAACACAAATATGAAATGTAATTGTAAAAATATAATATTAGAATGACACTAATGTATGATTGCCCATATTTTGTAACGCTAAGTTAGTATCTTGTACACCCTTAAGAAGGACAGCGGTTCGGAAACCGGTTGGTGATATCAAAAATAAAGTGGTGTTTAAACAAAGTGTTTATAATTATATTTAGAATATTAAATTCATTCTCTCGGTGTCCGAATAAAGAAATTTCTTGTGAAAAGATATTTATTGACCGATATCAGAGACATTTTAATAGATTTAAAAGACAACTGGTTAGAAAGGACAAAAAAAAATATCTCGTAGGTATCTCTAATATTAAAATAATAACCTCATTAACTTTGTGTTCAAGTTGATGTCGAATCAAGCTATTATTTGACATGAAATCAAATTAAAAACTGAATTAAAACATTTTTTTTCAACAAGTTTGTTTTGCGATAACTTAACTATATAATACTCTGCGATAAGATATTCCAGGATAGTAGAAACAGAGCTTTATCTTTGAAGCGGTTCTTCTGTTAGAGGAAACATAGTACAGCATTGAGCGCGGAGCAAGCTGTTGTTCGTTGTCTGTTATATTTTTTAACGGAGATCAGAACGACTAACTGAGGCGTACAGACCTATACCATTACATATCTGAGACGAGGACCCAGTGTGCCAGTGTGGAAATTCACGAATGTAATCAGATGAACAGAAAAGCTAGTCATATCTGTAGAATCTCGCTTGTTAAAAACAAATATAAATAATTCTTCTAAATAAATAATTATACTTTTCGATTTAAATCTTAAAGTCATTGTCCCTCTGGCAGGAAAAGAATTAGATATACCCACGCATTCTACCGATTCAACCGGATTTCCATTAAGAAGAAGATTTCCTTAAAAAAATTCATCAATATATTTTCGTCAATTCTACTCGCCGAATTTAACGATTCTACTGCGCCAGAACAACAAATACACCTCCAAATCATCGTCGGCCCGCCATCATGCTTTGAAAACAGATATACTAATATTTTTTCCTTTAGTGATTCGTCCAACTTCTTCATCTCTCCACACAACATCGACATATGACACAATTCTTCGATGATTTCTTCATTTGTTTTATATAATTTTCTTTAAGATTCGTATTAAAATATCTTTAAGTCGTCTGTTAATTTCGTACCCGTTCTCTCAAATTCTTAATAATTTAATGAAACAAATTACATACATTAAGTTTAATTCAACTTAACGAGTATTCGCTGCAAGGCCAAACTAAAAAATGATGACTGAAATGTTAAAAAATGCGGCATAAAAATTCTTGACTTTAAATTTCGGGGATGAATGCTGTGCGGTGTAGGGATGAGTGTTATTCCAGGAAATTTCTCATTCTTGTACATATTCAAAATCTATCGGTGTTCTTCAAAGTATTGTAGGCATGTTTTGAACCGAAACAATACGATTTTCGATACAAACGGATTCTCGTAACTTACACAACTGAATTGAAGATGTTTCATAACGAATTTGGATTTAATTGTCTGACTGAAACAAACGCTCCCACCCTACTGGATATAATTATTATAATACGCTGCTTCAGAAAGCTATAATGCATCATTCAGTAAACAATGCAGGTTCTCCTCACAGAGGAAATTTTCGTTCAATTTACGTTATGGAAGAGTGTTGTGGCACATCGCTGAACAGAAAATTCCACCGCTCTTGCTTGATTAATTTTTTGTTATAAATCTTATTTCCAATATTCAATATATTCATTCCTAATATGTGGCTCGTCGTCAAATGGTTTTTCATTACAATTTGTGACGGATTTATGGAAGGAAACATTAACATAATTGGATTTAAAGGAAGAAATTTCAGAGATGAGTATCTAAGAACGCATATTGGTTATTTGGACCAGACGTCATTTATTTATTCTTAATATAGTGCATACATATGTTGGTGAGATAAAATACCGTGGACTCTATCTAGAGTAATTTTAAGTAGTTGACGCAACCCGAATTGGAAGTCTGAAGGAACGTAAGGGCAGACGGATCTGTTCTACCTTGTGTTAGAGTCCTGGGTTGAGCGTCGTCTTTACCTCCGGTTGACGAGTACGTTTTTATGCCGAACCGAGATATCAATCACTGCACTTCCGGAAATCTGGAATACACTTCCTCTGCGCGGTCCCAGCGTTATGGTTCGTTATCGGATCGCAATCTGTCTGTTCCCTTCGGCGAAATCGCAAGTAACGACAGCATAATAAAGCAGAGCGGGACAGGTATAGATTATTGGATGGACGAAATGGACAGGGAATGAATATTCGACTCCCATCAACATATGTAAATATGTACGTTGTTACGTAATGCGCTGGCATCGGTGGAGCGAACGCCAGCGCATTACGCCACCTGCTTGGCTCAATCTTGTGTGTAAGGTGTTAAAGTGGAGGCTTGGATAGATGAAAATGGTCTCAAACAATAAAAACACTTCATTTATATATTAATCACATTGAACAATTTATTTAAGAACCACAACAAAACGATGATTTACACGAGTAGAGACTTTCATCTTTTGTTTTATCCACCGAGTGCGGACACTATTAGTCACGAAACTGATACTATTTTTATGGTTAAGTACGAGATTGAAATGTTACTTCAATGACTACCATGGCTACCATGGGGTGATGTGGCAGCCGGGGTCCCGAATCGCTACGAAACCGGACCAAAGTTTCTCTCGCCTTCTAGAGGCTTTCAAAAAGCTCTATCTTGACGCTACGGCGTGGGCGTGCGACTCTCATTGATCGCTAGCTGCTTCCCGCTCGTTCTTGCGGAGAATCTCCTTGGCTTGAACGGTCAGATCAAGGCCCAATTATCTCTTGATCTGCTGTATAATAATATTTAAACTCTCTTACTGGCCGTCGGCATTTCTCAATTTTCGGCGCTCGCTCCATGCACCTTCCCAGCCCGCGCGGAAGTCCCCCTTCCTTTCGTCCAGCCTTCTCCACGAACATACACCGCGTCCACTCGAGTCGGTAAAGCAGTTCGCTGCCGGCGCCGCCGCTTAAATTTAAAATGTCACAACATATATACTCTAATATAAACAAGATCACAATGTTTATTTTTTAGTAAAGCTTATCTTGCACATATTTACTTAGTTTCATTTTGAATCTATGTAGTTTATCCTCCTTTTTTATATCTTCTAGCATTTCATTGAAAATCTTCATCGCACTGTACATCGTCTCATTCTTTTTAAGAAGCATTTTTTTGTATTGTGAGCTACTGTCCACTTACATTTAAAAAGGTGCCTGTTATGACTTAATTTGTATTTTATCGCATTATGCTGCCTTCGTGGATGGTTAGTGATTTCAATAAACCTATATTGCATTAAGAAAAACTTTTCGTCTATCAATATGTTGGTACATTCATTCACCAATTCATATAGATATTTTCTGGTAACGATCTTCTCGACTTCCCTAGATTCTGCAAAAATAAATAATGTAGTTTGAAATGTTAACAAGACTTTCTACGTCTGTATTGTATAGTACTGATAGCTCTACCAGAAAATGACGCGCTTTAACAATTTGCCTCTGGAAAAATGAATGGTTAATAATCCCCCCTTATTTTTTAACTAAAATAAAATTAAGTATCTCTGAATTTCTTTTATAATGTTGTATTTATTATATTGTGAAAAGAGCTAGAATAATTTTTAATTTATATTAAATTTATCTACTGAAGGTTTACAATCTGCGCGAAAATTTTAGTAATATTAAAAAATAATTTTACGTATCACCTAAATAAATGTATATATATGATGTTTATAAAAAAAATACCTGACGTGTATAAGCGATTTGTTGAAATGAAATAACTAAAATATATATTTTAGTTATTTCATTGAAATGAAATAACTAAAATTCATCTCTATATTGAAATGAAATAACTAAAATATATATTTTAGTTATTTCATTTCAATATAGAGCAATCACTTTGTGGTTTGACATATTAGATTAAATAAAATACAATCACTAATTTTATTACATGCCAACCGGTTTCGCTTAGCTCAATACAAAACGAGTTTGTATACATCATGACGAAGCTTGAGCTAAGCGTAACCGGTTGGCGCGTAATAAAATTCGTTATTTCATACAGAGTGATTGTATTTATTCAAACAAAATATGGATTCCTGGTTGAATATCTCTGATTTTTTTCATTAAAACTTTTCAATTCTAAGGTTAATAAATGTGTGCATAAAATTTCCTTCAAATTGATTAAATTGAGTTTTGGAGATATTATAATATTTATTTTATTAGTAATACCGGTAGTTGACAACCTCTGCCCGAAATTTTAAGTTTTAGATAACAATTGTGTATATCATATAAACTTCTTGAATTTGGTATTTATAAAACGAATACCTGATTTATTCGATTTTTTTTACGATAGTAAAACGTAAATTACATAGAATATAAAAAAAAAGTGCTGTGAAATGAGAAATCGTTAAATAAAATTGGGTGTATTAGGAAGATGTTTTTTTTCTAAAAAAGGTAAATACATATTATACTGCCATAAGCTTTGTTGAATGGTAAAGTGTGAACCATAAAAACGTGAAAAAAAGTTTTGTTTTCTTTTGTATTTTTCTGTTTCGATATTACAATGAATAAAAGTTATTCACATCAACTAAACATCAATAAAAATTCTTTATTAATGTAGCGCACACCTACTTTTTCGTACATCACAGTTATTTCAACCATCCATAAGCAATGACTCAAGAAGCCGCACATTACGTGCCGGCCGCGCTGAAAAGATGTACTACGTGCAAACTTCACAACGAATAGTTATCGACGGGCCGTTTGGCTTGACTGATCAAGCTATTATAAAAATGACCAAGTATGTAATTTCTATATGTTTAAAAAAAAATCGTTTTCTCAAAAATGGGCAATCGGAATCTTGGCCATGTTCTTTCATGCTGATACTCCTTTGTGCGAGGGTAGATTGTGACACGCATGTTGGAATGTGAACACGGTCCGAGTAATCGGATCTCGGACCTGCGTGGTCGTTCAAACACTGAAATTTCTCATAAAACGCGCGAGATGTTGCTCGAGCGTGATTATTCCCTTTTAATACATATTTACTTTCCGTTGTTTGCCTAAACTTTCAGTTAAAAGTGCACATTTTATGATTTTGTATTTATAATGCCCGTTACTCCAAATTTCGTTATTTATTTATTTTTACATAAAATTTTAACTGTATGTATGATTTTTTTTAAACAGAACACATTATTAAACATAACATTTCATAAAAAAAAATATATCAATTAATTCTGGGGTCGTCCTATCGGATTTTATTCAAATGTGTTTGAGATTCCGTAAATATAAAGTGACGGAACGGCAGATGTATCAATTTGAAAGTGCAGCATATAAGTTCGAAAATTTGTCATCAACTTACTTTGTTGGTGTAGCATAATCGGTTAATGCATTTCGCCGGATAATAAGAGATCCATGTTCAAACCCGGTAGCAACAACAATATTTTATCGATAAATTGATTTTATATAACTGTTCAAAAATTTTGTGGAATTCCATGATTATTTTGTAAATTGAGTTAAAACACTGTTTTATTTCACTATATATTTTAATTTTAGTTGAATTATAATATTGATAATAGGAAGATGTTATAATAAAACAGTGTTTTCACTGATTTTATGTGTACATCTTTTTAATTAATACATTTAATTTGCATTATGTATATATTGATTTTGGAAGAGTATTGGACGTACACAAATCTTTTCTGGATGGGAGGGGGATGCATGGTTAGGCTATTTAAAAACTTTGGTTTGAATGATAAGCGAAAAATTATGCAAGGTATTATTTGGGTTCGGAGTTAACGTTAAACTTATACAGGCAATCGCATCCCTTTGTTAAGGACGTATTGCATGTGTAAGAATCAAGAGATCGTTCACGCAGATGGTTTCATATTACAAAAGGTGTCAAAGAGGATGCGGGATGTCACATGGCTTAACTTTATGTGAACAAACTGGAATGTTGAAAAAAAAAAGCGTTATTCTTGTTATTTGTTAATTTGCACTGAAAAATACACAAATAGTCATATTGAAATTTTATACTTCTTCAATATTAGCAAAATTACTTTGTGGTCTCATTTTATATAAATGATTAGACAAAATACTTACTTTTAACCATTATTTACTGATAATTCAACATGTTTCGATACCTATGGTATCTTCTTCAGGAAATAATGTATAGTGAAATTAAAAATACAAGCATAGATAAAAACAAAACTATAAAGTGGTGAATAAGTACGAACTAATATGAAAACAAATTTAAAATGTGACTATTTGCTAAGAGGATTTGGTTATTTATAATATTAAGCTTGCTATTATCACTTTTTCTTATTTTTTAAACTTCAAATTTATCTAACTGTAATTTAATATTTGTGTGTATAGTTTCTAAACCCTTGTTAATATCAAAATAATGGTTTGTTTCCAAAAAGTGATTGGAGAATTCTGAATAGTTGTTGCTATTTAGGCATCTCAAGTGTTCCTTAATTCTAATATCAAAATTTATGCAAGTTTTACCTTATAAATTAATTTGTAGACCCCCTATTTAAAAAAAAATCTTAAATTTCAAATTAATCCAACTGTAAACCCCTAGTATTTTTTATATCATTTCTAAACCCTTGTTAATATCAAAATAATGATTTGTTTCCAAAGGTGATTGGAAAATTCTGAATATATATTAGTTCTTTCTTATTCACCACTTTATAGTTTTGTTTTTATCTACGCTTGTATATTTAATGTATGTATACACTTTCCTGAAAAAGATACCATGGGTATCGAAACATGTTGAACTATCAATAAATAATGGTTTAAACTAAGTATTTTGTGTAATTATTTATGAAATATTATATATTAAATCTTTTTAATGTTGCATATTGGTCAATATCACGAGCTACATAACTTATCGCAAAACGCTTGTACGCAAGTTAATATATTTTACAAAATTAAAAATAATATTTCAACATACGCTTCAATTAAATTCAGATGTAGTGAACTATTATAATTTAAAACTAAATTTCTTAAATGAACACATAATATAATATAAATTATAAAATGTTGCTTTTCAAAAGGTCTTTTGAAAAGCAGCTTTAGTTCTTTCGTCTCCCGCTATGTAAATGTTTAATGACTCGACAAGGTACTTCCAGGGCTTGTGCCCTCTCGAATGTACCGATTCACTGCAGCCACAGTTACGCTATTTCCACGTGCCAGATATGTATATAATAAGATGCATGCCTGATTTACACTATGCGACGCGGTATTACTAGGGTTTGCGGCTACTTCTTACAAGGCATTTGAATTCAACGCTACAACAGAAAAATAATATTTTTTTATATATTGTACAACTTTTTTAAACCTTTTCTTTTTAGTGTGGTATTAAATATTTAAATAATTTTTTTTTTAAATAGATTCTGGTAAAGAAACAGTAATATATGTTTTTAGTTAGTTATGACATCCTGAAGAAGAAAATGGTATTTTAATGGAAACCGGTTGATGTATTTAAACTCAATTAAGTGGTTAATAAAACAAAGATAATAAATAAATTAAAAAATATGAATTTTAACCACAAAGTTAATTTTAAAAGTATTAGTTTTTGTTATTTTTAGTGTGATAATAAATATTTTTTATTTATTATCTTCGTTTTATTAACCACTGAATTTCACTGAAAAATTTTAACCACAAAGTTAATATTGCTAATTTATAAATAAATATAATATTTAAAAAATACACAATTTTTATAGTAACTTTGTACTACACATGCACAATTTTTGAGTTAATATCACGACTAGTTTCGAGAAGTGTGTTCCTTCCCATCTACAGGTGTAAATTGAACTAAATTTGATTCAGTTGGCTGTGGGGGGCCGTAAGGGTGGGAGTGGCTTTATTGTTTCTTGGAAACATCAATAACAGCGGTGAAGTATTAGAAAATGTGATTTAGTGATTATTCACATTAGTAATGATATTAACTCAAAAATTGTGTATATGTAGTACAAAGCCAATATACAAATTGTATATTTTAAAAATTAAAATGTTACACCACGCCAAATGACTGCCAAATAACTGCTAAATCAATCAATTTTAGTTATTTTTAGTGTGGTAGTAAATATATCAGTTTAATTTTAGTTATTTTTAGTGTGGTAGTAAATATATCAATTTAATTTTCGTATCCTATGTTGTAACGTTCACTAAGTGTGCGTTGGGCCGTGTTTTCTCCCTAAATATATGGAATTTTATTACATTAAATGTTGTGTTGTCGCGTTGCCTCGTTGACCTCTGACATTAATTAATTTGAGTACCTACCAGTATTTAGTAAGCGGGTCACTTTTACGTTTAAGATTTTAAACAAGTGATAAATAAATACAAGATTTTTGGGGATTTATTGTAGTGTTTTCATAATTTAGAAAACATCTATATTTATTTTGAAATGTATTCATTGATTTCATTTTACTGAAGCGAATTTTTTTCTTGCTGAGTACTTTCTCTTTGATGAACTGAAAGCCATCACATCATTATGATATTGTTTGATCTCTTAATCTTATAAATTTGGTACGTGAAGCTTACTTTTTTTTTAGAAGCTCTAATATTGTGACAAAATATTATCAAAAGTATACTGAATATAGTGGAAATGAAATCACTCACTCATATATGTAGTAATATGACATTTATTGATATCTATTTATGATAAAATAAAGAAGGATTAATTGAGGAGTGAATGAAAAGCTTATCCATGCATTGGGACCATGACTAAGAGAGGGTCGCTTAGATGATTTGATTAGATGAAGTAAACGGATGAATGAGGAGTGGATGATAATAAATATAAACGACGCTGTGGCATCATAAATATAGAACATCCACAAATGACCTTGCAGTGACAGTTAAAACAGATCCTGGAAGATGGTTAGAAGCCTCAACAATCGACGAATGTGCATGAAAAAATGTATGAGCCTGCCAATAAGTAATTTCATATTGCACCATTTCCTCGCGGGCTAAGTTAATTAATATTATATGTGTAATATAAATTATTTGCAATTTAGTTTTCAAGTACTTTTATGAGTTAAATTTAATACACCGACCGGTTTCGGGAAATACATTTTCCTTCATCAGGATGCCAAATTCAAATTCGATCTTAAATCGAATAATTTAGAATCATTAGAAATAATTAAAGTGTGTAAAATTAACTAAAATATTATAAATAACCAACTAAATTTAACCACAAGTTCTATCGTAAATATTTTTCAATAATTTTTTATCATTAATTCAATGTCCACACCTTTTATCATAGTAACAATTTAAGTTAGGTACTAGATTTATTTTTTAAATAATTATTGATTTATTTTTAAATTGTATTGTAAACAATTTGACACATGGTTTTAGTTAGTTTATTTAACATCCTGGTAAAGGAAAAGGTATTTTCTGAAACCGGTTAATAAATTTAATTTAATTCATAAAAGTGGTTAAAAAACAAAGTTATAAATAATTTATATTAATATGAATAACTAGAATATAAAGTTTGCAATAAAATATAATATTTTATGTGTCAAATATTCAGTGTTCTGGTTTATCTTGCTGTTTAAGGTTGTCGATGACAATATTCGATACCTTAAGATTGTATTTGTACTTATTCTTTATTATGATATTTTGGCCACCATAAACTAATCTCTTAAGTCCGTTCGGCTTTCCTTACGCAAGTACAATGATGCAAACAAACAGCTTACTCAACCTTAGGTCATGTTTCTTATTCCATTACTGAACCCTTCATCCGGACTATTTTCACTATTTCGATTATGTATTACTAAAATAAGTCATTAATTAGGTATGCGTATTTTTTCTTCGAGCGTGACCCTAATATTATATACTAGTTATTACATATTTACTAGAGCCTGTATGTATATATGACAGATGATGTAAGTAACCTATACATCATTAGTTTTGTTTGTTTTATTTTCTTAAGAGTTTTTCATCGTAAGATTTATAATTTTAATATAAATCTAAACATGTGTGTAAATACCTAACGTTGGAGAATTAAATAAAATTTTAAAATAGGTTATTATTGTAATTTTCATGTTTCTCTATTAACTGCTCATTGAGTAAATATTAGACATGATGGTAGAAGCGGAAGAGGAGAAAATGTACTTATTTATGAGAGTCATCAACAATTAAAACATCAGGTAACTCTAGTTCTAGTGACAGTTTTCGTTTCCTGTCACTTTTTTAAAACCTTCCTGAAGTAGTCAATAATGTTATTGAATACATTTATATTTTAGTTGACTATGCCAACATTTGGATGCAAGTCGACAACCTGATCGCGTGGCTATCCAGAGGCGGATAGTGAAAGTTACGAATATAGAAACAAATATTAAAGAAGTGAATATAGAAACATTTATATTCAATCAGTTGAATATGGGGGGTGGCGAATACATAGGTTTTTCTGTATGTATATATATATATATATATATATTACTGTTTTCAGATTCTGGTTATGTAATATAATTTTACACAATTCTTGCTTATTAATTAGTTAGATGTATGACAACTAAGAAGTTCTTTAGTTAAGCTTTTATGCCTGTGTAACCAGGCTTTATTCAAACCAAATACGCTTTTAAAGCTACAATTGATACATTAAAATTTACCAGTGCTGATTTTTAATGTGCTTCATGAGATTATTAACCTAACAATGACAAAAGTTATATATATAAGATTTTATTTCACCATTGAAAGTTTATTCGCTCCGAAACCAATCGGTGTAATTTATATACAAAATTGATGTCATTTGGGTGGATCTCCGTTGATATTTCGGAGTTTTGGCCCACCTGTAAATAGGATGCGCCTCCGACGTCACAGCCGGAGTAGTGGGCGGAGCAACGGCGCGGAAGGTCGCGGCTCCTGAATTAGCGCGCTCATTATACGCGGGACAGCGCCCCGCCCGCTACACAAACCAGTGCGGTCGCGATACCTTTGAACTTACGAGTAAATTTATTACAAATTAATTTACTAGCCCGTCATATGACCGGTTTCTCAAACATAAACATTTCCTTTACCTTGTATCCTAAATTTGAATATTATACAATAATTCAAAAAAATAATCCATGTATTTTTAAACACTCGAAAGTATTTGTTAAAACTCGGTCAGTACCGGTGATCTACATGCATACACGGGTGTTTTTCAGTTGCATTATGTTGCATCAGTTTGGACCCTGACGGACAATAAATTTTAATTTATTTGCATTTTCATCAGTTGTTGCGTGACTGATATTATTTTTTAGGCTGAGTGAATTTCAACCCTTTAAGGGATATATATGCGCCTGTAATCTGGCAGTTTCCTAATCATATATTTTATTATTGACAGAAAATAATCAGGGTATACATATTTAAAAAAAAAAATACATTACATAGAAACCGCCCATGAGGTGAAAGTTTTTACGAAAATGGCGCTATACAAATTATCCATCATTATTATAGATATCTACATATATATATATATATATATATACAATAGAATAGAGCGTGTAAGCGAGGAAAAAGTACTATATAAAGTAAACAAATATGCTGTCTGTATTTATAATTCAATATATAGGGGCAGTGAGAGAAAAGTATTAAGAGTAAATTATCATTAATAAATAAATATTTTAATTACAATAAATATATTCGTATTGTAATTTATTAAAACCTGAATGACAAATTTAAAATTGTTGCATTTCGATAAGTACCTTACAAGTTTACTTATCAGTGGTAGTGTGTATATGTGCACGATAAATGTATCGAAAAAATGTAGAACACGATTCTTTTGTTTTAAATTTCTATTGATTGTATTGCCATATTATTAGATTTTTTTTTAAATACCTCTTTTTGGCATGCTTAAGGGTCAGCTTTATCATCACAGCAGCGCATGTTCTTTCACCGAGTTGTGAGTCATGATTAAACACGATGTTTTTTGAACCGAATCCCTTTGCCATACTAACAAACCGATATATATATATATATATATATATATATATATATATATATCGGTTTATTATATATATATATATAATAATTAAATGTAATCTAACTGCTTGCTTAGTCTAGCAGTGATACACTTCTTTTGATCGGGATTCGCGCCCCGTCCTGGGATGCCACCGCGTTAGCTATATTTTTAAAGTACAAGCGTATAGCTTAGTTCGAAATACTAAGAGTATTTACACATATTTCGTGTACTCAATTCTATTTATAAAAAGTATGTACGAGTGAGTGTAATAAATGTTAAGGTAATAGAGGATGAGCAGCAGAGGCGATGGAATATTATATTATATTATTCCTCTTTAGGTAGTATAATCTGTATAAAGAACTTCTTAAGGCCATATCTTTATAATATTATTATCCTACCCTAATTTTAATACGGTTGTAAGCTCTGCGAAATAAATAATAAAGATACGTAAAACCTGTGTCTTTTTGTGTAGAGAAAATCTAAAAAATCATATACATTACCTATTGTATTATTTGTGACGGCAAATAAGGTATTTTTTTCTATTTGCCACGATTTTTCTTCCCACGAGATGTCAAGTTCTGCTTTACTTATCCTATTCTCCGAAGGCTCCACAAGACAAATTGATCGAACACTCAAATCGACGTTGTAATCGATTGCGTATTTATAAGGTTCTAGCTTTCCTTACTTTTCTTCACCACATTCCTGGTATATCTTCTGGTCAGTTTTTAACGGTTTGGCGTTTTTCTTAAATCTCTTGACTTGACATTTTCACGAGTATATTGCCATTCTTATCTTACTAGAACCTTATAGCGTAAGCTGGGTATTTGTATATCATTTCATAGAATTTAAAGATGAAATCAATCAGTGATGAAGTTTATTTATTTATTGACATACATATTTTTGTTATAACAGTTGAGCGAAAATTATCGTGCACACTAAGGAAAACTGTCCAAACCAATTAATTCGTGAAAATCATCCTTATATTTTATTTTATTCTTGTCATTTTTCCTTATATTTGGGAATATATAAATGCAATGCACTTCGTATTTCATTGATTACAAAGCTATTTTTCGCCCTTTTTTGGTTTTTTTAATTCGGGAGTGCGTCTTACAATCAATGGCGTCTCAAAAATCCCCGGGAGGTAGTGGCGGTGTCAGTTGGTGCATAGGGAGGAGGGGTATGTTGATGCAACGGAGCAGATAGCTGCGGTGTAATAGTCGCTAACTAAACATCTCGAATAAAATTGTATCCTTAATTGTCACATAAAAGGTCTTCAAGAAGATAACACCAACTTGAAAATAAGTTTTAGACTCTGATAATGATATTACAAATGAAAATACAAAAATAATATACTGGTATCTGTTGTCATTATATTTACATCTCCATAAAAAATATTTTATTATAATTGTTTTTATTATTGGTATTTAAAAATATGGATGCGTCTTATAATCGACGTAATACGGTATTAAATGTTACTTACTTTGTATAGCAATAGTTTTATTCATTTTATATTTCATCTAGCTGCTCTAAAGAAGACCGTCCCGGGGTTGTAAGATGTTTGAATTATCAGCGAAGCTAAGGCTTTCCTTATCGTTGTTCCACTCTTAATCTCCTCTAATATAGTGCGTGGCTTACTACACACAAGAATACTGTCTACATCCGTCATCCATCAATATAACAGTGATCCGCAATGAGGTATCAGTTCAGACACAATGCCAGTCACGATATACAGAAAAAAACAACTGATAAAAAATATTTTAGTTGCTACCGGGATTCGAACCTGGATCTTTTCCTATCCAAGAAAATGCGTAACCAGTTACACTTAGCTTTTTTTTAAAATGGAATAACAGATATACCAATTTGAAAGAACTGCAGCATACGTTAACCTACTCGGTTAGCGTAGGAAATGATCCAGGTTCGAATACCGGTAGCAACTAAAATATTTTTTCGATAAATTGAAAGACATAATGCCAGTCATATATATATATATATATATATGAATGAACGAAAATCGTTGCTATAAAAGAGTATTACGTTGTACTCTTCAAATTAAAATCGAAATCAAAATTCTTCGAGCGATACCCGTGAATAAAACTTAATTTGGACTTCTTCGTACGTGTATTGCGAGAGTTCTTTTGTTCCATAAGATGTTCTGTAAGCAATACTTTACAACTATTCATTGGTCAAATTATTAGTTCTTTATTGCCTAAAATCAGGATAAAGCAAAGTATAAATTTATTATTATTGTGCGCTGACAAAATCAATCCTCCGTGTCTGCCGGAGCTTCCTAGCCACTTTCCTAACTATCTTGTAAAGGAAAGTTATTACTTTTCCTTGTAAGATCATTAGATTTTCTCGCAAATTTGGCCAAATTACATCATTTGAACCTTATTAATTTTTAATGAGCTAAACAAGTAAATTAATAATATTTATATACACTGGAGCTTCACCAGCTATACCGATTTATTCTCTTAACTTGAATAGTTTTTTTTTAATATTAAAATCTAATTATGAATGTTTTCCCATAATATAGAATGAAGATTACTTGCTTATTTGCTTTATTGCTTATTACGTTGCTTATTTACTCGTATTGTTATAATTGATTTATTTTTAATATTTGCAAATTTAATTTTAGGGTTAATGTTCATTTTTATATATATATATATTATTTAATTTTGTTTTTAACTACCTAATTAATTAATACGGAAATAAATAAATAATACGTTTCATGTAAATACCGTTTCCTTCGTTAGGATTTCAAATTAACTAACTAAAACCATATATGTCACGGTATTCTGATATTTGAAAAAAATAATTCAGAAATTGACTATTTTAATTAATTTATGAATTATTTTAGTACAAATTTAATATATCAACTTGATAGATATACAGAAAAAAACAACTGAACAAAAATATATTTTAGTTGCTATCGGGATTCGAACCTGGATCTTTTCCTATCCGGGGAAACGCGTTACCAGTTACGCTTAGTTAGCTTTTTTAAAAATAGAATAACAGATATATCAATTTGAAAGAGCTGCAGCATACATTAACTTACTCGGTTGGCGTGGTGTAACTAGTAACACATTTCCCCGGATAGGAAATGATCCAGGTTCAAATCCCGGCAGCAAATAAAATATTTTTTCGACAAATTGAATTTTTCTGTGTATCTTTCTAGTTGATACATTTAATTTGAATTAAAATCCTTCAAAACTGCAACTTTTTAAATAGATTTTTAAAAGCATCAGTATAACGTGGTGCTTTTGGTTAGTTAATTTGACATCCTGACAATGGAAACAAATTAAATCTTATTATCACTTAGTTGTGGTCATATAAAGAGACACCGATATATTCACATTTTAATTGATTATTACGTGTAACACCATTTACCACGAAAAAAAAAATTATTAATTATTACAAAAGTGTTTTTAGAACTTAGCAGTTCCGAAAGCACATTGACACTGAAATTGAATGGAAACAGTTTGAAGTGTTTATGGTCCTATATCAGTTTCACTCGGCAGTGCATCCCACCAGCACAGAGGTAAAAATAGATATTAGGCGCGTACTTCATAGCAATACTACCTGTATGCAGGGCCGGTCTCAGGCGGCTGCAGCCGCGCTTAGCTAGGCCCCACGCTCGTGAAAAACACAAAGATTTGTAATTTTATCGGCCCCAGTCTAATTCAAAATGCAGCCTACAAATTTGTTATTTATATAGCTTTTTATGTGTTTTGAAATAAGTAATAGCTCATTCATTACAATATTCCATGACCAAGCTGTTGTACACATTCGTGCAAGACAATATTTGTGTAATATAAATAAGTCATTTTTAATTGATATTTTATGCTTGAGAATATTTGGGCAATACTTGGCTTAATTTCAATGGTGTTTCAGTCATATTCGTACGTGTAAAACATAATGATAGAAGGCCCCGTGCCAAAGCTTTCCTCACAATATTCCAGGCCGGCCCTGCCTGTTTGAGATTGATTACGATTATTAATAATAATTTTACTTCGACCAAACTAAAATCTCTTTTTATGATTAATTGTAAATTTAAAAAATGCACTCGTAACCGTGTCGTGTGCAGTACAAAACCAATAAATATAATTCTCAACAATGATGTTATTTTTAATATTTATTTTGAGGATTTTGCACTATTGTACGTACCTCTGTTTACCGATCCTCGGCGAGAAGTCTTAGTCTTGAGGCCGGGCAGGATTATGTCTACAATAACCCGGAATCAATGAAGAATTACATGTGTTTGTGACTCGCTCTTCCGTTTTCCCGCCCGCGCGCGTTGCTAGCACGCGCGCACGGGGGCCGCACGCCGCACGCCGCACGCGCGCACGGCGGCCGCGTGTCCGCGCCCGCGCGCGCGCGCGCCCAGATCAATACCTCCGTGCGACCTTGACCCCCGCGCGCCCCGCTCGTCCTTCCGCCCCTCGCCGGCAGGACCCGTCCGTGTTTCGGCAGACGCGCCTATCCCAACTGCGACGTTTGTTTACATTCGTTCTACTCTACGACCCTGCTTGAGATGCGGAATTATAGCTAGTTTCAAAAACTTATTATGTATAGCTGCCGTACTAAGCGGTGGCGTGTATCTTCACAACTATTTATGAACTAATATTAATAATTTGAACATTTAACATTAAAAAATAAATGTATCTGTATAAAATATATAGACTGAAAGTCTATAGACTGAAAGTTTTCAAGAATATTAATATATTTTATTTATTTAAAAATTTTAAAATAATTATTTTCAAATACTACGCTTTTCTAATAAAATGTGCATAGAGTGTAAAATTTTATATAAGAAAATAAAATAAAAAATCATATGTTTTGAAACGTTATTCTGTAATCTAAAAAAGCTATAAATCAATTTTAAAGATATTCAGAAAAAATCTATTCATCGAAAAAAATATTTTAGTTGCTACCTGGATTCGAACCTGAACCTTTTTCTATCCGGGTAAACGCGTTATTCAGTTTCGCCATATCGACCAAGTACGTTTACGGCAAATTTTTGAACATATATTTTGTATCTCTATAAAATTGATACGAGTACAAGATAGAAGTAATACTGTTTAAGTATTTTCTGAAAAACTGCAACTTCACAACTATAATGTGTTCTTATAAAATAACATTTTATTTTCTTAGCTTAGTATATAAGTATCTAATAAATTATAAGAACTTAGAACAGAAACAGAAAGAGTACCGACTAAGAAATGTGTACTAGGTATTCTGGGTCGAGACAACCCGGGAATAAATTTCCGGGAACCTCCATGGTTTTTTGCTGTCTCGAGTCCCAGGACTTAAGACTCAAAATTTCCTTCATGTTATTCATTTTAAACAAGCTATTTGAGTTAATCCCATCTGACCATTGTCATACAGCAGGTAGTGACCTAGCGACGAGCGGCACATTTGTAAGTATATGTATATTTAAAAAATATGGAAAGTGTCCATAGTTTATATGGTCAACCGTAAAAATTTGCATTAAAGAGAAATTAGTCCTCAGATATTTACTACTTGATATACTAAGTGGTTTTGTAGGTTTGTTCAAACAAGGAATTTTATTTCTTTGTAAAATGTGATATAAAAAAATTTATTCATGTCATATTTTTCAACAAGATTTGGGAGGCATGTAAAAGTATTTGCTAAACTTTATTAGTGGACTTCAGTTGACTTTGGCCAAATACGTACCATATTGTCTTCCGATGTGTTTTTTTTATTAATTGTTCTTTTTTGTATTTTTAAAATTTTTATTATACCATTTATATTATTATATACCAATATATTATATATGTAAACTTAATGTCATTTTAAAATCTTCAAACACTTTATGAATCAATACGTATTTCATCAAATAATAATAACAATAATAATAATACTAATAATAATTATTATTTGTATAGCGCTATTTTCGTAAAAACTTTCACCTCAAGGGCTCTTTACACATAAACTGTTTATAGTTCTACAATTGTCTTTGATTTTTAAAATTGAAAATCGTTATTTTCACTTATGGAATGGAAAGGTGCGATTTTACTTTCTTCTTAAATAAAGTCTCTGATGCATTGTTTTTTTATAATGGGGGGCAAAGAGTTCCACGCTTTTGGGCCTGCCACCGCAAATGCCCGTTCACTAAATTTAGATTAAGGCAACGGTTGGTCGGTGATACAACCCTTCCTGCAGCTGAAGTAGAGGCTGACCTGAGAGTTTGACGTCTACCATTCAAATTGTCTGAGATACAAAGTTCTTGAAAATACAGAGGCGCCATGTTGTGTGTCGCCTTGTACATCAACCAGCACAATTTAAATTCAACTTTTTCTTTTTAAAAGGGATGTTATCTGAAAGAAAAAGAAGAAAGATCATACAGTTTATATTTGTTTTAATAATTTAGTAATAACGTGTGTTTTTTGAAAATAATATATCCTTATATATATGTATGAATATTTATTAAAATATATATTTTTAAATTAAATAAGATTCATGGTCTCCATTCCCGGGAATTCCCGGGACTTGAAAATTTTGACTCTCGAAACCCGGGAATTGAAAAAAGTCGCGAATATAGAATCCCTAGTAGGTACTAAATGATTAGATAAGATGGTTCCACTCGACGTTGTAACTGGATGAGCCGTATACAAATCTATATATAATATTTACATTAATTTAGCTATTTTTTATTGAAATGTTCCTACAATATCTGATATTATTTTCAATAGCTTAATATAATTACACAACCAATTTGATAATATGAGATTATTCATGTTAATATTCTGAATGTTGAAAAAATTTGTAAATGTGTTTTAAAATCTCTTGATACGCATACTAGTTTTCATCTTGACAAAAACTCTCTCCCACTTCACGCATTTTTCATTTTATGTATATATATATTTTTTTGTATCAATGTTAAAAGATACCAAATATAATTATACTTTTTATTGATTTTCATTTAATTTTAACAAAACAGTAATTGGTTATGGAAGTATTATAAATATATGTAGAAATCATAACAATGGTTGTATATATATATATATTGTTTGATGTTTGTTTTAGTATTTTGATCGACTACATTCGTGCAGGAAAATTTTCCGTCTATTTTTTTCATTGATTAATTAATTTATTTATTGAACAAAAACTACCGTTTGAACTTGATCTACAAATAAATCTTTCTTAAAGCAAATTTGTAGTATTATGTTTAACAATATAATATAAATTTTTACATCGCAGTATTTATTACTTTAGGTAAATTATTTATTATATATCATAAATCTAATACAAGTGAAAATAAAACTGTTTACAAATTTCAAATGCTTTTTTTGTTGTTTACTAAGACCACGTAAAATTATTCTATATTTATCTTGTTGTCCAAATATCAAAATCGATCCTACATTATTTGGAGATGTAGAAAATAATATATTGTAGTTTCAATTTATTAATATAAAATGTGTGTTATGGAAATAAATCAATATATTTTTTTTACGTAAATATACTAATAATAGGATTACATATACGTATTTAATTGTGTACGGTCTTTTAAAGCGTCGTAACAAGCTCCTCAGTGTATGCTGCGGTATAAAAATATCACTACATGTAAAAATATCCCGTTTTCATGGGATAATAGTATATTCTAATATTATTAGTATAAATAAAATACGTCGAGTAGTAGAGAGAATTTTGTAACTGAATTTAATAGAAGTAAACAATCACTGGTGTGAGCGCGGATTAATTAAAACTCAGTAACTTTAAACAAATGATTTTTTTTGTTTTTGGTTTTCTGGTTTTTCCCGGTTCTGTTGTTTTAATGTACTCGCATACACGGAGTTTGTCAATACGTAGTTCTCACTGTATTGAATAGATTTTGTGCATTTGTATTTTTATAGCAACATATTTTTGCACAATTTTGTGATGAAAAATCAACTATCCACAGGATCATCCAGCTTATGTAGTTACATTAATCTGAAATTTAGACGTCATGTAAAGTTTATTTCAGTCAATGATAATAAATGAATACAAGTTTTATTTCATGAATATCGGTTATGCACATGTTTATGCGTGCACAAGAATCAATGGATCATTCTCACCGTGGTTTGACCCTAACAAAAGGTGTCAAGGAGGATTGTTCAACCGGTATATGGAATATATGAATGTAGGAGCAAAAATGGGCGATTTGATTGTATGCTGTTTATTCTACGCCGATGACGCAGTACTAATTACGATAATGAACAAGAATTACAGAGTCTAGTGAGTAGAATGTACGATGTATGCGAGAAACGCGACCTTATTATGAATGTTAACAGGTCGAAAGTGATGGTATTCGAGAGGTAGGAAAGCAAGACACCGTGTAAAATACTTGTAGGTAATGAATGTTTGGAACAAGTAGATGAGTTTGTGTATTTGGGAAGTATGTTTGATAGAAACGAAAAGGCTGAGAATGATAACGAAAGGAGGGTGAATGGAATTATATCTGACGGGAACTTGTCAATCGAGGCAAGACTAGCAGTATACAGTGGAGTCCCGGTACCGATACTCATGTATAAGAGAGACCTGAAGCTGGCAGTAGAGGAACATAAGTAAACTGTGTAGTGGAAATCAGTTATGCGTATATGTGGCAGATCTATTTATAATAAAGTAAAGAATGAAGAAATATGGAAATAATGTAAATCTGATGTTGGTATAATGATTAAAATTCAGAAAGGATCACTTAGGTGGTTTGACCACATGGAACGGATGAATGAGGAGAGAATAGTAAGAAAGATATATGACGCAAGTGTTGATGTCACCAGATATAGAAGACGTGCGCGGAAAACTTGGTGTGACCAGATAAACCATAAAGATGGTCCTTTTAGAAACCTCAACAATCGGCGAGCTTGTATGAGAAGATGTAATATGAATGTGGATGGGGCGAGAATTGTGTGTCAGGACAGAAGAGGTAAAAAAAAGTAAAATGGCGTGATGGTAAGTTAGTTAGTTAGTTAGTTAGTCACACGTTTATTTAAGTTAGTTAAAGATATCTTTATAAACAGTCAATCTTAGTTTTCAGTTCAAGTTATCTGATACGTTTTCGTTTATTTATCTTTTGTATGTGTGTATGTAATCGAAGTGTGTATACATCATTACGGGTGGGGGAGGGCGCAGGATATAGAACGCCACCCCCTTCCTATTTTGATACGCCACCCATGGCTTCTTGAACGTCCATACGCCCAATGTATTCGTTGCATAGACGTCTCACTGAACCAAACCTAATTAAACATTAAAGGATGCGCGCTGAAAAATATAATTTATACGTTTTAGTACAGATGTTTTGTTCTATTATCGTTTAGCCATTTATATATATTTTCGTTTTTTTCTGATTTGTGTATAAAATTTCTCAACATCAGTCTATCGAGCTAGGGACGTGAGTCAATCACTGATATGTTTGAGTCACACTCGCTATCAGTGATTGAGAATATCAGGGAATATCGTGATTCATAATTCATTTTTTAATTTTATATATTGATTTATGTGCGCATGTGCTAATGAAATGAAAATATTCATGAAGAAATGACGTATAGTTCGTTATAAGCGCCATATAGTAGATTCGATCGAAACATTGTTTCCATTTGACCCGATATGCTGAGAATTTAACCCGAAAAATAAGCTCACATTTTTTAAGGGTATTCATTTACTTTGTGACGGTATTAAATAAGAGGTGTATTAATTATACATGCTAGCATCTGTTTTTTATGTAAATGAAGTTTGAATAATATAAGTAAATACTCTCAAAATTATGTTGTATGTACGTGTAATTGTTGTACGTGTATTGTAATATCGTGCGGCGCACGCGTATTAGTATTGAAAGTGTGATCACAGTCACAGTTTTCAATCACTGATGTTATCGAATATCAATCACAATCACATTGGTGAGTTAAGAGTAGCATTATTTCTCATCACTACAAAATATCTTTAACAGCGTAATTCAGTTATTAATTATAATTTCTCGGGATAAGCTCAATATGATTTAAGGCTTCTTTGCGGCTAAAAATTGTTTTAAAAATATAAAATTATTATTTTTTAACCAATTTATAAAATACATAAAAGTATGCGTGTGATAATATGTAAACTATTATTAAAATATTAGTCGTATGAAGGAAATCCCAAAGGTTTTCACCCTATTCCGGATTTATTTTGAGAATTGTGTCTTCTCGTTTTGATTCCACTCAAGAAAGCAATATTTTACAAATTTGTTTTTAGATTATATTTTAGAACAGTTAGTTAAGGTCTGTCAGTTTTTAAAACCTTATGGCTTTCTTTCATGACTTTTAATTCATTGCTTTCAATATATAATTTGGAATCAATACAATATTTCAATTACTTAATCGAAATAATCGAATAATTACGATTTTATTTGAAATTTGTATATCTCTGACACGCTTTAGATTAGCACATATTCCTTGAACGTTTCCGACTCATAATTTAATCGGGTAATTCACTCATAAAATATTGTGGACTAGGACTGTTACATTCTGTGTATAAATACGGTGTGTACATTGAAATCAAGATCGAAACATTGGATTGCATACAAATTTAGTGTCAATACTTTTGTTTTAAAAATAGCCCAATCTCTGTCGTATTGCGCTATTCCCGGCCACAATCTTTCTAAATATAACAATTTAACTGATTTAAAAAATTAAACAAAATATGTTTGAAACGAAGGAATTCTTCTTATGCTTCGTTTCACCGGTAATTTTAATAATTATGAATGTTCTTATATTTTTACGGTCGTTCAGAATGTTTTGTGTAGAATTTTCTGGGCTATTATGTCATGTGTGTCCTCGATCTCTCTAGCCGACGGCAGAATTGCCCAATAAATACCAGTAAAAATAATTAAAATTAGTTGAGGTGTGCAGTAAAAATGTATTTTTTAATGTTAGAGTATTTAATAGTTACGGTATAATCTTACTTTCTCGGTAACAGATAATTTACTGTCGGCAGTAATTAATTGTAATGTAATAAAAGTAAAGGTACACGTGACCCTGTCATGTGAACATGTGGTAAATCTTGTATATCTATAACATTTTTTTTTGTCTCCTGCTTTTCTTTGTGAAATGAAGTGCTTTATGGTGATATTGTAGATAGACATAACTCCTCCGATTTTTTTTTTTTTTTTGCTTAGCGATAACGTATTAAATAGACTAATTCGGGCAGGTAATACAAATTGAGTTACTAGAAAATTATTTTTTGAGTTGTATTTCGTACCCTTTAAATTTTTATTTTTCCAGCGTAAGTCCACTTCAGTGTTTCAACCGACCGGGTGGATTCCAGATATGTGTGAGAGAACTCGACTAGAGGTCAAAACGACATCTATAGATATCGTCACAGAATAAGTTCCTAAAAATGATGCTATTAAAACTTATTAACGCTTATTCAAAAATAAACATTTCAAAGGACTTCCGTCACACAAACAGAAACAGTAATATATAAGGCTTAAGCTTCTCTGATACAATATTATTACTTTATCATTTCTGTATGGAAAACGAAATGGACGAGTTGGCGACAATTCAATTGTTTTACGGATATAATAAAAATACACAATGAGATTCCTATAAATTATTCACAGAAATGGTAAATTTATAGTTCTGTCATTACAGTACGTTCGAATCATACATGTCTTACGTCTTCTTTAATACCCAATATTGCCAAATAACTAACTAAAATTGTTACTTGAAGGTACAAAATGATTAGAAATTCTTTGTGGTTAAATGTAGTTGGTTGTTTATAATATTTAGGTTAGTTTTACATGCTTTATTTATTTTTAATGATTGAAAAGAAACATTTAATTTTCAGGTCAATTGTTACATGAAGCTTCCCACCAAGTTACAATAAAATCAAAAACAATAAAAAGTAATGCCTTATATATAGGACATTACTTATCCGCGAAAACGGATAAAAGATAACGGATTATTTTCTGGGTCAAATAGAGTAGATGTTAAAAATAAAAAGATGATTTCATCATTATTGTAGCATTTTCTGACTGAGGGTCATACAATAGATTTCGATAATGTACACACGATAGCTAACCTCAATTTACTCAACTCAAGAATCATTCCGTATGTAATATATAAAGAAGCAATAGAAATTTTCAAAGATAAAAATAACATGAATAGTAGAAATGACTCCATAAGAATTCCGTACGCCTGTACAAATATCTTAAATAGAGCCTTCCATGAAAACACATTAATCCAAAAAAGCCACTATTAATAAAAAACCAACAAAATCCTCCTATAATAATCAAAGAACCACTTAGCGAGATTGTGCACAAAGCTGTTATCAAACAAATAACTAAATTACAAGTCACCTTTCGTTACCATTAGATGCAATTAATCGCGACGTCACCTAATTATATTAAGCACCTATAGGGGCTGTAGTGTTGAATATGTTAGACTCGTGAGGATCTTAATTGTGTGATCGTATCAGGTTTTGTGCATGGTGAGACTGAAGTTTAGTCTTACTCGTGTTGGTGCATGTCGCAGTGTATATGAATGTGTGTGCGTGATTATTTGTGCTGTGTTTAGAACAAGGTATTTAAATAAAAGAGAACTTACAAAAGTTGACGTTTATTGCGGGATGATTTACAATGGCAGGTACGATGAGTATAAAGTTAATTGCGCGTGTGAAGTTGAAGACTGGAGTGGCTCGCTTGAGATGTCAACGAAAGAACGGTCTGCGGAGAAGTGGTCGACTAGCTCCTAGGACTCGTCCGTCACGATGTATTGGTATATTGGCAGTTCGCTTCGGCTCCATATATACAGGACCACCATACATCTACTAAGATTTTAATTCACTTTCATTTTGGTTCTTGGATTGAACGGTCGAGTTTACTCCTCAGTTTAGTGTAGGATTCGGGATAAAAGGCCCTTGAGAATTTACTCGAAATATCGGGAATATAAAAGTCCTTCTCAGGATTATTTGACGCGGGTTCCATCAGAAAATAATATATATAAAGTATTTTTGAAATTTTGCGCTTAATATTGAGAAAACCCTAACACTTTATATATATGGCCTAAGTGCTATTGAAATATTCGTATAATTTTTGTTTACGTCATTGATACAAATGATGGGTTTTTTTAAACCTTTTAACTTGTTTTGTATGGTGGACAAAAAAAAACCATTAACATTATCATAAAGCCACTATTAAGTTTCGTTAAGATAAAAACCGAATAAATAAATTTATTTTTCGACAAATTTTCCACGAAGCCTTTTTCTGATTTAGGATCTTATTCATAGTTGAGATTATTATGTCAAGTCTGCGCGGCGGGGATCGTCTAGCGAGGTGGATATTCGTGACAAAAGTAATTATTTATTTCATTCTTCTCCCTTATGAAGTACGTCACTTGCTTGCCGAATAGTGATTCGTCGAGCAACTGACGTACATAACAAGTTTCATATTACGCTATCGAGTATTAGTTTTTCATACTTTTATTCTATATAAGTAACAACGAGGGTGGTATAATAAGGGTATAACAACAAACTTAAGTTAAATAAATATCATACATCTAAAATATAATATATAAGGGTACTTCGTATTAAAATGATCTAAATGTGATTGATTAATACATTATTCCAGTAATATCTCTATCGGAGATTAGTTTAGAGAAGTGATAGATAAATATCGGTATTTAAGAAAATTTTATTTTAATTCGAGAGCACTTTTATTCGGAAAGTTTCCAGATTGTTTTTGCATCAAAACGAAGTATTAATGTAATTTTATTCTATCGTTTCAGCATTTCTTCTAAAATTTTCAGATTCAGATTCAGGATCAATTGGAACTTATGTTTCTATCTGCTACGGGAAATGCAGTTTTTATTTAATTAATTAATTTATTATATTCATCGCGTCACAATCACACCTCATAAACAGTTTTAGATGAAATATTTAACAAAAATATCGAATGAGTACAATTTGTTTTCTCGTGGTTATCTGTAAACACCGCATGAGTACGTTTATGTGTATAGTTCACTGGGAACGTAGGAAATAATGAATTTGATATTATTAAAAAAAATATATTCTAAAATTGTATCTGTCAGTGAGAGATTGTTAAATACTAATTAAATGTATTAATTAGAAAGATATACATGTAAAATCATTTTTATCGAAAAATATTGCTGATGCGCCACCAGAGTTCGAACCTGGATCTCTTTCCAAACCGGGGAAGGTGCACTATCCAACTATGCTACAACGACGAATTTTCGAACTTGTATGTTACACTTTTTTCAAATTAATACATATATCGTTCCATGTTTTGAAAGGCATCTACTTTGTTTTTACGGAATCTCGGTTTGGAAAGAGATCCAGGTTCGAATCCCGGTGGTGCAACAACAACATTTTCCGATAAAATTGATTTTATATGTATTTCTTTATGTATATTAATACATTTAATTAGTATTTAAAATATCACAGACCGTCTGTTCTGAATAATTACAACTTCACAATAAGAATGTATCCTCCTAATAAGAGATTATTAAACTTTTTACTTGTATTTTATGTAGTTAGATACACGAACCCTAGATGGTCTACCTAAGATTTATATTAGTTTTAAATAGATTTACTGCTATGATTAAATATTAGGTATCAACTTATTCACTAATACAAAGAGTAATTTTTAAAATACATGTTATTATAAAGGGGAAATAAAAGCAATTTCACATAAAGTACATTTAGGTCATTTTAACTATATATCGAATATGGCTTATAATGTAATGGCACAGAAACATTCTTATTGATCTATGAAGGATTTTTGCACTTGGGCAAAGAACACATTTTTTATCGTACTGTATCAACCCAAAGCATTCTTCGTGAATATAAATCGCAGATTCGATGTACATGCACACATATCCTTCACCGGGAATTCAGGAATTCTTGTTGATTGTCTCTAAACCTTTCCCATAAGCTTCCTGAATCCGTTTGCCTCTCTTCTTTTGAACCGCTGTACTCGTATCTAAAAATTATACAAACAATACTATATTTCTGGTACATTTCAGACTATCTGAGATAACATTCAAGTATCTTAGGTACTAAGTTTGTATTTTTTTTATTATTAAAATTAATTGGCAGTTATCGTGTAGGTACTGAATTCACAAAGGAGTTATTACTTTATTTTCTGGGACACAAATAAACATATTTTATTTTATAACATGTGAATTTCTAAACGGACGGTTGACGTTTATGGCTATTGAATAAAATATGTAATCACCATGTAAACGACTGTGATCTGGTTATTATACCATGATAACGAAATTGGGATGGTGTGCATGTGCTATATAATGAAAGTTCATATTTATTTTTAATAAAATACTAACTGAAATTACAATGAAGGAATAATATTTTTTGCGGGGCGTACGTTGTTCGCTCTCTGCGCTCTTAACAATTCTCCGACAATATCACGGGCGAGACTTTTGCTTTTACAGAAGCTACACAAAGCGTTGGGAACTTTTTGATAATATCAAACTCGTCCTCATATATATATATATATATATATATATATATATATATATATATATATATATATATATTTAAAAATAATGCCTAGATTTTGTGCTTGGCGGGAAGATAAATCGATGCTTTGGCAAGAAGATGATCTCAACGGTATTGAATACCGTGATAATGTGGGTATTTGATCAGTCCCGTGGTCATCTGAGAACATCAATTTAGGCGACCCCTTTGGCGATCGAAACATTTTGACTTAATTAATTTTGGCAAGCCTTGGCAGAGAAGCCTTACGTGCGTCTTCATAAAGTTTCGATTGTAAGAGATGTACTTTTCGAAGAAAAAATCTATTACAACATTTTACACTCAATAATATCGTTTAATTATTTTAATCGTCAACATCGGACAATGATGTATCGCCTTCTGGTTCCGCTCTGCCCACAGTTTGTCAATTCTTGATTACACTCTATAAGTATTCCACTTGAAATTATTCGGCTACGTGAATCTCGGAATTTCCGTGAAAGTCAATTTAAATATTATTACAGTGTTAATATTAACTCTCCGACAAGTTGTTACGTCGGCTCGGCGGTTTACATTTTTGTGCGAAAGTTGATCTTAGCGAAGCTGGCGGTCTGACCTCAACTAAGCCCCAGCTATTGCTTATCTTCCATATTCCCATAGACCTGACGAAAACTCCGAGGTCACATTTCCAATTAATTTTTGTCCGAGAATTGGTATTCCACGATAAATGTTGACCCAATTAATATCTCAAGTGTGTACGATGCTAGGTCAGATTTTTTAACGGTATCATATTTTTTATTGAATGCGTGTACATTTGTCGCGGCTTATCTATGATCTTAAATAATTTACAAACATTTAAAAGTTCTCAAACTGCTCGGTGTACCGATTTGTAAAGTTTCATGTTTTATACCTCTAGCCGTTGAAAGTTAACATCACTTCTAAACTAGCGGGTTTAGAAGTGATGTTAACACGGTTTACAAATGAGGTAATTAAACATGTTTACAGGTATTTTTTTAAATCACTCATGTTAATTTTTTTAAAGAAAAATTTATCTTCCATTTAAGTATAAAAATCACAGACCAGTAAATGAATAAACATGAAATAAAGTGTACATACAGGAGAGAGGTTTCGAACATTAGTTGCCGGACACACATTGTGGAAACATAAATCTGATAGTTAATGACACATTTATGCAACAGCAAAAGTATTTACTCTTCGAAAATTTAATGTTTTTGTGAACAAGATGTATTTTTTACATTAATGCATATTATATTGTGAGCATTTAAATTTTCGTTTCAATCGAGTCATATATTTAAAAAAAATCGCCAAGCTATTTGATCGGTACCGATATGATCACGTGAAAATATTGAAACATGGATTTGGCGTTGGTTCATGTCTATACATTTGGTAGTCTGCGATAAAAATCGACTAAGTACTACACGCGTATGTAGTATTAACTCGTGCGACATTCTCTGGTGTTTCATTACTTTATCGCTTTTCTGCGGTCGCTTATCTAACGACATATTATTAATGTATCACCCACCTCGGCAAGGGCGAGCTGGGCCCGTTTATCGAAACCGCGAACTAAAGCACGACACACACTCTTAACTAGTTTCGTAATTATATTGGACTCTCTTGAGACCTTTAGTAAAATCTATCAAATCTTTGGTAGCAAAATTTTATTTGATCATTGTGCAAAATATAATAATTAAAATTAATCAAATAATTATATGTACATATTAACTGTATTTATTTCGTTTTTTTTTCTTTATGGATTCCTCGTGATTTGATCAACGACGTATATTCAAATATCTGTTTACACGTATCGGGTGGGGAAACTGGATATAGAAATTTCGTATGGGGAACAGAACAATAATGGCCCAAGGACCAACCAGGATGCACAACTTACCTGGATTTTCTTGCAGTACTCACAGCTCTCCTGAATTTCAGAAAACATCTTCGACAATTATAATTCGACGGTACGCACTGCGAGAAACCGAAACAAAATAGAAACAGTGACTGTTCAAATAACAGATTACTGGGACGTTCACTTCTTGACATTTAAAGAATCTACAGATCACACACACACAGAGAAAATATTGTGCTCTGTGGTAAGAGAGGAGTGTGGGGGGAACAGTTAGGTAAAGCCAACATAAAGAAACATCTGGTCCTGTCGTAAATACCGAACAATATATTTTCACGCCACTGGAATTTAAACTTGTGACATTTATTTTGTCAGGAAAGCATAGTTCAGATAATTCAAATCATTACATTGAGCTCTGGATTCACTCTCAGATGTGAGTCTTGGCATTTTTCTTCATTGACATCAGAAATTGCCGACTTTATAGGTGTGATATTGTAAACATTTAATGTAAATTATTATTTCGAGGTGACGCTAGACAGTGCTGTAATCAGAACATGATATACGATCCTCTAAACTAATAATTTTATATTTAATAATTTTTATTTAATCTTCTATAATTGATATTCATTTGAAATACTGTAATAAAATAATTAATGAGTTTAATAAAAAAATTGTTTATTTTGCATTAAATTAATGAGAATTTATTTCTTAGAAATTATGTTTTCTAAATGTGATCCGTTATTTATCAGGCACTTTTCTAAACGGGAGGAAAAGTTTTTAGAACTGCATACCCTCCGTCACTCTCCCGCGCGTCACGTTGGTGCAGCGCATGAACCGAAATAAGAAAATACTTTTGGGACACACTGTATAAACCAGAGCAAAGTACGTTCATTGTTCACGGTGTCAATAAAACTCGCGCCCCCCTGAATATTTTGAGGAAACTCCGTCAATTGATGCCAATTGCAGACCACTTAATTTGTATTGGCTGCATCCAGAGCCAATCATTTGATCATTTTGCAGAGGTATACATGGCCAATTGACTTGTGTATATATATAATGTATTATAATAATTAATGTTTCCATCATGGGTCCACATCCATGTATTATATTCATAATAATTCTAAACATATCATATATTAATAATGTAATACATGTTTTACTTTTTAATATATATGTTTTAGTTTTATTTAAATTACTTTATCTTTACTTAAATTACTTTATCTTAACTTGTAAAGATAACATATATTTATGACGTTGTATTATGGGACTTACTTCAATAAATTTTTTTATGTTCATGAATCTTTAAATCGTCACTGAATTTTATTTATAATAGTATTTTCATAGACTGCAAGTATTCCCAAGATATAAATTGGGTGGAGTAATTAATAAATGTATTATTGATTTAAGCACTGGGGTTTTATTACTTAACGCCATCCGGCTAAGAAACAATGTTATTTTGTATAGATATTATATCTACTTGCAAAATTTTGTCGAAATTCACATTAAAAATTTGCAGTTGTGCGTTGAGAAAAAATATAGCTTATTCGAAGATGGACGAAGTGATATATCACGTCATACAATATTTGTTATTCAATCGTTTTGATCGTGAAGTTTTAATTATTATTTTTGTTAAATAAATCACAATAATTTTGTATGAAACCATCAATTTTATTACATACCAACCGGTTTCGCTTAGCTCGAGCTTCGTCAGGGCGTATTTAAAAGTAACAATCGATACAAAAATAGTGCAGTTATATATACATAAAGAGAGAGATAAAATATAAAATTACATGTGAAAGAGAGAAACAGAATATATACACCGTATTCTGTCTCTCTCTTTCACGTGTAATTTTATATGCTATCTTTCTCATTACGTATATATCTTTTTTTGTATTTATTTTTAGTTTTCAATACGCCCTGACGTAGCTTAAGTTAAACAAAACCAGTTGGTTTGTAATAAAATTCGTGGTTTCATACAAAGTGATTGCTTTCTACGAAAAAAAAAAATTTTTTTTAACCTAACATTTAAAATATCCGCATTTTTTTTTATACTCACCCTGTGAACTAGGCTTTGCTGTAATTAAGTATATCGAACGGTATTGTTTACATTTTACAATATTGCTTTTACTTTGTATCTCAAAACCGTCAAAAAGCAGATACGAGGTTGTGACAGAAAGGCTTCGATATTTACCAGTTTTAGATGTAGAATTAATTAGTTTGATATTGAATTTGGGTTTATGAATTTGTTACTAAAAATAATCTTTTACACATGCTCCTTTGAAGTTCCTATCCGGCGCTGTCGGTTTGTGTGTCGTGCCCCGTACTCAGTTCGGCCCGGTCGACACGAAGGAAGATTTATACTAGGCGACGGAGTCGAGAAACGAAGTGAACCGCAATAATAAGCTATTTAATATTTGTTTTATTTATTACATTAATAATTCTTGTCTTGATTTTTATATATTTATTTTATCATTCTCGTGATGATACAAACACATTTATTTTTACATATTACATTTATGATTTATTCGCCTTCGTGGTTTTACTTGTCACGAGTACTTTCAATTCTTCATTCTATTATTTTTTTTTAGATAGATGTTACGTCTCGTATATTCTAAACTGTTTTCCTAGTCTTGTATCGATAGTTTTGATTATTTTCTTTTTATAATTTCTTTTTTTGTAGAGTTTGTATATGACAACAATTTTACATAGTTGACATTAATTATAAATACACATAATTGTTATATTCGCATTCTACCTCTATGATTTTATAAGTAATACTACAAATAATTACTATAACAATGTAGAAAACAGTGGTCTTCACTTACACGTTCTCAAATTAACTTGATTAGTTTTTGCTTAATTAACTTCGACCGAATAACCGAATGTGTTCATATTTGGTAAGAATATCGATTCCGCCCTGAGTACGAAGGAGTATATTTTTCCCGGCCATTCGTAATATTTAGTACAAAAAATATATGACAATGTCAAAATTGGCTAAAAGGGACGTAGATAGAGGTTCTGGATTTATAAAGCTGCGAGAAAAGAATCCGAGCACTGGTGTAAAGGCTTCATTATGAATGTTCTCCGGATGGCGCGCGGCAGACGTTTCTCACCATTCACCATTGCATTGATTGGTCGTAACTCAATTTGTATGTTTCTTCGGGAATGTTTGTTGAATGACGAAGCGACTTGGTTAATTATCTGTTTGTATCAGCTATCCTTTCTTCGGCGATGTTGCGATTTTTTAAAAATAAAATGACATTCTTAAAACATGCAGAAATCTAAATTTATCAAAAAATAATAATTACAAATCAAATATCAGATATCTCGTAGGGACAAAGCAACTTTTTATAATTATATTTATTGGAAAATATATGGAAGTAAGGGGTAATTACAGGGCTTGCGATCTGTCTTCAGCCGGCTTAAGTGATCACTTCACCAATTCTCACCTCTCAATCTTCACATTTATCAAATTTTTGAAAGTTGTGTATATGTTAGTATATGGACTCGCTTCGATTACCACTATACCATCGCGATCTATGGACCAAATTTGATAATTCATTTTCCTCTTTTTTTAAACAGCATATATGTCATCACTATGAGAATCTGATCACTTAAGCCAGCCGAAGATAGGTCGTAAGCTCTGTAATTACCCCATACTTCCATATATTTTCCATTAAATATAATAAAAAAATAGCTTTGTTTCTATGAGATATCTCATATTTGATTAATAACAGTGCCTTAGTGTGTCTGGGACATATTCAAATATTATTAATAATTACACAAAGGATCTATATTTCAATGCGGTAATCCCTTTATATATTATATTGCTTTACCAATGGTGCATTTTGCTATATTGGTTTGGCTAAAGGCCGTTAGTGGCCAAAATAGCCGCCTTTAGGACCTAGAAGCAAGTAATCTGTATTGCTTTGCCTAGAATTGTACAAACGGTGTTCTTACGTATCGACTTAAAATTATATATATCAATTTAATTATTCTTAAAAAAAAGATTATGTTTACAATTATTAATTATTGAACGTAAACATTACGAACATATATTTGGCAGATGATTGCCACGTGAGATGACAGATGGTCAGTATACTTGCCAGTCGGAAAAAATCATACGATTTCGCTAATATATATTTTTTTTTACTCGTAATAAAGACAATGTACACTTCTTTTTAAAAAAAATTATATTAAAAATGTTTATTTCGTTTTCATTTCTAAGTAATCTTTATATGTATTCTTTCTTACTGGCGATGGACAGTAACAGTGATGGAGGATGCGACGAAGCACAATTACACATTATTTGATGATATTATTTTTTGATTTAAGTGAACTCGACCAAATGTTACCAATTAAGAAATGCGAATAAAAGGACAACAATAAGACATTGAAAGGCGTGTCACAAAACATATTATGTATTGGTATATTAATTTTTTTTATTAAATCCACCACATAGTTAAATTTAACAAGATTGAACGTTAACGTAAAATAATTTTTAAAAATTTACACTTTTTGATATATATTTAGGAGGAATGAAGAGAGTAGCCACGCCACTGTCCTACACGCAACACGTTAACACAAAAGTTATTAACTTTACCACACTTTTGAAATTCGTTGTATTGTCGCGCCTTATAGTAGAGCGCGGAGTCAAATTGTAAAAATATTAATACCATTTTTCAAATTAATTAAAAACGTGGAAAAATTGTTGGTGCTGGATGGGAAAATTAGCAGTAGATAACCTAGAACTAGACAGTTTACACTGCACCGAATATGTTCAAAGAATACCTCCTCTAATGTACCCACTAGTATGTTAATTAATCATCTAATTCGAACATAGATGTTTTCCGTTCGACTTTACAAATATAATTGTTCAGATCTGAAGTAAGTACCAAAATCGGCATGAAAATTAAAAATTAAAGAATGAAAATAAGTGGGAGGGAATTAACTGGCTCGACAATAGCTCGAAAGGGTGAAATGTTGCTGAGTCATCTATCATTTTCAAAGTTCCATCACTACAAACTCGAAGAGACATGGCCGATGTCATTTTCCTACACAAAATAGCCAACTCTAAAGTAGTAAAGTGACTGTCCCGATTCACTCAGACGCATATCCATTCGAGTGCCAGCCAGGTCAATCAGAACTAATCTCACATTTAATCTTCCACATTGCAACACCAGAATTCATTTTTATACCGAGCACCACTTTATTTCAACGCATACCTAAACGAACTAGACATTTTCAATACTCCAGTTACCTCAATTAAATCTAAATTCAATACATAAACTTAAATCGCATTCATATTAATTTGTACTCACTACATAAAGTATATTGTAACTGGTTTAATTATTATTAAGATTTTATTATGATTTTTGTATTTACCGATAAACTGTTTGTTTTCCGAATAAAATAAAATGCATTTCATCACTAGTGTAATTTTTGCACTTCCTGATCTTGCCATCTATCACTTTAAGACGATCTTAGATTTACAAATAAAATGGCAACATAACAAATATTTTCTTTTCACCATTTTGGTTACAAAAAATATTTTTTTATAAAATACTGTTCAGTGAATTATTTATTTATCATCTAGGCTAATTATTGTTATTTGCCTGTCTCAAAATAACAATTTGTTTCGGACTAGGCTAAATTTACCTAAAGTTATTTCACTGCATTATTCCCAAGAAATACAACCCCGGGGAAGACTTTGCGTTCACAACTGGGACTTGGCGTTCACGACTGGAGATGAAACAGACAAATATTACTTGAAAAGACATAAATCTTTAATCCACCCGATAATGATGAATTGAAAAAGTAGCATTGTATATGTAGATTTTTTTAAGGAAAACATTATTATTGTGAAGTTGCAATTTTTCAGAACATAGTTCTGAATAATACAAATTAAATATGTCATGATATTTTTAATACAAATTAAATATGTCAATTAGAAAGATATACAGATAAAATCAACTTATCGAATAAATATTTTGGTTGCCACAGGAATTGGAACCAGGAACTTTTCCTATGCGGGGAAACGAGCTGACCATTACACAATGTCAACCTAGTAAGTTAACGAAAAATTTTCGAAACTGCAGTTCTTTCAAATTGATACATCTATTATTACATTTTTTTAAAGAAATTCATATTACGCAGAATCTCAAATACCTTGGAGTTAAACCCGATAGGAAATGGCAGAATTAAAATAATTAATCCATATTATTAAATTTGGCAACATTAACACAACGTATATATTTTTAACAACACGTTATTATTGTGAAGTTGCAGTTTTTTTTATAACATAGTTCTGTGATATTTTTGATACAAATTCTATTTCTCAGACATATACTTAGGAAACCTTATTTATTAATTTTTTACTATTTATAAACTAAGCTAAACGCTTGTGCTATGAAAATATAATTAACTTGATGGCCTCCTGGAACGAGGCTCGAATCCTCGACCACTAGATCTCCAGGCGAGTATCGTACCCACTAAACCACAGGAACATCGTATTGCTTTACTCGTGCGATTTTACGTAATTTCAGCCATACTGAACTAAGGAGAGTCTCATTGTCTTTATGTTATTAGGGTGTTTTTCATCTTTTTACAAAGTGGCGTATGTAGGAAGTGCCCGTGTATCGTATTTCTGATTAACCGCCCGAGCCTCCACCCCCCGCGCCGGCCTCCATACACCCCCGATTCGCAACGGCCAATCCCGTTCAGAGATTCTGATAGGGGGGAACTTGATAATTCTCATCGACCCCCGCTGTCCCCGCCCGCGCCGGTATGTTTACCTATCCTCGTAGTAAACACTTAAGATAAATTTATGTAAACATTTTTCCTGTGTCTCGTTATACACAGAAAAGTTGTAAAATTTAACGATCCGAAATAATAATAGCGGTCCACGGGGAGAGAACTGACAAAAGTTGGAAATAAATATTGTCAACGTCCCAGTCTCGACGCCGACGCCCACGCATCTGGGTTCCAATCTGGAATGCAAGCAATAACCGCCGCTACCGATTGTTTATTTCAGAATTTGTGTCTTCTATCTATTGCACATGTTTAAATGCGTGAAATGTGTGTCTTTGGTAATTGGTCATCTTTTCAGAATTAGAACTTCTGGTAAATGCCTGAAATGCGTGTCTTTGGTAATTGATAATCTTCGCAGAATTAGAACTTCTGGTAAATGCGTGAAATGTATGTCTTTGGTTATTAGTAATCTTTGCAGAATTAGAAGTTCTGGTAAATGCGTGAAATGTGCGTCTTTGGTAATCTTTGCAGAATTAGAACTTCTGGTAAATGCGCGAAATGTGTGTCTTTGGTAATTGGTAATCTTTTCAGAATTAGAACTTCTTGTTTAATTTCGGAATTATAATTCTTATTTCCTCGACTTTAGTGACCTCAATCATATAATATTTTTTTAACGAGGTAAGTTTGTAGAACTCCATAATCAAATGTATGAAAATAAAACACTTGTTTTTTTAAATACTAATTAAATGTATTAATTAAAAAGATATACATATAAAATCAATTTTATCGAAAAATTTTGTTGTTGGGCCACCGGGATTCGAACCTGGATCTCTTTCCAAACCGGGGAAGGTGCATTATTCAACTATGCTACAGCGATATTATTTTTGACGACAAATTTATATGTATATCATTCCATCATTTGAAAGAGCCATCTTTGTTCTGAATAATTACAACTTCACAATATGAATGTGTTCTCCTAATATAAGCTGTATCAATGTGTACAAAATTTAATAAAAATGAATTGTTGATTCTGGCGTCTGCTATCGGTTTACTCAAAGGTATTTAAGATTCTGTAAAAACAAAGTTGATGACTCTTTCAAATAATGGAACGATAAATGTATTAATTTGAAAAAGGTGTAACGTATAGGTACGAAAAATTTGTCGTTAAAAATAATGTCGCTGTAGCATAGTTGAATAATGCACCAGTTTGGAAAGGATCCAGGTTTGAATCCTGGTGGCGCAACTACAATATATTTTGATGAAATTGATTTTATATGTATATCTTTCTAATTAATACATTTAATTAGTATTGGAAATATCATAGACCGTCTGTTCTGAATAATTACAACTTCACAATAAGAATGTGTTCTAATAATACTTGTTTTTTTGATTCTAGTCGTTTAATTTACTTGAGACGCGTTTTGCCTTGTAAGGGCATTTTCAATCTATCAATTTAACTCAACACCTTGTATTTGTATCTATAGTGGAGAGCAGCTGTACAATTTTGTAAAATTATATATTTATTATTTTCTACATGACAGTAAAATATCATTAGTGTTGAAACAGAATGGTTACTTCGAATAATTAGAAGTATTCAAAAATGTATGGAAATCTTCAGAATTCTAATGAATAATGTTGTCCCTTTACATCGTATGAAAAAACTTTATATATATATATATATATATTAAAATTATAAATTTTGTCGTTTGTTTATAGCCAGTTTCAATTGTTGTCAATGTTTGAACCAACATTTAATTAATAAATATTTGCCCTGCTGGCCCCAGAAGCTGAACGGGTGACTTGAATCATTTGCTGTCATTTTTGCGGCTTCTTTGCTAATTAGCATTAACCAACTAGTGAAACACGAATTAACGAATAATAGTCGAAGTCCCTGAAGTAGTGGGTATTATCTTCAAACTTGATATTAATCGTTACGTATCCTAGGCATTGCGGTTCCAATACTGATAATAACTTTCCACGTAAAACCAAATAAAGAAATTAGACACGTTCTCCTTCGTAACTCGTATTCAAATATTTCACTTCTTATTTGGCCATACGATCTTTAAAATAAACAATAATTGACCCAGTCATAAATGAATTATTACTGTTTAAATTAATATATGCCAAGCACCGACAGACTGGCAGTAGTGTGCCAAGCTTCTGTTCGAATTCGAATGAACAGTGAATACGTGAACCACTGAACTTTGTGTACTTATTTTGATTTGACTTTGCATGTGGCTCCGATCCAGCGCTGCGGCGAGTTTGAACTACCCGCAAGCGGTTCCAATGCGTAAAGTTAAGAATGGACTAACACAGAGTCTATTAAATTATTAATAACAAATATATTACATGTTTTGAGTTATTCTTTTCCACGTGTATCTATGTTTTTGTGTAATTGTGGTTCATGTTTTGATATTTTTGAGTGTTTGAATTCGAATAAATTTTATAAAATATATAATTTGACTGGTAATTGATATGGAAATGATTTAATATTAATTTCTAATATATGCCTATTTTGTGTTCTTCGTAAAACTCATTCGTTATGTTTTTAGATTGTACACATTCAATTTTTTGTACACTTTTTAAGCGATTCCCGTGACAAATAAAACTTGTATTCCTGCATCTTCTTACCGGTGAAGTGAATAACTTTTAATACAAGTTAAATGTATCAACTAGAAAGATACATACATAAAAACAATTTATCAAAAAAATATTTTTTTTGTTGCCACCCGGACAATTAATTTCATTTGTTATTTTAGATTGTTTTATTAACCATTTAATGAATTAAATTAAATACTTTTAAAAAAAAAAATTGGATTGTCTATTTTACATGTAAACGGTGTTGGTCTTAAATTAAATAATTTTGATTCGTTGGAAATGAGTAAAGCGTGTAAAACTTACTAAAATATTATGAACAACCAACTAAATTTAACCAAAAGTCCCATATTAGATTTTTTTCCTAATAATTTTGTAACATCAAGTAACAATTAGAAGTTAAGTACTGAATTTATTTTTTAAAAATAGATTCTGTTAAAGAAACAATTTAACATATGTTTTTAATTACATAATGACATCCTGAAAAGGAAAATGATATTTTTGGAAACCGGTAGATGTATTTAATTCATTAAGTGGTTAATATAACAAAGTTAACATTCTAAAATAACGCATTTTAAACACAAAGTTGATTTTGCTAATCTTAAAAAAATAAATTCATTTATATTAAAAATATCGCAGAACTATGTTCTGAAAAACTACAACTTCACAATAATAATGTATTCTCCTTAAAAAAAAAGAATAACTTTAACATAATTTTGAGTGTTCTATTTATTGTTATTGTATTATTTAATGAACATTTATTTTTATTAAAGAAATTTATGAATTAATGAAAGTTACTGTCGCATTGCCGTGTTTAATATTTAATTATTTAAATGCGTTATCGTATAAATGTGTCCAAAATTTAATAAAAATGAGTTGATAATTCTGGCGTCTGCAGTCGGTTTACTCAAAGGTATTTGAGATTCCGTAAAAATAATGTAGATGGCTTTCAAATAATGGAACGACAGATGTATTAATTTGAAAAAGTGTAACATATAGGTTCGAAAATTTGTCATGTAAAATACTGGCGCTATAACACAATTGGTAGTGTACTTCTCGTGATTGGAAAAAGAGATCCAGGTTCGAATCCCGGTAGCGCAAAAACAATATTTTTCGACAAAATTGATTCTATATGTATATATTTATAATTAAGACATTAAATTAGTATTTGATATTATTCAATAATATTTTTTCTACCATTTCTACCATTTCAATATTATTCATAATAGTAATGATATTAACTAAAAAATTGTGTATGTGTAGTACTAAGTGAATATAAAAATCGTATATTTTTTAATTAAAATGTTACACCACGATGCAACTGCTAAATCAATGAATGATGTTGAATAATACTTCAAATTATTTGTGACGTAACCATTTAATCCATTTAAATCAGTCAGGGATTTCTGTAAATGATGTAATGGTGAATAAATAAACCATATCGAACACAGGTAATAGGAAACAAGTTGATGTAAATGTTCGTTGCAACCAACATGAATTACAAAATATGCTCATCATCGTCCTCTGCGTTTAACCGATTGCCCACAAACAATTTTAGTCTTATTGATTATCTGTGGGCTTTTGGCCGTATGTTTTCTGTCGATAACCAACAAAATCGAGTAAAAGTGAATTTCGAAAACCCGCAAAGCAGCTACAGCAAATTTCGTCGAATATTCCTGCAGACTAGACAGTATTGTGTACTGAATATTCAGTAAATAGATAGTGTGGATCCTGAAAGCCTAAAATCCTGAAAAGCTGTAAAATAATATGCAAGAGTGTATCCTGGACACGGATTTTTTGGAACGAAAATGATAAATGTTGACGATGATTTTAGTATCTTGTGATCATTAGAATACTGAAAAGGCCAAGCAATGAAGCGAAAGTGTTAAAAAAAATCGTAGGAAAGTGCTTAGTTTGGAAATGAAATTAAAAATTATTTAAAGAACATAAGCAGCCAACTCTAGCTACTGTAGCTATGCAGCAACTTCGTACAAATGTAAAATCTCATCTGAGTCTAATCTAATAAATTAATAAAGTGCTAAAAATCACGCCAAAACACATGCAAAGCGAGAACAAGTTGTTGCACAATAACGCCTTATCTCTGGTATAAAATTGGTAATGAAAATATATTAATAAAAATAGATGATATTTATGCGGATACACAGTGACACTCCTGTCTTGAAAAGGACACTATTTTCAGCGCGAGCTGGCTATCATGTTCATGATATTCAAATATCGAGTTAATTAATATTTACAGCTTTATAATGTATAATTATAATTCCAGATATTTCGAGATGGAACTACGCGAATGATTTCTAGTTATATCGATTAAGCTATGTAGTAATTTATATCCAATAATCCCTATGAATTGCGTACATTCATTAGGATACTTATATTAAGGTATACGAGTGAGATCCAGATGCTTATTAGTTAGTGTGCATGGGATACTTTATTTGAGATCCGAAAACTTAATGTAAAGCTTGATTTAAGTCTCCGGAAACAATAATTGAATGTTGCGCATTTCATTATAACAATACTAATGCTATTTAAATACTTATTAGGCTTATTTTCATTTTCTATTTAAACGTTTTACTATTATACAGATCTTTAAAATAGTTAAAGTAAGATACAAATAATAATCCATTTGGACGTTCTTCAAAGGTACTCCTTCATAGTAAGTATAACGATTTTTTTTTTTTTTTAATTTACCGACCTATACTCATTCAATCGTAATAATATTTTTAAGGTTATACTGTGATTGTTGCGATTGGTTTAGCGAATCCGTGCCCCGGCGGATATTCAGGCTGCCTAGACGGTAGATACGTCACTGTTACATTACAGGGATTTTAATTTTTTGAGTGCACAGTAATAAATGTTACATTACAATTACTTTTCCAGAGTGTCTATAATACTTCTTAATCATTTTTTGTTTGTTTTTAGGGTGTATTAAATATCCTGTTTTTTGTAAAAAAAAATTTACGGTGTAATTATTTATTTTTTTAAATTTGCATACACGAAATACATGTCACATCAATATTCTTACTATTTTCAAACTTAGGACTAACTCTGGTCTCCTGGAACGAGACGCGAACCTCCGACCACTAGATCACTTGGCCAGCGTCTTAAACACTCGACCAACAAGCTACGCAATACACCAAATAAATTATTGAGTGTTTGTTCATTAGTCAAACTTCCCCTCAATTGTATAAAACTATAATTTGTTTAGAAACACTTCAATATTGAAAAGACTTTAAAAGTTCGAACAATGGTTCTAATTTTGTTTCTATTAGAATTTTATGAATAGCTTTAACTATGTTTTTTTTACAATCCCAACTTTCCCTGCCAAGATCTAAGACTGCTCAGTATTTTCTAATTGATAATTTATACTAGGAATATTTTTAAATGCTATTCATTTTTGAATTTTTTTTTAAATAATTTATTTCGATATGGCGATTCGAGATTAAATTTTTATTTGCCGTATAATCATAATGAACCTAGGCACTGTTTACGTATCTACTGGTATAACAAATAAATAAACATGAACTAACGCAAATTCCTTGTCCAAAATTTTCATTTTGGTGGCACTCGCGTGAAAACTTTGATGCTACTCACACAATCAAAGAGCTCCACGACTTTTTTTAAAAATACTACTCGTTTGGAATGCAAATTTAAACGCTGACAATATAATATGCATTAATTTTAAAAAATACGTCTTGTCCATTCATTTAATTTTCGAAGAGTAAATACTTTAATTGTTGCATGAATGTCTCATAATCTATTGTATTTATATTTCGTTGTGTATATATATGTGCTGAATACCCCTCGCCTCGCAAATAATGTTCCAAACCCCTCTCCTATATATATATATATATACACTTCATATCATGTCTATTTATTTACTAGTCTGTGGATATAACAGACGATTTGGATCATCAAATAAATTATTTTGGTGTGAAGGTGTTATAATTCTCGATGTTTATTAGCAACAACTGGCTGTCACTAGTAACACAGTTCACTGTCACTCACAAAACTGAATGAGGAGCCGAAGTAATAATGATTGTTATCCAGAACAATTATCACGAGTGAATATGGTACAACGTTCACACTTAAATTGTTTATTTAATGAAATTATCATTAAATTCTCCGTGGAATTGAAGAGATTTCTAGAAATTGTTAATTTATTAAATTACTAACAAAAAGCATATATCTACTTAATAACATAAGTCATGTTTATTTTTCGATTTCTTTAAAACTATAACCCAAGACAACGAGTAAACATCTACGCACTAGTTTCGAAAGCAATAAATACATTCTTTCAACGTTTCTACATGTGTTTAGCTCCAAAACTGTACAACACACTTAACACTAACTGGAAAATGTTCACTTTAAAAAAAATAGCGAAATATGGACTTAATATATGAGTCGCAGACTTTCAATGCACGTTTTCATAATTTCAAGAAAATGAAGTTGAATCGCCACACTTTAATGACAGGCATTACTACTTTTTTAGAAAATTTATTAATTACTTTCATCAAAAAAAAAAAGATGTATTTAGGTTAACTATTGTATTATTTTGAACCCAAATGTGTCTGTCTGTATGATAAAAAAAAACATGGCAGGTTTGAAAGTTATTCGCGTTATACCGGGTTTTGCTCACCCTAACATTATACTTAATATTGCTAGCTAACAAAGCGTATCTTTTAAATGAAACATACATTTTTAAATTTAAAAAAATATTTCTAATACAATGGTATATATATAAATACTAATTCAATGTATTAATTATAAATATATACATATAAAATCTTTTTTTTTCGAAAAATGTTGTTTTTGCGCTACTGGATTTATAATTGATTTTATATGTATATATTTATAATGAATACATTAAATTAGTATTTAAAACGTCACAGACCTATGTCCTGAATAATTACAACTTCACAATAAAAATGTGTTCTCCTTAATATATATCTCAAATATGTTAAAAAAGTGTTACAACGGATTTTCAAATTCAGTGGCACATATGATCCATTTAGGTGGAGTTCAGTCAGAAGCGACGTTGTCCAACATTCCTTCCAACTTAATTACAATAACTTACACGAATTATTCACTTTAGATTTGCAACACGTTCACTACATTTTTTTATTGCATCCCTGTCGACTTACTTTTTAATTTAATTTAGTCACAAAGCACGAAAAAACCGGCCACTTTAACACAGACGGCAGTCTAGCAAAGTAGCCAGGACAATGCTGTATATGTCAGAAGTGGATTCCAACTGCATCCGATAAAATAAACTACGAGTTTTATACTTAATAGAAATACAATTGTAATAATTTTAATATATTATATGGCATCAGAAATAGACGACATTTACGGAAGACTTGGCACGACCAGGTAAACCAGATGGTCCTGTTAGAAGCCTCAACAAGTGGCGAGCTTATATGAAAAGATGTAAGAATGTGGATGAGGCGAGAATTGTGTGTCAGGACAGAAGAGTGTGGCGCTCTATCATCTCTGCCTACCCCTCGGGGAGACGGCGTGATGGTAAGTTAGTTAGTTAGCAATGTAATGTTAAAATATTTTATATTCAACTCTGTTACAATAAAAATGTTAATAAAGTTTATCTGTCTAACTTTAACGGTTGCAAGCAGGTCTGTATTATTTCATGTGCGTCCAAAATGTATTGATTTCCTACCCGATATTTAAGATGACCTTGATATCGCGTTGCATCTATGATTTTCACATCTCTACGTTGTAATAGTGCACTAATAAATTTGGTTCGAAGTGATTACAGAATTTCTCCGTTCGGTAAATATTCATAATTATACAAACTGATATCTAACGATCTAAACAATTTACGTCACAATTTTCTTACAATTATTATCATTTGACGTCACACGTTTAATTTTATATAAATATATATATATTGGTATGGAGTTTGAGTGGGTGTATAAATTCTTGTTAACAGATTTAAAGGTCGAAGGTTCACATACGTAACCTGGAGCCGTTAGTTAATTTTATTTTCCGTCAACCTTGGCATTGCTACAAAATAGCTATTCACCAGAAAACTTTATTCGATTGTTTTCTCATGTGTCATATTCAAACGTTCTACATTATTTTTTGATTTTGTAGATGTTTATAAATTTTCTGATATCTGTGCTCGTTAGATAAAGTAGTCGTCAGTTTATCACAGCACAGCGCTGACCAGCGGTCTGAAATGTATTCTTAATTTCGTCCATCGAGTAAAATATAAAAACATATATATATAATTATTTGTCTCAGACATATGTATTAACCACCCGCTGCATAAAATGTGTTTTACGGTTCCAAAAAAAGATTCAGTAAATAAATATCAGTCTCTCTGGGACCTCCCGCGTGACAGGTGAGGTTATTAACCATTAACCTGCCGAATAGTCAATGAGATATTAAAATACCACTTGATGAAATTTTATTAATAATATCTTATTGCTAAATTCAACTCGGATAATTACTTTTTAAATATATTTGAATATTAGTATTAAAATTTGATGTTCAGAATGTATAAATTATTATAGTATATTAACAATATAAATCAATGCATTCAATTTAAATATTATATATCTGCAAGTGTATTTACTACGACACCATAGTCCACGAGGAGAAAAGCAAGACTGCAAAATTAAGTAAGTAGTGCCGCGAGCAATACTCGGCGCTTCCATAATCAGTTTGATTTCAAAAACCCTTCGCTTAGTGAAAAGGCGATGAAAATTCTGATTCAATTCTCTACAACTTCTTTATGCCAAAAGGCCTTTTCATCTGTCACAGCAATCAAAACGCGGTACCGATCTCGGGTTGAAATAAATGCATTTCTCCGTCTTGCAGTAACATGATTGGAGCCAAATATCTATTATATAATCTTATTTCAAGCAAACACCCATCATACAAGAAATATATATTGCTAAAAGTTTAATATGATTAAACCATCTTTTAATTGTTTTGTTTTTACAATTTTTATTTTATTAACTAGGTGCATTTTATATGTTCTTTGATTCATATTTGTAAAATTTATCACTTTAAAAAATCCTATTAATGGTCTACGGGATTGAAAATTATGAATTTACATAATAAATTTCGTGATTTCATACAAAGTGATTGTATTTTATTTAATCTCAAACCACAAAGTGATTGCTTTCTACGAAAATATGAATTTAGTGGTCCGTGAGGTCCTACAGTTAGGCGACAGCTGGTACAAACGATATCTCCCTCGGTCCTGTCAGATTGCAATGATATTTTCAGATATAACGAGTATTGTCTAAACTCTATTCTTTAATTCATCATTTTTCTAAATTCTTTCATCTCCAGTTCAGTAAAAAAAGTAAAGTGTTAATTTTTATCAAAAATCCGCGGTGAGTTATTGCAGTAGTTTTGAATATGAACTCGGCGGAAGTTTCTTTACCTCGCAGCGCGGTAGCTCGCAAGCGGCGTACCGACAGAATAGTTAAGTTAGTACCGGTGTGCTTTCGGACTCTGGACGCTTGATATATTTTTAAACATATTTTCGCTCAATTTGTATTAACGGTGAACTGTTGGGAACATATTATCTAATTAAATATTTGTTAACATTAATCTCTCACAACTTTTATCATTACCTAAATAGCGGTGAAGTCGCGTGAATGCGGCACGGCTACCAAGGATGGACATTTCATTAAATATATTGTTACTTTGCATTTCTTCAAGTTAAACTCTCCTCCTAGTGAGTACACACAATGTTACCGATTCAGCATACCTCTATTTCTACTCAGTTTGCCACAGGGTCTGTGTGCCACGCCCCGTACCAGAAGTCTCTTCTTGATGCCGTCTCTTCCTGGTGCCATCTTATCAATGTGGAGTCCGTCGAGCCCATCCGTCTGCCATCGCATTGCAGCGGTGTCTCCTCAAATCCCGCGGATTGATCAGGTCCATTTTAAATCTCTGAATCCACCGCGGGAGAAAACCCTCGATTGCTAACTAGGTCGTCAACATTTTTCCATTCTCTCTGGCGGAGCCATTCGTCTCTCGCGCGCACCTCGCACCTCGAACCTCGTCCGCTCGCGCGCAAGTCCCCCCTTCTTCTTCAGCCTTCTCTCACTACGACTGCGTCTACTTGGATCGGTAATCAGCGCCCTGTGTCGCTGCGTATTTTTTGGAAATGTCACAATATATATATATATATATATATAAATATATATATATATATATATATATATATATATATATATATATATTTATTTATATATATATATATGTCACATAGAAAGTTTATTGGTTAACCCGTGTCTGTTGTTCCTGAAAAGGACCATAGTTATAACAACGTTTCGGGTAAATCTCATTACTCATCTTCAGAGGGTGCCTTATCGGTGAAGTTTCGCTCTAAAATGGTCGTGAAACATGCCCTTTTAGGACGACAGTTCAACGCTAAGTGAGTTAAACTAAACTTGACTTCTCTGACATATACTCGACTCGTGAAAACCTCAAATTTAATATATATATATTAAATGTACACGTCTAAAACGAACATTGAAATACTGTAACGTGTTTCAAATTAAAAATAATTATGCGGAATCAATATGCGCATAACTTGCTGGTCACCCGGGACCCGGATCGTTCTCCATTTGTTTTATTTTTTTCGAAATGTTTTTTTATGTAACACTTTTGAAAGGGAAATATAAATTTTGTCGCTAAAAATAGTGTTGTAGTCTCAACCTTGCTCATTTATATATTCATCTTCGCAAACCTATTATTAAAATTGTCATTTGTTGCGACATCTGATAGATTCAGCCATGTCTTGATTTTAGCCGACCTAATAATGTTTTTGATGCTCCCCCCCACACCTAATATCACACAGTTAATTAGGAATAGTAAAGCTCATAGTACACCGATTTTAAGTATCTAGAGTCATTTGCACTCCGTATTTCTTCAAAAAAATAAAAGTTTTCGTATGCGTCCCCCTAGATTCATAATATATTCTTTCCAGTTAAGATCATCATGTCCATCTATTATTTTAATGATCTTTGAACAATCGAACGTACATACCTTTAAGGTACTATGTGTGTACCACAGACTACCAAATATATAGACATGAACTAAAGCAAATTCTTTGTTTCAATATTTTCAATTTGGTGTCACTTTGGTCATTTTGGTACCACTTACGCAATTACATAGCTCAGTGACTCGATTGGAAGGAAAATTTAAACGCTGATAATAGACTATGCATTTATTTATTTATTTATATATACGTCTTGTTTACACAAAAATTTAATTTAATTTAATCAAATGTGTCTATATTTTGACCAAGAATGCTAATGCTACTAATGTTCAAGTCCCGCTACTAATGTTCCGAATCCCTCTCCTTTGTACATGGTGTAACAGGCCTAGTCCATAATATTTTATACGTGGATACCTGATTAAATTACGAATCGAAAATGTTCAAGAAATATGTCCAAATACTACACCGTTACGGAAGATATTATTGTTTGAAAGTTTTACATAATCATGTTAAGCTTTATTAAGCCTACGTACTTTAAAATAAATATTTACGAAATTTATCTATTATTCTTCTATATATTTGCTTCAGGCTCTAATTCATCTTACATAAAATAGTCTGGTCACTCAAAATTTGACGATCTTTAATTTTTTGTATTCAATATGTAATTTGGAATCAATGAAATATTTCTAGTAATCGAAATAATCGCATAAATAAATTTATTTTTGGAATGCTTATATCTCTGACATACATTATGAAATTAGGCATACATTCCTTGAACATTTTCGACTCATAATACAGTCAGGTAATATTGTGGACTAGGTCTGTTACATCCTTTATAGACTTTATTTCATGTCTATTCATTTACTGATCTGTGGTGTTGTGTACTGTACTGTACTGAATAGTTCTGAAAAGTATTTTGATTACTGAATAAGCGGTAGCCATAAAAGGGTTATTTTGATATGATGACTAGATGACTTCATTCTGTTTCTGAACAAGAATATTTACATTAGGTATGAGTACATAATTTCTGAAATAAATTTTTTGATTTTTATTTTCCGAATATAAGTAAGTTTAAACTTTCAGGCTGCAACAAGTCCACAATACTTTATACATAGATGGCTATATTATAAGTGTTGTGGATTATGTATTACACAAAATTTGTACCATTATTGTATGAGATTTCTACAAAATCATATTATAAGTCTACATCGAATACTTAGACGAGTATTTTGAAATAAATATTTAAGACACTTACATCTTGTTGTATTTAATAAGATTTCTTAATACATTTCGCAATAGCTTAATGTGTTTCTTTCTTCCTTGTACTTCAACGACTCAATAAAGAATCTCCACCCTACTGGATCTTGCAGAAGCTTAAGTTCTTCTTGTAAATGTGGTGGTTTATAAAAAACAAGTCATCGACTATTGAAAATAAATTTTAAATTCGTTATAACTTTGTGGTAATTCATTAGAAATATAATTAAGAACAATTCACTTTGTTTTTACTAACACCATTCCTTCTTTAGGGTGTACAAGATACTAACTTAATTTTACGGAATATGGATAATTATACATTAGTGTCAGGTATTAAAGTGGGGGTGGATGACTGGTGTTTAAAGAAAGGATTGTTTTTATACTTTTGAAATTAGCAAAATTAACTTTGTTTTATTAACCACTTAATTGAGTTTAAATACATCTACCGGTTTCGAAAAATACAATTTTCTTCTTCAGGGTGTCAATAGTTAATATTATTCGAAACCGGTAGATGTATTTAAACTCAATTAATTGGTTAATAAAACAAAGTTAACACATAAAAATATGTTTTTTTTTTAAATTATATTTAACATTCTTCCTTCTTCTGTAATATGACACATTTTTTTTTTTTTTTTAATAAGGTTCCACTATTAAAGACGCTCATATTTTGTTTTCGTAAGGTCTAAGTTACGATGGCTCTCTGTGTCAATTCGGATGAACTTAAATTTGAACGTGAACGCACCAAATGCGCCGGCCACACCGGATGAGTAATTTTTTTGACATAAAACTTATTTATTATCCGAGCATATTTTAACAATATTAATTATAAACTAATGAATAATTTTGTCAAAAAATGTATTTTTTCCCGCAGCAATAAAAAAAATGTTGTTCTCAAAAACGGTTAGTGCTAGATATTTTGGACTCTAGCTACCAACATCACAAGCACGTAAAGCTATGACATATTTTTCAACTGGAGAATTTTGTGCCGACATGCTTCAAACGAAAGATAAAGTGTAGAAATTTTAGACTTGCAACTGAACTATAGGTACATTCACGAATTAACTTCTTTTTTTATAGCAAATTTTCCGTTTATTTTATATATAATATATGATACTTATGAATTTAAACATCCGCAAAAATTTTATCGTAGCGCTGCTTAACGTCACATTTCAGAAGAATTGGGTCGCGATGTCATTTCGGTGAAATTTACGTATGTATTTTCTTTGCTAAACTAAAATGATACCGGTCATTTGTCGCCGTGCGTCCTTCATCAGTCAGATAAAAAGTAGCTTTTATTGACCGCGCTGCGATCTGTGGAGCGCTCTAGCAGCACATGTGTTACAGGAAACACTTGTTTGTCTGGTATTTGGAGAACTAATCTACAAGGAGGGTTGGACAGGAATATTACACCTGACTCACTTGTCACCGTATCCGGCGGCCTGGTTGGCTTCTTTCGCCTCGATGATCATTTTCTGTACAATCAATTGTATTCATTTTGTATGTTTGCTGAGAATATTGTTTTTTATTAGACCAGTTAGCTTAAATCATGTAAATTAGATTGATTGATTCAGTTAGTTATACGAGTGTTCAGCTTAGCTCAGACTTATGCGACCATAGTTAATTCGTAAAACTTATTTACAGGATAAAAATAAATAAAACAGCTGGAAAGTCTAATTTCGAAAATCTACCTTAAAATAGAAATATTCTATAGCATGAAATTTGTTCTCTTTCACCTGTGGCGCAGCGGAAGTTTCGACCTTGCTTGAAAAAGATTCGCGTATACATGAAATTATTCCTTTTACGTGTACCGTTTGATCGAAGTGCCTCTGGCGCTTAAAGACAGGTTCCTGGAAATTTCATTATTAAAATTGTGTTCAAAAGATTTAACTACATTTTTCAGATTCGTTGTGAAATTGTGAAACAGCGCTGTGAAACAAACCAATATCAAAATACACTATGACAAAGCCGATAGTTCACTCTAATAATAAATATTTTACGGATGATAAAAAATCTCATTTAATTTAGTAAAAAAAAGAATGAATGTAGTTGTTGATCAGCCGTGGCTGAGTGTTGTAGTGAAAGGCGCTTTAGAGATGCGGGTCATCCTTCAAGACAGCTGCTCGCTACGTCGTCTATCCCCGTGTTCAGAATGAATTTGACGATGGTGAGCCTTCTTTTAGAATAATTACTTGTTGCTAATATTACAAATTTTATATTTGCCGTTGGTCGGTTTGTGTGGCGGATAGTGAACGACGGCGTATTTTTTTGGGAGATGGTACGACCATATTAGTTCCTCTCACCAAAGTATCCCATATTATTTTCGACTATCGTAGTTTTGCGTCAGTTTACAATGGCCAAAATCAGGATCGACATATAGCAGACAGATCCATATGAAATTCTGTTTTTATATATACTACATTATATACACATATATACTAAATTTATTTTAAAAAAAAAACATATTAATCACGTATCCTTATAGTATTTACTATTTTCGTTTTTATTTATTGTGTTATTAACATTATGAATGATATATATTGAATTAGACAACTGCTGAAAGTGCTTTCGTGACGAGCAATATTGTTGTTCATCACCTTTATAAAGGGATTTTGAAAACAAGCACTCAGATCGAAGTGCGTCAATAATAGAGTTCCCGACAATTCATCTTAATACCTCCTCGTGCAGCCTCTCAATTCACGTGGCAAGGCTTATACATTGCGAAGGTTTGTTTGCCTCGATTTCTCTTCAATAATAAGTAATTTAATTTCATGTTTCTTGCCATTTTTTAAATTAATTTTTAATAAGACTTCACCACTATTATTATTGATATTGGGATTCGCCATGTTTTTATTTATTCTGAATTTAGATTTATTCAAATACAAATTAAATGTATAAATTGGAAAAATATCGTTGTTGCTACCGGGATTCGATCCTGGATCTCATCCAATCCGGGTAACGTGCATTAACCGATTATGCTACAGAACACAGTGCATTGACTAGTGCTGGTAAACCGTTACGTGACTGTGATTGTATCACTGATTAGTAAGAGATTTAACGATGATTTTTAAGTAAGATTTAACTGTGGGAGTCTTACTTTTTAGTGTACCAGTCATTACTTGAAGAATTATATTAATCAATTATCAATCATCGTTCAATCAACAACCGAACACAATCACAGTCACAATTATGCTTAAAATAACAGTTTAAATAACGATTTTACGACAAATTTTCGAACCTGTATGTTACACTTTATTTGAAAATCATCTACTTTATTTTTATGTAACATATAGGTTCGAAAATTGTCGTCAATGCAATGTGTGCTGTAGCATAATCGGTTTATGCATTTCCTTAGATAGGAAGAGATCCGGATTCGATCCCCGGTAGCAACAACAATATTTTTCGATAAAATTGATTTTATATGTATATCTTTCTAATTAATACATTTAATTAGTATTTCAAATATCACATACCGTCTGCTCTGAATAATTACAACTTCACAATAAGAATGTGTTCTCCTTAATAATAGATTTATTCAGACTACGGAAAGTGAGGTTTTTCTTGTTATATTTGCGTTAATGGACTTCACTCCCCAATAATCATCTGTATTCATTTCGCTTAGCTAGTGGACCCAGCTGTCATTGATATGTCGATGGGACGATGGTTTCGGCTCTCGGGTCTGCTCTGGTTGAATGATCTGGCGTGAACTGGTGTCCGACCCTTGCCGATCCGCAGTCCCTCGATCCAATGACTATTGGCCGACTGATGAAATAATCACATCTCTTCCACGCTCAAGTGAATAATGCTCGCGGCGTTGCCCGTAGTGAGGTTACGGTAGCTCGGATTGAGGGAAGCGACAAGTTAGGCCTGCATATTTTTATTCTAGATTGCCTGTTAATGTTTCAACATTTCATAGGTTAATACAATTTAAACTAATAATTGTTATTTTTAATTATTTCTCCTTGCATAAATAAATTCAGCAGATTCAATTTGTTATATTATAATACAAAAAAAAAAGTATCAATTAGAAAGTTTTTAAAATATTTTTATTACCACGCGGACAAGAACTATGTTCTGAAAAACTACAACTTCACAATAATAATGTGTTCTCCTTAAAAATATATGTCGTTTAAATTAATACTATTTTGTAATAATTTGAGAAGCTATTATTATTATTATGTATTTTTAACTCAATTGTATATTTCGAAGCGAAATGTTTCAAAACAAACCCCGATGGAGGAAAAATATTAAAAATATTTGGCAATTTACTGCCCGAAAATATCATCTACATTTGATCCATCACTTAATTATTATTTCGTCGACATGTTTCGAACTGGCATATTGTGAGCGTACTAAACTTCCAGTACCTGGTAAATGATTTTTAAAATTCTATGAATTGTTTGTAATTATTTATTTTCATTGTTCAATTCGTTTCATTAATAAATTAAATACTTACGAATATTGTCAATTTATGCCGTTTAGAATCTTCTCTGTAACCTTTTCTGAGCTATTCTTTCGTGCATATCCAACAACTCGCCTGACCACCACGTCTTAGGACGTACGTAAGATACTAGTATCAAATAATGTTACATATAGTTGATATTTCACAACGACTACATCTGACGGTCGCGGTCCAAGATGAATTTGAAATATCGGAACGTGAATTAACTAAAGTGTCGGTGTTTTGAATGCACCGTCTTGGCTAAGGTTAGTTCCCGTCCCAAATAAGGTGTTGAGCGTTTATTTCGGCCGACAGCGGTCTTGAACGTTGACGCGGGCCATATGGCGCAATTCGAGCCACCGAGTGAAAGGGTGCCGGGCGCCGAGCGCCCGCGCGACTATCTGCACGAGTGTATTTCGACATCGCTCTGAACAAATTTACGTGAGTGTTCTTCTATTCTTTATTGAATTTTAAGTATATATAATATAAAATTTTTGTCTATTTCGATCTTTTGCACTTGTGAAAAAATCTAAGAAAGAAGTAGTCAGTGTAGTTCGCAAGGTGCTATAATATTAGTTATTCTCTCCGAAAAAAATATTGAGAACCTAGAAACAGAGCTTTCGAGCTTTAGCGTACGTTTATCTCGCTTTGTTTACTTAAATTTATATTTTAAAAATATATAATTTTTATTTTGACTTTGTACTACACACATTTTTGAGTTACTATCACTACTAGTTTAAGGAAGAGAAGTCCTTCCCATCTACAGGTGTAAATTGAATTAAATTAAATGCTATGGCAACATATTTATTTATACTTGGACCATAACATTAACACCACTCGTTCGCGAAAAATCCTATACACGGGTTAGATTTCTACTAAAATGACAAATTATTTCCCTACTCATATTAGACCCGCATTTTACACTATGTTGGAAAAAACCTTCTAAATTTTATAACAAAAATAGGTATTTTAGAAAAAAAAAACGGGATTTATCAAAAAACTTGCGGAAATTGTAACACAAAATACATTGACCAAACCGCGAGAAATTTAAATAGGCGACCATCGACGCTATCTGAAAATAATAATTTTTCCAAATTCGCTAATCATATCATTGAAAAAAATTTCAACAAACATTCTTTCGAAATTCACGATCTACAATTAGGAATGATAAAAATCCAGATAAATTTGAATTCGGAAAAAACATTAATGATCGATATCACATTTTCAAATAGTTCACCGCTATTACCGATGTTTCTAAGAAACAATAAAGCCATTCCCACCCTTACGACCCCCATTGCCAACTGTATTTAATTTAGTTTAATTTAATGTAGATGGGAAAGACTGCTCTTCCCGAAACTAATAAGGATATTAACTCAATGTCAATATAATGTATTTTTAAATTAAAATGTTAAGATGTAACTGAAATCAATCAATGATATTAATTGTATATATATTATAATATATAAAATACTAATATATTTATCAGCTTAACAATTCCTACAAAGATAATGTTCCCTAACCATCGGTCTGCCTTGAGACACGTGTTCGCCCTACGTTCACGTTAGTAGGGCGGACATGAGTCTTATCTAGGTATTTAAATATATTAATATATATTGTTACGATACGTTCTGCCTCCTGCGGATAGAACGTCAGGGCAATGTCACCGGCTAGACAGTGGTTGACATGAAAATGTAGGTTCGGCTGGAATTGAGTCCTGCACACTCACCTTCAGCTGACGACCTTTCTTCGGCTGTGGTAAATTTACTTCGTGTTGTGTAATTCGAACTTGGAATCAAAGCTAATTAATGAAAGAGGTTAATCTATAACAAGATTGTTTCATACAAAATAAATATCAAATAATCAATATCATACACAAATTATGATAAGGAAACGGAACAATAATCTCCCCGAAGCATCATTGAATCTATTCCTGTGGCAAGTTTCTCGGATAGGACGCAAGGCAAATCATCGTCGTAAGATTAATTCCTGAACTGTCCTTCTCACTTGATATTACAACTAAATTAAAATGATGGTCACGTAACCTCGAAGTCTCTGCGCCTTGACTACTACACACACTTGATCCTCCATCGTATGGGATCGTGGCTGTCACGCTGAATGTGCTGAAGATTCCTTCACCCCAAATGAAGACTACCTTCCATCGCACATCCCAGCATTTCTGCATAGGAAAAGAGTACAATGCAAATTAGATATCACACTAGCATCAACAAGATTTAAATCTTACCCCGATCGTGTACGAATGGATTTGCGACCGCGGCCGCGCAACGCGCCGCCTCGAGCCAAGCGGTTCCGCGTGTCGGCACCAATCGAACTACTTACCTCCGATTCATATAAATGTGGCGAGTTGTAAAAATTACAATTTGAGGGATTAAATTCTAACATAACACTGTACATTATATACTAGTATTCAATTTAAAGTATCCGCGAGCACTAGTATATTAAGAGTAGCGCGTTTTTTGTAGATAGATTTCCTTAAGGTGCCACACGTGTCATTGTCGAAGACTGCCTCAAAAGTTGCTATAAAATCGTACGTATACGCAGGAGATATAAATCTCACCCAGTCAAGTTAATTTAGTTCGAAGTCAGTCCATTATTAATTCTAACTATAGCTTTCTTCAAATACTAGTTGTGAATATTATATATATATGTAAAAAAATATTGATATTATTTTATTATAGACATAATTATTAATTAGATATTTTCATTTTGACTCTTAGATAGTACATATTTAGAATTGGTTCGTAAGTCGTTGTATATTATATCTTAGGAAAGCAAGACACCGTGCAAAATACTTGTAGGTAATGAATGTTTGGAACAAGTAGATGAGTTTGTGTATTTGGGAAGTATGTATGATAGAAACGGAAAGGCTGAGAATGATATCGTAAATAAAGTGAACGGCGCTTTGGATGGAATTATATCTAACGGGAGTTTGTCAACCGAGGCGAGACTAGCGGTGCACAATGGAATCCTGGTACCGACACTGATGTATGGAAGTGAGGCCTGGAGCTGGCAGAAAAGGAACGAAAGTAGACTGAATGCAGTGGAAATGAGATCACTTAGACGTATATGTGGCAAATCTATTTATGACAGAGTAAAAAATGAAGAAATAAGGAAAGAATTTAAAACTGATATTAGTATAATGAGTAAGATTAAGAAAGGATCACTTAGGTGGTTTGGCCATGGAACGAATGAATAAGGAGAGAAGTAAGAAAAATATATGACGCAAGTGTTGATGGCACCAGAAATAGAGGGCGTCCGCGGAAGACTTGGCACAACCAGGTAAACCAGTTAATGAAGGATGGTTCTGTTAGAAGCCTCAACAATCGGCGAGCTTGTATGAGAAGATGTATGAATGTGGATAAGACGAGAATTGTGTGTCAGGACAGAAGAGTGCGGGGCCCTATCCTCTCTGCCTACCCCCACGGGGAAACGGCGTGATGCTAAGTAAGTAAGTAAGTCACGGTTTATTTTGACACTGTTGAAAAAAAAACATTTACATTCTTTCTAAATTATTGACCAGATTAAAAATATGTGAGTATTCGTTATAAAAGGACGAATTTTATTAAATTTTCTTCTAATTTTTCCAATAAAGAAATCTTGAGAAAATCTAAATAGCGTATAAATTAGGTTGACAGTTAAATTAAACAGTATGTTGCTTTATCAAATTATTTGACAGTCGTTAGTTTTTATTAAAAATTTAACGACATGTATTTAAATTGCTATGTAGAACAAACTAAAAATATTTCATTTTATATCGATAAATTCAAACAGCAACACGATGTTTAGGTCGGTACGATCAAGGACTTTGAAATTACTGCCGTGAGTTTTAAAACCGGTCTTATTACACCACTTTAAAATAAGGTAAAAATAGTAGAATCTAATTATTTAATGTTATGAATTAATTTTCTTGCCATTGTAATTTGTTTATTTAAATGATACAAGAGATAAACACCGCCTACCTCGATAATGTACAATGGTTTATTGTTTACTTACAAATAAATAAATAAATAATTGTTACGCACACATTTAGTGAGTAAGATTAATAAAAGATCACTTAGGTGGTTTGGTCATATGGTACGGATGAATGAGGAGAGAATGGTAAGAAAGATATATGACGCAAGTGTTGACGGTACCAGAAATAAGAGGACGTACGCGGAAGACTCGGTACGACCGGGTAAACCAGATAGTGGAGGATGGTCCTACAGAAAGCCTCATTTCTCAAATGCGAGAAAACCAACCAACCACCTCATTATCGTTTACTTTTGTTAAGAACTTTACAGCCTCCATTTTCTTTCTGAACATTACGTATAATATATATGCCTCAAAATTTAATTGATGTTGTATAAATATGAATTGTTAGTCTCGTCATGAAATCTGCAGAGAGAATATATAATAAATATATAATGAAAGAGGACGGCGTTTCTCTTAAGATTATTTTTAATTACCTTAAATATGTTGCATAGAAAGCGTACGTTTATTTGTTACAAATCAATCAACATGTAATTAATATGCGATTAAATTTATTTTTAATGGTTAAAAAAATGTAATCTTTAAATTAGTAAGTTTTACTAAAGAATAAAAATATTTTCTTCACCATCGCTTAGAGCAATCATTAATATTATAACACTATCTTTTTCATATTAAATATTTCGTTTGACTATTGAGTTTCGCGTTAGCACTGAGTCGATTAAATGTGGAATTCGAACCATCGCAATAAATAGTTTAATTGTCCATCGCCGTCCATTGAATTGAAATGATTACTTAATGGTGATGACTGTGTTAAATACATTCATAATTGTTAATAATTAACATAAGAATAGATAAATAAATTAAAAATCCATTATAATTTAATTTGAAATCGGTCCACTGATATTCTTTCAAACTTATTTCATTCTGTCCAAAAAGTCCCACCGCGTTGATCAATCCGCACATCCGTCAATGATCCAAAAAAAATTAAAATCCTACAATGCATCATCTATTTTTTCATGTCATCAATCTATTTTTGTAAAACCCCATCCGCCTGCACGCCCGATGTGTATTTGAATGAAAATTTTAAGTATTTATAACTTTATAATTATTTAATATACGAAATTGTGTTATATGTACTCGTTCTGTACCATATGTTAGCATTTCAGATTTTTTTAATGCAAAACAGAATTTCGTCGTCGCTTATTGTAATAGTAATCATATTAATAGATTCATACTTCTTATATTGATTTCTACGAAAGTTAATTTTTATAAATGCGCATGATAAATAATAATAATTATTGTTAAACGCTTAAGGAGTTTCTTTGTCGTTGCTAATCTAACTCAGATACTGTTTATCTCAATTCCTTACATTATTACTGTAATTAAACATTCATTACGTTTGTTGTAATGCTTGTCATAATTAAATACTTTTAACCAGACATATTTCAAATGATTAGTCAGTCATTTTTCTTAACCTGTAATCATGCATTAATTCTTTAATTACACTAGCTTGCTGCTTTCAGCAGTTTCGCCTTTTCTACGTCGTGCTTCTTTAATGTGTAGTCACCTTATGTCATAGTATTATATAATAATATCAGGTGGCGCACGAATAATATTCTTAGTATGACAGAATATTACCTCATATACACTTTTTTATATCCAAATTAGAAATAAATTCAATCTGATTATACTTGTTATTAAAATTATTAAGTTTTATTTTATCGTTGAAGTAACGATTGACAACGATAGATTATTAATTTATTCATGATGTAAATAGTAACTCTAACCGGAATCAAGGCGTTTTTTTTAACTAAAGTCTCAACTCAGACTTTATTTTATATGTATATTGAAGGTCGTTTGCGACTAAAAAAACGTTTATTTTAAAAAAAGTTAAGAAATAATATTTTGGCAGAGCGTTTAAGATGCTGGCCCTTCGGATAAGATCATCCATCATTAGATATAGTGAAATGATAAATATTCACATCTTTATATTATTTCAAAGAAATATTTACGTTTCTCACATCAACACAATAAAACAAACACTTTTTTTTTGCTTCTTCAATGTGTGCAAAATTACTTCGTGGTCTCATTTTATATTAATAATTATACAAAATACTTTGTTTAAACCACTATTTATTAATTATTCGTCAGGAAACAATGTATACTGAAATTAAAAATACAAGCATGGATAAAAACAAAACTACAAAATGGTGAATAAGTAAGAACTAATTAGAAATCAAATTTAAATGGTGTCTATTTGCAAAGAGGATTTGATTATTTATAATATTAAGCTTGCTATTAGCACTTTTTCTTATTTATAAAATTTCAAATTTATCAACTGTAAACCCCTAGTATTTGTATGTATAATTTCTAAACCCGTATTAATATCAAAGGAATGGTTTGTTTCCAAAAGTTTATTGGAAAATTCTGAATGGTTATACTGTTTTTTTGTGTCTGTATTTAATTTTTCCAAATAATTGGACGATCGTTTCGGCTGTCCAGGCCATTATCAACTGATGGAAGCCGTAACGATGCGTCCAATTATTTGGAAAAATGAAATATAGAACCGAAAATATTGTGTTGATTAACAACTGATGGGCCTAGACAGCCGAAACGATCTATCAATTATTTTGAAAAATTAAATATAAATCCAAAAAATTGAATTTAATTTTTTGTGTTGATTGTAACAACGGAGTTCTATAAAATGAATACCGTCTGTTTTAAAAAAATGAAAGCATTTACATTTGTTATTTCTTGTTCTCTAAACTGACTGCACGGTTAAGTAGTCGAAATCACCTTCTCCTAGATTGACCTCGATCATTGCGCTCTTGTCCAATGTAAAACGTCTTGGACACATATATAATTTATGTGCGTTGCCTTAAACAGAAATATTGCGATATCTGTAATATTGTTGGATGATAAAAAGGTCCAAAGGTTTTAAGTTTTCTTCAAATATATTCGGATATCGACTTTACTACAAAAATAAACGTCTACACCTAAATTTAACATATCTGATATCAATCGTAGATTGGAAAAATCAGAGCATTGTTAGGTACTTGTTAGTTGCATATTATATTAAAACTGATCGACATAAGTTCGCTATAATAATCGTTATGTTAGAAGCTATCTTATCTTATCTCTTGGAATATTTATTAAATTATAAACGCTGGTCCTTAATGATTACCGTTTATCAAAAATGAATAAAAACACACTTGAAGGTTTATTTGTTATTTTTATCTTTTAAGTTGTGCGTTAAACAGTATATTCTTTTACAAATTTCTCGTTTCATATTATTATATATACTTATAATATACTAGTTACTTAATATTATTGTAGTACAAAGTTTTATTGTGAAAATTAATATAATCATGTTACACCACAGAGTAACCGCCATGTTAATTAATGATACTATATACTCGTATACTATATTGTCACGTGCAGCTCAGGCTGACCGGCCATCCTTTTCATAACATGGATAGATTGCTAGACCTCAAGCTTCACGTCACTGGCTAGCTACAATCGGGTCTTACAAATTATATACTGGGTCTTACCGAGTGAAGTTCGTCGTCTGTAGGGGAGGTTGGATTACACAATGATATATAATTTTGTTCACTTAACAACTGTAATACACTTAACGTTTACAATCCACACTTATCTTGACATACACAATGTTTTTGCCCTTGTTCTTATGTTCCATGATTCACTACACCTTCTGATTTTTAAGCACCTTTTCTTTGTTAAGTAATCATGGTGACCTGGGCCCTGGGGAACCTGAACCTACCATCTCCGAATTTGCTATCCCAAAACACGCCGTCATTTTACTAAAAACATCGCCAATAACGCCAGGCTTCTTCAATTACGGCTCTCGTGAGTCTCGCCTTTCCATCTTGCGTCTTTTTTTCTCATTTTGGCCAGTTTTCCTTCTTTCGAGTCCTCAGCCTCCATTCGCTCTCGTGAAAAAAGTAACAGCTCTGCCATCTTGCTTCTGTCCTCCTTGGTTGATCAGCGGGCTTCTTATTGACTGCTGGACTGCGGCCGATCCCAAACACAGTGTATTTTTTTAATTATATATATTATAATTATAATAATTAAATTTTGATACATGTGATGTTTTTGGTGGGCTCTCGTACGTGGATGCATAAGTTTAATGATGGATAAGTTCATTTCATTTTTTTAGCAAATGTTTTAGCAAACCCATAAATTTTTTAGCAAACACATAATTTATTCTCATCTTCTTAATTTAAATATGCCAGTGATATTCACGTTTACTTTGATTCATCTATGAACACTGGCCTCGTCTTTAAAATGTACGATGTGGCCACAGACATGAAATAAAGTGTACATATAAGAGAGGGGTTTGGAACATTAATTGTAGAACGAGGGTTATTCTACACATATTCCTTATGGAAACATAAATCTGATAGTTTATGACACATTTATGCAACAGTAAAAGTATTCACTCCGAAAATTAAATTTTTATCTGAACAAGACGTATTTTTTACTTTAATGAATATTATTTCATATTATCAGCGTTTAAATTTTTGTTCCAATCGAGTCATATATTTTTTTAAAAGTCGCGGAGCTATTTGATTGCGTAAGTGGTACCAAAATGCAAATATTGAAACAAGGAATTCGCGTTAGTTCATGTCTATTATATATTTAGTGGTCTGCGGCAGATAAAAAAGTTTTTATTTTATTTAAAAAATAGCTGACAATGGTTTTCTATTAGAATTTTTTTTCATGTCGTTACATGCCATTCAACACCCGTCTGAAACTTTCGAGGAATTGTTAAGTTCCGTTTAAAAGTGACTCACATGTGTATGAAATAGGTTGCGAGCCTTACCGCTTACTTGGTTCCCAACGTTCTTCCGAACTAAATCAAAGTCATGAATATGAGAAATGTGTATTTATTTCTCAAATGCTTATTTATAAAATGTAGTGACAAGCGATTCTTTCGACTAGTTTTATATGAGATTGGGAATATTTATAGATACGATATGAATGGCCGTCGCTAGTATTTCGTTGGTTACTATAAACTATAGATATTCATTATTTAAGTCACTATAAACTATAAATATTTGCTTACTAAACATTCCTAATGTTGAAGACAATAATTTAAAACAAATAAGATAAATGACATAGAAAAAAAAAACAAAGTTAGTTATATTTACAACCGAATAAACTATATTCCATATTTTTTCGATGGATACATTTTTTCTGAGTGATTTTTACTTATTTATTTGTTTTGATCATTGGGGAGTTATGCTATGTTCGGTAAAATCTCAACTTCACAAATTTTGCAAAATAAAGAGTTTTCTTCCAGATTCTGAGCGTTATATCTAAGGAGAAAAAATATTTTTGTTAAAAGGAGCAAAAGAACGCTAAGTGAGTAAAATGTGTAATTTTAAACCAGTTCCTAGAGCAACATGCATTTATTCAAAGATCATACTCGTGTATTGCGTACTTCCTGGATTTAAGTTGCATTGGCGCCGTGCACGTTCGGATGCGTTCGGATTGCAGCCGAAGGCGCGAAGTCCAGGGGACGCCAGCTCCGACGCCTGCATCAGTCCGCGCCGTGTGACTGCCACTGCAAAACCTGCCTCGAGCGCTGTTCCGCAAACTCGGCTCAACTCGGAAAAGTTTCGGGGAAAATACAAATCGGAGTATTTTTAAACTCGCCTAAGTATGTTTAGTTGTTGTAAGAAACGCGGTAAGGAGAGAACATATTTTTGATGTTGCAACCCAAAGCACGTAAATCAATGTTTTTAATGTTTTCATTTTCAAAAATTGTTCGTCCCCTAAAATTATGATTATTACATTTTTTTTTTGGGAGTTGACCCATTTTAAATGTTTTATTTTTACAACTGTTCTTATATTTTCTTTGATCCTTCCAGGTACATTTATTTTTCATCAGTCGTATCCTGTGAATGCAAACCGCTGTTTTTGTTTTCCTTTGATGTTTCAAAGTAGGAGTTCCTTTTAGAGTTACATGAATGTGAAATATTTCAATATTTAGCGTGTACAAATATATTTGTCACGCTAAAAATTGTAGAAAATTTAATTAATGTTAATAGTTTATTTTGTCGTTGTTGTGTGTCATAAATGAACATTATAAATATCCCTTTTTCGACAGCCTCCGTGACCACATTCGAATGCGCGCCTCATTTCTTTTGATAGCAATATCTGATTCCAGTATTTGATTGGAGAAAATATTCATACGCAATCCGCTCGCTGTGAACCTAGTATCAACTAAATTTTCAAGATATTTTTCCAATTTACCTGTTATTACACTCAATAATTAGTAATCCAAATACAAACTACACACACATTACTCTGCCAACGGATTCTCATCCGAGGTATACAGATTTATAAAATAACGGATGTTGTCAACTTGTCAAAGATGTTCAGATAGATTATGATCAAATACAACGCGAATATACAATTTCAACCTAATTTCTGTATTTTACGCATATTACTTATCTTAATGTGATATTCTGAAATGTGAAATATTCGAATTAATTTCCTCATTTCGTCAGATGTACAATTTGTTTTTTGTTTTTATTTATTATTATTTAGAATTCGTAATCCCACACGGTAAATATGTACAAGTGATTCACATTATTTATTTTAAGCGATAGGTTTTTTAAATTATATTGTTAAAAAAAATGTAAATAAAAATGCTAACTTTGCGTAGCTAATAATGTTTGCCGGTATTTCACATATTTTAACAAACTGAGGAATCGTAAGTAAAAAAAAAAGATTATCCAATATCAATAAAATAAGTTATCCATGCAAATATGTATACGTTAGAGAGAATTAGGAGCGAAAGAGTGTCTGTTTATAGCATAGTCGGTAGATTTAAGAAAGGATCGTTTTAATGGTTTAGACATTTGGAACGTATGAGTGATGAGAGGATGGTAAAAAAAAAATTTTTTACACGAGTGAAAGAGCCAGCCTTGATCAAGTAAACTAGATATTGGAGGTCGGTATTAATCTGCAAATTGCTTTCTTGTTTCTTCGCAAGTTCGTCTAATAATCTATTTTTAACACTACAAACCTCCGTTTCTCATATCTTTATATACGCGAATAAATAATTTTTAAGGAGAAAATATTATAATTGTGAAGTTTCAGTTTTTCAGAACATAGTCTTGTCATATTTTAATACAAATTTAATTAGACATTCTCCAAGTTCCATGTTCGAGTCCCGGTGACAACAAAAATATTTTTTCGATAAATTGATTTTATCTGTATATCTTTCTTATTGATACATTTTTTTTTAAATAAAATAAATAAAAATAAAAATCTTATAAATAATTTTTATGTTTATCAATCCTACCGAGGTTTCAAATATATGTGTATTGAAACTCCTAGAGTATTATTAGTATTAAATGAGACTATGAGATCGAAGAAGGAATATGAAAAGTGATTTGGTTTTATCTTTATATCGTTCCAATATATATTAGAACTCGCGTCCTAGGCCGTGAAGCGATGCAATCGAGAGGGCAACCTGAGATGTTGGATATTTTTATTTTTTAACAAGCATCGCAAGTGCATTTTCAGTGCACGCTTATAGAGCTTTGGGCGGATATTTCAAGAATAAATAACAGACCTAGGGAATATTCTCATCCTCCACACGCAACCGACTTATGTCTGGACGACATTTCCAGAAATAGATATGATCGTATTATCTTTGTAATACTTGTTTATCTACCATCACGCCGTTTCTCCGCGGAGATAGGCAGAGAAGTTAGAGCGCTACACTCTTCTGTCCTGATATACAATTCTCGCCTCATCCACGTTCAAACATCTTCTCATACGAGCTCGCCGATTATTGTGGCTTCTCTGCTATTCTCCTATTTTCTCATTAATCCGTTTCATATGACGAAACCACCTAAGCGATCGTTTCTTAATCTTACTATACAAAGATCAGCTTTACATTCTTTCCTTATTACTTCATTTTTTTCTCTGTCATAAATGAATATGCCACATGTACGTCTAAGTGATCTCATTTCCACTGCATTCAGTCTACTTTCCTTCCTATTCTGCCAGCTCCAGGCCGTACTTCCATATATAAGTGCCAGTACCAGGACTCCATTGTGAACCGCTAGTCTTGCCTCGGTTGACATGTTCCCATTAAGTATAATTCCATTCAAAGCGCTGTTGACTTTGCATCCCTGCAGTCACCCTCCTTTCCGTTTCTATCAAACATACCACCCAAATACACAAACTCGTCAACTAGTTCCAAACATTAATTGTTATCAAACGATTCGTTATTGTAACTAAAGTCATCAACTTTATAGGTGGAATGGCCATTATATTTAGATCTGATATAATATCACATTTTAAATACTAAATTAATGTTTTAATTATAAATATATACATATAAAATCAATTTTGTCGAAAAATATTGTTTTTGCGTCACCGGGATTCGAACCTGGATCTCTATTTCTAATCCGGGGAAGTACACTACCAATTATAACGCCAGTATTTTTCGTGACAAATTTTTGAACCTATATGTTACATTTTTCAAATTAATACACCTGTCGTTCCATTATTTGAAAGCCATCTACATTATTTTTACAGAATCTCAAATACCTTTGAGTAAACCGACTGCAGACGCCAGAATTATCAATTTACTTTTATAAAATTTTGGACATATTGATATTAATAAGGAGAACACATTCTTACTGTGAAGTTGCAATTTTACAGAACATGAGTCTGTGATATTTTTGAATTATCAATAAATTTTGGCGGATAAATCATGTGTGTGAGTAGAGTGCCCATCGTTTCTCTCCTACATCTCTCCTATATGTACACTTTATTTCAAGTCTATCCATTTACTGTATTTTTCTCTACCTGGCATAGAAGCAAGTTGAATGACAGCCGTTGCACCGATGAAGGTTCTACACACATTAAACGACGGCGATGAAAACTTGCGTTTTGTAAAGTATCCACTCGATCATCTAGAGCTAAATAATATTTTTAACATTTTTTAAAGTGTATTCGCCCACAAAATATTTGACAGCTGTCACTCTTTTTTCTGCGCTTTTTTCTAAGTTCGGCTCGTCTAAAAAGCATTCTTAATATGTTTAGCGTGTTTTTGAGCCGTTTTATATTCATATTTAAATATAAAGTCACCAGTAGTTCTGTGATTAACGGCATTTCTTTGAAAAGGAATCGAAGTACATATAATTTCTAAACCGTCGTTTTTTATCATTATTTTTATAATAATCTGAAATAAATAAATATAATAATCTAATTGAAATTCTTTTTGCTATAGTTATTCTTCTGTATAAGTGTGTGCATAAGTAATAAGGGTGGATTGTGGCTTATTGCTCTTGAAATATTTTTGATGAAATCCAGAAAGTCGGTAAATGACTGTAAGTTATTTCATAACAGATTTATTTCTCTCGTTACTACAGGTATTTCCGGGATGTAAATGCAGGATGCTTTGCGGTCGTAAGATGTCATTATCTTCCTGGTTCTAATCCACTCTCTAGTCAGACCCGTTTTACCCTATCATTATTTACAACAATTCATGCCCAAACCGACTTGCTCACTTTTCAATTGTACCATGTGTGAACAATCTGTAACGGTGCAATATTTTCTGTATTTATTTAATTAAATGTCACATCTTATAAACGTAATATACCTATATATATTATTTTTATTTATTAAGACTAGCGATACACAATGGAGTCCTAGTACCGACCTGATGTATGGAAGTGAGGCCTGGAGCTGAATCCAGTGGAAATTAGATCATTTAGACGTATATTTAGATCTATTAATGACAGCGTAAAGGAAATGATGTAAAGCTGATATTAGTATATTGAGTAAAAATAAGAAAGAATCAGTTAGGTGGTTTAGTTTCTTCGATAGATCGATTTTTTCCGTAAATCTTTCTAGTCGATAAATTTAATTTGTATTAAATCCATTTTTGTTAGAGTAAAGAATGAAGAAATTAGAAGGTATCTTGTAAAGAATAGTGATTAGGAATAAAAAAATAATTGTTTTGGTGATTTGGTCATGTAGAACGAATGAATAAGGAAAGAATAGTAAGATAAATGAGTGTTGACGACATCAGAAAGAGGACATTCGCGAGATTTTATAAAGTACTGAACCGCGACAAGCCGTCGCTCACTGATTGGTTTAGAAAAGGTGAGTTTAAAAAGCCAACAATATTTATTTCTCAAATGTACAGAAAACATTAATAATTACGTACCGATCGATATCTCCAAACTAGTATTGCAACTGAGACACCCTATCGTCATCGCTTATTCTAAATCCGCAAATTTACAATGGTTACGTCACATTTTTTCAACAACCATACAATAGAAAAAGTCAAGCACGGTCATCTGGTCGTGTCTCATATATTTTGGCATGCACCATGTTATTATGAAAGTGATCACGTTTCTTTCGTTTCGAGATATTTAAATTGAATTGATTAAACAATATTTTTATATTACGCGAAACAATGTTACAAAATCTATATAATCTACTATATTTATAATTTATTTCGATATGTAAATTTTACACGTAGCTTATAAGAATATGAAAAATAAAGATTTAAATGACTTACTTGATTTAATTATCAAAATAAACATCAGCGGGATACCGTTAAACGTCTTACCAATACACTGTATATAATAACGCTTCATTTCTTCACGTTGTAATAATTTACATCATATTATACTAATTTTAAATATTGTGATGCAAGATAATTAATTTCATATTTTTTATTTATTATCTTTGTTTTATTAACCGCTTAATTAAGTTTAAATACATCTACATTTTCTTCTTCAGGATGTCATAACTAACTAATAACATATATTATTGTTTCTTTACCAGGATCTATTTTTAAAAAACAACAATTATTTAAAAAATAAATTTAATACCTAACTCAAATTGTTACTTAATACAAATTTAGTCGAATAATTTTTAGGAAAAAAAATATTGGCGTAGGATTTTATACATAAATAACTTTAATACATAAATAATTAAGGTCCTATGCCAATATACATAAATACATAAATAATTAAGGTCCTACGTCAAATAACAGTTCTCTTAGTAAACTTTAAAAATTATTCATTTTTGTATACGCTCACCTGTAAAGTAAACTTTTTTATTTACTTGCGAACTTCTCGATGTGCGACATATGGTTACTTACTTACTTACGTACCATCACCCCGTGTATGCAGAGAGGATAGAGCGCCACACTCTTCTGCATTGACGCACATTTATATATCTTCTCATACAAGCTCGCCGGCACATTATGACTTTTTACAAAATTATCCTTCAGTATCTGGTTTACCTGGTCGGGTCAAGTCTTCCGCGGACATCCTCTATTTCGGGTGCCATATTTATTATTATTCATCCGTTATATATGACCAAACTACCTAAGCGACCCTTTCCTAATCTTATTAAGTTCAACTTTACATTCTTTACTCTGTCATAAATGGATTTGCCACATATATGCCTAAATAATCTAATTTCCACTGAATTCAGTCTACTTTCGTTCCTCTTTTGCCAACTCCAAGCTTCATCTCCATATACCAGTGTCGGTACCAGTACTCTATTGTGAACTGCTAGTTTTATCTCGGTGCGACGTATGTAGATGAAATAACTCTTTTCGTGAGTCAATAGTCATTATTGTCGGAATAAATAACAAACGGAGCTGACAGTGAAAGTCTTTATATTTCTGAAAAGAAATTGAAGAAGATACAAAGTATTATATACCTGGGTTGCAATGTATATGAAATATGGGATTCTTCTGTTGACATCAAATGCCGCATTGAGCAAGCTTGCGCAATCTTTATCATTATGGAAAAGATGTTCTGCAGTCATGATCTCAACCTTAGATTACGAATGCGAACGGTCAGATGATATGTGTTTTCTACATTATTTTATGGAATGGAAACATAGACACTAACCGAAGAAATGATAAGGCGACTTGATGCATTTGAGATACTGATCGACAGAAGAATGCTCAAAATACATGAGTTACGAATGAAACTATTATGGTTCGGATGGATAAAGAAAAAGTTAATATTTAAAACAAAATCTCCGAAAACTTAAATATCTTGGACATATAATGAGACATCCAGAGAAGTACGAGACCTTGTACCTCATAATACAGGGAAAGTCTGGACCCTAGAAGAAGGAGAACATCATGGCTGAGGAACCTGAGGCATTGATTTGTGTACTCTAAAGCTTTTCCATGTCGCAATGAATAAAGTGATATGGCTCAAGAAGACGTAGAAGAAATAATAAATAATTGGTTATTTTGTACACAATGGGGGAGTATTTGTTTACGGCATTTTTGTAAAAATTCATCTGAATATTTAGATAAAAATATCACGCGTCGCGGGTAGGAAACATTGAAAGGAAATTGATATAAATGATTGAGTATCATGAAGTTAATTGAATTGAATTAACTTTGTTTCAATTTATTTTTCGGAACAGACTTGTGTCCGTATTTCTCACTATTTTTAATAACACTAGTTTGTGAATAATGATAATACAGAAATAAGATTAAATTATTGAAAGCAAAATCTGTAGAAGTAATGCTATCTGTTGTTGAATAGCTACTATCTTGAATTCAAATAAAGAATTGGTCCTTAGTACGTAAGGGTACGATTCCGTAATTTGCCACATACCGAAAATTTTTTGGTCGTATTTTAAAACCCATTGTCGCCAAAAGCTATTTGAAAAGCTATAATGATATAACGGCAGCCTCTTTGTATCGTAGTAATTTAATAAGTTTAATGAATCAACAGTTAAAAATCTATCTATCGAAAAAAAAAATTGCTATTGGGATTTGAACCTGCTGGATTCGATTGCTATATTGAAAATGGTGAACGCGCTTCGCCTCATAGTAAAAGGTCCTGAATCGATTAAATATTTTTTCGATAGTAAGATTTTTTTCTGTATATCTTTCTAGTTTAATTTGCATTAAAATATCACAGAACTATGTTCTGAAAAAGTAACTTCACAACAAAAATGTGTTCTTAAAAATATTTTTCATTTTTCGTGCATGCATTTTTAGAAATAACAAGGCGTACCCGAAGTAGTTTTTAAATTTCTTATTATTGTAATGATCACAAATTCACAATTTGCTTTCTTTATTCCGATTTTATTAACTCGATTACGTCTAATGTTTCTTTCAATGCGACCACATTTAACAACTGTCAAATCATCAATGACAGTTGTAATAGTGACAGGGGATAATGGGGGGGGCGTACCTACGTATCTGACGTACCTTTTACCGAACTGATTTTATATCAGTTGTGTTGTGGCAGCGGCCGGGCTAGCACGGCACTTCGTCTCGAGTTATTTGTTGACGAATTCCGGAGGCCGACGCGAGTCTTCGAAAATCGTCCGAAGTGTAATATGCGATTCTTAAACTTAATCGCTGATCTATTTTTAATATCCGTTGATGTGGTTTATAGTAATATCGTTATTTTAGTAACACTTCAGCGCCGGTGATAATTGTGTTAAAAATGTGTGGTTACAATTACAATTATCGAACAAATACTGTTTTAGTTCAATAATTTTGAGAAAATAATATGATGTATTTTAAAAATAATCCTTGCTGAATTTACAACCTTGCAATATTTTTACAATGCATAATCTCTTCCGAATAATTAGTTTTAATAATTTTTTTGATATCTGTACCGGCGTACTCCTGTTTTGAGTTCTGTGTGAAGTACTCTTGTTTCGAGTTTTCTTTAGTGCTACGAAGTATTCGAATAGATGTAAAAAAACTATGTTAATACATTTTAAATGTATTAATTAGAAACACATACATATAAAATCAATTTTATCGAAAATATTGTTGTTGCTACCGGGATTCGACCCTGGATCTCTTCCAATCCGAAGAACGTGCATTAACCGATTATACTATAGCTATTTTTGAACCTATATATTACACTTTTCAAATTAATACATCTTTCTTTCCATTATTCGAATCCCGGTAGCAACAACAATGGTTTTCGTTAATCTTGATTTTATATGTATATCTTTCTAATTAATACATTTAATTTTTATTTAAAATATCACAGACCTATGTTCTGAATAATTACAAACACACACATTCACAATAAGAATGTGTTCTCCTTGATAAAAACAATTTTGTTTGTTTAATTTTAATATACATATTATCATATAAGTTGTTAATGTCCCTAATAGATTTTACTAATATGACATTGAGACATAAATTACGTTACTTATTAAGGAGAGTAAACAAAACATTAAAAACTATCGCATTGGTGCAAAAGTGCGAGGGTTCCAAGGTTAACAAAGACTAATCGCGTGACGCGCGATATTCCTCCGCGTTCATCGGCATGTATTACACGTTAGAATGACTATTAGAATAATATTAATCATATTCAATACAAATTCTCTTTTTAATACAAATAAAATGAATCAACTAGAAAGATATTCAGAAAATATCTATTTATTGAAATAATGTTTAGTTGCTACCGGGATTCGAACCTGGACCTCATCTTATTCGGGGTAGGGCGTACTTACTCAATTTTTGCTATAGCACTCGAATATATTTTAGACGAATTTTGAACTATTATTTCAAATTGATACATCTATTTTAAAAGCAATCAACTTCATATTACAGTGAATCTCAAATAAAAGATCAGGTTCGAACCCTGGAAGCAAATAAATATTTTTTTGATAGTTTTTTTTTTTGTATATCTCTAGTTGATTTATTTAATTTGTATTAAATAGCACGGAAGCATGTTCTGAAAATGCAACTTCACACGAAAATGTGTTTTCCTTCATCTCTTTTTAACTAATCCCGTGTCACGAAGAATTTTTCCAGATATTAATATTTGATTGGGCATTTCAAGCAGCCGAGAGAAATAGACCACATTGGTTTTGCAAAACTTTTGAAAAACGATTGGAGATTTCGTTAATCTAACGGGGATGTTTAAATCTGATTAGAGAGTATGCTTAAACGAAAGGATCTCATAGGCGATTTGGTCATAATGAAGAAAGATATATGACTCATGTGTTGTGGCACAAAAAATAGAGGACGTCTGCAGAAGGCTTGGCACGACCAGGTAAACAAGATACTGGAAGATGATACTATTAGAAGCCACAATAACTGGCGAGCTTGTATGAGAAGATGTATGGACGTGGATTAGGCGACAATTTTGTGTCAGGACAGAAGATTGTGGCGCTCTATCTTTCTTCTCTTGCAGTGAAACGGCGTGATGGTAAGATATTAAAATCTATTTGTGGAAGTATTAAATCGATTTCCAGTTTATTTTTAACTATTTTGTAGCGTCATTGAGTCAGTGATTATTTGTCTTTTTACAAAGAAATTCGGTGAAAACTTTCGTATGTATCGAGGGAATTGCGTAGGCCATATCAATATGTCAAAGATTTAAGGAACTTTCTTTGGAGTTTTTCTGTGTCCTCTGTAGTTGTGGACTTCGTAATTGGGTGACCAGATTGTTGATGAGAAATCCAGTAAACTTCTGATGAGGGATTTATAAATGGTAATTGGTACAGATGTATCGTGAAATTATTTCGTTGTTCTGAGAATCGAGAGTTTTGAATGCTCGCCTTGCGATATCGTCTACAGGTGGTTAAATTTGAGAGAGTTGTCGAAGATAATTCTCAGGTCTTTAATTATCAGTTTTTCGAATTGTAATGGTGTTTGATTGATGCTGTATGTGAATTGGTAGTTTTTTTATTATTAAGCATTTTAAGTTGCATACAAGAAGACACAATTGTTTGTACATTATGTAATTGTTAATAATAATGAATAATATAATATAAGTAAGCGTGACATCAAATTGTATTAAAATATTTTTTATTACCGCTCTTTAGGTAGATTTATTTATCAGTTAACTTATGTATACGGCGTATATAGCATTTTTCATGGTTAATCAATTGCAAATACCTTCACGGAAATGTAAATATATCGTTTGTTATTTAGTTTTTATTTTCATCAGCTGGGTATCGCAATCAGGGTCGTTCGAGTTGTATTTATTAAATGTTAACGAGGTTCGAAGGTAATTTTTGAAGCATGAACTATTGTGTGATTGTGATGTAGAAATGAATAAACATCAGGATTCCCCGTGCCTGTGCGTATGCACAACGAGTGAGTAATTATTTGTTATCAGTGCCGTTTTGTGTGGATTTAACTAACGCCCAGTATCCTTGGAATTGTGTCCGCGCCAGGAAATGGCTGATTCACCTTACCCCGGTGACACACATTACGATACAGTACACAGCCGGCAGAGTTGTTCTCTTATCGGTCAGGATGGACGCTCCCGACAAGATAGAAAAGCATTGTGCGAGATGATTAGCCAAATTATGGAAACGGAGGACTGACGGCGACAGCATTGTGTTCGAGTTTATTGTTGAATTTTCCCTCAACGACGAACGATATTTACCGTTATTACTAAACTTTGAAAATAATAATTACAAGTGCAATATTCCACTGAGTTAGAACTTAATAAAACTAAAATAGAGTATACGTTCATCAGAAAATATAACGCAGATTGCAATGAAAATCTTTATATTGCTGGAAATAAATTGGAAAAGGTGCAAAGTTTTATATACCTGGGTTGTAATATAAATGAAGGATGGAATTGAGTAAACTCGTGCAACCTTTATCCACATCAAATAGATGTTCTGCAGTCATGATCTCAACCTTAGATTACGAATGAGAATGAGAAGAGACACTTACTGAAGAAACTATAAGGCGACTTAAAGCATGCTTAAAATAAGCTGGATGAATAGAGTTACGAATGAAGATGTTATAGTTTGGATGAGTAAAGAAAAATAATTATTAAGGAGAAGACATTCTTATTGTGAAGTTGTAATTATTCGGAATATTGGTCTGTGATATTTTAAATACTAATTAAATGTAGCACAGTTGTATAATGCACATCTTCCCCGGTTTGGAAAGGGGTTCAGGTTCTAATCCCGGTAGAGCAACAACAATATTTTTCGATAAAATTGATTTTGTATGTGTAATTTTCTAATTAATACATTTAATTTGTATTTAAATTAATACAAGTTGTTAAAACAATAAAAATCCGAAAACTTTAATATATCATAAAGTGTGAGATCTTGCACCTCATAATGCAGGGAATGATTGCTGTTAGTCTTGGCTGAAGAACCTGAGACGACGGTTTGGCCAGTCTATTGTAGAGCAAGAAGAAGAAGTAAACCACGCATTAATGATACTAGACCACTGTCACCACCCGTCATTTATCGTTAAAAGATTTCTCACCACAAAAAAAAAAAAAATGTTTGCGTCCGGATTTATTTTCTGGTATATGTTTAAAAAACTTATTATGCACCGCACTGCTTACGTTTTTACGAATAATCGGATGAAGGAATTGAGAGCATCTATCAAAAGATATGATGACACATACTAATAGAATATCTAGCAACCGGACGTCAAGAATTGGTGTCGCAGGTTTATTGTCAGATCTAACAGGAACAGGCTGTATCCCAAATTCTTAGTCATTGTACGGTGCCTGTGGAAATATACTCCTTAATGATTTATTATTATGTCATGTGTATTAGTTCCAAAGACGTACAGATAAAATCAATTTTATCGAAAAAAATATTTTTGTTGCTACCGGGATTCGAAGCTGAGTCCTTTCCTATCCAGGGAAATGCGTTAACCGATTACACTACACCAACATAGTAAATTGACGACAAATTTTCTATCTTATTTGTCGCACTTTCATATTAATACATCTGTCGTTCCATTATTTCAAAGCAATCCACTTTATATTTGCATTAAAATATCACGGAGTTATATTCCGAAAAACTTGCAACTTCATAATGTGTTCTTAAAAATCTATTACCAAATTACTAGTAAACTATCCGTTACTACGTAACAAAAAAAAAAAAAATTAATATCTTAAATTGTTTTATTTTGAGGACAATTTCTGAGCTTTTATTTGTATGCGATATCCGAGAAGTATTACGAAGCCGGTGTTTTTCCAGATTTTCAAAGAAACCTACTTAAGAATTGAAAATGCTTCATTTGTCTGTGTAGATAGATCTGCTGCTCGTAATACGGATTTTAATTAAACAGAATTCTATCTAGGGTAGTATTTTTATCTTTCACAGTTTCCCGCTATTAAAAATGTGCCATCGGTTCTGGCCACGGGCGTTCGGATCAACATCGAGTGACGTCACGGCATTCATAGACAACAAATGGCTTACACGTGTTGAGCGACACGCGTGATTACACATTTGGTGGTCTATCCTCATGCCTTTCACTATCCTATTAATTTTCATTATATAGTTTATATGATGAATTGTGAATTAAATTAAAATCCTCCTTAGATTGTAATAGTCTACGGTATTGTTAAGTATTATATAGTAATGCGTGTTTACAATTTATTTTATTATTCAACGTTTGCATCTCAATAAATCTGTTTATAGCGTTTCCTCCTAGTGACCCCGGTACGTGCAGATATTTCCAGTCAGATAGCTTTTTTAGCTTTACAGACTATTCAGATTGGTGACCTATGTTATTAATTATTAATTTTAATAATTAACACAAAGTTTCTGAAACAGTTGTAGTAGTGTGAGGAGAGAGTGTCGTACGTTCTGCATTTGAATTCATTAGAATTTTTAACAAAGAATACATTTCATCGTTTCGTGTGTGGTATTATATAAAATAACATTATTATGATTAATACAAGTTAAATTACTAAACTAGAAATATATACAGAAAAAATCTTTTTTTTTTTTTTTTTTTTAATATTTAGTTGCAACAGTGATTCGAACGTGGACCTCTTCCTGTCCGGGAAAATGTGTTACCATTCCACTACAGCAACGAATTACGATTACTTATAACACATCCATTTATTATTTCATTTTTAAAAGCTTAGAAAGAGGTTTATGTTCGAATCCCGATAGCAACTAAATATTTTCGATTCTTAATTTTTTCTGTATATCTTTCTTTTTGATTCATTTAATTTGTATTAAAAATACCACTGAACTATGTTCTGAAAACACCTTCACAACAAAAATAATTTCTCCTAAAAAAATAGATTATTTCATTTATTTGTAGTGGTATTTTTTGCAGGAATGGTATGATACATGTAAATTATATCTTCTGTTTCAAATGTCAATTAGTGCTTGAAATATGCTCGCCTAGTTTAAAAGTTCTTGACCATACCCTGCTTTTAAATACTTATATTCTATCAACCTCCGGCTCTATTGTCTGTGCTAGCCACACCTACTGTTACTAGAAACATTTTTATATCTTATATTTTCATGAATTTTCCGTAAGATCCGCATTTTTCGTATAATCATTACACTTTCTGCGTTTCCAAATTTCGCCAGCACTTAATAAAAATGTATTTTCAAAGCAAATAATTGTAGTTAAACATTCGTAAATCACCATAAAACAGGCGTACAGTGTTTTATTTTATTTCTCGCATTGATTTATTTTTAAGTACGACTATTTGAACAGCTGAAAATCAGAGAAGTAGGAAGGATTGGAATGACAACGGGCCATGTTCATATGGGTATCGAAATAAATTTTTCGTCAATCCATTGATTTAAAGCCTCGGATTCATATCGAAAGACTACAAGTATTACATTAATTAATTAAGGAAAACACATTTTTGTTGTGAAGTTCCATTTTTAGAACATAGTTCTCTGCTATTTATTTAATACAAATGAAATTAATCAACTCAAAAAATATACAGGAAAAAATCTATCCAGTTGATTCGTTTAATTTGTACTATAAGTATTGCGGATAGCTAACTATAAGTATTGATAGGTATCTGGTAAAATAGTTAATTTTGTTGGCAACACCACATATTTTTCCCGGCTAACATATTTTTCAGTAAATTTACAGAATTCATACAAAAACTTTCGATTATTTTATTTGTCAACATGCATCGCTCTATTTGCTTGATTGTTAGCAATTACCGTTCAAACATTTATTTAGTTTGAATTAACGTTTCAGTTAAACTCATTTCTAAATCAAATTTGCACCGAAATCCTCATTAATTACATTACAGTTATTTTAACATCTGTAATATCGTGTTGTATAACACTTTACATTTGTTGTATTGGTTTTATAAAGTGATAGTAATGAAAGGGAAGGCAAAACAAATTGGCTTTTGTTATATGCGTTCACGTTTTCTGAAAGAATTTTTGTTTTATGATTAATATTGTTTATCTCAACATCATTAGCTTGTTTGAGAAGATGTACGAATGTGGATAAGGCGAGAATTGTGTCGGGACAAAATAGTGTGGCGCCCTATCCTCTCTGCCTACCCCCGCAAGGAAACGGCGTAACGCGTTAATGCATTGTCAAAATTAACTTTGTGGTTAAAATCCATGTTTTTATTTATTAACATAGTTTTATTCACCACTTATTGAATTAACATATGTTTACCGTTTTCAAAAAATATTATTTTCTTTTACAGAATGTTAATAACTAATCGAAAACATATTATTTTGTTATGAAGAAGAAAATTATATCTTACGAAACCGGTAGATGTAATATAATTCAATAAGTGGTTAATAAAACATAGTTAATAAATATAAATAATCCATCTTCAGTTTGGAATAATTTTTTCAGATATTATTATTTTTTCGGCCGTTACTTACCGCAAATCTGTGTATTTAATTTATCTTGTTACGCTTATTTCAATGTCGTTCATTAGAATGCCACAACACTCACGACTTGGAAAATGTTACGATTTGAACATCCATTCCACACCACTAGCGCGTATATAACTGACGCAATCACTTTCTCGCTTTCCATTTTATTCGGCTAATAATTAGCGCACATCGTTCACATTCATTTTGGACGCTTCGACGCGTCAAACCGCCCTGTATTTTATTTGACATTTGTGAAGTGCCCGCGCTCGATCGGGCCTCGGGGAGCCGAGTGCCGCGGTCCTCACGTGCGGACTCGCGGACCGCGACTCGGATCCCGCTCGGATGAGCTAAATCCTGGAGAATAACTGATGCCCGGTTGTTTGATCAGTGGTAAAATTTTTACTGTAGTGATAAGTTAGTTTTTAGTATTAAAATTTTGTGCGAAAACGAATTGTTCAATCTTTGGTTAAAAATATTTTCGAGTACATTTAATAGTAAATTAATTTTATTTTTATTTGTGGAGAAACAAACAGTGTAACAATAATAACTGATAATTACATAATATATAAAAATAACACCAGTGAAGTTTCTTCGGAAATTAAATACGTAGTACATAATAAGCTAAAAAATAGTATACTCAGACTGATAAACAAAAATACTTTTATATAAAAGTAAACATAATAAACTGAAACAAAAAAAAACATAGAGTGATTTTAAACTGAACATACAAAGAGAAAAGGGTAAGGAGGGGAGGGAAATAGGATGCAATATATACAATTTATGTTAATAGTTATTGAAAAGATGGTGTAGTTTAAATATAAAAGGGAGCAATTTATCGTTGAAAATGTCAATGTTATTAGAAAAATTTACGGCATTATATTTTGATGTAGAGCGGATGATAAAATAATATATCCGACGGTTAAACCGTTAATCGTTAGATGAAAGTGGCGAACTTTTCAAAAGTCATCTGTCAAATTGATACGTTGAAATTTGCATTATACCACAATAAATCATTAAATATCTTTGATGTTTGTAGCGTTAACATTGTGGTTAGACATAATTTAACATTGCATGTAAAACAACCCACTATTTAATATATTCCCTAATTCAATGCCCCCTGTCACCACTCTTACCGAGATTCCACCTACACCTCGTAATGGATATCGTTTAAATATTATGGTTCAGATAGTTCAGTTGACTGTGACTGTAGGGAATAAAATGAACAGCGCTTTGAATGGAATTATAGCTAATGAGAACTTGTCAACCGAGTCAAGACTAGCGGTTCACAATGAAGTCCTGGTACTGACACGGATGCATGGAAATAAGGTCTGGAGCTGGCAGAAGAGGAACAAAAGTAAAATGAATGCAGTGGAAATGAGATCACTTAGGCAGTTCCATTTATGACAGAGTAAATAATGAAGAAATAAGGAAAGAATGTAAAGCTGATCTTAGTATAGTGAGTAAGATTAAGAAAGGATCACTAGGTTGTTTGGTCATATGGGACGGATGAATGAGGAGAGAACTGTAAGAAAGATATATGATGCAAATGTTGATGGCACCAGAAATAGAGGACGTCCGCAGAAGACTTGGCACGACCAGGTAAACCAGATACTGGTGGATGGTCCCGTTAGAAGCCTCAATAATCGTCGAACTTGTATGAGAATATGTATGGACGTGGATAAGGCGAGAGTCGTGAGTCAGGACAGAAGAGTGTTGCGCTCTATCCTATCTGCCTACCCCTTCGGGGAAACGGCATGATGTTAAGTAAATAGTTCCGTTGTACGCCAGTCCTGACGAAGATACGTTAGTATCAAAATCGGTTGACATAAAAACACAGTGGTTTAAACATAGTTAAATATAAATACAATATCCCGCTCTTTTAGTGACGAGAGTTCATATAATAGTAATAATAATATGCCCCGGCGAGATGGGCGTATTATTTTATACAGCATCTTTATATTATACAATAACATCTCTAGCATCGAAATATCTTTCTGGGCCTACCTGCTTGTAAAGTCTTGATGTTTTGACGTCACGAATAAGACGGACAATAGTAGCGAAAACAAAAACGTTATATAGCACAACATTAATTAATGTTGTGTTTTTCTGTAGGTTTCCCGGCAGCAAATATAATATAATAACTATTTATGTAAATCTTAATCATGATCAGGGGTGGGAGCGTTTATGACGCACAATAATATGCTGTTGTTTAATGTTCTCTTTAGGTGTTATTTTGTTTTGAAACGTTTGATTCATGCTCTACTTGGACCGCTCACACTGCCAAGATCTACTCCGTTTCATTCGTCGGTTTCTTTTTTATTTAAATGTTCAATAATTGGACACCGCTCTTTGCGTTACCTAGCGCGTTGATACAACACCCGACTAGAGCGGTCTTGAATTATTTACTGCGTTTGTTTATTTAATTAATGCCGAGAAAGATAGGTATAGAGTTTTATTTAAATTAACTTATGTTCTTTACAATATTTTCTTCATCTCGTAATTGTGAGATGTTACACATTTATTCCGTGGCATATTACCAAGCTGCTTATTGCCAACGAAGTCAGCGGCATCGGTGCTAATCACTTTGACATTTATCGCCTCAATGTTTTTAATAGAAACCTGCGTGCACATCAGTGGCGTGCCCTGGTCATGGACTTGCGCTACTATAAAGGAATGATGGGTTGAATAGAGGTGCTTTACCTGGAAATAAATGCATTGTTCAGAAACATTTTTGTTATTAAAAGTGAATTTTAAATACAGAGTGTAACACTAGTCCACAATATTTTATGTGTGGATTCCTGACGAAAATGTCCAAGGAATATGTGCCTAATCTTAACCATGTCAGAAATATAAGCATTAAAAAAATGTAATTTAGCCATTATCTCGATTAGTTGAAATATTTTATTGATTGATGCAAAAAATTTAAAGTCATCTAATTTCGAGGGGCCAGACTAATTTTTGTTTGATGATTTAGGGCCTGTAGTAAAGATATAGATTAATAATGGATACATTTCGCACGTATACTGAAAGCTTAACATGGTTTTGTAAAAAGTTTCAAACAATAATATTTTCATAAGGGTGTAAAATTTTCACATATTCCTTGAACATTTTCGACTCGTAATACAGTCAGGTATTCCCCCTAAAATATTGTGGACTAGATCTGTTACACCTTGTATATAATCAAATAAATTTGCATTTTAGATATATTTCAAAAAAATATTGTTACGCACACCTTTTTTAATTAATTAATTGTGTGCGAGTGCACGGCCCTGGTATGCACATTCAGCGATGTGCAATGCAATATTTCTGATTTAAGTTGTCCCTCATATTTTTCATCTGGCAGTTATTTTAATTACCTTTTAATCACAATTTTATCGCTGAGTAAATTACACAAGTGTTTATTCTAACTATTGCCAGTTATCACATAAATATTTTGCTATATTTATATTATTTTATTATTTTTCCTGCAAGGTCTTCGGAAGTCAGTTTTACTGTACTAGTGTCACGTTTTATTTTCTAAAGTTTTGTATGCGCTCATTTTAGCATACGACGGGAAAAATTATATATATATTATATACCATTGTTGTATAATATTTCTGCATACTTCAACTGTTGTGCTATTGAACAAGTACACACCTGGAATTGATCTGAAGTTTTAGATCTACAGATGATCGTCTATTTTCGTAAATGATTATTCTGAATAGAATCAATTAACTGATTTAAAATACAATCTCATTTAAATAGTCGTGTTAAAAATTATGCTTATGTATCTATCTACATTTTGATTTCTTTTATTTTCAATGACGACAGCGATTACTTCTATTGGATAAAAAATATCGCAACGCACTTCCGACTTCCGTTCGACAATTCCGTAAAAGTCTCGTTTCAGAAAGATATTCTTATAACGATATAAACCCGTTTACCATTGAGATATTTTTAAATGCTTTTACAGTGAAACATATTTAAACTATTTTTATGATAATTTCATTTATTTATACAGTTGATTTATAATTACGTAATTTGAGTGAGGCATTTCATCCGGCTTCTCGACGAACTCCCAATTTTTCTCTTTGTTAATTGAATCTTAAGCGGCAACTTCGGCAAATCTCAATTCAGGACTGTTTTGGTTTCTATCATTTAATTTTTAGGTTACTTTTGGTCCAATTAAAACGATACGGCGTACCCGGAATAGTTTTAAATGCAGGTTTTACTGAAATATACTCACATTTTAATTATTGTTCAGTAACGATTATACGCTGGTAATAATATTACAACCCCTATATACGACTAAACCTTAGAAGTTGCCTTTGCGCGGGACGGGATCATTGGATGATGCTGTTCTCTGTAATAAAATAAATACTTCATATCGTATGGCATAATATACATGATTGCATCACAATTCAATATTTAATGTGCAATACAAACTAACTTTTGCCTTAAATGGGACAATTGTGTGTCTATTAATATTAATAATTTTTTTGATGTAAGTACTTACTAAGTGGTTCGTGGTGTAACTCTTATGTATAGATTTGTTATAACTTGTTGAGTCTTACAGCGTCAAACATGAAATATAGTTTTTTTATATTATCGCGATAAGATTTTATCTGTTATTATGAAAAATGTTACAAAATTTCGATAATAAATATCGGTCACTTAGTTCAACATTAACTTTAGATCCACGCGACCACTTTAAGAAGTGAAAAGACATAGTTCATAGTTTATCTACTAAACTAAACGATAAGTATTTGGCCATATATGTGAAAATAAAACACTCGTTTTTTTTTATTCTACTTGTTTAATTTACTTGAAACGCATTTCGCCTTGTAATGGTATTATCAATCTAACAATTTAACTCAACAACTTGTCCCCCACTCGTTGACTTAAATTGTTAGATTGATAATGCCCTTACAAGGTGAAACGCGTCTCAAGTAAATTAAACAATTGTGGAGTTCTACAAACTTACCTCGGAAACAATAATTAAGTCTTTGGTATTTAAAATTCATTGTCACCCACAGACCACCAAAATGTGTCACCAAATGCAATCGATCAATTGTGTTATGATGAAAATTGTTTATTTATTGTTACCGTTTAATTAAATTGACACATTATTTCATAGAAGAAGAAAAAATAGTGATATTTTGTCTAAATCATACTTGTGGCCATATACACATATGGTTGAACACAGACATAAACAAATTGACCGTAACATCGCACAGTGACTATAGAGTTCATCGTGATAAGTGCTTCGAGTGGGATTTGAATAAAATGCTGTGTTGAAGAGTCCAGAGGAGATGCAGGCGGCCACAGCTTCAACAAGCTCTCCCCCAACCCGGAAGCCAAGCGTGAACAACATCCGATCCATGTGCGATCGCATGCATCGCTATTTGTCACCATCAGGTCAAACTGCATTATTAGCCTAACTATCCTAACACCAGTGTATAAAATAACCTTACCTATGCAAATTTGCGGATGATTTCGCATTTAGGCGATTTCGTACATTATTAGACATATTTTTTATACCTATCGGAACAGACATTTGTTCAGACATAGAAACCAGCTCACCTTAAACAACAAAACTCGAGTGGTTGTATACATAGTTTGTTTGATAGGAACGGGAAGGTTGAGAAGTATATGGAAAATATGGTGACTGCAGGGAATAAGATGAATGGTGCCCTGCATACAGTCGTAATGGGTACATAACACTGATGTGTGGTACTGAAATCTGGTGGTAGCAAAAAAGGAACGAAAGGTGTCTAAATGCGGCGGAAAAAAGGCCGTTCGGGCGTAAATCTGATAAGTCAATTTATGACAAAAAATTTATCGAATGAAAGCTGATCCATTCATAAAGAGCAGTATTGTGAAAATATTACTTAGATGGTTTTGTTATGTGAATAGGATGAATGAAGAGAGGACGGTAGAAATGCGATGCGACTTCTGATGGTACCATAAATACCTGAAGGTAATCGTAAATACCGAAAGATCAGGTAAAACAGACATCGAAAGTATGACACGCTTGAGAAAATGTATGAACATGAAAGAGGCGAGAGTGGTGTGTTACTACAGAAGAATACGGCGCCCTGTCTTCCTTGCCGTATCACGCGGAGAATCGGCGTGATGGTAAGTAAATAAGTTATATGTATTCAATGTTATTTTATATTAATTGTTGTTTGTTAAGTGTTTATTTTTTGTGTGCATGAATACATGTAAATATTATAAGTTTTTTTCTCCGTTCTGCTATATTTCTAATTACAATATATACATAATAATATTTGCTCGAGTTTATTTACTTTTAAATGATGACATATTTTGTCATTTGTACGATCGATATATATTTGTATTAATTATCTTTGTTTTATTAACCATTTAATTGAGTTTAAATACATCTACCGGTTTCGAAAAATACCAAATATGAATTTTAACCACAAACTTAATATTGCTAATTTTAAAAGTAATATACATTGACAATTCGCGACCGACCTTGATACAAATCAAGGTCGGTCGAATCTTGTTTCTGGCTCCCCGCCTTGACTTGACCTCCGCTCTCAGCAGCCTCCGATGGACCCGGCCGATGGTAAAGATGACCGATCACTCGCACGCGGTTGTTTTTATATCAAGGCGCGAATTCTATTCCTAAAATAATATTCCATTGCGAAATAAAGAAGATTCGGTTTATCTGCGGGGACGCTTAGGTATATGACTTGCGTCATTTATATAGAGGTTCTCTGCTAAAAATAATTCTAGTAAATATTTACACGCATTCTCGTCGCGGCTCGAAGTCACTGTCTGGTCTGAGGATAGTCTGACCGCGTCTCACTCTCCTCGCTCCGGAACCGCTTGCAGCCATCACTGACCAGGTGCGATGTAATCTCGTAGAAACAATTTTCCTGGAGACCTGGTACTGACCTGGTACTGGTTATGTATGGAAGTACGGCCAGGAGCTGGCAGAAGAGGAAGGAAAGTAGACTGAATGCAGTGGAAATGTACATAATGCACAGACGTACATGTGGCATATCCATTTATGACAGAAAAAAATGAAGAAATAAGGAAATAATGTAAAGCTGATCTTTGTATACTAAGTAAGATAAAGAAAGGATCGCTTAAGTGGTTTCGTCATATGAAACGAATTAATGAGAGAATAGGAGAGAAGCCATAATAATCGGCGAGCTTGTATGAGAAGATGTGTGAATGTGAATGAGGCGAGAATTGTGTGTTAGGACAGAAGAGTGTGGCGCTCTATCTTCTCTGCCTACCCCCGCGAGGAAACGGCGTAAGTAAGTAAGTAAGGTATGTATGTTATATGCCACGGTAAATAAATTGACGCGAAGCTGATTGAAAATAAAAATGAAGTACTTTTAAAGTTAGCAATATTAACTTTGTGGTTAAAATTCATGTTTTTTATTTATTATCTTTGTTTTATTAACCACTGAATTGAGTTTAAATACATCTACCGGTTTCGAAAAATACCATTTTCTTCTTCAGAATGTCATAACTAACTAAAAATATATATCATGTTTCTTCACCAGAATCTATTTTTAAAAAAACAATTTAAAAAAATTATTTAAAAAATAAATTTAGTACCTAACTCAAATTGTTGCTTAATACAAATTTAGTCGAATAATTTTTAGGAAAAAAATTTAAAATGGGACTCGTAGTTAAATTTAGTTGGTTGTTTATAATTTCTTGATTAGTTTTACATGCTTTACTTATCTCCAACGATTTCAAATTATTTAATTTGTGACCAACACAAAATTTACTATGTACAGTTTTCTGAGTTAATTTACCGTGTATATCTGTCTTTTCTGACCGGCATTTCATTACTTCAGCCCTGATTATGGACCCTGCAATGGTATCCGAAACGTCGGCTTAAAATATCAGATATACACGGCATATTTGCCCAGAAAACTGTACACGTAACGACCATGAAAACCTAAGAACATTTTTAAGTGGATATTTATATTTATATATCCATTTTGATACAAACAATAAAAAAATAAATAGAATTAAGAGAAACAGAAACTTCGTTTAACTATCAAATCATGTCACGACTGGTCAGTGATAGCCGATACTAGAGAACTTTTTTTAGAACGTTAATTGCTGGTTCATATTCAATTGAATTTTAGTATTTATAGTTTAGTTTTGCAAACTGTATTTTTCTATACTTATAATTTTGTAGTTAAAATTTTATGTAAAGTACAGATTGATGTATGATTAAAATTTTTTGTTGTCCTTATAATAGTTTTTCACTTTTAATTAATGTGTGTCCCCCCCCCTCCCCCACCCCCTGTATTTCATTCGTGATTGTTGCTCTATCCAATGCATCACATAGTGTGATTTCCTTTGTTGTACATAACTACTTTCAACCGCACTGTCACTTTGACATTTCATTCCAGTAAACAATTTGCTCGACGAGGCCTGCCAAAATACTAAAATGATTTTCGACGTTATAAAGTGTCGTTTTTTGTCGATATTTTTAGTTTAGATATTTATTATTGTTACTGATTGCCGATTTCTTGCTGCAAGGTCGTACGGACGACTGCGAGAGATGTTGGCCGCCGCACGGCCACAGCAGGCATTTCCGTAAAACCTGTCATATCAGACATACTTAGGCTTGCACATGTGCACAAGTTCAACTTGACGACAGATTGTATATTCTTACCTCCCTGACGGTGATTATTTAAAATACAAGCTTTAAATAATAAAAATATATTTCTTGGTTTAAAAGATAACTTCTTTCAAAGTTATTACGAATCCCGGGACTCGACTTAAGCATTCGATGCGTCGAAAACCCCATGTATTCCCGGGTCGACCCGGGTCAGAAACCCTACATACATTCATACTAGTACAGCCTCCGGCAGCACTTAGCAATACGACGTGCTTGTGGCCTAGTCATTACGATACTCGCCTAGTGGTCTGATGGCCGGGATTTCGAGCCTCATTCCAGGCGACCAGTAAGTTAGTCCTATTTTCATAGCACAAGCGTTTAGCTTAGTTTAATAATACTGTGAATATTGATGCGACACGAATTCCGTATAAATCTACTAAATTATCATTATTGTATACGTATAGTAATCTACATATATAAATGTGCACCGCATTTCACTGTCCTTCTTATTTTGTCAGTTCCAGATTTCACTTTCGTACATCAACATTAATATACTTGCATTAATGGATAACTGAATTCAGATCACCCATTTCTCGTGGTCACTTCAAACATTCCCTATTAACATATGAAGAGAAATGAACGTAACATAATAATAAACAAGTTTATTCATTTCTCTTAAACAATCACATTTGATTCAACCGTTGTAATGCTAGGCACGTTCCTGGAATTACCGCTGATTTCACGTTGCAATGATGACATATTTAAATACTCGCCAGTGAGAAAATTTTAAAATATAATTTATGAGACGACAGATGTTGACAATTTTTCAACATCTGTTGAATAGCACTTCGTGAAATGGCTATTGTATGAACGTTCAGTAGTGGATAATCAATAATATTTTTAAGGAGAACCAATTCTTATTGCGATGTTGCAATTTTTCAGAATATATAATATATCACAGATCTATTTTCTGAAAAATTACAACTTCACAATAAGAATGTGTTTTCCTTAAAAATATAATGTTTCCAAAATTTAATAAAAATCAATTAATTCTGGCGTTTCCTATCGGATTTTACTCAAGAGAGTTGAGATTTCGCAAATATAAAGAAGATGGGTTTCGAATAATGGAACGACTGGTGTATTATTATTTTTTTCTTTTTTTATTAATATAAAAAATATAATACAATTTCAATAATCAGTTTTTATATGTATATATATTTTAACATTTGTTTTTTCTCTATGAGAGTAATACTCGTGTATAGAGAAGGAGTATATTCGAGTTAATTTATGTTTCAGTTAGTATGTGTACATATTTTTTTTACTTCAGTTACAAATTTATGATAGTCCGTAATTTTTCTAATTGTGATGGTGAGATTGTTAAAAAATTTGATACCTTGATAAATATATTGATTTCAAGTTGCGGTATACTTTAGTTTTGGGATATCAATTTGATCTCTATATCTTGTAGATCGGAATTCGCTGCTAAAATTTAATTGATTTTAAATTTTGAAAATTTGATTTTGTATATGTATCGATAGATAGGTCGAATCCCGGTAGCAACAATAATAATTTTTCGATAAGTTGATTTTATATGTATATCTTTTTATTTAATACATTTAATTTGTACATATTAGTGTTTAATATATTTATACTTTAAAATAATCAATACAAGATGTAACAGATCTAGTCCACAATATTTTATGGACTAGGTCTGAATAAATGACAAGTCGAAAATGTTCAAGGAATATGTGCCTAATCTCAACCATGTCAGAGACATAAGCATTAAAAATGTATTTATGCGATTATTTCGATTTATTGAAATATTTAATTGATTTAAAATTATGTATGATTTAGGGCCTGAAGCAAATATGTAGATTAATAACGGGTGAATTTCGCAAATGTTTATTTCGAAGTACTTAGCATGATTTTGTAAAAATTTCAAACAATAATATTTTCCGTAACGTTGGAGAATTTGCACATATTTCTTGAACATTTTCGACTCGTAATTTAGTCAGATATCCACCCTTAAAATATTGTGCATTAGATATGTTACACCCTGTATATAAGACATACGATTCTATTAGATTTGATAGAAACACTAGTTTTTTTTTTATGGACAATGTTTTCGTGTACTACTCCTACTGTGATATTAATCAGCGAACTCCTCAATGTTTAAATAATGTTGGGGAGATGAAAACTTTCTTATTTTTGGCCCAGGGTTGTTTTTATCTGGGGTAAATCATAGTTTAATTTAGCGGAGGATTACGTAGGTTACTATTGTTATAATAAAATTTTGGCTGCAAATTTAAATTTATAGAACGCCGTCAAGTAGTGAACGTTTCATTGGCGGGTATCCAGAACTTGGTATTTTTGTGTGAGTTCTTGAAGGTCATTTGTTGATAACTCCGATGATCAATTTCTCAGTTTTGTTTAACGGGTGTAGCATTGTAATTGCACGGGCTGATTGCACGATGTATCAGTAATTAGCATAATAAATATTAGAATTTCAGTGTCAAGGCTAATTACGATTTGATCTAAATATTTTCATGAGCAAGTTTTAAATCATGAATTTTATGAATTTGTATTATCCAATGGAGCATAAATAACGGTCAGTTGTTATCAATTAAATCAGGGTCCTACAACGAATCACGAGTGAAAATATCATTGAATTGAATGTAGTACGCTCTCGCGAATGACACGTCGGACAATTCCCGCTTTTATTGTCATTTATACAGTTCAGTTATCAGTTTAGTATAGTTATCTGCTTATTTTGTTTGGCACAGGAATGAGAAGCTAATAGAGTTACACAGTATAGAGATAGATACATCGAAGTAGAGTATGACTTTCGCGACATACGAGGACAAATAAAAAAAGTCGAAACATTCCAGCTAATTAGGAGAAAGCGAGGTGTTCTATACTGATTTTATGAAAAATGATGACTTTACCTTACCTTAAAAAAATGTGTTGAACTCTTTCAATGATTAATATTATAGAACTGGAACCAAATTGTTAATTTTAAATTATAAATACTCGTTATTCTAATTATTATCAAAAACCAATATATTATATATTCATACACTGGGCAGATTTGCCGAAGGCGTCCACTGTTAATTCAACCCAGAATTGAATGAGTAAAATGGTTCTAAATAATGTAAGTTGTCTACCTCTGCAATATCTTGACGAATAAGAAGTCCAATTGATTTTTAAATTTTGACATTTTTCTAAAGAAATCCACGCCTTAGACGACATATTTATGATGAGCTTTATTGCACTCCCAATAAAGCGGGACCGTAGTTATCAAATACAATATATTGAAGGCAAATATTTGTTTGTCGCCCTGCAAATTACATTTCCAAATATATCATTAATTTTTAAATTGGATTTTTTGATCGAGTACAATCGTGTACAAAATTATTGACATATTTCACGTTGTGAATTACGACGACATGATTGCACAAATTCGATTTAACTTGGCGAATTTTAAACAGAAATTTCTAGTTACCGGATTTCATGTGTCACTGTCAAGGCCACTATTGTAATGTAGATTTTGCCACCCTCCATACTTCCGTGTATAACCATACGGACCCCATCCTAATACGGATCTATAACAAATATTTTTTCATCTTTATTTCAAAAATAATACAAATTATTTTGTTTATTCATTGGACACTTCGTGGTCTGGTCCAAAACAAAAAACATCTTCGTTTCCAAGATGGATTAGAAAGCTAATGTTTAGTTTGTCAATTATTTTTCTTTTATTAAAACGTTATTTATTAAGACAATTTACCTAATCATTTCTTCTGTGTCGATTCGCAAATGCAATGATAACTTTGCGGTTAAAATTCGTATTTTTTTTATTTATTATCTTTGTTTTATCAACCTCTTAATTGAGTTTAAATACATCTACCAGTTTCGAAAAATACCATTTTCTTCTTCAGGATGTCATAACTAACTAAAAACATATTATTGTTTCTTTACCAGAATCTATTTTTGAAAAAAACAATTATTTAAAAATTAAATTTAGTACCTAACTTAAATTGTTACTTAATACAAATTAGATTAGATTCTGGTAAAGAAACAATAATATATGTTTTTAGTTAGTTATGACATCCTGAAGAAAAAAATGGTATTTTTCGAAACCGGTAGATGTATTTAAACTCAATTGAGAGGTTGATAAAACAAAGATAATAAATAAAAAATGTAATATTATTTTTTGTTGTAATTTTTTATTTTGCGATATAGCGATATAGATCAATGTAACACTATAATCACAGACTTAAATCTATTACACTACAAACATAAGAACCAAATGCTATTTTTAAGTATATTATATTTGAAGCTGTATATAGTCTTATACAAATTAGATCCATCAATTAGTAAGATATACATACAAATAAACTCAATTTATCGAAAAAATATTTAAGCTGCCACAGGGATTTGAACCAGAATCTCTTCTCATTCGGGGAAGTGCGATAAATAAGTGTTACTGGTTCAAATCCCGAAAATGAAAATATTTTTTTCTTTCGATAAATTGAGTTTATCTGTATGTGTATATATTTCTAATTGATAGATTTAATTTGTATTAAAATATCAGAAAATTACAGCTTCACAAATAATTATATGTTCTCTTTAAAATAGATATATGGTCAATTTTGTTCTGTGTATAATTATCGATAGTCGATAAATTTACATATTCCATGGTCACAATGTGACGGAGTTAGAATCCCTGAGTTTTTTCTTTTTATTTTTTTTTAAAAGAAAAAATAGACATGCAAACTAAGCTTAACGTTTGTACTGTGTCTTCTATATTCTATGTATATTGTTTTCTGAAATGAGACTCGAACCCCCGACCACTGGATAATTGGTGAGTTTATTAACAATATCAAGTACATCGGTATCTCCTTTGCGGGTTACATTTTTATCATTGAAATTCATCAACATTACTCAGATTGTGTCTTTTTATTCAACATTTAAAGGGTGTGGTTAAATATCCAATTGTAAAAGCATCCGTAAAAGTACTCATTAACCAGAGTAATCGTACATTTTATTTTCCTATAGCTATGGTAATTTTTTAACTCTGGCGTGGTTTTATAATTATCGTTATCGGGGGAGTGTGTCAAGGTGTTATCGGTGGGGTGGGGCGGGTTGATATTTTACCGGAGCCCGATCACCGTCGAGCCGACCGCAACGCCATCATCCGATCCGCGGATCGAGTTGCCGGACGAGCGTAGCAGGGATAACCGCATTGCCCTCGACCTGTTACATGCGGCTGAGCCTTAAGGACTCTCCTTTCGACCTTTAATGTGTTTTGATGACATCATATTTTGTACCGTAAATAAATAAATAAATAAATAATAGTTATTTCCGTTTCCTCGTGGTGGTAGGCAGAGAGGATAGAGTGCCACACTCTTCTACGCTCTTCTGTCTTGACGTCTTACATCTATTCATACAAGCTTGCCGATTGTTGAGGTTTCTAATAGGACCATCCTCCAGTATCTAGTTTACCTGGTCGTGACATCCTCTAACGCTTGCGTCATATATCTTTCTTACCATTCTCTCCCCATTCATCCGTTCCATATGAGCAAACCACTTAAACCTTTATTAATCTTACTCACTACATTTTAAGATCAGCTTTACATTATTTCCTTCTTTTTTCATTCTTGACTCTGTTATAAATAGATCTGCTACATATAAGTGAACTTATTTCCACTGCATTTAGTCTACTTTCGTTCCTCTTCTGCCAGCTGCAGTCCTCACTTCCATACATCAGTGTGAAAGCCTCGGCTGATAAGATCCCGTTAGATATAATTCCATTCAAAGCGCCGTTCACTACCAACATTAAAATAATATCCACTTATAGCTCGCTTCACAGCCACTCTTTATACGTTTTTTTTTTAATTACACCACAGTTTCAATTTGCAACTCAAATTTTTTCATTGTATAGAAATTATAAACGGGACACCTATTATTTTGAATACGGGATTGTCTCTTTACATACCAAGGACCCATTTTTTAACCAGTTTAGCTCATGACAGCATCGTGTCAGGCAGGGCCGGCTCAAGGCTATGTAACGCCCTTAGGCCATTAGATATTAAATTAAACACCCCATGACGCATCTTTTTCCATGCTGCCCTCGGCCGAAGCATACTTGGTTCACGCTAAAACCGTCCCTGGTGTCATATAATCCTTTATGTTCCTGTTTAATCTCCGGTTACAGTATTACTTTTGTTTCATTTTTATGTATGTAAAGAAAATTCTCTTTTCAAATTAAACACAAAGTGAAAAAATGAATAATTAAAAATCTAGCTATTTTCGGAATATTTCTACGAATAAACTGATCCTATAGAATATAATAATACAGAGTGCAACCGACCTAGTCCACAATATTTAATGGGTGGATACCTGAATAAATAACGTGTCGAAAATGTTCAATGAATACGTGCGAATTTAACACCGTTACGGAAAATATCTTTTATATATTTATGTTAAGCTTTAATAAATATTTAAGAAATGTATTCATTATTAACGTATATCTTTGCCTTAGGTCCTAAATCATCCAATACAAATAGTCTTATTTGCATTTAGTATATCATTTTGATTCAATAAAATATTTCAACTAATCAAAATAATCGCTTAAATACGTTTTTTATACTTATATCTCTGACATGGTTGATACTAGACTATTATTTTAAAGTATAAATATATTATTCATTAATATAATATTGATTATCCACTACTTTATGTTCATACAATAGCCATTTCAAGAAGCGCTTATTCAATGAGAAAATTGGTCAACATCTGTGTATGGGTTCTACCACAATTGTCTCCAAACGTATCTCGGCCGTAAAGCGAGGTACTTGAGTAATTCAATAAGTTACTTTAATTCGTACTTGAGTAATTCAATAAGTAAATTTAATTTGTACTCGAGTAATTCAATAAGTTACTTTAATTCTTATAAAACTAAAATATTTTTGTTCAATCTGTTATAGATTACTTCAACGTATATTAGGAATACGTGCGCACAATCTTTTTTGAATAAAATTTTTATTTTAGACAAGGAAAAATAAAAAGCTGAACACGTTCAAAAGAGAGAGTGATTATTTTTTCATTTGTGCCAGTAACGCGAGATTCGAAACATTATTATTATTCTTTTTGTCGATTTACTGAGATTTCGTGTAAGATGTCAATATAAAAGATGTTTTTTTTTAGAGGTATAGAACTTTAAAATGAAATAAAACACATACAAATCGTGGTAATGGTCATGGTATTGGCTTTTTTAGAAATATAATTCTATGCCATTAATGTTTAAATATGATTACGCGCACACGGGCGCCGCGGCTAGCTCGAATAAAGCGCAAACTGGATGTTCAATTTTCTACAACTTTTTGGAACAACTGGGGACGTATATCGGCACTAACTCGACGAATGTTGGCTTCCAAGTCGTATATCGTCTTTGGTTTATCGGCGTAGACCAGCTACTTCACGTATCCCCACAAAAAATAATCCTAAGGTGACGAAAAAGTCAGTAATCACGGATCTGTGAACGATGGTGAATCCTCAATACTACGCTCCACTGCAGCAACAGCTTCATCGGTGCGCACTGTACGACGTCTCCGCGGATACGTATTATCAATTAGAGTATGCGTGGTGCGGAAACGATTCATGATTATTCGAATTTCGTTCTCGGATGGACGATTATGTCGACCGTAAAATGGACGTAACCCACGGTAAGTTTCGCGAACTGAACCACGATTTTAGAAATAGATTTGCACAATTTTCAAGCGTTGTTCTGGCGTAAGTCTATTCATGATGAAATGATAAACCAAACTGAACACAAATCAGTTGTCAAGTTGGCTGTCACTGGAAAATGTGTTACCAATTCGAAAATATTATTTATGAATGTGTTTAATTTATTATGTTATATTATTAATAAATGTTTCACCATTATGTTAACTATGAAAAATTTATCGATTTCGTCCAGTTATTACGTTATTGGTTCCTCCCTAACACAAAAAAACGAGGCCAGAGAGAGATCTAAGTATAATTTTGGACTAAAAACTATCATCGAGCCCCAATTTTGATTCAATTGTGCCAAAAGCATACAGAGAACTGGAATTTATATTGAAAATTTAAAACCATTCAATGTAGTGATTCAATTAATCTTTTGTACCATAAATGCATATTGTCCGTAGTCAATTGTAATATGCGTATGCGGTTTGTAATCTACTGTCTCTTTTTGTATTCACAAGTAATGCACTAAATAATTTTAACTGCAGAGTGCGATTACAACACAATAGCTATAAGAAATCAGCTAAATTCCATTCGTTTGAACTGGCTATACCAGCCATCCTATCGCTGAAAACAGATATGTTTTAATACAAGTTCATTTTGGCTGCCACCGGATATTTTTTTACCAGTGGGATATTTTTTTTTTGATAAATTGATTTTTCTGTATGTATGTCTTCCTATTTGACACATTTAATTTTTATTAAAATATCACATGTTCTGAAAAAACCACATCTTTACAATGATAATGTGTTATCTTTAAAATATAGATATTTATTTAATGAAACGACAACTGTAAATTAATATGTTAATTATATTCTCGAAATTATTATATTGTAAAAATACTTGACCCCTCAGTCTCCCCAGGGGAGGCGACTCGATTCTAGAACAAATGACACGTTTATACTTCTACACAAAAATCATGCCTGCCAATGGAATGTCACACAGCATTTCGGTGCCATTGAGTTGACCTGGTCACATGCTGCTCCGGTATTCGTGTTTCGAGCGATCCAATGTTAAAATAGGTGATCCCGAAAAACGTTTGGGTTTATATTATTTATTGTTCTTGAAGTCCCGGGTGTTAGTTTTTCTATTACGGAAAATAACAACATATTTGTCTTTAATACTGTCCTTATAAGGGATGCCACCAAATATGTGTCAAAAATAGTCAGATGACATTAAAATGTTGGTAAATTAAAAAAGAACGGCGCTTATTTTTTTCCTTGCGCCGTATGATCAACACAAATTTTAATCTTTATAATCTACGTTTTTATGCATATGTTAAGAACTATTACTGAGCAAAAGTAAGTTTTCTATTAGTGTGGGCGAATTTTCAAAATTTTGAGCTGCATCCTTCTTGCACCAAATTTGAAAAGAAATACCCATATGGTACAATAAATACAAAAAAGGTGCTGTAAACTGTTTTATTTTTTCATTATTTTATAAAAAGTATATTTAAAAACATGAAAAGAATGTTCTCATATAAAATATATACAAAATATTTTCTCAGTTGAATTTAACAGCCGGAGCTGCACCCTTCATTCACCAAACTAATAAGGATACAGGAACAAAAACCTCAGTACTGGTTTGAAGGAACTGCTCCATTTATAAACCAATCCAATTATTTTTTTTTTTTTACAAACAACGCCATCTATTGCTCATTATATAGAGATTTTAGTGCTGCATCCTTTTTGCAGCAAAGTATTCAATTGAACCAGCTGTTTATTTTTCCACTTTAATACGAGGGTATGGCTCATGCTCGAGGAAATCCCCAATAACGAGGCAGAATATCAAAGGAACGTGTTCAAATCATTTTCATCGCTAATGAAAGCGTCCGAATGTTTGAAGCGACTGTTTAGCGGTCCGCGAAAGAAAGGAACCCCTGCTAGTAGTAGGTGTATTAGAGAAATTGAGTGATTAATAATAATTGTGATGATCCCGAGCTCCTCTCGCCCACGTATCGAGCGAATGGGGATATTTATAAAGTCTTCGGGCCCGGAGTGAAGGCGGAGTGGAATAAAGAGCGACTAACACGCCTCGGAAGAGGGTTTTCCGGCTGAGCGACCCCCGCCGCGGCGACCTCCCGGCCGGGCTCCCCGCGCCACAGCCACCAGTCAACAGGCGGTTACGCGGCGAGCACTATGTGACACTCTGGTCCCGTTTCCCCCTTTTCTAAAATAAATAAAACAATCATTGTGCTCCCGCGGATCCCGACAAAAACTCCAGTGCGCACTGTAAAATGATTTATAACGAAGTTTCATCGGGTGTCCCATTATTTTGAAATTCAAATCTCTAAAATACTGTGTCATTTTAGAGCTGATACACGCAGCATCCGTGGATACGGCGGTGTAAAGTTGTGCGGATGCTGTAGAGGGAGATTAGCCATTTTATCTCTTCTTCAGTTTGGTTTGTACCGTTAACTGGATGGCAGTTAAATGATATGCCTGTATCAATCGCGCCAAAAAAATATGTTTCTTTTTACGTGGTGTTTAAAAGGATTTTACTTTTACAGATCTGGTACGTTTCAAATTAATATGATTGTTTTTTTTACTCCTTCATACATGATTTAATTACATGATTTCACATGTATAACTAGAATATATGTGTATATAACATATTATACACACATAAATTTCCGCGGTACACGGCGTTGCATCAGGTGTTGAATTCTCTTAGCACTGCCAAAATCAAACACTACTTAGCCGTTTGGCACGATTTAAAAAATATGATTGTGCGATTTGTATAATAAGTATACATGTGTTTTAATAATAACTTTGACGTTTATGTTTCCAAGTACAAGCATTTATGTACTGTACCTCTTCAATTGATAAATGTTTTGTTTTCGTGCCCTGGAGCATTTATAACACTGCGATATTAATAAGATTATGTCGAATATTATTTTTATAATAATGTTGATAGTTCTTCTTTTTGTGTTAAGAACGCATTTATCCAGTTTCCTGCACGGCATAATATCCTAGAAATCAGGCGGTAAATATTTGTTTCGGAGAATTTCGAATTCGTTTCTTTACAGAAAATTCTGACCTTTACTGATTTTGGCAGGGGGCATGCGTACAATCGACGATTTTGGGAGCCCATTCAAAGATTTCTTACGCCCGCCTCTACGGAATTGAATTTATATATTTTATCATTTATATTCGACGTAGGCGTGTACCCGCAGAGTACTAATTAAAAATATTTTCCAACATGAGTGTATGACAGCGTCACTCAAATTCTAAAGAGCGTGTCGTACTTGACAACTAACTATTGTTCTACTTTTGATAAATTGTTACACTCTATGCAATTTTGGTGCTGAAAATCGTTTGTTTCATATGCCGTACATCTATAACTATTAAATGTCACTCGCTTCAATTTTTCCGATTAAATTCTTTACGAATGGAATTCTCTATCTTTCTGTAACATATACATCCTATTTTACGCGATGACAATAAAATATATAATCAACTACACAATACTCGTTTGATAATATTTTGTATATGCTATTGTGTTGAAAGCGATTGTAATACACAGTTAACAATATTATCGTGATTGACTGTGTACTGTGTGGTTTTGAGCGTAAAGTACACGGCGCTCAAATAAATCATTGCACAGGCTGTGAATTTAAATAATTCAATTCCTTTTCTATAAACGAACGCGGACATTTTCTTGAAATAATAATCTATTAATATGTATCAATATCACACACTACCAAATATATAGACATGAATTAACCGAAATTCTTTGTTTCTATATTTTCATTTTGGTATCACTCACGTGATCATTTTGGTACCACTTACGCGACCAAATATATGTACCACAATATTTTGAGAATGTCCAAATTTTTGCAAGTACACAATTGCGGGATTTTATCCCTATCAATCTATTTTAAATTGAATATTGACTTTTCAATCGGATTTTAGTATATATATATTAACCATTTCGTCATATATACAGATAAAAAGAATATAGCTTTCATAATTCAATCAAATAAAAATTATCGTTAAAGACATCTAAGCTGTTTCAGGCGAAATAATATCAAATTTCAAACCACTGATGGTGTCAGAAATACTTGAAAGGTTTCTGCATGGTAAAAACATAGATACAATTTTCAAAAATTTGATAGGTGATCTAGTCGCCCATGGGTAGAATTGGTGAACGTTAGATTTGTGTTAAGTGATCACTCAAGCCAGTCGTGGACAGGTTGTAAGCTCCGTAATACCCATGACTTCCATACTTCCCATATAAAAACAATACCTTCGTCTTCTATTAACACCACAGACTACCAAATACATAGATATAACTAAAAACTAACGCAAATTCTTTGTTTCAATATTTTCAATTTGGTGTCACCCCGCGCGATCACTTTGGCACCACTTACGCAATTAAATAGTTCCGCGACTTTATTTTAATATATGACTATTGGAACGAAAACTTAAACGCTGACAATATAATATGCATTAATGTAAAAAATACTTCTTGTATTACACAACGATTTAATTTTCGAATAGTAGTGTTGTAAATAAATGTGTCATAAACTATCGGATTTATGTTTCTACAAATAATGTGTTTAGGATGTCCCTCGACCCGCAAATAATATTCCGAATCCCTTTTCTATATGTACACTTTATTTCATGTCTATTCATTTACTGGTCAGTATTCGTTCTATTTCAATTCGGGTAGGAGAACACACAATGGCAACCAAATCTATTTCCTTACACATTTTTTTCCTCTGCAATTTCGCTGTAAATATTTGTAGTGATGACCTTTTATCGACTGCGGAAATATGTTAATCATTCGGAATTGTAGCTTAAAATACATAATTCACATTGATTTAAAATTATACAATTGCACTATTGCGGAAGTGGTTAGAAAAATAAACCAACTTCAATATGACTCATATTTTGTTAAATAGCCTATACCAAGTCCATAGGCAACATATTTTGTTAAATGGCCTATACCAAGTCCGTAGGCAACATATTTTATTTTTATAAACACTAAAATCAAATCATTTTATTAATAATTTCCTTTATCTCTCATTTTTACACACAAATCAGCATTTTATCTTTTATCGCAAACTTATCGGTACAGTAAAATTTGTAATTAACTAGTCGGCCGCTTGCTTAGGCCCATTAAAAAAGACTTGTCTTATTTATATGATGTTCAGAAAACCATTTTAATTAATTTTATTGAAGTTCACTATTGTTTATATATAATGTTTATAAGTAGGATTTAATTCCCTACTTGTTTGTTATACAGTGGTGTAGTCGCTACAAATTTTACGTTTTTCATTGCAAATATGAGTTTCGATGTGTAAACAGACTCGATAGAACAAATTTTATTCTCATCAAAATTAATATAAATTTCTCGTTTACCTTCGAGACCCACGCATATATTTTTTAGATTTGCTGAAAGCATTCAACGTGTAGTTAAAAATGTTTCGACATGTTGTTAAAACAACGTGACATGGAAAACAGAAAATTACATTCTTAAAAATACAATATTTTTATTTAACCTTTCCCTTACGGTGCTAAAATAAAAAAATAAAAAAATATATATATATGTCAACTATTATTTTAATAATTAATATAAGTAATAAATGTAAAATATTCATATTTATCCAACTTAAAAATCGCAAAAGTACACTGTACAGTGAGTTTACAGAAACAACGCGGGATTTCATTTTAGCGCAGTAGAGGAAAGGTTAAATAAAAATATTGTATTTTTAAGAATTGCAGAGGAAAAAAATGTGTAAGGAAATAGATTTGGTTGCCATTGTGTGTTCTCCTACCCGAATTGAAATAGAACGAATACTGACCAGTAAATGAATAGACATGAAATAAAGTGTACATATAGAAAAGGGATTCGGAATATTATTTGCGGGTCGAGGGACATCCTAAACACATTATTTGTAGAAACATAAATCCGATAGTTTATGACACATTTATTTACAACACTACTATTCGAAAATTAAATCGTTGTGTAATACAAGAAGTATTTTTTACATTAATGCATATTATATTGTCAGCGTTTAAGTTTTCGTTCCAATAGTCATATATTAAAATAAAGTCGCGGAACTATTTAATTGCGTAAGTGGTGCCAAAGTGATCGCGCGGGGTGACACCAAATTGAAAATATTGAAACAAAGAATTTACGTTAGTTTTTAGTTATATCTATGTATTTGGTAGTCTGTGGTGTTAATAGAAGACGAAGGTATTGTTTTTATATGGGAAGTATGGAAGTCATGGGTATTACGGAGCTTACAACCTGTCCACGACTGGCTTGAGTGATCACTTAACACAAATCTAACGTTCACCAATTCTACCCATGGGCGACTAGATCACCTATCAAATTTTTGAAAATTGTATCTATGTTTTTACCATGCAGAAACCTTTCAAGTATTTCTGACACCATCAGTGGTTTGAAATTTGATATTATTTCGCCTGAAACAGCTTAGATGTCTTTAACGATAATTTTTATTTGATTGAATTATGAGAGCTATATTCTTTTTATCTGTATATATGACGAAATGGTTAATATATATATACTAAAATCCGATTGAAAAGTCAATATTCAATTTAAAATAGATTGATAGGGATAAAATCCCGCAATTGTGTACTTGCAAAAATTTGGACATTCTCAAAATATTGTGGTACATATATTTGGTCGCGTAAGTGGTACCAAAATGATCACGTGAGTGATACCAAAATGAAAATATAGAAACAAAGAATTTCGGTTAATTCATGTCTATATATTTGGTAGTGTAAATATTGTATTTTTAAGAATGTAATTTTCTGTTTTCAATGTCACGATGTTTTAATATATATATATATATATTCACTTATTTATATATATATATATATAAATATAAACAAGTGAATATTTATATCAATTATTGTACAAGTGTTAAAAATGAGAAGAAAAGCATTGATTATCACGAACGATAGCATAAGACACGTTTAACTCGGCCAGCGCACGCTCTGCCACTAAGTAACGACCCGCGCGTACACATTCACTTATTGACAAATTCACTTCGGGTTCTTCGAAAAAACATTTTTTACTGTTGCGTATGATAAATAGAAATGAAAGGTTAATTTGCTTCCGCGATTAGTTATGCGTATCATTGCCGATGCGCCAAAATTAGAAGAATGTGGTTGAAGGATACATAATGTAGGGTTCGGTTAAATTAGATAATTAGGTTTATTAATTTGAACTTTATACTATTTTATAGACCACACCGGCAATGTTCCCTCTAAGGTGTGCGAGTGTGTGCGCGCACACGATTTAGTATCATAGCGCACACAAAATATTATAATATGACGTTCACTCGAGACTTCTGCGTGTGCCGTTTTCTGTCGAAGATTGGCGTCCATTTTGGACACTTTCTCAAGTTACACCAGTCAAGATAAACTTTAACTTCGCATCTGCTGTCTTCTGTCTTCCCCTGCATAAATATCATATGTTTGCATTGCGTAAAATGTGACCGGATTATGCAGCTTTTCATGATAGTTTTATTGAATTATTTATGCGTTTTAATATATCTTTAGGCCTTTCCGGTAGCCTTATGCTGGTACGGTAAAGTTTTGCGTACTTCTCTCGCAGCGCACAAATATTAACAGTATTGACCCTTAAAATTACACAAAATAGTTTTAATACGCACACCGTGACCGAGGTTAAAAAATTTTATAAAACGTATTCGATTGCTTTAGCGAAAATGATAACGCGCTTTCCCCGGATTGGAAGAGGTCCAGGTTCGTATCCCGGTCGCAACAAAATATTATTTGATAAATAGATTTTTTCTGTATATCTTTCTAGTTGATTCATTTTATTTATATTAGTAACATAATAATTTGTACTAATTTTCTTAACATATATTTTTTTAGCATTACATAGATGTTTTGAATTAAATTAAATTAGATAGTAGTTATGTTTAGCTTATTCAATGAAATAAATTAATAAAACTCCATTCTCACTTAATTTTTCGCGAATGCGTATTTGTCTGGGATCTAATTAGATCCTGTGGCGCTAGACCGATTGTGGGACCGAATGAAAGCCACCGTTTTACCCCAGATTTCGCCAATATTACAGAAATCATAACAATAAATTTAGGGACCACAACGGCCACCTCACCACCGGCCCAGACCAATACCTTCACCCACGCTCAAAACCTGATTTTATAATTTTAAATGGAAAAAAATACTAGAAAAAATATTGAGTAGGTACTAGACTACTGATATTTTAATTAAATGTAGCTTTTTGTACACAAATATCAGTTTTTTTTTGATAAAAAATTAACATTTCATTAAAAATGCTTTGTAAATAATAATTAGTACTTTTTCACTCAATTTTATTGAAGAATGTCTAGTGAAAATTTAGAATTCTTTTCTTTTATTTCCGAGACATGTTGTGTTACAGTATTGAATTATCAGCTGTGTCTCAAGATTTATTTTTTGACAAAGAAAAATATTATCCGACTGTTCCAATTCTTTTTTTTTGTATGTTTATGTTAATGTTATTCTTAACGCGATTAAAATAAGATTTCTGCCGTACGGTAGCCAGCACTTCACGGTCGACCGTCTTCAGTATAAATCTTGTCACGAGCGTATAACATTACCAAAGGAAACATTTTTAAGGATACGTGCATTTATGTTCTTGGAGCTGATTCGATTTAATTTCCAATCAAAGTCATCGGTGTTCGATCAACTTTTTTAAAGTGGAATCCGTGGATTGATCCGACAGTAATCTCGCACATCTATCGATGGAACTTCATTACCGCGTAATTCGAATAATTTTCAGGGGAGAAAAAGTTTTCCAATTTATAAGGATTCCAAAAAGATCGCTTTAAAAATAGTGTTGCATCGATGACAGTTGGGAACGTATTGACAGATTATTTCCTCTACGGGATGGCACTTTGATGAATATGACGCCGCCGATACATTAAAAACCAAAGTTCATGCTGTCTTTCTCGTTCGAATAGTGCACGTGCAATTATAGTTTCGAGAATTGATATTTAAGAAGATGATCATTCATGAAGATAATCATGTTTTTTGTTTCAGTAAATGAAGTGTGACGGCTCTATTGTAATAATACACAACTAACACGTGCACAACTAACCAAAACAGAAAATAATGTTTCTCCGTTACTGACTGACAGGTATCCGTTAATTGTGCAGGTATTGTTAGTATGTATTTCGTGTTGGCAAAAAGTAACATTTTTGTATAGCTCCAATTACGAATATATTGACGTCAGACGCTCCGCTGCAAAAAGCCGCAACATGGCGCCAGTTATATGTATACTATTTATTTCATTTTAAAAGCAACCGTAAAATCGCCGAAGCAATTTACACATTTAGTTTCGGTCTTAGGATATCTTCTGATCTTCTGTATGATTCACTTAATATATGAAGGAAACGTCAAAGGGTCCCACCCTATCCCGGAATCATTTTGAGAATTGTTTACTCTCGTTTCGATTCCACTCAACAAAGTAACGCGTTAATTAAGTTCCGGCAGTTGCTAAAATCTTATGGCGCCCTTTCATATTAACCTTTTTTCCCTTTTCTTTATTATTACAATTGTACGGTAGGTTGGCACCGGTATCATCGTACCAGAGCAATGCCTGTGAGAGCCAGTGGAATGCTTAGTTAAATTTCACTTGTAATATTTCTGTGACTTCCACAATTAAATTTGTTATCAGTAACAAAACTTTGTTTTATAAAATATTCGCTCTTGTTTTCTGCTTGCCGTCTCACTTCTGATATTATGGCGCGAAATGATACAAGGGAACTGCACGAGTCTTTTCTTTCTTCCGTCTTCCGTCCCGATTTTTTTGCCACAGACTTTCTCACGACATGGCCTAATTAATCTAGTTTTTTTCTCTTTATTATAAACTGGATTTCCCGTCCTCGTTTCTTCATTAATCTCTCGGTCAGTTCAGGAGAATATATTTCTGTCGCTTAACTATCTTTGATAGGCAATTTAAGGTTCGAGCTTCTATACCAGGCATCGGCAACCTATGAACCGCGGGTCACCAAGTGACCCATTCGATTGTTTCAAGTGACCGACTTGAGTTCCGCAAATAAAGTATAATATATAAAAATAAATTATAAAACATAAACATGTGTAGCGTGGTTTGAATCGTTTCCGTTATTTAAAAGCAAATATACGTGTATAATAACGTGACTAAGTATGAACCAGACTTGACTAAATTGACGTCACAAATTCGGCATCAGGGGAGCCATTGATAATCGAGAAATTACTTATAAATAAAGTTCATAATAATTAGAATTTTGTTTATTATTTTTAGTTAAAAATCATATTGAAATAGTATACTCAATAAAATGTATCTTATTATTCACCAACGGACTGTTTTAAAATGAAAATACCCATTGACCCGAACCGTTTCTTAATAGTCACATTTTGGTTGGTTAGTTTTCGGACGCCTATTCTATACCATAAAGATGATTATAAAAATATCATACAACATCGAACGATTCTCACTCGCAGCTACAATGTTAACTTACGATCGCAGACAAGTTTTTGTGCTTCTACTGTTTTCAATTTTGATGTTATTTGTTAGAAATGGTCCCAGAGCAGTCAAATTCTCAAGTATTTGTACTGCGATACCCTTTCTATACCGATTCTCTATATTATATATAACTTCTTTTTTTAATGTTCGTGTTTAATACGTATTTCTTGCTCACTAAATTGAAGGCCATCAGCGTGTCTTCCATTATAATGCATTTACACTCGCCGTCTCGCTTTCTCAGCTCAAAATTATTATTACTTTTTAAATTTATTGATCAGTTTCTTCGTTGAAATTTAATTGTAAATTACCCCTGTTATCAAAAATTTCAATAATATATTTCTTTCTTTGTTTCATTGTGGTCGGACGTTGTTCTTCTGTTGAGGGCAGTTATGTCTTTAATTCATCTTTAATCTTATATTTCTGAACATTTGGGTTTACATTGACTGTTTCCGAGGTAAGATTGTAGAATGCCATAATCGTAGATTGATAATGCCCTTGCAAGGCGAAATGCGTACTCGAGTAAATTAAACGAGTGAAAAAAAAACAGGTGTTTTATTTTCACATATGTGAATTGACTTCACAATTTTTCCTTCTCATTACATTATACTTATTTTAATTTTAATCTTTCTGCATTATTTTATTAGTTAAATGATTTCATCCATTGCTGTTTTTCTGCAATTTTCCAGCATTGGAAATTTTCACTAATGCTTCTATAATTTTATTCCAGTATTTATTGACATCTGAGTTTTCAATAAAATCAAATTCTAAATACTAAATTAATGTATTAATTATAAATATATACATATAAAATCAATTTTGTCGAAAAATATTGTTTTTGCGTCACCGGGATTTAATAAATTAATTTAATTTAATAAAAATGAATTGATAATTCTGGCGTCTGCAGTCGGTTTACTCAAAGGTATTTGAGATTCTGTAAAAATAATGTAGATGGCTTTCAAATAATGGAACGACAGGTATATTAATTTGAAAAAATGTAACATATAGGTTCGAAAATTTGTCAAGAAAAATACTGGCGTTATAGCACAAAGGTAGTGCACTTCCCCGGATTGGAAGTAGAGATCCAGGTTCGAATCCCGGTGACGCAAAAACAATATTTTTCGACAAAATTGATTTTATATGTATATATTTATAATTAATACATTAATTTAGTATTTAAAATATCACAGACCGTCTGTTCTGAATAATTACAACTTCACAATAAGAATGTGTTTTCCTTAATAAATCATATTCGATTTTTTAGATTTTCATTATATTTAATATTTACTTATCTGCTCTGCTCTGTTTTTAGTTTCAACTATCTTCTTCAAGTGAATATTTGTGAGTCGGTAAACTTTGTTAATTGGGTTAAAGGTTTGTAGAGTATCCGTAACATTTATAGTTAACATTACGGCTTGTTGTGGGATCTTCCGAGAGGTGGATTTTGTGAATATTTGAAATTCCAAGGAAACCCACCGGCCTGTGGGTTACACAGCGGCAATGTACCTGCCTTGAATAGATAATAATTACATGTACAAAGCGATCTTAATTAACCTTAATACATATACTTCGTTACGGCAGTTCAATAAAAAAATTACAGAAAATACTTTTATCAACTGCCTAAAGTTAAATAGAAAAAAAACTATTTCAATTTGGAGACGCCCAAGCGCGATAAGCATTGTAAAAATTATAATGCTAATTATAATGTTATGATTATGCTAAAGGTACTGGAGATAGAGTATTAAAAATATTAATATTAATACAATTGATGTGATAAAAAGAGAAAAGAAGAAAATAATATTGTTATTACTATGAACTCGAATAATATTTCATTTTATCATTCTACTTCTTTAAGCAAAAACAATTTTAATATACTTCTTTGAGTAAATAGGACTAGAAAATTTTACATAATTTGTATGTGCTGTGTCAAGTTTTTAATCTTGGTTTGTAATTAATTTTTTTTTGTACTAGAACTTAAATTTTATGGGTGGATACCTGACGAAATCACAATTGGAAAATGTTTAAGGAATATGTGCGTAATCTTAATCATGTCAGATATATAGGCATTTAAAAAAATTGTAATTATGAAATTATTTCGATTAATTCAAATATTTTATTGAATTCAAATTATATATTGAAAACAACAAATTAATGGTCATCGAATATCGAGTAGTAGTTGTCAAATGATTTACGGCCTGTTGTAAAGATATAGATTAATAATGGATACATTTCGCACGTATACTGAAAGCCTAACATGATTTTGTAACAATATTTATACAATAATATTTTCGTAACTATGCACAATTTGCACATATTCCTTGCACATTTTCAACTCGTAATTGAGTCAGGTATCATCCACCCATAAAATATTGTGGACTTGGTCTGTTACACCTTGTATGTTTGATGCGGTTCCCCCAGAAAATAATTATTTATCTTTTACCAGTTAAAATCTTAAATATAACATGTATATGTCAAGCGTGTGCAGTTTTAATTTAAATTAGCTATAAGTAACTATATGTTTTGGGAAACAAAGCCGAATTAAATATTTATGTGACAGAATATTACGATATATCAAAATCTGAATAATCAGATAATACTTGTGATATATATTTTATTTCGCAGAAATTCTACATTAGTTAAGTACGCCATACTTCAAAGTACTGATTAAGTCGTCTATATCTTATAAAATATTAATAACATGTTGTTATTATTTATACATATTAAAATAACTTCATAGCACACTCTTCATTTAAATTTCAATATATTTTAAATGTTCAGATGGTTAATGAAGTACTGAATTTATAAATAATTATTTAGTTTTGTTCATTTACTTATTTTTTTAAAATATGAATTTGTAGCGGTCCATCATCTCATGGTTCAACAATGACTTTGTTATTATTATTTTATAGATTATTTAACTTTGTTTATTATAAACCACTTAATGAATAATTTTTAAACATCAACCTGTTTCGAAAAACATCGTTTTCTTCTTCAGGTTGTAAAATTAATTAACCAAAAACATATATATCACGTTATTCTAATGTTTTAAACAAAATAATTATATACAATAATAATTATTATTTAAAAAAAATGAATTTAGTACTTAACTTAAATTGTTACGATGAAAAATTGACTTGATGATGCAAAATTATTATATTTCTTTTTATAAATTGGTTAATTATAAACAAAGTTAAATAATTTGTAAAATAATGAAAATAATAACACAAAGATAATTAATTAAAACACTTTGTTATTATTTGTAGAAATATTAAAATTTGCGTGACAATTATATTGTGCGGTAATATTGATTCCAGATTTAAATTACTTTTATAATAAAAAATACACCACTGGTGTGACATTTATTTAATTAACGCAATAATTCAAATAACTTATTAATTCCGCTGGTGTAACATTCAATTTAACTGGTGCTAATTAGGATTCCGATCTCATTTATTAAAATCATCTGTAACATAATTAGGAGCCACAATAAAATGGCCAGAACATGTCGAGTAAACAGACAAATAATATTTCCCAGTTATGCTTTTCTAATTTCAAATAATATTTTTTTACACAAAGGACTTAGGACATTACATTGAAGAAGAGTTTAAGAGTTGGATCAGGTGTTTATCTTTTGAAAGTACATTTTAGATTAGTTCTCCGTGGACATAGTAGGTACCTATGTCTGAGCACCTTACAGCTGTCAGAAATCTACAAGATAGCGAAAGAATGCTTTGTCTCTTTGTTTATACTCCCTACAACATATTTTGAATAGTTACTGAAACAAAATTACCTCAAATAGCAATGCTTTACGTAAGCTTACATGATTGGAATATATCTCACATTCCAACCTGATTTATTGAGTATTCTGGTGCATTTGTCGATTAAAAATAATATAATAAAAATTGTTTAAAAAACAGGAATGTAATCCTACTCGATTACCTCCATATATGAGTTTGGTAATAAGTGAAATGTTTTTTTTTAGTGTATTTAATAATAAAAATCGATTATATATATTTTAATACAAATTAACTAGAATGGTATACAGAAAAATCTATTTAACCATGTTTTGAAAAACTGCAACTTCACAACCTTAATGTTTCTCCGCAAAGTATATATTTTTAACTACTTAGTTTAAATCATAGGTAATGTTTGCAACAGTTTGAAAAAAAATCAATACGTAAATTAGACGATAAAAAATTCACATTGACCTAACATACTGCCAAATTATCTAAAAGTGACCTCTGTAAGTAAGTTCCTATCTTCTATTTAGCGCTAAAAAATATTAACGCATTTTAGATAATTCGAATTTTTAAGTAAACGAATGCCTGGAGCTGGCAGAAAAGGAACGAAAGTAGACTGAATGCAGTGGAAATGAGATCACTTAGACGTATTTGTGACAAATCTACTTATGGCAGAGTACAGAATGAAGAAATAAGGAAAGAATGTAAAGCTGATGTTAGTATAGTGAGTAAAATTAAAAAAGGATCACTTAGGTGGTTCGGTCATATGGAACGGATGAATGAGAAGAGATTGATGGCACCAGATATAAAGGACGTCCGCGGAAGACTTGGCACGACCAGGTAAACCAGATAATGGAGGATGGTTCTGTTAGAAGCCTCAACAATCGGCGAGCTTGTATGAGAAGATGTATGAATATGGACGAGGCGAGAATCGTGTATCAGGACAGAAGAGTGTGGCGCTCTATCCTCTCTGCCTACCCCCACGGAGAAACGGCGTGATGGTAAAAAAGTAAGTAAGTAACAAAAACTGATGAAATATTTTCTAAATACTGTGTTAAATGCATTAATTAGAAAGATATACATATAAAATCAATTCTATCAAAAAATATTGTTGTTGCGCTACCGGGATTCGAACCTGGATCTCTTTCCAAACCGGTTTACTCAAAGGTATTTGAGATTACGTAAAACCAATGTAGATGGCTTTCAAATAATAGAACGATAGATGTATTAATTTGAAAAGTATAACATATGAGTTCTAAAATTTGTCGTCAAAAATACTGTCGCTGTAGCATAGTTGAATAATGCACCTTCCCCGGTTTCGAAAGAGAGCCAGGTTCGAATTCCGGTAGCGCAACAACAATATTTTTCGATAAAATTGATTGTATATGTATATCTTTCGAATTAATACATTTAATTTGTATTAAATAAAATATCACAGACTTATGTTCTGAATAATTACAACTTCTGAATAAGAATGTGTTCTTAATAAAATATTTTTTATGAAAAAATTTCGGCACACAATTGTTTTCATCGATTGTAACATCATACTTGAGACTCACTGTTAACAATGTTACTTCTTCAGTATCCTCTAAAGCAGATTATTCAATATCACTGGTCTCACTTATTGATTTACTTTTTATTTAACATATTGAATTAATATTGATAAATAAGCGACGTTGTACTATTGAAATTTTCATTATTAATTCCTTCTTCGAAGAATTTTAGAATTCGTGATGAGAAAATCGTGAACTTCTGAAATTTTCCCATTCATTCCATTTTTCAGTGAACAGGTAGAAATCTCATGTGGCAATGTTCGGAGAATACATAACGTGTTGTGTTTGAATTCGCACAAAATTACGTTGCAAAGATGCATTTTTAAATGGTTCATTTTTGAGTTTGAATTTAATACGCTTGTAGAACGATGTTACGATAAAGAGGCGTGTTTTCAGAATTTTCAATAAAATGTAAGTACACAGAAAATCTACTTGAAATATAACACAAATATCGTATCTTTTTTACTTGTATTATCTATAATAAATATACGCGCAATCATTGTAATTGTTTGTTTGTTAGAAATTTAAATGATTAGACTTGTATTAATAGTATATTCGTCACTTTATCGAATACCGAATATTCGCACGGTTACAATGTCGAATATCGGCGTCGTATCCAGCGTAATTTACAAATAATGTGAGAATGAGCGATGCGATGCCACGAGCCGCTCACTGTACCCTCCCCATCATCCGTGCGCACGTTTCAACTTATTCACTTTGTTTCTCGGAATCATTTTCTTCAAAGTAATGAAACAGTATCGTTGTGTTTTATTTTACTGCAGAGATATTTAACTTAAGAGTTTTCGAGTGGATAATATAATATGAGGTTACGAGTTCAGCCCTCATCGCATAAAGGAGAATCTGATGCAAGTACTAGTAAAATTAAGACCATACAGTTGAATCTTCACGAGTGCATTGATGTGAAAACCTGGGATGTAAACGATACTAAACCCAAATATTTTCATTACTTGATTGGTGAGATAAAAGGCGTTAAATATGGTTAAGAGACCGAGTTTATTTTTTGATTATAATGAAAATTCTATTTAATAATGTTTGCTGTTTATTCATATTTGCATTACCTACAAAAGTTCACTAATTAATTAACCAATTTTTCCTTAAATTGATCTTAAGGCTCGTATTATTTACAATATTTCTAAACTTTCAGGTAATAATTATGCGTATTATTATAGATAAAGAAAAGGTAGCCCGGTTTTCTTAAGAAAATAAACTTTAAGGACATTTACACAACAGTTTTATGTTGTGTTTGTCAATTGGCGTTTAAATCACTCCAACTTGTGTCTGTCCTGGGCGTCCCCAGGCTGCGTGCTACTGAGGGGTTGGGACCAGCGACCCGCTTGGTACCTGCGTAATAATTTTATTGTGTGTTGGTCCTTTTCAATAAATTTTTTGTTCCATTGGTTCCATTGTGTACATGCCAGACGGCCAACTTTATCATTCGATATCAAATAATCTGCTATTGTTTGGATAGCGATACTACGAAACAAAATTACTAATCTTTTTTGTGACGTATTTTTATAAGCATTCAGATAGTAGAGATTAGACTTATTCGGAATACCTAGATCAACAAGATGATGAGATACGCATGCGATCATTCAGCGAACACGTTGATTGTTTATTGATTTGATTTTAATATATTTGCTATGTCCTTCGCACGTCCAAAACAATTGTCTCAGCACGTATTATACAATATATGAGTATTTGAGTGTGGCTTTTGGAGTATTAAAACCTCACGCTCTTTCTTGTAGACATGCTAATAAATTTAAAGCTGATTCCGAAACACTGTCCTATTAAACAAGTAATTGATGTCTCATACAGACGAAGCTATTTAAAAAAATATATATATTTTAATGGAAAATATATGGAAGTATGGGTAATAATTACTGGGCTTACGACCTGTCTTCTTCGGCTGGCTAAAGTGATCACTTTATAAAAATATAACGTTCATCATTCTCACCCATCAATCTCCACATCTATCAAATTTTTGAAAGTTGTATATATGTTAATGTGTAGACTTACTTCAAGTACCACTACACTATCGCCAAATATGGACTAAATTTGATAATTAATTGTGACATGTGCTGAAACAGCACATGTCACAATGAGAATCAATTTTTTTTTAAATTATTTAAATCAATATTCTCTATCTGTAAAATGTTTTTAATACATTATACTAGAATACGCCTGAAAAATCAATTTTTTCAATTTTATACATTTTTTACTTTATATTTATAAAAAGTGATCATTTAAGCCAGCTGAAAACAGGTCTTAAGCTTTGTAATTACCCATACTTCCATATAATTTCCATTAAAATATATATTTTTTTAAATAGCTTTGTCTCTATGAGATATCTGATATTTGTTTAATAACAGTGGTTTTGTAGATAAAAATCCAGTAATTGTATGTTCTTGGACATATTTCAAATATTACTGTCCTATTACATTAAGATACTAGTGAAGTAGGGGGGTACACGTGAAGTGTTATAGGAAAATGTAGTAAAAAATCACACACACTCTCTTATTAACTATTATATCTGAATTTTGAGCTGGTTTCGAAACAGTGCGATCTGAGTCAGCCAGAAACTTGGCTCCGAGTTCATCCTTTTTAGTATGGACAATTACCCTCACTACCTTGGCGCCCGTCGGCGGAAGTCGGTTCGGACATTTGAATAGTCTAGCACAGTGTTGTACAACGTATTAAACCAAATACCCTTGGACGAACCTTCATCTGACATCGCATCATTTGATACCTTTTAATATTGTAAAATCTTTGAATTTTTTTAACTATTTATATTTTCTATTTAATTGGCGGGTTGCACTTTGATGTTTTTAAGTAATGATACAATTATACGTGTGAATAAAACAAGGTAACTTATGTGAATGGAAATCTTCAAAACTGGTAGGTACCTACGTAATTCATCATATTTTTATATTGATGTTATTTCTGTTCTCCGCCACTATTACAAAGTATTATAGCTTTAATTAATAATTTACCAACTTTTACCAATTTTATTATTAAAAATATTAATAAAATTCTCAGCTCTGCGATTGTGAAAATTCTTTTTCTTTAGTCGTTCAGTTGCGTTTAGACAAGGCATGCCTTTGGAGACAAATGTACATAATTGCAATACAATTCTATTTCTCTTAACAAGTAAGCGTAGAACGTCCTTTAAGCAAACATTGTATTAATTTAATTGTACGTTTTTCACAATAAAAATGATCATCTTATTAAAATATGGATCGCCTGTAAACATGTTTCAGAAAGAACGTTTAACAAATAAAATACGACAAACTTAAAAAACATTACATTAACAAGTTAATTTTTATATGACAAATTAGATGAATCAATTAAAAAGATGTACAGAAAAAATCTATCTATCGATAAAAGTATTTGGTTACCACCGGGTTACGAACCCGTAACATTTCATATTAACTCTATATATTTCTGAAAATTTTGAGATTTATAAATGCAGTCTTATATATGTGCTACATAGGTTATTCCGTTTTCAAATATCTGTTAACCTCATTACGTAATAAATCCCAACACACTAGGTGACGCCAGGATAAATCAATCTATTTAATTTTATCTGGAATATCTTTGATACGATATATATTTTTAACAAAAACTTTTTTTTTTATTGTGTAGTTGCAATTTTAGAACATAGTTCTATGATATTTATTGACAGATATAAAGAACAAATGTATCTATAGAAAACATATTTGAATACCATCAGGAATGGTATGCATGGAAAAATACCGGGTGGTAATTAAATATTTTTTCGTACGAGGGATTTATTTTGTTGGATGTTTTCTTATCTATTTATCTAATTATAATTATAGAACTAGGTGTGTTGTAAAGTTGCAAATTAACAATAAATATAATAAATGTTTTTTTATTTATTTTTAACCTTTATATTTTTAAAACCTACTTAACATTAAAATAATTTTCTTATTTTAATTATTTAGATGTTCCGTCTGGAAGTGGTGAAGGAGCTTCCGCTTCTACTTCTAGCCCAGTCAACAAGCGACGAGGATTTAGCGGGTAAGAATATTCTATATTGCCTACAAAAATTAACAATTAAACAATAATAATTCAAAATACTTTGTTTAAACCACTATTTATTAATTATTCAACATATTTCGATACCTATGGTATCTTCGTCAGGAAACAATGTTTACTGAAATTAAAAATACAAGCATGGATAAAAACAAAACCATAAAGTCGTGGAGAACTAAGTAGGAACTAATATGAAAATAAATTCAAAATGTGACTATTTTTAAAGAGATACCATAGATATCGGATCGAAACATGTTGAATAATCAATAAATATGAATTAAATATATTAATTAGAAAGATATACATATAAAATCAATTTTATCAAAAAACATTGTTGTTGCGCCACTGGGATTCGGGATCTCTTTCCTAATCGTGGATGGTGTATTATCCAACTATTCTACAGCGACAATATTTTTAGCGACAAATTTTCGAACCTATATGTTTTGATATTAATACATTTAATCGTTCCATTATTTGAAAGAGCCATCTACCTTATTTTTACAGAATCTCAAATACCTTTGAGTAATCTGATAGCAGACGCCAGATTATCAATTCATATTTATTAAATTTTGGACTTTCTTATTAGGAGAACATATTCTTATTGTGAAGTTACACTTCCTAACAATAAACAGTGGTTTAAACAAAGTATTTTGAATAATTATTTATAACTTATAATTATTTATTATATTTATATGTGGCCATAAAGTAATTTTGCTAATATTAAAGAAGTATCAATTAATCATTTGTATATTTAAGTAAATATATAACCATATATATATTTTTTGAAAGAATCCATTTTTATACTGCCTGTAAGTGAATGTTTTATAATACTTATACCTCTATTCCAAAACTAAATTTTTAAACATGGGTTACAGTGCATATGTATGGATAAATTAAAAAATTAACTAAAATACAATTACTCGTTATTAGCAGAAAATAAATTAAACGAAGATTTATGAAGATGTTTACATGAACTAAACATCTTAGTTATATATTAAAAAGGCTACTTTATTTTATTTTTAATTTGTTTATGTTTTGAGAAGTAACTTTCAATACTAATTCATCTTTTCGCGTTTCTTATTACAAAATTTGGATTTTTTTTTTTAAATTTTTAATCGGAATATGTATACTAGATTACATTTTTTTTTTAAACCATCACTCATACAGAACTTTGACACTAATGTAAAATTAATAAACTAAAAAAATATATAATTTTCCACAATACGGGCATAAAAAGAGATTCAGCGACCATTAAAAATATTTTCTCTAAAGCAACATTTTGAAACGATTTTATATTTCATCTACTAAAATGAAACCAGTGTAGTATCGGGCATACGCAGGTATAATATTTAAATATATTACGATTAATTAATTAGAATGGAAATACAGTAGTACCTCGGTGTACGTCCTTGATCCGTTCCAGATCTTTGAACTTATACCAAACAGGACGTATACCAAACAATTTTTTCGTACTAAAAATCTGTTCAAAGAAATTTACTTCTGCTTCAGGATGTTTCGGAAATGTGGCATTGTCTGATCATTCCAGACAATCCTATTACGGCTTGTTTGGGCTTTGTTGGGGTGGTACTTCTCTGCAAAGTTTTTGACATCCATCCATTTGAGATTTCCTTGATTTATGAAGTAGGGGCTTCCTCTATCTCCTCCTCCGAGTCTGAAAAGAGTATATCTATCGTAGTCTTGTGCCCCTCCTTCTCAAGCTCCTGCAGCTGCTCAGTTGTCAGCTCTTCCCCGTGTTCCTCCACTAACCCCTCCACATGTCCAGACCCATGGACCTAAAGAGACAATATCCTCCACTATAAGTATAGCCTCAAAATCCTTTTCAGTCACTGCTTCTATCGTATACCAAACAAAGGTCGTATACCAAACATAAAAAATCGCGTCCAAACAGGACTTATACCAAGTTGGACTTATACCAAAGCAGACGTATACCGAGATACCACTGTACGCACTGTTATTGATACAACAATCTGTCAATAAATTCATACTTTTTGACAGTTTTTCTCGAATGTGAGTGAATCAACCATTTTATGTTCGTATCGTTCTATGAAAACCTTTCTCTCTGCCAAGCTTTTCGTAACAAATAACGTTTTTCAATATTTAGGTGATATAGAAACTAAATTAACTGTTAGTCTCATCCTGAAAGAATATGAAATACGCAGAGAATTGCGAAACTCAAACTAAAAAAATTAAAGTCCCACTTTTATGCACAGGCAAATAAAGATATCTGTTTTTTTTTAATTTGTTTTTAATCTTTTTGCTCATTCAATTTTATAATTTGTGTGTAAGTTTATTGAGGTAGAATTATTATTGTTAACATTTCACACACGGAGACAACGAATATAAGCCTGTCTTTTTTAGCACAGATATAAAACAAATTTTTGAAAATTTGATTTATAAAAACAGTTTGTGTATTCATTGATAAATAAGGCTAAAATTATGTTGTTATCTTTATCTATTTTACGAATTCAAGTGTTTGTGCGCCCCCCTCCTCTCGCGTTTATCGCATTATAAGTAATTAATTCGTTATTTATCAGCTTTTTGTTGAAAGTGATTTTTTGCAATCAACCGCACTTGTAGCGCGAAAAATTGATTTATATTTTACTATACTCCTCACATATATCAGCTTGTCTCGTGAGTTTTTGCATTTTTTTAAATCTAGACGCACAATGCGTTTGTTTTTGAAGATTAAATGTATTTTAAATGTTCTTTGTAGCAGTTTTTTTATTTCCAACCTTAAATTTACGATAGGACGAGATTTAAAATTCCATTTATACTACATTATACCTTGCGAATTCCACTGTATTCTACGTTGTACGTGAAATTGTTAAATATCTTAAGTTTTCGAAGAGGAGTGCATTTTGTACATACTAGGAAGCGTAAACTTGTGAGACAATCTAATTATGTACTCCTTAAATCGGATTTTATGATACTTAAATAGTTCTTAAGTATATTAGATGTTTCGGAAAGTTCTGTTATTGAATAAAATATGTTTATTTATCAGTCTCCAATGTTAGAACCAACCGTCTCTCATTTTACTGGTGGCCTGTCAATGCCTTCGTCGTAGAACTTGTCTTATTATCTATTGTTTGAAGAAATTCGAAACCTGCCTGAAAATATCACAATCGTTATTAAACTTTTTTTCAATTAAGAAGATCTGAAATGATCCAAAGAAGCGCGGTTTGAAGAATATGGACGGTGGCTTAAAAGTTTTCAGAAAATCTTGATTTTTGCCTAGTCATCATTGTGGTATGAAATCTCACGTTTTCACGGTTACAGATGACACCCTTCCCGTTGATCATGACAAGATGCTTAGCTTTGATTGCTGTGTTTAAATTTTCGAGTTGGATGCAATACTTTTAAATATTTATGTTTACCCACGATTTTCAAAATTCTCTTTACTCCATAAATGAGGACTTTTCTATTCCATCAAATGAGTATAATCGATTTCTTTTAATTTCTTTGCGATTGTATGACCAGATTCTCCGATACAGATCAGACTTACAATATGAAAGTTTTCTAACATTTCTCGTTTCCAATTACGATTTCAGTTAATCTATCCAGAAATGGTTCACAGCGATGAGGAATTTTAATTTATTTCGCTTTATAAATGCGGTATTTATTAAATTTAAGATGTTTGAGATGTGACACGCGTGATGGTGTTACGCCGAGTGATTTTGCAATTTCTAGTCCCGTTGAATATGGATTTTCTCCAAGCATTCTTGTAAAGTGTCATTGTCAACTTTAGAAGGTATTCGCCTCGGACATCGCCTTTAAATTTAGCAAACCATGGCCATGTACGAATATGTATGGCGGTCGGTCCAAAAACAGCACGTAAGTTCTTACACACTCGTATTGTTACTCTTTTCATACTCATAAAGTATACAATCCCTTAATATAAATGCTAACTTTATCAACCGTCATCTTTACGGCACATGATTGCCATCCACAAACTGAATAATAATTTTGACGTAGACTCTAGATACTAAATACATGCGGTAGTTGGAATTATTTAATTCGTAAGTGTTCCGTACAGGAAACAAGACATCAAGGGTAGTTCGCCAATCTTAGCTTCTCTCAATCGGCGATAATGATGATGATGATGATTATGAGGTCGAAAAAAATTAAACACAAAAGATGTTCAATATCGGTACACTATGGTGACAAAATCGAAAATGGCGTTCCCGCCTGCAGAAGTGAAGAATACCCTGTTTTAATTTACTCACATATACACACATTCATATAATATTTTCCCACCATATTTGCAAGTACCTACATAGCGACAGGCCGCCGCTGTGACGTTTTTTTGATATCAAGAATGAGAGCCCTTGTTTCCAAAATCTATCCCACGGGTTCTTCGACGCCACGTCGATGATTATACATTTTAAATTTCTGACAAGTGTCTTTGTCATATTAATTAATTGGCGTCTCTGCTCCGACCTCGCAATTCTGTGCGATACAATATAATTCTGTGCGATGTAAGTACAGCTTATTTATTTATTGTTATTCTTCTTGGAAGAAATATACGACAAAACTTTCCGAAACACCTAAATAAATAAAATACTCCCCACCACAATTAATTTCCCAAGCAACTCTTTGATTTTTATTTGAACATCTGTTCTTACTATTTTCAAACTTTTTAATTTTTAAAATTTATAATATTTTTTTTAAATACTGGAAATGTATTTCTGTGTCGCCTAAAATGCGTGTAGGAAAATTTGAGGGGAATTTGGCACATTCAATTGAAATGACCATTTCATATGAATTAGGTAGACAAGTTGGGTTTCGAATGAATAATTGGACAACCAGTCCATTTCTATTGTCAAAAATTTGAATATTGGAAAAGTGTAATGCCGCTGTACTGTAGAAAGGTTTTTTAATTTAAATTACATTCTATGTATGCGAAATACATACCTTGGAGTTTTAAAAACTACCCATAAATAATATTGAACTTATGTTGAAGACACGACATTGAAACGGTTAATAACAACAATAATAGTTATTGGTCTCATGTATTTTATATTTCGCAAGAGGTAGTCGTTGTACATCAGTGAAACGACTGTTTGTAACTTGTTCTCTTGCAATCTTATATATGTTTGTTCATAATTATTTTCATCCCTTTTATCTTAGGAGGGTGGGGTGAGTGGCTCAAAGTCTCGACAAGGCGCTTCCATCTTTCCCTGTCTCGCGCCGTATCAGTAGTCAATGTCTAATCAAAACCTAATATGTCTTCACAAAATCTATGTTGTTCGCCCGGTCGCCTTCCCTCTGGAATTGCTGGAAGATGCACCTTAATAATTGTTTATCTGGCTTTCGCAAAACGTATCCAATCCACTTCAATTTCATCATTGTATATTTAGAAATAGGAGCTTTATATCATCGCTTATCGCGGTAGTTCTCACGAGTCTATTAATGTCACTCGTGCTACTTACTTCCATAAGATATCTTATTTCGGCAACTTGAACTCGGCCACACTCTAGCCGTGAGAATCTGTATTGTAATTTGTTACCTTCCCGTATTATTTTTTTATATGACTACTAACTAATTTTTAACTCCCGGTTAACTTGTGTCATCTTATTCCCTTAACTCGCCACATTTAATCTATATAATAGCAAATCTTTTGAACAACTTGTAATATAATATTTCCTATTCTATAATATTATTGTACTTTTTTTTATATAAAATAAAGTTTTGCACATGGCACAAATCACTCTTAAGGATGGATTGCCTATTTAATAAAACAAAGGAAAAAAACTTACTAACTAACTTGCCATTACGCCGTTTCCCCGCGGGGGTAGGCAGAGAGGATAGAGCGCCACACGCTTCTGTCCTGACACAAAAATCATACATCTTCTCATACAAGCTCGCCCATTATTGTGGCTTCTATCAGGACCATCTTCCAGTATCTGGTTTACCTGGTCGTGCCAACCATTCTCGCCTCATTCGTCCGTTTTATACGACTATGTATGCAGATTGTCGAGTCTGATATTTTATAATTGGAAAAATAATCATTTTTGTAAATGTTTTATAATAAAATGATACATAATTGAATATTTTTGAGTCTACTACAGCTGTTGGCAAATTCGCCACTGTAGGAGATGAGCGAAAATTCGACATGAATAATTTTGGATCGCTTATCTCGTCGAACCGGAATCGTGACTTCTCCGCGGTGTTCTATCCACTGACGAGTGACGAGCTGACATCACTGCGCTGCGAAGCGTGTTAGTGTTTCGTCGGAATTCTTACACCGAATGCCCAACAACACGCCCTGTTAAATTCCTTGTTCTGATTATCGTAATCTAATCTCTGTAATCGTTTCGCAATGTACCGAAGCTTGGGATCCACCGCGCGGAAATTCCCTGCAATATTTCCGTACATCCAATCCATCAGTCGTCCGGAATGGGGAGTTGATTATTTTTACATTAATTTTTGGTAAGCGTTGATTTTTGTGAATAACAAAAAAAATTAGATGCCAATGTTTTGTAGCACACTCGATAGAATAAGAGTGGCTGGTTAGGATGGCTTGGGCACGTGGAACGTATGAGTGAAGAAATTCTGGTGAATATAACATTTCAGACGAGTGTTGAAAACGACAAACACAGAACATCCAAGAAAGAAGTGGAGTGAAAATAACTTGGCTTAGTCAGTTCAGAAGTAGTAATTGAATTAATTAAATCTGCAGTCAGAAGTAATAATTCATTAAGATTATGGAGATTAAGTAGAAATTTGATTATCTGTTAGAATCCTTCTGTGTAAAATATTATTAGAGATTTAAGAGCTATTTTTTAAATCAAAATCAGTAAACAATTAAATTTTTGAGTTGGTAATACAATTAGCTCACTCTCTCACTCTTCTCACTCTCTCACTCTTCTCACTCTCAACTCTCAACCCTACTCGGCGCGCTCGAATATCATTGTTTTGATTGGATTAGTCTCCTTACCTTTGATTGAGAATTGTTCTATTAATTTTTTTTTAATTTCCATTATGATATAAATGATATTTTTAATTTACAAAATGTATATAATTGCTCATATAAATTTCATTTTCAATATAATTTATGTTCAATGTCTCGAGCGATGTACTTTACGTTCACGCGAGCAGTGCGAATAAAACAACATGTTCTTAAATAACTATTTTGAAATAGGTTTTAGTTATTTTAATTTTTTTAATTTACTTGAAAACTGACATGGTTTGTTCTCTATAATTTGTGTAATGCTGTGGTAATCTATAGCTCCATCAAGTGTGTATTTACATACTTCTAACACACCATAAAAAATACTACACAAGTGGAATTTATCTAAATCATTGTCGATGGTAGCCATTTATATTGATATTTTAAAACAATGTCAAAGCGCTTGTGCTGAGACATAAAAATTTTCATGATTATTCCACCCAATGATTGTTGCTTCTGCACAATTACATCGCCATGCGCATATGAATCTTCCGGGGGCGTGCACTCTATACAATCAAAAAAGCTGTGCATAACTGTGCTGTAGAGCTGAGCACCAACTCCCTAGAGTAAGTGGCACTCTCATGGAAGGCTGGCTCCCTGACTAGAGAATGACGTTGACTGCAGAATAGCTACAGATAAAATAATAGCCGTGCCTGAAATTTATTACTTAAATTTTGTGTATTTATTCAATACATACATATTATTTTGTAACTTGTATGTATTATTTATATGGCGAATCGGGTCTCATACATGCAACCCGATAACGTTGGAATAGACATATTATTACTAGAACTATAATTTCCGTGAAATAAATTAAAATTATATATGATGTATTAACCCTTTGCACTCGGAATGTCGCCATGGCGGCGGCATTCATGGTTCGCCGTAAATAAAAAGTGTCATTTTTTAATATTGTTAATATATTGGGACTTTTAGTTTTCAATATTATTTAACCAAGGATCATATTTGTACAAATCAATGATAATGAGTTATTGAATTTGACAGAGCATCAAGTAATACGTCATACAAATTCGAAATTCGACCACAGCACCTAAAGAAGCGGGATAACACTACATCAGCGGGTACAACACAACAACACGGAATGGGGTCTGTTTTTTTATTAGTTTGGGTCATAAATCTTGATATTTATTTGACATTTGGATGTGCCGACAAGTACCACCCCCGAGGGTTGCCGATCACTGTGTATCATTGTATTGTTTTATGGGTATTTCGCTAAAATGATTGAAAAAAATTTTTTTTTGGGGAATAGGCGTGTGTGCTATAAACTCTTATATACTTTATACAGTTTCCAAGATAGATAAAAAAATATGAAAAGTTACACATTTTAAGTTTATAAAACTATTGGTTGATCAATTAATAGATTTTCGGGAAGGTACTGGATTTAGAAGACGTTCTGCTACTTTTCCTACACAAGATCGCCTTGTAAATAAATTACATACCCTTCTTTCCGGAACTAAGAATACATTCTAACAGAAAAATTCCCGGTGGAAGAAAAGGACCGCGACTATTCTGCGAAATCTGCGAAAGTAAACCAGAATCGTGGATTAGACTGGATTACGTCGTGGATTGTTATGTAAAATACCATACAATGAAAATATTTGAACGAAACTAAATAAATTTTTAAAAAAAGGTTTTTTTTTATATATTCATTTAACTGTATTATAATGTGAATAAAGCTTTTTCTTAAAAAGTGCTTCGAGTTGGCAGTTCACATATATGAAAAAAAATGTCGAGTGCAAAGGGTTAAGTTTGTAAGTCCACGCGCAAATAGTTCTCTGATAATGTGTTAATTAGAACCATCTAGCCAAAAAAAAAAGAAATAACGAATAAAGCTGCGCATATGTTTTACATATTTTTTATCAAAATCCGCCCTGAACGTATATAAACCAAACTAAACGTAATACTTCAGTCTCTCGCAATATAGGTCTTTGCTTGAACAGACGTGTTGCAAAACGCCGCAAGTGTGAACTTGAATATATGCTTTCCAATACATTTTAAACATGTTTTTTTTTTTTTTAATTGTAAAATATATTTAGCCATTCACTTAATAACTTTAAGAATTTACCTAGAATGATAGTAATAATATAAATAGTTTTCAAGAACGAAAATTAAAACTTCCGAAAGAGAAGATTTCTTTTAGATAAACTCAACCCTAATGACAAAATATTACTATTAGCAGATATTAGCAGTATAATTTTAAGTCCGCGCCTAAAGCACGCCACTGGAGCCTTATATGGTAAAAATAAATATACATCTACTGTATATTTTTAAAGATTTCAGAAAATTTCCATTTTTATCTATTACAATAGAAATACCAATGTATTTTTTACCGCATAACTTTTTTAAATCGATAAACTGTCATTGCAAAATGACATTAATCAATTTATTAAAAATGTTGAGTTGAAATCAATCATTTAAGACATAAACATGTATTTGTTATTCCACGTTCCGGCGAACATAACGTGTAATATTATGGTAAATAATATAATAATACCATCAGATACAATGCATTACGTGGGAATGAATAACGGTAACTCAAACAATGATTTACCTACGATATTTTGCGTACACCGAATAAACTTTTGTTAGTCATAAAAAGTGACATAAAAAATGTGTGAACTGCTGAATATAAATGATAAAAAATACGTTTTTTTTTTTTTTTTTTTAATATTTTCAACACGTGTCTTGTATTTTGGCACATATACAGGTGGTTTAAAATTCACTAGACTGTTTAAAATTTGAATAACTTTTTACAATTATTTTTTCATTGTTTTTTTATGGATAACAAGGCCCACTTTCACCTAAATGGCTTTATCGATGTATAAAATACTCGATTGTTGTTGACGAAAAATCCAAGAATAGTCCACCGATGCGGGCTGAAATGTAACGTTTGGTGCGGTTTAAGTGCGGAAGGAATTTTTGGTCCTCACTTCTTTGAAGATGTAACAGAAAACGCACTATCCGTTACAGGAGAAAGGTATCGGGACTTGCTGAAGTATTTCGTGTGTCCTGCAGTTGAGAACACATCGGCGGTGTGGTGGCAATTTGAAAGGCGTTATTTTGAAAACTAATTAAAAATTATTTTCAAGAAATAAATTTTTGTTAAAAATTAAATTCAAGAATTATTTTAATAATTTTAAAATAGTCTAGTGACTTTTGGGCCATTGTGTATATGTATATATAATTTATATGTCGACCATACCATACTTACACTTGCGAGCCATTTAATAATACCTCGCGAGTGTAAGCTATATGCGCACGTATTTCAAATAAAATAGTTAAATAAATAACTATTAGATTATTTTGTTTTTACCACATTTATGGGTAAATTTAATACGCGGATTTGAAAAATACTTTTTCCTTGTCATACAGACATCCTGATAAAGGAAAATGGTGTATTAAATTTACGTATGAAACCACGAATTTTGTTTCGCTTTGCTCAAGTTTCGTCAGGACGTATTTAAAACTAACAATAAATATCTTTCTTCGAAAATATTAAATTTACTCATAAAGTGGTTGTAAATAAAGTAATAAATAATTAAATATTAAAATAAATAACCACAATGTAAAGTTTGCGTATTATATAATCATCTGACACTTTGTCACTTGACTTGGAAAAATAGTATTCTCTGGACGTAGCATTTTTTCAAATGGATCATTTGAGATTTGCGTCTTCAATCTAGGTAGGTACCTATTTCCCATGTGCTTAATATTATAATAAATTAATTCAGAAAAAAAAGATTTTTTTTAAATTTAAGATTTTATTTTGATTCGGCATCTTACACATTTATATATCGGCGATCGAATGTTGTCCCCTTTATATCATTTGCGCAGTAAATTATTCGTAGATATCTAATATAAATCTGCACAGCTGCAGATAGCAAGATACTGCAGTTCGTACAACTATTCCAAGTGTAACCTTGACTGTGATAATGCTCAACAGTGCCGGGTCATCTAGAATATCTAGATCACTGCGTCGGCAGCAACGCGAAACTGGCGAGCGGAGAGACGAGTGCGGGTACGTGCGTTACCTAATTTGAAATAGCACGACTTGAACAATTATTTTTATCGCTTTATCTGCGATACATATAATGGCCGCGCGAAGTGTAATAATCATTAAGATTCTCTTCTCTGCCCTGAAACGTGTTATCTTATCTTCGGCAGTGATGTCTGTACGATTGGAATCATTCATTCTGTCTGTAGTCGTCGCGCGGCTCCTTCTGCCGCAGTGTTTCAGTGTTGCTAGATTGATTATTTATTTACCTAGCAGTTTTGTGCAAAATAATGACTGTTCATTTTTGTGTAAGTGAAAATAAAACTGGCCATGGGATTATTCGACGGGCAACTGTGCGCATGCTCCGATTGGTGTAATCCGAGGTTAGGTCACTATTTCTAGTTATGTATATAATATTATAATGAATGATTATATGATGTTTAATAAAAGATTACGCGAGAATTTTGTAGTATTTAAAATTATTTTATACCATCCTCGAATGTATTCGATGCATTTTCGTTTAAAATAATTCGTTTTAAAGCTACGTACATGTTTCAACATGTTTGCTTTTCGTAGAATATTACTTTTTACCGTTTTTTTTGTGTAAATATATTGGGAAAGTTTGTTGATAGCAGTCAAAATTGTGGATTTTATAAATTGTCAGTTGTCGATGGTTTAAATGTATTATATTGTAATTACGAATTTATTTACGCTTCTGTTAAAATTCGCGAGTACGCTCTGAGGTTTATTGTGATCAGGGCTGGACTGGGTCCGGCTTGACCCGCATTAATATTTATTAGCATTCTCATTAAAATTGGTCGGCATTAATTAGTTTACGGTGTTTATACAGTTAGCTACTTCATAGTTATTTTAAAGAATCATTTATAACGTAATAAACTAACATAAATACAAATACACATTTTTAATTTTTTTTTATACAGACGGTATTCATTTTATAGAACTCCATTGTCAATCAACGATTTTTTTGGTACTATATTTAATTTTTCCAAATAATTTCGGCTGCCTAAGCCATTATCAACTGGAATTATTTTGATCTGATTATTTTGAAAAATTTAATAGAACCAAAAAAATCGTGTTGATCAACAACTGATCGTTAAATTATTTGGAAAAATTAAATATAGAAGCAAAAAATCGTGTTTAATTTATTGTATTAATAATTTCCTTTGTTAATAATATTGAAATTATAATATATTAAGGTATAATGTTACTTTAATTGATTATATATATACCATAACTAAGTACACAACAGTTTGTTGTGTAGTTACTATTTTTAATAACATTCATTGTTAGATGCTCAATATATAAAGATATGTAGATACACCCTTACACTGTTTTTAGAAATATTTGGAGGGTGAAGTCGGGGGGGGGGGGGGGGGGGAGGGGATAGAAATGTACACACACCGCGCAAAACATTTTTTCTCTTCCATTATAAAATGAATATTGTGATAATCAGCAGGCTTAGGTCTGAGACAGTTCATTATATTGATATACACTGTTTGATATATAATTTCATCTTAGTTATTCATAATCGATAATTGTAGTTCACAAGTATATCATTGTGGAAAAGTATATCACCATATTTATAATGTATCCGGAGTCAATGTTCCATTTTAGGTGTGCGTGTGTGCACACAATTCGGCATCATAGCACACTTAAAAAAATATAGCGCGCACACAATTTTTAACGAGACTTCTTTATGTGCCGTCTTTTATCGAAGGTCGCCAACCATGTTGCAGTGTGATGATATATCCTGTATAAAATCACTAACATTTTGAATATTGAAGCACTTTCTGAGGTTACGCAGCCAAGACAATCTCTTTCTATCTACGTCTCTGCTGCCTTCTGTCTTCCCTTGCATAATTAATAGTTGTTATTGATTATCTTGAATTATTGATGCGTCTTAATATATCTTCATTAGTAATGTGGACCATACAGATCCTCCCAGTAGCCTTATACTAGGATTGTAATGTTTTTCAGCGTATATAAATATAATATATTTAATATTATATTTATATTAATAATATATTAATGTTAAAATTGCACAAAAGAAAATTTATACGCACACCGTGATCCAAAATTAGAGGGCACATTACTTGGAGCATTGCTATTTCTGAAATTGGTTCTAGTTGAAATAATGAGAATATTAAAATAAAGTTTTGAATGGTTTGATTGTGTCAGGTATATGATTTTACATTTTTCTTTTTGGATTTGCATTTCACCTATAAAGTAAAATAGTTTATTTTTTCAAATAATATCAGTTTATTTTTGTTGATTTAGCCGCAAATGGCTGCCGCCCCCGCTGAGGAAACTTTCACAAGGAAAGGTGGAAAAGGCTGCACCCTCGCCGCTGAAGAAAACTGGTTCTGACAAACGATTTAAGGTAATTATTAGAGATAGTGTTACGTGGTTTCCCTTTTATTTGTGTAAAATGATGAAGAAATTATAATGTTGATTAAATTAGTTTACTGCCTGACCAAATAAAATACTCTACCAAATTATTATTATCCACTTTGCTGCTCAATGACGTAAATATATTTACTGAACCTGCTGCATATTTAAGTGATTTTTTTAGGATTTAAATTATTTTTGAATTTTCACAATTGTTTTTTCCAAAAAAAATTGGCCTAGGGGCGTATTAACAGTATTTTTTGCACCAGGCTGGCAACTAGATGACCCAATTCCTAACTTAATAAACTGTTTTAAAAATCATACTTGTAATCGTAGAATTCATCACATTGATACTGTTACTATGTTTAAGAATTTCCTCGTAAACATTATTGTTTGAGATAGTTTTCATATTCTGGTAAAGAATTATAATATTCACTAATTATAAACTACTTTTTTTTTTAATTGGAAATAAAAGGGTTAATGATCTTTATTCACAGCTGCCACTCCCCGAGGCTGGCAGGTCCAGCGTGACAGAGGCTGAGGAGGCCGCCTCTGACTTGGAAGAAGCTGGAACATCCGGAGCTGTAAGACGTGGGGCAGCCACTCCGGGAACAGGTCCGGAAGAGCAAGAAGATGAGGCCCCGGTGGAAATCCCACCGCCCATGAAACCTATCCAGGTTAAAACATATTCAATCTATGTTTAGCGAGTGACTGATGACTTGCTCCCTTTTTCAAAATTTCTACTATTAAAATTAATAGAAATATTACTTACACAATTTCATTATTTTTAATAATTTGATCATTCATTTAAAGTTTTTTTTTTAAATTTCTATTTGAGATTCTGAGAATTTATGCTTTATGAGATTTTATGTGTTCTTACATATTCATTTTTAATTGTTAAAAAATTGTCAAATGTAGTTGTTTGATGTTTTTGTAAAAAACACATAATGAAACACTGATAAAGTACTAGTCAAAAGTTTTTCAGTCTAGGCAATAGGAATTTTAGAAATGAGGAGCAAATTGTCAGACATCATACATATTTTTTTTATTTTGGATATATTTATTTCTTAGTTTTTTTTATCATTCATTATCAGAAATATTCATAAAATAATATTATGTACCTGTCTACTTTTCACCATTGAGCATTTCATAGTGTGTACATATTTAACTCTTAAACCGAAACCTACACAGATGTTGATTTAATGAATTCAAAATGTTGATGATGACTGGAAGGTTCTAGCAGTATTCTAGAGTCGATCCACTGGTTCTAAAAATATTTGTGATTTCTAAAACGGTTTTGTTTTGAAGGATCCACCAATGTTGCAGCCTGTACCTGTTTCTTCCTCTCTGAACATGCCAGTATTGACTTCGCAGCCTAAGAGGGTACTACCATTTACTTCAATAATTCTTCTTTACTGAAACATAATATTTGCTTTACTTTTTTAAAGGTATTGATTAACTTGTATTATGGTCACTTGATCAAGGAAGGTTTGATTGATATCCTCACGAGTACCATGAAGATTAAATTATGAATTAAATGTATTAATTAGAAAGATATACATATAAAATCAATTTTATCGAAAAATATTGTTGTTGCGCCACCGGGATTCGAACCTGAATCTCTTTCCAAACCGGGGAAGGTGCATTATCCAACTATGCTACAGCGACAATATTTTTAGTGACAAGTTTTCGAACCTATATGTTACCTTTTTGATATTAATACATTTAATCGTTCCATTATTTGAAAAAGCCATTTAATTTATTTTTACTGAATTTTAAATACCTTTGACTAATCTGATAACAGATGCCAGAATTATCAATTGATAAAATTTTTTGATAAAATTGATATTATATATATCTTTCTAATTAATAGATTTAATTAGTATTTAAAATATCAAAGACCTATCTTCTGAATAATTACAGCTTCACAATAAGAATGTGTTCTCCTAATAACCATGAAAATTGTTTTAATAAAATAAATAAATAATCTAAATAATATTAGGGGATGTATCGGTTTAACATTACAGTGGTTGTCTGTTTATTTGTTGTGATAGTTAAAATCTGTCAGATAACTTTAGTGTCATTAACATTAATTTTCTTTCCATGTATATTATTGTCACTAAACTTATATAGGCTTAGCATATTAATTACATTTTTTGGAGGCCAACTTTTGATACCATTCACGGGACTTTCAGACCTCTGCACTCTCCCTCAAGTCTATGGATACGGGCAACTCGTCAGCTGACTTGGCTGAGATTGAACAGATTGTGAAAGAGAGAATGGTTCGACTCATAGTTTATAGCTTGCTTTGTGTTCAGTAGACATTCATACTAAATATTCTAAAGTGTGTGCTGCATATAGTTCTTTGGTAGACAAAATATCACATCTTTCATTTGTGTATTGATAACCATTGATATTTTTTAATTAAATTAAAAATTCACATTTTTTTTGTAATGTGATTGTGATTCATCAGAATACGCAGTTGTTTGAAATTAAAATAAAGCAAGTATGTCACTGGAAATAATGTGAAGGACAAATTTTTATTTATAAAAGATCTACGTCAAAAGAAAAAATTGTTGTTTACATTTTTTTCAGTGACATAGATAGGTATCTACTATTTGCATTGTTTTGATTGACACTTTGGTGAATAGTTGCCTACTTGTAAGAATTATATTGTGTACATGCTTTATAAATTAGACTAATATTTTGACCAGCGTTTTAAGTACAACACTTTAATTTGTATTTATTGCATGTTTTACACGTATAATATTGTGTACAATGACGCTGGTTATAGATTTTTATAATAATGTACAATAGCTTTTTCAACATTCGCTTTGTGAAAGTAACATTAATACATAGTAAAAATGTAGAATAAAACAATTTACAACTATACATATTATCACATGCTTATAGCTAACACATACGTAGGTGGGTTCCTGGGATAATCAGTCATATATGAATAATACAATCAATGTGTGCGTATACATAAATTATTTTAAAAACCTAGTATATTGGCAGGATGACTACACATTATTTAGTTTTCCTTGATTACTTATTTTTACAGCATTCTGTGCTGCAAATTAATATGTACATATCTCAATATAATCACTTATCTCATCAGATTTGAGTGCTTTTTTACAAAATTATATTGTTATCTTTCTGTTTATTTAAAATGTATACCGCTCTTAATTATAATAAATCAACCCAGCATGCTATAAAAAATTTTCTTTCATGCATTTTTAATTTTATTACATTTTTTAGTTGACTACACATAATTTGAAACTAATCAAACAACTCTCAATATTTTTGAGATGGCTTTGTTTTGCTACTAAGATCTTTTTTCAAACAATAAACCTTGCATGTTTTTCAGTTTATTTCCTCAAAATACTTAATAATTAAAGAGGTTTTAGTTTTTTTATCCTAATTGTGAACATTATGATTCTTCCCTATAGTATTTTTTGTTGACCCATACATAATTCGTCATATCTTCTGCACTTGGTTAATGGTTCATACACACTGCAGTACCTGTTCTTTATAGGCTTATTATTTTATAGGCTCATCTGATTACTCGCTTTATTTTTCTGCCTGTTTACATTACCTATATCATGTTATGTGCTACACTAACATTTTTTTTTTAATTTTCACAATTCTTACTTTTTTACTCCTTGCTCAAAAATTCTACTTATTTACATTGTATCTTATAATTCGATCTTTTTGTGGTTAAAAAAACATCTTTCCATCAATTCTTTTTTTTCTCATTATGCACATGTGATCAAGTGTATTTTATTTTCAGTGGTATAAGCAGAGGCATCTCCAGCTTAACCAACTCAGCCGGAAACTTATTTTAGTAATGATTTAATCAGTCATCTTCACAAATAGTTTACAGAATAAAAAATGGACAATGGACAACAGATATTAACAGTGAAGTGTTGCAGGAGCTGCACAACAGTGGCGTGGGCGGCTCTCATAATGGGGAAGTGGGCTGCTCCTCAACTACTATGGATGAGACTTGCGCTTTGGACGATGATGGGGTGGACTCTGCCGAAGGCGCTCTTCGCAAGCGGGAGTATGTGATGAAAGAGCTGGTGGACACAGAGGAGAAGTACGTGGCCGACCTGAAGATGGTCTGCGAGGGGTATTTACTGCACATGCGTGACCCCAACTGTCCCGTCTTGATGCCTGAGTCTCTGCGCGTAGGAAAGGACAAGATGGTGTTCGGGAATATAGAGGCCATCTACGAGTGGCACAGGGAGTTAGTACTCACTTTTCTATTTTACCACCCTCATAAATAGCAGCCTTTTGAAATGTCAAAGAACTTCTTTTAGTTACTGGTTTTTTTTTTGACATTGTGAAATAATGATTGGTTAAAATACAGACAGTCTCTCAACTCATTTTTATTTAACTAAATGTAAATATGCTACTAAAAAAAAGGATAAATTTTGATTGAAACGAGAATTTTAAAAATAAGCATTTATCAAGTTTCTCAGTGGCGTATTTACTTTGGATTATTAATTATCATGGAACAATATATTCTGTAGTGAAAATGTGATTTATTTTTGTTTTATATCAACACCAATTATTTGCTGTTGTTTTCTAAATATCTTTCACTTAAAATAAAATAGCTGTGAATATATATTTATTAATTGTAAACAAATGTTTTCTAGATTGTTCATTTATGTAGCATAATAATTTATGAAAGCGACTATTTGCATACTTGAGTGTGATCATTTACATTGCATAAACCTGGCAGCGGCCAACAAGCTCATTAGTAGTAGCCAATATTGTTTGGCTATTATAATTTCTTATATAAGGTTTCTGATTATACTTCTAATAAATCAAACTACAAAAAGAGTCAAATAACTCATTTACCCCACCACTTTGAAGTAATCCATCATGGCAAATGTTGGAATGAATCAGTCACAAGAATTTGAACATCATTATTTTTTTATCTTGATTTCCACTGATGCTATAGGGTGTTCAGCGGAAAAATTTCAAGATTAAATTGTAATTGCTCGTAAACCATCAGGGTGAGGTAAGTGGGAGGGGTATTGTTTTACGTGCATGATTTGCTGATTTACCAGTCACAATGAGTCACTTGTCTGGAGCGCATCACGCATTCGCGGTTGAGCAATTTTATGGTGCGGTGATTCATTGGTTTGTGCGCGTCGCGTCTTTTGTACTCACTTTAATATTCGGCGAGCAAGTGATGGGCCGAGCATGCAACTTCTCTGTTGTTGTGTTCAAAAGTTCAGACAAGAGACAATGGTTAACCAAACTTCTCTGCGACCATCAACCTCAGCAACGATGCCAGAACATGTGGCTCAAGTTCGACGTGAAATTATGCGCAATTCAAGTAAATCGATAAGGAAAATTGCAGCCTTCACTGGAATAAAAAAACCAACAGTACACGTTATTTTGAAAAAGAAACTACAGTTTAACCCATACAAACTGCAAATCATGCAGTTTTTCAAATGAAAATTACTATTTTTTACGTGAAACCTTAGCGAGAATGATGTTTTGGAACAGCACAAACGCTTGGAAACATACTGTTTACTGATGAAGCACATTTTCATATTGATAGCTATGTTAATAAACAGAACATGAGATACTGGTGCCCCGACAACCCGAGGGAACGCCATTAAAAACATTTGCATTGTCCAAAAACGACAGTGTGATGTGCAATTTCTGCCTGAGGGATAATTGGCTCCTATTTTTTTAACCAGCGAGAGGCAGTTACTGCTAACGTGTATTGCCAAATGATTGATGAGTTTTTGGTATCGCAACTGCAGCTGTTTCCCAGGTTCAACATAATTTCAGCAAGACGGGGCCACTCCACACACAGGTAGAGTTTCAATGGAGAAGCTGAGGGGAATTTTTCCGAATAAATTAATCAGCAAGTACGGATACATACTCTGGGTACCTCGGTCACCGAACCTTACACTGCAACTTTTTTTTGTGGGGATATTTTAAGTCGAGAGTTTACATCGACAATCCTCGAACAATTCAGGCCCTAGAAGAAAATATCCGCCGTGAAGTTGCTGTCATTGAATCGCAAATTTAAGAGTCCGATTGCAAGAGTGTCTTGAGAGAAATGGATGGCATTTAGATTGTATTGTTTATAAAACGTAAAATTCGCATTGTTTAACTCCATTTTGTATAAATAGAATATTAGAATGACATTGTAGTTTTTTTTTAAATTTAATATTAAACTTGAAAATTTTCCACTGGACACCTTTACATTCTTTCTAGTTTAATGAGAAAGTGGTCCATTCAATTATTTGTACACTACTATTTATATCTGTAGCGAACCTGAACATACATATTATGTATACACATATGGTCGTCTGTCTTATCTCTTAATTAGTATTTATATTGAAATGTGCGAGTGATGGAATAACGAAATTTGTGTATTATATTTGTCATGCAAAGTTTCCTTTTTTTCTACTTAAATCTGTATTTTTCCTGATTGTTTATAATTCCAATAATTCCATTACAGAATGTCATATTTAATCCACCCCATTTAAATGGCGATCATAATTATGCTATATTGTTCTACATTTGGTATTTTCATTTTGTTTTTTTATCAATTGTTTGCGTAATTGAATGGTATCCATCGTCATGAAGACAAAGACATGTGGCAATAGATTGATGCGTCACGTGAGTGTTTTATTGCTTCAGCATCCTGTTGGGAGAGTTGCGGCACTGCCTGTCCCAGCCAGAAGCTTTGGGTCCGTTGTTCCGTCGTAGTGAACGCAAGCTGCACATGTACATCGTTTATTGCCAAAATAAGCCAGTTTCCGAGTACATTGTGTCCGAATTCATAGACACATATTTTGAGGACCTCCGTCAGAAAATGGGTCATAAGTTACAGGTAATTTGTCACTTGCATTATTTTAATCGCTAAGTTAATTTTATCTCCTAAAACAGTTTCAATGAACCATGGTAATCGAATGAGTGATAACTGTATTTTTTCAATGTCTTTTATATTAGATTTTCAAGTGATTGAGTACCGGGAAACCATAAAAATTTTTAGACCTTAGGATTGAGTCCCATATTATTAAGAAAGTAATAATTCCTCTGAGAAATTTGATACATATTTGTTTTTGTTTTTATTTATTTATTAAATATTCTAAAAAGAAGAAACGGTGCTACTAGCCGCTGTCTAATAAAGTTTTACATTTTACTAAATAATTTCAGAATCTAATGAATCACCAGTTAATACTGAAATCTGCAGTATTTTTCAATTTACATATTTAACTTTTGTTTCGTTTCTTCAAAATAAAGTTTTCTGAAAGTATGAGTGTAGGCAAGTATGACTTATTTAGCCTGTGTGTCAGTGTCTGTTTATTGTAAGGTCCAGCATCGCAAATAGGTACTCTGATATCACATTCGACGACACAGGCTGTAGTGATGGATGTCACGATAGGTTCTGAATCATTGACCGAAAAGGGCAAATCAAGGCAGCGAAATAACAGAAAGTTCTGAAAAGCTATGAAAACCTGAGAACACATTATTTATTTTAGAGGTTTCAAATACATGTTGAATTCTTTTTTCAATTTTAGCTGTGTGATCTGCTGATCAAACCAGTACAACGCATCCAGAAGTACCATCTGCTCGTGCGTGATGTGCTGAGGCATTCTGAGCGTGCAGGTTGCAATGCTCCTGCACTTCATGCATTGCGCCAGGCTGCTCACATCACATCCCGTGTTCCCAAGGCTGCCAACGACATGATGGATGTAGGACGCCTTCAAGGATTCGATGTTAGTCTTATCTTTTTTTACTCATTTTCATCCTGACCCCCGTATCCATTACTGAATAAATCCTTAAAGATGGATTCATAGTTTAATTTAATTTAATAACTAAAATAAAGCCTATAAACCACAGATGTGTCTTTGGGACATCCAATTACTACCTCACCAACACTGATATCGAGATCGGGTAAAGTGGAAAAAAAGTGGCTGAGCCGCTGTCCCCTAATGGCTTTGTAGAAGTAAAGAAAACAAAGAACTAGCATAAAGCCTAACTATATCTGCTTTGGTTTAAGTTTCACTCAAAAAGGTTTTTTTTTGTAAATAGGTTTTTGTGTTTTTAAGCCATTGAAATTATAATTGTAAAATGACAGTGTTAAATGTTATTAAACTTAAAAAGCTGTCGGGCATCAAATATTAAATATGGTTTTTAAACGTACTATGTATATTTTTCTATTAGAATAATAATAATAACTTGCATTTCTTTTATTTATCAGGGAAAAATAACAGCTCAGGGAAAGCTTCTTCTGCACGGACCACTTGTATGCACAGATGTTTCTCTTCCTGAGGCCGGTCCCGGGAAAGCTCGCGAATTTCAAGTTTTTCTCTTTGAGCAGAGCATAATCTTCTCAGAGGCATTTGGCAAGAAGACTCAGTTCACAAGCCCATCTTACAACTACAAAGCTCATATTCAGGTAAATGTATAGTTTTTACTATCTTTTCAGGCGTACATTTATGTTGAAAATCTCAATATATGGAATATTGCATTAATGATTTCACTTTGCTCTTGCATTAAAATTTGCGAAAAAGTAATATTGTTTTTCAATATTTTTGCGACTGACTCAAATTAATTGCATATATTTATAATGTAGCTATTGGGCGCCATAGTTGGCAAATAATTGGATAGTGATATGTTCAAGTGATTAAGAAGTGATTTTATTTAAACTGCATTCAGAACATATTAGCTTCCTGTTCATTTTTCATTTAAAATTTTCTGTATAATATTTTTAAGGAAAGCGTTTTCATATTTTCAATTATTTGTGTGTATCTTTTTTGTGAAAACTAATAAATTTTTGATGAAAATTTCTTAGTTTTAATGTATCAGTCTATACTTATTTTGTTATAAAAATTAGTTGTAAATGCTTGTCACAAGTGCGGGAAGAAAAGCTAAAATATGTTATTTGGTGGTAGGTTAACAAAATGAGCTTTATGGAAGACGAGTTTGGGTTCACGCTGAGGTCCACGGATCCTCGAGCACCTCCGCTGGGAATGCGCATCCGTGCTGCTGAGGGGGTGCGCAAAGACTGGGTCGGAGTGATTACATCAATTTTGCAAAATCAACGCGACTTCCTAAAGGCTATCCAAAGCCCAATTGCCTACCAGAAGGAGCTCACCCGTGATGCCTCCGTGTGAGTGAACCGACAGAATTCATTTAATTAATTTTCGATAATTTGTGGTACACACCCCGCTTTCTTTATCGATGTTATTTACATGTCTGATTGAGAAAAATTTTGGAAAGGCAACTTCTTCCGGGTGGAGGAGAATACAGACCCAACACGACTGTGCATGAACTGATTGTAGATTGTAACCATTAATCTTAAATTAAAAATACAATTATTTTTTCACTTAACACTTAACAATATTCATTAGCATCTTTTGAAAAACGCTACTGATGAAACTAACAATATTTTATCTCAGGCAGTATGTGGACCATCAAATCTTTTATAAACTGTAAAATAGTTATTTTTCAGAATATTTTCAAGTCTCAGTACTCATTAATAATTTTTCTCTGATGCTTGATTATTTCAATATGGTTGTGGTCTAAATGAATAACGCTATTGCTACTCATTTCCTTGTCTACATTCTATGAGTTTTTCGATTGCTAATGTATGAAGTATTTTAGTTCAATAACAAAATATGAAAAGAACTGCATGTATAATTATTATTAACTCTGTGTATACTATTAATATGTGATGTAAAACTAGATTATTAATGTACCCTATCAACTCTTCTCCTATACACATTCTATTATTGACGGAAAGAAGTCCATCTGATGAGTATAGGTTTTTAATATATATCAAGTTTTTGAAAAATATGTTTGACTTCATAGATGTGAATAAAAATATATAGATATGTGATCCTGGCAATGCAGGCTAGCAGGATTACTAGAATTGCACATTGCTTTTTGTGTTATCTGTATTCAACTCACTGTTTAAGAAAAACATTAGTATTTGTCCAATACCGTACCAGTTTACCACTCAATGTATAAAATATACTCTTAATGTGTACTAGGCATTAGAATGCAAACTCTGTGGTAGTTTAATGGCATGTGAATTTAAAAAAGAGGCGCTATATGGGGTTGATTCGATTTGACTGAGTTCATTGAAGATTTGATATTTTATGATAAATATTATTTTTATAGTTAAACTTAATGCATTCACATTACATTTTATGGAGTTTTGTAAAAAAAAATGTTTACATCATGGCAGCGTAAATCGTTTCATGGATTAAAAAACAATTAACACTTTAGAAAATATCACATCAACCAACTAGACAAGAAAATTAAAAAAATATTGGACTAACCAAATTATGATGAGACATTATTGCCCTCATAATGTATTCAGCTATCTTGTATAGTTCTTTTACTATTATTTTCTTACAGATTTAATAAAATTCTATATCAGTGATTTATTTGTGTAGAAAGTCAACGATACGTTACAAATCTGTCATTCCACGCTCAAATCTTGTGTAATATCTTCATCTAAATAACCTATTTCATGTTTTTAATATTGTACTTGCAGGTACATGGCATTTATTAGTATATGTTCCCCCACCATAGTTAATACTGGGTGAAAGTTTTAAAGTTTCTTAATTTATAAATATTTGAGCCTGTTGTTGCAGTGTTGTGGTGAAACATTATTTTACAAAATGAGTAACAATATTACTATTTATTATTAAAACGTAATAATTTTCTGATGGCCGTAAAAACTTATGCACTTATTTCAAATTTTAGCTATTTATTCTTTAATAATTAAAAAATGGTAGTATTTGATAAACTGAAAAATGGAAAAGCATTCTAATCTGAATTTGACATCTGATTAAAATGTTCAACTGGTTGTGTCCTTTCAAAGTGCCCCTTAATGATGTGTCTCTTAGTACTTTAAATCACTTTTGAAGTCAAGGGGCTAAATTTTTGAAAACTTTCATGGATTTTTTTTTACTCACCAGCATAACTGATCTGGACTACGTATCCAATCATAATTAATAATTTCCATAATTCAAATCCATCTTGTTTTATGTATTCACATTGTGATGCAGAAAAGATGAGCATTTATTATTTGATATTATTTTGAGTGGAGACATATTAATATTTTGTGCACGGAATCAAAATATTTTAATTGATACAGATTTTTTTTAAAAAAAATAATTTCTGAACATAATTCTGCTTAAAACTAAATGAATAATGTTTCTAATTTATAACAGTTGACCATTATTTTCTATTTTCATTTCTAACTTTTGGTGATGGTTCTATTAACCTTCCTTGATTATTTTTATTAACAAAGGTTTATTTTTTGCATTACTATATACATACTTACCTAAATTACCTCGGGGTCTTATCAAATATCAGTAATAAGAGAGTTGCAACATTTGCAGTTGCATTTAACATTTTATTTTAATTTGTAACATTGACCTTTTCTCTGCTCTGTTGTAAAGAATTATTTTTAAATTTAAATATATGCGTAATATATATACATAATATGTTTATGTAACATTAATAAATGACCAATGACAAGGTATTTTATACCAATTTAAGTATTATAAGATTTTGCCAAATATAATTTCATATGTCACGCCATAAAGCCTATTTTTTTTTACATTTGTTCTTGTAATTTCCTAAATTTAAACATTGCACTCATACCTTCAGTTGATTAAAATTAATATATTATTTAATGACTCTTCTCTTCTTGATCCATATCTAGATTGAACGTATTTTATAATCATATGCATGTCGGGGTATGACTATAATTGTGTACATAAAAATTATTCATCTTTATTGTGGTGCTTATTAATGAATTGTTTTCTTCATTTGACTGCATGGGGGGAAATAATAATAACATCAAATATAATTACGTACACTTTTTAAATTAACACGTATTATTTCCATAAAATTAATTTCACCTAAATATTTGGCAGACCATTTACTTTGAATATTAAATGATGTAATCCGATCCATGTCTCATTATGTATGTAATGCTAATTAGGTGTACGATTAATTTAATATAACATTAGCTTCAAAAAAAAATTTGACTTTTCATATTATGGTGAAATGTGTCGATTTTAGAATTATTGTTAATTTGTCAGTGTTAAATATTTGTGTTCAATAATACTCTTTAGTCTTTATATTACAACATAGCTGTCAATATACAAACAGCCATTTAACTTTACATAAAACATTTATTTTTAAGTTTATTTATTGAGGAATGTGTCATTGTACAAGTACATGTATATATGAAAGGAATTGTGTGTAAATGTCCAGGTGATTGGAGATGTGTTATAAATATGATGTTACTTAAATTGAAATAAAGTGAACAAATAAAAATGCTGTTTAAATTCCTTCATCTTCCTAATATTTTTTTGTTTACTTCATTATTTTTATTTTGATTACAAACTGCTTGAGCAGATGGAATGAGGAGCAATGGGAAAGTAAGCCTGTAGCCGAAGGTGATCTGGCCGTAACCCGGGCGACTAGACCGCACACAAAGGCCAATACCATTAACATTCCTTCACCAACCTCCCCGACTTCGACTGCTAAACATCAACTCGGTGAAAATGAAAATTCAACACAGCGCAGGTGGTCAGAAACAAATAGCGACAGCTCGGTGAGTTTGTGCACGACATGATCATTAATACAGGGTGAAGTTTCTTTATTAAAACATTCATTTTTTCTGTGGCCTGGGAATATGGTAATATATTAATAATATGATTAAACAATGCATGGACAAAAATTAATATCTTTTACTTATTATAATTAACATTGTTTTTTATTTTACACAAACACAATATTATGTACATACATAGTAATGAATGTCAGAAAATATTATTTACATTTTTTAACAGAAGTAGCTACCGTTTTTATTTAGGTGTTGATATTGAATTGAATTATTTTTAATAATAAATAATTCATTAACTTTGTTTCAATCACTGTGAATTAATTATATTCACCAACTAGTTTCGAAATACATTTACCTATAATAATAATAATAATATGTATTTATTTTTTTAATTCATAGTACAGTATAGTGTGTTATCAGATAGCGTTGCGTCAAAGTAAGACATATATTTGAGTACCCTGCCTGCTACACTAGTATTTTACTGTATTACAGCAGATAGTGCCTTTCCAGTATAGTAATAAACAAAGTGTAGTGTTCAATGAACAAATAAATATATATAAAGAGTAAATCAATATGCGATTAGATAGCATATAAATACATTGTATGTAAAACTTAAAGTTAGTAAATGCATTGTTCAATATAGAAAAATATATAAATAATTTATAGATAGCATATAAAATAAAACACAAATGCAAACTTGTCAAAAATAAATCAATACTGTAATATTAATACGTTTTGATTGTATTTCGAAATGTCGGAATCGGAATGTTAGACACCAAATTATTATTAACTGCGTTTATAATTTGAATATGAATTACTTTGATGCCCAATACTTCATTAAATATGTTGGGTACGTGAATAGATTGGTGTAAATAACATGTTTAATTATTGATTCAAATAATCCTAACAAATTTCATTTCTTGAATTTATCTTCATTTATCTAATATCACTCAATTTACATTCATTTGCACACTTGATAAACTGAGTCTAGCCCATATCAAAAATATCACTTACGTATATACCTGTTTTATGCTCTGTTATTCCCATAATAATCATTATACATATTACTAATGATTTAATTAAAACACTTTTTTACTTTTTTACACTATTTAGCGGGTTTTTTTTTAACATTACCAGTTTCAGCCTGTCACGGTCATCTTCAAACTGGTATTTTTCTCTTGCTAGGGGTTATTTATACCACTTCATTAAAATGGAATTCCACCAAGAATTAACAGTTCCAAAATTAGAAATTATTATATTACTAGATTTATGATTTTAATATTTTCTCTGCTTGCCATTTTTCTACTTCGTAGACACTTTATATCATACTTTGAACATGTTGGGACGTATAATTCTTTCATTCAAATTATTAGCTAGGTTTATCAAAAAATTCTTGTAAGTGAATCAAAGTTAGTTAATATTTGAGAATATTCCCAGTGTAATTAATTATTCACATTTGAACGGGCAAAATAATTTGTCATTTATTTCTCAAAATATCTAGTTGTGCACTGTTAATTTTTCAATTTCAATTTAAATGCCACGAACTGACATTTATTTATTTCAAGAACCCTTTTTTATGATCCTATTACTTTTGTTTATCAGTTTATCTTCAAATTACAGTGAAATTTAATGCAAACTTGGTATTATACATAATTATTTTAATACAAATTGTTACAAGGGTATGAGGAAAGGTAAAAGAGTTAATTAGGAGGAATAATTCATTATGAAAAAAGGTGAGCATTCAAAATATATTCTTTACTTTTTTTAATAACAGAAATTTAAAACAATTTTTTAGAACAATATTTTTAATAATTTTGGAATTTGTTCCTGTGACAGTTCATCATAAAATTATTAGATCCTGATATTTTTCAATTTTGCATTTGCGATAACATGAGTTATGGATCTTTTTACATTTTTCTTATATGAATCATTCGCTGATAACAATTATCCTTATATTTTTTTTGTTTTTGGTATTTTTATAATGAGAATATTTTAAATATACACAGCTCATTTGTGTTTTTCTAGATAAAAAATTGTTGGGTACGTCACATTCAATATTACTGACACAAGGTTTGGGAATTTAAGTATTATTTTTGATGAATTTTTTCACACTAAAAAATTTAACATGTCTGAATATATTTAAAAAATTATAAAACAAAGATTAGAATTTTTTTAAATAATTAAATAACAAGATTACAAGACAAACAAATAACTAGATATGGAAAAGAATGGTGATTATACATCTGTGCATACTTTGTTCAAATTATTCTTTATAAACATGTTTTTTATTTTACTTTTTTAATATATGAAATGTCATATGATAAAAGCAAAAGGGATGTTGTTTTGTCTCATCATATTCTCTATTAAAAACAGATGATCAAATTGTTAAATAGTAGCGGTGAACAGATATTAGTCGCGCCATGTTATAATATTTGTTAGAGTTTATTAAATGAATCTTTGCTGGTGTAGTTGACATTCCACACAAAATGACTACTAAAATTCTAAATTGAGCTATTTTATGTAGCATGGATGTGGATGATTTTACACTATTCAATCTTGATTTATCAACATAGTAATATTGTTTCGTACTGTTCTCAGCTGAGAGCTGGTTCAATCACAATTCTCATTACGAATGTATCTATTAATTTTAATGGTGGGCAATACATTCTCCTTCAGTCAGTTCCTCAGAATCGCAATCAACAATTGTGTCTTAGAATCTCAATACTAACGTGGCTTTGTAGCCATTTCACGTGGTTTAGAAGTCATATATATAATATTTATAGGAATATTATCCTGGACTCTCACCAATACAGTGGGAAACCTGTGAAAATGTATGCAGCCAAAAGCGATAGTCTCTTCTTTAGACATAATTTTGTACTGCCGGGACGTGTCGTAGGTGGGAGGGCGTGTCAGTCTAGATTGATCCACTAAAATATTGGTTTGTGTGTGTGATTGCTCACCACACACCTTCAAAGTGTGCAAGTTTGGAAAGTACCTTCACCGTGACGAAGGCGTAATAAATATAGACATGCTGTGTCAGCTATTTCACCCAGCTATGTTATCTTTGTTTTGAGATATTTGGTAGCATAATAGAATCTTCTTGGATCTTATCGATTCATCTATGAAATTCATGTAAGGGTAATTGGCGTGCCGAGTTGTTTTCATTTCAATAGCAGTGATCTGTTTAATTTGGCAAATTTCAGATGTCACATATATTAAGTAGAATTAAAATTAGATTATTACTCTAGACATATTTTTTACTTAGATGTTTTAAAGTATTTCAAAAACATACATATTATGAGGTATTATCAAGCATTTAAGAGCGTAAACTGAACTGTGTACAAATTATGATTAAAAATAAGTAGTATGTATTATGATTTATTTTATTTGCATTTTTCACTTCTGGTTTGGTATTCAAGTTAAAAATTGCATGGATTCATATCATCATAAAACCGATTTACATTAATTTTAATAATCTATCAAACATCCCCTGAAGACTTGAAGTCTTCAAATAATAATTTCCATAATATTAAATGTTAAAGACACATAAGAGTCATTTTTATTACCAATTACATGTTTGTCATTATTATCTACAAACTTTTGGCATCTAAATTTTTAATCCTTTGTAATAATAAAATGTTGCTGGCTGCAATGAAAAATATGATTCGAGATGACCTCAAAATTTTTTTTATCCTTGAGGGAATGTTTTATATATATCTAACATACGATAGTCCGACGGCTCAATATTAGTTTCTTGGGTTTTTTTTTTTAAGTTATTCATATTTTTATGTTATTTCGCCATTTTGTTTTGGGATAATATATTTTTTTTGTTATGTTACCATCAAATTTTCTGCGGTAGGTAAAGGTAGAACACCATGCTGTGATTCTTGCCTTGTCCCCTTTCGCATGCACGCTCTTCAGTTGTTCCATATGACCAAATCATCTTAGCGACCTTTTCTTAATTCTACTGACTACGTATAAGTATACCCACATTATTAATTTATTATTTAAAATATTAAATTAATGTATTAATTATAAATATATACATATAAAATCAATTTTGTCTAAAAATATTGTTTTTGCGCTACCGGGATTCGAACCTGGATCTCTATTTCCAATCCGGGGAAGTATGCTACCAATTGTGTTATAATGCCAGTATTTTTCATGACAAATTTTCGAACCTATATGTTACATTTTTTTAAATTAATACACCGTCATTCCATTATTTGAAAGCCATCTACATTATTTTTACAGAATCTCAAATACCTTTGAGTAAACCGTCTTCAGACACCAGAATTATCAATTGGTAGTGTACTTCCCCGGATTGGAAATAGAGATCCACGTTCGAATCCCGGTGACGCAAAAACAATATTTTTCGACAAAATTGATTTTATATATTTATAATTAATACATTAATTTAGTATTTAAAATATCACAGGCCGTCTGTTCTGAATAATTACAACTTCACAATAAGAATGTCCTGAATATTCTGAATAATTACAACTTCACAATAAGAATTCTTAATAATTTATTATTTCTTTATTATACATGTTCAAAACAATGAATCGCATGTTAGAGACTTGGTCAAATTGAATCTAATTTACTTAATGTATGGAATCCCTAATACATATTTAATATTGTATAACTTTTTAAATAAAATTTTTGTTTTTTTTTGTCATGTCAAACTATGACTGAACATTTTAACAAAATTAAGATTTATTTTTAACTAGAAAACTAGTGAAAATATATGTCAGTGTTCAAATAAAACAATATTTTAAATTGTAATACGCAGGTTTTGTCTATGGGGAAGATTGAGAATTTTGTTGCCTTTTTTCAGAGAAATTGAATTTTTTATTTCTCTGCACATTGATTTTTAGCTTCATTATTTTTTATAGTAGTAAACCAGTGACTGTTAAAATGTGCATGGATCACTTAATAATGGCAGCGCTGACCTCCAGTCACAATGGAGGTGAGCGCTCCCATAACAAAATATCTGAAAATGAGTAGAAGACATTCATCATAAGAGACAGAAATTTTGAACTGGTTAAATAGTTTAAATATTTATGAACAATTGTGATAAGAAATAATAAGGTCTAACAAGAAGGAAATTGTAGGATAAAATGAGAAAACTCTCATAACTTTGCTTTAAGAAAATTGCTGTCGTTGAGGTTTAGGTCACAGAATTTTAAAATTAAACTGTATACAACACTGGTACAACTGATTCTTCTATGTGAATGTGAAGTTTGGTTTCTTACTTTAATGCAAGAAAGTAGGTTGTAGGGTTTTGAAAATGAAGTATTGTGCAAGATTTACAGCCCAATATGTGATAACCAAACCGGAGAATAGAAAAGGTTCTGGAAATTGGAAAAGTGTAAAGAGAGCAGATAAGTGTAAGACGTATGTGAGACAAAACCTACAAGATGCAAGCGAGTGTCCAGAATGCTGCACCACAACAGCGATGTTAAGGAATGGATAGCACTCTGTAGTGACTAGAGTCTCACGAGGCCGCTCAGAAGAATTTATTTTAGAACTCACTTTATAACTTGGGATTTTTGTAAATAAAAGAAGTATTACATTAATTTTTTGAAATGTTGCGCATGCTATGGAGGCAGCAGTAAACCTGACACTTTTTGCAGTTAGTTAGCAACTATTTATTATATGTACCTAAGGTTTTGGTAAATTTATGTCAATCCATTGACGAAAATACCACGTTAACTCAAATTTAGTATCAAGGTGTTAACCGCAATAACTATAATCAATATTTGAAATCATCAAGAATGTACACACCATGGTGGACATTGATAATGTCTGTAAAACTTATTATTGAGAGAATAAATATTATATTGTATTTGATTATTAACATTCCCTTTTTTAAAACAATCTGATGACCTGACAAAGTATGTATATAATTTCGAGTATTGTGTTTTATATTGTTTTTGCACTATCATCTGCTGTTATGTTTAGATGAAAATAGATAATACAATAGTTGTCATAATTGATTTGTATCTGTACGTGGTTGCTAACTCTGATTGGTTTTAATATTCACATTAAATATATAATTCGTAAATAATGCTGAGCAACTGGAATAATGATAAAATAAAGAGAAAACAGTAGACTTAAAAATGAAATGAAAATTAATAAATCAATACAACGATAAAAAATATCTTCAAACTTAGTGATTCTATTGATGTTTGATTTACATCCAATTTGATGACTAAAGTTTTGGAAGGATATTCTGATGCATATTGAGGTCTGTTAAAATAGTAAATTACTTTATAGATGGCGTTATGCATCTCTTCATCCAGCGCTAATTTAACATTTTTGATTCTTCACTTCTGGTAGTGTTCAATTATAATTAACAATATTATTGTGCTTCAGTGCTAAAAATACCTATTTCCAACAGGCGGCTTCCATAAATGATATCACAGGTTTTTCGTGAAATTTTAACCCCCCCCTCCCTATGTCACGAGTTGTCATATTATGACCCTATCCCCCCTGTCCCAGATTTTCACAAATGCATGGCATGTATTTTTGTTGAATTTTAAATAAATTATGGTTATTAAAATTATTAATGGATTATTTCTAGTTTTATAAAATAATATCCCAAACCTTAAAATTGTAATCTGTATTTTTAATCCCCTCTCACGGTGCATGTCCAGCGCAAAGCATGTTGAGAGTGGCGATGAACCAATCACCGTTGAATTATTCATCAATTAATTGTATTTTATGTGGAGAGTAGATTGAACCAACCAATATTTATCAACCACTGAAATTTTATTATAACCGTAAAATAAAAATGTATATGAAGGTTAAAGGGTTAATAATTTTATATTTATTTTATAAACAAATGCTTAAATATCTAATATTCTAATATCTAATATTCTAATTACATACTTTAATTTCTTCTCACACAGGTTCTATAATCTGGAATAACCTGGCTCTTCTCCTTCTAGTACTCACCATGTCATATTATTATCTATAGTATAAGTAGTCAATATTGTATATATTATATTTAAATAATCTTAAAACTTTGTATTGGACTTGACTCTTACATTAACTACATGATGGTTTTATGGTGTCTGATGTTAACTAACGGCTGGAACCTTTTTATTATTCTGGTGAGCATGTGTTATTTAAAAGAAAATAATATTAATAAATTTTTGCTGTTAATAAATATTGTAGATATAAATATTAATTTTATATTCTATACGTTCTTGATAAACTCAACTGCTTCCTTTACTTAGTTGAAAAATTGAATTTTTTGAAGCCGAGCACTTAATTTTCAATTAATCAATTATTATATTATTTATTATCTTTTCTTAACTAGTATTTAGTTAATTTAATTTAAATTATAATTAACAAACTGATTATAATTTAATGAATTAAATTATCATAACTTTACAAAAAAAGATTTAAATTTGATTATTGAAGAAAGATTTAGATTTTTATTATCCTTGTGTTATATATTAAATTTAAAAAAAAATTACATAATGTTGATCTTTTTTAGCACTGTGATGTAGCTGAGCATGGCTCAGGTGGATTGCGGCGGCCTTGGGGATTCCGTTTTAGAAAGCCGAGCTTTACAGTTAAAAAAATGACAGACATCACTCCCGGCGACGGTGTAATTAATGAAGTTTGTGCCCCTGAACTCTGTGAAAGACTTAGTGACTGTACTGTTCCTGAGGGCGGGACTGCAATCTTACAATGTACACTTCGGAGGGGTATGCGTCACACTAGCGCCCTTTGGAGGAAAACAACTCCAGAAGCAAGAGTTCTTAGACATGCCGGAAAACATGCAATCTGTTTATCTAAAGATGGAGTTGTTCGCCTCGTCATCAGTGAGTGTCACACATCAGATGCAGGTACATACACATGTTCCATCTCCAATGACTTAGGCTCTGTGCAAACTTCTTGTGAACTACATGTAGAAAATATTGAAAACGGAATTCAGACAATACCAGAATCCATCTCCCAGCTCAATTCACCTGGTCTTCCGGGATTGGTGCCTGAAGACACCTGCTTATGGGAACGTCAACAATTTTTACGAAGGTAAGTTTTTTACAGACTTTGAGTTAAATATCGGTAAATGTGTGGAACTGATTTAAACATCTGTTAATACATTCAATATTATACTTTATTTAACCCAAAATACAATTTACATAAGAATTAACGTGTCAGTCATATGACTATTCAATTTATAAATCAGTTTGCCCATTCTCACTCCTACTTCCGTGAAGTGTTAATAAATAATGTTACTAATAGTGAAGCTGATCCATAGTGCCTAGTGGACACATTGTCCTCAATAAAAAGTATGATATTATACAACTCATCATGTAGGGGAAGTTATAAGGCAGCAGAGGCGTAGGTAGAAAGAGATTATCTTTTGTGACTTCAGAAAGTAGTTTATTGTCCAAAATTTTGATGATCTTATACATAATAATAATAATATATTTATTTTTTTATTCATAGTACATTACAGCGCGTTATTATATTATTATATTCAGATAACATTGCAGCAAAGTAAGAAATATATTTCGGTACCCTGCTTGCTACACTAGTATTTTACTGTATTATAGTGCAGATAGTGCCTTTCCGGTATAGTAATAAACGAAGTGTAGTGTTCAATGTACAAATAAATATATATAAAGAGTAAATCGAGATGCGATTAGATAGCATATAAATACATTGTAAAACTTAAAGTATGTAAATGCATTGTTCAATGTAGAAAATATATAAATGTTTATAGATAGCATAAAAAATATTTGTGTAAAGAGTAAAACGCAAATGCATTTAGAAAGCATATAAATACAATTTCAATGTGGGTAAAAAGTAAAAAAATATTATATAAAGAGTAAATCAACATACTGCATTATGGTTGCCAACCCTCGATAGAAGGCAACACGTGAAGAAGACTTCATAGTAAAAATTGTGTGCGCACTATAATTTTTTTTCCAAATCGTGTGTGCAGGCTCACTTGCACACCTTAAAAGGAACGTAGATATTAACCAATCAAAAATGATGGTGAAAGATATCGAAAGTAGAGGGATTTTTTTATTACTAAACCTTGCACAAATTCATAGTTAATCTCTTAAATCTATCTTCTCTTTTTGAAAATGTGAATATATATTTTTTTCATTGATACAATATTCATACAAGATAAATAATATAAATGTTTATAAATGTAATAGAGCTTTGAGTTTAAATATATTTGCTTTACAAACTTTGATATTTATATGTTAAATTTTTTTATTTTTTGTTCTATTTTTTTACAGATATGAAGAGCTGGAAGAGTTAGGAAGAGGTCGTACGTCTGTTGTCCGTGTGGCCAGAGACCGCGGCACCGGGCAGAGAGTTGCTCTAAAGCAAGTACTCCTAAAACAGAGCAGCAGTGAAGCAGCCCTAAGAGAATACAGACTTCTAGCATCAACTCAGCACGTAGCACTTCCTCGGGCGTTGGCTATCTTCAGAAATGCACCTGCTCCCTCCACTGATACAATTGTTATGGAACTGTTAGTAGACAATATAGCAAGCAATGGATTGCCATTGAACAAATGAAAGAAGAATGCTAAAAACATTGTATATACTATTTTCTTTAATAATTTATTGGATCTCTAACCAATTTCACTATCCATTTAACCTTTAAATCAATTTGATAAATCTATTCTTACAATTTATATTTACAGACTTGATGAAATGTCAAGCGTAATACTCAATGATTCGTTGACTTGCAATATTGTAAATGTGGTATTTTTTTCGCGTAGTCGATGTATAAAATATTGCATAAATTGTCATTACATAGTTAAATGTATTTTAATAATCATTTGACTTACATACATATATGTAAGTCATTAAAATATTTTTGAAATTTGATTTAACCCCGTAATGCAAACTATGGTGTGAGTACTATCAGTAGTTTAGAAAGAATAGTTTCTCATAAAATTATTCCAATTCATGTAAAATATTTATGCAAAAACATTTCATAATTAATGTACACAATATGTTTTTCAAATTTTGATCAAAATAAAAACTCTAATGAATTATTTGTTGCTAAATATGTACATAACATTGACGAAACTGCATTCTGAGGTACAGTAAAACTTTGGATTAATGGACTTCAGATTTAACAGGCTGGAAATTAAATACATTTATTAGTACTTTTCCTACATATTGATCTGATTGTGGGAATTTTGAAATACTCTATTTTGACACTGACAAAATGATAAAATCTTCAGAGCCGAAGATAAATTTTAACATCATTCATGAATTTATGAAGGAATTTTGCTTCCATGAAATATTGGTGGAATGAATATTTGAATGAGGACATTTATTGAATGAGTATTATACATTATATTGTGTATTAAAATCTATTGTACGCAATTAATGTATAATACTTATTCAATATAATGTGATGTATAATTATATTATTAAGGACAACACATTCTTATTGTGAAGTTGTAATTATTCAGAACATAGCTCTGTGATATTCGATAGATCCAGGTTCGAATCCCGGTAGCAACAACAATATTATTTGATAAAATTGATTTTATATGTACATATATCTTTCTAATTAATACATTTAATCAGTATTTAAAAGATCACAGACCTATATTCTGAATAATTACAACTTTACAATAAGAATGTGTTCTCCTTAATAATATAATTATTCATCATATTATATTGAATGAGTATTATACATTAATTGCGCACGATAGATTTTAATGTACAATATAATGTGTAATACTCATTCAATAAATGTCCTCATTCAAATATTCATTAATTTAATTAATATTTATAATTATATTATATATTAAAAATTGTATCATATTACAATACTTTTATTATAGTTTGTATTAAACATTCGGAAGTTATCAAAAGTGAAAATTAATATTGATACTGGACTTTTACTGCACGTTGCATTTCTTTTATGTACAGTTTATTTAAATTCTGTATTTCTTAATTTTTTCAGTATAAGGGGACCACACCTTTTCAACTATGTGATTGAAAAGGAAGAATACAATGAAGCAATCATTGCTGGTTATATCAAACAATTAGTTTCGGCACTTGAGTGGTTACACCAGATCAACATAGCACATTTGGATATCAAAGTGAGAAAAATGGAATATTCCTACTTATTACATTGTTTTAAGTTGTTTACGTTAGTGCATGTAGAATTACCATTCAACATAATAATTTAAGCACTAGAAAGATAATGAAATATGAAGTGAATTGATCAATGTAGGCACGTGAATAACTTCTGAAGTACTCGCTAATTATAGTAAAAATTATTTTCTAACGTTTAAAATCTCCAACGTTTTGATATATATTTTTATTTTTAATATTCACAACAAAATTCAAATGGTTCTTGTGAAATTACGTAGTTTTAGAAGAAAATGTATGTTTTTCAGTTATAAAAATACATTGTTCACATAATGCAAGATATTTTTTTACACTTTTAGTAAAGCTGTTTAAGGCATTTTATAATCTGTATAATTGCAATATTTTTTATTAGTTTTCCTTTGATTCAAACATATAATTTGTCTTTATACTTCAGTAGAGAGCAAAGCATGTGACATTTTTCATATTCATATTTAATTTAATTTTCTGTTTCATATTATCTCAAGGATTCAATTGAAATTAATAAGTCGACATATCAGATAAATATTTTTAATTTGCCCTTTAGAAAAAAATGCATGCAAAAAATGTAAAAAAAAGATTTAAAACTAAAACAAATAAAATATAGATGTTTAAAGCTTTTGATAGACAACTGGTTAATTATTATTTTTAATTATCCTATAAATTGTATCATTGTGTGTGATATATTTAACGCTTAAACTGACTGCTTAAATTAATTAACAACAAATCTGTTGTATAATATTTTAATCTAATCTGTGATCAAAAGTTTTGGTATTAATTTACTGGGAAATTTGCTTACAGCCTGAAAATATAATGATGGATATCTCTTCAACGGGTCCTGCGCAGTTGAAGCTGATAGATCTCGGCTGTGCAGCAGGAGCAGGATTGGTGAGTGGAGAAGGAGAAGTATTACCGCCTGCCCCTGCCCAGTTAGAGTTTTCAGCCCCGGAAGCAGTCTTGGGGCGACCCCGCGGAGCCTATACAGATGCTTGGGGACTAGGAGTGCTGCTGTATGTGTTTCTTAGCGGGGTAAGAAACATTATTTATATTATAATTTTTTGGACAATGGTAAACTTGTATAAAATATGTGAGGGTAGGTGGTGAGAATGAAATGGGAACATGCGGCTAGTGTAGATCGTTTATTGGTAGAGGATAGAAAAGAGAGTACAGAAGGTATGCGTGTAGAAATGAAATATAGACAAACGAGAAATGCAAAGAGTACAGAATCGAGTTGACTGTGTTCTGTGTTGGCCCCGCTGGTCTCAAGCACTATGGCGGGGCAGCAAAATGGAAGATGTATAATCGGTGAGCTATTGGGTCAGACTATTGTGGCAGCACTTTGCTGCCGGCTAGGTTTTGAATGCAGATGTCGCTGGTCTCGATGCCAGTTGGGAACAACACAGTGAATTTGAACCGCTGTCCCTTACAAATATCAAGATTTGTATATATTTTGTGTATTACAACCTTTTTTATTTGATAACTAATAATTCCATAAATAATAACCATTGACAAAAATTATGAACGTCATTCTAAAATACATTTTTAAAATCATTTGATTTATGTTGTTTTCTTTTTCCAGGTGTCCCCATTCCTAGATGACTCTGTGGAGGAGACAACCACCAATATCGTCAAGTGTGACTTTTGTTTTCCAACTCAGCATTTCGAGGGTGTTGGACATCTGGTACAAGAGTTGATTAGTGAGTTGTTGTCAGCAAAACCAGAAAATCGTCCCTCTATGCACGACATATTACAACATTCATGGTTCATTGATGTAAGAAATCAATATTTATTTTCATTATGACAATATGTAATTGAAGTACATATACATACGTATTACTTACGTTATAATATCTTTTTTATTTATATAAATAATGTCAACTCAGTATGTACTTGGGTAAATACATTTATTAACAATATTAACTAAGACAGAAGTGTTGCTTAGTGACGAGTCAAATAATAAAATTATTGTATGATTGAGGTCTTGGTCAATACAAATTAAATTAGAAATTATATTACAACTAAATTTTTAGTGAAATGTTAACACATTTCTTCGGATAGGTTAAAATCCTAATAGCAACCAAATATTTTTTCGAACAATAGATTTAACTTGTATTAAAAATGCCACCTAATTTTGTTCTGAAATTGCAACTTCACAACAGAAATGTGTTTTCACTAAAAAATATTATATTTTAATAATTATATACAAAATACTCTGTTTAAACCACCATTTATTAATTATTCTACATGTTTCGATACCTATGGTATCATCTTCAGGAAACAATGACACTGAAATTAAAAATACAAGCATAGATAAAAACAAAACTATAAAATAGTGAACAAGTAAGAACTAATATGAAAACAAATTTAAAAGGTGACTATTTGCAAAGAGGATTTGGTTATTTGTAATATTAAGCTTGCTATTAACACTTTTTCTTATTTCTAAAGTTTCTAATTTATCTAACTGTAAACTCCTAATATTTGTATGTATAATTTCTAAACCCTTACTAATATCAAAGGAAGGGTTTGTTTCCAAAAGGTGATTGGAAAATTCTGAATAGTTATTGTTATTTAGGTATCTCAAATGCTCCTTAATTCTGATATCAAAATTTCAGCCAGTTTTACCTATTTAAAAATAATTGCAATCATTGCAAATTAATTTGTAGACCCCCCATTATTTTTAAACATCGTTCTTATTCTTGTTATTTAATATATAATTCTTTAATTTGTTATTAGTGTAAAAACCTGGTTGTATAGATTTGAGATATTTTTTATAAATGAATTTGAAGTAAGATTATTTAAAAACACAATTTTTCTCCACTGCTTCCCACTATATAAACATATGTTCTGATAAACTTTTTCTTGTACTTTTTGTTTAACTAATTATCTATTAATTTAATATTATAACCATTATTAATTGCAATTTGTTTAATAATATTTAATTCTATGTTGAAGTTATTGTGGATGAAGGAACATTAACTAATCACGGAATGAAAAGCTGATAATTTTTGAGAAAACGGATGGTTAGAAGTATTATGAATGGGCCATGTTATTAAATGAGGCCGAAGAAATGAATATTATCGTCTGTATCTTCTAATTGTATAATCTTTTAGTATTGTTATTTAAAATATATTTTATCACAGGCTCCATCATTACCGGTTCGCTCAACATCTCCATTGCAAAGCTTCCAACAACGCCGGCTCCCTCCAGCCCCACCGCCATGATGATAAATCAGTGTGTTGAACGTATTCCTAGTTATTATTGAATTTATTAAATTAATTCATACATGAGTCATGTTAAGTAGCTATGTAACCATAAATGTATATTGCCTCACGATTGGCAATGTCTGTTGTAAATGGATATTTTATGCTAAGCTATTGTGATCAATTATTTGTAAGATTTTCTTGTAATTTTGAACAGTTTCATATATTACATTCAACATTTTATATTGTTCTTTTTTATATTAAACAGTTTCAGTACCAATAAAATATTTCTTCATTAATAAATCCCCATAAATTCCTTTTTTATGTTTCCAAAAAACTAATATAATTTATTCCGAAATGAAAGAATATATATACATAGGGTGTAATCTAAATTTTACATTATGGGATTAATTACATTTATGGAATAATCTGTACATTCTAAAATCCTGCCTTAATTTTGTTTCAATCTCTTTTCAGTATTTTAAACATAACTTACCAAATTTTAAATATAAACGAGATTTTATATAAAATATGTTTTTTTTCTATTATATTTACATGCCCCAATTTGCAATGCGGTCAAAGGGGCCCCGAGGCTCTAATAATAATTGTCTGAAGTGTTAAAAATTTTATGATTATGTTAACAATAAGTTAATATTTCAATATTTTTTAATTTCAAGTTCAAATTATTACTAATTATTAGCATTTATTTAAAACACTAAACTACTTGGTCGGAGATCCAACTGAAATTTGAATGTGTAAAATCAGTTCTAAGAAGAGTAGTTCATGATGTTTTAGTTGGGTGAATTATATGAGAAGACTTTAAATATACTGCAGATAACCCTTTGTCTGTATAAAGTTTATAATCCAATTTATAAAAATTGATTAACCTGTCGTAAGTTTTGCCCTTTTCAACTCTAAATACAGGTTTAATCTAGCAAAACAGGAAAAGAACAAATTTAATTAAAATTTGTAAAGATTTAATAAAATTTAAAAAATGTGGAATATTTGTTATTCTCTACGCACTCCCCATCGCACGGAATTGTCCAATCGCATCTTGCTCGAGTTGACAGCGCTTCATAAAGAAATGGACCAGTATTCCTGTGCCCCGTAAGCGTTTCCTTCACCTTGCTAAAAAATTCTTCCGATGCTGTAGCGGACAATCGCCTTATGATCAGATTATACTAAAAGTTTGAGTATTCCCAATTTACAATTTCTTCCATTTAAAAAAATTTTGCTCATTCCCCAGAAATGTGTAAAATCTTGGTTCCACTGGACATCTTCCCTTTCTGTATTTTTTAAAAATAATAGTATTACTACAAAGTCTCTTGGTTGAAGTAAGGATTGTAAAAAAACACAATTCACATTGATTCTGTGTATTATTCATAACATTATAGTTTTTCTTATATTACGTTGTACATTCATTTTTTAATAACTACAAATATTGAAATAAGAAGAAAAATATTGTGTATTATTTATTCATACAAGTAAGAGCTACACATTTATAAAAGATTAAATAATGAGTATAGTTTATATAATTTAATTAAACAACAAAATACTGTTTATAATTTTTTCAACATTAGATACCAAAAATGATATCTACAAATTATTATAGCAGAGATTGATAATAATTTATCTAAGAAACTGTTAAATCAACTTCAATTATTAATCGTTATTTGCTCATCGTGATATCACTTGATTGTGCTGGCTCGTGCATTACAAATTGAATCTTTACACGAGTTACGTTTGAAAATATTTAGTGAAAATTATTAATTGAATACATATATTCATTGTTTTAACAGGACTCATTCAAATTTAATAATAATAATTTTTTATTATCATAAGGATTAACAAAATTATTGTAGATTATATTTTATTATTAAAAATAATGTGTTTTCAGCAAATTCGGATTAGTTTCATTATTCAGTTCACATTATCTATTAGAGTAGATTTAATAATTAATTAACAACTTAAATATGAATCAGATTGAATATGGGCGATAAATATCCGCTATCACTAAACCAAGTTGTCTACCTTATAAGGTAATATTTTGATCACAGCTTAATCCAAGTGAAGATATGGCGAGAATCCACGGATTTACGGTCGTAAATAATAGATATAATTATGAATTCACCTATAACTTGACTGTCTCACAAGGAAAAATTTATTTGAATTGCTATAAAATAAATTCCTTAACCTGTCAGTAGAAATATGATTTTTGTTATTGAATTTACGGTAAAATATTTATCTTTTGAAAGTTTTAGCCAGTAGAGAACTTGATTGAATCAGAATTGACTCCCATATAATACTGAACAAATTAAATTGGCTTAAAAATTAGTTTCTCAAATAAATGCTTTTTTCTAATTTAGTTCTTCTTCCACGACACTAGGTGGGATTTGGTCTCCACAAGTGCTCTCCACTGACTCATATCCCTGTCCATTCTTGTCCAGTTTCCAGACCCTCCCATCCTTCTCCAGTCTATAATTTACTAATCAATTTATCACCAAAAATCGCAGCACTTTAGGAAAATATATTAATTAAAAGTATAATCTGTTAAAAAGTAAGTGATAATAATTATGTGGACCCATCGATATATTGATAATATCAATAACTGGTTAGTGAGTTCAAAAATAGTATCTAGTATATAAATACATCCTGACATTCAAACTGTCTTTAATGGAATCTTTATTATTATACCTATACACAAATATAAGAATTACGATTTGCCAATAAATAAGGTTACCAAAAATATTTATCCACTATGAGCACAGCGAACCATGGATATCAACTACCTAAGAAAATATCAACTTTGGAAATAAATTAAAATTATAACTCTAGTGTCCATTTGAGAACCGGAACATTCTGAACATACCTACTGAGATGATTTACAGTCATATACTTTATTCATGACAGCGCATATGTTATTTTCAGATTATACAACCAATTAGGAGGACATGAAGTGAATGATAAAAAATCTTATTTATTTTGCAGTAAAGTAACAATTACTCAAAAGTAGCTTGCACAGCGATATGTCGATAATAGAGTTACAGGAATGTTTAATATTGAAATAATTTACTTAATAACAAATTCATCATTTCATTCACACAATACGGACTAGACAAATGTGGCAAATGTTTTAAGCTTAACCTAAACATCTTAAAACCTAGGGATATTATCCAGGAAAAATTGGAGTACAATTCAAATTTTTGATCACTCTTGGAGTATAAATTTTATGTATTTATTTATAAAATATTTAGAAGACATGTTTATAAAACTTAAATAATATATTGACACTAACAATATTTTACACATTAGATTTGAAATTACTTAATATTTACTACGCACAAAATTTAATTGAGAAATTAATAATTAGTATACACAATTTAAAATTTCTCAAAGTAGGTGTATTGTACAGAGTTACAATACACAAAATATTCTACAAATAAATTCATTATAAAATTCAAAATGTAAACATTAATGCAGAAGAATTTATTAGACCAATTACAGTACTACACAGCTCTCTAATTTCCACAATGTTTTGCATCTAAAAATTAATGTATATTATTTTAATTATAGAAATAATGATTCCATGATTTGTTATTTTAAAGATTCCTCTATTTGTTTTGTAAAAATTGGAGAGTAAAATTACCCTGTGAGTTTTTTGAAGTAAAGTTAAGAAATCTTTTTAATAATTTTGTTACATTTCTTAAGACCAACTATCACATTAAAATTGTTCCCTTTCTAGAATATTTATTGAATATCACGTGGCTTAGCCGCAAAGTCTTGGAGTCAGATTGATCCGTCAGTCAATGAGTTAATTGTACCACTGACAAATTCATAAATATTCAATGGCACCTACCACAATGTTAATGAAGCCTGTTTCATTATTATGTTGGTTTTAAAATCTCTTCTTAACTGTTAATATCATAATTTTAAGTATTAATAATAAAAATCATTGATTCACTTTAGTGTATTATGTATGGTGAACTATGTAAGAGTAAGAAATGAAAGATGGAAAAGAGATCTGCGAAGGCATGTACGATCAAGTAAGTGGAATGTATCCACTATTAGGCAGGAATAGCAAACTTGCCACTGACAAGTTCCTCTTATACAAGGCTGTCCTAAGGCCTATACTCCTCTACGCAGTCCCCATCTGGGGTCATGCGGCCAAGACACATATTAATAAACTACAGACCTTCCAGAACAGGATCATCCGGTTAGTGCTGGGTGCCCCTAAATGGTTAAGGAATACTCAACTACATTACGATTCGGGCATTCTCCCCGTAAAAGAGTTCATAAAATATATCCTGACCTTCCCAAGCACTACGATTAACGTGTTATCAAAATATGATATCACCATTCCGTCGCATATTAAACGCCCTAAAACCGTCCTCCTTTAGAGAAATTTATAAATCACTGCGTCAGCTAGCAGTACCCTGCCCTCTTTTAGCAGAATATACAAATACAAAACTATATAATACAAAACTAATAATAAAATTTTACAGGCCATTATGGCATACATGATAAAGGAGCAAGGGGTCCAAGTGACCTGATACTTCAAAAGACGTTATATCCAAGTTCCAAGGAATGGCAAATAATTTACAAATATATTTACTCAATGAAATGCTATATATATATATGTCAGAGTGAAAGTTTCTTGGTTATCCCGCATCTGTTGGTCCTGAGAAGGATCATTGTTGTCTCAACGTTTTAGGTAAATCTCATTATCGATGAAATGTCGCTCTAAAATGATCGTCAGATGTATATATATAAATATATATATTTAATATTAGGTCTCTGCAAGCATTAGTGTACGAAACTGGCGTATTTTCTGGGTTAAATTGTGTTTTTTTAGATTTGAGAAATCTAGGCAGATGTTTCGGCATAGTAACACGTGCCATTATCAGGGCGTTGCCTAAAAAAATTCCAAAAATCGCCAAGGAAACCATCTACAAAAAATTCAATCCAACCCAGAAGTGATTCCAATTCCATATATATATATATATATATATCATTACATACATATTTCATAATATACTATCAAGAAAATTAAGACTTATCAGATGGCATTATGATTAAATATTGAATCACTCATTGATTTTTATGCAACCTAATACAAATCAAAACCATTTTAATCAGTTTTTAATATTTTCACAAGTTTCAAGGAACTTTTTAAAATATAACAGCATGCATACTTTATTACTTTTTATTTGAATTTTTATTTTTCAGCACCGAATTCTTGGCGAAAGTTATAAAATTATTACATATAAATAATTCATAATTATTGTTAATTATAAACTATTTATTATGATTAACTTATGTAAATCATAATAGAAATAAGGTGAAAAATGTTGTATTATTTTGTTAAATTATTTATTTTTCATAAATAGTTGTCAGAGACTAGTCGTTTTTAAAAAAATTCTTGGTCGTCTATTAAAATTGGATTTTCTGAAATGAAACTAGTTTAAAAAACGTAAAAAATTAAATTAAATACCCATCAAAACTAATCCTATTTAATTTTAACACTTTGGTAACGAAATGAATAAATAATTATTTTATTTACGACTCCATTCACTATTTTGACCAGGTGATCTTTCTTGAGGACCGCTTAATGTATGAACTCCTTGATGATGGCAGAGAGACTGGTGTAGGTGCCCACGACCAGTCCCAGAACTCCGAAAACGATGAGTAAGCTGTTCTTAACAGTCATGACGACGCGCTGCCTCGGAGTGATGTGGTTCCACCAAACGCAAGACTCGATCATGGCTGGGAACGCCAGACCGAGGGCAGAGAGACAAAGAGCACCGAACAGGGAGATGAACAGGTCCAATGCTGGCACAGCCACGGCGAGAAGAACTACAATCATATCATCAAAACAGAGTTGTTTACTATTCGGCTGTTTTACAGTAATATATCTTAAATTCATCGCAATTACTTTAACGATATTGCAAGTAATTTGAGAAGAATAATAATATTCTAATTGAAATATAGATATATATGTTAGAGTAATTTTAATAATTTTAAACACGTATTTTAAGCGAAAACAAAAACAAGCCCATGAACGTTTCACAACTGTCAAATTGACAGTTCAGAGCAGCATATAATCAGTTAAATTATATTTTCGCTAGTACAAAATATATATCTTCCAATGAAAATGTATTCAGATATAATTTCACTGGTGATACAAATTCACTGTAACGTACATCATATAAATACGTGATCATTAAGTAGCGTGTTTCCTACTTAAATCTGTCTTGGATAAAAAAAATTAGGCAACGATCTTGAAGCGCAAAAAATTAGAAAAGAATCAAATAATAATCTCGAAAACGCTCAACTAAATCTAAAAATAAAAACCAGTTTTATTTACCTACCAATGTATGAAAAAATAATCTATAAACTCTATCGTATTTATCAAAAACATAAACCTGTTTATAAATCTAGAGTGTGACGCGCTGTATTGATAAATTATACATAAATGTTCAAAAATATTTCGGTGAATGACGACAAAATAACATTTCGGTAGCAACGAAAGTATAAATACATTGGTCAAGGGCTGTATTAAATAATACGGTGTCTTACAATATTTGATGTCATTATAATACCCAAAATTACAAATGATAAGTTTTGTACAAAATTTTATTACTATGTGACGAGTGTCAATAATTAACTTTGTACTCGTATATTAGTTTGATTTAAATTACATTAATTATAAGTATAACTATTGTATTCTAATAAAACATAATACCTAACGTTTCCCGGCACGTTCATAATCCCGAGGCATACATTTTCAGACCATGTTGATAATTTGTCGTATTTCAGACTGTTTCGGAAAATACGAACATTTATCTTTCAGCAATGAACATTAAAATATTTATAATTCTCTAGACCCCGAATTAAATTTTGATAATATTTTTTTTTGTGATGGTAACAGTGTGATTCCAAAGCATATTATAATACGTAACATGGATTTTTCTATCCAAGTTAACGTAAAATATATCAATATGAGCGAAGTACTGACGTGAATTATACAATTTTGATTGAACGTTTATTTATTATTAATTGATTTAAAATAGTAATATTTAATTATTTCACGCCTACATACTATATAGATATTTAAATATTATAAAACTTTCACAAAAGCATTAAAAAAAAAAACACCAAAATAAAATTATTTCATTCCAGCAAGACAAATTGTTTTGTAAAAGTTATAAACACATGCAAACATTTATTTTATTAACTGTACAAAGATTTTTAGTTTTTAAGAACTTTTTGTAAAATTATACCATACATTACAAAAATGTTATAAACACCTTATGTATGGAGGCAGAGTGAATCTATTCAGGCGTTGAAGGTCGTATATGTATTAATACTAACATATGCACAAACAATGCTTAATACAATTCCAATATAAGTTGGATTTAGTACTGTTAACAATAAAACACTCACTTGCAAAGCATGCTAATTAAATATACATGTAAAGTAGAGAATATTTAATAAACATATTATTGAGAATGACACTAACCTGCTTATTTCTTTGCCATAATTGTATTATCTCACAGAATTTTAGAAATCAGATGAATGAGCGCAATGGAAGGACAAGAGTGAAACTTAATTCGTGGCTTTTATGATAAGAATTTTATCTTAGGAGTATTAAATTCCAAACATTATTAACCACACTTACGGTAGTTTAATCAAAATCAAAATCGTTCGATAAGAATTCTAATATGAGAGTCATAATATTGAATTTATCGCAAAAATACAAGATAAAAAAGATAAAAAGATTGTTATTAAAATTTCACTTCTGGAAAGGAACAGAAGATTCATTATTACAGTCTTGTAAAATAGTATATTATTCCTCACATCAACCACTGCAGCGGCATTTTGTTTTTGGCTAATGAAGAAGAAATGCAACAATTGTTAGTGTTGAAAAATAATGCTTTGAGAATAATATTCAGAAATATATAAAGATCTAAATAAGCAGAAAATATATTTCAAGGTAATGGTATTTATTTATAAAATCCTCGCTAGGAAAATATCGATGTAATTTATACGAAAAATGTATGTAAATCAATACTGATTGACCTTTTCATCTTGTATGATGTTCGTGCTCGTATGAGCTGAGACTGCCATTCAGGAAGAAGACTAAATCTCAGAAATCGATGATGTACAACGCGTTGAAGATTTTTAATAAAATGCCAGAAGACTTGATGTGAAACTAATCAGATATGCGAATGAATTCTAGTAAAAAACGATTTTGATTTTGTTTATATAAGAGCATATACAACGTAATCTACGTGATTATAACGAAATAACTAAATTAGTGTTCGGTTCAATATATGATAGTAACATTCCTGAAATATCTTCAAATTTACAGCTACCACATTTCATACGTCATACGTTGTTGATTCAATTTCATAAAAATCCTAATTGTGTGCGCAAACATAAATATTTGGATACTTGTACGATAGATCTAAATTACAAGAATAGATTAGTAAGTATAATTCATGTCGTGCGGTAATTGAATCACTTTTGAAAACTGTGCAAATATTTGAGAGAAATACATGCGTATATTTATATTTTAAAAACAAAAATATTTGAGTGCATTGCAGATTATTTGTCTGTTCGTGATAATGAGCAGATTGAACGATTGAACTCACAAGTGACCAAGACAATGCAGGTACGGCAGAGATACTCCCAGTAGATCTTCCCTTTGATGTCAGGTTCCAGCCTGACGGAGATATATTCATTCCAGACAATAGCGATGGCGACGTAGCACGCCAGCGCGTGGGTCACGAAGATGGCTGCGGCCAGCGTTAGTTGAACCGTTTGAGCCAGACTAAAATGAATAAACAGGGTAACTTACAAGTTGCCAACACAATGCAGGTGCGGCAAAGGTACTCCCAGTAGACCTTCTCCTTCGTGTTGGGTAGTTTAACAGTGATGTATCCATTCCAGACAATATCAATAGCAACGTAACACGCCAGTGCATGGGTTATGAAGATTGCGACAGCCAAAGTTAGCTGCACCACTTGAGCTAGACTAAATTGAAAAAATCATTAATATTCACGATTTGTACAACTTCATCAAATTATGGGCCCATCACCGTAAGTTTTAATAGACGACATTAACAATCGAAGTGTTATTAATTATATGAAAGCATTGTATAACGAGAAGTGTTTTTCTTTGGTAAAATAATCCTAAATAATTCAGCACCAGTTTCTAATGCCAAATCAAAGCATGGAATGTTTGTACATTATATTATATTAGATTAGCCTTGAGCTTATTAATATTTACATTACGTATAGTGCAAGTGATGTATAATCGTCTCCGAATTCAGTACAACAACTCATACAGAATACTGTTCGGATTGGCGTGTTATTGCAGCGCATCTACAATGTTTACCGAAGACCGTATACATAGATTCGTTCCGCTTCTGAGACATCGGGTTGCGAGCGTAAAGTTGCGGATGGAGCTCAGCACCAACTCTCTGGTGCAAGCGGCGCTCTCATGGAAAGCTGGTTCCCTGACCAGAGAATGGCAACGCCTACAGAATAGCTACAGATACAATAATGGCCGTGACTGAAGTATTTATATATGTAGTAATTATATTTTATTTAAATTTATATTTTCCTTGGTTTTCTTTTTCATAACATAAATAATATTTCGTAACTATTAGTATTATCTTTATGGCGAATTGGATTTAAAAAAAACCTGATCACGCTGGAATAAATGCATTATTATTATTATCGTAATACTATATGTTTAACAAATGGAATAACAGATGTATCAATTTTAAAAAGAGCTACAGAATTAAGTTCAAAAATTTGTCGTAAACGTACTTTGTTGACATATCGGATACGAAAAGGTTCAGATATGAATCCCGGTAGCAACAATATTTTGTCGATAAATACATTATTTCTTGATATCTTTCTAGTTGATTATTTTAATTAGTATTAAAAATAGCACGGAACTACATTCTGAAAAACTGCAACTTCACAACAAAAATGTGTTCTCCTTAAAAATAAATATATAATCATATCGCAGCAATGGAAGTGACATGGTGAATATTAACGAAGTGCCGAAGAGAGTTCAGAGTCATGGGAAGGTCTTCATGCAATGATATCCCCTAAAAAATTATCAGCCGGTAAGCTAAAATAATTTTGGTGCTAGCCAGAGTCAGAGTTATCACTCGAAATAAACTAATTAATAGATATTATTTCAAAAGTTAACAAATCGTCTTGAATATTTTAAATAATTTAATTGATTTGGAAGGCACTGCAAATAAATGGCAATTCTCAATGTAATGTATTCATGTCCTTGATTTTATTATAAATGTTTTAGTAAAAGCAGTTTGGCCAGAGGTTTCCAATTCTAATAATCGTTTCGCGCGAACCGGTGCGGACTTACAGAGGGATATCACTGCCTTGGATTGAAAACGGCTGATATACTAGTGTATGAATGTATGCATACGTCACAGATTTTGGCTCTAGGTTGTTGATTGATGGAGTGCTGTAAATCTTTACATACGTCTCGCGCACTTGTAATTCGTAGTATACATCTAAGTATTGATTCAATGATTCATCATGCATTGAAAGATTGACAACAATTAAGTACCCAATACTTTATAATGTTTTATTGTAAATCTACAGATTCATTGGTTTGCCATTGGGAGTCGTATTGTGAACCAAACGATTTCATTTGTAAATAAAATCGTCCTCGCGACGACATTGCAGCGTTATGTAAGGCAAAAATTGTATTAGAATCGATTTCCGCTGACAAACGCTTTGTTGAAATGTCGAACTCCAATGAAATGGTGTTCTTTGAACGTTATCCCATTGTGTTAAAAAAATATGTAATTCTAAGTACAGTCATTCTAAATACAGTAAATAAGTACTACATAAAAAAATTATGGGATTGTTAAAATTAATTGGCAGATGACGAGATAATTTTAATTATTTTTCCCATTTGATTTAATTGGTTGGAAAAATGTTTGGCGTTAATTAAATATTGTTTTATGTTTCCATAATAAATTAATAAATATAAGAGAAACTGAATGGGGATCTAAAGAGGATTTAAAAATTACATCTACCATGAAATACGACTAATAAGGTCCATCAAAAATACAACTAGTTCTTTAACAGCAGAGGATCAGGGCTTAAGGACACGACGGTTGCATGTGTGACAAGTAATTGTATGTGGCAGAAGGTTGTGCAAAACATGATTTTTAAATTTCACTCCATATGTCCAGTAAGTACATATTTATAGATATATGAATAAAATAAATACCTGAATTCTGAGAAGTGCAAATAAATAAAATCATATGAAACCAAATCGTAGAAATTGACTGAATCATTAATCGATATACTCTTTATGTTCCCGGCATTAAATAATATTTTTATAATTATTACATTTTACAAAATGAGCCTCTTACTTGTAAGTCTTTTTTTTTTGGTTTCCTCTTTTGTCCTATTTTAAATATAGATTTAATAATGATTTGCATATTAAAGTTTTGTAAGTCATGTTAATACGCTACTTACACGAGAGTGTTACGCGAATCGCAATATTTATTATGCGAGAAAAGCTTTCATTTTATTTTAAATAATAAGTACAGGAAAATATAATATATTTTAAAAAAGGTCATATAAAGTGAGAAAGTGGTAAATATTTTGTTGCGAATAATATAAATCAGATTTACCACTAAATCTGATTATTGTCAAAACTACCCACTTGAAGTGAGTTTATCGGTGCATCAAATAAATATTTTACCATATTAAACAAAATTTCTGCAAGGATCTCGTAGAATCATGTGTCTTAAAAATATGCTTACAAATGTAATACACTTCGAAGCAAAATAAGTAAGTAGGTTTAAAATTTAAGTCGCAAATATTACACAGCAATTATATTCAAACATATAAACCATCTGCGAAAACAAATATATAATTAAAATTCCATATCCTCGCTTAAATGTAAAATCATATTTTACAAAAATATTATTTACATTTATTTACAAAAACATTAGATTAACAAAATGTTAGATTACTTAGACAAGCGCGGATTTTCTTCTACAATCAGTGGCGTAACTACGCTAATTTATTTATATTGTATTACACCCTTGTGAGCTTTTACAAAATTAATTATAAAAAAAACCATGTGCGGGTACTCAAGTAGCATGGAATATATATAAAAAATAAATTGATAGAATTGATTTAAAAACAAAAAAATAATAATTAAAAATATAGGTTTAACACAGAATGGCCGAGTACCAAAATCAATTATATCTTTGAATCAGAACAGCATCAAAAGCGCAACTAATGCAGCGCATTGGGTCACATTTGCTACGGAAGATTTTAAGTATCGATACATTTCCTAGTACTAATATAGACTAGTATTTTTTAAATCCACCATAACAAGAAATTTAAAAAAAACAATTCTTACATGTATTACAAAACACATAAAAACTTTGATGTACTCAGTAGTACCCCATCTGGTTAGCTAGTAGCTAATACGTCGGGTTGAAGGCCAATGTTCTCTCTAAAGTGTGCGGGTGTGCGAGCGCACACTATTTGGTATCACAGGACACACAGAAAAATATAGCACTCACACAATTTTTAACAAGACTTCTTCTTCACGTACCGGGCTTTTGCGTAAAGAGGGCCACCCAAATATAAGCACATCTAGGCATATGTTAGGATTTTGTTTTCCAAATAGATCCCCATGGGTTTTTATTAGGGACAAATAATAACGCGCTTTTTCTCGTAACGTGTATTGGTGCTCTGCGCGTGCGCGTCTGAACTCGCTGTCAGAATATTTAACCCAAAAAATGGAAAATAAAAAGTCTAGTAAACGAAAATCGTATACTACCCAGGAAAAACTACAATTTGTGACATGTTTAAAAGCGGAGAAAAGTCAAAATTCGATATCGCTACAAACAATCATTCAAGGAAAATCTTCACCTTAAGATAATGAGAATAATTTTTAATTTTATACTGTTCTATCGTTGCTATATTTAAAATAAAAATAACCTTTCATTAATCAAACAAATATTATTTCAAAATAAGCCTGTTTCCATTAAGAAGCTGAGGGCTTCTATTTAGGGACAACATGAGAACCTTAAACATGCAAAAACCCGGTACTGCCTTATATCGATTGTCGGCGACAATGCTGTCGTATGTTAATTGATCCTGTAAAAGATTACCAATGTTTTGGACATCGAAACACTTTTTGAGGGAGGAAATTCAGCCAACGTAATCTCCTTCTACACACGCCTCTGCATATTGAGTAGTATAAGACTAACTTCCAACTTCCTCTGCATATTGAGTAGTGTAAGATTATACAGTATACAGTTTTCTTGATAATTGTTATTTGTTCTCTTGAATTATTTAAGCGTCTTAATACATCTTCATTAGCTCATTAGTCATGTGATCAACCCGGGAGATTTACAGTATACGTCGGTAGAGATACAAGATATTAACGTTATACTAGCGTTCAAAAGGCGGCATTATTAAACGTTGCATATCCAATAAAATGGACTGAAGATGATATTTTATGGGAAAATATGATTAGGATAATATCGTTGAATATGAGACTGATGCTGAGGATGCTATAGCCATATGTGAATCTGACTGACCTGATTAGCTTTACATGTATTTTACTATTATCTGGGTAATTTATTTTAATAAATATTTTTCGTTTAATATTTTGTATTTTATTTTTCAAAAAGGAGATTAAAAAATAGGGGTCGCCATATAATCACGGTCGTTCTATAGTCGGGCCAATACAGCGATAGCATTGGTTTTAAAAATTACACAAAATATTTTTTTATGCGCACACTGTGATCCAAAATTAGAGGGGGCTTTGTTACGGACTAGATAAAAGCCGTAAAACGAAGAAAATATTTATGAACATAAAATACGTATGTCTAAAAACAAACTTTTTTTGTGAAAGTGTTAGAATTGTAGAAGACAAGAGATCAACTTTGTATATTTCAAGAGACCATGTTATGCTACTGCCACATAATTTATCAGAAAAAAACTAAAAAGAAAACCAAAAACCCTTCGTCTTCAGACAAATATTGGTATTCTGAATAAAGACTCCGGAATCATGCCTGTGTATTATTTTTTAGCACTTACACTTCATGGTCGCTAGGAAGATTCAGGGTGATACTTCCAGCAGACTTGTCTCCGTATTGTAAGTAACCGAAGAGACCCATTCCAACGTACAGGGTGACAATAGTCACCATTGCACGGTTCAACACCCCAGTAGTTCCTCCGAAGCTTTTAGGAGTCTTCATTTCATTCTCCAAGGGTAAGATCTAATAAAAGTAATGATTATATTTTAATAATATGCATGGGGCGGTGCAGCTCTTACTCTGATTGATTCTCTAATTAAGATTTAGAAATGGCTGTGATAAACAAGAGGCAATTTAGATATAATTCTGAAGAACTTTTTAAATCCTTTCAAGTTTTGGATACAAGACAATTGTTTTCCAGATTAATTCTATTTTTTTTTAAAACTTAACTTCATATCCACGATCCGATTCATAGGAAACTAGGAGCATAACCTTGAGATACTTTTTAGTGCCAAAGATGGATACCAAATTTGGTCAACGAACTTTCTTGTTATGTGCCTCGCGTATATTTAATAAATTGCCACTAAACCTTAAAGGGTCTAAAGTGGATAACGATTTTAAACTAAAAATAACAAAGTGGTTGTTTGATGTGGGTAGAAAGCAAAATGATACTCATTTGTTATTTGTGCTAACCTAATTACCTACTCATTTTGTCTTCCTTTTTTATAACTTCTAATTATACCCTAAAAACATACAACTTATAGAAATTGTACAGGTAATTGCTTTAGAACAGACCACGTCTAGTAAAGTAATTATCTTTATTTAAAATAAATTATATTATGCTAAAAAAAATTGACTTAAATTTATCTTCTGTGTGTATAGAAAGCTATTTTTACATCTACCTGTGATCTGGTCATAGGCGAGAATAAATAAAATCCAATGCAATATTTGTAAATAATATAAAGATGTTCAAGTATGAATTAAATCGGATCATCTTTGAAAAAAGTTTGTTCCGTCATATTATCGTAAAAAATTCTGTGTACAACAAATAAATAAATATACAAATAAAAAGTTTTACGCCTTACATAATTTCGAAAGTTACACGCGTTGCACCGTCTATAAAATTATATGCGTTATATCCTATGCATGGGAATAAATAAATAAATACACTTAGCCAGTTGCTTCATTGTTAGTATAATATACTTGTAGTAAATTATATATTGCAACGCATTATTTTGACATTAAATTAATGTGGACCTTTACTACTGTTGTTGTTCAGAATTACAATTAATTTTTGTTTCTTAACACTCGCGTAAAAATGCCTATGTTGTTTTGACAGTATTTATATTTAAACCAGCAAGTCTTTGATTACACGTATATATCTTCAATACTGCGCCGGCGCTAGGCTTTTAGCTTCTTCTAAAAAGCATTATTTATAAATATGTTAAGTATATTAAAAGACTTACAACTCCAATAGCTTCCAAGGCGAAGAGCACGGTACCGAAGAAGAGTGGAAAGTTTAAAACATTTCCCACGGCATGCTTTCCTTCTAAAGTGATCGGGTCACGAAAGATGTAGTACATGATGATGGCGAAGGAAACCACGGTGATAGCGTTGGCCAGGGTTGACAGCGGAGCCAGGTACTTCAGGTTCCTTACCCAATTCACTAGGATGAGGGGAATTACAATGCAGCACATGTATATCTTGACGTTAGTATCGATTCCAGTGTAATGGTTTATCACAGATCGGAGGTTCTCGGAGACAAACACAACATACACGCAACATGTACCGATTTGGTACACGAGAAGGAACGCGTTCACAACGATTCTGAAAAGATGACATCATTATAGTATTTAAACACGTGTACAGTTTTCATTGAAAAATGTATAAGGTATTATACAAGTTGTCCCAAAAGTCTGGACGGGTTTATTTTACATTATGTACAGACTGAGAATTTATTTATTAAAAATTATGTTTTCTAAATGTGAGCCGATATTTCGCTGGCACTCTTCTAAACGGGAGGCAAAATTTCTGAGAACTGCTCGGCACGTATTCACGTCACTGTATACCTTTGATTTAAGGTAGCCCCATAGAAAAAAGTGAATTTGTGTCAAGTTGGGGCTACGTGGAGGCCAATTTATGTCACCTCGTCGGGATTTTAATTGTCCAGGGAAAATTTCACAAACAACTGGTAATTTGCATTCCCAAGCAATCGCGGCTAGCGATCGGCATATCCACCGCCCCTCTACCGCTCGTTGCGTTGGTGCAGCGAATGAATCAAAATGAAAAATACTTTTGGAACACACTGCATTAGGTAGAAAATATCATTATAATTATAATTAATATCATAATTAACTAATAATTAATATCATAATTATAATTAATATCATAATTAATTTTTTTTTTATCAAAAATAAATATCAAATTCAAGAGAGACTTTTAATCAACACGCGAACTTATTAACAAGTACGCATGCATAGGTACGTACGTGATTGATACATAAGCCTCCCATTACCTTACTGACGACGTACAGATGATGTGATATTTTCACAAGTTTCATTATCGCAACCCGACATTCCTTTAAGCAGATGTACATTTCATCGTGATAACCAGCGGTATACATTCGATACTTTGAAATAAGCTATACTTAATTGAAATTTCTGCGAAATGTTGTAATAATACAAATCAATTATTAAATGCACATTATTCTTATTTTAATATGTCATAATAATATTTTGCCAAATAAATATATTTTTTCCCAATATATTATAATGATAAATACAGCTTATTTCAATGTACTGACTGCACGCGTCTGGTAACAGCTACCGAATTTTGGGGAAGGCTATATATACTTCGTAAGAGACTACATAGTAAGGGACTAAGGGAAGCGGGTGCAAATGTCCTATTAAACTAGTTTTTATGATACCCTTGAGTTATCATCTGACGATGAGAGGGACTGCACCTCTGGAAACTATAGTAGTGACAATAACCCAACGTATGTGTAGTACAATGTTTGGTTGTGATAATTAAAATAGTAATACAATTTATTTACTATTTGTTTGAACAAAAAAAAATATATAAAAAATAGATTAGGTCTAAATTATTTATTACAGAATTAGTAAAATTAAAAATTATATTGAATGATTGATAAAAACATTCGAAATAGTTAACATTTTTTAAATTTTACTTATTTTACCTACTCCCTTTGGTACAAAATAAAGATTTAATACAAATTTCAAACTAAAAAGGTATTTCACTTTTAACAAGGAATAAACCTCCTGAAAAATTAGGAATCTGTTGGTTTTGCCAATCGTGGCTCGCTCGATATAATATTTTTTACAAATATTGTATAAAAAACCTTACCCAGCATAGTTTGCAATACTCCTGCACCAATATGGGCCTTCCTTTAATGCCTCCTCGGCCACATCTGTGTAGGTCATACTAGGCACTCTGCGTCTTTTGCAGAGTTCATATTCGGCTTTGATCAAAATATGGATGCAGTAAGTACACAAAAATCCAATTACTATTGTTCCAATTGTTCCCACAATATAACCGGAGTGGGAGAACGCATTGGGCATGGCGAGGATCCCAGTTCCGAGACTTCCTTTCAACAGATGCAGCAATGTTTCAGAATTTCTGAAAACATAAATGATATTATATTATCGGCATTATAGTAAAACTAATGCCACGTATTTTGTATGATATTTCAGAACGTATTATAGTTTGTTATTATGTATTCAGTTGGGCTACAGATTAAAGACAGGACCACGTCTGAACGTAACGCAATAAGTGAAAGTTAAATTAATTAGTGGCGTTCTCTTCAATTTAAACATTTCATTTTTGTACGTGTAATTAATTTATCGGAGCGTGTACTAAAGAGCTCCCGCTGGTGTTGTCGGTCTTGTTAATATTCGGCAGGCAGTTGAGAAGAGGCTCACCATTAATGGTAATAATATTTTGATCACATTCTTTCATATTAAAAACCATTATTTGTTTGTACATACGTAGTAGGATGTTCCACTTTTCGATGAGCGTAAGGATCATAGTCGTCTTCACGTCGCACTCCTCTCTCTTGCATTTCCACTGTGAAAATAGGGACTGAATTACCCGCATTTGTTTTGTTTTCAGTCAACGGAGAAAAGCTGAAAACCATTGCAATATTATTCTTTGTTTTCAATATTTTTACATATTCATAATCAAATATGTTTACATTATTTTCACTACCAACATGAATTAATCACAGACTCAGCAAAGAATTTCTTGATAGAACTATTATTACTAAATAATATTTGAAATAAAAATAAAAAAAATAATTTTTCGTGAAAACATTATTATCACATGTTAGTTATGTACACTTGCGCTTTTGACGATGCACAAAATTGATCATTTTAATTTATGAAAACAAAATTAGTTGTCATTGATTCGATTGTTAAAGGGGGGAGAAATAAGGGCTGACCCCTCTTGTCATTTTTGGAGGACCTATTCGGGGAACATGGTAAAATTGTTATTTTTTTTAATATCAGGTAATTTTAACTTTGTATATAATTGTGTAAAGTAGTAACAAAAATGGGTAAATTATTTTTGCTTGATTTTGTTGAATAGGGTCAAGAACAGGATAGGAAGTGAAATGGGACGAAGATGATGGGGATCGGATGAGGGATCATACAGGCCGAGAAAGTTTTTGAAAGGTTTTTGGGATTGAAATTAATTTAGTATAAAATTTAGACGGTAAATTGTGTGTGTTATTCAAGTGAGGGTATGTTTGAGTCTCTGTGAATGACTGTGTTACTGACAAAGCAGGGTGAGTTTGTTATTCTCCTGAGGATGTAGTTTTATTTGGATTTTAAAATTTTTGTGTTAGTTGAACCCCAGAGGGGGCTCACGTATGTGAGTATAGGATGGATGATTTGCTTTATACAAGATTAATTTGTTTTGTAGGGATAGTGAACTGTAGGAATTTAGGAATTAGTTGTCAAAACGGATTGACTTCAAGTTGTGACCAGAAAACTATAAGAATCAATGTATCTAATAAAAAATAAACGAACATCGTATATCCATCAAATTTATTTATTACAAAATCTACAACGTATAATATAACATTTCATCAATATTGTGAAATATTTATTTTACGAGCTTGTTAGTAAATATTTTTAATAAAATGTGTTAAAAATATCACAGTGATCAGATGCATTGTAAACTTTATTAAGAAAGTGTTAACAGCATTTGCTCTAAATATAAAATATGCCAACGATAAAAAGTTATTATATTTTCTTAACCGTGATTTTCAAACATTAGATTATAATTAGATCGTAATACAAAATATTAATTTCTTTGTGAAATCTTGAAAATTTTAATAGGAAGGCAGTAGGAAACCTATAAGATATTTTTAAGTAATGTCAACCATTTGACTAAATAATGAGCAATTCGCAATTCGATTGACTTCAAAGTTTTCAAAATAAAAATTATTAGATGATAATTACAAAAGTTAACTTTTTTTAAAAATAAATGATTTATTTCGTTCCTCGGATAGGAAGAAGTCCAGGTTCAAATCCTGGTAGCAACTAAATATTTTTTAAATAAATAGATTTTTTTCTGTATAGTTATAGTTAATTCGTTTAATTTGTATTATATTAGTAGTATTTTAACTTACATTTTTGCAATATAAAATATTTATACTCGTTTTTTAAAATATAATATTAATAAAAGGCATGTGAATGCTATATAGACAAATGTTAATAGAGAAATCAATTATATTGTTATTGGTTTAGTCTTACATCTTTAAAGTAATAAATAATTTAGCAACTTCATAGAAATAATAATGGTATTCAGTTAATTCAGTCAAAACTTGTTAATTATACATTATTATCAAAGTGTACTTTGAGTAAAACATATTTTTGACAAATTTAATTTTTATTCAAACAATTAACATTTTTGAAGAATTTTATCTTTGCGAATATTGAAAGTATTTTAAAATTGCAATGTTCAATAATCGTTGTATTGTTCCTACTACGTAATATAATATATTTAAAGGCTCCACTTTCTAAATCGCCCTAGGCAAATTCAAAATATAAGATTTTTGACATATTTATTGATAAAACATTTCTTATGAAGAGATTTATAAGTATTCTTATTCTAGTGATAAAAATTTACTTTCTCTTTACAGACTATAATAATTAAAATCATGCTCTGTATAAACATATATTATACATACATAATCATATATTATTAGTAACTAAATGTGACCTGTGCTAAAACTAAAAGAAAAATCTTACCATATATGATATGTGGATACATGATATGTTTACGCTGACTCATCCTTGCATATATTGATCGAAATTGAAAATGTAAAATAAAGATATTCAAATCTATAATGTGAAAATAGAAGCCTTACTTGCTGGATGGGTTTTCATCCCCTTCGAATGCTGGATTGACCATCGGTCCGGTGGGAGTTCTATTAACATAATCCTCATCCTGAAACAAAATCCATAACAAGTGTCATATTTCCAATTCATAATAAATTACTGAAAATTGTTGTATTTTTCCAAATGTCTGCGACATAACAAATACGAGTAATTATGTAAGATATCTATCGTATTATTTAAAGTATATATTATGTATGTATTAAGAAAATATTTTCTTTCTGATTTAATATAATAATAATATCAAATAATGATCAGCTTTTAATCGAAATATCATGTTCATTTAGTAATTTTCTGTTAAATATCGATTTACGATCACACTAAACTATTTCAAGACTTCACGTATTGACGACACACTTTCCAATTGGTGAAATGCCACGAGATTAATAAATATTTGGCACCGGACGTATTACTAGAGCATTACATCATTTAAACTTCAGTAGGAGTTGTAATTTTTATTAAATTGGTTTTACTTTTACATTTTAATCTCATTTACAAGTTTCTAACGATTGTGTCTCACTGATTTGAGAGTTTTGATGATTGTAATAATTATACCTATTTCTTCCCAATAATTGACAATAATTCAGATCATAAAAATCACGTAAATAGAAAGGGCGCTTTGAAAAAATAGGAACACCATTGAAGATATAAAACTATTCGTTATTTAAGCAGATTACTACCGACGTTATAAAGAAACGGAAAAATTTATAATCACAATGTTCTTGGAGCGAAATGTCACGGATTGTGATAAGTATGAATGAATTAATAACTATTGATAGCGTATCATCGAATATATTGAATTTTTGCATATAATACAATTCCTTAAAGATATGATAAAAATATAGCGGTAATCTGTTAATATCGATAATCGGGGCAAAATATTATTTGAATAATCTACATGCTTTCATTAATAAATAATAATAAATTTATAATATATTTATTAAGAGCATGAATATTTACAATTTTTATAAACACATCTTATTTATAAATAATTAGACAAAATACTTTATTTAAACCGCTATTTATTGATTATTCTACACATTATTAAATAACCAAATCCTCTCAAAATCGTTCGATATTAACTTATATTTTCCACAATTTTCTATGAACTTATATGACAATAATTTTGTCACAAAAATTATGTTACAAAATAATTATACACAATACTCGAAATATTATTGAAATTCAGACAGTGTATATCAACATTATCGTTATATATATTTAAAGCAGGCTGCTGAGGGAGATACAGAAACCTGTTGTCGTGGATGGGGAACATAGCTATGTGGGCTGATGTCTAAGTATAACAATAGTGATATCGGATACGAGAGTATGGAGTACGGAACAATTCAGTCGGAAATATTAAATTAACTGGAGAAGAATCAAGGACCGTTTGGTTTGATTTGTTATTTTCTGTTTGCGTGTAGGAAAATAACTACTATATTTATTTTGATTGAAACGATATTTGTTTTAATTAGGTTTTGCATTATTCTATTCTCTCCTTAATTAGTTAATTTATTTATATTTTTAAGGAGAACATATTAAAATTGTAAACTTGCAGTTTTTTCAAAACATTGTTCTGTTGTATTTTAATACAAATTAAATGTATTAACTAAAAAGATACACAAAAAAAATATTTCAGTTGCTACCGTTAATTATTTTGGAAACAATGAATGGTTCGAAAAAAATCCGTTAAAAATTAAATTATTCTTTCGCAAGCGTAACTCGTATATAACGTCATAGTCATATATATTCATATTCATCAAAAGGATAAAGTGCAGTAAAAACTAGTTGTTAAAAAAAATCGGAAATGTCTCTAATTAATATTCATGAATACGCGTTGTTTTTCATACGGTTGATTATAAAAAATAATTATTAAGGAGAACACATTCTTATTGTGAAGTTGTAATTATTCAGAACATAGGTCAGTGATATTTTAAATACTTATTAAATGTATTAATTATAAAGATATACATATAAAATCAATTTTACCAAAACATATTATCGTTGCGCTACCGGGATTCAAACCTGGATCTCTTTTCCAATTCGGGGAAGGTGCATTACCAACTATGCTACAGCGACAGTATTTTTGTCGACAAATTTTATAATTAATACATTTAATTAGTATTTAAAATATCACAGACAGACAGAATATCTGAATAATTATAACTTTACCATAAAAATGTGTTCTCCTTAATAATATATAAGTTGTATCAATGTGTCAAAAATTTTATAAAAATGAATTGTCAATTCTGGCGTCTGCTATCGGTTTACTCAAAGGTATTTGAGATTCCGTAAAAACAATGTACATGGTTTTCAAATAATGGAACGATAATGTATTCATTTGAAAAAGTGTCACGTATGGGTTTGAAAATTTGTCGATAAAAATACTGTCACTGTAGCTTAGTTGGTAATGCATCTTCCTCGGATTGGAAAAGAGATCCAGCTCGAATCCCGCTAGCGCAACGAAAATATTTTTAGATAAAATCGATTTTATATGTATATCTTTTTAATTAATACATTTAATTAGTCTTTAAAAAATAATTATTAGGACAAAAACTTTTTAACATATTTTAGAAATATGTAGAATTATAAAAATAAATTGTATATATTTATCCGAAACACAATGATTAGCTAGTTCTAATATCAAACATATTCGTGCATTGGAACATCGTGCAGTATTTTTATTTGCAATAAATACATATTATATTTCATTTATAGTTTTTACGCATGGAACGAACTAGAGAAGGGCAGAAGACTCAACAGAATGATACAATTTTATTGAAATTATCCATTGCAATTGTTGTGATTTTCCATTAAGTTATTTGACGTCAAAATGCAACAAAGTTATTTGAATAAAGTAACATTTGCAAGAGCTTGAGCAAGAATTTTTGATTTTTAATATTACGATTTTATCACGTACACAATCCAATATTTATTATACCTCATGATATCCATGTACAAATATAAATATAACTGTCAGATATTAATCAGATATAAATTAAAATAAAATAAGACTTTTGTGTATTTTATAGTGGAAAATTTTTATAGCAAAACTGAAAATTCTTCGCTTTTGTTCGCTTGCGAACAATCATTTATCTAAATTAAATAAAATATATTAATTATAAAGATATACTTATAAAATCAATTTTATCGAAAAATATTGTTGTTGTGCCACCCGGATTCGAACCTGGATATCTTTCCAAACCGGGGAAGGTGCATTATCTAACTATGCTACAGCGACGATATTTTTAGCGATAAATTTTCGAACTTATATGTTTCCTTTTTGATATTAATACATTTAACCGTTTCATTATTTGAAATATCACAGACCTATGTTGTGAATAATTACAACTTCACAATAATAATCATTTATCTATTCTTGTGGGTTCGATTGAATTTTCATTTATCAATTAAATGTAAATTTTAATCAACAAGATATTCAATTTAAAACGCTTTTAAAACTGTTCATACATTTAAATACTAACCTTTTTTACAATAAAAATGTCATTTTACCCTTTATTAATATTTTAATGATTCTATGAAGGAGGATTCTATGTACTCTTCAATAGCTTAAAAATGAAATGTAGAAAAATATTTTTTTATTAAAAAATAAATGAGAATTATTTACCTACTTTTCTTAAAGAAATCAAAATTATGAATTAATCAACTAATATTTTTATTATTTTATTATTTTTCTGTTATTATATTAAGCATAGAATTTGGTTTTATTATTAATTGGACTTCAATTTGAACTATTGAATTATAGATGGAAATGAAGCGAATAGGAGCAATTTTTAATGAGTTTTAATGAAAAACAAATTTTAGAACAATAAAAACGGCTCGTTCACGAAACAATAGTTTTGATGTAAATGTACTGTTAAAGAATGTATGGCACAGTGATGGTACTATAAATTTCGGCTCCGGGAACAATAGCTTTTCAAATGAAAAAGTTCGTGGTAGTGTTCAGTTGATAATAACTAACTGAAGGCATTAAATCAGAACCATGCAGAACATTTGAAGTGCTTCCATCAAAGTTGGGTGTTAGTCCGATAACTCTGGACCACATAAAACAGCTAGGATAATCAAAAAGCTTAATAAATGGGTGCCGCACGAACTGAAAAAAAATATCCGTTTCGAAGTTTGTTTTAAATTGTAGGCTGTGGATGGGCATTGACTCATCCACCATATTCATCAACTATCTCGCCGATACACTTGTTTAAGTATTTCGATAATTTTTTACAGAGTATGGTTTTCAACAACCAAGCTGCTGCCGAAAGTGCATTTCGAGATTTTATCAACTTCAGAATTCCGAAAATTTACACCGCTAGATAAATAAACTAATTAATTGGCAAAAATCTGCCGATTCTAATGGTATTTATTTCATTTGACAAATTTTATTATTAGCTGAGAAAAATGTAGTTGAATTCGAAGGTCATAAACTTAATACATACAATTTATTACCGATTAGTACACGCTTAACTGTATAATTTAATTTCCACAACGATTAAGTCTAACAAATTAACATTTTTATATTTATTTTAATGAATTTATGAATATAGAATCAAGGACTAAGAAATACACTTCATCTCATAAGGTTTCGTGTATTAGATATATTATATATTTACAAACTTCATTTTCAATTTTTATAAATCAAATATAAATATTTAAATTTACCTGTTTTTTTAAATTAGTCGCATTTAATCCTTTGCTCTCTTGATGATCCTTTAACTGATTAGTTATTCGTTCTTATTTACATATTATATATATGCATTCTCACTTCTGACTTGTTTCTGTTGTACGAACTATTCTGACCCATAAAACCTGTTTGACTTGTTGGAGTTCGCCGTTGTATTCATCGCTAATTTCAATACATCCATTTTACAATACAGTGTGTCCCAAAATTCTTTTACATTTTGGTTCATCTGAATTGAATTCAATTGGAATTCAGTCTTTATGGAACGTGTCCTTGAAAATTTTCCCTGGAAAATTGATATCCCGACGACGTGACATAAACTAGTCTCTACGTAGCCCCGACTTGACACTAAAAGACTTTTTCCTACGGGGCTACCTTAAATCAAAGTTATACAATAACAATCCTCCCTCTCTGGACCAGTTAAAAGAAAATATCTGAGAAGAAATGGCAGCGATTACGGAAATCACATTTAGAAAACATCATATTTAAGAAATAAATTCCCAGGGACTGTACTTAAATGCAAAATAAACATTTTTTAATCGAATCCATTTATTATAGTATTTTTATTATGAAAAATACTTTTGGGACACTTGTACTTCGGTAAATTTCGGATTGGAATCTGAAAATTAATTCACAAATTTTCAGAAAGTGTAGTGTCGGAACGATGTATTATTATTGTATTCAATACAAGTTAAAGAACGTGATTGAACAACAAATCCAACTGTCACTACAGTATCAAAATATTGCATTGTAAAAATTGAATTTATCCACGGAAACGTTTCTGTGTGAAAATATTTGTTTTTAAAAAGAAAATATTAATTTTTTAAGTAATACCATAAAAATTTTGGAAAGAGATAAGAAAACTCTTTTTTAAGAAGCAGCCAATAAAAAAATGTTTGCTTCTTTTGCCGTCATATAATTAATCTTTTTAATACCAACCAAATAGATTTGTTTGAAAATACTTTATACGCTAGTGCACCAATCGTCGAGACTTAAGACGAGAAATCTCACTGAAACGACAAAAATAATCTTCTGAAAACTATACTTATTTTTAAACCAATTACACGAATGTTTTATGTATTTCCAGAAAAATATTCAATTGATTTTATAAACATAATTTTTTTTAGACTCATTCATCCGACAACATTATTTGAAATGGATGGCTAATTCTTTAAGCCTTTGATACGAGTTTCGACAATTAAAAATATTGTTCAATCAAATCAAATCTAAATCCATCACTCTGTCTTAAAATGGCAATAAATATTATTATTTCAAATCAAATGTTTCCATGGAATTAAAAATAATTAAATTGTTATCAATATTATGTACAAGCGGATTAAAAAGGCATTCGCGAAACCAGTTGGCATGTCGTATCAGTACATTCTTAAAATTCATAAATTGGATTCGATTTAACATGTTAATGTACCCAACCATTGAAAAATACCTGAAACTTGGACTATCTACACTTTTATTTAGGTAGGTGTATTACTTACCTACCGTGATGTAAAAGGACCTTAATCTTCGAACATGTTAATTTTTTTTAATGTTAAAATGTAATTTTGATGTTTATGGGTACTGAATTAAATATGTTTTCTCCGTGATAATAAATATCACTTATTTTATTTGTTCACTTTACGTCACATATTTTTCAGAGTTTACTCTAGTACGAAATTTCGGCAAGGGCGGGGAGGGTCACGAGGTAAGATGTTAACACACAAATTTTAATTAAAAATACAAAAAATTTCTTTAAAAGCTGCTGTAATGATCATCCACGTAATGATGATATATTATATAAATTCCGACGACCGACAAATTTTTTTTTTGTCATACATTATTTAATACATTAATGGAATATCAACAAATTAATACTAAAAATTGATAACACAACAATTAATAAATGAAATGTAATAACATTATTTAAAATCAAAAATACAGCACTATTATTTATATAAATATATAATAATTGTGTTCTTTTTTTGTTGAAATCAAGCTACTGGATGAATGGTATAAGTGCTTATTGGTTTATTTACCAAACAAGAGTTTTAAGTTTTTTTTTTTGCCAAATAGGTATATCCGCTAAACAAATATTTTTCTTTTTGTCATGGTGACTTTAATTAAGGTAATAATTAAGGTAAAAATTGAGGTAAATAATTAAGGTAAAAAAAATAATAAATTATACATTTTCAGAAACATTAAATAACATGCGTCAAATATTGAGATTAAGAAATTCCGAAAAAACACTAATTTAGTGGATTATATTAAAATATATTGTCAGCTTATATTATAATCAATCATTGTGCATTAAAGCAAGGTAGTTTTATTGGAGATCCAATTGTAAGATAATTATACAACTACGTTCATTTTTATCAACACTATTCTGCTATGTCCTTAATTCTACACGGCCTTCGCGATAAACTGAACATCTTTACTTTTTTGATAAGTATGTATATTCTATCGTATCACTAATTGTAAATAATGTTTAAGCAATATAGGTATGTATATTGAATAATAATTAATGAAACTCCTAAAACTGAAGAACACACATTAACATTCTGGTAAGTTTTATCACCGATTTGATGAATAGTAGTTAAATCTACAAATAATGAAAACATAAATAGAGATTGTATGCTGTTTATTGTAAGCCGTTAGTGCAGTAATAATGGCGAATAATGAACAAGAACTACAGAGTGTAGTGAGTAAAATGTACGATGTATGCAAGGAAAGCGACCTCATGATGAATGTTAACAAGTCGAAAGTGATGGCATTCGAGAAGGAGGAAAGCAAGACACCGTGCTAAATATTTGTAGGTATTGAATATTTGGAGCAAGTGGATGAGTTTGTTTATTTGGGAAGTATGTTTGATAGAAACGTAAAGGGTGAGAATGATATCGCAAGGAGGGTGACTGCAGGGAATAAAGTGAACGACACTTTGGATAGAATTATATCTAATAACAAGACTAGCGGTGCACAATGGAGTCCTGGTACCGACACTGATGCATGGAAGTGAGACCTGAAGCTGGCAGAAAAGGAACGAAAGTATTCTGAATACAGCGGAAATGAGATCACTTAGGCGTATATGTGGCAAATCCATTTATGACAGAGTAAAGCATGATGAAATAAGTGAAGAATATAAAGCTGATGTTAGCATAATGAGTAAGATTAATAAAGGATCACTTAGGTGGTCTGATCAAACAACAATTGGTGCACATTTTATGAGATGATGTATGAATGTGGATGAGGCAAGAATTGTGCGTCAGGACAGAAACGTGTGTAGCGCTCTATCCTCTCTGCCTACCTCTGTAAGTTAGTCGGTTAGTTAGTATATCATACTTGGAATATAAAATTATATATTATATTTAAGATATGAAAATTGAATAAGTGTTAAAAATTTTTCCTTCGACAAATACTTATAAATAATAATAATGATGTATTTTAAAAAGGTGATATTTTTTAAATGTTTTTCCTCGGGATTTTATAAATGATAAATTGCATACAACATTTTTGTAGAACAATGTCATTTTTCACATCAAACCTTTTATTTGTGTAATTTATGTGTAGAACTGCATTGATGTTCAGCCAACCCAACTTTTCAATATAATTTTAAATATTGTCAGAAGATTAGAAGCTAGATTTCTGATATTATAATACGCAATTATCTAGTTTAAGTTAGTGTGTGATAGATGGTGTTTTTAAAACAATTGTAAAGTTATAATTTTTTGGTTATTGTTAACTTATAGAAAAGAGATATATCTTTTGTCCGCTTGTTCGTTCTTCATATTTGTCGATAGGGTTCATAAATAAAAGTATGCTTATAAAGTTTGTCATTTCAATGATTAATGTTGTAATTATTTTAATTATCAATTATTTGTACCCTTCGAATCTATGCGTAAAACTTATTTAATAATAAGTGAGAAAATTCAAAAATATTCACCTCTAAAAACTGTTATTCTAGATATTATGCGAATGCTTGATTTTACTTGTATAATCAAATATAGAAAAAAAAGTAAATATTTTTATACAACAATTTTAAACAAGGGATTTTATCCAATAATTAAACTTTTTTATTCAACAATTGAAATAAGATTAACTTTTATTTAAATTAATTATTATGTGACGGAAAAAAACAGAGGTCAGTTATTTTTTAAATACAAAATTTGAATAAAAATACTAATGAAATAAAACGAATTAAAAAATATTTGTTTTAAAGAAAGTCACGTTTTTAATAGCACCTCGCGGTTCACATTGTAACTTCGCAGTCAAGCAATAATAATATTAACAAATCGTGAGGGCCATAAAATAATCAGGCATTTTTCAAGGTTCACCTTCGTGAAGGTGAAACATTTGTTTTGCAGTCGTGGACCAGTGGATAACTGGTCAATGTACCCAATGGTGGAGGATAATATTTGTTACAATAGTATGATGATGTTTGCATCAGATGCGAACGAAGGTCATCGTAAATTATATGTGTAGATCAAATTAAATTAAATTAATTTGTTGATTAAAACAAGTCGAGGTGTACGGATTTTTTTTTTTTTTGATAATCAATTGATTGTACTGAAAATAAATACTTTTATAATGTCAGTACATTATTTGTAATTTTTATTTAGGGACTAGTAAAAGACAATCAGGTTTCTATAAAAAATCAGTTGATAATCTTTTCAATTAAAGATAAGATTTGAAAGACATCTAATAAAGGCTACATGCGTAATACTGTGAATATTATCGAATAATCGATTGGGCAACTTAATTGGCAAAGTATCCAAAGAGTGCCGCCAATGCCACATCGCCTCAATTATCAACGTAAAATACTGATTATGCTTTCTGAAAAAAATTAATTGAAAATATTTCATAATCTCAGAGGGGAAAAAAAACGTGTGAATGAATTTTAAACCAATGTGCCTGCAAATTCTAAATTATTTAAAAAAAATATTGTTTTATTAAGGAAAACACATTCTTATTGTGAAGTTGTAATTATTCAGAACAGACGGTCTGTGATATTTTAAATACTAAATTAATGTACTAATTATAAATATATACATATAAAATCAATTTTGTCGAAAAATATTGTTTTTGCGTCACCGGGATTCGAACCTGGATCTCTATTTCCAATCCGGAATTATTAAAATTATTAGAATTATTAAAACAATACAAACTATCCAAAATACGTCACTCAAAACAATCCGCTCGCTTCGTAATATGTATACTATTCTGTATATTATACCCATAAACATCAAAGTCATTTTTTGTGCGTTAGATGCTGTTAACGAATGCGTATACAGTATTCGAAGACCCTGATAGGCGGAACTGAATTCACACGTGCGAAAGTTAAATACTTTCAAACTTTGTGGATACGGAACGAATGATAGAATCCACTGTTGCTGGTATCTGTATATTTACGCGATTCATATATGTTTAAAAATTGAGAATGTATATGTATTTCGACTCATACTGGTCTCTAAATGACAGGACGAATTTATTTGCAGCAGTGTTGTTTTCGGCTAGAGAAAAAAAGTCCAAAGCTTCTTGATTTTAGAACATAAGAGATGCGGAGCATCGAAAGCATGTATGAAGCTCCAGCGTCTGTAGTATATGTCTAAAAAAAGTTCAAAATACTAAAATATTCATAAAACTTTTTGTGAATTACTGCACTATGAATCAAAAAAATTGAATTTATTTTGTAGGTTTTTGAATATTTCAACAATACATTATTACATACATACATTGTATTGAAACAGTAAAATAAAATAAAATTCATAAAATAATTTACCAGGAATTTAACAGTTCGAGCGATTTATATTGAACACGATAATACATTTTAATAGTTCTTTCCAACCACATACGCGATTCAAAAACTTTCGTAATGGCTTAACCGTTCAAAGGTACAATGAAACACGTCACCATTTCAATTGATAAATTATATGTTAGCCTATATATTATAAGTGTTGGATTGGCGTCACCTGTGCCATATATAACATAATTGACTGAACACGATAACAAAGCAGGATGTTCAACGGACTACGCCGAACAAACGAGGTCGATGTAGCCAAATGCCTCCTAAATCGTACCTCAAATTAATTACTGATGTATAGACTACAATTGTTATAAGTATAAGTCCACAGAACTTATATAGTCTTAGTCTAGCTAATTGGGGTCCAAAAGATCATAGTCCTAAAATATGCATGCACTGTTTCACAGCGCCAATATGGACATATATTTTTTTTAATTTACACAGCAAATGCAATTATACAATTTAAAATCACCTCTCTTATGTATTACAAAAATGCGTATGCGTAAAATCATACTTTTTATATTTTTTCATGAAAGTGTAAATATTATAGGAGACAAGAGACCGACTTTTTTGTTATTATTTAACGGTTAAATACACAATACATATTCAGGGGCTCTTCCAATTTATATTGGGGCCCAATTTTTTTAGATACCCCAGAAGAGTGGTATTTGCACGAGAGCGAGGGCACGAGGGCACAATACATTTAAACTGTCTTGTCCTGCTATCATACTTGTCCTGTAATTGTGCTTATTCATAATCGTGCTTGTTCTGCTATTATACTTGTCCTGTAATTGTGTTTGTCCTGTAATCGTGCTTGTCCTGCTATCATACTTGTCCTATAATTGTGTTTGTCCTGTAATCGTGCTTCTCCTGCTATCATGCTTGTCCTGTAATTAGGCTTATCCTATAATAGTGCTTGTCCTGCTATCGTGCTTTTCCTGTAATTGTGCTTGTCCTGCAATCGTGCTTGTCCTGCTATCATGTTTGTCCTCTAATTATGCTTATCCTGTAATCGTGCTTGTCCTTCTATCATGCTTGCCCCGTAATTGTGCTTGTCCTGTAATCGTGCTTGTCCTGCTATCATACTTATCCTGTAATTATGCTTGTCCTGTAATCGTGCTTATCTTGCTATCGTGCTTGTCCTTTAATTGTGCCTGTCCTGTTTTTATGCCGTGTCATTGTCAAAATTTGCAATACATAAGATTCAGTACTGAATAATTCCCCTAAACAAAGTTGATCTTCTGTGAACTCATCATTCTTAAAGTCATCCAACTTTCTATCGTATTGAAAATAGCAAATCCAGTAGACATATTGATAAAGTATATCAATGATGCATTTTTAAATTTGGATTCACAATAAATTATTTTTGATCTTTTATTTCAATATATGAACAGTAAATAAATTTTATCATGGATGCATATTTATATAACAAAATTAAAAAAGTAATACTCAGATTAGTGTCGCTTAAAAAAACTTTATTTTAGTAACTTGAAATTGTTTAGTACCAAACTGGTATTTTGTAGTGTAGAGCATTTTCGCAATATTTCCAGATATTTTCCATATTTTGTTATTCAAATTTTTTGTGCAAAAAATGTGATGACATTAACAATTTTGAAATTCAGAAACATTAATAATACACGTGAATATCTAAAATGTTACATTATACCTACTTATTAGAATCAAATTTCTTCGTGATATATATTTCAAAGAATATTTAAAAATTAATATTCTTTTTATTATGTACATAAATATATTATAAATTCGCTTTAAAAATACTAATGATGTTGGTAGCATTATTTTTGTGGTTAGACATAATTTAAAATTGTATTTATATTTAACGTTGTTTAAACCACTGTGTTGTTTTTACGTTTAGTCGTACGCTAGTCCTGACGAAGTCAACATTTTAAAATATTTATTTATTCACTTAAATAATTATTTCCTAAGACTTTTCAAACACTTTCTTTACATACCTGTAAATGAATACATATCTATTTGCCTATTCTACTATCTATACAAATCCGAAATGCCGAAATGCCCCGCCCGATTCTACAAACAAAATTTACAAACAGAACTTGCTGTTCCTCTAAACAATATACAGGATGTAATATACCTAGTCCACAATATTTTATGCGTGGATACCTAAATAAATTACGAGTCGAAAATGTTCAACGAATATGTGCCCTACCTCATTCATGTCGGAGATATAATCATTTAAAAAAATCGTAATTATGCGATTATTTCGATTAATTGAAATATTTTATTGATTAAAAATTATACATTGAATACAAAAAATTAAATGTCATCGAATTTCGAGTGCCTAGATCATTTTTTGTTACATGATTTAGGACCTAAACCAAAAATATATATTCATAATTTAACAATTTCGCAAATATTTATTTCCACTTCAAGATTATCACAAATTTAAAAAAAAAAAAATGATTCCGTAATAGTGCAGAATTTGCACATATTCCTTGAAAATTATCGACCAGTAATTTTGTAAGTTGTCCACCCATAAAATAATATGGATTAGGTCTGTTACACCCTGTATATTGAGTTGTTCAATATTAAAATAATATTAATTATTTTACCCTAAAAGACAATAAAAACCCAGAATTAAAATGTGTTTTTCAAAAAATATTCTGCTTAAATGGGGTAGGTAGAAACATAAAAGATGACGTGTGTATATTTTTGATAAATATCATTCAGATATTACGAGTTCTTCGCTGGACACAGATCATCAGAGATTATTTATGCATCAACGATATTTGATTCATTTCTTTTTATCACCAATATCGTATTACTCCCCTTTGGTTTAAATGGCGCAATCTTTTGGTTTCTAAATATTGTTTTGTGCACATCGCTCCAACGCGAGGTAAGTGACTCGATGACAAGTTTTTCATATTGTTTGCATAACGATAAGTACCACATAACAAGGTATTTGCATAAAATGGATTTTCGTGTTCCAACAATAATACTGTACGATTTTTATCTGTAAAATGTTAAATTGTTAATTAATTATTGGTATTAAAAGATAATATACTTGATCAAATTTAATAATATAAGTAGATCAGTGGTTTCCAACTGGTATACCAAAATATATTATTTCATATAGAAAACCTACCTGATTAAACATTATTTTGCACTATTTAATACATTAGAAAGATATGCATATCAATTTATCGAAAAAATATTTTTTTGCTACCGGGGTTCGAACCTGGATCTTTTTCTATCCGGGGAACATACATTAATCGATAATGCTACACCAACACAGTATATTGACGACAAATTTTCGAATTTATATATTACACTTTTCAAATTGATACATCTATCTTTCTATTATTTGAAAGCCATATACTTCATTTTTACGGTATTTCAAATACCTTTGAGTAGTGTATTAAAAGTATCACAGACCTATGTTCCGAATAATTACAACTTCACAATAAGAATGTGTTCTTAAATAAATAAAAAATATTTTTTTCTTTCTTTGATAATAAACATTATCACAATTAAATAATTGTTATAAAACAGGTTATAAAATATGCAATTTTTTTCAATAATCTATTACATTGTACTGTTACGAAAACACTGTTCAGTTGGTTATATTTATCAGGTAAAATACATAAGTTATGTTATTTTGAGTGTAAAAAAAGCGATAGATAGGTAAATATTATTCAGTGCGCTGCGAAAATTTTATAATTTGAATAGTGTACCGTGACGCTAAAATAATTGAAAACCACTCACCCATAGTTTATTAAAAACACTATATATATATATATAATCTTTTCATCTCGCATTGTTAAATTACTTAGGGATATCATTTTAAATATTTATATATGTAAAAAAATAATTACTATAAACGATTATTATAAAAATATACCGATAAAATATCGTCACCGATAATAATAATCTAGCAATTGACGTATGAATGGAATTTATAATTTTTTAAAGAATGTGCTATTCATCATTAAATGATGGACACCTAGTGTTACCTTCACAAAACAGAACAAATTACTAATCGATTTAAAAAAATAAAAAAATAGATATGATTGGTGCTTGTCATGTCATACGTGAATATCAAAGTATTATTTCAAATTTTTCAAACTAAGCTAAACACTTGTGTTATGATGATTAAATAGGACAAACTTGGTGGCTTCTTAGATGAAGCTCGAACCACCGACCACTCGGCTCGGCGTGTTAAAAATTCAGAAAATCTAACTCAACTTTACTTTAGCGTGTCACCCCCCCCCCCCCCCCCAAAGAGTTTTTTTACATATTCAATTATATATTTAAAAAATTAAGAAACAATGTACGTACTCATTTATATATTTTTAATTTAAATTTAATTTATATGGGAACAATAGTATTTGATTTGATGTCAATTAATTAATTGCTTATTTCAATTAATTGTTTTTTTCACAAAAAAAAAGTGAGACAAAGGAAATACATATGTAATGGTGGCGGGACACGTGTTATTTGATAACTCTGATATTAGTGAACGCTGGCGTGTCGCCCAAAATACTGTGGCGTGTCACCTTTGACACGCTTGTCATAGGTTCGCCATCACTGCACTAGACCAACAAGTCATCTATTATAAGTGTAATAATTTTTCAGAAAGAATACCGATTCGTGACCAGGAATATTAAGATAGGAAGGAAGGTTGTATTTGAAGATATTATATTAAAGATATCATATTGGGGATGTCGCTACGTGTTTGAAATGATTGGATATGAGCCAAATCAAACTCGAAGATGCAAGACACCGAATGGCAAAGTTGAAATGACAGTGCAGAAATGGAGTAGATGATGAGGCAAGAGATCAATAGCTGGACTTAAATGTGATTAAATTAATGCCTCGGATCGAAATTTCACTGGACCGACGAAGTGGGCGGGAAGTGGACGCTCATATACTGCATTGGAACAAAAATTACTGAGGATGATGATGATAAAATAAATAATATTGTGAGGTTATACTTTTTTCACTAACTAAAACTATTTCAATATGTTGGACTTGCAACATGTAAATCTAATCGAGATCTATTGTATGAGAACCAAAACCCGCAACGTAGCTGCTCGAAGTCTCGAGCTGTAATGATTGGAAATTTCAGCGGACGCCCAAATGGCCGCTGTATGGCAATGGGCCTGCCCCTCGCTGACTGGATGTTTTGGAGAAACATAACTATATGCCGGTTAGAATGATAGAAAAGTCATTCCAGTCGGAGTTATACAATGATTTTATATCATCATGCGAACGTTAAATCAAGATTTCTAGACATATCGAAATCTTTCGTTCTCCATTACTCTAGCTATTATTTTAATAATCATATATATATATATACACATACGTGACATTTCAAATATACGCGCCAAGACCGAGGGCGCCATCTACCAAGGCGAGTAGGCGCGGCCGGTGGGGAGAGAGGCCGGAGGAAGGTAGCGGGGGACTTGGTAGCGAGCGCGCGCCGGAGGCAGAGCGCCGTGGCGGCGTCTCGCCAGGCGGTATGGCGAAATTAAGGATAAAACACAAATCTTGGATGAGGCGTGGTGAATTAGAGGGGTCGAAGCATCGATCTACCCGCGCGTGACTGTTCGCGGGTACTCGCGGGGAGACTGCCGGTAAGCAATGGCAGACGGATGGGCTCGAGAGACTCCACAGTAACCGGATGGCACCGAGGTGACCTTAGGGAAGAAGAGTTCTCTTCTAGAACGGGGCGTGGCAAACTGGGTAGTGGTCGTATCGCTAAATCGGTGACAAGGAGAAGAGCGTGACGAGAAGAAATGAGATCTTAAAGACAATAACCGTGCAATGCTTTGTGTTTTATATGTGAATAAATTGTTCAAAGTGCATAAAGTGTTTCCATTGTTCAGACCTCCCCCATCCATCTGAGACAGGCATTCCGACACCAAACTTTATTGACCCACAGACTGAGTCTAGCTGGTGGCGTGGTGCGCTGGCATTCCATCCTCTGGTGACAGCGTACGACGTAACAATATATATATGTGTACAAATAAATCCTCTTTGATTTATTTTCTCTTCGTCCGTCAACGTTTAATATCTTTAAGGTGTTTAATAATAAATACACGTTTGATGTATACATATTCAAAGACATTCATGCATTCCATTCCCGACTATCATTACATGATGTCACTCAATAGAAACTGAGGATGCTACACCACTTGCTGAATTCAGGAATTTAAGTATCGAAACAGGAGTACATATTAGAAAACGTACATAACATATTAGAATAGAAGAAAAATAAAAATTTCTAATACCATATTTTTATTTATTGTGTTTGTTCAACATGTAAAATATATTTAATTTAATATTTTAATGGGTTTTTTTATGTCGTGCATTTATTTGATTGCATATCCAGGTGTATATAATACACAATACATTATGGCCATTTGTTTCATTGATAAACTTCACAAATTATTGGAAGAAAAAGTACGAAAAAAGTAAAATTATTTGAAAACATATTCAAAACAGGGAACAATGCTTCTTTGTTTTGAATATGTTACAATTACAATGTGATGAATACAAAATAAATTCCTGATTATAATTACATCTTGGATTTAAAAAATATAAATTAATAGTACGAATTATACAGTTATCAATAAATACACGTTTTTAATTTTCTGCTTAATATTCCATAAATTTGATTGATTAAATGTGCACATGTCTACACTTTATTACATACATTTTAAAACTAATTTATCTTCTTTTAGAACTAAGCTAAGCGCTTGTATTTATAAGTCACTTGCCGGCGTATCGGGACGATAAACGAAGCCACGACCTACATGCTACTTAGCTAGCGAGCCTTACACGAGAACACAATGAAAACTGAAATTCTATAGTATTTTTTGCAAATACCTGTCAATATTTAAGGTCATGCTTTCACAAGAAATACATGTTGATCGACGATTACCATTTATTTAGCCAGAGGCAGACATTTACTTTTATTTTGGTACCATATATATTAAACATAAAAAGTGTGTTAAGTGAAGACCCACCAAAATATAAAGTAATACAGGTTAAATAGTTATATAAATATCACAAACACTAACTTATTTATTTTATAATTTTTGTTTAATAAAAACGATACTCGTACATAATAGAAATAGTGTGACATAGTCATGTGTGTTATCGTATTTTTTCTCTAGCATTGCTTGTGTAACTGAATGGTAAGAATGCCTTTGACAACAAATGAAGGTTCAAATATATGTTTGATAGTTTATTACAAAGATAGTATTATTTATTTGACTTGTGTGGTCAGAATTTCCGCCTCTCGTAACAAATTTTTGACGCACACAGTGTACTGTATAACTTTTTATTTATCGTATTATGTTTTATTGACTCATTCCGATCGCGCATCGATAAAACTATGTGTTTGATAGAATTTATTATAGTTTGCACAATTAATTTTTCCCTTTTGATATTAAATGTTATTCGATAAAAAAATATTATTTAAATCATTCGCTATACCATATATGTACATCCGTATATTTTTAACAAAAATACATATAATGAATAGCGTTCTAAATAATAGAATGTGGAACCGATAATTTAGGGTAGGTACTAAATTAAAATTATTTTCATTTGCCATTTTTTAATCCGCACACTAGTTATTGTAAATTAACAATAGTGATTAATTAATAAAAATATCAATTAATTAATAACAATAGAAATTAATTAATAACAAAAGCAGTTAATTAATAACTATAGAGATTAGATAACCTTAAATGCGGGGCATCAAACCGTTATTTTTTTCATTTCGGTTTTCGTTCCAGAAAAAATAACCGTGTTTACTATATTCGTTTTTTGGTTCAGCTCCGAGTGATTAATTTTAAAATTTTTTAAATATTTTTATTTAACCAAATTTAATGCAAGTTTTGTAAAGGAGAATATAAATAACTATTGTATTTTAACTGTCTAAAATGATATTGGTATTTTTTTATTATATTAACAACAAAATCACAAAACAAAGAAAAAATTATACATGTGATAGAATTTATGTAGAATAATAACAGCTACTATTGCTAAGCCAATCAATCAATTCATTAATATCTGAGGACTACATAAATAATCACTGTACTTGGAAATCCTTAGATGAAAATATAGACAAATAATATAGTTGCTACACTGTAGTTCCATTTAAATAATTTGAAATATCAATGATAAATAATAATTCTCAAGATTATTAATATCGCACACCTAGATCAAAACTAAGACAACTCGTAAAAAACAAGAATTTTGAGTTATTCTTGTATTCGATACTCTGTCATATACGCAACTAACTTAGCTCCAGTTCTCGAATAATGTCATTTTAGGATACATTTATGACCTGAAATGTTATTTAGTTGCATCACTTTAGTAACAAAAAATGGAGAAAAATGTTATTATTTTTTTGTCTATTGAAAAATGTATTTTTGAGTTGTGTTAGTTTTGATCTAGGTGTGCAATATATGTATGTGTTATGGCAACAAAAAATTAGCGAATAAAAAATATGCGCAAAAGTGCTTTCTCAGAACTGTTTATGATTAATGACGTCACAAACCAAACGTGATACGGACGAATTTTAATTTTTATTACTGGGTTGAAAGGAAAGTAATTGTTCACTTACAATAAAGTAACTAATTTCGCTCATACAATTTGATCTTGATTTTGTACTATAAAAATTTGAAAAATGTTTTTTGAAGTCAGTACAAGGATTCATATAATCTGAAATATTTAGTTTATTTAATTATCTATATAATACATATGTATAATAGTGTTTGAACTGTGTCTGTCTTACTATAAAAATCTGTTATTTTTTATTTTCTGTATCCGTTTTCTTTCAATTTTGTTACTACAATGCATAAGAAAAAAAGTGTCACGGTTGTTTGAGACTTATTTATTGCCATATAAATATATTAATTACTTGAACGAAATAACGTTCTGTGCCCCCCCCCCCCCATCCTTTAGGTTGTTCAGTTGATAGGTGGTCCTGTTTCGGAACGATTCAAACACTGTTATAAAAAATCTGAAACTTCACCGCTATACTTTGTGTTGTGGAACCTTTGACGAAATAGTGAGTGTGTGTGAAATCTTATATAGTTCACTTTTGGAGGTTCCAGCAGAATCGGGAACGAGTGACGAGTTCTTTTTTCCTTCCGTATCCAGATTTTTCAAATATCTATGCTTGGATGTCCAATAACGGTATTTTTAATCTCCGTTGCTAGCACTAAATAATTAACTTTAAATTATTATTTGTTCTCAGTTTAATCTCTAATACTGATTATATATATAAAAAAGATTAAGATTATTTTGGTCCTTCCATAAAAGTTACTCTTCCGTCGATATATTATGAAATTAAATTTTTTCTTTGAAATTCGAATAGCAATTATAGTTTTCAATCATAAAACGTAAAAGCATTTTGGAAATAGTCAAAAAGATGATATTATTTGAATACTATTTTCTAATTGTATTTATTTTGTAACCGGATTGTAATGCCACGAAAAGCTTTAACATAGTCAGTTAAAGGTAAATCAATAAACTAACTAACTTACCATCACGCCGTTTCCCAGCGAGGCTAGGCAGAGAGGATACAGCTCCACACTCTTCTGTCTTGACACACAATTCTCGCCTCATCCACATTCATACATCTTCTCATACAAGTTCGCCAATTGTTAAAGCTTCTAACAGGACCATCCTCCGATATATGTTTTACCTGGTCGTACCAAGTCTATTTCTAGTACCATCAACACTTGCGTCATATAAATATCATTATTACCATTCTCTCCTCATTCATACTTTCAGTATGACCAAACCACTTAAGTGATCATTTCTTAATCTTACTCATTATACTCTCATCAGCTTTACATTATTTACAAGATAGCAAGATCATAAATAAATAAATTTAAAAATGTCAAATATCTGAAACGAAGTAAATTTTTTATCTACAGTGAGAAGACATTGTAACATATTTCTGTTTGAATTTTATTCCAGGTCTTTGCTGCCCGCAGTGATGTGGAAAGACTCGCAAGAGTCGATAAAAAACCGAGGCAAAATTGTTGAGGATTGAGCCTTGTAACAGAGCGTAAGGCATATTCTTTAAGTGACCATTTTTAGAACTACTTGTATCACTGGTTGACCTTATATCACAGATATACAAAACGTTTTATTTTAAAAAACCTAGGAAGTTTTTTTCGAAAACCTTCCTTAAACCTAGTTTGTAAAATGCAAATTCGTTGACATTGAAGATATACAACCCGTTTATCTTACTATATTTTGTTATACAACAACGTTTTTGCTATCGTACTTAAAATATTTTACAGCGACTATTTTAAAATTCTGCCGAATGAATTCAAAAATACGTAATTTTTAAATTATTTAAAAATATGAAATAAATATATTAATTAGAAAGATATACTTATAAAATCAATTTTTTTGAAAAATATTGTTGTTGCGCCACCGGGATTCGAACCTGGATCTCTTTTCTAACCGGGAAAGTTGCATTATCCAATGCTACAGCGAATGAACTCAAAAATATATAATGTTAAAATTATTTTAAAATATGAATTAAATATATTAAATATATGAATTAAATATATATTACGTATAAAATCAATTTGTGGAAGGTGCATTATCCAACTATGCTACAGCGACAATATTTTTAGCGACAAATTTTCGAACCTACATGTTACCTTTTTTAATATTAATACATTTAATCGTTCCATTATTTGAAAGAGCCATCTAGTTTATTTTTACAGAATTTCAAATACCTTTGAGTAATCTGATAGTAGACGCCAGAATTATCAATTAATTTTTATTAAATTTTTGGACACATCGATACAGCTTTATTATTAGGAGAACACATTCTTATTGTGTAGTTCTAATTATTCTGAAAATATATTAATTTCAAGTAGACTCACATATGTACGTTAAAATATGTTATGTATATTAAATAAAACATTTCATTTGGCCCCATAATTTGACAGGAGACAATGTAAACAAATAAATAATAATTATTCCTAGTTCAATATATAATATATTAGTTACACTATATATTGCTATCACCATCGCTTGTGGTCACGTTACTTTGCTTTATTTTGCTGTATTATTAAATATTAAAATAAATAATTCTCATTAAACTCTAAACAAATCATTATCAATCAACATAATAAATCAAACACGATTTTTTCGATTCTGTTTTTAAATTTACGTTTCGGCTGTCTAGGGTATTATCAACTGATAAAACATAGAACAGTGTGGTGAGCTTACATACGAATATTGTTACAAAGTTGGGTAGTGCATATTATGTAATTAACAATACAACATTCCCTTAAATTAAATATTGAACCAGAAAAGTGTTGATTAACAATGGACTTATATAAAATGAATACTATCTGTATTAAAAAAATTAAATAATCAAATCAATGTCATAAAATTATTCGAGACCTCAGTAATAGTTTTGCAACCGTGTGGGTGAGAGAAATCTCCCAAGTAATGGTTCATTTTCCACGGTTGCGCACCGGCCACTAAGAAGCCACATAAAGCACTTGCCAAGAAATTTTAAATTAATTAACTAGTTGAAACAATAAATTAGTATTATTATATAAATTAATCTAACATTAACAACACTAATGTTATGTCTAAATAAAACTATCCTAGCTAGAAGTCACGAGCAACTAAGAGCAATATGTGTAGGAATCCGTAATATTTTGATAGTTTCATAAACAAATCATATTTAACAAAGACTCGTACATTAAACGAGAAGATCTGTATCTCACAACTTCGACCCAGTTATAATTACATTTTTAATACAAATTAATTAGAAAAATGTACATATAAAATCAATTTTATCGAAAATATTGTTGTTCCAATCTGGAAACGTGCATTAACCGATTATGATATAACACCACAGTGCATTAACGACAAATTTTCGAACCTATATATTACACTTTTCAAATTAATACATCTTCGTTCCATTATGTTCTGAATAATTAGAACTTCACAATAAGAATGTGTTATCCTTAAGAATATATAAGTTATATCAATATGTTCCAAATTTAATAAAAAAATTAATTGTTAATTCTGGCATTTCCTATCGGATTACTCAAAGATACTTGGATTCCGTAAAAATAAAGAAGATGGCTTTCAAATAATGGAACGACAACTGCATTAATTTGAAAAGTGTAACAATAGGCTCGAAAATTTGTCATCAAGGCACTGTGGTGCTATAGCACAATCGATTAATGCACGTTAGTCGGATTGAAAGAGGTCCAGGTTCGAATCCCGGTAGCAACAATAATATTTTCCGATAAACATTATTTTATATGCATATCTTACTAATTAATATATTTAATTAGTATTAAAAACATCACAGACCTATATTCTAAATAATTACAGCTTCACAATAAGAATGTGTTCTTAATAATAATTATATCCCCAAATAAGACAATTATGATGTTCAAATACCTTTTTTATTACTTCAAAAGTAAATCAAGTATATTATTTTGTAAATTCAACATTAAATACATAGAAATGGATAATATTGTTTAATGCAAAATATTCACAATCAACATTCATTGTAAAGTATTCCAAAATAAAAGTTATATTGTACATAATCTTTAAAATACAACCAATATTCAATAATGACATATTTTGGAAAAAGTTGATTTCATGTAAACAGACAAAAATTCGCTTTCTCGAATACTCGATGTAGTCAATATCTCTCAAAAACATCTAACTCATATACGATATCCAATTTTCGTAGCAAAACATAATCTGAAACATTAAAACATGCCTGAAAAAAGTTGAAACATATCGAAATAAATTTCGCAAGTGAAAAATCCAAATGGCGCATTTTATTTGAAGTTTGGCAAAATCAAATATAAAAAATAGATGAAAAATTCACATACGAGTATATGTCTATAGATAATTTTTGTATAATCTATTTGAACACAACATTTTTAAGGTATATATATATTTTTAAATATCATCAGTTGATTATAATTTGTAAAGAATGGCTGAATTATCATTTTTCAGGATGTATGAGCGAATAGAAACCGAAGTGTTGTTTGACTGATTTCTATATTAGTTAACAGTAATTAATTATTGTAAAAAGTGAAAGATGTGCAATGCGCGAGATACTTTGTGAATAGGAGAAGTGGACCGGACACTTTATTCGCGCTTGATTATGAATTAAATAAGTTTATCAATACCTTTCAGGTTTTTTTAGATCTGCAAAAATGCACGAGTCGTATAAATTAAACAAAGCAATGTTTATCGTAGAAAATAAATAGCAAATATAGACTCATAGCATAGTTTGATAAACAAAGGTGTTAAACAGATTGCATACATGACCATGGTCATTTAGTTTTCATATGGAATGTGTTAAAAATTTAAAACATATGAGATCGCATTATGTTATATAATAGAATAATATTTGAGGTTAACTTAACAGTTAAGATAAATAATTTTATATGTTTACAAGTCAAGACGGCTTCTATTTGAGGATGATAGAGCTATAAATAATGAACGAAAGTAATAATCTTGGAATGAAAGTCTTATTTGTAAAGTTTCATTGATAGGGGCGGTAATTTTGAGAGAGGTATATAAAAGAAAGTGACGGCAAGAATAAAGTGAATGGTTGTTTTGAACCCAGTTGCATTGTACATATATATGTACATATACATATATCTGTCTGACTGCTCTCTGCATTTAGACTGATATTCTTTAGGACACGGAGCAAAATATAACTATTATATTTCCTGACCTTGGTCACCAAACTTTATTCTGACGACTTCCTTCTTCACCCTTTGGCGAAAAAATGAGTTGAGTATAAGTCAACAATCATTAGTGGTTTTCTTCGACTGATTCTGTTTAATGTCATGAATTATGTATTTTTATTACTTACTATTTATTTATTTTTTTCTTCATAGCGATAATTAATAAGATTCTCATCGGATATTTATTTCTTGATCAGATTATAAATTATGCTGACACGAGCCCCCAGCCTACCCCCATCCCGCCCCCACGGATTTAATTGTGTGTTATAGTGAATTCTATTAATTACATTTTTTTTTTTTGTACTGTAGGATCCTAAAAATAATAAATTCATCAGAATAAAAAAAATTTAATAAATATATAAGATCTGCGTAAAATATTAACGTGGATGAATATCATGGATAACAAGATTAAAAAAGGGTTAATCATGTGTGGATGTGGAAAGAATGACGGGAGATATACAACGTTCCTACATATAGTCATAGATAGAAAATTCCGTTTAATTGCCCGTGGCCATGGATGAGATTTCTCTCAGAGATTCGACTCAAGTGCGCGTAAAAACAGTACAGAGTTCATCATCTTTCTATATATATGGCTCGCCGATTAAAATGATTTTATTACATTATTTTACCGAGTCAAAGTTTCATTTATACTGACCATATGATCTGGTGTGATCAACTTAAATACACATAGTTCTGTCAGGAGCCTCAACAATGATCACTATTCTGCATGAGATTTCAAGTGCGTGCACTCTACATAATCAAAAAAGCTGTGCATAACTATAATCTTTGCGAAATACATGTAATTGAAATATTTTTTTGATATATTGTATGTTAAGTGTGTAGATCTACATGAAAATAATTATGCTCATGTTAACGTGTTAACTAGAACAGTATAACCAGTGGAAAAATGAACAGTATAACCAGTTGACAAATAAAATCGCGCATGTGTTTTTTAGAAAAACTAAACGCATCTCTCGCACCGCGCAGTGTCTGAATACACGTCTTTACTTTAACAGACGTGTTGCAAAACGCCACAAGTATGTCTTTAAAGTGGACTTAACTGTATGCATTCCAATACACTTTAAACATGGTACAATTTTGAATTATAACATATTTTAACTACTTTAGTTAACTTGAATAACTTTTCAAGAATATTATACACACTATACTGATACAAAAACACGTTTTTGAAAGAGTGAATGATGAATCCAACCTCTAATGATAATTCCCATCGCTTTTATACTTTCGACATTAGCAGCATAGCCATAGTCCGTGACTAGTGCACGCCGCTGATGATATTGTAACTTTAGGTGTTACAAAACATTTTTTTGTCATCTCTTCTCTTATCCATTTTAACTCCACCCCCACCCCCACCTTCGTTAACTCCAAACTCACCATATATTACTGTCTGAAAGTGCTTTTAATTTTAGTTGATCTATAATATTGATAATGGGAAGATGTTCTCGAAAACGTTATATATCATTTAGCACAATGAAAAGTGTAGTGAAATAATTTCAGAATAAGTATTCGTTTGTTTATATCACGAATCAATCGTTAAACCAGACAAGATAAGATAACATTATTTTCACATAAAGCATGGCTAAACGAAACAGATTACTAAAACACTTCCAAAAGATAGGGGTTGCTTTAAGTAACAGGTTTTCCGAAAGTATCTTCTGATACATTTGAAGAAGAGATCGTCGTAAGGCCGCAGATCAGAAATTTAATGAAAGACAACGCGTTTGAAGGTACAATGAATCCAGTACAAAAAAGGATTTGAGTTTCATTTACAGAAGTTGTTGCAGGTTTTTTGGGTAACAAGAAAGATCTAAAGTACAAAGCCAAGGTTAAAACAATAACATTAGGCTGTAACATGAGTGTACATTCGCACATAGATTTTTTCCCTGAGAACCTCGGAGATGTCAGCGAAGAACAAGGAGACCACCAAGACATCAAAGACACGGAAAAGAGTTACCAGAGAAGCTGAAATGCTAACATGATGGATAACTACTGTTTTATGGTAAAGAGAGACGGTACTTATGAGTAGCGAAAATCAAGGAACATAAATTTTAACCCACCCAATAATTTGTGCAAAAACCTTACGAGGTGATAAAAACCTCATGGAAAGTACTATCATATTCACTTTACGTTAATAAAACATCGTTATAAAAGTTGAATAATACAGCATAGTGTATTATTGGCTGTCGTGATTGAGAACGCGTATAAATGTGCGACAGCTGCATTACAATGTTACATTTTTTTAAATTTACTTTCGAAAAAAATTAATCTTGAAAACCGAAAGGTAATATCATTCAAAGGATTTTGATACTTTTATATAATACGAGACACCAAGTATAAAAAAAATTCCCGTATACTTAATTTGATAAATTTTAGAAATTCGTTAGTGTTATATTTTGAAAACAATTTTCTTGAGCTCAGAAATAGCATCACATGACACACATTTATGAGCTTTTATTATTATGCGATGAATCGTTTACAATATTATATACTGTTTGAAGTATCCAACGTTGCCTGGGCTTCACACAGAGTGAAGAGGCTTCATTTAGGGGGATGGGGGTGGGTTTTTTTCGAAATAAGATGTATTCGAAATAAGGTGATAATTTTCCTCTTGTTTTGAAGGTTAATTGTGCAAAATTTCATCAAGCTCTGAATAAAACTGTAAGTTTGTATAAAAAAAAATCGACACTCTTCTTTATATATATATAGATTATAGTGTACATCTATAATGAGAAAAATTGAAGCCTGAATATCCATAAAAATCTGCATACACTTTCGTATGAGATGTTATTTAAAATATTTTATTTTATTTGCAAATATGTTATCACGAGGCCTTGTTAATAAAATATCAAACCGATCATCAGGATCAATATAATTATAAAAATATTAAACTAATCAGTCATTCAGTTTTGGAAAAACATAATCACAGAGGTGTTGTGCAGCGTCCTGTTATCAGCTGGCAAAATATGCACTTAACTCTCTTCTGGTGATGATCTGGTCAGAGAGGACTCCTCATTACGCGGAGTCTGCCATTCATTTTTGGATGCAAAATTTATGTTGTTCAAACAAAAAGATTGCACGCCTGCTTTGCTTTGACCTTTGTATGTGAAACTCGTTTATTTGAAATGTTCCGAGCTCGGTCTGAAACTCGTTTCGAAAAATATGCGCGAAAGCAAAATTGAACAAAAAATATTGCGGTTTATTTAAAAACATATTTCAGTTACATGCATTATTTAAAAATCGGTACACATTACGTTGTCGCTGTTAACATTCAAATATAACATTGTTATATTTTTTTAATGAATCAAACAACCGCTAGTATATTTCGCACAAAATGTAATAAAATGAATCGCAATTAAGAAAATGTTGCGCTTAGTCGCTCACAAAAAAATTAAGAATAAACAATCCATAAAAATTCCCAGCTGGAAATAACAAACAGTAAATATTTACACAAAGAACATTTAAAAAATCTAGTAAACCTTGACATAACAATAAATCCGAATATTGAATATGTTTATTATACGAATACAATAGATGTTATAATTTTGACAACATCGAAATTAAATAATAAAATTCTTCCACATAATATAATTACCAGCAAAGAAAAATGCTTTCATATTTTATTAAGGCATTGTAGGTTTTCTTCTACCAAACATGAAAATAATTTTCTATTAGAAAAATATAAGTAAAAGTTGAAAGAAATTAAAATTAAATGCTAACCATTAAAGCACCGTTCCCGTTGGACTTGGATAGTTCTGCGTGATCCATCTTCTTATCTATATTCACCATTTTAACGTTAAAACCACACCACACAAAACAGAAAGGAAAACCGAAAAAGAAACGATTACAAAAAAATGATTTTATATAATTATTTCAATTTACGAAATTAAATTTAATCGGAGTCGGGAAAGTGTTTATCCACCGATTGCCTACGACTGCTCGGAACGGAGCGCTCGTAGATACTGGTCGAGAGCCGCGGCCCGGCGGACCGCGCGGCGCCGCCGGAGAAGGCGACGCCGTCGGACGAGCGTCGGGCATCCGTCGCTGCGGTTCCCTCGACGACGCGCTGTCTCCGCCGGGGAACTCCCGTAATGGAAATAATTGCTTATATTAGGTCAGTACAATAACCAATAAATAATTATAAACAATACATTATTACATTAGGAGCGAATGTAAAGCTGATCTTAGCGCAGTGAATATGATTTTTAAAAAATTGCTTAAGTGGTCTGGTCATGTGAGAGAATAATAAGAAAATTGTCAGAGGAGAGAATAGTAACAAATATATATGACGCAAGTGTTGATGGTACCAGACACGAAGGACGTCCGCGAAAGACTTGGCACGACCAGGTAAACCAGATACTGGAAGATGGTCCCGTTAAGAGTCTTAATAATTGACGAGTTTGTATGAAAAGATGTATGAATGTGGATGAGGCGAAAACGTTGTATTCAGAAAAGTGTAGCACTCTGTCCTCTCCGCATACCCCCGCGTGATTTTAAGTTAGATTATATATCTTTTGTGTACAGTTTACTGGGTTAATCTGCCGTGTATATCTGACCTTTCTGGTCGACGTTTTGGATCCCATTTCGGGGTCCACCATCTGCCCTGGTGACGAATAATTATTATCATCAACCCTGATGATGGACCCTGCAATGGGATCCGAAACACCGGCCAGAACGGCAGATTAGTCCAGAAAACTTTACACAGAAGATTCTGAACGGCCGTGATAATTTAAAAATATTTTTAGATTATATAAATTATCATCATCGTAAGCCCAACATGATTATCAGTTCTTATCCAATGTAGAAGTCCGCTTCGACGACATCCTGCCACCGCACTTTCGATCTCCCAGTTATCCTCAGGATTGATAAACAAAACTTTTTTTGTTGTTTCCTGGTCTTCAAGACGCTGTACATTACCTAACTAGCGTAGCCTACCTACCTACCTTCTACCTGTGTCTTCACTAAGTATTATTATTGCTAATCGGGCCAAATATTCTTAGTAGAATGTTTCTTTTAAATATATCTCCCTTTCTTAACCTGTCGTATTAGAATCTAAGCACAGACTGAACCAGTGTCTTGGAGTGTGTATATTAAATATATAATTTGAGTCTCTGGAGTTGTAACTCGAGCTGACGAAAAATACCAAAGTAGCACATATTAGCAACAAATAAGTACTTAATTTAAAAAAATATTATTTGACAAATTTTAATAAGTTAACGTATTTTTTTATTCAGAAAATCTCAAATAATCAATTATAATTTACCGGTAGTATGTAAAGTATACTGGGCTAATCCGGGCTATTCATCAGAGCTGACGCCGACATCATATTTCATGATGGACCCTGTAATAGGATCCAATACGTCACAGCAAAATTAATTATATTTCTAATGATAGATTTTTCAGTGTTTTCTTATTAAAACAAAAAAAATCAATTTTATTTGAAATAATAAATAAAAAATATATATTTATATACAGTTCAAAATGGAAAATTTTCTAGAATTCAGGACATGAAATACAATGTAAATCCTGATTTATATAAATTAATATTTTATATATATAATGATATTACAATCATCATGTAAAGAAGTTGTATTAAAAAGGGTCGCCTAGGTCAGGGATCGGCAGACAGCGGCTCGAGAGCCGCATGTGTTTCTTTTCATAGGCATGTGCGACTAAATTTATATGCAATCATATTTAATAAATGTAATAATTTGCAACATATGACATTTGATATTCCCATTTGAAATTCTCACAATCTTTGGTTCTACCTATTTATGTGAACAAAAATTATCTTCCATGAATCAAATAAGTTGAGAAGCCTTTGCTTACTTACTTACTTTTATTTTTACTTACTGTTACTTTAATAAGTTGAGAAGCCTTTGCTTACTTACTTACTTTTACTTACTGTTACATTTAACCGACGATAATTTACAATCCTGCCTAAAATTGAAAGAGTAGTTACTTGGCGGACATAGCATACAAGGTCAGGGTCACCGTTCTAATTAGTCGGCTTTACCAAGCCCAAAAAGTGTTTAATTATGTAGATTTTCTTATTTTATAAGTAGAATGCTGAACTACTGAAGCTTTTAACTCCCATATATAATATTATATTATTCTAAGTAGTCCTATGTTTGAGTATTACATACAAATCTTCATTTTACCCTGTTTTTTATCGACATTAAAATATATATTGCTACAGTGAAAATTTATGTTGCGACTCTATGAAAATTTTGTTATTACGTTTACTTAATATAACTGAAAAGAACACATATCGAACCTAGTTAAACGCATAAGAACACTAATTTACTTTTTTAAAGGAATACGATGTATAGTTGATTACAAACTCTTAAGATCGGTGTACTTTGCGCTGTGCTACTCCTTAATTAATTATGCTATTTTAGTTTGGGGAGGAGCAGCAAAAACAATATTGGAGTCGGCTAAAAAAGCACAAAAAACAATTCTCAAGGTAATAATTGGTCGTCCCTTTAGATATCCATCAGATCTTATATTCAAAGAGTACAATGTCCTAGATATAAGATAAATCTTCATGTTGAGACTCGTTCAATATTTTCATAATAACAACAACTCTCCTCAAACAATAAATCATGGACACAACACAAGACAAACAACAAACATCTACCCACCAGTTCCGAGAGCAACGACGACATTTTATCAAAGATTCTACATGTTCCTAGCTCCGAAACTATACAATACACTCAGTACCAACTGGATATCGTTCAACTCCAATAAGATTACACAAATATGGACCCAATATATGATTGAATCAAGTAGAGATGAATCAGAAGCATGGATATCCAACAATTTAATATAATTTATACAATTCTTTCACTAATAATTCACTAGTCCTACAACACTCCCCCTCCATATATTTTTATTTTATTTTTACTTTTTCATTCATATTTGTAATTCTATTTTTATTCTAAATAACACCACAACAGCACGAAAAAAAAATTGGCTACTTTAACACAGACTTCAGTCTAGCAAAGTAGCCAGGATAACGCTGTATATATCAGAGGTGAAGTCTACTCCATCCCACATAATAAACTATGTATTATGTATGTTTATTATACATCCACCTCTGTTAGTACAAAAATATGGATGTCAAAATATATATAAATAAATAAATAAATATATAGTTCATCTCAGTTATTGTGACTATGATTGAATTTAATTATAACGATGGTTGGTAATTGATTATTCGTAATTCTTCGAGCAATCATTTCTGCACTAGAAACTAAACCTACAACACTTGAATTTCAATTACCAATTAATGTTACGATCGAACACAATAACGGTTTAAATAATCGTTTACCATCGCTAAACGACAGTACAGAGTTGAGCACGAAGCGAATTATGACTCACTATCTCTTGTATTCTGTACGTGGATTGGACAAGAGTGGTGTACCGGGACGGAAGAGTGTAGCGTTAAATCATTTCTGCTTAACCTGGGGAAACGGCGAAATGATTAGTAATTAAATTTTTTAGTGCAACCTAAATTTATAATGTATTTTATTGTGTTAAGCAATTAACTAATACTAAATTAATGTATTAATTATAAATATATACATATAAAATCAATTTTGTCGAAAAATATTGTTTTTGCGTCACCGGGATTCGAACCTGGTTCTCTATTTCCAATCCGGGGAAGTACACTAACAATTGTGTTATAACTCCTATATAACAGTAGTTATACTGGCGTTATAACTACTGTTATACTGGCGTTCTAACTACTGTTATACTGGCGTTATAACTACTGTTATACAGGCGTTATAACTACTGTTATACTGGCGTTATAACTACTGTTATACTGGCGTTATAACTACTGTTATACTGGCGTTATAACTATTGTTGTACTGGCGTTATAACTACTGTTATACTGGTATTATAACTACTATTGTACTGGCGATATAACTACTGTTATAATGGCGTAATTGGTAGTGTACTTCCCCGGATTGGAAATAGAGATCCAGGTTCGAATCCCGGTGACGCAAAAACAATATTTTTCGGCAAAATTAATTTTATATGTATATATTTATAATTAATACATTAGTTTAGTATTGAAAAAATCACAGACCGTCTGTTCTGAATAATTACAACTTCACAATAAGAATGTGTTTTCCTTTATAATTAACTAATAACTTTTAACTCTCAATGTTTCAATTATTAAAATAAATATTGTGTTTTTGAAATTCTTTTACTATTTAAGACTATCAAGTAGGAGCTCTATATTAGAGACATTAATATTATTCATTATCTATTGAACACACTCTACCTCCTTTAGTACAAGGCTGTATGGGTAAATAAACATTTTCAACAATATATTTTCCACTAATTATTCGCTTGGCTTTTTGAGCGATAATGACGCTACTTCAATGACAAATATTAATGTTCTTACAAACAAATCGTTTATTTCGCGTGCTTGAAAATTCGATCATGGTGTAATGACCGTGATTAGATATTGCAAAACCGAAGATTCTGCATTGTGCATTGTTCGCTGTGACCACCCAGGTGGTTCGCTTAAAATATCGATAGTACAGTTAAGATTGTCTGACATTGCAATCTTATAATAATTAATACAATTAAATCCACATTCCTGAATTATTATCAAATCTTCAATTCGACATATTTACATAACGAATTAATCCATTTTATTGTAAATACTTGTACATTGTTTTTTGTTGTGGAGTGGCAATTTCAGAATACTCTCCTGTGGTACTTTTAATACTAATTAAATGTAATAAAATAATCAACTAGAAATATGTACAGAAAAATGTAAATATTGATTGAAAAAATATTTTGACGCTGCCGGGATTTGAATCTGGACCTTTTTTCTATCCGAAAAATTCGACAAATTTTTAACTAATATATTCTGTAATCTTACAATTAATTTTTTCAATATATAGATTTTTTGTATATCTTTCTAATTGATTAATTTTATGTATGTTTTTTGTACATTGTATTATTATCACTTAAAATAAAAGGGTAAAGTATTTTATACTTAAAAAATTTTAAAAAAAGTTATAATTTAATTTAATTAATATTAATATATTGACGAGTTGAAAGATAAGTTATAATAATCATTTATTAACCGTGAAATATATTATCTGAATTATTTTTTAAATTTATGTAAATGATAACAATTAGCCTAGATTATAAATAACAACGCAATAAGATAAAAAAACAGCACAGCTGGTGGTTGTCATAGCCAAACTGCAATCAGACTTGAAAAAGAAAATTTTAAATGTTTAACCCTTCAAAACATTATTTGATATACTATACATGTATGTGCCCGGCGATTAAGATGACGCGAATTTCTCCATATTGCTATTAAAGAAAGGAACACTTAACGGCTAATCCGAACGCGTTGCATTCCTTTAAGGAATTTACATGGGTAACAGGGCCGTGTAAACAATTAAGATTAAGTGGACATGTTTGCTTTTTTGGAGGATCAAGAGGATATTTTATGACGCTACAACTCCAAGAAATGCATTTAATCTTAATTGTATACTGCCGGCGACGTACCTTTCAGATATTAATATATGGCTGGGAAAGTACGCATTTACGACGGCCGCAATTAGCCAGCCGAATAAAGGGTTTCGGATCTCGTACAAGAGATCCCAAATATTTATTAATACAAGGAATTTTCCAGCTAATCCGTAATCCTAAGCCGTAAAATGCTTCTGTTTTGAGAAAAAGAGAGCACCCAATCACATCACATCCACCCAAGCACATCACCGTCTTAGAGGTGGACCACGGGATGCGTTGACACGCCCTAAGGTGCTTAAAATGCCGGACGTGGCGGTGAAGAGTACACTTAGAAATACTCAGTTGAGAAAAGACAGTTGAGAAAACACAGTTGAGAAGACACAGTTAAAGGGGATTTTTACTCAGGATCAGACAGGACTTAGAAAAAAGTTTTAAACTCTCTAGTAAAATATCCTACTTCATCGTCAGCCATCGGACGGCTGGCGACCAGCGCTCGAGATCGGCCAGCATAAGAACAAGATCTGAGATAAAGAAGGACGTGGAACACGGAAGACAAGGGGACAATCGAAGTTGAAAATTCGAAGCAGCCACCGTCAGTTATTGGACGGTTGACGACCAGCGGCTGAGTACCAGGACGAAGGGAGGGAGAACGAGGCTAAAGGCGCCCGATCCAGCTGGCACCTAAGCTATCGGTTGCCAGCGGCGCAGACTATTGAGAGGGATGGCACCGCCGCCCATGAAGACGAGTCGGCAATGGCAGCCGACCACCGCAACAGCGACGACGACGGAGGCCCACCGCCGACGAAGATGGGTCAAGGGTGGACGCGATGGATCGAGCCCCATTCGTCCACTTCCGTGACATCGCAGTCCGGACGTCGCCCCAGCAGTACCCGACGGAGTAATTAAGGTAGAGTTAAGATTATAATTAAGTAGACTCTAAGTTAGATTAAGCACTTGTCCTAAGGTTTTTCTTTCCTAGTTAATTTAATATATATAATAAATTGTAAATATGTACATAATTGTAGCCTATTGATTTTCATCCCCGCCTCCTTCTCATTAACCAACGATATATTGATAACATGATGATTGGGCAAGGAGAGAGGCCGACGTCATATATAGTGGTGCCCAACCAGTGTGGGCCCCTATTATATCAACATAATGTGATAATAATTTTTAAAAATTATGTATTAAGTCTCCACAACGGTCACAAGATAGCGCAATAACCACAGTCACTTCTGAAAATCTTGGGAGTGAGAAGTCAAAGATTCATGATCAAAAAGCGATCTGCGTATCGTGAAGGTTGTGCATTGTGGATCGCGCTATTTACACATTACAAGGCACAACCTTACATATTGCGCTTGGAATTGATAATAATTTCACATTCAGCGTACTCTCTTGATTTACATCTTTTATGTTCGTTCCAATATTTAAAAAATAGAAAAATTGTTTAAAAGATATGAAAATGCTGAAACAGAACTTCCTGAACACTTTAATTGAAGCCTACCGATTAAAAATTTGACAGCATTCTGAATAAAAACTGAAATAACACGAATAAAAACGAAACAAATATTTGATTTTCTAACTAGACATTTTATTTTCATGGTGTATTCCAACGTCATTTCATTCAAGTATATTTTTTAATTCTTCTATAACCTTGTAAATTTTTTTATACAATAAAATAGATTTGAAATGCCTCGACATAAGATGACGTCTCATGTGCGAGAGTAATCAAATTTTAAAAAATATATAAATTATATCCAAATGTGACCATTAAAAATGTGCACTGAATTATTTATGTATGCATAACTTAACAACATAAATGAGGTTAAGGTGCTGCGTTAAACTATGTTTGTCATCGTAGGAGGAGGTCAACACGATTCATTATTCAATTGATGACAACAATAAAATAAATGTTTTAAAAATCTGTCTTTGATAAATATTTTACATCGACTTCAATCAGCAAACGGTCGAAAACATAATATTGAGACTGTTTTCCATATTTATATGTGAGGACAGATATATCATTAAAATAAATAAAATGCATATTTTATATGGCACCAGGGTTAAATTAGTCGTTCGTCGTACACAAATCAGAATTAATAAATCTAAAAGATTTTCAATCCACAAAATTCTATGTGTGAATGAATGTAAGTTATTAACTAGTCCTACGTAGTACTCAGCAAGTGCGATGCAGTGATTCAATACTTTCATTTCACCGGTGCCCAAGGCACGTCACTCAATAAAGCGTAAGTGAAAAATGGTTGTACTTGCAATTTTATAATATGTCATAAGATTGCATATGCGTCCCTATGCGAGTGCATATGTGAATAAGCCATATTTCAGTTCAAAGTTCAAAATTGTATCGATATAGAAGGGGAATAAGACGGTAGTCAATAACATTATAACAGTGCCTTTGTAGGTAAAAAACCAAGAAATTGTGTGTCCTTGGACATATTCAAATATTGATAATAAAACGTTATTAGTTAGTATCTCATAAATAACTCATGGAATTAAACTCGTCATGTGTTTAGATTTTTAAACAATCAATAATTAAATATTTTTAAGGTAAAGTTGGGCAGTCTGCTTTGGAGATGTAAATAAAGGCTGTTTTTTTTAAGGCTTTTTTTTCCAGTTGGTTTTTTTTTTTTGAAAAAACAATTTGACAACTGACAGTTGATTTGTGCTCGGTTTGGTTTTCCATTTAACCATGAATAGACTTACGCCAGAACAAGACTTGTAAATTTATTTTGAAAATTGTGGTTCAGTTCGCGAAATCCAAGCAAATAATTCGAATAACCATGGATCGTTTTTGGACCAAGCATACACTAATTGACAATACGCATTCACAGAGACGTCTTACAGTGTGTACCGAAAAAGTTGTTGCTGCAGTGGAGCGCAGTATTTAGGAGGACCCGAATAAAAAACCCTCGAGTGACTACGACTTACTAAAATGCTTACATCTCTGAAATGGCTGACGGTACCCACGTGCAACTTGAACATTATCGACTTGTATTTTTAAAAGACATAACCTTTTAAAGTATTGTGGACTAGGTTCGTTACAACCTGTATAATTTAAGTTAATTAATACAAATAATAATAAGTTCGGATCAAAATAGTTAAAATATTTTCTTATTTAGAGGTCTTATTTTAGTTAAGTATGGTAAGTAATAACAGAAAAACTGTACACTTTTACTACCGTGTCGCAATATTTTAACGCACTTTATATTAAAACGCACTTTTTCAAAAAATCATTTTCATAAGTTCAAATTACAATTTTAAATTTTAAACATAAATATAGTATAGTAGTATACTATAAACAGTTATATATAAAATGTCTTTGAGGTGAAATTTTTGCGGAATCCAGCGTCAGAATTAAATATTTAATGTGTCATTTCCAAATTTTTCTTTAAAACATTTAATTTACATTTATTACATCACAATTTTACATTTATTACATTACAATTACAATTTTAAACTAAATTTACATTTATCACATTACAATTACAATTTTAAATTTGATTTATATTTGTTTGTTGTTAAAATTAAAAAGGTGTGACGTACAATACCCTTTCATAAATACTTTTTCTAAAATTCCTTCAGATTCTAATATACGCTCTGGGATATTAATTACGATTATTAAGCTGTCTGAAATTGTTCAAATTATGAATGAGACGTACGATGTCCGACCTTATATTTCTGTACAGGATCATCAATAGCACGATAGACTGCCGCCAGTCTGTTGGTCTGCTTGACTTTCACGCACCATTGAAGGTGATCGAGACATAATTCATCGTTCTATTACAGTGGAATGTTAGAACACATGCATTAGCTAACTCCGCAGTCCCCAGATTGCATTCTTTGAGAAATGATTAAGCGAAGGCAGTCGACATTTTTGCGGTAAATTTAACTCTTTACAGGACATTATTACAACTTTTCTTGTCTCAACTCAATGGTGACGGATAAATTGCTATACTTTTTCTGTTATTTTACAAATTAAATAATAAAAAAAAACAATGACTATAATACTACATTTAATATTACCAGTTGTGAAACCTTTCAGTTTTTGTTATTTACTTTTCCAACTGATCAATCACTTACTTCTGCCACCCTTCAAGCGAGCATTGTCTCGCATTTAAACGTCTTTAACGTGTATTTTGCGAGGAAATAATTTAAATGTGTCGATACGCAAATAATGTTGAACGTTCCGTTTATAAGCATCATATTAGAAACGATTACATTGAAATCTGTCGGTGATAAGTATTAAACAAATATACATACACCGTTTTCTTTGACAGGCGCTCATATTGATGTAACGAAGCGAAAATTTTCCACAAGGTTACAATTGATTCAAATTTAATGATTGACAAACGTTGAGAATACTACTTATTATATCATATATGCAGTATCCAAGATTTTATTAGTAATATTGGATAGCATATTCTCTGTAGATGTATTATGAAAATGATGAAGAATGAAACATCTTATCACTTACATATCTGAAAATAATACATTACGCGTTTGTACAGTCACATTTGCAATACTGTATTATTGGATGGGGAGGTGCATATAAAAATTCAATTCACAATTAGAAATTACTCAAAAAATTATATTAAAAATTATTTAAAAAAAAAGACTATCCAAGTATACAGCTTTTCACAGATTTTAAAGTACCAAAAATAGTAGACAAAATAAAATTGAATAATTCAAATTTTCAAAGTTAAAAATCATACAATACAAGATAAAAAGATCAAATTGATATCTTAAAACTAAAATACACCGCAATTCAAAATCAATATATTTATCAAGGTATCAAATTTTTTAACAATCTCCCCATCATAATTAGAAAAATTACGGACTATCATAAATTTGTAACTGAAGTAAAAAAAATATGTACACAGACTAACTGAAATATAAATTAACTCGAATACACTCCATCTCTATACACGAGTCTTACTCTCATAGAGAAGAAACAAATGTTAAAATATATATCCACTAATTACTGAAATTGTATTATATTTTTAATATTAATAAATAAAAATAAAAAAAACATTAAATTATGTTTTCAAGAGATCCAGATTAAAAGAGATAATGTAACACGATGAAATAATCTCAAGAAATTTAGTTAAGATACATCGTAATACCATATATGACGTGTATGAGATTTTGATCTGGAGATAAACTCAGAATCAACTTGAGATTGGTAGAAAGAGACAAAAATTCCAACTACTGTACACAACGTTCGACATTCGTTGACGGCGAGATTTGACGCATATACAAACATTACCAAAAACTATCTTAGATTATATATTCTGTCAAGTTAGCAATGCAATAAAACATTAAAATACAAACATTTGTTCAGTTTTTACTGCCGCTGGAGAGATTAAACATTACTCAGTTGACGAACGTGATGAGTGCCAAGTTAGGTGCGAGACGGCGAACCTCTGAGGCACGGTGCATACACGGAGACTGCGAAAGTTGAGAGTTGTCGCCAAAGAATTTCAGATTGTTTCGGGTAGGTAGAAATCTCTTAAAAGTCTCATTCGGTGGACATGGGTCGTTACGCACTCGCGGTGTTCGGAAGACCGTTCACTAAATCGTGTGATTGTTAGATGTCTATTTTAAATTAAATAAATATTTTTGGAATATTGAAAATGACAATTTAATCGTGCAGCGTCGTCTAGTAAACGGCTTACTTAATTTGTGTGCACACATATTAATAATATTTCAAAATTTTCGTAATTAACTTTTGTGGAAGTCCATTGTAATTAACTTTTTAAAAATTAAATTGTGTTATAGAAAAATAAATATCATACCACTCCACCTAAAATATCTTCTAGTTTAAAGTTTTTAGTTTATTACTGAAGATGAATTACTAGCGGTTCATAATGGAGCCCTGGTACCAACACTGGTCTCTGGAAGTGAAGCCTGAAGCTGGCCGAAGAGGAACAAAAGTAAACTGAATGCAGTGGAAATAAGATCACTTAGGCGTATATGTGGCAGATCCATTTATGACAGAGTAAATGATTAAGAAATAAGGAAATAATATAAAGATGATCTTAGTATTGTGATTAACATTCAGAAAGGATCACTTAGGTGGTTTGGTCATATTTAAAGGATGAATGAGGAGAGAATGGCGATAAACATTTTTCTAGCTAATCCAATAATTAGGATATTGTCAAATGTTCGTGAGACGTCTTTCGTCAAAAATTACTGCTACTAAAAATGAACTCAGATTTTCATGGCCGTTCTAAATCTAAATTGTTTGTTCTGAATCTAGAGAGTTTTTTGGGCAAGTGTGCCGCGAAAACTCAAAAAAACTTTACATATTTGATGACACGTTTTTTTAATTATAATGTATTAAAATTTAAGAAATTATTTAAGATTTTCTAATAAATGTGAGTTTTTTTCTAATATATATTGTACAGTGTCCAAGAGACAGAAGTTTAAACGGAGTTCACGTATAGAGACATGACTAGCAACCAATTGAGTTTCAAATAGGGTTATCCGAAATTCAACGATTTAAAAGTTATTTTGGATAATCTTGTTTTACGGTTTAGAAAATTATATTGCAGTTAAAATATGTTGTATATGCTAGTGCACATATTATTTATCGAAGGTGAATGTACTCTTATAATTTAAATATAATCTGACCTTCATTGAGAAGAGTAACTAGATCATCGCGATATCTTTATAACAAATAATGAATTCTATATGCAAAGTTGTCAGCGTGACGTAATCTTTTGCACCACAAAAGCCATTCGTGTTGTTAAAGTTAATTATCTTAAAACATGACTCTCTCTTCTGCACGTCTGCTACTGGGAAACTAAAGATCGCTTGAATATGTAACACTTTCTGTTGGACAGCTGCTGTGACGTTGGGAAACGTGTCAGACAGGTTATTGTATGATATTACGGGTTAGTACTTTAAAGTTGTCGTGGGGAATACCGACAGTTTGCCTCGATAACGATATGCTGTATTTCAAAATACAGCGAATCGAAATTCACCGCAATATTTATTCCACTTTGTGTGATGATGCTAGCCGCTAATAAATTGTAGTCGAGTTAGCCACCGGCCGCTGGCATTCTACGCAAAATGTTGATAAGTATCTACCAGTGGCGTGCAGTGGTGATTTAGGTTATGTGTTGTTACCAATGGTTATGTTATTGTTACCAATGACATTATACTATCATACATAATATATGTAATACAATATGTGTACTTTCGTCTAACCAACGTCTTTAGACAAAATAAATCCGTCATTTATACAACACAACCATGTATTTATATACAATTTTAGAGTACTATGAATAGTGTTTTTAAAGTCTAAGTTTTAACGGAAGTAGACATTTCGATGATTTGCACGCAGTTGCAAGCCTTTCTAATGTTATTCTGTTAAAAAACAGCACAGGTAACGACTCCATACAAAACGGGTCAACCGAAAGGAATTTTCTATTCAGTAAATAGCCTATTATATGACTTGAGTAATTCACTAGCTTAAATACATAATAGAGTAATGCGAATAGCTCGATGCGGCTAATATCAAAGTACAGCGGTTAGTTTTAGACCTAAGAAATTAAAGTCTCTCACAGATGGCGCTAATTGTAAAATAATATTTTCGGTATTGTTAATCCAATTTTTTAATTTATATTTGTTTCCCAGAATTTTTAGTAATGCACAGCTTTTTTGCATACCAGTCCATACATTTTTATATGGGTAAGAATGTATTATATTACGTTAATAATTTAAACTTTAAAAACACTATTAACAGTACTCTAAAATTATAAATAAATACATGGTAGGGCTGTATAAACGACAGATTTATTTTGTCCAAAGACGTTGGTTAAACGAAAGTAAATATATTGTATATGATTGTATAATATCATTAGTAACAGCATAACCTAAATCTATACCTACTGCACGCCATTGATTAGCAGGGTTATATTATATAGTATTAGGTTGATGCATAATTATCAGCTGTTTTGTTTTTTGAATTTGACGTTTAATTGTCATTTGTCATAATATAATTCTTTAATAATGTTAGGAAATTGCGCATTGAAAATCATACACATATACGTCACATTATATTGTACTACTTGAAAAACTACTGAGTCATTTCACGATCTCAACGATCTTTTCGGTGAAGAAACGATTAGCGAAAGAGCCATCCAAGAGTGGTTTGTTTGCTTCAGAGCTGGTGATATCAACTTAGACGACAAGTTAGGAAAGGATCTATCTTCAGATTTTGATGACCAGGCCCTTCTGGCAGATGTGGAAGGGGACGAAAGTTTCACCACTGGGACACTGGCTGAGAACTTCAACATAGATCAATCCACGATTACGGCGACTATATGTAATGTAATATGTTTTGAGTTTGTTTTCATTTTTGATGGTCCCATACCCACATACCTGTACAATTAGACGTGAGACTCGTCATCACATTCAATTCAGAAGGTAGACAGAAAGAAGCTATAGAAATCATACACCCCCAAAAGGGGAGGGTAGACGTCACATTTATGTGCTGCAGTCGCAGAACTCGGTCACAGTCCGGCAGAAATTCACACAGGTCGCAAGAGATGCGAGAGAGAGCCAGTAGAATGCTCCGTTAGGTCTTTACCCACTGAACCATCCAAGCAACCCCCAGCGAGAGACCCACGCCCTAATAAATCCCGGAAATGTCCGAGATTCCTTTAATTTCTTAATAGGTCATCGTTCCGAGAGATCCGATGACTACATGATAAACTACAGATTATATTAGTTCTATTATATAGTGGGAGTATATTTACCATATCATTTTTTACCAGGAGGGGGTGGAATTCACAAAAAAATAAATTGCCAATATTTTTATATGTACCACTTTCAAAATTATAAAAAAATTGGCAGTTTTCTGGTTTAAAGCAGCGGCCGCAACTGCTCGGTCATTGCTCAGTATTACGCAAAGTGTTACGTAAAGTCGATAAGGTTCTATGTACCGTAAGAACACCCGGGAGGGGAATATGCCCCACTATTCCCATCTATTGTACATTTCTGCTATTCAACATTACCTAGGAGAATTAATTAATTTCTCCGCAGACATTATGAAAAAAATAAGAACATAAAAAAGTACAGTTGATCAATCTGTCAAGTCCTTTTAAAAGAGTGAAATAATGACTTTTTGAAATTTAAAGTGTTAAAATTAACAATATATCACACAGTGTTAATTTTATTACAATTATATTGGCTTCTCTCGTGTACAGGATTAGGCAGAAAATGTTGACCAAATTGCAGAAAAACTCACTTATCAAATCAGCCACTTTTTTTGTTTTTTTTTTCAAATCCAAAAGTTTTTTTGTGGACTTTAAAACTTTTTGAAATTTGTGATTTTTTTAAAATTGTTATAATTATTTTGGTGGGGCTTACTTACGGTGGCTTCATAAACCATACACACTCAACTAGTGGTAATTCTTGAAATAACTGTATTTAACGAGTGTAACTCGTAATTAGTGATAGATGATTAGTGACGTCAACGTCGAGATGTAGGTGTATTTCAAACATTTTTTTATTTTTAAAATTAGCAATATTAACTCTGTGGTTAAAATTCATATTTTTTATTTATTATCTTTGTTTTATTAACCACTGAATTGAGTTTAAATACATCTACCGGTTTCAAAAAATACCATTTTCTTCTTCAGGATGTCATAACTAAATCCTGAAGAAGAAAATGGTATTTTTCGAAACCGGTAGACGTATTTAAACTCAATTCAGTTGTTAATAAAACAAAGATAATAAATAAAAAATATTTTTTATTTATTTATAAAAATGATTAAAACTACTTAAGTAAATATTAATGTTGATACATGTTTTACAGTTTATTTATAAATTTATTATTAAATGGATTTTTCTAATGTCTTATAATGCGTTGTTAGTACGCAGTTAAAGGGTTAATTGCCTTGCGACTCTTACGAAAACAATTTTTGAAGGTTTACTTCACCCTAACCTGGCGGGCAGAGCATTTAAATGGAATCGTTGAATGTCGTTTAGCAGAAATCAGATTCACTTATCTACTTTAAATATTGAAAAATCAAAGCACAATTTCATCATACTTCAGCAAACAATATATATATAATTTTTAAAAATAATAATTCTAATTAAGGCTCAAAAATGGGTCATCAGAGTAATAAACAAGAGGCCATTCAGACATAACTCAGAAGAACTCTTTAAATCCATTCAAGTTTAGGATATAAGACAACTGTTTACCAAAGCAGTCTTAAATTTTTTTTTTTCAAAATTAACTTTACTTCCACTATCCGATCCAAAAAAAACTAGAAGCAAAGCCTTAGTATACTTTTTAGTGCCAAAATTTAATACCAAATTTGCTCAACGAACTTTCTTATTTTGTGCTCGGCGAATATTTAACAAATTGCCACTAGACCTTAAAGGGTCTAAAGTGATTAACGACTTCAAACCAAAAATAACAAAGTTGTTACTTGATGTGGGTAGAAATTACTAATATAAGAAATACTAATTTGTCATTTTTGCTAACCTTTGACGCGTACCTACACATTTTTGTCTCCAACTATTGTATATTACAGAAAATAATATTTTTATACCTTTTATTCAATAATGTTTTATGACTTCTGATTGTACTTTTTTCACAAAAGTTTTTATAACTTAATTAACATTATACTTACCTCTAAACAATTACAACTTTTAAAAACTATAAAGATAATTACTTTAGAATAGGCCACGACTAGTAAAGTAAATACGTACCTTTATTTTTTTATACGTACTTTTTATGCTACAATTTTTATTTATTTAGACGTGTTATTTTATTTCCAATGCACTTAGTGACTAAATTCAGGGGCACGAGCCTGAATCAGAGACTAACGTGCATAGATTAATTAGAAAAAGAGTTAGAATATGAATGTCACATACATTAACTCAATAACCGTTTCAGCTCGTAAATCTACCCTCATAAGTTATTACATACCCGACCCACAACTCGCAAGTCTATTGTGAGACACCAATGCACACTGTTCATTAAAACGCGATATTTACCTAAACTGGACGAGGATATCGGATGCTGAATGACGCAAGCTTATAAAGAAAGAATTTGACATTTATTCAATTCAGAAAAATAATAATCGTATTTCTTGTTTGGAAGTTATTACAGTATTAATTACATACGTGTTGACAACTAATATGAATTTTATTTATTTAAATGTATATGTGAGTTTATAAACAGTCTGTAGCTTCCAGTCGATCATGTCGACGTTACAATAATAGGTAATAAAGATAACTATTTATTTTTAATGTTAATAATGCCGACATGGAGAATTTCGGGCAATTATGCAAGCTTTTAGAGCTTCACCTTTGCATGCGATATTCAGTAAATCCAAATTTTTATTTACAAACCTTCATTGTTGTTCCGTCCGCCTGACTAGTCTGCTGTTCGTCTACGTTATCAAATAATTTTATATTCACTTTGAATCGAAACATACGTCGAACTGTTAAAAGAATGTGAAATATTTTGAAATCATGTCAACGACTTAAAATTTTAACGACAGTCATAATGAATCCTTTTACGAATTGGAAAGTAGTGACGATGAGTTTGATTGGAATCATTATTGTGAAGAAGAAGACAGTGACGATAATGAAATCATAAACGCTAAATTATTTATTCGAGCGAGAGTGATAATAATAATGACATTGTTATAAATTTGCAGGAAACTCATTGGAGAGCGATAATCGGTAATCGAGGTAGTCGATAAAAAAAAAGTAACTTTAATAATGTATAATACACAATACTCATATTATAAAAATTGTAAAAAATTTCATAATAATAAAAAACAAATTAAATAATATTATTAAAGAGAACACATTTCATTTTGTGAAGTTGTAATTATTCAGAACATAGGAAATTAATTATAAATATATACATATAAAATCAATTTTGTCGAAACATATTGTTTTTGCGCTACCGGCTTTCAAATAATGGAACAACAGATGTATTAATTTGAAAAAGTGTAACACATAGGTTCGAAAATTTGTAATGAAAAATACTGGCGCTATAATTCAATTGGTAGTGTACTTTCCCGGATTGGAAATAGAGATCCAGGTTCGTATCTCGGTACCGCAAAAACAATATTTTTCGGCAAAATTGATTTTATATGTATATATTTATATGTATACATTAAATTAGTATTTATAACATTTTGATAATTTCTTTAGTACAGATTTATCATCTTAAATTTGGCTTTGGACTTACAAGAAAGAATATTCTGTTTATATAGAGAGTTTTGTAGCCCACTGAAAACGAACTTAATCGATGCACTATTTTAATCAATGCATGATTTGTCATGATTATTACAAATAATGTTAATCACAATTCTGTATTTTTAATACTATTCCAGAATTTTGATAAATTGACACTACTGAAAATTCATCAAACAATACATGACATACTTCATGAGATTGTTAATGAAATTCTATAGATTCTAAAAAAGCTTGAATAATTTGATTACTTTCCGATCTAAGTTAAATTTTCATCTGGTTCAAAAAGATTTATGTCGCTTCTGACGGAAAATGCATATGTGCGATATTGTTCAAGGTGTTTGTGATTATTATTGTTAACCCTGCACTGCGCGCGCCACATCATCTTTTCAATATTTCTAAAGAATCTTCCCTCAACATGAGCAACATTACTTAAATAACACCAAATCACAATATTAAAACTGTTTTATTTATTTAAAAATTAAACAAATGTATAATAATGATAAATAGATACGTTATAATAATAAATTTGAAGAAATAAAAGTAGATATCGGAATATTCAAGATACTAACATTATGTTTGTACTGTAGAATACGTATCATGAAGTAGGCGCGCGGCGGTGTAAAGACCGCTACTGTGTTTCTGTACGACAAGTGAAAAGTGGTAGGCAGCACTATCTGGTGAGTAAAGATGTCCCTGAGGAATACCTGGCCATCCACTGACTCATACAACCGCCGACAGATTTCTTTCCGCATACCGCCAACGCGCGCGGTTTAAGGTTAAGTTAGAATACCCAAAACGAGACTAAATAATACTAAATATTGTTACAAACATAAAATAATACTTAGAAATACATTAATATTCACGAGACACTCAAGATTTCGTATATGACGACATTGAGATTAAGTATAATGATTAACAACATTAATTTATTATTCTAAAAGCATCTTAATACATCAAGACCCTTGTCTCAAGGATCAATGGAGATGTCGACCGATATCACCAAATTTTGTTCTTTTATATCCGTCGCTGGCTTTGGTCGTACATCAACGGCCTTATTTCAAAATTCGCGCTATCAACGCACAACGTTAATGTGAGCGGTCCAAACTTAGCGTACAGAACACAACAATGATAACTTGCTTGGATTACTCACGTTAACAATATGTTGCTAGTGTAAAACGCGGAGTAAGTTGCACAGGTGATATGAATCAGCGGTCGCCAAACTTTAGCACATCACGGATCACTAAATTCATAATTTTAAATCCCATGGACGTTAAATAAATTTTGATAAAAGTGATCAATGAACACATAAAATGCATCTAGTTAACAAAATAAAACTATTATTGAGTAGCTTGTTGGTGTAGTGGTCTAGACGTTGACCTAGTGATCTAGTGGTCGGGGGTTCGCGCCTCGTTCCATGACACCAGCAAGTTAGTTCTATTTTCATAGCACAAGCATTTAGCTTAGTTTGAAAATAGTAAGAATATTAATGTGACAATACGTATCTCTATTTAAAAAAATAATAATTTGTAACCAAATTACAAAAGCTTTATTAAAAAAAATTTAACAATGAAAAGATGTATTTTATTTATTATCTTTGTATTATTAACCACTTAATTGAGTTTAAATTCATCTACCTGTTTCGAAAAATACCATTTTCTTCTTCAGGGTGTCAATACTAACTAAAAACATATATCATTGTTTCTTTACCAGAATCTATTTAAAAAAAAACAACTAATTTAAAAAAAAATTAATTTAGTACCTAACTCAAATTGTTACTTAATAAAAATTTAGTCGAATAATTTTTAGGAAAAAATTTTAGAATGGTACTCGTGGTTAAATTTAGTTGGTTGTTTATAAATTTTTTTTCCTAAAAATTTGCATTAAGTAACAATTGAGTTAGTGTTAAATTTATTTTTTAAATAATTGTTTTTTTTTTAAATAGATTCTGGTAAAGAAACAATAATATATGTTTTTAGTTAGTTATGACATCCTGAAGAAGAAAATGGTATTTTTCGAAACCGGTAGATGAACTTAAACTCAATTAAGTGGTTAATAAATCAAAGATAATAAATAAAAAAAATATGAATTTAACCACAAAGTTAATATTGCTAATTTTAAAAGTAAATAATGTTCACATTTCTCTGCGGCCCAGCGAAATTTTCTCGTGGACCATCACTTAAGCGACCGCTTATATAAATTACAATAAAGTAGCGCGAAAGTAGGCTTCAGTCTGATATGAACTGGAATTATTTCCATTATCTACAAATTCTGTCAACATTCAATAAAATATGGTGTATGGATTACTGGAGTAAAATAATATTATTTGCTTGATTTGAATGTATGTAAAGAATTGAATTAAAATAAATTTACTATTTTATTAATTTACATACAATATTATTTACACATCTTTTCCTATTCTTCAAACACTTATGCTGTGTGCGACAACACTACTCCTTATGTGTATATTTCTTCTTCTTCTTTAGCCCATTATATCCAATGTTATCGGCTGTTAGATTAAAAAATAAATAATAATTTTAAGGATAAATGTAGGTGTGTACGTGAGAGTTTGGTATGCGAATATATGAATCAGAAGGTTTTGAAGATATGATGTTGAGATGTGATGTGATTTATGTGAGAGAATTGGATATCTCAAATATCCTCGTGTTCGTTTGTAATGCGAATTATATTGTGACGTATATTTGTGTCGAATGATAAGAATGTATGTAGATATGTGTGTGTGTGTGTGTGTGCGTGTGTGTCACGGATATCACTGAATTTATTAAAGTTACTTGTATAAAGATAGAAGTTAGCTGCACAAAGTAGTTACTGTTAGATGCACGAGTTGTTATTGGAGACATGGCAGTACACTGTGGCTTCATGACTGATGGGAGTTGACGCGAGTACCGTCTTGCTGGGTGCGTTCGGCTTCGCTGGGCAGCCTCGGTGAGTGAAGACGATAACCATACACACAGTAATTTAAAAATATAAAATAAAACAGAAAATTTCTTTCAATATTCTTTGATTTAATACGTAACAAAAACTTGCATTAACATTCGAAAAGAAAGACAATTATTTATATAGCTATTTACTCGTACACGGAATGCTGGAAATTCCCGCAATATTGAAGAAAATTGAATACTAACTGAAAAATAGTTTCATTAATAAACATCAAAGCCACATATATTTTACAAATCACTACCAATAAAAATGAATTTAATTAATAATTTTAACACTATAAATTCAACTACTTTTTTATGTTATTACATTTGTACTTTCTACCATATCCTTTATTTTATTATATTCTCATGATGCATAATATCTAGAATAAAAGTTATGTATTTCTAATAATATACTGTCGTCAAGAAATGCGACTTCAATCAACAAATTTGGATTCATAATATAATATTCATAATATGCTTTAAATAATATACCTATTTATAAGTAAATTGATTTATAAAAATGAAGAATCACTTCACCAAATTAATGTACATTTGGAACTTATCACGATTCATTGAAATAAAAACTAATATTTTGAATTAAATGAAAAACAAGGAGTATTTTTACTTGACTATATAATATTAGCTAATAACAGGATCTCGTTGAGCTGGAGTGACCATTACGTTCTACTACATACACTGTTGGGCAAAATGTCCTTGGTGCCGTAATAGACAATGATAAGGATGTACGTAACAATAAGTCTTAACTCTTGCAGCGATACCCAAACATATTTTTCTTGAAATTAAAAAAAAAACCTTTTTTTGTTTTTGCCGGTCAATTATTAAATTGTACATTAGGCAATGTTAAAAAAAAAGAGAAAAAAGGCAGTATTATGTAATTTTAGACCAATGCGTAAAAACCCCGTGGATTAATATGTTCAGTGAATTATAGTGAGTAAAACCTCAAGGTTAACTTTAGTATCTATGAAGTCTAACGATGACAAATATTGTGACTGATGACTACGCTGATGACGTCTGATGACAAATTTTTTTTTTCACAAATATAATGTATTTTCGAGTAATGTATCTAATAATAATTAATCACTAATTAAATGTATTAATTAAAAAAATATACTATATATATATAAATATATATTAATTTAGTATTTAAAATATCACAGACCTATGTTCTGAATAATTACAACTTCACAATAAGAATGTGTTTTCCTTAATAATATATGTTGTATCAATGTGTCCAAAATTTAATAAAAATGAATTGATGATTCTGGCGTCTGCAGTCGGTTTACTCAAAGGAATTTGAGATTCTGTAAAAATAATGTAGATGGCATTCAAATAATGGAACGACAGGTGTATTAATTTGAAAAAATGTAACATATAGGTTCGAAAATTTGTCAAGAAAAATACTGGCGTTATAGCACAAAGGTAGTGCACTTCCCCGGATTGGAAATAGAGATCCAGGTTCGAATCCCGGTGACGCAAAAACAATATTTTTCGACAAAATTGATTTTATATGTATATATTTATAATTAATACATTAATTTAGTATTTAAAAAAATATACATATAAAATCAATTTTATTTAAATATATTGTTGTTGCGCTACCGGGATTCGAACCTGGATCTCTTTCCAAACCGGGGAAGGTGCATTATCCAACTATAACAGTACTTTTGGCGACAAATTTTTGAACCTATATGTTACATTTTACCATTATTTGAAAGCCATCTACTTTATTTTTACGGAATCTCAAATACCTGGTACGAATCCCGGTAGCGCAACAACAATATTTTTCGATAAAATGATTTTATTTGTATATCTTTCTAATTAATACATTTAATTCATATTGAAAATATCACAGACCGTCTGTTCGGAATAATTACAACATCACAATGAGAATGTGTTCTCCTTAATAATAATGACTCAAGATTTTCTGAAATATTTAATTCTGAAAATTTCATACTAAATTTTCTAATTAATCAATTTGAAAAATCCGTATATATTGTTACAGCTGTGTACACACTGAGTATATTTCTAATAGTTAGGTATTATTTATATCGTATGTATATACAGATGTTGTGTTTTATGTTAAAGAAACAAATTTTGTCTCTTTTATTTCATTTCTGTATCTTCCTCTCTTTTGTTTTCCTAATTGTAATGCCAACAAATTAAATTTATAATCCTAACATATGTCTATATGTGAGAATAATATACAAAATAATGTTATTATATATTTTGTTTAAAATTAAAGGTAAATATTTTATTTCAGATAATCTCTAATGTTTAATTTCTCACTGATTTCAAATTGGGTAAAAGCTGAATGAATTAAATTATTTTTAGTAGGTGTGGGAATTAAAACATTGAATACTTTCATATCTATACCTTCAGACAATCAATAGTACTTACTTACTTACTTACTTACCATCACGCCGTTTCCCCTTGGGGGTAGGTAGAGAGGATAGAGCGCTACACTCTTCTGTCCTGACACACAATTCTTGCCTCATCCACATTCATACATCTTGTCATACAAGCTCGCCGATTGTTGATGCTTCTAACAGAACCATCCACCATTATCTGGTTTATCTGGTCGTGCCAAGTCTTTTGCGGACGTCCTCTATTTCTGGTTCCACCAACACTTGCGTCATATATTCTCTTTTATATCACCAAGCCATGTTCGAAAACGGAATTCAACACAATATTACAATTTTTCTCAGATATCGTTCATATTATATGCATGTTCTGCACGATATCATTCTTATTTTTTATTATAAACGATAAATCGTTTTTAATTTACATCAAACGTGCTGCCAATCGCGTATGTAAAAAAATATTTTGTAAAGATTGAAATGAAGATCTTTCGCTGTATATTGCTAAAATACAAAAAAAAAATTCAAGAGCCATGTTCGAATGTTTTCTCATGAAATGCATAATAAAAAGCAAATATATTACTCTGCAGGTTGATTTTTAAAACCAGCTCCCTTTAAAGAAACCATTGGTTAACATTTGTCCAATCCACAGACCAGTAAATAAATATAGGATAGGGGTTTAGAACATTCTTGGTGGAAACCGATAGTTTATGACGTTATATGGAACAGTGAAAATGTTTATTCTTCGAGAATTAAATCTTTGTGTAAACAATTACATTAATGCATATTATATTGTCAGCATTAAAATTATGGTTCCAATCGAGTTATATTTTAAAAAAAAGTCGCGGAGCTATTTGATTCCATAAGCAGTACTAAAGTAATTACGTGGGTGACACCAAAATGAATATATTGGAACAAGAAATTTGCGTTCGTTCATGTCTTTATATTTGGTGGTCTGTGGCCCAATCATTAATTCTGTTGACAAATTTGGACACGATTTATGTTTAAATTCTGGAACATTCATGTAAAATAAACTTAGCAATTTGTAAATTTTTGTTATTCATGTTAATATTTAAACTGGCTTTCCCGTTGCTGAAACTGATTACGTCAGACGGTCAAGACAATATGAAACACTTTACCAGATTTGCTCTTCAATTAGTGTTTGATGTGTAGACAACTTATCATCATCTCAATACACTTTATGTAGTAGTTCCAATGTATACTATCTATGTATACTTTTTGAAAATGAAATTATAAATCGTATTGAATTGATTAGGTATATAGTTTATAGATTTCCCGTTTAACATATTGTATGATAATTGCAATAACATTAAAACAAATGATATTTTAAGTCGCTGGAAGACAAATAATAACCTGGATGGATATATGTGAAACAATGTTATAACTTTACTTGCGTTTATTAGCACTACTAGAGTTTTAAGAGAAACAGTAACTCTCATCGACAGGTGAAGTATTAAACTAACTACACACACATATAGGAGACAAGGCTGAGGTGGTAGACATGCAATACCACTAATAATATACACCAAAAATAAAAAAAATTCTCCCTCCTCATATTATACCCGCGTATTATACCAATAACAACTTAGGCTCAAATCTCAAAGTGAAAAATAGATAACTTAGAAAAAAGCGGGGGTTTACGAAATTTCATGCGATGATTGCAATAGTAAATATACCGGACAAACCTCTAGAAATCTCAATATTAGATTAAAACAGCATCGTCGTTGTCTTACTAGTAACAACTTTTCCGAGTTCGCGAACCGCATCATGGACAATAATCATTCATTTCATTCGTGCACCATTAAACTTCTCCATCCCGTCACGCGTAAAGGTAATGAAATTAATAATTTTGAAAGTTTAGAAATAAAAATGAATTAATTTGCTAAACAATATTGGATTTTCTAACTCATCTCCTTTTCTCTATCATTACTTAATTACTTGTATGTATACCATCTAATATCTGTTATTGTATACAATATACAATTAATATAATAGTAATATCTGTTATTTCTTTAATGTGCATTTGAATCAATAAATAGAAAAGTAAATATATATATCTGTAATAAATATTTTTGGGTTAAAAATTAAGGACGAAAAAAAACGAATTCATAAACGGAAAAGGGAATTCCTGGAATCAAACCAAAAAAGAACTCGATGACCTTGTAGGGTTTGTCAAAATACTGTGTAGCTCTCCTTCTGTTTTACGAGGTGGTTTTACAAAATTTTGTTAATTAACAACTTGTGTAACTAATACAAGTAGTACAAAAAAAAAATATTGACATTTAGATAATTTTTTATCCAATACCAAATTCAATTTCTAATTTATTATGAATTATTATGTACATAATAGACAAAATATATACTAAGATATGAAACTGACAAAAATAATTTTATACAATATGCAATAACATTTTAGAAGCAATAATTGATGAAGTGATTGAAAGGTTTCATCAGATTTCAACTATGGAACATGCTTTGAGTTTTCAGTGATTGTGTTATAATGGTACATCATCATCAGTATAAGAGGAAATATGTTAAAAATGTACTGTTTTATTGTCTTTAATACATTTTGATACAATACACTCTAAATAAAAAACTGTTTATTTATTTTAATCCTAATCTTTATTCGAGAATTTTATGTCACCAAGTTACGAATACACGTTTTTTTTCTAAATATATTTTTTTTAAAGATTCATATTTAATGACGAGTGCCATTTATTGGTTACGTTACATATTTGATGTTTCTCTGTTTATACGAGTGCTTATGTTTTAATTTGTGGCGACTGCATATTAATTCTGTCAATTATGTATTTGAAAAATAATTCGAAAAATATTTAGAATGAAGAGAATTTTATAAATGAGTTTTTGTAAATAAGTTTTAATATTAAATGTATAAAAACTATTATAATGATTAAGTTTTATCGTCTGTTTTTTCAAATTATTTTCGTTACTACATTAAACCCAAAAAACTAATATTTGTTATATTTTCATATTTTGTTAAAACTTTATATCATATTATTAAATATTCATAATGATAAATTTTACTTTAAAATAATGAGTACCTTAATTAACTACGATTAACTAAAATTTAATCGACACAGCACAGAATCACACTTGTGTAGGATATTTTTAAACCATTTATAGTAATTGTTTACTAATGATTGAACAGTTTGTAATAATTCTGTATATCTCATTGGCACCAATAGACAGTTATTTCTAAAATAATTAACTTTAATGAAGTTTGATCATATTTTCCGAAATGACGTAAATTAAAAGTGGATATTTCAAATGCATATTACACATTTCTAAGTGTAGTATTAAACATTAGAGGATTGAATGTTTGATGAATGCTAAAACCTTTCTTTCAAAACCTGCAGTTTTTTAGTAATAGTATTACGGCAGTGGAAGAAGACGCAAAGACGAAGAATTAGTGAAATGAAGCTCGAGACGATATTATTGAGGCGATATTATATTCACGTAAAACCTTGTACAATCAAGTAAATCAAATATGTAAGATGGTCCCAAGAGAAATCTCGATAGAAAATACAAGCGAAAACATAGATAAAATGTTCATGTTCAGGACAAGTGGCGTTCTGTCCTCTCGACAAGTTAGTAGATAAAGTGAATCCGATGATATTATTTACAATATTTCTGTGGTAGCGGTGTTTTCCAACAAACTTGTTTTGATATTGCTGTTTTTGTTGTTTACGTATTATACAATTAAACTCGATTATATGTCAACTCAGGTATAATATCAAATGTGTATTAATTAATGAATCCCAATACAATATTTACTATGTAAACATAGATAAAAATATTCAAGATCTTCAGCAAATCGAGAAGCGAGAAATATTTTTTAAATGTTTTGTTTTGATTTTGTTTTTCTATGAATAGTTTATTTCCTTGTTAGGTTTCTTAATAACTCCGTCAATTTTGTCAATTTAAATTTACTATGAGTATAATCTTATTTTATTATGTGATCCTTGTTAGTTTTTTTAATATTATTTATTTACAACGTTAACAATATCCTCATTGCATATATAAGTAGTTTAACTCTACATGATATTTGTAATGCAGGTATATTCACTTGTAATACAAATTAAGTAAATGTATTAATTAGAAAAATGAAGATGGATTTCATATAATAGAATGTATCAATTTGAAAGCGCAACATATATGTTTGAAAATTTATCGTAACTTACTGTGTTGGTATAGCATAATCGGTTAATGCATTTCCATGGAAACGAAGAGATCCAGGTTCAAATTCCGGTAGCAACAAACATATTTTTTGGATAAATTGATTTTATATGTTTATCTTTCAAATTAATACATTTAATTTGTATTAAAAATATCACAGACCTGTGTTTTGTAAAAATTGCAACTTCACAATAAGAATGTGTTCACCTTAAAAAAATATATTTTGTCTTTATCTACGGACATAATGAAATTAAAAATCTATTCCATAAGTTCATAAGTTCTGTGAAACATTTACCCATTGTCCCAATCGTTTCCATAGCATTTCACTTTTATGTATTAAAATTTTGATTATTTTACTAAAAATTAAAATGATTCCTCAATTTTTCTTGAATATAACTGAAGTATTAAGAGTTGAGTACTTAAAATTTCTTTGGAATTGACTGCCTAGCAAAAAACTTTCCATTGGATGCTAAAATAATGCATAAAAAAATGCATGCATAGAAGATAAAAATGTAAAAATGTAATTCTTGAGAGTTTCACGTATGCGATCAAGATTTTAAATACATTTTTGACCGATACTACGTTCACCGCTAGGTGGCACTCTGCACTAGTACGGAAACTCGAATAAATAATCAAACTTATTCCATTTATTTTCATAAACTTGTTTACAAAAACTTATTTCTAGTGTGTTCGATTAAAAAAACTTAAAAAGGTTAAAAATGTGTATTTTTTTTTTTGCTAATTTTGTGACGCTATAATAAATATTATCGTGGTATACTTCAGCATATGACAACATTAGATTGTATAGTACATATGTGAGGTCCAGAATCAAAATGAACATGTCCACTTTTCCTATTTTCGAGTAAAATACAAGAAACTATTGAACCACCAATGTCACATTTGGAATCATATTGAATATGACAAGTAACTATATGTCACATGACCAAATATTATCGTTTTATTGGCTGAAAACACATTTATCTGGGCTTGAATTAATTATCTATTGGACATGAATGTGATTAAAATAACAAGCGAATTTTAATTGCGTTTTTATACTAAATTGGGTGATATTTGTGTAATTTCGATTGGCTAGTCTTAAAGACATTAATTTGCCTTATATTTGTAGATACCTAACTCAAAAATCATACAAATTGGACATGTCTAATTTCGATTGTATACCTCACATATATTGATTAACACTTCAATATACAAATACACTATTTACTAATACTGGTATTTTCATCAAAACTCAACAACTTGTGATTTGATTTGATTTGTAATTTTCAGTGTAATTATTGTATAATTTGTTTATGCATTACCCACATTCAAAAAATAAAGATGAATTATAGAATCCACAAGGTGCACAAATAAAAATAGATGGAAACATTTAAATAAGACCATATCAGTAACGATAAAAAACTCAATAATATTTTTTACAAATCTCTTGTTGAATCTTTATCTTATCTATAATATGAAAATTCTTATTTATTTAGCGGCGCTACTTAAAGTTATATCGCTTATCGATCAAAATTGACTTGAATAAATTTTAATTATTATCTTTATTTAATCTAAATATTTTTTTACCTAATGTAAGTAAGTATTTATATATTTTTTATTTATTATCTTTGTTTTATTAACCACTGAATTGAGTTTAAATACATCTACCGGTTTCGAAAAATACCATTTTCTTCTTCAGGATTTAGTTATGACATCCTGAAGAAGAAAATGGTATTTTTCGAAACAGGTAGATGTATTTAAATTCAATTCAGTGGTTAATAAAACAAAGATAATAAATAAAAAATATGAATTTTAACCACAAAGTTAATATTGCTAATTTTGAAAGTATTTATATCACTGCCTGTATTGAATAAACTGAATAAATAATAGCGAAAATAATTAAAACTTTGTATATAAATACACAACTACATTAAGAAATCTCAGTAATTCATAATTCGGGACTGACTTTTGCTATTTTTTTATTGGATTACTTTCAAAATAATATGTCATAATAATGTGTCAAAATAATATAGCATCCCTGTCGATACGAACGCTTGTATAAAGGCTGCGACTGCACAGCTCGTTGTAAATATATACGTATTGCAAATCTATTTTATTTTAAATTTTAATCAATATAAATATTATTAATTTTGGACATAATATTCATTCATCATTAAAAATTTTTTTTGGGATGGCGAACGTTGTAATTTGTAAGTCATTCAAGGTAAGATATATAACGTAATCTATTTACAAACCAAAAAATCATTATTGTTAATTTTGAACATGTTTGAAAATTTTTACCGTAGTTTAAATTTATAAATGATTTACGATAAATAAGATTCACTGCGTTTTAAATAATTCTTGCCTGACTGTTGTATTATGATTTCTGTATTTATAAATAGGTTTCACAAAAAAAAGCCGCCGGAAAAACCTATCAGAAAGCAACCACTTCTCTTTTCTTGATAATAAATTTTATTTTACACATTAAATAATAGATTTTTCGGAAAAACTGAACGTGGCCGCATACCATTAGCTGAGCAGCGGCAATCGGCTATCGCTTATTTATTTATTTACTCTTAATATAATGCATATATAAGTATATTTATATATGCTCTAATATAAACAAAATTAAAATCGTTCCTTTTTAAAACTTATCTTTCACATATTTACTTAGTTTAATTTTGAATCTATATAGTTTCTCCTCCTTTCTTATGTCATCTGATATTTTATTAAAAATCTTAATCGCACTGTACACCATCGATTTCTGAGATAAGCCTTCTTCCTGAATGGTAGTCTCAGTCTAACTTTTCCTCTTGTATGAAGTTCATGCTCATGTTGATTTGCATCAATTTTTCTTATAAATTCTGCCGATATTTTCTTGTTGGTGATTTTATAAATAAATACCGTAACCTTGAAATATATTTTCTGTTTAAAGGTCATCATATTCAGATCTTTCAGCATCGCACTGGTCCGAGTACATCAATTTTTTCTGAGCATTATTCTCAAAGTTTTATTTTACAGCACTGACAATGGTTGCTACTTTGAAATGACGATTGAATGCAAATCATATTGGAGCAAAGTGTTTAGCATTAAGAATTAAGGATGATCCTACAGTCCAGGCGTCTATGTATGGGTAATAGAAGAGGAGGGTACGACCTGAAGAAAAATTGTGCCATTGCATAGATGAGATCTGCACGAGGCATGATGCTTGCAGGTTTGAAGAAGACCTAACAAGAAGAATGATATGGTTTGATATGGCTTGAGTTGGAAGAAACAAGTCTTGTCTGGCCTTGAAAGAATTCGGAATGTGCGAAGATGTAAAGGCCTTCATTCCCCATCCGGTCGCGCACACGAACAGTCCGGAAAAACGACTCGTTCTCACGCGACCAATGTCACGCGTCAGCCGTATAAAAGCACTTTTTAATAGGGAAGGGAAACGACCTTATCATACAGCCTGGAGACGTTCACCGTTCGCGGTGCAAAGGTTAATTTTCCGCTTCTGCACGAGAAAGATATTTGGCTAATAGGTCATTAGACGAACGGTTGCCCAGTCAGACCCCAACTAAATCCCAGTCAATCAATTTGGTGGACCATTATCCAATAATGACCATTTGGCGTGACTGATACCACTGTGTATTGCGAACGATCCGATCCGCGGTCGGCATCCTACGGTTGAAAGTGTGCGTACGCATACGAACAGAGATGTCCCAGGGCACTGAATGGATTCAATTGATGTAAAATTAGTTTCGTCAACTGAAGGTGCATTGTGGCTTCGCGCTGCAAACAACGGGGATTTAATCGACCTCGTTACCCTCGCACGCAACGCGATGGGGCTCTACTAGACATTGCACCACTTAAACCGATTATTCACTAGACTACAAAACTATAGGTTCACTTTCCATTTCTGTGTTCCTCTATCTTAGGGTGTAATGGACGGTTTATTTCCTTTGACTGTGTAAGGTTCTAATTCTTGTACCATCAATATTCACCTAAATCTCACTGACTTTCATTAATGTAATTTTCCTGAGACAGACGTAAGGAAAATTATTTTTCATGGAGACAGATTACATTAGGTTAGATTAGATAATAGTACTTAGGGGCGTGCTTTAAAAATTTAATTATTTTTTTTTTTATTTTCTCATCAAAACTTTGTATTATTTTCACTACTAGTTTTGAGAGATGCAGTCCCTCACATCATCAGGTGATAACTAAATTAAATACAGTATTGTGTCTTTTAGAGTAATGGGGCTGGGCTTGATAAGAGGGGGGAGGTTTCGGTCGTCAATAGGAATATGGAAAGTAAAGTCAAACTTGGACAAGTAGGAAATGTTATATTGTTAACCCGTGTTATTTCTGAATTTAAATTCTTTCATATTTAAATGGTTTCCGAATTGTTTATTGTTAATCCTTAATAAGGTACCGAGTGGATAAGTTTTAGTCTATGACTATAGAAAGAGTGATTTATAATAACCCAACGTGTGTGTAAAACGTATTAAAATAATCATCTTACACCACAAAGTAACCGCCATGTCAAATAATAAAATAAAATTATACTTTGATTCTAGATATCCATAATTTAAATGATGGAATGTCAATTTTAAAGAGTGAATGTGTTAGTTAGTGTTCTTAATCTGGTCCTGGATGGCAAAGACAAAATAGATTTTATTTGATTTGTCAACAGGGTTCTTTAATGTTTCTTTCAATATTTTTGTCGCTTCTACAATATTATGTGTTTCGTGATCTCGAAGCAATCTTCTTATTTAAAAATAAATCGAAAATACCTTTAGTTCGCATGCAACATAATGAATACCTATTATAATCTCAAATCACAAAATATAATTATGTTTCTTTACCGTGTAAATATCCTACAAACAGAATGGTTTAAATTACCAATATTATACACCAGAATTACGTCAGACGAGTGCTGAGATTATTTGTAATTACATTCAGATTATGGTTTTCCATTACATCTTGATTTATTTCTTGTTCTCAGCGTTTTCTTCCATAACAATTATTAATATCATCAGTGCTTCATTAAATGTGAATATTAAATATCATATAATTGCTATTAATGGATTTTAATGATAATAAATCGCTAACAATTGAAGAATTTCTTCTGTATAGCGTATTTTACTCACTTCTGTAGAACTGACTACATTTTTTCGTACAATTACGTAGGTTAAAAAATTAAAAAATTATGCTTTAGTCAATTTTTTCTCTCAAAAACATTGTAAAAAATATGTACACTCAGGTCTCTTTTTATGCAGTAGATACGTTCTACAGGAAAACGCATTAAAACACACAAATAAAAATAAACGATACGTTCTATAATTTTTTTAAATCGCATAAAACTAAATCAATAAGTTAAAATGTACCGAAAAACACATAAAAAGAGTTTATTGAATTTTAGAAAAATATAATCTTAATAATTTCCTTCCAAATTTATGTATAAAAATATTATTAACAATTTATCTTTTTATCTTTTATGCATATATTTTTTTTAAGTATTATCATCGCTATATGTTCGGCATAATTTGCGAACTGGTTCGAAATCACTTTCAAGAAGATCTATGTCCTGAAGAAATCACTAGAAGATCTATGTCCTGAAGATAATGATTCTTCACAAATTAAATTAGCCTCAACTTCGCACGTTGATTTTTCCCCTCTTGTAATATAATCAGTGATTAAACTTTTCCTATATACAGTACAATTCCTGATATACAGAAGTACAATTCTGAAGCTCGCGTTGAAACTTGGATGCTCGTTCAGAATTACCATATTTTTCAATGCAAATTTACTGCAAAGTTGAAGACCTTCTCGAATTACACTCACAGTGAGGGTGACTGGAGTTTCATTTTCTTCCGATTCATATTCATTTTCTTTTTCTTCGATGGTATCGAGAGTCATACCAATGATATCATTGTCGTTCTTGACATTATCCTCTGCATCATATGATGCAGAGGATAATGTCATGAATGACAATGTCATGCAGAGGATAATGTTCATGACATTATCCTCTGCATGATAATTTCTGAAAACAATGAAGGGGATAAACGCGCCCAGACATGCACGATTTCACTTGGTTTCGGCTGAACTGTACTAGCGCAGACTGTTTGCATATACAGACAAAATTCTCCGAATTTTTGTCCCTTTCAACATTGGTCTAAAATAGTTATTTAAAAAAATTTTCATCTTAATTTCTGAATCATCTAATCCAAAATTACCCGATCACAATTTTAATTTGAAACCTTTCAATTTCCAAGTGATTTAACAATGTCCTCACTCCTTGGCTTTACACATACATATTTATGTCTCGATTCTCGAATAACATGACGGGACCGGTTCTACTCTGACCAAGGTTGGACGTGTTTTAATTCGCACTCCGTGCGTTGGCGGCCATTACCTACTTCTTGCGGCTGTTACACTAACAAGGAAGTCTCACTAAATAATTCCATCTTCCCACCTCGCTGGCCGGGATATCCCCATGACATTGACAGGTGATTCCGTTAAACGTCGCAGAATTAACAAGTATTCTTTTATAAAAAAAGGAACATACTCGCGATTGCTGTATTAGAAATCCGAGTATTTTGATTTCAAAACAACATTATAACCAAATGATATAATATATAATGATGGTCTTTTGATTTCGTAGCACTATAGCCATGTGATATAAAATATAATGATACCAGTGGCGTAACTACAAACATTGAGCAATGTTTTATACTTCGAGAGGTAGGCCTGGTATTACAGTTTGAATATGTGCATTCCATTTTTGTAAATTTAAAACAGCAAACAAAAGCGAAACTGCTTCTGTTCAGAGACGGTTTCGAAGTCGATCATATATTTTACGGCGGTGATATAAAAACGTTTTGTGTATTATTTTTCAGTTATTGGTTATATAAAGTTTCGAAGGCTGACCGGTCGAGTTTTAAGAAGATTCAAAATAGAAGAGTCGGCGACTAACAACCCAGTTTCGCAATGGTTGATGTCTTTTTATTTACATAGGTCGAACGAATATATTCAACATACCAATAGAAAACCCAGGACTAGCTATCGAAGGTAGTTACGGTAACAGGCCCCAATGCAAAATTGATAAAAAGGGTCAATGAATATTAGTATATGCGTGATTTATTCATTAAATAGTAAGAACAAAATTAATATATTATCTCGCAATATTCACACTTAAATGAATGAATATCTGTTCTTAGTAATTTATATGTATTTGCAATATAAAAATAGTTACTTCACATCAAGGCGATTTTCACATAAAGGCGATGGTCTGGTCTCTAACCCGACATATTAGCGGATACTGATACTGTATACATCGATAATGTTTTCATATTTTTTCGTAGTATTTTCGTAATTATCGTATTTTTTAAATTTCAATTTAAAGTCTTGCTGTAGATTAACGGTGCAAAATGTATCGACACTCGCAAATATACCAATGCCAAATGGATTGTAAAGCTTTAACTTTTTGGGCCCTCTATATAACGAGGGCACCAATACACTGCATTGGCATAGTTACTCCACTGAATGATACGTTGCAGATCATTCACCGGCCTCAATAAATAGCTAGAGGCGAATACGGGCATTGCCATATTCGCTTGCATATATCAATAATTATTGCAACATGCATTTGTTATCATAAAAATTATACAACTTGGTCTAAAATACAAAACCAACTGCACTGTAAATTAATATGTTGATTTGTGAATAAAAATCAAGTCAGAAATAAATTAAAGTTTTCATGTGCATTATTTTATTTGGCTTAGAAAGTAGAAATGCAGCGTATATAAGTTTTTTTCCTCTACACGAATTTTCCCTAAAATGATAATACATATTTCTAAATACATTAATATTCTTATGGAGAACACATTCTGATTGTGAAGTTAAAATTATTCAGAACAGATGGTCTCTATTTTAAATATTAATTAAATGTATTAATTAATAAATCAATTTTATCGAAAAATATTGTTGTTGTTACCGGGATTCGAACCTGGATCTCTTCCCAATCCGTAGAAGGTTAAGTAGATAACTTTAAAATTACGGAACGATACATGTATCAATTTGAAAAGTGTAACAAAAGTACTGTCTGCTGTAGCATAGTCGGTTAATACACCTTCCCCGGATTGGAAAGCGGTCCAGGTTCGAATCCCGGTAGCAACAACAATATTTTTCGATAAAAGTGACTTTATAAGTATCTTTCTAATTAATACATTTAATTAGTACTTTAATATTCGCCCAGCACTATAATCCTGCAGAGAATACCACACAAAGTAAAAATGTTGCTGTATTTTCTCGATCCGAATGACTAGGTTTATTTGTCAGTAAAAACATGATTCACTCTCAATTACTCAAGTTCTATATACGCATAATTCAATAATAATATATAACAGAATAGTTTTTTTTTCAGAAGAAATTATTCGTGCAATGATATCGATAATAGAAGAAAGAGAGAATGGAATGAGCTCCTGTGAGTAAATAATGTTGTACTTTTGAAATTAGCAAAATTAACTTTGTGGTTAAAATTCATTATTTTTATTTGTTAACTTTGTTTTATTAACCACTTATTAACTTTGTGTTACTAACTCAATAAGTGGTTAATAAAACAAAGTTAACTAATAAAAATGATAAATAATGTTGTAAAAAATGGAAACAATAACACGTAATTCGGTAAATTTTATATTAAATAACTATATGTGTACATTTTATTACAGTTATTCACATTAATTTTATTGTAAAGAAGTAGAGTTACAATCGTGATACGAGTATTAACGAAAATAACTCTAATAATACAGTAAAATGACTAGTAAAAGTCAGATCGCATTTTTATGATGTAAATGATATATAATAGTTTTTGCTAATAAATGAACGATATTTTTAATTGATGTTACCCATGGCTTCATTCAGGTCACAGTTTCCGAAGGCGTTATACGAATATAGTAGAAATGGTTTATACTTTTAAAATTAGCAATATTAACTTTGTGGTTAAAATTAATATTTTTTATTTATTATCTTTGTTTTATTAACCACTGAATTGAGTTTAAATACATCTACCGGTTTCGAAAAATACCATTTTCTTCTTCAGGATGTCATAACTAACTAAAAACATATATTATTGTTTCTTCACCAGAATCTACTTAAAAAAAAACAACAATTATTTAAAAAATTAATTTAGTACCTAACTCAAATTGTTACTTAATTTAATTTAGTCAAATAATTTTTAGGAAAAATTTTTAGAATGGGACTCGTAGTTAAATTTAGTTGGTTGTTTATAATTTTTTGATTAGTTTTACATGCTTTATTTATCTCTAACGATTCCAAATTATTTAATTTGTGACCGACACCGTTTATATGCAAAATTGACAATCCCAATTTTTTAACAAAACTGTGACCATTTTCTATCAAATGATTAGCAAATTCTGAAAACCAACTATTGTTCAAACATCTCGAATGCTGCCTTACTCTTATATTAAAATTTATACCCGTTTTACCAATATAAAATGCAGCAAAATCCTTGCAACTAAGTTTATAGACACCAGAATTGTTAAATTTATCATCTTTGTCTTTAGAATATATGAGTAAATTTCCTATACTATTATTTGTATAAAATGCCGGTCTAATGTCTCGCGGTAGGTGTTTAGATATTTGTTTCGAAAAGTTATTTATGTATAAAATCCTACGCCAATAATCATTATGTTTTATCTGTGATTTATATAAAAGTTGATTATTATATTCTTTTAATTTATTTTTTAAAATAGCGTCCATCAAACCTGTATTATACCCGTTATTAACTGCTATTTTTTTAATTGTATTCAATTCAATATTGAAATCGGATGTCGACATAGGAATATTGACTAAATATTAAATATTTTTAATAAGCTTTATTTTTGTTATAAATACAGATAACAGTAGTTACATACTGCTATTATGTGATATTTCATAATAAGTGGACTATAATTCACGGGAAAGAATTCCGTAAGGAAAATTTTAAAGTATCCTAAATTGACTCTGAGCAATAATTATTAAGATTTTCCAAATTGTTCATGTGACTGCGATTACCGTCGTATTTGTTGAATGATTCGACTCTTCGGTGAAGTCGGAAGTTGTTTGAACACTTACACGAAATTATTATCGAACCCACGTGTAAGTAACGCAAACATTAACTGAACGTTTATACAATGATTTTACAAAATACGAATAAAAATACACATGTTTAATGTTGTAGAATAAAATAATATATGTGTTGTCACTTGAATTATTAACATTATACACATATTAATTCGTTTACAGTGATCGATTTTAATATACCACGTTGCCGTTATTTGATCAGTTTGTTTCATAATTACGTAGAATTTTGTTGTGTTTAAAAGACAGCGAAAAATCGGAGAGCGCCAATTTGACGTCCATCGAACCGGCGAAGTGAAACAAAAAAAAAACATATGGATATAAATATTATTTAGTATTTTGTTTTAAATAGTAATTAATACACTAGAGGGTGTGAGTAAATATAATATATTTATTTAAATTGCCTGTTTATGCAAATTAGCCATATTAAGGCAATTTTCTCGAATACTGATAACGAATTTGACGATTACGGTTTTTCTAATAATGCCAGTATTATTTTAGTTATAGCAAATGATAAATCAGTTTATTAAGTTTACTTTAGTATAAAGGTTCTTTCTAAGTTAAGGTTTTAAAATAAAAAATATGCTTTTTGCAGAAGTGTAAAACAAAAAAAAAGAATTATTGTATTGTATAATTGTACTTATAACAGATTAATAAACAAATATATTTTTAACAAAGTCTGATCTAGTGATTAACTTCTGATTTAAATGATTGATAAAAACTTACATTTCATATAAATGCAAAAAGATGAATTAGTTTTGATATCCCTCCCCCTTTTTTTAAAATGTAAGACATTGGTCGTTAGAATGCGAATAAAATTTTTATACTTACATAATATAATTAAACGACTATAATGAATGTTCTTAGAAAATAATCAATATTATCCAATTTCTTCTTCAATATTTGCAAAATTACTTTGTGGCCTCATTTTATATTAATAATTAGACAAAATAGGTATCGAAACATTTATAATAATTAATAAATAGTGATTTAAACAAAGTATTTTGTCTAATTATTAATAATCTAATTTAATTAAAAAACTAATATTTTATTATTAAGGAGAACACATTCTTATTGTGAAGTTGTAATTATTCAGAACAGACGGTCTGTGATGTTTTAAATACAAATTAAATGTATTAATTATAAATATACGCATATAAAATCAATTTTATCGAAAAATATTGTTTTGTTGTAAAATTGGTAGTGTACTTCCCCGGATAGGAAATAGAGATCTGGGTTCGAATCGAATCGAAAAACAATATTTTTCGACAAAATTGATTTTATATATGTATATTAATAATTAATATATTAAATTAGTATTTAATATTTTAATAAATAAATTGTAAAAATATAGATCCTTCCAAAAAAAGACACATTATTGTTATTATATTAAGTATTAATTTTGTTTTTAACCACTGAGTTAATTATATTCACGATAAAAAACGAACTAAAACTATATGTCAAATTGTTTTAATGATTTAAAATAAAAATATATAATGTTTGATAATTAATTACAACATAATTTTAAAATATTCCTATCAAGTGCCTTATTAAAATTATTATGATGATGAAAAGATACGGAAATTGACTTGATAATTCTAGGAAAATTCTTTGTTGATTACTCGTAGTTTTGAATAATCTTACATGCTTTACACATTTCTAACGATTCAAGATTATTCAGTTTAAGGCCAACATTCATTTATATGTAATTAACTCACTGATTATAAACAAAGTTAATTGATTATTTATTATAAAAATGAAATAACCACAACGCGATTGCATTAAATATTTAAAAAATATATTTATCATGTAATAATGATAAAATAGATAAAATAAACTTGATAAGTTTAACAAAAGTATGCAATTTCAATTCAATACTTCAAATCGACAGAATATCAACAAACACTTCCGGTTCCTCAAGCCAATCAATTAATCTTTTTTGTTCACGTGTCATCTTCGGGCCTGTGGCTATAATGATTTCATTTCACATTTAAAATATAATAAAATAAACGAATTGACTGAACCGGTGGACTCTCAAACGGGTTACTAAAAAAATAGATTAACAATTTGTTTTTGAAAAAAATTCTCGTCGAAACGTTGGTGGATCGCCATCTATTGTGGCACATTATAAGCCATCGTACAAAAGAAGACCATCATTTTCAACAGTTTTAAGGCACATGCATAAAAAGTATTTTGCATTTAGTAGTTAAATAAAATATATCATTGTTATTAAAAATTCTTTTGTGTTCAGTGCTCAAAAATAACTAAAATTACTTGTTTTTATGTAGATTGGCTTGTCACCGACACAAAAACTATTAGGAGAGCAGGAAATGAAAATGGTGTTTTTTGACATTGTGCATACACCACCTGCAGTCGCAAAAAAACATTATGTCGATAAAACAGTTGTTATTACCGTAGTATGGAAGAAGAAAATAATTTTCACAAGTTTTAAAGCATATTCATGAAAAAATTTAATATTTCCTAATAATCAAAAAAATGTAACATCGAAATAAAAAGTACCCTTTTAGTCGGTGCTCAAAAAATGACTAAAACGACTTGTTTATTTCAAGACGGCTGTTTCACAGGCAGAAAAACTACTCGGAGTGCAGAAATTTGTAAAGATATTTAACATTGCGCATGCGTGGAAATACACCACCTGCAGTCGCAAAAAGGGAGGGAGTTCTTGCGGAAAAATTTAAACTTGAATTTGATGCAGCGCACGTCAGGGACGTGGACAACCCGTGTCGACAGTGTGAAAGTATCAGGAATACAGAAAATTATAAGGTATGTGGCAGAAAAGCGCGCGCGCCCTACGAAAGTGGGTCAATCAATGGTTTATGAGCATGCGTAAACAACACATTAGATTAATAAAACAGTTAAATGACACGTATTAAAAAAGACTACAATTTGCTGCTCAATTACATGTCATTTGTAAGTTTTTTTTATTAATGCCTTTATTTTATGTTCATGCAACAAATTTACTAACCTTCTTCGGGCTAAAAACAGCCCGTCTCGCTAGCCGAAAAGTATTAGGATCACATAAAATGAAAAGGGTAAGGGACAAAGTTGTCCACGTTGGTAAAGCAATGCGCAATTATTACCGAGCAGTTCACGTAAATTTGTTGGACAAATTTTGTCTTCCGAAGAAATGAGTATTAGGAGCACATAAAATCAAAGAGCAATTTATTTGAAGACCATCTATTGATTTTTAAACATACTAATTATCATTTTACTCGCTACACTCATAAATAGTTAATACAAATTACAGAAGATGGCGCTAGTATATTGAAATTATGATTTTATTTATTGAAAATGTTTGATTAACCGCCGCTTAATTCACTTGCTTTTGTATTAAAATAATATAAATTATTACTCAAATTTGTGTATTATTTTTTGAACGGTTCGATTAACCGATTAAAACTATTTTTAAAAGAATTTTCAGTATTTTTTAGTATTTTAAAAACTCGATATTATAAAGCAGCGAAAATATTGTAAACTTTCTTGTTTGTAAAATTGTTACGTATTTTCAATTTTACAGATTATCAAATTATCTCTTTATGCGATTATAAAAGGTCAACCATATTTTTAAGTCACCGAGTCAAATCGGCGGGTTAAGCATCTATCATTTCATAATATTACAATATTAACATATTTTGTATACATTAAATGATTAATAATTTTAATTAAATTTTATTTATTTATTTTGGGATAACAACCGCCTAACTAGTTGGGTACTTTATAATAAAACATCTGAAAAACGGTTTCTTAATTTTTTTAGTTAACAACAGATGGCAGACGACAGACCATGTCGACTATAAATCGAGTATGAGAAAATTCTATACAATTGAACGGCGATTAATTATTATTGCATTTATGGGTATTATTTAGTTGAATAGGTATTCAGATAGCAAAATATACATATTTAATATTGATATCTATGCATCAGAGGTACAATGTCACAAAAAAATAATGAAATTGTTTGACAAGTAGGGCGAGAAGAATTACTAAAAAAAGTATTTTTAAATTTTATTTATTTGACATTTGTTTGACATAATGTTTTTATACATCAGAAGTGACCATATAATAATATTATTATTTGAATGTGTGAAATGCAGGACTTTGCTAGACTACCGTCTGTGTTAAAGTAGACAGTTTTTTCCCTGTTAATTAAAATTCGACTGTATAATAATCTGTATTTAATTACTTTATAATCCAATATATCGTAAATATATACAGATTGTTACAGACCTAGTCCACAATATCTTATGGATGGATACCTGACTAAATTACTAGTCGAAAATGTTTAATGAATATGTGCTTAATCTCGACAATGTCAGATATATATGCATTTCAAAAAAATGTAGTAATGATTCTAAATAATATATTTGTTCCGAATTTGTAAACACATTTTTGGCGTGTCTATTCGAACATATTTCTGCATCCAAATTCCCATCCATACCTTTTTTCGTTAAATTTTTTTCGTAAGAATATTTTTCGTTAGATGATTTAGGGCCTGAAGCAAAGATATAGATTAATAATGGATACATTTCGCAAATATTTATTTCTAAGTACACAGACTTAAAACAAGACATAATTTTGTAAAAAAATCAAAGAATAATATCTTCCTTAACGGTGCAGAATTTTCCCATATTCCTTGGACATTTTTGACTCGTAATTTAATCAGGTATTGTACGTATGATTTCCTTCGATACCTATTTCTTACCGGGTTTTCTATTGATAATATGACTATTTACACAGCATGACAGATCACCACTAACCTGGATTTCAGGCTGTTAATATTTTTTGTTGGTCCGATATTGTATAGACTGTCTCGTTCTCGGCAGACTCATCGAGCTCTCGAATAATCTGTCTGCATTTAGATGAAATTTGCAAAAAATTGACACAATGCGAGAAATTGAAAAAATAACTAAATAATCGATGATATAAACGATAATATATATTATGTGCAACTATTTAATATATATGTACTAACATACAAGTACGTAGTTCGTATTGAAATACATATTTAAATCAGAATAATAAAAATAGTGGTATAATCATTTATCTATTGTCGGAGACTATTTAAGTGATATTATTTCAATTTTAACATTAAGGTCCTTTATAAGCAGTGGCGTAACTACAAATATTGGGCCCCAATGCAGATTGGAAAACAAGGGTTTCATAAATAAGTATTGTATATAAGATATACGAATTACTGTATTGCGTGGTTTAATAATAGTAACAGCCAATAAAAAGTAAGAAAAAAATTATTATCTTGTTTCGTATAATATTCACACTTTTATTAATATAATATAAGCGTTCTTAGACATTTGTAGCGCATAATTCCAATACTCCCTAATACAGATTTATGATCATTTGAGTTAAATATATAGTTTTGTAGATTTTTTTATCAGCAACATGTAGGACACATTGTTTCTCGCAAAAGCCATTTAAATCAATTGATACTGCATGTACAAAATCAGGGTTAGTTCCAAAATACCCCAAAGAAGATAGAGTATATGTTGATATTCCCCTTTAAATGAAATTAGACAATTACAACACTTGTTGATGATCATGTGATCTAAAATCCAGTATGGCTACCGGAACGATATATACGGAAAATAAATGTCAATGCAGTACATCATAGAATTGTCTCTAAAAAATTCTGATGTAAAAATAAATATTTGATACATTTGCTTTCAAAATATACGAATACATCCATAACTCAAAAACTCATGAAAGTCGTTTTAGGGGGTTTCGAAATTAGGCGCTACATTTATAAACACTTGCAATTTATAAAATACTTTTCTGGTCTGGTCCCTAGCTCGACATAGTAGTGAGGTACTGTACTGCTACTGTATATAAAAATAATATTTTTAAGTAATTTTATATTTACATTTCTTACTGTGAATTACTGTTAAAGCTGGGATACTCCCAAAAATACCAATACAAATGGACAATAAGAGGCGATCTTTTTGGGCCCCTTTGGCTGCATTGGCGTAGTAACGCCACTGTTTATAAGTAATTAAATAATTACGAGGTGCGTTTTTTAAGTACCGTCGCCGAATATTCCCGGTATAGTGCTGCGGTTGCGATGTTACGCACGCGCAATGGTTTCCTTCATCTGTTGACTCACCACATGCAACGTTAGAGACATTCACATAATGTGGCCATCTTGTATTGAGTGGTTGAAATGTTCAAGACTGCGTGATACGGTCGGTGATACGTTTCTTGAATGCAATCAGCTGACATTCATTGCCAAGTGTGTCCTATTTTATCCTGATCCTGATCCTGGCGCCAAGCAATTGGCATATTTTCCTTCATCTGCAGCAGTTCCTTGCGATGATGAACTCAAAAAGACGGAGTGGAGTACAGATATGGTTTTTATCCCAGGCGGCGTCGTTCTATGACGAAAGTATACAAAAAGTGGTGCTGCATTATGACAAGTGCCTTAATAGTGTTTTTCTTTTTTTTAAATCAGGTGCTTACTTAAAAAACGCGCCTCGTAATTAAAAATATATCAGACTTGTCACCATCATGTTTTTAAACTGTACTTTATGAGGCCACTTCTTGATGTCACCAAAAGTAAATATTTCAGGAGCATCATTCAACTGATTGACGTCATCGGGCACCGTGGCGTCCCGAAACCCATCTGGCCGAGCTTTCAGCAGCGGCAGCGAATCGCTGAAGAAAAGTTTTCTCCGATTTGCATAAACAGCCGTAAAGAAAATTTACTGACTCTAAAAAGGCTTACGTTATGACAGTCTCGGTGTTGTACCCCAACACTAAGAGAAACCAAAAATAACTTATTTAATATCGCGTCGTCAAAAGTTTCATACATTTTCAAAAAAAAAAAAATTACTAAAATCAAATTTTGTTCATCAAAAAACGATTTAAAAAAGCACTATCGTGAAGTTATAGAAATTGATTCCAAAATCTTTTACACGATATTCTACAACAATTTGCGCGCATGTGTAAAAAATGAAAATGGGGCTCAATTATAAGATATATTTTTTTTATTTATACGTAAAAAAAATGCTTATACCTCACAATAAACAATGCAAAAAATACATAAGAAATTTCATTTGTATCAATTTTACCAGCATTGTTATCGAGGGTTTTGGCAGAAGTAAGCACGTCGGTGCCATGTCTGGTGCACTAATTCTTTACTATATTATAACAGACATATTAATAGATATTGATGGGCTCCTAACATATATTGGCACCAAATCTTTGTATGATGCTAGGATGATCATTTAAACCATATTTAAACTATTGTCTTATTTATTATCTTTGTTTTATTAACCACTGAATTGAGTTTAAATACATCTACCGGTTTCGAAAAATACCATTTTCTTCTTTCAGGATGTCATAACTAACTAAAAACATATATTATTGTTTATTTATCTTTATCTAATCTAATTTATATTAAGTAATAATTTGAGTTAGGTAATAAATTTATTTATTAAATAATTTTTCTTTTTTTTAAATAGATTCTGGTAAAGAAACAATAATATATGTTTTTAGTTAGTTATGACACCCTGAAGAAGAAAATTGTATTTTTCGAAACCGGTAGATGTATTTAAACTCAATTAAGTGGTTAATAAAACAAAGATAATAAATAAAACAATATAAATTTTAACCACAAAGTTAATATTGCTAATTTTAAAAGCATATTTAAACTCGTCGTGACGAGTATGCATGTGACTATATATTCGATTAATCCTAACATGTGACGTGACGTCTCTGTCCTGTTTTCATTTTATCTTATATATTAATATATATATATTAAATAAATACAACTGTTTATGTTCACTGTGTTATTATAAGTTGGACGGAAATAGGCAAATATGCTAAACCAATTTGATCAATTTAACAGAAAGTCAATTTGTTATGCTATATCTGTTCGGCTTGACAAATATTATGTTTATGTACTTGGTATTATTATGAGATGCAAGTTGAAATCGGATTGAATTTGAAATCACCTTCGATTTGTCACGATTTTTACATTTGAGCAGGGGTGGGCTGGAGGGGGCTCGGAAGGGCTCGAGCGAGCCCTTTTGTTAATTTTGACATAGGTCGGCGGGTTCTTTGTTAAATTAAGAAAAGAAAAACAGTATTATAAGATCAAGTCAGTACCTAACTGTAATTTCAGTTGATGGTTTAAATGTATACTGGAACATAAAACTATTACCTTTTGAAATTTCTTATATATTTGGGGGTTAGGTTAGGTTAGGTTAGGTGGTTAAATGAAAGATAAATGATTTGGCGCCTGGCGGTTTATTGTGACAGTATGATAAAAACAAGAAAGACATATAATGAAATGAATGAATGAATGATGTAGAAGGTGCGTGTATATTACGAAATGAAATGATGTGAAGCGGGTTGGCGGTCTCCATAATAAAAGAGACCTAGCTGTTTTTTGCCTGTCTAACAATACTGATGTTTGATATAGATATATTGCTTCATGATGTTCTTAGATGTTCAACGCAATATTTTTGTGAACGATGCTTTGAACGATTATCCTTCATACTTCACACCTTTTGAGAACGAAAGTTCATAATGATTTCACATGATTTACAGTCGACAATGAATTATTCATAATATTAGATATTGCTACACTAAAAAGTTTTTAATTTGTATAGGATTACGGTAGAAATATACTACTATCTATCCGAAACTACCCTACGTTAAAAGTGTATCTAAATATGTATATATTTAAGTTGTATTAAAGTTTTCATATTTAATAAAATAAATAAATAAATTTTATTCTGGCGTCTCCTATCGGGTTTTACTCAAAAGTATTTGAGATTCACTGTAATACAAAGTTGATTGCTTTTAAAATCGTATAGTAGATGTATCAATCTGAAATATTACAGAATATAAGTTCAAAATTTATCGAGAATGCGCTACTCCGGATAGGAATTGGTCCAGGTTTATATCCCGGTAGCTTCTAAATATTTTTCGATAGATTGATTTTTTCTGTATATCTTTCTATTTGATTAATTTAATTTGTTTTGTATGAACATACATGTTTTGTGTATGGGATATAACATATTTTGTGGACACGATAACCTCCCGTAAGTTTTTATCAGTTTTCAATCAAACTTTTTTTTGAAAAGTGATCTGGTAAGAATTTCAGTTTAATCCGCTAAATATCGGAGATCTGTTCTCGGACCACTATTGTATATTTTATATACGAAGGTTTAAGAATACATAATAATATAGTCAGGATTATGGCTTCACTGTTATGAGACAGCGGTATTAAAAAGAAAAATTGCAAGATGCGTAGATAAAATAGGCGAGTGGATCCATCCAAAACAGAATTACTATAGACAGCAACACCTAGAAGGTAAAACTTAATACAGGAATGTAATGTCTGTAAATGTAAGTTGTTGGTAGTGCACATTAATTCAGATCTTTCAATGAATACACAAATCAGTAAAACTGTCAGTGCATGCTTTTATCAACTGAGACAGATTAAAAGTATTCGGAGACACCTTCCTCTTGAGGCAGCCCGTCTACTTATAAATGCGTTTGTGGTGTCACGTGTGGACTATTGTAACAGCATCTATGCTGACCTGCCAATGTTTCAGCTGGATAGATTGCAATCGATTCTAAATGCGGCTGCACGAATAATATATGGAATTTCCAAATTCTTTCATATGACATCCCTTTTACATCAGCTACATTGGCTCCGATTCCCTGAAAGAGTTGAATTTAAATTGTGCTGGTTGATGTACAAGACGACACACAACATGGCGCCTCTGTATCTTCAAGAACTTTGTATCCCAGACAATTTGAATGGTAGACATTAAACTCTCAGGTCAGCCTCTACTTTAGAAGGAGGCTGCTGCAGGAAGGGTTGTAGAACCGACCAATTGTTGCCAGAAGTCTAAATTTAATGAACGGGCATTTGCGGCGGTGGGCCCAAAAGCGTGGAACTCTTTGCCCTCCGTCATAAGAAACTGTGCATCAGAGACTAAAGAGAAACTAAAAACGCACCTTTTCAAAAAATCATTTCCATAAGTGAAAATAACGATTTTTAATTTAAAAAAAACAAAGATAATTGTAGAACTATAAACAGTTTACGTGTAAAGCGCTCTTGAGGTGAAAGTTTTTATGAAAATGGCGCTATACAAATTATCCATTATTATTATTATTATAATTATTATCGTAACTCCACAATATTGGACGTAAAGAAAAAAGTGAAAATATATTTTCACACACATACGAAATCCACTTCATTCTTATAACCAGATATTTCTTGAAGAGCTTTTATATTTAATTACAATTATTGAGTGTTCTAAATTTTCTGGTGACTGTTTTGTCAATGTTGAATTAAAAATCTAAAATTCTGCAGAATTCAGCGGATGAATTTGGAGATGATATATACAGGGAAAAGTATTGCGGTGAAATAATGTAATATTATTAAGGACAACACATTCTTATTGTGAAGTTGTAATTATTCAGAACATAGGTCTATGATATTTTAAATACTAATTAAATTATAAATATATACATATAAAATCAATTTTGTCGAAAAATATTGTTTTTGCGTCACCGGGATTCGAACCTGGATCAAATAATAATGATCAATAATGTAGATGGCTTTCAAATAATGGAACGACAGGTGTATTAATTTGAAAAAAATGTAACATATAGGTTCGAAAATTTGTCATGAAAAATACTGGCGTTATAACACAATTGGTAGTGTACTTCCCCGGATTGGAAATAGTGATCCAGGTTCGAACAATATTTTTCGACAAAATTGATTTTATATGTATATATTTATAATTAATACATTAATTTATTATTTAAATAATGTAATATTTAAAATTTGTACGTTTCTTTTAACAATCTAAATTTCAAAAACTCTATTTTATGCAGTTTTTTCTACATTAATAGTTTGACAGTGACATTGGTGAACAATGGAATTGGTGTCTGGTATTGAATTACCACGACTTTGCTTCACAGGTCTATTACGATCGACTTTGCTTCACAGGTCTATTACGATCGATTTTGCTTCACAGATCTATTACGATCGACTGCTTTACAGGTCTATTACGATCGACTGCTTCACAGGTCTATTACGATCGACTTTGCTTCACAGGTCTATTACGATCGATTTTGCTTCACAGGTCTATTACGATCGACTTTGCTTCACAGGTCTATTACGATCGACTTTGCTTCACAGGTCTATTACGATCGATTTTGCTTCACAGGTCTATTACGATCGACTGCTTCACAGGTCTATTACAATCGACTGCTTCACAGGTCTATTACGATCGACTGCTTCACAGGTCTATTACGATCGACTGCTTCACAAGTCTATTACGATCGACTGCTTCACAGGTCTATTACGATCGACTTTGCTTCACAGGTCTATTGCGATCGACTTTGCTTCACAGGTCTATTACGATCGATTTTGCTTCACAGATCTATTACGATCGACTGCTTTACAGGTCTATTACGATCGACTGCTTCACAGGTCTATTACGATCGACTTTGTTTCACAGGTCTATTACGATCGATTTTGCTTCACAGGTCTATTACGATCGACTTTGCTTCACAGGTCTATTACGATCGACTTTGCTTCACAGGTCTATTACGATCGATTTTGCTTCACAGGTCTATTACGATCGACTGCTTCACAGGTCTATTACGATCGACTGCTTCACAGGTCTATTACGATCGACTGCTTCACAGGTCTATTACGATCGACTTTGCTTCACATGTCTATTACGATCGACTTTGCTTCACAGGTCTATCACGATCGACTTTGCTTCAAAAGTCTATTACGATCATTATGTTATCAACATAAATTTTGTTCAAACACGATGAAAATCAGGTGTATTATTATTAGATGTTCTAAATTAATAATTCGACATCGAAGGATATAGTAAATTAATTGTGTAATAATTAAACTGTCCAATGACAATATACAGGGTGGCTCAAAAAAGTGAGGACATCTCGTAACACGTGGGTTATTTCAAAACGTAATATAATTAATTATATAATTATAATCGGAAATCATCAAAACACCCCATATTGCATAATGTACTGAGTTTAAATCTGTGCTGTTCGGTGGCCACACACCTGGCTCGATGAAATTAACATTCTCACGACGAAGCAAGTTGACTGTATTTCTGGCTATGTGAGGTGGAGCTCCGTCCTGCTGTCCCGTCTAGCTATACTTCATTGTTTTGAAACTCTTTGATCTTCCTAGCACCCCGATGTTTTTCAATTCGCAAATTTTTGATCAGAATACGGTCTTCTGCGGTGATTTTTGTTATACTGGGTAACAATTAGAAAAAACCAAATATGAACAAAGGGAAAATTAATAATCAAAGATGGCGATCGGTAATTGTAGAAATGAAACGTAATATATGTAAATAGGTAAGTAAGTAAATTAGTAAACTATTTAAGCTATTATTTAAGTTAAACTAATTTTGATGTAATTATATCACATTTTACGAAATGTTCTCTTTTTTTGGGCCATCCTTTATACTACCTTAAATTCTACCCTATATAGGAACTCAATCATTTTCCTGAAACGAATCCTTCAATTTTTTGAGCATCTTTAGGCTACGTAGAAAGACGAAGAGGAAGAGAAGGATCCCCTAGTCGTTGGACTAGCCAAATGGAAATGTCAACAGGCACTTCTCTGGTGGTAGCCTTAAGATCCCTAGTCACGAGGGACCGACGTGGATGGATGATATATTCTACAATACATTTTAATAATTATTTTTCGTAAATATTATTTCTTTAACCGAATAAGCTGTTTATTATATCAATATAATAAACAGCTTATTCGGAGCCTCTCGTGATTGTACCTTGCGCAACTCTATAAATTCACCCCTGCAAACAAAGTTAACATTTTTGGATGTAAATGGGTTTTCTAGTATTATTAAGTGCGAATATGTGTGTCAAAGCGCGCGCACTGCCGGGGTGAGATGTATATGTGCGTGTGTGAGTGGGGATAAAAGGGTGACGCGCGCGAGGCGCGCTCTCTTTTGCGTTACTGTTTGGCTCTGAGACTAGTTATATACATTGTATCTTAACTGTATTATTCGTGTAATAAAGATTATAATTGTCACATAAGAGATTCTCTTGGACCACCGACATTCTACAACGAAGTACACAAATTGAGACGTACTACTTAAGCAAGTACGTAATATTAAGATTCTAAATGTCTAGCATTATTTAAACGGTACTTATAAGTTGGAGAATATAATAAAAATATATCCATCTATTACATAAGTACACCAATCTATTGTTATAGGATCAATGGATCACACCATGGTTTGACACTACAAAGGATGTCAAGCAGGGTTGTGTAATATCTTCATGACTGTTCAACTTGTATTTTGACAATTCTGTGAAAGAACTGAAATGTATGAATGCAGACGCTTAGATGGGCGATTTAATTGTATGCTGTTTATTGTACGCCATGATACAGTATTAATGGCGAATGATGAACAAAAATTACAGTTCTAGTGATTAAAATGTACGATGTAATACAAAGAAATCGACCTTTTTATGAATGTCAACGAGTCGAAAGTGATGGTATTCGAGAAGGGGAAAAGCAAAACAACGTGTAAAATATAATGTTAGGAACAAGTAGAGTTTGTGTATTTAGTAAGTATGTTTGATAGAAAATGAAAAGCTGAGAAAGATATTGAAATGAAGGTGACTGCAAGGAACAAAGTGAACGGCGCATTGAATGGAATTATATCTAATGGGAACTTGTCAACCGAGGCAAGACTAACGGTATAATATGGAGTATGGAGTATGGAGCAATGGAAATGAGGCCTGGAGCTGACAGAAGAAAAACGAAAGTAGACTGAATGAGGTGGAAATAAGATCACTTAAGCGTTTATGTGGCAGATCCATTTATAAGAAAGAATAAATAATGAAGAAATAAGGAAATAATGTAAAGCTGATCTTAGTATAGTGAGTAAGATTAAGAAAGGATCACTTAGGTTGTTTGGTTATATGGAACGGATGAATGAGGAGAGAATGGTAAGAAAGATATATGACGCAAGTGTTGATGGCACCAGAAATATAGGACATCCGCAAAAGACTTGGCACATCCAGGATCCTGTTAGAAGCCGCAATAATCGGCCAAAAGATGTATGAATGTGGATGAGGCGAGAATTGTGTGTCAGAACAGAAGAGTGTGGCGCTCTATCCTCTCTCCCTACCCCCGCGGGAAAACGGCGTGATGATAAGTTGAAGCCAAGATTGTGGAGACAAATCTTGATTGATTTATTGTTAAATATTAATAGTGTTCAATCATTCAAATTGCAAGACATATTATCAATTTTCGACGTTTTTAAAATACTTTGTTTTAGTGTAAACATACGTTATAAAAAATATATATTGTATTTATTCACACGCTTTGAGGATCCAATTACTATTTCAAACTAAGTTTAATATCAAAAACACAATAATCTGTTTATGTCAGTCTTATGAAATACGATATGCCACACGATCCGATCATGACGGTCGTGGAATCTGCACTGTCATTATTTTCGTTAAAGAATGCCGACAATATATGTTTCCACGCATATTTTACCCACGGTATAAATTAATATTTAACTAATTCACAATATTAGTGACAAATTTCATAAATTAGATGTTTTTTACTAATTTTAAGGAAAAACAATGTTTTTTGAACAAAGTTAACATATTATATACGTTATTTTTATGTATGTCGCAATTGAATATTTCGTTTATATACAACACTATTGCAATTTACACACAAGCTGTCTAATTCATAAATAATATGTAATTATATCATCAAAGCGCCAACGTGGCGTTTTAATCCGATAATTTTAAACAAAATAATAAATTGAAGCAGTGGTAATTATTTTAAATTTAGAACATTGATTTAAGTAATCATCTAAGTATATGGAGGTACTTTATCTGATTTCAAAACATATTCATATATATGAATTAGGTACTTCGAAAAATTGTTTAATTTTCGATAGATTATTTCAAATGACAACACTCATTTCTTAAAATGAGAAACTTGGATAAGTCATAAATAATCCTCTAGATACAAGTAATGTCTGAATGCGAGAAAATCAACGATTTTATTGTCGTCTCTTTCTATTCAAACCTTCCTCTCTCGCATGCTTTACAAACAAACAAATAACGTCTTTAATTATTTCGCTGGAACTTATACGAATTTAACTATTATCCTATCTATTAAGCATATCTACTTCGTCTATAATTTCTCGAATTTGAAACTGAGAAAATTAAAGCTCGACCATTAAAGCACGTGTTCTCAGATGAGATTTTCAACTCAGGGATTATGATCCCGTTAGACTTTTTTAAGACAACTCTCGGTTTTCACAGTTCACCAAGTCTAGACGATCACTCAAATGTCAGACCATTGACCATTGATGTACCGTTCGTCAGCTGGGTGAATTTGAATTGAACAGCAGGACGGTTGATTTATAAATTTATCTACAAATCAAAATCTCAAGGCATTTACATGATATTAAGATTTATCTCATCGTGGACACGGGCCATGATTGAAAAAATTAATAAATAAAAAATTAACATCCGGAAAAGATAAGTTGTTTAGTTTAATAAAAAAAATTGTTTCCACTTACATATTTATACACACATAAATAAAATATGTTTAATAATTACTATTTATCTAATTTATGACTGATTTTGGCATGGAACCTACAATAATCTTGTACTTGGTTGTTATCGTTTCGCTCGTGTAGTACGTGCTTACCGCACAGCCTACTTTGTCCATCGCAAACACGTGTTGCAAGGGATGCGCGTTATCTCATGTTCGCTCGTAAGTTTAAGACCATTATTATCATAACATGTTTCGATAGTGATTATCTCAGAGACTATGCATTAATTATTGTAAAGATTATTAAACGTGCTGTTGAAAATCGGAGGCGTGCACTACATATATCCAAAAAAATCTGTGCATTATCAAATATACTAGAAAATAAATATAAATTAAAGAATCGTAAAAATTTCTAGCCATTATTATACGAATTAGATTATTAGACTTTATTTATTTATTTATTTATTTATTTATATATATTTTGACATCCATATTTTTGTACTAACAGAGGTGGATACATAATACATAGTTTATTGTGTGGGATGGAGTAGACTGCACCTCTGATATATACAGCGTTGTCCTGGCGACTTTGCTAGACTAAAGTCTGTGTTAAAGTAGCCAGTTTTTTTTTTTCGTGCTGTTGTGGTGTTATTTGGAATTACACAGCTAGAATTTAAAATTCCGACAATCCTTCCGCGTTAGAGATTTCAACCCGAATATTCGAATATTTGATATTCGAATATATTCGTACTAATTTCTAAGAATGGAATATTAAACAATTCTCAGGATTCTGATTCGGACGTGGAAGAGATATCTGTTGCTTGTTCGAAGAGTTCGTCGACCGTCCGAATCCGATGTATTAAGTTTACTATAAATGTTTGTTCAAATAATCTAAAAATTTTTTTTTAGATATTTAGACAATTTGAAAAAAAGGACAGATACATTGGACCTAATAATTAAAACTTAACAATTAAGCCAACGTCAACTGTTACTGAGCGGGTATTTTCAACTGCAGAGACAATAAAAACAAAATTAAGAACAAATTTAAAATACGAAACGTTCAATACGTTATTTTTAAAACTAAAATAAATAAACAGTTTATGGTAAATTTGTTCTTTTTCTTATAAATATTATACGATTTATTTAAAATATACAAAATTAGCTTTATACCGTTGTTGTGTTTTAGAAACTATTCGAATATTGTTAGTTTTACTATTCGATATTCGAATAGTTGATGATGTCGAATAGTTCGAATCTCTATTCTACGTGCAAAGTCATACTTATGTATAATCAAGTCAAAAACACAACTAATTTACGATATGACTAAAGATGTCCTAGGATAACCACATTACCATTGAAATGACATGTATAAATCAAGAGAACTAATAACAACTGACGAAGGCGATCAACAAGAATCTAAATTAATTTTTAATTACTATTTGGACTATAACATGTTAGTACACATAACATCCGGCTCAATGAACAACAACATCACACTGTAGTATGAATCGAAATAATACGAGATAGACTGCTCCAGAAATCCTTTATTGTTAGCATTATAAAACCAACACGAAACAGAGTAACTATAAGTCCCATTGCGAAGCCATGCAAGCTTTCTTTAATAGCTTTCGTAATGAGAAATAATGTTTGCTTGGTTTTCATTTAGAACAATACAAAAATGTTAATATTGTGTTTTAGCGACAGCTTATATTGTAAAAAATGTCAGTTAAGAATATAACTGATATATTTTACAATACATAAACCATAACCCAAATGAGTTCAGTTATTAATTATCAGTTACTCGGATTTGCTTTGGGATAGCGGAAAAGTGAGAGTATTAAAATATAAATCGTGCATTTTTATAGGTTTGTTTTTCGATTTGACAACACTTTTTCCAGCGACAGCCAATTTGACAACTGACAGCTGATTTGTGCTCAGTTTAGTTTGCCATTTTATCTTAAATAGACTTGAAAGAATAACTATCTAAATCTTAATCATTTTATCATTATACGAAAATTCAATTTGAATATATCCAAACAGCCATAACCAGAGATAACGACGATAATATGAACCCCTATTTTAGATTTCTGATCAACTGAGGCGAAACTTTCGGAGTTCACAATGGAGTCCGGGTACCGATACTGATGTATGGAAGTGAGGGCTGGAGCTGGCAGTAGAGGATCGAAAGTGGACTGAATGCAGTGGAAATGAGATCACTTAGGCGTATATGTGACAGATTCATTTATGAGAGTAAAAAATGAAAAAATAAAGAAAGAATGTAAAGCTGATCTTAGTATAGTGTGAATGATTACGAAAGGATTACTTATGTGGTTTTATCGTATGAAACAGATTAATGAGGAGAGAATGGTAATGGTGAGAAGATATATGACGCAAGTGTTGATGGCACCAGAAGTAGAGGACGTCCGCGGAAGACTTGGCATGACCAGATAAATCAGATACTGGAGGATAGTCCTGTTAGAAGCCTCATTAATCGTCGAACTTGTGTGTGGATGAGGCGAGAATTGTGTGTCAAGACAGAAGAGTGTGGTGCTCTATCCTCTCTGCCTACCCCCGCGCGAAAATGGCGTGATGGTAAGTAAGTAAATAAGCAATAAAGAAAGTGTACGTTAGGAGGAAATCAAAGATATATTTTTTAAGGCTTTACTGATCTATTCGAGTGACTACGATAGTGAAAAAAATAAAACTGAGCTATTTTTTATTTATTATCTTAGTTTTATTAACCACTGAATTGAGTTTAAAAAACATCTACCAGTTTCGAAAAATACCTTTTCCTTCTTCAGGTAATATTGTTAATTTTAAAAGTAAAACTGAGTTATGTGAATATAGTACAAAGTATTTTTTTCTATGTTATTTTATTTATTTAAATGACGTACATTATACAGGGTGAATATTATGTTCCAGGCCGATGTAGTTTATGAATAACTAGGAAATGAAACACAATTGTTCAATTTAGTTTTTATTTATCGATTATTCGGATTATGTATGAAATATGATATTGGCCAAGTGGCCGCCACTGACAGCGGCCACAAATGCGTGCACTTTTAACAATATTTTTCACAACATTCTCGCACACATTCAACAAATTTATTTCGAACATTGTCATATAGCATCGGAATTGTTATTGGCTTATTAGCGTAGACCTTCAAGTACTACCACAGAAAATAGTCGGGAGCCGTCAAATCAGGTGATCGAGGAGGCCACTCGATATCACCACTATTTGACGTTATGGTGCAGGGAAAAAATTTCAAGCATAGCTCGGGCTGTGCGTGAGGTGGCACAGTCCACACGATGTGAAAAGTTCACATATAAAATATTTTTGTGAATGACATACCCTGCGTCATTTTCTATTATCAATTCTTTAAAAAAAAAAATGGCCGGACTCGGACTCAATGATATTATTTATCTAATCGATCAATTTAGTAGCCAGTATAGATACTCGCTATTGGTGACTTCATGAAAGTTTCTACGTCACTATTAAATTTAAGTCATACATTTTCTTCAGGATTAACGCTTAGGAATAACTTTAATTAATTACAAAGCGTTACATCACACAATTTGTAGGATATGGCTCGTGAGAATTTTTTCATCAAACTCTCTTTCTGTAATTCCAAATAAAGTTTTCAGTCAAGCTAACCCGTAAAAAGATTAGAATAGGTAAGGGCATTGGATTAAGTGACGTTTATATAACTTTTTTACAATTTTAATATATAGATACAATTGTAATCGGCTTATTTTATTACAATACGACAACAGGCCTGTCATTCCATCAAACAACTGCAATTTCACTTTTCTCTACTTACATAAAACCTTACAAATAGATTCGCAATCAAAAGATCCTCTGATATTCAGTATAAATTAATAATTCTACAAATATTCTTATATTTTCATTTGTCAATGATAAGGGGTGTCTTGTTTTTTGAATATATCAACAATCTATTGTTCTTTAAATATCTCTGGGATGAAGTCAATAGCCTATTGTGGAATAAAAAATCATACTAGTTCGTCATATTAAGCGACAAATCATTATATTGTTAGTAATATTTGAATATGTCCAAGAACATTGGATTTTTACTAATAAAGGCAGTGTTGTTATTAAATAAATATCACCCCTGTAATTACCCCATATTTATATATATTTTCCTTTAAATATAATAAAAATAGCTTCGTCTCTATGAGATGTCTGATATTCATTCATTATATTTATGTTAATTATTGGCGTTCATGTATCAAATAATTTCCCCGTATTTCGCTGAAATTGCGTAAGCACAATCGATTAATAATATATTTGTGCAATCTGATTTTTCCATTTTTGCAGACTATTTATTATTTAATATTACATTATTAATATTTGCTAATAATGCCAAAATATGTTAAGAATGCAATTTATTCAAAAACAATATGTCGCATTTCGGCCGTCTTTGACACGTGTATCTGTACAGGTTTATGGCTGATTAAGCATTTAATAATATCATTTTCGAATTCTCAGAATATGCGTTGCGTTTTCGCAATATCAGAGTAAAAGTTTCACAAGGGAACAATATGCAATATTTAGTAGTTGCAGTTTTTATTATTTTTTGTGATTAATGTGCGTATCCAATTTTTTTAATGGATATACAACTTATCTAGGTTTATCAGTGCATTTTATAAAAAAATGAAAGAATTTATAATATTATTGTTCATTTTACTTGAAAACATAAACGTTCTAATTATAAATCAAATTATTAAGCTTCATGAATTATTGCAATTAATTTGAAAATTAAAAAAATATTGCGTGTTTAACTGTGTACCGATTATTCATATTATATTCGTATTTTGAATAACATGTATTGAAATTTTCTAAGCCTTAACTCACAAATGTTTATTAACTTATTTAAACGAAAAAAGGAGATAATATTTATTAAAACGATTATCTTCTTGTAACACTCTTAGCAGCTTCTAAGAATATCTTATTTTTATTAACATTATGAAACAATGTAGCGGTCTAAATATACAGTTGACACCTTTTATTATGAGAGCTTCGCGTAGGTAATTGAAGAATATTTATTAAATAAATTGCACATGTCGGAGATGTCCCGATAGTTTACTTAGAGCATTTGTTATAAACGCGTCAATATTGACAGAGATAATTCAAGGATGCCACGTAAAAGCGAACGAGATTAATAAAACATGTGGCAAACCTAACAGGATACCTGAATCGTCTAGTTTTTACTACATTTATACTGTTATATTCATTTGAAGCTAAATGCGATCAAAGTCTTGATATTGGAATTGATTTCCAAAACCGTAAATGAACCGCTTTCAGAATTGCAAGGAAAATTCTGAACCGATATCAGGGTACTTGGAGAATCTAACTATATGGTAGTTATCCGTAATGACTCGTCTCTACGATAACTTCTCAATTAAATTTCGTCATCTGAGAGTTATTATTAAAGGAATGCGTGAACTGTATTCGTTATTATTATTATAAATTAATGTTTTAGCCACAAAAGCGCTGAAATTCTTTACATTCGATAGTACTAAGAAATAGAGCATAATAAAAATGATACATAATGAAAGTAAAAACATTAAATTCCCATTTTCATATAGGTAATATTTTTCTCATAAATACATAGTCTATATATATTACATTAAGCCCCAAGAGTGATTTTTTACAAATTTATTACTATAAATCGTATTTTCATTTTAATTTCAATTTCTTGTCATCTATTTTTATTATTTTTTATCAACCAACGAAAAAGAAAATAGAGTAAATAATTCAGACACAAAGTTTTTAATCATAGAACTGTTTAATAGGTGAATTTTTTCTTAAAACGTAAATTACGTTTTATCGAAGATTTCCCATAACGTTTGAAAATCTCCAACATTTTAGAGAAGGTTCGCGTATATTTAGTATTTTTGTAGATTGTAATGCATTTTACTACTCTTATTTCGAGAGTCGGCAGCATCTGAATATATTAATAAATACTTCATTAGAAATAATTTAAGGTTCTACTGGAAACCAGCGTCGGGAGACGCCTTTACATTCCATCCCTCGCCTGAGAAAATATCAGAGCAAGTTATCAGAGCGTCGATGTCGGATCGCGTCGCGTCACCCGGTATAAAACCCGCGGTCTGAGTGGTCGAGAGCCATTCGCGGATTAGCAGGTCTCTCGAGTAGTCAGAAACGTCGCGCGGCTTCGTACTGAACAGGAGTACGAACGTTTTATTTCGAACAAGTGAAAAATTGCCGACGAAAGTGACTTTTTTCCGAGTTCCGTTTAATGTTCCGGCATGGCGAAAAGTGAGAATAATGAGTCTTGTATACCTCTGACGGAGGATTATAAGGTGAGTGGAAATATACATATCCATTAATTTAATTCTTCCGGCATTGAAAATAATTTCAGCTACTTCTCGAGGTCCGCTGAGATTTTCCCGTTTCGACATTACATTACGTAATATGTCCATGTAAATATTTGCACGCTGCATTTCACTGTCCCTTAGCAACTTGACAGCGTGATGTTATCCCTGGACCCGCAGGTTGTGAATGGAATTGAGTCAGGGCCGTTCCATAACCGCTCCTAACTGAATGTTTGTGAGTTTTTCCGAGTATTTTTATATCTAAGCGCGCTTTTTTCGGAATCGGGTGTGATGCGTTTTATAAATACACAAATCTCTCTTCACCCGTCTTAAATGAATGCTGTTATTTAATAATACGTTTCCATTTTTATAACACAGACCCTAAACTTGACACGTAAACTTAATATGATCTATGGATATTAATCTATTAAACATTTGTATGTTCTATTGAAATTTGTTTACTTTTTGGGACTAAACGGTGACTTCGGCACACTATAAACACATTATTATGTTTACGCCTCCCGTAAAATGTAAAACACAATTACTCAGTGCTTTATTAGAATTGCATTGATGATAAACAACTAATAACTTTTGACAGGCGGACTTTGCTTTTTATTTGATATAATGTTTACATTGTATTTTTTATTTTTTTCGCCTTTTTAGCAGATTCTTATGTGTTCCATACACACACATACAATGCTCATTTGAAATAAGCATGACCACCTGCTTTGCGGCAATAAAGATGTCATGTGATGTGTGCACAAAATGCATTCAATAAACGACTATACAATTTTTGTTGTACTTGTAGAGCTTTCAATATAATTTAACGGTAGTAATTTTAAGATGGACTCAGTACGTAAACACTATTTTTTCTAATACCACGGTTCTAAGATGCCAGAACTATTTTTGACCGCATGAAAAAAAAAGTACGCACGTAATAACGACAACATCGAGGATGTTATATTTTTTTACATGTATTTTTACAAAATATTATTATTTTCACAGGTGATATTAACTAACTATTCTTCAGGCACTGACACAAATATTATACTATACTATAAATTATATTAATCATGTAGTTTCGCATTATGTACCGCAAATCACTCTGCTATATTTATTATTGAAATACAAAAATTGTAACTGTCCAAAGGTTTTTGGTGAAACTATGTGAATTCCGTGATTATTAAACGTTTTCAGGAACATCTTTCATTATCAATAATATAATTCAACTTAAGTTAAAATCATTTTCAGACAGTAAGTAGGGGTGTGTTTGGAGTTACGGGAGATGCGGGTGAGAGTGGAGTTAAAATGGATAAGAGAAGGGATGTAATGGGGGGTATTTGGATGATGTCTTATTATTAAAAATTTCTAAATTTTCTAAGATGACTTTTGTCGTTTGGTTCAACTATGTAGAAGTTATAAATTATTATTGTTAAATTAATGGACATTTATTCTTGCATGTTCAGCTATTTAGAAATTTAGAATGAAGTTTTTTATAGTTTTTTTTATGTTCATCTAATCTTTTTCCCTCTGCTTTGTCTAATATAAAATAAGTCACAATCGTATACATAAATTTATAAAAATAAATGTCTACACAGCATCCTTCGCAAAACCTTGTTAATGATTTTTATTTGAACACCAATAGTCAAAATATAGGTGTTTACAAATTCGTTCGACCTTGACCATGACAATAATGGGAATGTGTAAGTATATATGTATTATGTAAGTATATATGTATTATGTAAGTTTTATGACATCAATTTTTGCATTTGTTAATTATAACATGTTATTTTGTTATGTTCACAAATAAATAAATCACGACTCGTTTCTAGATTATTTCTGTGTTCGGCAAAATGAAAAGCGAAAAACTTATCATATAATAATTGTATCATCGGCTTAGATTCTATGAAATTTGATTCAAAAGAATACGAGATACGGAACACGAGAACTTTACTTCACGAGGTTTTGTCTTTATCAGTAAGAGCAAACCGTATCAATATTTTTAAGCTACATTCGCTTTAAAGTTAGTAAAAATAAAATATATATACATGAGTATTTTCGTCAATTTATTACATTAGAAAATATATTTATAAATAAAAGTTAGATAAATGGTTCTTTCAAATAATGGAACGATAAAATGTATTAATATCAAAAAGGTAACATACAGGTTCGAAAATTTGTCGCTAAAAATATCGTCGCTGTAGCATAGTTGGATAATGCACCTTACCCGGTTTGGAAAGAGTTCGAATCCCGATAGCGTAACAACAATATTTTTCGACAAAATTGATTTTATATGTATATTTTTCTAATTAATATATTTAATTCATATTTAAAATATCACAGACCGTCTGTTCTGAATAATTACAACTTCACAATGAGAATGTGTTCTCCTAACATATTTATACAATAAAAAGTTATGGAACTTAATTATTATTTTTTTAAATAAATTGTAATTAATTTCAATAAATTGAAAGGTTACATTAATGATATCTTAATACTATATGAATTAAAAATATATTGTAAATTGTGTAATTTTTTTATTTAATTTAAAAAAATACTAAAATAATTTGTAAGTTGTACAAATTGTTGTTTTATTGATGAAGTCGAGATTTTTTTTAAATAATAAGAATATATTCTCCTGCATATTGTTTACAATTGAATCCCAACATTCTGTTAGATTTTTGATGGTTTTGAGGTGAAAAATAAATCGTTAAACTGGGTTTTTAATTACAAATCGCCGATTAAAAGACAATATATTTTTACATATTAATAGGATCCATAAAAATATTATTTAGTAAGAAATTATAATGTTTTTGATATAAAACTTGATTTAAAGTAGTAGCTAAAGTCTCAAATCATGTAAGTAAATATAATAAATTATTTAAAATAATTTGTGTTCGTGAACACAAGGTGTTTTAAAAACGTCGAAAATTGATCATATGTACTGCAAATTGAATGGTTTATAACACTATTAGTTTTTAACATTTCGCTAATTTGGTTCAATGCAGATTTTCTACGTAATCTTGGCTTCAACATCATAAGAAAATATTTGTCGTAGCAAGAACTTTCTATATTAAGGCAATTTTGTGGCACGCGGAAAGTAAATTTAATGGTCGCAGTCTTTCTTGTAATGTTTGTATTTTCCTAATTATGGCAAATAACATTAAGTTATTTTACTAAAACAAAGTCATTTTCTATTTTAGTGCATCTTCTCACTCTGAAGCAATTCCAAAGCGCATTGCTTCAGAGTGGATGATGGTGTAACTATTTATCGCATATTTCAGAAATTATTATAAACAAAAAAATCATTGGTGTACGACAATAACATTCGTATTATCGCATATCGGGAACAAGAAATGGGACGAAGATGATGAGGATCGGATGAGGGATCGTACAGGCCAAGGGAGTTTATGATTTTAGACGATAAATCGTGTATGTGTCGTTGAGTGAGGGTATGTTTGGGTCTCTGTGAATGATTGTGTTTCTAACAAACAAGGTTGAGTTTGTGATTCTCCAAAGATGTAGTTTTTTTTGGATTCTAAAATGTTAGTGTTACTTGAATATAGGACGGATGATTGCTTTGTACAAGAGTAATTTGTTTTGTAGAGATAGTGAACTGTAGGAATTTAGGAGGGGGTATAATCGATTTTAAATATTAAGAATAAGAATGGTGTTTCCATACAATGTAACGGATCGTCTAATAAGTCATTGCGGTTTTTAATGCTATTTTGTTTTTTTGTGACAATGACATACAATTCGATACATTTTTTCTACTCTAATACGTCAGTGTCGCTGTTTTCCTGTATCTTATAGTTTTTCTTAATTTTTGGGCTTAAATAATGCAGTGTTAATTTAAGAAAAACGAACATTTTCGACACAAACTTCTTTTCGCCTTTAATCAAGGTTAAAATCAGATCATCCTGGAGCTCAACTGGGAAATTTTGCCACATACACTCTATAGTCCCGACCTCGCTCCGTCAGATTATTACCTTTTTCGGTCGCTACAATAAAATGATGACGATGACCTCAGAAATTGGCCTCTATAACTATTTTGATACCAGACCAGGATTTTATAATAAATAATTTATCAAAACTGAAAAAACCTATTAGACAACCCAATATTTTACACATTTTATTAGTTTCTTTACTCTCCCTCTCGGTCGATGTTCTTATGACTGAGCATCTTGGTCCTCTATTCTCCTTCCACAGCGCGAACTGTTTGGCTCCACCCTCGCGATCTCGGACCTCGCTTAGTGCGACATATAGCGAAGTTCCAGTCATGTTTCGGACTTGGTCTGACCATTTCATTGGCGATCGACCCCTCATCCTCCGGACTTGTTCCTCGTCTTCAATTTCTCCGTCCCCATCTCTTCTAGCAACATGCTCAAAATACAGTTACACCCTTTGTACAATTTTAAGGGTTGCGATGAGATAGAGGGAAATACTTATTAGTGTTAATTGCTTATTAATCTTTCACTACTAATAAGTGTGTCATAACATTAATTTATTTAAATTAATATATTATTTGTTGGTTTAGGGTTTGGCCGATACGGACCAATAGAACTATAACTATAATAAATGATAAAAACACATAACCGTCAAATAATGTAAGGGTAAAAATATTCTAATTTATTTTTATATTGGCATTCTGATACAATCTTTGTAGAAATATCTTCTTTATTAATAGCCTTAATGTTTGTCCTGTAGTTGACATACATTCCGAGAGCAAAAATCGGAGTGTGTGTCGAGTACGCGCGTTTTAAATTATATTTATTTGCGTTTTGTGTTTAGATTTCCAACTCGTTATTTTTTCCTTGGAATAAAATTTTTTTTGCGTAATTCTTCTTCGATTCGATGAAAGAAAATGTTCATCCTTTTATTTTCATTTGAAGATGAAAACGCACAACTTGCTCCAGGAGCTCGAGAAAGACGCCTAACACAAACTGGATCACAGATGCGACTATAACATTTTCCAGTCTCCATTAATGAGTTTTAGTTACATGAAAACGTTATTAATTAACTATATGATTAACCATCTATATATGTTAGAAAGATTTGGTTAATCTAATATTTCATATCCTTGAAACAATAATGACACTCGATTTTAAAATGTAAATAAAACAAGTTGTATGTGAGATATTCTCTCAATTTTTTTTTCATTTAAAAGTATATTTTATTGTATTAAGTATAGAATATAACGTCGTTCAATTATCCGCTGCGGCTTTGCTTGGTGGCACGTATTAGAGAGGTTCAATTTTCAATGACTTTGTCGCATAAATCTGGCTGAATTTGGTGGATGGCGTTTGTTATGTTGACTTTTAGGGCTCCAATTGTTTGCAGTTTATTCGCAAAGACTTGCGATTTAAGATAGTCCCAAAGGATGAAGTTCAAAGGCCTTAAATCGCACGAACTCGGTGATCAGTTCAAGTCACCGCCCCGTGAGGTAACCATGCCCTCAAATCGCTCGTGCAGAATGTTCCATACTTTTCACGCACAACAGCGATATTTTCAGCAGATCTTGCGTTTCGGTGATACATTGGTGTTGGCCAATTATTTACCGAACCAGTTGACTCGAATTTGAGCACCAAACCTCAAATAGTTGACTCAGCAGGACGGTTGCGGCGAGGATAAAAATCACGCATTGCGCGGAATGTTTCTCGTACGGATCAGTGACTTTGATAATAAAATTTGATGATTTGCACACGTTGTTCAACGCTATAATCTTCCATGGTGATTTGCCGTACACTATTAAATAATTGACAATACAATTGATAAATGTCACTCTATCAACACGGTTGCTATAACCTAACAAATTTCTGAAATAAACTGAAAATAAATATAAATACAAAGTTTTCAAATTTTGAATATTTTTTGATTTCTTCAGGCGGAGTTTAATTCATCGGTCATGAAATGAATTATTAAAATAAAAAAAATTTCGAGCGACAATTTAAACTTATTTCTAATTTAGGGTTTATTGTATACATATGTTACATTGTATACACATACTCGTATATTTTAATTCAAGTCAACGGTGCTTCTAAAATATAAAATTGGTTTCTTATTTTCTTCTAGACTACTAGGGAATTAAACACGTTTGTAACATATGTTCAATGAGAAAATTATTGTCAGTCAGAAATAAATTTAAAAAATTTGAAGTGTCGGATAACATCTTTTTGTGATTTTATTTGCCATACTGTAACCTAAAAGGAGTAAAAATTTAACAATCATGGATTTCTAAGTATCGGATTCAATAACAATACATGGACCATTTTTTGTGTAAAATTTTACGTGTATAATAAGCGTATAAAATATTTTTTAATGAGGTTTTGGCTACCTTAATTTATCACACGATGGTGGTATTTGATAAAATAACTCATTTTAGTATTTACTAAGTATTGATCACTATAAAAATCATATCATTTAGGGTATTATAAATACAATACACTAGCAGGAAAGCAAAGCTTGCTGCTAAGCCCAGCGAGTGGCTATGATGGCCGGGGCTTCTATATTTCAATGCGATAATCCCTTATTCTATTGCTTTAATAATACTCTGGAATTGTACAAACGGTGTTCTTACAGATCAACTTTTAAATATATATCCACTTAAAGACATTCTTGAAATAAATATAAATCATATTTATATAAATGATTATTGAACAAATTCATCTGTAATTTACATCGCGTCGCATTTGAGAGTGCGACCATAAAGAAGACAGATTCTCAATATACTTGCCAGTTGTAAAAAATTATACGATTTTGCTAATGTATATTTTTTCTTACTCGTAATAAACACAATGTATACTTCATTTGAATTTTCTTACTGGCAATAGATTATAGATAATAAATGAGGAAGCACTATACTATTATGGATATAAAGACAGTTTCAGAGGGGATACGAGCTTCTTGTAAAATATTGTTTCACGTGTTTCAATTTTATTGTTCCTTCCTGCATTGCAACGTCTTCCTCAATGTTGACCCTGTCACCGCTATACATGTATGTATATATATATATATATAATATGCAAATATGTACGCAAATTACTTTCGTACAAATGTTGACAAGTATCGACATTGAAATCGGCGCTTGGCGTGAGCTATCTGGCTGTGGGCTGAGGTTGATATGAAAATAGATTAATATACCTCTGTATTGGCATGAAAAGCTAACTTCATCTTGTTCTCGACGCTTTCAGTTTTTGATTATAACTTATGAACAAATACAACGTATTTAAAATATTTAAGTACAATAGTAAGTGGGAAATACTAATAATTTCAATGATATTGCAGTATCAGTAACAATTGTATTATTACGTAATAGGAAAGCAATAGGAAATACTAATAGACCGAAGTAATCGGGAAGCAGTTATATCATTTAGTCTGGTTCTAATTTCGATAATATTAATTCCGAGAGTTTCGGGATTATACGTCCTGATCCCGGGGTTTGTGTTTACTCTGGACTGGGCAGATATCAATATAATCATGATGTAGGTAGATAAAATAAATTGATTCAATTTTACAATAAAATTATTACAGCACGCGACTCATTTTACTTACAAAAGTAAAAATAAAGCGACATCTATCACTATTATATTTACCACGTATCTAAATTATTTCCGACATAATGCGCTGTGGTATTCTTATTATAATTAATTCATTTATCATTTTAACGGTGAGATTATCAACATTTTATTCTTATACGATAATATGGCACGACAGCCAACTAAGACTGTAGCTAAGATAGTTGAACGCTCGTTTGGCATTTGAGAGATACAGAGATCGATACCCGAAGCAATCAAAATCTTTTTGAAATAAAGGTGAAAATAAAACATATAGTAAAAGTGAGAGTAAAATAATTCATGTCGTATTCTTGAAAAATACAACCTCTCGTAGGTGTGTTTATTTACATTTCGAGCTAACTCAACCTCGATTGATAAAAACGATTTGCCAGAGCATTCCTGTCACGCGATTGGTCCACGGAACGCAGAATCGAAATTTGTATCCGCCCGCGGACGCGCAAAATAATGTTGGCCAATAACATGCCAGTTATTTAGATACCATTGATCACCTTTGAACTTCAGCAAAGCAAGAATCGATAATAAATTTATAAAACTATACATTGTATTAAATTAAAATCCGTGTCTTATATTTCATTAAATCAAAATAAAAACTGCAATATCGACATTCAATATTTGATTTATTAGATTTTATAAGTTTCCCCCTCTTTTATCTCTTTTTATAATATTTTAACAATTATTGGTAATGCCCTCTTACTATGATGATCCTATGTCGAGATGGGATACATAGTTTAAAATTTATTTGAATGTTTATTTATATTTGTATTTATTTTCTGTTTTTTTATGTAGTTCTCGTGGTTAGTCACCTATTTATTGTCTCGTTATATAATTCTGTATTCCATTGTATAATTCGTTTACTACATTTTGCTGTATTTGTTGCGTGTTTTATTTCCGTTGATAGTTTGTTGTATAATTTTGTGGAGTAATATATTTGATGGTTTTCTGCCCAAATGTAATTTTTGCAGACGGTAATTTGTAACTTTATAACTATTAATTTATAACATTTTATTAAGGAGAACACATTCTTATTGTGGAGTTGTAATTATTCGGAACATAGGTCTGTGATGTTTTAAATACTAATTTAATATATTTTTCAAATAATGGAACGACAGATGTATTAATTTGAAAAAGTGTAACATATAGGTTCGAAAATTTGTCATGAAAAATACTGACGCTATAAAATAATTGGTAGTGTACTTCCCCGCGTTGGAAATAAAGATCCAGGTTCGAATCCCGGTAGCGCAAAAACAATATTTTTCGACAAAATTGTTTTTTTATGTATATATTTATAATTAATACATTAAATTAACACAAGAAAGAATATTCTGTTTATATAGAGAGTTTTGTAGCCCACTGAAAACGAACTTAATTAATGCATGTATTTGTCATAATTATTACAAATGATGTTCAATTTATTAGTTTTATAATAGTATACACAATTGTGTTGTTTATTTTGTAGTTAAAAAAAACGACTTAAACTACTGTGAGTTTGGGTAGTTTCCAAAATTTTATACTATTTATTAGATTGTCGGAACATGAAATTTAACCGTTTGAATGCTACGCGTCGCAAAAGCGCTGCGATCGTTTGTATCGGAAATTGCTTAGCACTTAAACGGTTAATGAACATTTTTAATAGAAATTAAATTAATCAAATATAATGGAGCAGTAATATAACTTTTTGAATTAAAGAATTAATTTTCTAAAATTAAAATAGAATTATTATCAATGTTGAAAATATACGAATCTCCCACTTTTACTTGTATTTTAAAAAACTTTTAGAATAAAAGTGATGGGGAACTTTTTTCATTTTCATAGTTTTCTTTAGTATTTAACATTCCACTCACTAAGTTGCAGTAAATGAAAAAGGTTTATGATATAACAATTAATCATCTCTTCCTTTCTTACATCTTTCCTTATTACGTACTCATATATATAATATGTATATATAGTACTTTTTTCGTCATGTAACGCGTTGGAACGACTTTCTGGCAACATTTTTTTACGGTATTTTTGATTTATCAAAAGCAATTAGATGAAACAATGTTTGCTCGTACATAATTACGATCCATATTTATATAATTTGCACAAATTATGTAAATATGATATTTTTATGAACCAGATGAAATACGGACGAATTATTTAACAGCCATACAGTCTGACTGGTACCTGTCAAATTCTAGACAACAATACTTCGCGATCGAACCAATCCAAGAAGTCATACAACTGACCACTCTTCCTGCCTGGTCAGCTCCTCGTATATATTTAGTCGCACACACCTCGGCACCGCTTTCAGTGAACTACGTGTTTAATCTGAACTTTGTATAATATAAATATCATTGTACTTTTACTGTAAATAAACGCAACTATCAGGCTCTGGTTGCTCGAATGCGAATAGTCACATTGAGAAAGTGGCAAGAAAGGTGGAATGCTGCCACGCAGGGCAGATGGACTTACACTTTTCTCCCCTTCGTGGAGGTGAAAATGAAAGGTGGAGGTGGTCCTCCGGCGCTGGACCACTACGAGATGCAGATGATCTCGGATCATAGGTATTTCATGAGTAAACTGTTCGACTTAGGACTTGTCCGTGAATTGTGGTGTGGTGAGGCAGACACCAGTGCACATCCTCTGGGACTGTGTAATTATGAATGATGCACATGAGATCATGATTGCGAGATTAGAAGGAATAGGTCATCGGATCCCCGGGAACGATGATATATTAAGAAATTAAAGGAATCTCGGACATTTCCGGTATTTATTAAGGTGTGGGTCTCCTGCTGGGGGTTGCTGGGATGGGCGATGCCTGGAAGAGCAGTGGCTAGAGAGACCTAACGGAGCATTCTATTGGCTTTCCCTCGCACTCTTGCGACCTGGACAGGGTGAGTTTCTGCCAGACTGTGACCGAGTTCTGCGACTGAAACACATAAATGTAACGTCTACCCTCTCCTTTTGGGGGTGTGTGATTTTTATAGCTTCTTTCTGGCTGGCTTTTGAAATGAATGTAACAACAAGTCTTTCATATTGTCCAGGAATGGTTCTGGTATGACGATACCGGAGCCAACCTATAATGGTTTTATGATGATATGACTGAATGTAATAAAATAAATAAAAATATATATGTAATTATGACGAATCGAAACGATGGTAAACAACTCTCAAAACGATCGGGATCGGGTGTAAATAAATAAAATACAACTATCGTAAATACTATTTCGTTCATAATACGCCCTACACCCGCTCTAGCTACAAATACCAGCCTCTATATTGGTTGGAACTTGGAACTTGGATTTTATGTCTTACGGAGTACCGAGTCCGCTGGACCCCTTGTTCATCAATTATATTTATTACATTTACCATAATACCCTGTAAAAGTTTATTATTGGTATTTAGTTAAAAAAAAATCTGCTAAGAATGGGGAAGAATCGTGGGGTTTTGGTGCTTGGGGAGGTCAGGATAAATTTTATGAACTCTTTTACGGGGAGAATGCCCGAATCGCGATGTAATTGAGTATTCCTCAGCCAGCGAGGGGAATCCAGGGCTAGCCGGATTACCTTGTTCAGGAAGGTTAGTAATTTAATCATGTGTGTCTTAGCCGCGTGTTCCCATATGGGGGATGCGTAAAGGAGTAGAGGCTTTACGGCGGCCTCGTATATGAGGAGTTTGTTGTCGGTGGCAAGTTTACTATTCTTGTCTAATAATGGATACACTGCGCAGAGTACACGTACCTCGTAAGTTTAGAATCCAACGTAACACGGAGGTATATTTCGTTGGTTCAGGGTATGCTTTCTACATATTGGTAACTTTTCGTATATGTATATAGGCAAGAAACGAGGTTGTATAGGAAAGTCACCGTACATATCCTTCGGATAGATCATAAATACGAATTAAATATATTAATTAGAAAGATATACATATAAAATCAATTTTATCGATAAATATTGTTATTGCGCCACCGGGATTTGAACATGGATCTCTTTCCAAACCGGGGAAAGTGCATTATCCAACTATACTACCGACCAATGTTCTGAATAATTACAACTTCACAATAAGAATGTGTTCTCCTAATAATAAAGTTGTATCAATGTGTCCCAAATATAATAAAAATGAATTGATAATTCTGGCGTCTGCTATCAGATTATTCAAAGGTATTTGAGATACAGTGAAAATAAGGTAGATGACTCTTTCAAATAATTAAACGATTAAATGTATTAATATCAAAAAGGTAACATATAGGTTCGAAAATTTGTCGCTAAAAGTATCGTCGCTGTAGCATAGTTGGATAATGCATCTTCCCCGGTTTGGAAAGATATCCAGGTTCGAATCCCGGTGGCGCAACATCAATATTTTTAGATAAAATTGATTTTATATGTATATCTTTCTAATTAATATATTTAATTCGTATTTAAAGTATCACAGAGCTATGTTCTGAATAATTACAACTTCACAATAAGAATACGTTCTCCTAACATAAATATAATCCTTATTGGTGACCCTAACGAGTCTTAATAAACTAATAATCACAAAATCACTAAAGATGGTTTCGAAATTGGTACTGTACAAATATATGTGTATTTCTCCACCAACATTATATCACCATCTTTACTTTATTTGAGCTCTTTGAACTTTATAAACCATATTTTGCACCATATCTTTATACAAAATACAGTGCAAAGTGTCATATGAAGTCCTTAATTGCCGTGCGCGTCTTTTTATGGACGGGTCTAGTTTTTCGGCAATACTTTCAACTGCAGCAGAAATATTTTCAATTGACCTGGTTGGGCAATGACTTCTATTTTAATATCTGCAATACTGCTGAAACATTTTTTTTTTTGTTTAATTCAACAATAGCTTCATATTGACCAAAAGCATTTCGAACTTTACAAAGTTTTCACAATTTTTGTAGTGAATTTTCACAATTTCATTGCGCTACTCGATCGTGTGTCGACTCATTTTCATTAATGCTATGGTTTTTATTTGACAGATGTCACATAAATATATTTTTTCTAACCCTGAAAGATAATAAAATAGAGTGATATATTTTAGACACATATTTTGCAATTGTGTATTCAGTACTAGCACTTTAAAATAATATTATTCTTAGAAGAACGTGCATGCAACACACATCTCATAATGATCAAAATATTAAGGATGATTACCAAAATAAAAAAATCAGATATTAGCATTAATGTACAATAGAAGTAAAAATTATTTTATTAAGGAGAACACATTCTTATTGTGAATTTGCAATTATTCAGAACATAAGTATGTGATGTTTTAAATACTAATTTAATGTATTAATTATAAATATACACATATAAAATCAATTTTGTCGAAAAATATTGTTTTTGCGCTGCCGGGATTCGAACCTGGATCTCTATTTCCAATCCGCGGAAGTACACTACCAATTGTATTATAGCGCCAGTATTTTTTATCACAAATTTTCGAATCTATATGTTACACTTTTACAAATTAATACATCTGTCGTTCCATTATTTGAAAGCCAATAAAAAATACTGGCGCTATAACACATAGATCCAGAGAAACAGAGATCCAGGTTCGAATCCCGCAAAAATAATATTTTTCGACAAAATTGATTTTATATGTGTATATTTATAATTAATACATTAAATTAGTATTTAAAACATCACATACTTATAATTAATACATTAAGTTAGTATTTAAAAATTATTTTGATTATATATAAATTTAGACATGTACATTGCATCGGCAATGTACGAGTGGGTAGATGCGTTTAAAAATGGATGAACATCAATCCGCAGAGCAACGTTCCGGTCGTCACAACACGACTGTCGCTGATGAGAAGGTGTGTCGCGCTGATACCGATATGTTTGAAAACAAGCGCATTCTTTAATTCACCAAGTTCTGTTGGCCAGAGAATTAGATGACAGCGTCATGTCACATTATATATAAAGTATATTTAAAATAAGGATGCAGAGAAGTTACGCATCATTTGATTATATGACATCATATGTTTTGTCTCTAATCGAATTAAATAATATATACAGGGTGTAACAGAATATTTTACGGGCAAATCGTGCACCGTTATGAAAAATTTTATCGTCTGAAATTTTTACAAAATAATGTTAAGCTTTAAGTCTGAGTACTTCGAAATAAATATCTGTTATTATTTTGTATCTTTGCTTCAGACCTTAACAAAATATAGTCTAGCCACTCGAAATTCGATGACCTATATTTATTTGTTTTCAATGTATAATTTATAATTTCAATTAATCGAAATAATCGCATATTAACGATATTGTTTTTGAAATGCTTGCATCTTTGATATAGTTGAGATTGTGCACATATTCCTTAAACATTTTTGACTCGTAATTTAGTCAGGTATTCACCCGTAAAATATTGTGGACTAGGTCTATTACACCCTGTATACACCAAATTATTATTTTCTATTACTATTTGAAACGTCCTGATATGTTTTAGAATATCTCGTTTATAAATAGACTGTAATATAAGTCCTGACAGCCCAGAAGGTTTAATAATAGGTTGAGAAAAATACATTTAAAAAGGTGATAACTTTCTGCCGGACAAATACAGATAGTGTTTACACAAAGGGGTGGTGAAACAGGAAGTAAATAGAAAATGACGGTAAGGGTTGAATGACCAACCAGGAAGAACACGACTTACCTAGATTATCTTGCTGCATTCACAATTCTCCTGAACTTCAGGATATTTATTTAATGATTAACGTAAAGTTCTGTGATACGCACCCAACACACACAATAATAATTCAAGTCAGTGTGACGACCTCGTAGTAGGACGTTCATAAATCTTGACAGTGCACAAGTCATAAATCACACATAAAAGTTGTGCTCTGTGGTAAGGGTAAAGGGAGCAGGGGGGGACAGTTAGGTATAATAAACCGTAGTATAGCCGACGATCTGTCATAAACATCAAACAGATGAGTTTATGAAGTAAAATGTATAGTACAAATCTGACCGTCATGCATTCAAGAACCTGACCGATTTACTGAAATATTTTCTGAATCTATATATTATGCCTTGTGACGTTTATCAGTGAAACTGCTGAATCTCCATTTTATACCTCGTGGTGTACCATTCAGCAGTTGCTTTGATATTAATGGTTCTGTTTATATGCTTCACAATAATTTAGGTAGCATTCTAAATGGTGCCAAAAATAAATGCAATAGAAATGAAATCGCGAACATCGTGTATGCTTTACAGAAGTTATTTATAATATGTTTGATGCGAATGAAAAAGAGATGTAACGTTTTATTACATACAAATTGGGTTTCCAACGTTTCTTAATATTATGTGAATTCCTTCGCCCTCGTGGATTTATTTTAAGTTTTCATGATACAGATTTTGAGAGAGGAATTTAAAGTTGAACAGAAATATCACGAGAAAAATATAATATGCCTATTATTCTTCAAGTTCAAGGTCGAAGATGTTGTTAGCTAGTATTAATAAAGACCGAAGAGATGTGTCGAGCGTTTTCATAAGTGATTCCTAAAGACACGTCTACAATTCATCATATCTGCGAGCTCGGGTACTTAGGGTGCGCATTCGCAGATGTAAAGATCAGTACAGAACTAATGCTAAACGTACTGAATCATTACTTGTCAATTGTATTTTATATGAAGACCAGACAGATATAAAGAATCAACCAAATCTCCGAGTCAAATTTTAATAAAAATATATAAACTGAGAAGAAACAATCAAGTTACAAAAAGAATCACATTGGTTTGTGTTAAACAATAACATTAACAATTTTTTTAATGAAAACTTTTATATACGATTCCTAAAGTAGGCAGAGTGCTTACAAGTTAAATCTTTGAAGCACGTAGGAATTACAAAGGTATAAAATTATTATTTAAATCTAATAAAAAATTAAATACACAACAAAACTAAGTATAAAAGATAATAGGAAAGAAAATATTATATATACTTATATATTATATTAATGTTTATTATGTATTTTAATATAAACGTCATCTGTTATTCACTCACAAGGACACTATTCATCTACTCGGTATAGCTTGCGTTGAAGCGAATACGCAATACTGAGTAATTAATATAAAATTGCTTTATACATAACCACTTTTGTTTTATTGTTAAACGTCGACTGGTTTCGGTTTTGTTGACACTGGACACTATTTTTTCCCAACTCATATTACACAATGTATATTTTTGAAAGTGAATCTCTTAATAATCAGCAAAACTTATATATTTAGATTAATTATATATTTAATACAAATTAAATTAATCAGGTAAAAAGATATTCAGAAAAACACTATTTAACGTATATTCGGTAGCTTTTTAAAATTGATACATCTATTATTCTTTTTTTAAAAGCAATCAACTTTATATTGAAATGAATCTCAAACACCTTTAAGTAGTACACTCTAGGAGATGCCAGAATTAAATCATTCCATTTTATTACATTTCGATAAACCTAGATACAACTTTTTATATTTTTAAGAACATATTTTTGATGTGAAGTTACATTTTCAGAACATAATAATAACTAAAATATCTTTCTAGTTGATTCAATTACTTTGTTTTAAAAATATCACAGAACTATGTTCTGAAAATGCAACATGGCAATAAAAATACGTTCTCCGTAATTTTTTTATATATTATATATTTATACTACCCTAACAAAGGAATACTGATTGTTGATTATTAAAATGTCTATTCACAAAATAATTACTTCAAATATTACACAATATTTAATCAGTCAAGTGAATGATTAAAAATGCCATCATTACAAGATTTGAGGACATTTTAACTGAAGATAATTTTGATCGGAAAGGGAAATAGTAAGAAGCTGATAATGGTGAGAATTAAGAGAAATCGAATGAGTAGAATGGAAAAGTACTCGGTACGTTCGAGTTAGTCATAAAAAATTGTCTTCGAAGAAGCCCGAATGGCTCAACCGACCCGCGTGACCGACAATGTAAGCCCATTTGCGAAATTACCCCGGTGAAGATAAGAATTCGAGAGTCTAACAAACAGTCATCAGAATATATGCAAGTAATGATATTTCCATTAAACGGAAAACGTCATACTAAATTTTCTGATAGAATCATGGTAATCGCTTAAATGTATTGGAAGTTTATCTTTAAGAATGAATTACTACTTGGCCTATCATAAATGAGTATTAATTATCAATTCAATGAATTGGCTGAATGAATATTATTCATTCGATTTCAAATGTTATTCTACTATTTAAAAAGATGATTAAAAAAATAAGAAAGTTAGACTTTTGAGAATACTGTCATAGTCACTATGATATCGAATTAGACATTTTTCCATGATCACTCTACCACTTGTTTGGAGAGGGGTGGAGGGGGTTGAATTAAGATGTTTACACATCAAAAATTTGCTAAAGATTAATTATTCTGTCAGGGAAAATTACACAATACGACAAAATATATTTTTTAATAAATAGATTTTTTCTATTAATTTTGAAGATACACGATTTGTTCTTCTATACCGATTTATAGTGAAAAGCAAAATTTCAACTATATTATGTCATACTACTGTAATGTAAATTAAATTCATTTTCACTAAATCAATCGCAAATAACACAAAATCTTATCTATATGTATTTTCGAAATATTTCCTTTATGTAGGTACTACCTTATTTAGCCGCTCGAAACGCCACGTGCTTCATTTTACGTACAATACGTACAATGGGCTCTACCTCGGAAATGAGAGCTATCTAATCACTTTAAATGTCATATTCGAAATGAGCATTTTCATATCAGAAACATTTTCATTGCTGACCAGTGATTCGATTATTTACATATATCATTGGAAGATTTAAAAATGTTATAAATACATACGTATAATTTATTATTATTTTCAAACTGTTTAATATACAAGCAAATGCCCAGCCGAATGGTCTACTGTTGATGGCTGACCTGCGGCATCAGGTACACATGTAATAACAAAATAATCTGTGAATGAAAAATTAAGCGAATGAACCTTCAACATTCAATAACGTGATGTGGGCAATGAAAATTGAATGCGCCTTCATCAGTGTGTCATAATATATTTGATATCGGATGTATTTACATTATTTATTATATCGGACGTATTTAATATTCATTTGATTGTAGTAGTTAGTTTAGAATTCAACATTTTGATTTACTCGGGCAGGAATCTGTTTCGTCTAATCCGCTCCTGTTCCGTAAACGAATTGTATGTAACGTATTTATGCAGTTTTTGAATGCAATCCTTATCGATGTTAAGCGTGTTATCAACGTAAAGTTAACAGCGAAACTAAAGAACGTGCACATTAGTTTCCTTAACTCTTTACGATATAAATTCGAGTAATATGAATCAGCGCTTATAATCTATATACGGAAAATATGGAGTGTACTACCGCTTAACTTTCTGATAAAAAATGCAAACCCAAAATTCTTGGGAAGAAAAGCTTAAGTGTAATAATATTTTAGCAATATTTGAATATATCCAAGAATACACAATTACTGGATTTTTACCTACAAAGACACTGTTATTAAATAAATATCAAACATCTCATAGAGACGAAGCTATTTTTATTATATTTAATGTAGTATAAATAGAAGTATGAGTAATTACAGGGCTTCCGATCTATCATCGGCTGGCTTATACTGGTCAAAATAAGAAAAATATATATAAATTGAAAAATATTGATTTTTCAGACGTATTCTAGTGGTATAATGTGTTAAAAATATTTCACAGATAAAGAATATTGCTTTAAATAATTTAAAAAAATAATCAAATTCTCATTGACTTGACATATATGTTGTTTCAAGGAAAAGTGAGTTATCAAATTTGGTCCATAAATGGCGATGGTGTAGTGGTATTCGAAGCGAGTCCATGTAATACCACATATACAACTTTAAAAAATTTGATAGATGTGTAGATTGATGGAATGAGAATGGTGAACGTTATATTTATATAAAGTGATCACTTAGGCCAGCCGAAGATAGATCGTAAGGCCCTGTAATTACCCCATACTTCTATATATTTTCCATTAAATATAATAAAAATAGATTCGTTTCTGTGAGATATCTGATATTTATTTATGTAATAATATCTTTATTTTAATTAAATCACTTTTTATTTATGATGAATAATTAATTTAAATAAGCAAGCTCACATGACACTACACAATGTCATCAGGTTGATGATTAGGTAACCTAGTTTGGTGGAATCTGATGACGTATAGTGTCACTATACTTACTTAATTAGTTAAATCTTTCCACCGGTATTGAAAGTTCCGGGTTCGCGTTCCGGTGGAGACTATATTTATTTGATAAATAGATTTTGTCTGTAATTTTTCATCTAATATTTTATAGTAATGGATTAATCATGATGGAAATTCATTAGGGGATGTAGATAAATGATACTGTTAAGTAAAGATGATTATTTAGAAATTTTTTTATGTGATTAGAATATTTAATCTTTAATTTCAAAAATCTGTAGTAGTACTCGTACATAGTAGTAAGTTCCTGAAAAGAAAATAGATTATTATTTGTGTATTATCTCAATTGTGGTTAATAAAAGTAAGATAATAAATAAAAAATATGAATCTTAACCACCAAGTTAATATTGCTAATTTTAAAAGTAAGAAAATAGATTATTTTAATAATAAAGTGTATCATTCAATTTGGCTATAATTTAAATAAATAAATCGATTCCTGTATAAAATATTTTTTTAAATATGTATTTATTTTAAGTTTATAATTTTGACGAATCTCTAATTCGCAAATCCTTACCTGAACCTGGCAATATTGACTATGAGTAAACTGGAAATTTCCAGTGTCATGACAGTTACTACGATAATAAAGATAACCGTAGAGCAAGTATTAACTATTGATACGGCATATTGATTACGGCACATGGAGAGATAATCTAGAAGGTGGAGTAAACACAGCGTCCTATACAGGGTGATTCCCACTCACGAGGACGTAGTCCACAGGGTGGTAGAAAAGACAATTCTAAATTAAAATAACTTACGTTATACAACTATTTTTATTTTTATTTATTCGAACTGATTAATACAAATTTATTACTATTAACATCTATACACTTCCACGCAGTAAGTCTATAATATATTTATAACAATAAATACTTTGCTTTCAGTCGTCATTTCACCGCAAAAACCCTACAACTAGAGGCGAGGCTCACATGTTTTGAGAATCACTTCAGATCTTAAATATTTTGCAAAATAGTTAACTAATTATTTAATAAATATGTCGTGTCTAAAAATACTTGAATTACTATAAATCTCTCGTTTGTTTTTTATAGATAAATATTTCTTTTAATGGAATCCTTGCTTCGTATATTTAAATAAATTATTTAAAAAATGTTTATTATACATGTTTTTCTTTAAAACATTGATAATGGTAAATAATAAAAAAATCATTAAAAAAAAATTTATCGGATAAAATATAATTGTTGTGATGTTGCAATTTTTCATAATATAGTTCTGTGGTACTTCTAATAAAAATTAAACGAATCAACTAAATAATCTGTTTATCGAATAAATATATTTTTTTAGTTGATATGTTTAATTTGTACTCGTATTAATAATTTAATTGTCCACCGGGTATACTATTGCCTATTGCGTCATTTATGCATATCTGAGGTCGAATTTAATGGGAAATTCTGATCGTTCTTTTATAATGGGAAATGATAAATATTCCGAAGTTTTATGGTCAATCATGGGTTCAATTGATCATTATCGTCATCAGCCATTTTTCCATTTTCTGTCCGCCGTTAGATGATGGCCACCATAAGTATCTCCCACTTTTCTCTGTTCATTGGTAGTTGCTGCCACGCACATATAATATTTCCACACAGTTTGTTGATTTTATCAGTCCAGCGGGTTTTAGGACCTCGGCCTCTTCTTGATCAGTACTCGCGGAAACCTTCAATTAAAGATCGCTGCGGTGATTCACTGCAAGGATTTTTTTTTTAATACTGCTCAGCTGTGGAATAATTCAGAACATTTATGCAGATACAGATTTTTTAATATAAATATTAGGGATTTATAAATAGACAGTAGTCATATTTTAGTCTTTTAATTTTTAGACAAATATCAGATATCTCATAAGAGACAAAGCTATTTTTTATTATATTTAATGGAAAAAATATGGAACTGTGGGGTAATTACAGGCCTTACGACCTGTCTTCGGCTGATTTATGTGATCACCTCATAGTACTGTAATTACCACATAGTTCCATATATTTTTAATTAAATACAATTAAAAATAGCTTTGTCTCTATGAGATATCTGATATTTGTTTAATAACCGTGCCTTTGTAGGTAAAAATTTAGTAATTGTGTGTTCTTGAACATATTTAATCATTGCCAATTTTAATTTTGAAATCACAAATGGTGGTTGGATTGAAAAATTGTAGCAGGAATTTTATGATTTCCAGATTTGCCTCATTTTCTTCGCTCCTTTGAATTGCTGGATAAATCTTTATTTTTTCCTGGTTTCTGGTTTTTCATATAGTCTTTCTACTTTGATTGATTGCACCAGAGCGTCGCATGACGTCATCACCAAGAGAAGATGTCATTACCCATCCTAAGACAGACCTTCTAAGTTAACAATGAGCTTGACGGTAATAAATTTTGTTTATGTGCATTTAAAATCATTTATATATAAATGTTACTTTTAAATCTTCCTCTGTCCATCTGCATGCAGTATGGAATACGGGCGTCCCTTTCAACAGCTTATTATATTCACAGCATTTTTTTTCTAAAGAATTCTGTATCCCAGGTGCAAAACACAGTTCAGTAACGAGTGTGTGGTATTTGAGTTATTTGCGAATTATAATAATAACTATGAAACATATATACTTCATGAATAAAGTTCAAAATTAAGGCAAATAATACTTCTTTTAAAATTAGCAATATTAACTTGTTTAATATTAAGATATTTGAACAATAGTGGGTTTTCAGAATTTTCTAATCATTTGATAGAAAATGGTCACGGTTTTGATAAAAAATTGGGATTGTCAATTTTGCATATAAACGGTGTTGGTCACAAATTAAATAATTTGGAATCGTTGGAGATAAATACAGCGTGTGAAACTAATCAAGAAATTATAAACAACCAACTAAATTTAACTACGTATCCCATTCTAAATTTTTTTCCTAAAAATTATTCGACTAAATTTGTTTTAAGCAACAATTTGAGTTAGGTACTAAATTTATTTTTTAAATAATTGTTGTTTTTTTTTAAAAAATAGATTCTGGTGAAGAAACAATGATATATGTTTTTAGTTAGTTATGACATCCTGAAGAAGAAAATGGTATTTTTCGAAACCGGTAGATGTATTTAAACTCAATTCAGTAGTTAATAAAACAAAGATAATAAATAAATAATAATACTTTGTTCATCGCGTAACGCTTGTAGTGCTATATTAATTAATAAAAAATTGAATTGCTGACGGGAAATGCGTTTTTCAACAACAAGTAAACTAGATTACTGACTTCGCAAATGACGTCAAGTGAAATTGTATAGGACAAATGCAACTGATATTCTAATGCTAACTTTAACCTTTCTGCTGAGTCATACTTTTTATTTGAAATATTAGCACTCTGAAAGTGTTTTATTATTTATTATTTTCATGAAATATATTGAAAATATATTTTTCGTTACTGTCAAGGAGGTAAACGTTATTCAAGATTTAATATAACCGTAAATTCTGCACAAAAAGTAAAAACTTTATAATCTTAATCATAGAATCTATTTAAGACTAAATATTTATACACACATTTTAAATTATGTAGCGATGGTGTATAAATAAATAAAATATGTCAATATGTTTATCTTAAAATTTTATGTACGAGAATACACTTAACAATATAGATTATTTAACCTTTACCATACCATGATATAAAATACCCGAACGCAGCCATGCTGTCAACTCGTGTTACTGTAAATAACCGTTTAAAAAAATGTTTTTATTGGCTTAAATGGCACGAATTTACTCTAAATATTAAGCATTGCATTTAAAAAAATGATTAATAACATAATTTAGAGCACTTATTAAGTCCTATACAATGTGTCCTTCCTTCTTATCTCTCTTCGTTTAATTAGCGAGAAAGAGACAATTATATTTGTATGTTTGTTGTTCTTTTCACTGTGAAAATAGTGTGTGATCTCTGTCTTTCATATCACAGATGATATTTTCACCAACGTATTAATTTTACAACGGATTGAATGCAAAAAACAATTGTTTTTGACGATTTCTTTTTCATAATTGGTTTTTCACTATTTATTCCTAAGCGCTAATATTTTCATTAGGATTATCTAAAATATGAATTTTATGTTGCACGTATTTATCGAAATATTTCAGGTTTAATTATAATGGTAGACCTGTGTTACTGCATGGTTTGGGAAGGGTTAACATAATGATGAAATCTATTGCACAATACGTTCAATACGTTTTAATCGATTTAACATATATAAAATATAACTAATATAATAAAGAAATAAGTTTAAAACTTTTGATGTTTTTAGTGTCTATTATATTGAGTTAAAATGTAGAAAAATATTAAAAATTTAGTCGGGGAGTCACAAATATGTTAACCGAAGGTATTATACATGTGTGTATCCTAGATAGCGAGTGATAAATATGAACAGTACAATTAGATACAAAAGTTGAATCGATTGATTCGCGTTTCGTTGTGAAAGATTTTTCTAGTCGAGTTGTGAAATAAAAATTACACTTAATGTTCGGCCGTGAACTTTGAAATAGTCAGGCTTCAATTGCCTTTGTTCAGTATCTGGATACGGGTGGTACAGGCGCCTGTGGTTTGTGCCGTTACATCCATTGACATATTCAATCAACTCAGCTTCAATTAGTTTTCAATCGATCGTAGATCACCATCGGTTCTGCGCACGTTAGAAGATTTTACAAGTCAAATAAGGTAACCTATATGAGAAGTGACGTGGCCTCATTTTAATTAACATTATTTCGGTTCACGCCACACGAAAGAATGCAATCTGCACTGACCATGCACATTGCCGAACACTGACATTGAATTGAGATAATATAAAAGGTGCAAATTTGAATTCAACTACGACAATAAAATCTTTATGATGTTTATTCTCTTTATCAACAACCGCAGTTCTAATTATTAGCTCGTGAAAAATTATTACCTTTTTTTATTATCAGCGATGTAATATGTGCATAACAATGTGACATTTTATCATCCATACTTTCGTTTAAAACTAATTCAATTTAATTATACTGTAAAATTATTAAATTATTAATAAACAATAACGCGAATGTTTTCATTATTTCAAATGTAACTTTTTCTATATTCACGCATTCATAGTTTATTTCAATACGTCCCTTCAAAAACGATAAACAGAAGTATCAGAGTGTTCAATTAAAAATACTTTTTTCATTTATTTAAAAATAGATCACAATTTTTTTTAAATTATTTCTATATTTCTACGTATTCCAATGTTTCTTTTTATGTATGTATTTTTCAAATAACTTTATTAGTATGTATATTGTATTGCTAATGTACAATTCGTGCCCATTGTAGTATTTTGAGGTAGGTCACTGTGATTAGTTAAATTGTAACTTATGAGATGAACATTTATAAGAGGTTTGATGATATTTGTATTGTAACGATTTAAGGCTCTGGACAATATAAAATAAAAATAAATAACATTACATTGTATTTTAAATAATATATTGATAAATTTTTTTCATAATAACATTACGTATCCCCATCTATTTCTACGACTTTTTGGACGTCTAGCAGCACGTCTAGCAAGTCTTGGACGTAGTGTTATTTGCCAGTTAAAAAAAATATTTACCAAAGCAGCAAAAATTTCGAACGTGGTTTTAATATCTCTAGGTTAAGATTGCTTAATGTTTTCTGTTTTATATATTAAATATAATTTTTTTAGTAGGTAAATATATATTAAATTTAAATTAATTGTTTTAACCAATGTAGCAAAAACCATCGAGTTTATGGTAATTAAAATTGTCTGACATAAATTGCGAAATTGTATCTGTCATTTTTCTTATATATATATAGTCATCTCGCGTCGTATCATATAAATAGAAGCCGTGAATGAAATCGTACTAAATTTTCTATGGTCGCTCTGTTGAAGAATAAGTTTAAGTGTGTTTAATAATCATTTATATAAACACGATATTAGTTTTTTTTTTAAATATTGTCGTGCTGTTAATTTCGAGGCGAAAAGTTAAACCTTTTCTCTTTAATTGTGCATTATATTACAATAAAAAATTAAAACTGCCGTAAATAATAGTTGGTTTTGATAATATTATTTTTGATTATTATTTATCATAACTAAAAATTTCAAGATGTTCTAGGTTGTGTGAGATAACCATTCATCTTTACTTAAATGTACATTATACTGGTAAAATAGCATTTTTGTGTTTATTGTTGTCTATCAGCGATTCTTATACATCATCTAGATGTATTTTTTGTTCGTTTTGACAGCTAACTTAATGGCGGCATGATTTTAATTACATCGAGGTTTTATTTACGTATAGTTTGTTTTGAGGAAAGCCCTATCATTGAGGTAAAGATTCTATCGAGACACAATAGCCGTCCGCAGGGCCTAGCAGCAGGCAATCGGCGATAGCTGTTGAGTCCCTGGCCGCGCACCGGGCACCGATGGCTGTGTAGCAACCACTAGCTGCACGCAGGACCTAGATGAGACCCTGACCACCCTGATCGGCCACCATTGGTCGTGAAGCTGTAAACGATCGGCCCGCCTGCCATTAATACTTGAATACCATAGATAACAACTGATTGCTGTGCCGCTGGGCCATTGTTTTATGTTATTAAAATGCGCCGACAAACCTCTTGCAATACTAATTATGTAAACATCCGATGAACTGGCTTTACGAATGACTAACGTTTGTTTAGAAGCGACCGAGTTTATGCACGAACAAATGGCTTATATTTAAATCGAGGAAACAATTTTTAAAAATACGTATTTGTAGTGCTCCGTTTCACACAAATTACAAAAATATCCCACGAGGTACGGATGATATAATTATTCTTAGTTAACGTCGTTTAACTGACTTTTTACTGTATTGTTGATGGCGACCGGGTGCTATGACGTTGGAATCGTCTCGGTGGTTAGTGCTACAACGCAATGCGCGGCATCTAGGTACATGGTGACGTCACGGAAAATCACTGATCCAGTGTCTCTCTCCTGCTGCCGTCTTTTTCGTTCCCGTACACTCGTGTGACACCGCGCCGCGTAAACTTTCCGCTTGGCTAGGATCTCCACTTTATGAGAGACCCAACAAATTATACGTTGCATACATTCATTGATGTTTCACCACTGGCACAATTTTATCGATGTTCTATCAGCGCTGCTTTTCGTGCTACAAACGAGATATAGCCTCATGGATGATTTCTTCACAAGAATAACCTTTCATTATATAAAAATGCTATTTTTTCATTTCCTTACTATAAAGAAAATTTGTAATATTATGTATTAATAAGCTTTTAGTCTTTTAAAACCGTTTAAAAATGGCACCAAAAATATGAAAAAATATTTTTATTTATTTCTGTACACGTGATATTGACTTTACAATGTTAAAAATATGTGGGGCAAAATACAGGTTTCTTCAAAAATGTTATAAATTCGAACTTTTAGATAGATTACTAATATTTATACTTAGCACAATATTGAAAGTATGCTGTACAATAAAAACTACACATCGTATAATTAATTAGTTTAGCACACACGCGAAACAAACAAAAGCAATCATTACAGGTAAGGTTATTCTGTTATCCTTATTATGTTAATCTATTAAATTGTGACTTAGAACAGGTCAACAGCGTTAAATTTTGCATTAATGTCTTAAAATTACAATTTATGTGTAATGTTTAATTAGCCGAGTTTAACAAAATGAATGTAAAATTATAAAATCTTAAAAATAAATTGTTTCCGTGTAAAAAGGTGTGTAAAGTAGTTTATAATATCAAATAGCTATGTATAACTATGTAAAAAAAATTCCTCTAACAAAGTGCTTCATAAACTGATATATTATTTTTAGACCAATAATTGTAAGCTTTTACTTAAGAGCGAGCTTTCATTTTTTTCAGTTTGAAATTCGAGAAATCATACACGAATTAGAAATGCTTCTAATACGAGGTTAATAGTTAAATTCGTATAAGTTCCAGAGAAATAATGAATGACGTTATTTGTTTGTTTGTAAACCATGCGAGAGAGAGGAAGGTTTGAATAGAAAGAGACGACAATAAAATTGTTGATTTTCTCGCATTCAGACATTACTGAATTACTTATACAAGTTTCTCATATTAATATTATGGAATGAGTGTTGTCATTTGAATTAATCAATATTTCGAATTACCTAATTCATATATATGAATATATTTTGAAATCAGACATCAATATATTATTTTGTTTAATTATTATCGATTTAAAACAGCTTGTGTTTAAATTTGCAACAGTATTATATATAAATGAAATATTTAATTGCGACATACATAAAAATAACATACATAAAATGTATACTTTGCTCCAGAAAACGTTGTTTTCCCTTAAAATCAGTAAAAAAACCTCTAATTTATGAAATTTGCTACTAATATTATAAATAAGTTCAATGTTAATACATATTGTGGGTAAAATATGCGTGAAAATATATATTGTCGCCATTTTTTAACAAAAATAATGACAGACCAGATTCCACGACCGTCATGGCTGGATCGAACGGCGTATTGAAATTCGTTGGTCAATCAAAATTATCATGTTTTACAAGACTGAAAGTATATTATTTAAAAACTGATTATTGTGTTTTTGATAGAAAACTTAGTTTTAAATAGTAGCTAAAACCTCAAAGCATTTAAGTAAATAAAATATTTAAAATAATTTGTATTCACTAACACAAGGTCATATATCATGCAAATTGAATGGTTTATAACACTATTAATTTTTAACATTTCGCTAATTTTCTACGTAATCTTGGCTTCAAGATTATAAGAAAATATATGTCGTATATGCAAGAACTTTCTATATTAAGGCAATTTTGTGGCACGCGGAAAATAAATTTAATGGTCGCGGTATTTCTTACATTGCTTGTATTGTCTTATTTATAGAAAATAACATTCAGTTTATTAGTTTTAAATTACTATAAAGATCTTATGTAAGTAATAATTTTTAAAAATGTCAAATTCAGTGTATAACTTCTGATATAAATGAATAATAAAAACTCACATATTCGTAAAAAACGCGAATATTTGAATTATCATTGAAAGTAGTGCCTTGATACATACTTAATTCCGCAGGGAAATTAAATTACAGCTTTGCAATAATTTTAATTGTTTAAAGATTATAGAAGTAATGAAAAATGTACTCAAATATGTTAGCAATATTAAATAAACATAGGAATGGTATAAATGCAATCCCACAGAATTTTCCCTTATTTCCCCCCCAGGAGAATTATTTCAAGATGAACTGTTATTAAGAACCTGTAACCAATGATTTATTTTTGCGGCGCCACCGTTCCGAAGTAGCTCAATTATATTATTAGCACGATTGGAGAAAGATGTTTTGAAGTTACTTTTTCTGTTATATTTTGGAGATATTTTCTAAAACTTTAATCAAGAGTTTTACTTGATAGCCCTTGCTTAACATAAGCGTTATGCTAACGTAATTGTTCCAAAATATTACAATAAATTATATATGAACAAACGGCGCCAAATTGTAATTTATCAAATCGTTTGTTTTGACTGATTTCTCGCATTTGTTGAAATGTCTGGAATCGTAAAACTTAGTGAAGAATTTATAATTCCGTTAAATAACATGGATAACTAAATACTGTCCTCGGCTTTACAATTACTATAGTTAAAAAAAAATTAATTATATTATTTAAAAATAATTCACTTAAACGAATCATCTAATTGCTTTTTATCGTTAAATGATTAATCATTTTTTTTAATTAAATTTTTTACAAATTTTATAATATAAGTTAACTGAGTGTTGTACAATATTAAAATTACATGTTTTTTAATCGCTTATCTTTATTCTTAAAAAAGAGACTAGCTTTTGTGCTTGGGGAAAGAGTTACACTGTCATAATTTATATAGAGAATTATACATTTGTAATCTATAATATTATTTATTATCTAATTGTGTGCTTCTGAAGTTTTCATTTAATTTCTTTATAAGCTCTTTTATATCTTTAATTTGTGTAGGGAGGCTATTGAAGTGTTTTGCTGACGGTGTTTGGTGTTACATTTAGGGATTGTAAAATTATTTTTATTGTGCTTTTTTCAAATTTTACAGTATTATTTTCTTTAAGTAATTGATAATAACACTGTATTTAATAAAAAATTTGTGAATTACTTTCACGAAATTTTATTTAGAATGTTTCTTTCCGGTGGAAAATCATATATGAATACGACTCTCTGTAGACTACTTATAAATCATGTTTCAAATTAATCGACACACAGACCACATAATATAATACTTCAATGTCCATTCAAGTGATGTCTATAACAAACGATGCTATTTTTAGAGAAAATTTTGGCAGATGATAATTTAGACGACATCAGAAGAATGTCCACACGTGACGTAGAAACACAAAAAAATCGCATCGATTGGATCACAGAGCAAGCTTGTTAAAAGAAGTAAGACATATAAATATGATATTAATCATTTAACATTGTACCAAACTGGCGACAGTTTGAATTGCGATGCTGATGAAGTAGCGTCATCACCAAATTATGTGACGCGGAGCGACAATCGTTTTCTTCGAAATTATATCTGATTACTGTTTTCAGACTTACATTTATGAAACCAATCAAGAATGTCAATAAATTTTTGCAACGTATTAAAGCTTAATGATTTGACCGACGAGGAAATATTTTGTATATATTACGTTTTTAAAATAAAATAAGTGAGTTAAGATTCGCTTTTCTTCGAACTCAAAATACTCCGTGGCTTCGAGGATGTTTGTGAATGTTTTACTTCAACACTTACATACATACATTCCTTCGTCTATAAATATATTTTCAGCACAAACTATTCATGCGCTCTGCGGGCAGACTGCCATTGGTTCATCTTAGAGATATTTGTGACAAAAATGTTAAATAATATTGTGCTAACGGTATCAATAAGCAGAAATAACCAAAAAAAAAAAAAGTTAGTATAATGATTATTTTGTATCATTATTTTTAATGCGCATTAGAAACACAGCTAGCGCAGTTACTCTCTGAAATTAAGATTTCTAAAGAAAAAATCCACTCGTATAGACGTTTTTAAGAACACATTCTATGACTGAACGTGATGAATTTATTATTTGAAAATTCTTCACGTAATAACTATAGGAAATTATTATTTTTATTAAAGGTTAACGTAGAAAATAGTTCTGCCAATTGCTTTTTGTTTTTCTCAGATCAAAAACTAATCCATGCACCAAAGTTATGGAACAATCAGGTTAAAAACAGTAAGATAGTAAAATTTGCAAAAGAGTAAATTATTTAAATTAGTAAAGGAGGAAGTAGATACTTCAATGATTCGCACGCAGTTGTAACCCTTTCTAACGTTATTCTATTAAAAACAGTGTAGATAACGACTCCATATAAAACGGATCAACCGAAAGGAATTTTCAATATAGTAAATAGCCATTTATATGACTTGAGTAATTCACTGGCTTGAAGACAGAACTGAGTAATGTAAATAGCACGATGCAGTGAATAAAAAGCAGCGCTATGAGTACAGCGGTGAGAGTTCGTGAGTTTTTAGAACTAAGCAATTAAAGTCTCCACTGATACACATATGGCGCTAATTGCAAAAAAATGTTTTCCCTTATATTAATCCAATTTTTTTATTTATATTTGTTTCACAGAATTTTTAGGTATGCACAACTTTTTTGCTTGTATGTACTTATGTATGTCTTTTGCATTTGCATTTTGCTTGATTTTATATGTATTTCTTTCTAAAAAATACATTTAATGTGTATTATAAATAAACAGTACTGATATAAAATAAAATTTTAAAACTCTCAATGAAAAAATGTAAGAATGGTTTAAATCATTGCCAGTTACTAGACTTATATAAATGCAATAAAAACAAATTATTAAATAATATTTGATAATAAATTTGGTTTATGTTGGCTTTGAAATTATGTAAGTTTCAGACACGTCAAAGTCACAGAGCTTTTTAGAGAACTTGAAATTATTGGCAAACGCCGTGTCCCCGGAAAACAGTAATGCCGATCCAAGAAGTTCACCATTGACATTATTATTTAATCTTATGATTATTAGATGCATGTATTTAAATCCACATGAGTGCTTTTTTGTATGGGATAAGTTCAATATTCTTACTATTTCTTAATTTTTTTTCGATATTCATATCCAAAAGCGCGTTCCTCTATACACAGATGAAACTTTGCTTGTGGGCGGTAAAGGTCGGAATGCATTAATTGTTTATTTTAATCAACGTATAAGAAACAATAAACAATGAATGATAGCTCGCTTGGCATTCAACTCTGTCCTTTACATGAGTACCTAGGAAGGCACCCGTATTACTTGAGTAAGTTTTTACAGTAAATACAGTGCAGTACAGTTAATGGTAATATAAATCCTAATCAATACTGCATTCCTTCTCTTAACTTTTATCGAAATTACCGTTTAAAAGGAATTAGAATGAATTTACTATAATTAATATTACAACGTCTCGTGAGTAATGTTTCCATTAGCTTAGAAATTAGTAAAATTATATAGAATAACTCTTCAAATTGGTCAAACATTGAAAAATATTGCGCCATTATTTGAACATTTGAAAAAAAACATTATTTTGCGGACAATGTTAAAGGACGACATAATTCTCTTTTACAACATTCCACATTAGTTCTTGTAATTCTTAGTACTTCTTATTTTACGAATATCTCGTATATTTTTGTAAGTCAATTAAAAACTAATAATCGATATTTATTTTGTAATGCAATAAAGATGAATTTTCATTTGAATTCAAATCAATTATTATTTAATTAATGAATAATGGTTGATATGTTGTATGTACTATATGTATGTCATAATGGCTCGTTTTATAATTTACGGACTTACATATTACAATTATTAGAATAATTAAAGTAAGCTGGTCTATTTATTTATATTTAGGGGTAAAATTATTACAATAAGTATTAGCATACAAAACACATAGAGTATACTTTACATAGGGTGGACATATCTTTTTTTTAAGTAATTCAAATTAAGAATTATTCTATGCTGTAGGTAATCAACATACATGTGAATTAATATTATTATTTTTTATTTTAAAATTTAATACATTAATTATTTCTTTTGTTCCCATTCCACCTCACATCAGAGTTCGTATTATTTCATTAACCATGCGATGCCATGAGCGCGGTAAAACGCCAAACTTTGTATGTCACGCTGTAAGCGTGTTAACACGTGCTTTTGGACCTTCCAAAATTGCAGGGATTAAAGTTATATTTTTTAATCATTTTGCCATCTGTGGACGACAGGCCCCAGCTTTAAATAAATAAGTCAAGACCCTTAAAGCCATGTGGCTACTCTATGTGGTATCTTCCATTTCAAATGGAGTTGGCGGTTACGTCACTTAAAACCACCAGAGACACATTTTTTCTATTTTATTTAAGATCTATTTTGTCTAAAACAAGTAAATTAGTTTGTGAATTTGGGAAATATATTTGATAGGAACGGAAAGGAGGGTGACCACAGGAAATAAAGTGAACAGCGCTTTGAATGAAATTATATCTAACGGGAATTTGTCAACCGATGCAAGACTAACGGTGCACAATGGAGTCCTGGTACCGATACTTATGTATGGAAGTGAGGCCTGGAGCTGGCAGAAGAAGAAAGAAAGTAGACTGAATGCAGTGGAAATGAGATCACTTAGGCGTGTATGTGTCAAATCTATGTATGACAGAGTAAAGATTGAAGAAATAAGGAAAGGATGTAAATCTAATATTAGTATAGTGAACAAGATTAAGAAAGGATCAGTTAGGTGGCTTGATCATATGAAACGGATGAGTGAGGAGAGAATGGTAAGAAAGATATATGACGCAAGTGTTGATGGCACCAGAAATAGAGAACATCCGCGAAAGACTTGGCACGACCAGGTATACAAGATACTAGAAGATAGTTCTGTTAGAAGCCACAATGTGGATGAAATAAGAATTATGATTATGAGAAAATGTGGATGAGATAAGAATTATGTGTCAGGACAGAAGAGTGTGGAGCTCTGTCATCCTCTCTGACTATCCCCGCGGCTAAACGGCGTGATGGTAAATAAGTACTTAAAATTTAAAAAAAAACATTAGTCACTAGTAAATAAAAATTTTTAACGATACTGGGAAATTTACCTAAAGTACAATATATTGTAGTAAACATGTAACGAATATTCATATTTATTCATAATTATTCACACTGAATTTTCTGTTTAAATTTTCAATTAACAAATAATTTCTACTGAAAGGATATTTATTATATTATAAAACGTTATGGAAAATAAAGCGACATCAGTAAACACACTAAAATATAAAGTCAAACACATTATTATCTACACAAATATCATATACTAATTTAATGTATATATTTATAATTAATACATTAAATTAGTATTTAAAACACAGACCTACATTCTGAATAATTACAACTTCACAATAAGAATGTGTTCTCCTTGATAAAAATATCAGATATCTCATAGAGTCAAAGCCATTTTAATGGAAAATATCTGGAAGTATGGGGTAATTACAGGGCTTACGATATTATTATCTAATTACTTTATTTCTCTATTACATTACATTTAAAAATAAAATTTATCGCTGATAAAATTATAGTTTACTTTTACCATGTTGCTTACAAAATTTCTTAAATTTTTATGTTTTGTTTACGTTCTCTAACTTTTATTTACTACGTTAATTACTTTAATTGGAGGGCAATCATTGTAAATAATAATAATTGTATGAAATAAAAAAAATTAACCTTTAGAATATTTTTCGATAAGTACAAACATGCATGAGTATATTTTTTAATTTGATAATCAACTATGCATTCAGATTGACATAAAAATTATATATTATTATTAATTGCTTTAGTACTCAGGTAAAAGTACATAATATTGTAATACCTCGAACGTCGTTAATGGAAACGACGTAAGTCGATATTGATAAGTTCAAACAATTCTATTCTAATTTCATATGATTGGTTCTTTGTACAATTAAGGTCGATAAAAATGTAACAATAATGGGCCAATTATGACAATTTTAATTATAGATTATGATAATAAAATGAACATATAACAGTTTTATTAAGGATGATTTTAAGTAGTCCAGCAGAGAAGTCTGGTGGGATTAAGATTATTTTCTCTCGTAATATTTCTTTGTAATATGCGATTGTTTTATTTATACTTTGTTTAGTAGTTTCTGATTTATTTGAATCGATTTCTTCTAGAACCTTCAGACCGACGTCAGTAGTCAAAGGCATTAGTTAATTTTCCGACTGCTGTCTGATAATCCGTTCCAGTTCAGTCTCTTCAGTTTCAGTATTTTTGTTATGAATTTCGATATCATTTCGATGTTTGATCATTTTTTAAATAAAATATGTAAAATGTACAGTAAGTCGTAAATAATCGTAAATAGTCGTAAGTAATAAACGTAAGTCGGAGTATTACTGTATACGAATGTTGTTATCGAAGCTGTAAACATATACTTCTAAATTATTATTATATTAAATAAATATTAGATTCCCATAGAGACGAAGCTATTTTTACTATATTTAATGGAAAATATATAGAAATGTGGGGATATGGGGGGTAATTATAGGGCTTACCACTGTCTATATATATATATATAAGGTGATCACTTAAGTCATATATATATATATATGTATAACGTTCACCAATTCTCACCCCTCAATCTCTATATTCATCAAATTTTTGAAAGATATGTATACGGTATTACATGGATTCGCTTCGAGTACCACTACACCATCGCCATTGGAACGAATTTGATAATTCATTTTTCCTTGAAACAGCATATATTATTTGTCAACTCAATGAGAATCTGATTTTGTTGAAAATGATTTAAAGCAATATTCTTTATCTGTAAAATGTTTTTAACATATTATGCTAGAACACGCCTAAAAAATCAATATTTTCTTATTTTGACCAGTATATTATTTTAGCAATAATTGAATATGTCCAAGAACACACAAAATATTCCAATATTGCTATTATTATATTGTTTACCTATATTATATTTATTAAACATTACTTTAGTTAAATTGTAAATAAAATTAAATTTATTTATGTGCTTTTATTAGCGGTTAAATTTATATATAGTTATATCCGTTATAATGGGATTCATCATTTAACTATCAATATATAATTATTATATATGTATGTTTGTAAAGCAATAGTGTCATTAGCTCATTCATTGAGTTTATAAATTAATTAAATTGACGCCAATTTTGAGTCTGTTCGGATCTAGTCCGTGCGTTCAGAGCCGGCGCGGGAGCCCGATGCTTACTATTCATCGCTACATTTGAAGCCATGACACTGACGAATTAGGAGGTCTATGAACGTGCGCGCGATGACGTACTGCGTCTTTTTATCGACGTCGCTCTAACGTACGTCGCGTATTCCCGCGTCAAGTGTTGTTCCACTGAGAAACGACGTCCGCCGCCGCCGCGCGCCTTTCGGAAAACAATCATGTTTTTTCCTGGCAGCCCGTAGAAGTAAGCGCCGGTCTAGTGTAAAATGAAACGCATTCGTCAAGTCCTGATGAATTGTTACGAAGTGCCAAGAGGCAATTCACTAGATGAATTCTATGCAGTGATTCAAGTACGCGTGCGAAAGGCGCTATGCAAAACGGACCGTGCGTTATCGAGACTTGCGAAGGTCGAAAAAATAAAAACACGGCACTCTTTTACATTAGCTATAGTACATTTATACTTTCTTGTACGTGATTGTAGCACAGATTGCTGTCTCATAACAGATCGCTCAACCAAGATTGGCAGCGTACCTAGAATAAATATTACACGTAAAATACAGTTCAGATATGAAATAAATAGTAATAAAACTACTATATATATATAATAATAATATTTTAGCAAAAACACTTTAGCTTCAAACATCAGTTGTTGTAATGAAATTTCTTAGGGTACGGTAATGCAAGTTCAACTGGTTGACATGGAAATGAAAATGTAAAGTTTATCGGAAATCAAACCCCTCCAATAATAGCGCGATTAGTTCGTGACGGCAGAATAAGAACGGTTACTCTTACGTCACATTTCGGTCAAGTCATTTGAGGGAGGACCTTGAGTGGCGATTCCAATTCCAATGTTTCCTTTCCGAACGCACGTTGAATTTTCAGAATTATCCAGCGAAACATAAATCCAAAAGATATTTCACACATTTATCCAATAATGAAAATTAAATTTTTGTGTAAGCGAGACGTATTTTTTACATCAATACATATTATATTGTCAGCGTTTAAACTGTCATTCCAATTGAGTCATACATTAAAAAAAAGTCGCGGAGCTGTTTGATTGCGTAAGTGGCACCAAAGTGACACCAAAATGAAAACATTGAAACAAGAAATTTCCGTTAATTCATGTGCAATATATTTGGTCGTCTGTGACTAAGATCAAATAAACCAATTGTTTTACTTTTAAATTATGAGCAAATAGGTAATATATTAGATCGATCTATATTAAATCTGTATTAGTAATAACTTTTCTCTTTATGGACTACATTACGTTCATCATGTTTTATGTATTATTAACCAATTATATTATAAAATAAATTGAAATTCCAATATCTTCTGTATTTACTACTGCATGATTGTACCACTCTTCCACTGACACGTAACTATTTTTTTTTATAGCATCTTCGTACGATAAAATTTTTTACGCGAATATTGACCAGTCTGATAACCGCGACAGATCAGATATACTCAATATTGGATGTTCACCTTAACATTAACACGCATGATTATAAAAAGAAAAAAAAATTCAATCCCTAGCGTGAAATAGAAGGATGTGTGATGATGCCCCCCTCTGTTACATGTTATCGAGCCATTTTTCACAATACGGACAATACACCCACATATTATGAAATGTTTCGGAACTAATTTATATACGAGATACATAGTACTATTTATAGTACCGAGACGTAGATGAGCGGATAAATTCAAGATGGATCTGCAAGAAATGTGGGTGAGTGCCCAGCAGTCTGGACCACAACGGCACAGTATCCCAAACAAGAGAAGACTTCCGATGGAGTCAAGGGAAGGCGCTAAAAAGAAGTACAATTTAAAATACTCATCTCCTTAAAGATAAAGAATAATTACATAAGTGTGCGTGATGAATACATCTTTATGAATACAAGAATTTAAAGTAAAACTTATTTAGCTGCGTTGCAGCAAATTCTAAAGGTCTTAAAATTTACCGTCATACGGATTTGAAACGAAAATGTATTGTCAAAAGAACACCTTAAAATCTCTCGCAGAAAATGTGCGCTTTTGTTAAAAAAAATTTTTGTCGCCTACGCCGTTATAATCATGTGAAATATTTCAAACCTGTGCCTGTGCGTGCGAAAGAGACGACGCCGGTCGCGGTCACATTAATAAATAATATAAGTTTATTTAATATAATATATCTACGAAAGGATATTTTTCCCCCTTTATAATAATGAGTTATTTACCTATATAAGTGTTTATATTATTTATTTATGTAATTATTTATCTGTACTCAGCATTTTTAAACTGTCTTTTCTTATTACATAAAAATGTTATTCAATACAACATTCATTTTGAGAATAAAAATATTTAATTAAATGAGATCATAACGCTTCTTCCATCAAGAATTTAGGTACTTTACATATATAAGTTTGTACACTTTTTAAAAATTGTTAACTATGTTTAAATAACATATTATATTATACAAGTATTATTTATAGTACAACTAAAATAATTGTTTTTATGTCCACAGGCGAGTGTATTATCCACTTCGCTAATCAAGCACGTAGAATCTTGATGATATTTAAAGGTGAAATTATTATAATTGTTTTCTTGACAGATGACGTTACACACACGATAGTGATTGTTTTTAAACTTCCACGTGATTGATTGCATACTCACATATAGTTATTGTTATGTTTCTACATATATATTAAATATTATATCTAGTTATTAGTTGATTCTAATCAATCCGTTACTCTGCGTCTGCAGTTTACAAAGCTTGTTATGAATTCTTAATGCTCGCAATCAGCTTGGGCTTTCTATGAAAAAGTCATCAGATAAAATATTGCGGTTGGTAAAAATATTTTTTTCAGAATACTGTTCAGAATTTTCTGCGTAAACTTTTCTGAGCTATTCTGCCCGCGTCTTCGACCTCTCTGGCCAGCGTTTTTGATCTAATTGTAGTGTCGGTGGTAGGGGGTCATGGTAGCTAATAGTCTCAGCGACGTCAATCCTGATCAGGGTCGGATTTGTGGCCTTGAGCTATAATACATTGGGGGCGCCTAAACAAAACAACTTATTAAAACATCAATTTAAAAAACGTTAATGGTTCTCTTGCTTTTTTGTTTGCAAGATAACATATTATTTTAATAAATAAAAATTTATTATTTTTAACATTTCAGATTTCATTTCATTTCATTTAAAATTTCATCTATTGAAATTAAAGTAAGCGAAATAGATTTTATTTCAATTTTCTGGACCCGTGGTCCCTGCTAATTTTAAGGGTCTGGCTCGCCTAATCCTATTGTAAATCCACCCTTGACTAATGCATTGCAGACATTGGAATAGGATCTGAAACATTAGCTACAGTGATTGAAGAAATATGACAGAATAGTTCCTAAAACTCTAAGCATAATATATAATATAATTTGAGTAGCTTGTTGGTATAGTGGTCAAGACGTTGGCCTAGTGATCTAGTGGTCGGGGGTTCGCGCCTCGTTCCAGGACACCAGAAAGTTAGTCCTATTTTCATAGCACAAGAATTTAGCTTAGTTTGAAAATAGTAAGAATATTGATGTGACATGTATTCCGTGGACGCGTCTCTATTTTAAAAAAAAAAAAAAAAAAAAATATATATATATATATATATATATATAAATGTATATATATAAATGTATATACGAGGGCCAAGTAAAAAATAAGGTTCCCTACGCTGTACACTCGCCACGCGAGATGCTAGGCGAAATCCGACAACACTGCCTTGATTGTTGGTCCCTTAACTACATCCCTACTACCGGGAGCAAACGCTGCGACGCTCAGTAAAGGCCTGACAGCCATCCGCTATGGAACCCGCCATCGCCGTTACCGCCAGGTGTGAAATCCGTTCGGTGATTCGATTTTTAAACGCGAAGAAGCTTAAACCTGTTGAAATTCATCGACAGTTGGAAGAAGTTTATGGCACAGCTTGCATCAGCGTCCAACACGTCCACAAATGGTGCAGGGAGTTCTCCGAAGGACGCACAGACGTCCACGACGAGCAAAGGAGTGGGAGGCCATCGGTGTCGGACGAAGTCGTGGCGAAGATTGAGCGCATTCTCCTCGAAGATCGGAGAGTAACGCTTCGGGAGCTTGCTGTCCAGGTTCCTGAGGTTTGTGAAAAAACCATCGACAACATTTTGGCCGATAAACTTGGTTATCGCAAGGTGTGCGCGCGGTGGGTCCCACACATGCTTTCAGAAACCCACAAAGACAATCGTGTCAAGTGTGCCGAGGGGTTTCTTCAAGAATGCGCCGAGAATACCGAAGAATTCTTGGACTCCATTATTACGGGAGATGAAACGTGGTGTCACTACGTCACTCCAGAAACAAAAGAACAGTTCAAACAATGGCGCCATCCTGAATCGCCTAGGCCGAAAAAGTTTAAGCAGACGCTTTCCGCAGGGAAAGTGATGGCTACGGTGTTTTGGGACCGAAAAGGCGTCTTGCTGACCGAGTTTATGCCTAAAGGGACCACCATCAATTCGGACAGGTACTCCGAGACATTGACAAAACTCAAAAGAGCCATCCAAAATCGCCGGAGAGGAAGGCTGACCGAGGGCGTTAGGCTGCACCACGACAACGCTCGCCCGCATGTCTCTCGACAGACCACCGCCCTACTGGACAAATTCGGCTGGAAATTGCTTGACCATGCCCCCTACAGCCCTGATCTTGCTCCCAGCGACTTCCACTTGTTTCCGAAATTGAAGCAACACTCGGGTGGACAACGCTTCAATACAGATGAAGAGGTGAAAGAAGCGGTCACCAAGTTCATCGGCGGCCTAGCGGCGGAATTCTTCGAAGCGGGTTTTCAGAAGTGGATAACTCGTCAGGAAAAATGCATAGAAAAATCAGCAGACTATGTAGAAAAATAGAATAAAGTACAAGCTTTCAGATGGTTTACTTATTTATTGCAATAAAAAATACCTTATACCTGAAAAAAATGTAGGAACCTTATTTTTTACTTGCCCCTCGTATATATATACATTTCGTAATATACATGTTTTTTTTTAAAACCAATGCTCACTAATTAAATTAGAATTTCGTACTACAATATTAACCGTGAGTTGTTAATTTCCACATTATTTTAGTATGAAATGTGGGGAAAAGTGAACCGATCAATAGGGCTTTTATTTATAGGCCTCGTTAACAAGACAATATTTCTATTAATAACGATAAGATTAATATTCTACTAGAAAAATCTTTAAAAACGTTAATAAATCGATCCCTCAGAATAACAAGGTTCCACCTGACACTAACATCAAAAGTGTTGATTGGATTTCAACATATATTCAAGTATATTTTGTTTTGAGTATGCAAATATGATCAGTTTTAAGGTCTTAACTTATTTTCAGTAATATTAATGACCGCTGTGAGATGAGGGAAATTAAAAATAATAAAAAGAACATTATAAATTACCAATAATGATTCATAAATTGAAATAAATAACTCATACAGTTGAACTTTCGGCTCTTGTTATTTATTTCCTTTAATATCCGTTAAATAAAGTTGGTACATATGGAAGAAATAGAGAAAAATGCATTTGAAACCCTTTTCACGCAATAACTCAAATTAGCTCAAAATAATAGTTGAAACCTATTCTAAGGGGTCGAAATGTCAAAAATATTCAAATAATTTTAAAACTAAATAGGCCAAAAAAATTAAACGATCTTCTTTAATTTACACTTAAAGTGAATTAATCACCAATTCTCAATAATTAGTCGAATTGTATAAATTTGCAAGATAATAATGTTAAACTTGTAGCATTTCACAAATGCCGCAATGCCAAACTAATATTTAAAGTAATGCATTGTATCATATAACAAACCGGCAGTAAACTGAGCCATATGGTATTTGTTAGTCTTAGAAGCAATGAGCATACCGCACAATTTTTAATACCCATAAACATACAATATATTTTTCGAATAATTCATGAAGCATCATAAAAATACCTCAACCGATATAAAAAATTAAATAATTCTAAATACTAAATTAATGTATTAATTATAAATATATACATATAAAATCAATTTTGTCGAAAAATATTGTTTTAGCGTCACCGGGATTCGAACCTGGATCTTCATTTCCAATCCGGGTATTCAAAGGTATTTGAGATTCTGTAAAAATAATGTAGATGGCTTTCAAATAATGGAACGACAGGTGTATTAATTTGAAAAATGTAACATATAGTTTCGAAAATTTGTCAAGAAAAATACTGGCGTTATAGCACAAAGGTAGTGCACTTCCCCGGATTTGAAATGAAGATCCAGGTTCGAATCCCGGTGACGCTAAAACAATATTTTTCGACAAAATTGATTTTATATGTATATATTTATAATTAATACATTAATTTAGTATTTAAAATATCACAGACCTATATTCTGAATAATTACAACTTCACAATAAGAATGCGTTTTCCTTAATAAATAATTCTTGTATTTTTGTCAATTCCTTAAATTTTTTCTCCCATTCTCTTTAATTATTTGTTTAATTTTTAACAATGAATGACAAACTTTGTTCACTCAGATCTGTCGATTTGTATTATGTTTTTGTATTTGCATTTTGTTTTGTTAAATTTTTAAGCTTGGACCAACTTTAAAGGTGCATTTACATAGATAAGATTTGTCTCTGACATTCGTCTCAAGTGCGCGTAAAGGACAGTTGAGCACGAAACGAGCTATGGACCTGACTGTATGACGCAACTATTATATACTGACTGAGATCAAAGTTTCATACGTAGACTCGCACCGTAATACTGGCACAACATAACTCATTTGTATAATTTGGGTTATTTAGATCATCCACAGAACCTAATCTAGATCTTAAATTTCTACATGGCGGAGAATTCAATTTCAGTGAGACCGTACAAAAAAATATGAAATATTTATAATGAAAATGACAGTTTCAATACTTACGGCGATTTTTCAAACCTCAGTTTTGTTTGTTTACTTGTCTTAAACGCTCTTTGATCAAGCTTTTTGTCTACTCTCTAGTTAACTCACTTGAATGTCGTAATCATATATAATCAAAAAGTAGAGGAAATTATTTTTAGATTTTATTTAAGAAAATCCATCACTTCAGAAACAGAATTTAGGCAATGACCGAAGTCACTCTAAAAAGAAAATTTTAATAATAGATTTTTTATATTATGTCTATGAAGAATCATTAAATGTGATTTCATAAATACGAAATCTGTTTTGAAAATAAATTTATATCATATATCACTAGAATATTATGTAATGCGTATAATAAGCATTGTATAATTTTATACATACACGACTTTTAAATATAAATATGTAATCTCAATTAATTTGAGTGCACGTACTGTATACCACCAACATTAAATACGTAATTATGTACCTTGTATAGCTTCTGAATGACAAGTGAAAAAAATGTGTTACGTGAATCATACCACTCGTGCATAGGATATATTTTTCTGAATCGAATAAAATATTCATCAATTCGGTTAAAAAATATCAATAATAAAAATCTGAACCGCGGTCGGGTACACTAATTATTGTTTCCTAAATATCAATAAAATACAAAAATATCTACAGGGGTAATTATAAAATTATTATTATCAAAATTTGATATTAAAAATATAAAAATAATTAAGTATATTATTCAATTCGTTAAACTCTTTTTTTTACACCACAAACTATTTGGTAAATAATAAGATGACAGTGCATTTGATTGGCAAGTTAGAGGTACCTATCGTTAGAGTTAGAGGTAGGTATCGATGCCTCCAAATCTTTTTTGATTTTAAACAGAGGTATCCGATCTTTCCTGATCTGTTGTTAAAGATGAACATAATTCACATGGTATGTATAATAAATCTGAGTGTATGTAAAAATGTTGTAAAGTTTGTGACATTTAAAAATTGCGCGGCAAACCGAGCGCTACATTACCGATCCGAGTGATGGCGGGCGGAAAGAGATGGGGAGACTTGGACTCGAGCCGGCAAGGCGGGTGGAGCGCGCCGAACGGCGTTCCGCCGACAATATGAAGAGATTTCTGAGATGCGGTGGATACGGGAGGTTTGAGGTCCCAGATCCACCATTTTATAGACTCATCTCCCGGTTGGAAGAATGAGGAAAATTTCGGCTGGTAGCTGAGCGGACCGGCACGTGAAAAATGACAAACAATCTGAAAGTCTCTCGATTCCGAGAAATAACTTTGGTGTGGCTCTTAATCTTGTAATAACCATAAGATGTGTGTTAAATTCATAACAAACTAGTGTCCTCCCCTAGAGGAAAAAATGATGACAAGTGAAGAAGATAGAAACACCATTTCCATCCATTCGAGACAACCACATTGACACATTACACTAGATATACCCACAGACTGAGCCTAGCTGGTCGTGTGATGCGCTGGCGTTTGATTCACCGTGGCCAGTGCATTACACTACATCAGAAGAAGAAATGGCACTACTCGGTTGAAGAAGAAAGTAGAAAATTGGGCCTTGGGATAATCAAGGAAAAAACAAACCTAATGATCATTGATTGACATAATACGCTTTCATGAACAGATGCCCTTCCAAACCTTGAAATTGTCAAGGGCTTCAATTATCTCAGGTTCATAATTACTGACGACGATAGCTGTTTCCAAGACAATGAAGGTCAGGCTCGTAGTCTCTTGTATATTCTATATTTTTATATGGTGCGAAATCATGGACCCTGAAGACAAATGAGAGAAGACAGGTTGACGCCTTTGAGATGTGGTGCTGGATACACATATTGCGCGTTTAGGAGTTGTCTGTGTTTACGTTGAGGTTATTTAAATATACTTGACTCGTGATTGTGTCTGAAGGTCATGTTGCTCCTAACATCTTCTAGTCTCACGCGTATTGTTTGTATATCGCAGTGCAGGGTGTCTGTTATAACTAAAGTAGGGTATAGAAATGAAAGAGTATTTACAAGATTTCGTTTATTGATGTGATGAATGATGCAGTTAAATATGCGGTTGAATTTTGGAATGGCCCGCTAGAGATGTCTATGAAAGGACGGTCTGCGGAAGAGTAATCGCTAGTTGCTCGGGCAGTGTCCGTCTCTGGTGCATAATGTTTTAATATATCTGCTGATTGGTCGTTTTGTTCGGATCCTATATGATTGATAGGAGAGTCCTTACACGGCCTTGTCTATGGACACGTGCAGAGTCACCACACGCGTATCATGGATGGCCATCTGCCTGAGATGAATTATTCAATTTTTTGGGGATAATAGCGAGAAGGCAAGGTAGCTTGGAGAAACTTGTGGTGAGCTACGTCGAAGGAGCCCCCAAGCACTTGCACTTTTCTGGTGACAGCCCTAAGATCTGCAGGATGCTGAGAAAAGTGGAGAAGCATAGTCAAGAGGGTGAAAGTTCATGGAGATCATGATCCTCAGTCATCAGGGCCCGACGAGAATGAAGATGTGAAAATATTAATGTTTCTCGGCACCTGTCGCGTTGCTATAAAGTATTTTTTATAAAGAAAATAAAGTTTTGTAATATTTGTATAAAAAATCAATACAAACATATTTATATCCGTTGATGTAAAATTTTCAAATCGCATCTTTGAAAATAATGAATCGTAAAAATTACAAAACTATGGCAACTGACTGCTATTGTGTGAGTATTTGTATTACGATACATTATAAATTTAGTACCGATTATGATTCGGATCGGTATGAACTGGTTATCGATCAAATCATAGTGAAAATTTACAAAACATTCAAGTTGTTCTGAAAACGTTTCTCCTGCGATTGTCAAGGTGGATTCTTATTATTGTTCGTATGATTCCATATATTTGTAGGTATAATCCACAGTGATTAGGGTAAACTTACAAGTGTATGTAGATTATTATTATTTAGTATATATTATCAATTATTAAGGAGAACACATTCTTATTGTGAAGTTTTTATTATTCAGAACATAGGTCTGTGATGTTTTAAATACTAAAAATAATATTTTTCGACAAATTGATTTTATATGTATATATTTATAATGAATACATTAAATTAGTATTATATCATCTTTGGATTTTGAATAAAAATTATATAAATCAATTAAAAAATATATTTATAAACTCCATTCCTACCTATTATATAAAAATAACGATTAGCCATGAATTAGATTTTATATCAGTCTAATTTTTATGCGCGAAATTAATTTAATCTAACCACAAAAATATTTTTAACACAAATTAAATTAGATTATTAAATTAAATTAGAAATATATACAAATAAAATCAATTTGTCCCGGCGGTAACAAAATATTTTTTCAATAAATTGATTTTATATGTATATCTTTCTAATTGATACATTTAATATGTATTAAAATAGGTTCTGAAAGACTGCAAATTCAGAATAATAATGTGTTCTCCTTAACAATATTATTTTTTCGTATGTAATCTTGAATTTATCTAACTAGAACTTATGAAGGAGAACACATTTTTTTGTTGTGAAGTTACATATTCAGAACATGGTTCTGTGGTATTTTAATACAAAGTAGAAGACAAGCAACCGATTGCTTACTGCTAGGCCCTGCGGACGGCTATTGTAGCGCGTTTCGCGGCCGATAGGGGCCGCTACTTGGCCATTGATGAAAATGGCCAAAATGAACAAAAATGACATAGAAGAATTGTAGATAGTCAATTTATATAAGATTTTTTCCTTACCACAAACAGAAGAAAAGATGACAGATGTTAATGTATTCATTTCAAATTGAATATATATTTACGTACTGTAATTAAATATATAAAAGAGAAAACATTTAAGTAATCTTAACCTAGAGATATTAAAAACACATTCTTTTTTACAGACATGGCCTTTTAATCAAGCACTATACAGCCATAATTACACTATTGAAGCCGGCATCCGAAAGTCTCAGATGTAGATGTAATATTATTATTGATTAAATGAATCAACTAGAAAGATGTACAGAAAAAAAATATACGTATCGAAAAAATATTTAGTTGTCACCGGTAGCAGGTCTTTCTTAGTACTTACATATGTATTATTAATCACTATGTATATATTATCTTATGAAGAGTAGCACACTGCGTAGAGGGTAGAATAACAGAGCTCTCATATTATTAGTCGTGTCGGTGTTCGCTCCGGCGTAGGGCTTCCATTCTGTTCTACACAGAACAGCTTCTCTATCTTCAAGATTCCTATTACTATCGCTCCCCTACGTCCTTCGATCTTTCTCTTCAATAATTAATTTGTTTTTAAAACCACTCTGAGTTATTTATATTCACTAAGCGGTATCGGAAAATACCTTTTCATAACTCAAAATAGTTTTAAAAACAAAGTTAATAAATTATTAATTATTGAAATGAAGCGCAACGTATTTATGTTAAATATCAAAATAAACTAATTTGACGCTACTTGACCATGAACCGTTCACGACACGCATTAGCTCTTCTTAATATTTCAGTGTTGGTGATCAAATCTGTCTATGTTAGAATAATTATTCTTTGCAGCTTTCAAATGTCTCTAGGGATATCTAGACTATCAGTTTATTTCATGTTTTAAAAGTCAGATATCTCATAGAGACTAAGCTATTTTTTATTACATTATATTTAATGGAAAATATATCGTAGTATTGGGTAATTACAGAGCTTACGACCTATCTTCGGCTGGCTTAAGCGATCATTATATATCTCCAATTCTCACCCCTCAATCTCCACCACATCATATGATATATATTCTGTTTAAAAAAAATAAATGGGAAAAATGAATCGTCAAATTAATTTAGTCCATAGATGGCGATGGTGTAATGGTACCCGAAGCGAGTCCACATATATACAACTTTAAAAAAATAATAAGTGTGGAGATTGAGGTGTGATAATTGGTGGATAATATATCTTAAGTGATTACGTAAGACAGATCGTGAGCTCTGTAAGCCATATATTTTCTTTTAATATAATAAAAAATAGTTGTTTAATAACAGTGTCTTTGTAAGTAAAAATCCAGTAATTGTGTGTTCTTGGACATATTCAAATATTGCTAATATTTCATGTTTACCTGAAATTTATCTTTAACAACTCCCTAATTAATTATTATCATCACAGTTTAATATATCTATACATATATATTTTTTTAAAATAATGAATGCTTAATATCAAGAAAATCCCAATCCATAAAGTGATTTGCGAGCCCCGTTTTGAAAGGCACAGTGGAAATTCTGAAAACTATTCAGTCAGCTCACTTTGTTTCACGAGGTCATGTGGTAGCCTGCGGAACGAGCACTTGGAGGTGTCAAGTGGACGTTCAGTATTCAGTTAAGACGCTGGCGGCTGCCGAAAGTGAATAATAATAGTTAAGGAATCTTATGTCTGTTTCATTGCCAAACAATTTTTGGAGCGGAAAATTTCCATGGTAAACATATTTTTACAGCCATAAATTCATTAATTTTAATCACTTTACTTTAATTTCATGAACTATGTTAATCACGTGATTTAATTTAAAGTAATATACTTTGTATATTTTGTTACTTGTATATATTTATTCTATATTAAAGTAAAATATTTTGCATATTCTGTTACTTTTATATATTTATTCTATATTAAAGCAATAATAATTTTACGTGATTTAAACGTATATCTACTTTAATAGATTTACATTTATCTTATTTATTAAGACAACGTTTTTTATTTATGTATTCTTATTTAATTTAAAAAAACTATTTTGCTTATTTAAAAAAAATAGTTTCCTACAAGCGTAAACATTATCACAAACTACTAACATTAAGAGATTTAAAAAATTCATCAAATACTTAATTAACTTTAGTGTTTTTTAGCATGATATTAAAAATAAATTTTGTTTAGTATTGTACGTTTTCCTATGACATTAAAATAAGTCAATAATAATGACTATTCATATGTTTACACTTTTACAATTTTGTTCTTAATGTTACATCTCATATAAACTCTTTTAAAAGCATTGCTTCATAATCATTTCCCCACCCCATTATCGGATCATTATGTTTTCCTGAAATAAAATGCAGAACAGTTGATTAACATGTATTACCTTGAAATAAAAATATATCTTAATTTCTCAATTTCCTTTTATCCGGTTTGTTTTTTGTCCCGATTGTTAAATCTCACTAAATATTAAATAACGTATGTTATATAATAATTCAATACACATACAATAGGTTGTGATTATAATAATTTCACTGGTTAGAATTTTCAGTGGACGGAATCAAACATTTCAAATACACGTATTTTTTGTCGCTTTATACACTCAGATTAGACTCGATTAATAGAATCGTAACATTTATAAAAAATTTTAAATATACTTTTAAAATAAGCAATATTAACTTTGTGATTAAAATTCATATTTTTTTATTTATTATCTTTGTTTTATTAACCACTTAATTATTTTAAACTATTTAAAAAATAAATTAAAAGAATATAATAATCAATTTTTTTATATATAAATCACAGATAAAACATAATGATAATTGGCGTAGGATTTTATACATAAATAGCTTTTCGAATCAACAAAAAATTATAAACAATCAACTAAATTTAACTACGAGCTTAACTAAATTTGTATTAAGTAACAATTTGAGTTAGTTACTAAATTAATTTTTTTAAATAATTGTTGTTTTTTTTAAATAGATTCTGGTAAAGAAACAATAACATATGTTTTTAGTTAGTTATGACATCCTGAAGAAGAAAATGGTATTTTTCGAAACCGGTAGATGTATTTAAACTCAATTAAGTGGTTAATAAAACAAAGATAATAAATAAAAATACATAATTTTAAATATGTTTTGAAGTGAAATCACTAGCAGTAGTAGAGTTCATTCAATATTTTTTTTACCTCAATTTTCTTGTGTAATTTCCGGGGATCATCTCGTAAATCTCGGATTATTTTTTGTTTAGTATTACCCTAACCTTGCTTAAACACATCACTTTCTTATCCGTCGTGCTAGATGAATTTTTTTTACAATTATCTATGCCATGTGTTTGATAACTTAAGAAGTTATTCTATTTTGAAATTCAAGTTAATAGACTGTTTATAGACTCTAAAAAGACAACTAAAATTAGTGACTACCGTGGTACCTCTATATTCGTCAGCCCCTATATTTGTCTGGTTCGATATTCGTCACATTTTGATAACAAACAAATATTTCCATATTCGTTAATATTTTATATAATTTGGTCGAAAATTGGCACCCAAATGTTGCCATAGTCAACCAAAACATAATGGATTCAATGATAATGATATTGGCTACTTCATGAAGGTTTTAAAAAACAGAGAGAAACTGGCAACATTGAGAAACTTATTTGTTAAATCTAGTGCTTCTGAACCATCACCAGAATTAGAGTTACCTGATATTTCAATTGTCTACTTCTAAATATTAGTCATTTTCCTCCTCTTCCGCTTCTACCTTCATGTCTCTCAGTACAATAAATAAATAGTTTTGACATCAAATTTATTCATTTGTGTACTATTTTTGGGGGCTGGGAACGAATTTATTGAATTTCAGTTATTTGTTATGGAAAAAACCTTTTCTATATTCGTCAGGTTCTATATTCGTCAGGAACGGATTAATGACGAATATAGAGGTTCCACTGTATTTTTATTGAAATGATCATAAAATCTGTTTTGGTATTACTTACTTCTTAAGTACAGAGGTTAAAGACATTTATATATATATATATGATATGTGTATGTAATAAAATAGATTTTTTTATTAGCTGGTAATTGAATCAAAATCACCAAAGTGATCGCAATAATAGGCGCCTACGGTATTTTAAATTGCAATATTTGAAAGTTGAATAACACTGAAATGATTCGTTTGGCTATAATTTCCTTTGAATGTTAAAATATATATATTTTTTTAATTATGATTTAATTAATTTTTAAAATATTATTATCTCCGTATTTCGAATCTGATTAACACGCAAAATTTTCCTGGATTCGAAATTCTCATATTCTCTGAATCTATAATTATTGTGACTGTAATGTTCGTTTAAATGTTATTTCTGTTAACACAATAGGTAATAAAATATTAACGACATATTAATTCTCATTTAAGCATAAAATAATTACTTTTTATATTGTATTAGTTTATTGCGGAATTGTAACACTGCTGAAAAAAAATGGTTCCACAAATAGCAATAGTATATATATTTTTTTAATTGTTTTTTTTTTATACATATAAGAAATAAATTAAATAATGTTGTCCTTTATACAAACATTATTAAAAATGCATTGAAAATAAACTTTATTTATCAAAGTAAGGGTCATTTGATTTTAAAATAAAACTCAGGCAGATTAGAATTCAAAAATTATTTAGAAGTAATTTCTGATGCTTTCCTGTTAACAAATATTTTTTGAGATGCTTGATAATGTGAAAAATGTCGTGAAGCTTACTGCGCTTTGGGACCTCTTCATTTTCAATAATAGTAGCAGTACGTCCTCGACTCTTACAGTACATACGTCATACATCATCTGTTCGTTTAGAAGAGGTTCTTTCATCTCATTCTTAGTTAGCACTGCGAGTAATATATTTTACATACACAATTCTCATATTCAAAATCATGCAGAAAAATTACAATATTTTTGTTTTTAATTCCATTTTTAAAGAATTAAAATAGTGTAAATCAAATGCCCGATTCGAATAAATAAATATAGCAAATTTTTAATTCTCAAACAAAAACAAATGTATCCAAGCAAATAATGTTGAAAATGATGTAATAATAGAATCAGGAATTATTTTCGGACAACGTAATATTTCACAAATTTCAATTAATGTCACTAAAACCATTAAAAAAATCATAATTAAAATATATAAAATATATATTGAAAATTAAAATTAATCAAATTACTCGTATATGTCGTCGGAAGAGATTACTTTTGAACTTTGATGGTACTAATTTGATCATCACTCACATGTAAAGTTTTGAGAAACTTTCTTTTTGTGCTAACTTTTTTAATCGACGATTTTTTAACGAATAATGATAATGAATCCAACGGGTGTACTTATAAAATGATGTGACTCTATTTACTGAGTTTATTTTGGATCATGAAGTGTACTGAATTATATTGGCAATTTTCATATATTGGAAGTATTTCACATCCTATTATTTTATCATTTATTTAAAAAATATTATATCTATAATTTTGTATTACGTTAAAACAAGTGAGTGGAATAAATCGGAATAAATCGTATCAGTGTCAGCTTCGGCGACTACTTTTAAATATTTGTTGAAATTGACCAAAGTGACATCTATATTTGTTTCATGTTATGTCAAATTATTATCTTCGATATTTAGACTTTGATGGATTTACGATAATACAAGAAGAAACCTAAGATCGCCTAAAATCATTCAAAGAAAACTTTGCATATTTAAATTTAATAATGAATGAATTATATAAATTTAAAATTAAACACGTGTGCACTACGTATATACAGCAAGCTATGCGATAACTCTCTGTCCGCGATAAGGACACGCTTTCATGTCATACGATTTTTAAAAGAAAACTACTATTAATTAATATTAATTAAGTGTGTTAATTATAAAGATATACATATAATATCAATTTTATCGAAAAATATTGTTGTTGAGCTACCGGGATTCGAACCTGGATCTCATTGCCAATCCGGCGAAGGTGCATTACCAACTGTGCTGCAACAAAAATATTTTTCGATAAAATTGATTTTATTTCTTATCTTTATTTCTTATTCTTATTTTTATCTTTAAAATTGATACGTTTAATTAGTATTCAAAATATCACAGACCGATGTTCTGAATAAATACAACTTCTCATTAAGAATGTGTTCTACTTAATAATACTATTAATTAATTAAATTAGTAATGGAATCAGTTCCAAATTTTAAAAGTCACAGATGCTATTATTCAATTTGTTTCTCAATAGGATTTCTCAGTGTTGTTGTGTAATATGATCAATAAGGGACCTGACTTTAAATTTAGTTTTTCTGAATTACCAGGTTGTTAAGTTCAGAATTTTTAAAAGTGGAAGTACACAGTATTTCGAAAATATAATATAATTAATGAATTGATTTAATAATTCATTCATTAATACGAAAATCAACAAAAAAGGCTTATATAATGTTTTGTAATTCTCCGGTAGCACGTGTTGACGAACGTAATTCATAAATGAAGTCTCCGAGCTTTAAATACATTCCAATCGACGATTGGTTTAGATAAGAACATCAGACTGTGACAATTGTTTATTAGCCCATCGTCGTCGTATTTCTAATTAACGGACGAAATATATCTCAGTAAGTACCGCATTCCAAACGCCACTACATTACATTAGATTTGAAGTAAAATTGGAGTGTTGCCTTATTCAGAGTAAATAGCAATGGATTTCAACCGAGACAAGACTAGCGGTTCACAATGGAGTCCTGGTACCGACAATGGTGTACGGAAGTGAGGCCTGGAACGAAAGTAGACTGAATGCAGCAAAATTGAGATCACTTAGGCGTATATATGGCAAATACATTTATGACAGAATAAAGAATGAAGAAATAAGGAAAAAATATAAAGCTGACCTTATAGTGAGTAAGATTTAAAAAAAATCACTTGGGTGGTTTGGTTATATGGAACCGATGAATGAGGAGAGAATGGTAAGAAAGATATATGACGCAAGTGTTGGTGGCACCAGAAATAGAGGACATCCGCGAAAGACTTGGCACGACCAGGTATACAAGATACTGGAAGATGATTCTGTTAGAAGCCACAATAACCGGCGAGCTTTTATGAGACGAGAATTGTGTGTCAGGACAGAAGAGTGTTGTGCTCTATCCTCTCTGTCTATCCCCGCGGAGAAACGGCGTGATGTAAGTAAGATTTTTTAAATATATACAAATATCGAGGTCATTAACCACCGAATTTCTCTGTAACATTTATTTATTTTTATTTCGTATCGCCGTTAGCAATATACATGGTGTAACGGACCTAGTCCACAATGTTTTAAGGATAGATAACTGACTAAATTACGAGTTGAAAATGTTGAATAAATGTGAGCCTAATCTCAACCATGTCAAAGATATAACAATTTATATTATTTTATATGTTGAAAGACGAAGTCTTCTGAATCTTCTATTGCAGAAGAAGCCAATTTTTCAGCATGCCGAGACACGTTAATCCAGTAACGTACCTCGGCATGCCGTACGATTAAAAACTTTCGGACCTCTTCTATCAATTTCTATGTAGGTTATTCACATGCACCGTATAATTCAGGAAATATAGTAGTATGAAAATGAGTCAATTATTTTGAATAACTCGATTCTGTTGCTAATTGATATGATGGTACTAACAATAGATTGTAAAAATATTTAGTAATGATTTTTGATAATAAATGGGTTTTATTGAGAATCGATCAGAGACGATGAGATGAATGACTTTTAAATAATTGCGTGGTTTTATACGACATGGAAGCAAGCGAAGTTTCCTTCAGGGAAAAACTGCTTAATATTTTCCATACAACAACAGGGTCGACCTCAATTGACAACGTGACAGAGCAGAGTTCCGATTGTTTTGGACGCTTCACGCGACGTCTTGCTGGTGTATTTTCGGACGAAACACTAAAACTCTTACGCAATCTCGAGTCTAGTCTCGGTCGGCTAATATTAGGGAAGACAGCTCACTCGCGAGGATGCTGCGCCCTGGACCGACGTCGCTCAAGGAAAAGCAACGCAGGCGAATGTTTGTTTACGACAGTGCTTTTTGCTTTTTCCAAGAAAGATTGTAAAATTAAAATCATGTGAACTATCAACGTTATATTGAATAATTTAATTAAATTTTGATATTATATATACGATTTTTTTCTTTATTGCATAATAATTTTATAAAGTGTATGTGTAAACAATCGTGAAAGCAAACCTTGAATTACCATTGAATCCTTAGGATTGAGAAACAATTATGGCATTATAGATATATGTATCTATAAATATTTCCAATTTATATATATGGATCTGGCACTTATCTAGGTTAAATCGCTTTTTTGTACATGGTTTCCTTGGCCGAAGTTTCAGCACGGTAACACGTGCCATTGTCAAGGCGCTTCCTCAAAAACATACGGTACAACCATACTTTTTTGCAAGAGATATAAATCTCAAAGTCGAATCGTCAAATCAAATATATATATATATATAAATATAGATACATATATGTGTTATATTTAAGGTTTTCACGGGTTATATTTAAGATAACGGATTATTTTTTGGGGGAACCCACTTCAAACAGTCCCGATAAGGACCTTCATACTCCCAATTTTTCCGCTTTTCATCCTGAATCCTCCTTTAAACTGACGTGTAAACTCGACCGTTCGTAGCAAGATCCAAAATGAAAGTGAGTTAAAATATTAGTAGTTACTTAATATTATTAGTTGACGTCGCGATTAACTGTATCTAATGGTAACGAAATATAGATATATTAAATTTCTCTATTACATATGGAAGAAAATGAATAAGAAAGCAATTGAACAATAATTAATAATTTATTGAAGAATAAAAATTCGACTTCATTATTATTTTTTATAACATTTATAATATATAATAAAATTGAATTGGGATGTAATTAGGATAAATAATAACATATAGTAAAATAAAAGCTTACAAGAGTATAAACATTATGAAAATATACATAGTTACTATATTAGGCAAACAATAATGTATCAATTTTGTCGAAAAATATTGTTTTGGGGAAGTGCACTACCATTGTGCTATAACGCCAGTATTTTTCTTGACAAATTTTCGAACCTATAAGTTACATTTTTCAAATTAATACACCTGTCGTTCCATTATTTGAAAGCCATCTACATTATTTTTACAGAATCTCAAATACCTTTGAGTAAACCGAAAAATACTGGCGTTATAGCACAATGGTAGTGCACTTCCCCGGATTGGAAATAGAGATCCAGGTTCGAATCCCGGTGACGCAAAAACAAAATTGATTTTATATGTATATATTTATAATTAATACATTAATTTAGTATTTAAAATATCACATACCGTCTGTTCTGAATAATTACAACTTCACAATAAGAATGTGTTCTCCTTAATAATAATAATTTATCATTGAATAATGGATTGTTCGTGTTAAATACGGATGCATTTGATAACTATTATAGAATCAAAGACAAATTAATAAATGACAAAATGGACAACATTTGCAAAATGTTATTAATTTTGAACGCTTTTGTAAATGTTTTGCATTTAAAAGAAAGTATGTAATAAAACCATGGATTTATTTGTAACACTCTTTTAACACATGTAAATAATTTGTCTTGAATACAAAATTTCTTACTTTATGAAAAAAAATCTTCAATCAGTGTATTATATTTTTAAAATTTTAAATAATTAATAACGAGATAAAACGGTAATGCGTAGCAAACTCACTGAAAGCGAGCTTTCGTAATCAGAACAAACGTACGCTAAAAATATATTTTGCAAAAACTTTTCTTGAATTATCATTTGAGTTATTTTTACTATGATTTTTCGACTTTTCGTATACGTGAACTAATTTCGTAGAGTTCAGTTACGTGATTACGAAATAACGAATATCTCTTTCTTAACAAGTTGAACGAACATCAAACTACGTGAGACGATTTATTTATATTTAGTATTTCAAGTTTTATTTATTATCTAAGGAGTATATTAAATTTATAAAGTAAAATAATTTCTCTTTTTAACATATAATGTGTTTATTCAGTAGGTACCCCAGTAGAATTTGTTTATATAAATATATTTTATATATTCTAACTTTTACCTTGTGTTTCATTTTCACCTTCACCGGTGAAAAAAAGTCAAAAATATTTTGGATTCACATGCTAAGCGAGTTCTCTGCCATCTTAGCTACCAGTCTAATAAACTACGGTATTTAATTGTCATAAGTGTAGAATGCTGATTTACATACATACATTATTAACATAAATTTCAACATTAATATTTTATTGTATTTATTTTCATTTCAAAAAAATTTTAAGGTGGTGGTGGATGTTTATTTCTCGTGTGCGATTGTCTTTAAAAAAATAATACTGATTTTATTATAATATGTATTGATAAGTTTATAATGCTTATTTTTACACCTTTGATACGCTAAATAAATGATTTTTGATTAAAAAAAAATTATAATAAAAATATGTTTATTTTTTAAAATGAAATATATTTTATTAAAATCTCTCTCAGAACATTGAAAATAGAATAACAGAAATAGAAAGGGATTAAGAAGTTGAATTAGAAAATATCGGAACATTTCTAGGAAGTTTGCTAGTGAACTCTAATATTTAGCAGTGGCGTTGTGCTGTTACCGACGATGCCAACAATGTTAATGTATACTAGGTATCCCTTAAGTAAATTAATAGATAGATTAATCCCTTTTGAGGACAACAAAATTAAGCACAAATTGGCAGACGTAAAGATGCCAACAAAACATGGAATCAGTAAGAAAAAAATTAGTTTAGTATGATTGGCACGCGGATCGAACTAACAGATTAAATGCTTAAGTACTAGCAAATTGACTGACAACATTACCATGACGTTGTACACAAATGATTCACAATTTTTCTAATAAATAAATAACCCATAGTAATCAGGGTTATAATAATAATAATAATGTGTTTATTCCAGCGTGATCAGGTTTTTTTTTTTTTTTTAAACCTGATTCGCCATAAAGATAATACATATTAAGTTATACATTAAAGGTTATGAAATAAATATGCTGTGAAAAAGAAAATCAAGGAAAATATTAATAAATACAAAAAAAATATTTAAAAATTTAAAAAGTTAATAAAAAGTAAAAAGTTCACACATATATACACACAAAATATAATTATTACATATAAAACTACTTCAGTCACAGGCATTTTTGTATATGTAGCTATTTTGTAAGCGCTGCCATGCATGGTTAGCTTTCCATGAGAGCGCTGCTTGGAATGAATCCATGTATACGGCCTTCGGTAAACATTGTAGATGCGCTACAATAACGCGCCAATCCGAACATAATGGCTAGAATTTTATAGGGTCTTTTCATAAGATAAGGATTAATATATTTATTTTTATTTCCCATAATTTAATAATTACATTTTTTCCATTGTAGTCCATAACGAAATATGTTTATAGAAAAATACGTATTTTACGCAAGGGTGATACGATTCATGAGTCTGAGGAAATGTATCGCGTTCTTTTTTTTCTACATTCTTCACAGAAACTTGAGTCCACCACAGTTTTATTTTAATAAGGTCTCTCTGTATGTTTGTTACTGCGTAGTTTGGGGCTATTAGATGTTTTCCGAACTAACCAATCATTGAAATATTTTTAAGTATTAATGTGATGCTAATTACCCAATAAGAATTCCTACATTATACTCATTGAAATAATTTTATTGTTCCAGAGTAAGGTGCCGCGCCCCGATTATGACGGAAGAAGGAATGGAGTAAAATCTGATTTAGTCGCCGTGAAGTAAGTAGTGCATTATGTGATTGTATAATAAAAATGTGGAATACTGTAAATATGGAATAAAAAAATGTGCTTGACGTTAAAAATCATGGATTAAAACATACATTGTTGGCCATTAAATCCACTTTATTGAATAATATCGCTGAGAGTAACGTTTTAAAATAACATTAAAAAAATACATACATAGTGATAATAATATATATACAGGGTGGCCCAAAACAAAGTGAGAACATTTTGTAAAATGTCATATAATTACATCAAAATTAGTTTAACTATATCCACAATAGCTTAAATAGTTTACTAATTTACTCGCTTACCTATTTATCTATATTAAATTTTATTTCGACATTTTAGGGTCGCCATCTTTGATTATTAATTTTTCAATTGTTTATATTTGGTTTTTCAAATTGTCGCCCAGAATTACAAAAATCACTGCAGAAGACCGTATTTTGATCAAAAAATATTTGGGAATTGAAAAACGTTTGAGATGCTAGAAAAACGATCAAAGAGTTTCATATGTTCATACAGCCAGAAATACAATCAACTTTCTTTGTCGTGAGAATGTTAATTTCTTCGAGCCAGGCGTGTGGTCACCGAACAGCCCAGATTTAAACCCACTAGATTATGCAATATGAGATGTTTTGATGATTTCTGATTAGCTAAATACTGTGCAAAAAAAATTACATTAAAAATTATAATTAATTATATTATGTTTTGAAATAACTCGTGTGTTACGAGATGTTCTCACTTTTTTTGGGCCACCCTGTATAAATATTTAATAATAATATATTTTTATTATAATTAATAAGTTAATAAATCATCTGTTGCTGCGATTGTGTTCGATTGTATCGACGATTGGTTATTGAGATTTAACTGTTGGAGGTTTAGTTTATAGTTTACCTGCTCGTAGAATTACAAATAATCAGTTACAATCTATACAATCATCGATACAATCTAACACAATTACATTAATTATATTGGTTTTAATAACAGTTTACCAACGCTAGCCTACATACACAAATAAATTATGGGGGTTGCTTCGATATATCATGTTTTAACAAAATATTGAAGGACAGCAAAAATTCTTTATCATTAAAAATGATGATTGTAATCTATCTAAATATCTTGCAAATATTGCATATGCAGAGCTTTAATTATTAATTCGATTTTTTTAGTAATTTGTTGGTTAGATGATACGTAAATGGCAATTATGAGGACTGTATTTCTTTTTTCTACAATATATAATGTGCCTTTGGTCTCTCTGCATTTGATTTCGGCACTTTTTTTAGTAAAGACTTAAACGACCTTAGCGGGTAAATACAAAATAATACAAAATGTTAGTGTTACATCTTTAACCCGACTATTACGACTGCAAACAATGGTGCCTTCTCGTGCGCGGGAATTCAGGTAGTCAAAAACTCTATGTACAACAATACAGTTTCAGGTCTCACAAGTATAAATACAATCTAAGAGATGTGTTCTGATCTATAATTCCGGAGAGAGAGAGAGCGCGACGCTCTTTTACCCCTTCCGCGCTGTCATTCTTGCCAACTTGTGCGCGTCATACAATCGCTACGTCGTGATACATTACAGTTAGGCACCAGAAAACAGCAGCATATTCTTCCTTACTATTCTATTTTCGTCGAACATTCGTAAAAATATTTATTATTTTTAACGAAGTACGGAAAACATACTAATTAAATAACAAGTAACCATTGCACTGCAAATGCAATCTCGCTCGTTGCGAACGCCAAAAATTGTGCGGGCCTGCCGGGCATCTCTTTCGCACGCACGGGCACAAGTTTTGAATATTTTACAATGTTACAACGATAATTGACGTGAAAACGAAAAGAGTATTTTTGAAAAACATTTTATGTTGTACTTTTGATTGACCTTTGACCGTTTCAATTTACCATACAGTGCCTAAAGAAGTTTCACTTCAATAATAAATAACATATGTATGTCAGTAGCGGTCGGTGACTTTTTGCAGAAGGGATGCTGGATAGTTTATACCTACTATCAGATATACAAATATTAATTGTCAAATTATGTCCTATAAATCTTTTACGCCCCGCTAGATCAATTACCGATCCATTTTTTTATTTATTTAAATGACGAATTAAATAAATAATCGAAGGATATTCAATGTTTCAATCCTTTAAGCCAAACTGTCAAAAGTGACTCACACAAACAAATTCCTCAAAATAATCCGCTCGCTTCGTAATACATACGTTATTCTGTGCCTTATGCCCATTAGCATCAAAGTCGTTTTCTGTACATTGGATGCTGTTAACGAATGCGTATACAGTATTCGAAGACCTTGACAGGTGGAACTGAAAGCGCATGCGCGAAAGTCAAATACTTTCAAACTTTGTGGATACACAACGAATGATAGAATCCACCGTTGCTGGTATCGTATCATATGTATTTCGAGTCGCTCCGTGCGCGCGCCTTGTCGTAGTATGTGTTATGAGTGGTCTCTAAAGAACAGGATGAATTTATTTACAACAGCGCGTTTTCGATAGAAACAAAAAGTACAAAGCTTTTTGACTCTAGAACACGAGGAATGCGGAGCATCCAAAGCATATATTTGTAAACATGTTTTTTATTATTATATATAGAGGATATAACATACCTACTCTACAATATTTCATAGGCGGATAAATTTTTAGTCAAAAATATTCTGCAAGTTTCTCGATACTCCTCTTCCTACGGAGTTATTTATATATACTTTTAAAATTTTTGATTTTCGACAGCCGCATACACCAGGTTAAGTTATTATATAATTCATCTCATTTTGTATTTCACTATACGCTGACCTAAAAAATATAAATAGGAATCGAAAATCACCGAGCAAAAATATTTTTAACAACAAATAAATAAATTTCACAAAAGAGTCTATTTTATTTTAACAATTAAAAAACAATTTTGATTTATATTTTTAAGTGTCAAATGCATATAAGGATTCATGTTTAACGTGTTCCTAATTGTCACATATTAAAACATAAATAGTGCCAGAAATAATGTTCTTAATACTAAACTATTTTATTAATTATATCTTTTATTTTATAAAACAAAAATTAATACTAATTAAATGTATTAATTAGAAAGATATACATAAATAATCAATTTTATCGAAAAGTTTATTGTTGTTGCTACCGAAATTCGAACCTGGATCTCTTTCCGATCCGGGGAAGGTGCATTATCCAACTATGCTACAACAGACAGTACCTTTGTTGACAAATTTTCGAACGCATATGTTACATTTTTAAAATTAATTCCGTGTTATGATAATGCTTACAGTAATAGAATTTCACGAAATTAATATCGAATTCAACTAGTTAAAGATCATCTCAGATAGATTTATATTTATTGACTTTTTAACTCTTCACTCTATAAATATTTTTCTTCTTCAATTCCTTGGAACAGATTAAACCTAAAACAGATGAACCGACCCTACCTCTAGCAAGTATGAAAGTATTTGCGCTATAAATAAAAAAACTCTAATAATCTTAAATATCAATTCTAAACATCACAATACAGCAGTTTTTAAATATCATTTTAAAATCAAGATAAAACACAAGTTTATAGAATTTTTAATTTGTTATTTTAAATCTTGACCTTAAGAATAATAATGTCCGTATAAGACCTAGCACGCCCTATTGGCTTCAACAATCGACGACCGTATGTGAGAAAATGTATGGACAAGGCAAGAGTGACACCTCAGCACAGAAAAGTTTGGCGTTCTATTCTCTATGCTTACACCTACGAGAAATGATAAGTTAGTTAGTTAGTTTTAAAATCAACATTAGTTTAATCACGAAATCGGAAATAAAACATTTCTCGAAATTGTTGACAATCCCCTATCCAGCGTGGCAGCCAAGTTAGACACATTTTCATTCAAAAACGTAAATAAACAAGACAAATGTCAAAACGTAGATTATTTTCTTACTATAATGTATTAAATATACTATTATATTTATCTTTACTACAAAGATAATCAAAATTATGCTCACGCGACGTGTTCCGATTATATTTTCAGGACTTTATGCAGCTACTAGTGATGGTAAACCGTTACGTGGCTGTGATTGTGTCGATGATTGGTAACTAAGATTTAACTATCGGAGACATACTAACTAGTGTACCAGTCACGAAGAATTACATTATTAATCAGTTATCAATCACGGTCACAATAACAGTTAAAATAACGATTTTACCATCACTAACAGCTACCTAATATATAGCAATCTAACCTTTTTAATTCAACATTAAGAACTACAAAATGTTTATAATTTTATTTAATTTGTATAAAAACTCTATAAATTGGTTCAATGATTGTCCAACATTTTGCAGAAGTTAGGTAAGCAATAAATATTGAGAAAAAAATGCAAACATTAATGTTGCTTATCTCCATAACTGTTGAAATTGTTCTCAAAGTGTTAGAACATAGTGTAGTGAGGTTTACGAAATATTGAGGGTGTATATTTTAAAAGCATCTCGTGCACAATATTTAATTCAACGAGCTAAGGCGGGTTTTAAACATTAGTTTAAAAATAAGATATTATGATCAAAAAACTACAGTGGAACCCCGATTCTGGCCCGATAATGCCTAGAATTCACGTTTTCTCTCTATTTGCATATTATTTCTGCAGTCCAGTGTCATTTTAGTACATTAAAAATCATATTTTACGTTTGTGTTTCCCGCGATTTACGTCTGAAATTTATTGAAATTCGTTCGGCCAGTTTGTTATTTGCCATAGAGCCAAGAGTGTGTTGGTCATTTTCTTGTTGTTTATACGAATTTTTCATTCTCATACCTATGTAATTTTTACGTTTCGTTTTTTTTTATTGTTTTTTACAAACTGGAATCAGCAAGAATCAACAAGATAGTATAGACGACCTTGATGCTTGGGAAAGAATTTATGAATAACCTTTGCAAACATACTTAAACGTTGACCCCAACGTAATAACATCGGACGTAGTGGAAATTGATGAAATAGTGGACAGTCGCATAAACGAAAACTTTCTTTAAAAAATGTCCGCTCCTCCCTTAAACCCAGTTCCTACAAAGAACGATGCCATGAGGCATATTAAAGGCCTCAAAGCATATTTTACTAGTATTATTAATGAACTAACAGAAATCTTTAATCTTATTTATACATTTATAATTTATATGCTGCAATAAACATTGTTTAATTTTTTCATTAATTTTTTTATTATCCGTTTTTCTTCAAACTATCGAACTATGCCCGTGGAAGATTTCGACCTACCCTGCAAATGCGTTGTTGGAATAGTAAAACATTCTGGCTTGGTTAGCAATCAAAGCCAAGGAAACATGCCGCCTATCTCGTTAAAGATACAATAAATCATTGACAACATTGATATTCTGGACTGACGCTATTAATAATTGATTTCCAAATAAAAGCTATATCTTTGTACATTAGTAGGTACGGCAGTGTGTCACGAGTATTTAGGTTTTTAATTGGCTGAAATCCGATGGAAAATGTTTGGTATCTGATTAAGAACGAGTATATGCAAAAATAAATTGAATATAAAGAGAGCCCCAACTAGTTATTCAAAAATACTTGTATTTGTTGGTACTTGAGTGGTCCTTTGATGTAAATTATGTTAGTGTAATTTTAATAAAATCACATTATATTATTTTGTGAATTTACGATGTTTCAGTACACAATTCCCCGATAATAATTAAAACAAATTAAAAAGTCATCCTAATACCCAATATATAAATGATATTTTTTACTCTTTCAGGTATAAGTGTGACAAAAATGAAGTCTCCATGGCTCAAGAAGCGGGTTCTACCATTCCGTTGGTCCCGACTATATTCCAAGACATGGAAACTGAAGAGGATTACGACCCGTTCGAGAACCGCGATATCTCTCATCCAACTTCGTAAGTTGATCAATCCAATCTGCTATAAAAATATATTTTGTGAAATTTGAGCTGTCAAATCGGAATGCTGCTCTGATTCGTCGAATTCTCGCAAACACAGCCCCGACGCTTGACATTAGCGATGAGAAAAAGTGCTACTCTTGATTCACTGGTGTTATTGTGATTGGTATTCGATAATATCAGTGATTGACTGTGATCACAGTTTCTGATATCACAATACACGAAATAAATCAATAAAACATAATTTTGATCGTATTTATTTATATTATTAAAATTTCATTTTAAATTACGGAAAATCCGGTAGATGGCGCTGATTCAAGTGGTCAAAATTTGTTATAAAATTTATAACAAAAAAAAATTGAATCACAATATTCTCAAATATTCAATCACTGATAGTGAGTGTGACTCAAATATATCAGTGATTAATTCACGGTTCGTGATTTTGAGCTCATCACTAGTTGACATCCTTTCAATTTCTGTTAGATTTTAAATTCAAATATATTTATTTGTATATATTTCTAATTAATACATTTAATTTGTAGTTAAATCTTAGTTACCGATCATTGTTAAATCTCAGTTACCAATCATCGACACAATCACAGTCACGTAACGGTTTACCATCACTATTATTTTGGTCTATCTTTGATCTATCAGGCATGGCTCTGGTACAATGATACCGAAGCCAACCTATGATGGTATTATGATAATGTTAATGACTGAATGTAATAAAAAAAAATGTAATCATGACAAATCTAAACGAGATTAAATTACTCTCAAAACGATTTGGGATAAAAAATGTAATTCTTCACAAATGTAATATTTCAGTGATTGGGACACTCTCATCCATTTGCTGAAAGGTTCTCTGGGCAGCGGGATCCTGGCCATGCCCTTGGCCATCAAGAACGCTGGACTGGCGACAGGATTCGTAGCGACACTCCTTGTGGGTGCAATCTGCACTTACTGTGTCCACATTCTGGTGAAGTCGGCTCACGAGCTGTGTAAAAGGAGGCGGGTCCCATCGCTCGGATTTGCAGAGACTGCGGAGGCAGCGTGCCTCGCGGGCCCTCCATTTGCGAAAAAGTATTCCAGATTGGCAAAGTAAGTGTTATTCTTTATAAACAGAAACGTCTATTCTCAATATGTAATTTGAATCTTATGTCACTTCTATGGAGAAACTTATCTTGGTAACATCTATAAAAATTAGCACTGAGATGTCTTCTTTTATGCAATCACATATATTTTAACGTGAAAAGATTGACCGACCAAGGCAGTATAGAACGATTTTGCTAAAACAGCAGTTTTCCCACAATCTGAAATTAAAATTAAATTAAACTGATTAACATTTAACACAAATTAAACTGATCAGCTCTTGAGATTAAAGTGAGTCATTAAAGCAATTTATAAACTCCAGACTACATTGGTTTGGAGGCTGTAATCATTTTAAATGTGATATCTTATATCCAACATTCAATTTCTTTTTGGCTATTATTACGCTACTCAAAAATGTTTATTAAATGAATGTAATTGTGACCAACTTCACTCTTCAAAGTTTATGAGACATATTCATTTGGGAGGCTTGTAACTTTTTTATAATGCGATCAGATGTTAACATAATATTAGATAGAGATCCATCCAGGTTAATTGATTTACTTAATCCAACTTATTGAAATATATGTAATTCAACTTCCAGTTTTAAAAACAGTCAACATGGAAGTGTTATGTGTTTTATAAAATATCTACTTTTAAGTCGTGTCTCGGTGGCTTGTGCCGTGAAGTAATAAGTATTAATTTAATAGTTATGAGCAGAGACTCATAAAATTTATCCATTTTGTCTGAAGACTAAGCTACAATCACCAGGCCATTCAAGCATGCCAATAACTTTTTTCTTGTGTTTCAGGGCACTAATCAACACATTTCTGGTAGTTGATCTTCTCGGATGCTGCTGCGTCTACATAGTTTTTGTGGGAAAGAATATTAAGCAAGTGGTGGACCATTATACGGATTCTGACATAAACATAAGGATTTACATGCTGATGCTTTTGCCATTCCTAATTGCAACGAACCTTATCCGTAAATTGAAATACTTGGCCCCGTTGTCGATGCTTGCGAATATATTGATTGGAGTAGGGATGGGAATTACCTTCTACTATATTATCTCGGACCTGCCGTCTCCCAATTTGCGACCGAACTTAGCATCAATTGGCCAACTACCGCTTTTCTTTGGAACTGCCATCTTTGCATTGGAGGGCATCGGTGTAGTGATGCCTTTAGAAAACAACATGAAAACACCTACCCATTTCATCGGTTGCCCTGGAGTTCTGAATATTGGAATGTCGGTTGTTGTCTCCCTGTACGCTGTCACTGGATTTTTTGGGTATTTGAAGTACGGTGATGAAACGGAAGGAAGTATCACTTTAAATTTACCCAAAGGCGAACTGTGAGTATTCAATATTAAATTTTAAATTATCAAACAAGAGTACGAAACATATTTTTTTTAAATATTGATTTGATCAACTAATTTGCGTAATTTATTACAAACAGGTATTGTTTTTTTGCGATTTTTGTTTTTGGCTATACATTTATGCAATTATTATATATTATATCAGCATTTTTGATTACACATTATATATATATGTTTTAATGATGATATTCAGCGTGAAATAATTATTTGTTTGATTTATATTACTGCAATCATTTTATATGCGATTTTTACATATTTTGCAAACTTTATATTTTTAGTAGTCTACTATTTTGTAGCTTTGTAACTTATTTATGTCACATTTAATCTAAAACATTGCTTAGACTAATAAAAACAAATAACGATTCAAAAACAAGAAATTTATAATTGATAACACTATATTGTTATTCTTGGGCAGATCTGAATTACGAATGCCAAAACATTGTACATCTTCTTGGGTTTCCAATGGTATATTAAACAACTGTATAAAATTAATAAAAATATTATTAAACACAATTTCTAAGTGAGTCTCCCTGCAACAACACTTTATATCATCCAAGATTGTCGATGATCTAAATATCAATCAATATTAGTAAAAATTGATGTACATTATATATACATCTACCATTATTTATACAATTTTAAAAAATCAATAAAATCCCTTTTCAAGCCTGTTTTGGAAATCCAAAATTCACATTGGTATTGTATTTTGACTAAAGCGTATAAATTTAATGCGATGGGAATGAATTAAATAGCACTGAAAATCATAATTTCCTTTGATCATTACCATAAGTTCTCTCTATGGTCTGCAATCTTACATAAATATCTGAAAATTATTTTGGCGTCCTGCATTCTGCCTGTCTTAGCGAAGACTGTATAGCTAAAATATATGTTATGGTAGGCTGTAATAGATTTACTTTTAATATTGTAGTCAAAGGTTTCCTCTACATCTTGGGTCAAGTTTTGTTTAAACAAACACTTAATAAATGCAATACTCTTTACTACATATATATGTACAAGAAAAACATTCTTCGTGAATTCATATATATTTACCCTGCAGCGAGTCATGTACGATCATTAATAATGTATTATTTTACATGTCTCTTCTTAATTTAATTTTTTAGGCTAGCACAATCTGTGAAGATAATGATTGCCATTGCGATATTCTGCACATACAGTCTGCAATTTTATGTGCCAATGGAAATAATATGGAAGGAATTGGGTCCTAGAATCACTGAATCCAAGAAAAACATCATGGAATATGTGATGAGAGTTGTCCTCGTGATCAGCACCGTCCTGATAGCAATTGCTATTCCCAACCTCGGACCATTCATCTCACTCATCGGAGCCGTCTGCTTGTCCTTATTGGGTCTCATATTTCCAGCCCTGATTGACATGGTGACCTTTTGGAAGGATATCCAACCCTATAAGTCTAACTGGATGTTCTATAAAAATATGTTCCTGGTCTGTTTTGGAATCATTGGCCTTGTGACAGGAACATATGTAAGTATCAAAGAAATTGCACTTGAAATGTGAATCTTCGAGGATTTTACTTATTTTTGTAATCTCTATATCCCTAGTCTACCATTTATTTCTTTATAAGCATATTTATGCTGACGTTATTAATTTTGTAATGTAGTTTTTTAGAGGAATATAGTCATTATTTTCATTTCATTTAACTATATAAAAACATTTTGAATAATCATTTACAACTTTGGTTTGTCATATTAGTTTCTGAATCACTAAGATTACTTATATAATTACCTAAATATTAATTTCATTATCTTTTCAATCAATAACCACATCCATAAAATATTTAAATTCTCTGATTTATAAATCATATTATTAGATATCGTCATACTTAAATTTAGATACCTGTGTTTAGATATTCATAATTCTAGTTGAATTAAATTTATTGTCACGAAATATCCTCAAATTGCTATTTTTTCATCAAATCAATTCAATATTTTCATACGCAATTATACAGATGCTATTTCTAATCAATCTTGTCTTATAGGATAAAAATTTATTCTGAAAAGTAGAAATATACAACCCTGATTAACAAAGCAAACCAAATTTATAAACAATGTCATATTAGAATATTTTATAACCACCACCTAGGGATTATAGCTTATTTTATAATAATAATAAATGTATGTACGAGGCACATTCACATATCTTGGTATGCAAGCACGGGCAGGTATGCTCGCTGAAAAACCAAAAAGTTAAAACACCAAGTTTTTGGGCGTTCATATTCCACCAAAACTCATGTTCAGTATCTCCTAAGGTAACAACTCACATGATCAAGAACATATAACAAAATTCTGGGAATACATTTAAAGTTTGTTGAAAAATAGAATTATGAGGGATAATTAGTAAGTAGTGAGAATGAAAGTATAGACAAATAAGTGATATATTATTATTTTTTATCAGTCTACTTTGATATTAATACACATCTAATATTTCTAAAGCTGCAATGCTATACTAAATAATATATATTTTGGCTCATTAAAAACTAATCTTCGGCCGCCATAGCATCAATATTGTCCACACATCTTCTCTCACAGACATGTTCTTTTAATTTTAGGAATAAATAAAAATCACTGAGGACTGGGTCAATGGGTAATTGTGAATTTTTAACCCAGCTTCTTTGATAGTAGCCAATGCAATTGTGTGAACCTTGTTTAGGTGAAAGAGCATGTTTCGTCTCAGTTTACCGCATCATTTTTCCTCGATAACTTCCTTCAGTTTTTTTATTGGTTGGAATGTTAACCACTTCTCCTTTCAAAATCAATAAAAATTTCTTCACATAACCACATTTTATCCATTGTTATAAATTGAGCTAAAACATAACTAGATTTTGTTGAAAGAGCTCCAATTTCATTATCAAATGTCATTTATTTTTTATTTTAATCTTCCAGCAGTATTCTGTGCACCTGTTGCAAATACTTTTCTCATATTCAATTTATTATATCAATTTTGGTTATTAAACAATTTAAGAAATATATCTCTTTCACATAACTTCTCTACTGTAAGCCTCTCGTCATTACGTCTAATTTTATACGGGTGAGTTTTCAATGTGATCTATGTTACTTCTGATATTGATGAGTTGTGTTATTAGTTTTTAAATGTGGATCCACAATTCACAGTACATACTTCCCCTGCAAGATCTTAAAAAAGTCTATTTTTTTCAATAATATTGTTTGTATTTACATTTTTTATATTAATTTTTAAACTAATAATTTCTACATATTTATTTTCTATATTCTTTAAATGCAGCTTAATATGAAGGTAGATCTAACATGAAGGACGTCTTGCAATTATCAAGCACTGTATTCCTTGTGAAACGTTGTCCCTTGAACAATTTCTATGTGATAATATTACTGGTTGTGAATTTGTATCTAAAATAATGTGAATCCTAAAGATTACAGTTTTTATTTGCACAATTTTCATGTCAAGTGTTTATTACATTGTTACTTTAAGAAGAACAAAAATTGTTGGATGATTCTATTCCTATCCATGTAAATGTGTCTGTATTTTTTTCTTTAATGTTTTGTGAAATTATTCAATTCTTGCTATTTCAATATTTTAATATTATAACTAAGTAACTGGTTGGGCTGAGTATCCTAAAATACATACTAATGTACTTACAGCATTTAGATTTTGATTGATGTTACGAATATCTATATTTAATAATACATTTAGTCAATGAACACAAATGCAACGGAAATAGGGAAAATGTAACATTGAAATGAATGACAATTTCTTATAATATATTTTTGCATACATTTTAAATCGCTTTAATTTTTTTTTTAACTCTTAAAGTTCCGAGTCCACATTCAAGGATGTAAACGTATTGTGTGAATGTATTAACTTAAATATTATTATATAAGAGATAAAATGATCTGCCTCGAGCGGTGAATTATTTTCACACAATATAAAACTATACATGTATTAAAAAACAGAAGAAGGTTAATACTATATTACATATATAACTGCTTAGTGGCAAAGGTACTCGCAATTCTGCTCTCACCATTATAACTTAATCCACTTAACTGTACAAGTAAAATTTATCATTTTCAAATTTTAAGATAATAGATTTCCAGGTAAAATTCTATGATGATTTGTACTTTGGTCTCATTTTGGTAAAAAATAAATCATTTGATTCTACATGACAAGACTAAAATGCTCATAATTTAAATGATGGAGAATCTTCAATGATAAAAATAAGGTAAATTTTAATTTAGTATCCAAGTATTACGTTGCTTAAAAAACTCACTTTGGAATAATGCGACTAAAATTTCGACCCAAATTATTGTTGTAGATAATTTTAAGTTTTATTTAAGGCTTTTCTATTATGAATCATTAGATCTGAATGTATGATTTTACTCAAGCTAAGTTTTAATTAGTTTGTGTAACTTTATTAGCGACATAAATATGAAACTTGATAGTTCAATATAAAAATTTGCTCATGTACACAAATATTTTTTTATTTCAGTAAATAATATGTATGTACTTTTAGTGATTAAGTTATGAACCAACAGTGTGGGAAGCTCACAGCTGATTGATGTATGTATGCGTATGATATCTCATTATATATTTTTATTTTTTGATGATTATTTTTTATCTTAGAATTCTTTTACATCTTATTTTTTTATCATTGGATTGTAATTGGAACACGCACCATCAATGCCACATAATGGTCACTGATATAAAACATATTAATTAGTATTTTGATAGCATCAGTAAAACTTGTACACATATCTAAGCATAACGATGCCTGAAATGCTTCAAAATAATAATGAAGGCTTCAGAAATAAAACCGTCAGTATCCGAAGGATGAAAATAGAGGGTGACGTGCTTGATAATTATTATCTGGCAATGTTAGCAGTATTACAATTGATCTTGAAAACACGTTTGTGTGTTTTAGAAGCATTTTATAAAAAGTATATCAATTTTAAAATCAGTTACAAATACGATTATCTCAATTTGGTCAATTGGATATTGGCGATTTGCTTCTGATGAAATAAGTGCATTTGGAATTAAAATTATGATCCAATTTGATTTACATGTTATAAGAGGGGGAAGAGCAAACACAATACAATAAGCTTCGTGTGGATCTTTGGGTATGAGGATAATCAACCTAAATCTATGAGGCACTGTAGAAACAATTCTAGGAGAGTGGTGCCTTTACAGCACGAAGTCAAGATTGAATAATCTTAATAAGTTATTTGTACGAAAATATGACAACTATTTAATCAAAATGTTTGCCATAACTTATTTCTCAAATTTTATAACATTGTATTCAAATGACCGATAAAATAGTGGTTTTGTTAAAAAAAATTCAGCCATCTAATCAAATACTATAAATGAATAACATTTCTTATCATTCATCTCTGACACTATCTTACAGTTTCTAAAATGGATTTTTAAATGCTAATGAAATGTATTGTATCTTTGTGTGAATAATATTTTTAAGACAATTATTACTATAATAAATATCTAGGTATGAAAAATTACATTTAAAAAATTTTCTACATACAAGCCTGTTAATAATATGTAGTTAGTAAAAATTTCAATGAACCAACCATTTTAAATTAGCTTATCTAATTGATTGTACACACACAAATATGTAATAGTAAAACAAATACTGAATAATGAAATAATCCATAAAAAAAACTTTGATACAAGATATGATTTTTCTACATTTTCTCAAAAACTATAACATTTGAAAATTGAGATACACGATTGAGTCAGAGACTGGAAGATAAACTTAAGAAGTAAAACCATATTTTGTGAGATATTATATAAAGATAGGCATGATGTGATTCTATACATAATAAGAATTTTAAATTACATGAGAATGACAAAATATAAGTATAAATAATACATTTAACATATACCAAAATAAATTAAAAAATCTTTAGTTAACTTATATATTTTTTAGATTTATTATTTCCATTCTTTCTAGAAATATGAGTAATGTTTTAAATACGTCCATACTGTTTTTTTAACAATTTTTCCAAAAAATATAAATTTTATCTAATCTACTGTTCTATTATGATTTACCTACATATTGATGTTACATGTATGAAATTTTTTACCAATTAGTTAAAGATTTGACAAAGTTGACTATTATGACAAGAGATGGAGTTTTATTTAGCATTTATTAGCCACAAGAAGAATCAGGATATAATTGAAAGAAATATTGCTATCAACAAATAAATATTTTTCGATACACATATGTAAGTTATTAGTATCTTTATTCTACTGAATTGCAACAAATATTTGATGTATTAAGTACCCACTTGAATAAAAATATTCCACCAAATGAATTTTAAAATGATATATAATTTTGCATAACTTTATTTAGCAGACAATAGATCATTTGGAAGTGAAGATAGTTATATTTTTATAGGGCTAATAAGTAAGTAAATATTTCAAAAATATTCAATAACGATGTCAAATTTTATAAAATAATGTTAAATCATTCCTAGAGTTTTAATACATTGTATTATTCACTTATTATTTTGTATCCGAAATGAATTTTATGAAATAAATACTATTTTAAATTTATAGCTGTATTTATTAAAGTTAATAGTTTAAAATAATTAAGGAAATACCCACTACACCATACCTCCATACTCTTATTCCATTCCAGATTATTACAAATTGAGCGATTCGCTGAATCCTTGTTATAAATATAACATTGACCTGCATTATTTTGTGCAGTGATAGGATACTCTTCTACGATCAAAAGGTCAGAGGTTTGACATTAATTTTTTTTTCATTTTAGCAAGGTTCCATCTGACACTGACAGTTTTGAGATAATGAGCTCAAAAGTATTGATTGAATTTCAATATATATTAATGTATATTTTGTTTTGAGTATGCAAATATGATCAGTTTTAAGGTCTTAACTTATTTTCTGTAATATTAATGACCACTGTGAGATGAGGGAAATTAAAACATTGTAAATTAACAATAATTAATCCATAAATTGAAATAAATTACCGATGCAGTCGGAACTTTCAGCTCTTGCTATTTCCTTTAATATCCGTTAAATAGACTTGGTGCGTATGGAAGAAATAAAGAATAATGCATTTGGAACTCTTTTCACGCAATAACTCAAATTAGCCCAAAATATTAGTTGGAACCTTGTTATTCTAAGGGGTCGATATCCCAAGTTTAAAAAGATAAGCTATTTAAAATAAAGTTTTCAAAAAAAAGGAAAAAATAAAAGGTAATATGTCATTGTTAAGGATAAAATCACTAACAATCCTTTTTTTAAATTTGATAATTTGTTTATTTTTATACTAATATATTAAATGTTCATTTATATATTATTATAAACTTAAAATGTGAAAAACAAATGCTAAAAATTATGAAGTCCTCAATTATGTCTGAAATATTATGAATTACTTGGTTTAGTTTTTATGTGTTATTGTTTCAAGTCAAATTGTAAATTAAAATTGGTTGATATGATATGTTGACTTTTTAAATCATATTTTATATTCTTAACTTTTTATTTTTGTGTCCTATAGCTGTATGCAGCGGCGTGCAGTAGGCTTAAACTTAGGATATGCTATTACCAACGACATTTGCGTAACTATACGGAAACCGGACGCGGTTGTCTTGGTTGCATATATATAGTATGCACATGGGTTTTCAAAGCAGAAGAGAACTACAGAACCTATGACCTGCGGATCAGACACTGACTTGATTTTTATAAACTTATTTTTTATATCATAAAAGAAAGTACAATCAAAAATAAGAAAAAAAAAAATATATATATATATCTAGTGTCGAATTTATAAAAAAATATTTCCGTGTGGACATTGACTAGCTGATTTTCTATCGTATCTTATTGCACCTGTGTATGATGTACATGGTCGTAAAACGTTGTGTTTTGTTCTTTTGTCGTGAAGCATGAATGACTCATGACAGTTAGTCATAAACTTGACGCGCATACATTTTCATTGCACTGTAGAACAGGGAGATGTACTAGCTCGGGGATGAACCAGTGCTGATCTAAATGGCAGCCTTGTCGTACGCATCTAGATGTATTTTTTATTTATTATCTTAGTTTTATTAACCACAATTGAGTTTAAAAAACATCTACCGGTTTCGGAAAACATTTTTCCTTCTTCAGGATGTCATAACTAACTTAACCACCAAGTTAATATTGCTAATTTTAAAAGCATCTAGATGTGTTTAATAATTCAACATTATTATTATTTTTTAATTATTAAAGTTTCTCATCTACATATGTATGTATATCAAGTACGTTAATAAGAAATTTCTTCTCAAATTATTGTATTCTAAATATATATATGTTTAGTTGTAGTATTGTACTGTAAAAAAATAAAAACAAACGATACAAGTTCCAGACCATATTAAACAGAATGGATTGATAAATATGGTGTGATTGAAAAGAATAAAACGACTGTGTGTATAATTTGTAACGATAAAGTCACTACACAAAATGTAAAAAGATATTTTGTAAAGTTGCATTCTAATCTCGGCCTTTCAACAGATGAAGAAAGAAGATTATATTGTTTACAAAAGAAAAAAGAATCATTCACAAACCAGTGTTTTAAAAACTTTTTGATTCCAAAACATAACATTACAGCTGCTAGTTTTCAAGTTGCCCATTGTATTGCTCGCCACGGGAAACCTCTTTCAGAACAGGAGTTGGTAAAACGAGCGTTTTTAAAATGCAGTGCTACTTTGTTTGCAGATTTTAAAGAGAAAGCCTTGATTATAAAGCAGTGATGGCGAACATGACACGGCACAGTATTTTAGGCGACACATGTCAGAGTTATCAAAGAGCACGTGTCCCGCCATCAGACAACAACATTCGAATTTATTGCTGCGTACATATTACGTGTGTATATGAAAAAAACAAATAATTGTTGTGAGCAATTAATCGATTGACATCAAATGAAATACTATGGAGGGGGGGTGACATGCCAACGAAGTTAAGTTAGATTTTCAGAAATTTTGACACGCCGAGCCCAAAAGGTTCGCCATCACTGGTCTAGTGAGTAAAATGCACAATGTCTGCAAGGAAAGTTACCTTATTATGAATGTTAACAAGTCGAAAGTGATGGTATTCGAGAAAAGGGAAAGACACCGTGCTAAATACTTGTAGGTAATGAATTTTTGGAACAAGTAGATGAGTTTGCGTATTTAAGAAGTATGTATGATAGAAATGGAAAGGCTGAGAATGATATCGAAAGGAGGATGGCTGCAGGGAATAAAGTGAACGGCGCTTTGAACAGAATTATATATAACGGAAATTTGTTAACCAAGGCAAGACTAGCGGTGCATAATGGAGTCCTGGTACTGACACTGATGAATGGAAGTGAGGCCTGGAGCTGGCAGAAGAGGAATGTAAGTAAACTTAATGCAGTGGAAATAAGATCACTTAGGCGTATATATGACAAATCTATTTATGATAGAGTAAAGAATGAAGAACTAAAGAAAGATTGTAAAACTGATGTTTGCATAGCGAGTAGGATTAAGAAAAGATCACTTATGTGGTTTGATCATATGGAACGGATGAATGAGGAGAGAATGGTAAGATAGATATATGATGCAAGTGTTGATGGCACCAGAAAAGGAAGTCTTGACACGACCAGGTAACCCAGATAATGGAGGATGGTTCTGTTAGAAGCCTCAACAATCGGCAAGCTTGTATGAGAAGATGTATAAATGTTAATATGGCGAGAATTGTATGTCAGGACAGAGGAGTGTGGCACACTATCCTCTCTGCCTACCCCCACGGAGAAATGGTGTGATGGTAAGTAAGTCAATTTTTTACTTTTATACTTTTTAAAGCCTCATTACATTATTGAATATAAGTAATCAGTTATTACATTAACATTTGATTTGTCGATTCATAAGCTGCAATAAAAAATAAACGAGCTACGAACGCCTAATAAATCTACTGCTCTTGTAAAAAATGCATTTTTTGTGATGATCTACTTGGAGACTTGCACGAAATAAAAGCAGATTCATAATCACAATTGCAGATGATACTAGAATTTGGAAATGTGTGAAAATTCAAGAACAGCAATTTTACCAGATATATAATGCAGTGGGCGAATTTAAAGTTGTGCAAGTAGCAATTGAACAGGGCCTCGCTTTGCAGAGGGCCCCTTGAATATTTAGAATAGGGAAGTATAACCATAAGCAACATAGAAGGGAAAAGAAAGGAAAGAAACATTATTTTAAGACCTTCTTGTCTCAAAACAGGGACCGCCAAAATGTCCAGTGCACCATAAATCTTATCGGAGCATTGGTGACATTGTAAAGTTTAGCCAATAATAAAACAATGCCTCATACTTTTGTGACATTCTCATACTGAAATGAAATATTTTTCTCATCATTGCGGTGGTAGTATAGTAACGTATTAGAGAAATATTTTTTTATAAATTATCTTGCTATTGATCCAATTGAGATATTATTATAGGCATATATTTTTTTTTTAATACATATTTTTGATATAGCAGCGGGACACTCTTTTATCGTAATGAATTGTGATGTAATATAATGATTTAAACAAAAACAAAAAAATCCGATTAATCTTTTTGCCATACTACCACCGATTATACTACTACCGAGGCTACTATTAATAAAATATGCAGTTAAAATTTCCGCTAATAAAGGTATACAATCTTTACAAATGACGTTTTATCATAGATAAATAATATTGTTTGACATTTGACAGTTCGTTCGATTATAGAGTGGCCAGACATAAAAAATAATTCGGTAAAATTACTCAATTACTTAATTTAGTTTACGGTATATCGAAAGGCCTTGAGCGATATGTTCAAATTCACCCCTCATTTTAAAAATCTCCCAACTGTAATAAATTTACAAAATTTTAGAATGTAACCATAATCAATTGTCTTTGTATGATTCGAGAATTGAATATGGAATATGTATTGCCAATTAAAATCAACACGAACACTCCAGTTTTAGAAAATTGTATTGAATATACGTAACCCGTTTTGTAATGTTGTACAAGATCACAAAGTCTCTGTGAGATAATAATTATTTACACATTTTACATAAATAAAAAATCAAAGACTTCTGTGTACTTGCTCATTTTCTGCCATCACATCAAGTTACTAAATGAAACGTGTTTGCACAACGGGATTGGGAATTGGAATGTAAGATGGGTGAAAAGAAATTTAATATAGAACATGACATGAAGGGCTCAAGAACCAACCAGATACTAAAAAGAATACGACCTACCTGAGGTGCTCCTTTGTCTGGATTTCTTATTTCGCTGTGACTATGAGTATTCTTATTTCACTGATTGTACGGTAATAATACCCGCACCATACACAAATAGTAATATGAAAGTCATGAAAGTCAAGTCTGAGGTATTAAATTGACAGGAGGGGGAACCGATAGGTAATGGATTTGGAACCATTAAATCCATATATATTGCGTTCACGATCTATAGGTCTATCAAAACCAAGGTTGAACAAAACCGTATTTCAAAATTCGAAACTCGGTCAACGTTTCCGCAGAAATATAAGAAAATAGGTACTGAATTAAATCTACGAGACCGGCTATTCAATTTTTCATTTCAAGAATGTATGGAATGGTACACGAATAAAGTGTACTGGACAAATTACTGAAAAAGTTCATAGTTTATCTTGCCTCAGCAAAAAAATTCTATAGCGATTTCTAAATGCCAGAAGGACGGTATTAAACTGGATATTTACGAATAGATACAGAAGTCAGTGATGTACATACTCGTATATAATACATTCATATAAAGTAATCGATAAAATATAATAATAATCTATTCACCTACATAATGGACAATATTGTGCAAGATAAACGCTTGAATGAGTTTCACACATTTTAATTAAAGATTTTTGAAATTGAATTTTCTATTCAGTATAATAAATTGAGAATGGGCAAAATTAATTTTACGACAGTAGCTGCGAACCAGAAATTAAATGACGCATGAGTATGGCGAAAGGTGAATTATCCGATTAACAAAATCAGACTTGACAAAATATTGAAAGACAGACTTGCACAGTCTCTGGTGCATTCTATATTTTTATATGGTGTGGAGTCATGCAATGTGAAGGCATGGGAAAGAAAACGGATTGATACCATGGATGACGAGACGTCCAAATGTCTCCATTTCATCAAGGACAAAGATTTTATATTTATCTGGGATTATCCTTAAATTTTTTGGACATCTTGCGTAAAGGGAAGATAGCTTGTTGTGGTGGGCCACGTCGAATGACGAAGAGAAAAAGAAAGATCGTTGAACCGACCAAGTGAAAAATGCAACAGTCACTTCACAGTCAAGTCACAGAAAATAAAGGATAAGAGGATGGGAGTTCATGGAGATCACGAGGAACTGACGTGGATGAGTGGAACACTGGATTTCATATGTAATATTTACTTGACATATGATGAAAGATGTGTGCTAGGAATTACTAGAAAAGACTAAAATAAAAATACACAAACAGCGCGGACCGAAGTGAATGATATGCCTGCCACTACTAAACAACCAAAACAACAATCAATAGGGTAATTATAAAAAATTGGGCTGGATTCAATGGTGTAACTACAAAAATTATAATCCAATACAAAATGGGAAAAAAACTAATTATTCATTGTTTATTCAGTAATGTGGTGCTTATTTGACAATTACCTTTTAATTTTTTTCAAGTTTGATTGTGTTGCAAATGAAATATACACTCATTTTACGATGCGTTCTGGCTCCTGCGAATAGAACGCCACCGGTTAAACTGTGGTTGACTCGAAAATGTGGGTTTGGCTGGAATTGAGTCGTGCACATTTACCTTCAGCTGACGACCTTTCTTTCAACTGTGGTAAAATTATTTCACTGCTGTGTAATTCGGACTTGGAATCAATGCTAATTAATGAAAGAGGTACATTTATAACAAGATTTTTTTATACAAAACAAATATCTCTCCATTCTGGTGGAACAATAATCATCCCGAAGCATCATTGACCCGATTCCTGTGGCCAGCCTCTCGGATAGGACGCAAGGCAAATCATCACCGTAAGATTGATCCCACCTCCATGGTGGTGAACTGTCGTTCTCACTTGATATTACAACACACTTGATTCTCCATCGTATTGGATCACGACCATCACACTGGATGTGCCGAAGATTTCTCCACCCCAAATGCAGACTGCCTTTCATCACATACCCCACCTAAGACTGGGGACCGAAAAAAGAAATTGTCATTTGTGCATAGGAAGAGAGTACAAGACAAATTAGATACTACAATATTCTACAGATGATGCACTAGTACCAATAAGATCTAAATCTTACCCCGATCGTGTACGAATGGATTTGCGACCGCTCCCACTCATCAACACCGAACGAGCTACTTATCTCTGATTCAGTGTTTACCTCATATAAACGTGGCGAGTTGTAAAAATTACAATTTGTGGAGTTATTATAAGCATCTATAATATTCTAGCTTTTGTAAACATTTGATTTTATTTATTTATTTATTTTATTAATTTACTCCCACACGTTTACATAAGTATTTTTTTTTAAATATATATACACACACATACATATATATTTACCATTTACTTATAACAACTGCGAGATTAAAGTTACAAAATAATAACATCGTAAAAGTTGCAATATAATATATATTTTTTAAATTTTATTGTGCAGTACAGGATCACGCTCGCGAGAGCTATGCAGGGATGTGGCCCTGAAAATAGCCTTTTAGAGCCAAATCAGAAGAAACGTGGATTCCAGGTGCGCGAAGCGCCTCGGATAAGTGATAAAAGATTGATACTAGTGAAGATTAATGTGGGGTTGTTATCCGTAAGTGAATATAGTTTGTATTGGTGTATATTTTTGTATACTTGTATTTGTTGTCTTTATTGTTAAATAAATAACTCCTGGGCGGCTGCTCTAAACTGAAACTTACTAAATATCTAAATATCTTACTAAATATAATTAAATAATTAAATACCCGCGATTCGCCTAAGAATCATAGTTTTTGTATAAATGATAAAAATGTAGAGTGAAACTGGAATCTGCCGGGCCGAAGGCTGCGTCTCACAAATGGATGACAGTTTCCGATTTTGGAGCGGGTTTAAGACTCTAAGCCTGCCCCCAATGGTCCGGCGCAAGATGGAGGCCTAGCACAGCTGTGCCCCTTTAAGTTTTGTGTTTTATTTTTTGAACCTCGTCTTGACCCTGGACCTCTGAACTTTTAGGAAATGGATTCAACTACTGGATACTACACCAAACTACGATTTACTACGACATAATCAGCCCGAGCCAGAAGAGTAAACCGGCGAACCACCCTAGTAAACAGTTCTTGCTACGGAACAGTTATTGTATATTATAGTTATACATTATATACACACAAGTATTAGATTAGCTGAAAATAATAAAAAAATTAAAAAATGGCTTTAATACCCTACACAATTATACTATTGTTACAATATATCATCAACAATATTACACTAATACTCGTATTTAAGCCAGAAATTAAAAAAAAAACTGACGTTTTTCCCGAGCCTGTGAAGTCTTTCGATTGTAAATTAATTCAATAATTTGTTTCAGAAGGATTCTCATGAAACAATTAACAATCTAGTACTTCAAGGAGGCACTCAATATGACTTCTCAATTATCATCTAAAATTGAAATTTAAATTCAGGAATGTGGAATTTCATAGGAAAACCTTAAAATCGTCAATAAAGCTACAGTCGTAGCTCAAGATAAAAAAATTACTATTTACATCCAACAACACTAATAATTTATGTTATAAATATAATACTTATTATTTTACAAACCTCTAAAATATTATCTATATTTAACGTAAATACTCGGAGTATCTTTTAAAGCCCTCGCGTTATTTAACTTCCGATACGTTTCTCAAAACCGATATCCCGTTTCCTGAAATCATCTCCTCGGTGTAAATTGACTTGTCTTTGAGTGAAGAAATTATTACTTATTAGAATGACTGTGTACTTTAACGGCGGGCTAGATAGTAAAATTGTGAATACTAAAGTTAAGTGCTTATTTGGCAACATGTCCGAATTATTTCGTAAATAAAGATGTACAGGGTGGCCCAAAAAAAATGAAAAGATCTCGTAACTATTATCGTATTTCAAAACATATTATAATATAATTAATTATAATTCTTAAAGTAATTTTTTTGCACAATATTTAGCTAATCAGACGTCATAAAAACACCCCACATTAGTGGGTTTAAATCTGGGGTGTTCGGTGGCCACATGCCTGGCTCGATGAAATTAACATTCATAAGTTGATTGTATTTCTGGCCGGGTGAGATGGAGCTCCGTCTTGCTGTAATGTGTAGCTATACTCTAGGCTTTGTTTTGAAACTCTTTGATCATTTTTCTAGCACCCCGACGTTTTTCAATACGCAAATTTTTGATCAGAATATGGTTTTTTGCAGTGATTTTTGTCATTCTGGACAACAATTTGAAAAAACGAAATATAAACAATGGGAAAATTGATAATCAAAGATGGCGACCGAAAATTGTCGAAACAAAACGTGATATAGGTAACTGAGTAAATTAGTAAACTTTTAAGCTATTGTTAATATAATTAAACTAATTTTGATGTAATTATATCACATTTTACGAAATGTTCTCACTTTATTTGGGTCATCCTGTAAATAGAACCACTAAATATTTACAATGTCCCTAAGGCTTCTGTATATTTCATGATTATATATATATAAAATTATGAATTTTTTTTCATGTTTTTGGCTTTGGATCAAATTTAAATTGGTTAAATCCACCGTACAGATGTGTTAAGTATAAGAAATATGTACAAATTATAATTTAAATAATAAACCTTTAAGATATCTTGAAAAACCTATGATATCAATCAGTGGCCTGCAGAAGGTATAGATTTAGGTTATGCTGTTACCAATGATATTATACAGTTATATATAATATAACTAAAATGTATGTTGTACATAAGATTATGAACTTTTGTTTAACCAACGTCTTTAGACAAAATGAATCCGTCATTTATACGACCCTACAATGTATTTATTTGTTATTTTAAGAGTACTATTAATAGTATTTTTAAAGTTTAAGTGTTAAAGTAAAATAAAACCTTTTTACCCATGTAAAAATCAATATATAAAATGTATGGACGTTTTTTAGAACACTTGTTATGACTGAACATAATTCTTTTATTGTTTGAAAATCTTTCACGTAATAATTAAAGGAAATAATTATTTTTATGAATGATTAACGTAGGAAATAGTTCAGCCAATTGTCTTTTGTTTTTCCTAAATCAAAAACAAATCCATGCACCTCGAACGCAAATAACGATCACGTTATTTCTCTAAATTAACACACGTTAAACACAGTAAGATAGTAGAATTTGCGAATTAGTAAAAGAGGAAGTAGACACTTCAATGATTTGCAGGCAGTTGTGAACTTTTCAAATGATATTCTGTTAAAACAGCATAAGATCAACCAAAATGAATTTTCAATTCAGTAAATAACCAATTGTATGACTTGAGTAATACACTAGCTTAAAAATAGAAGAGAGTAATGTGAATAGCTACAATCGACGCACTGTAGCTACGTCAACAAGAGCGCTACGGCTTCAGCGGTGGGTTGTCGTGGTAGTTTTTAGAACTAAGCTTTTAAAGTTTCTACTGGTATGCCGAATCTGCAAGAAAATTCGCAAATATCCGTTAATATTATAGATTATTTAATTTATATTTGTTTCCCAGAATTCTTAGTAATGCACAGCTTTTTTGCTTGTATGCAATGCACGCCCCCGATATCAATATACATACATACTAAAAAAATGTTCGCTTTTAATAATATGGTAGATAGTAAGAATGATTACAATACACAATATAAAAAATCCTATTATTTATTTAACTCTACATAAATTGATAACATGGCTGCATGGGTGAAATAGCCACAAACACGAGCTGGCCATTCCAAAGGTAATGTGCCGCCCTTAGAAACGACAAAATGTGTCTTCATCACATTTATATTTATAATCACATAATTATTGAAGATAATATCAATTCCTATGTGCCTAAAATCAACCAAGTTAGAGATATAAACATTTCGATAAATCTTATAATTATGAGATTATTTCAATTAATTGAAATATTTTACAAATAATTTTAAAATTATTTCTAAACACGTAGACTTAAAGCTTAAAATGATTTTGTAAAAATTTCAGACAATAATATTTTTCGAAACAGTGTAGAAATTGCACACATTCCTTGAACATTTTCGACTCGTATCGGCAATAACGCAAAGAATGTTGTCTTCCAAGTTGTCTATCGCCTCTGGTTAGACTATCCTCATAGAAAATAATCCAAAGGTGTTAAATCACACGATCTTGGAGGCCAATTCATAGGTCCATTACGCGAAATTATGCGCTCATCGAATGTTTCCTTCAATAAATTTGAATTAAAATATTCTAGTATAATGTGTTAAAAACATTTTAAAGATAAAGAATATTGCTTTAAATAATTTAAAAAAAAATTAGATTCTCATTGTGACATATATGCTATTTCATGGAAATTAATATCAAATTTAGTCCATAGATTGCGATAGTGTAGTGGCACTCGATGTTTCCACATATTAATATGTTTACAATTTTCAAAAATTTGATAGATATGTAGGTTGACCGCGTGGAATGGTGAACGTAACATTGTGTAAAGTGATCACTTAAGCCAGCCGAAGACAGGTCGTAAACCCTGTAATTACCCATACTTCCAATATTTTTCCATTAATAATAAAAAATAGCTTCGTCTCTATGATATATCTATTATTTGTTTGAAAAAATATTTATTTATTCGAACCTGGATCACTTCCTATCCGGTAGCAAGTAAATATTTTATCTTTTAAAATTAGCAATATTAACTTTGTGGTTAAAATTCATATTTTTATTTATTATCTTTGTTTTATTAATCACTGAATTGAGTTTAAATACATCTACCGGTGTCAAATTTTTTTTTTCAAAACCGGTAGACGTATTTAAACTCAATTCAGTGGTTAATAAAATAAAGATAATAAATAAAAAATATAAATATTTTATCGGAAGATAGATTTTTTTTGTATTAAAATACCAAAGAACAGAACAAAATGCAACTTCCCAATAAAAATGAGTTTTTCTTAATTTATTTTTATAAGATACCATATGAGGTATGTCTTTTCGCGGGTATTAATTACAGAGATTCGGCGCGCGTCGGCCCTCTGCCTAACACTATCGCCAATCACAGACGATAAAGTAATGTAATAAGTCCGTAACTGTTTCTGCTGTGATACCGCCGTCCGCAAGGCCCCACCACTGTCCATCGCTAGCAACTGGCTGCTAGGCCTGCTAGCTTTGGCTCGGACCATTCCGGTGAGTGAAGCGCCGCTGGTAAGTCGTGCGCTCGCTGTTCGATCGACGCGCTCGATGTATTCAGCCGGTGAAAGAAATCGCTTTGAACTAGGTTAAATCGGTGTTTTGTGATTACATTGTTTTTTGTTCATCGACCAAGATGGACAGCCGCAAAGGCATAAGGAAGTTGTCCTTCCTCGGATTTGGGACAGGGGTAAGTGTTGCTCTTTACGGGCTGTCAACTTCTGTTTACTCTTTCATGTGTCTTCCTGTCGTCGTTAGGGCTTACAGATGAAACGGTGCGTATCCCGCAACCCGCATTGTTCTCCATTCGATTCCAGACGACGGATTACTCTAACTGAATATTCAATTTTTCCAATGTTCCGAGACGTGTGAGTTGTGACTGTAATACACATTTTAGTAGGTGTAGTATGTTTGAAATATGTCATAATTCTTAACTTACAGAGTACTCGGCGCCACCTACTTTTCGCGTTCGGAGCGGTGTTCGTCTACTTGAAAGTAATCATCACATGTACATTGACATTAAAATTAAAGAGCAGGTGTTTTAATACATTCTTCGGAGATTTTTGCATTCAGCCGCTAAAGCTGTTCAAGTTTCAACGTGTCGAGAGCTGGCATCCAAAGTAGGTTCCCCGAACATCCCCCAGTAACAAAAAAAATAGTCAGGTACTGGTACCAAAGATCCCTTCGGTGCGAACAGGAATAAATTATATAATAACAGTACACATTAAATATGCATAGAACTTTACTCATCCCGACTTCGCCAACAACGACCACCTTCAATTTTCTAACGCAATTTTTATTCCGAAGTAATGAAATCGTGTAAATTATTTTCAAAAAAAAAATTACGTAATATTTCTACACTTTTAATCTTACTAATATATTAATAACAGTTTAATTTTTCAAACAAATATTTAAATCGTTCGTTATTTTACACACATAACAAATAATTGTTTACTAAATATGATATCAATAATTCCAGAATCAATCACTGTTTCACAAAATTAAAATAGATAACTGATAACGTATAATAAATTTCGTGGTTTCATACAAAGTTATTGTTATTTTATTTAAAATAGTATGTCAAACCACAAAAATTAAAATAGATAATTTGCTACGGATTTTATCAGATCAGTTTGACTAAAACATTATTATTAGAATAATAAATGTTTTGATTTATTTGAAACGTTAAAATGACTTGCAACGAAAAAGTTAAACCAAGCTCTAAAAACTTATGATGCATTTGTAATAATATAATGAAAATAGTTTTATTAAACCAAATTAAATAATAAGTATTATGTTTTAATTGTTAGTGTAAGTACCTTCTTGATTTCACATTTATATATTTTATTATTAAGGAGAACACATTCTTATTGTGAAGTTATAATTATTAAACACAGGTCTGTGATATTTATATAGACCTATGTTCTGAATAATTACAACTTCACAATAAGAATGTGTTCTCCTTAATAATATAAGTTGTATCAATGTGTCCAAAATTTAATAAGAATGAATTGATAATTCTGGCGTCTGCAGTCGGTTAACTCAAAGGTATTTGAGATTCAAATAATGGAACGACGGATGATAATTTGAAAAAGTGTAACATATAGGTTCGAAAATTTGTCATGAAAAATACTGGCGCTAAAACACAATTGGTAGTGTACTTCCCCGGATTGGAAATAGAGATCCAGGTTCGAATCCAGGTAGAGCAAAAACAATATTTTTCGACAAAAATTGATTTTATATGTATATGTTTATAATTAATACATTAAATTAGTATTTAATATATTTTATTACACAATAATTTCTTCAATCAGTGACGTAAAAATTGAGCCACAATGCAAAAAAGAAAAAGGCAACCAATAAAAAACAATTTTATTTATTTATATATATATTGACATACATATTTTTGTTCTAACAGAGGTGAATACATAATAAACATAAGATATTACTCATAGTTTATTGTGTGGGATGGAGTAAACTTCACCTCTGATACATACAGCGTTGTCCTGGTTACTTTGCTAGACTAAAGTCTGTGTTAAAGTAGCCAGTTTTTTTTTTCGTGCTGTTGTGGTGTTATTTATCTACAGGAATAAAAGAGAATTACAAATATGTATAAAAAAGTAAGAATAAAAAAAAATATATGTATGTAGTGGGAGTGTTGTAGGACTAGTGAATTATTAGTGAAGGTATTGTATAAATTATATTAAAATGTTGGAGGTTATCCAACATTTTAATATAATTTATACAATACCTTAGAGAATAGAGTAGGTAGAGATGAATCAGAAGCATGGTTAATGCTTCTGATTCATCTCTACCTGATTTAATCATATATTGGGTCCATATTTGTGTAATCTTATTGGAAGTATACGATTTCCAGCTGGTACTGAGTGTGTTGTATAGTTTCGGAGCTAAGAACATGTAGAATCTTTGATAAAATGTTGTTGCTCTCAGTCTCAACATAAAGATTTGTCTTATATCTAGGACATTGTACTCTTTGAATATAAGATCTGATGGATATCTAAAGGGACGACCAATTATTACCTTGAAAATTGTTTTTTGTGCTTTTTTAGCCGACTCCAATATTGTTTTTGCTGCTCCTCCCCAAACTAAAATAGCATAATTAATTAAGGAGTAGCACAGCGCAAAGTACACCGATCTTAAGAGTTTGTAATCAACTATACATCGTATTCCTTTAAAAAAGTAAATTAGTTTTCTTATGCGTTTAGCTAGGTTCGATATGTGTTCTTTCTAGTTAAGATGATCATCGATCAGTACTCCCAGATGTCGAATAATTTTGACTCGTGTCAATTTTTCACATTGACATGAGGAAGCCGTGTTCTTGTTTGTTTTGCAGTCGTGTACGATGAGTATAGGATTTTGATGTGGTGTTGTTCTTTCTTTAATGCAGAAACATACATATTTTGATTTTTTGTGTTAAGTGATATGAGGTTCGTGTCAAACCATTTTTTCGCCTTGTTCAGACCATCCTGTGCACGAGTATTGACCTCTTCCCAAGACTTACCCTCAAAGCAAAGCACGGTATCATTCGCGAAAGTGATTATTTTTCCATTGTTTAGGGTCGTATTACAAAGTCGTTAATATATACTAGAAATAATATAGGGCCTAAAATGCTTCCCTGTGGAACACCGTGTGTTATCAATGATGGATTGCTATATTTTTCATTGTTTTGGACAATTTGACGTCTATTTGTAATAGACGTCAAATTGTATAGTAATCCTTAAACCACTTATATGCTATGCCCCTTACTCCTATGTTTTCAAGTTTTTTTTAGCAGTAGTAGGTGCGGTACGGTGTCAAATGCTTTTGCAAGATCAAGAAAAATCCCCATGCATTTATTTCCCTTGTCCAGGTTCGATATGATGTATTCCAGGAGAGACATGGAAATACCAAATTGAGTGGATAGAATGTTATTTACACCTATAAATTTAAGGAACCTCCGTTTAACAATTTTTTTAGAATTTTTGAAAAAACACTTAGAAGAGAAATTGGTCTATAGTTAGATATATCACTAGGGTTTCCGCTTTTATAAATTGGGCATAGCAACGAATCTTTTAGCACGGTTGGAAAGACTCCAGTTAGTAGACTCAGGTTAGTAATAAATGCAAGCGGTCCGGTTAAGTATATCTTAATTTCTTTTACAAGCTTGATTGAAATACCATCTTTACCTGGAGCACTATTAGTTTGTAATCCCTGTATAACTGTGTTGATTTCATGTGGTGTAGTCGGAATTAAAAATATTAAGTTTGATGTTTGCGAATTTAAGCGGATATTATTACATAACTGTAATTCATTTGTGTTCATTCTAAGTGTTCATCTGAAATTTTTTTACCTATTGAGGAGAAGTATTTATTTATATAGTTTAAGATATCAGTCTAATTTTCATCAATATTTGGAATACTTTCATCATAAACCATCTGAAATACTTTATTACTTTTATCTATATTAGAATTGGTGAATTCTCTAATAATACTTTTAAAATTAACAATATTAACTTTGACATCCTGAAGAAGGAAAAGGTATTTTCCGAAACTGGTAGATGTTTTTTAAACTCAATTAGTGGTTAATAAAACTAAGATAATAAATAAAAAATATAATTCTCTAATAATTTGCCAACATTTTTTTATATTGGTTTTATTTTGATCTACTAGATTTCTATAATATAGTATTTTCGCCGTTTTTGTTGCTTATTACAGATATTTCTATATCGCTTATATTGGATTCGTACGTCTATGTTGAGAGGATACTACTGAACTTTTTTGCTGAAGTTTGTCGCGCTTTCTTATACTTGAAATTAGACCCTCAGTGATCCACGGTTTTACGTTTTTTCTAGTAGAGTGAGATTTATAATACTGGTTTTTTGTGATGTGCTGTTGCAATATATTATTAAATTCATTAAAAGCTAAGTTTACATCCTCGTAGTCATATACTGAATTCCATGCTTCCTGTTCTAGGTCTTTAATCAGTTCGTTGTAATTAATACGTTTTCTTCGCAAATTATTAGTCTTGTGTGATTTTTTGGTGAACTGGATGATCTTGGATTATTAATACATGCATTGTCCAGTATTCATATCGAAATAATTGTAATAGAAATTAAATGTATCAATTAAAAAGATGTAAAAAAAAATCAACCTATGGAAAATTTTTTTTTTACCGTGATTCGAACCAGGATCTTTTCCTATCCGGGAAAATGTGTTATCATTACGCCACGTCAACCGTGTAAGTTAACGACAATTTTTTGAACCTATATTTTGCAGCTCTTTCAAATTATTACATATGTTATTGCGTTTTAAAAAACGTAATGTTTTCGAGACGTCAGAGATTAAATCAGTTCAATGTATATATTTATAATAGATGCATTTAATTTGTATTAAAATAGCACAGAACTATGTTTCGAAAAAACTGCAACATCACAATGATAATTTTTAAGAACACTTAAAAAATACAAATGATTTTACGATTTCAGCGGATACGTTGTTCTGCTCCCTAACCGACGTTTTAACGGGGTATTACTGTACACATCGTCTTTATCATTACCCTGTCATTTTACTGCTGGATATAGTCCTTTCCCAAGGATTCTCAAGACTCATCTTTATTATCATCATTATCTTCATCGCCGTATCCACTTCAGGACGTCCTTCCCTTACCGTCCTTTAAATCTTCGATATATTCAAGATAAGTACACCCCATTGTCACTTGCAATTTTTTTTGGCAACATCTTCTCCTTGATTCTCTGTACATCATTATTATTATTATTATTATTTCAAGCACAGCTCTTTTTGGCCACGTCTTGACTCCGTATATAAGTACTGGGTTAATACCGATTGTAGGCTTTAGTCTTTTAATAGTATTTAGAGTACTGCGTACATCAATAATGTTTAATGTGAGAAATGATTTTTAAAATCGTATTCCATATCTTCTATATCTTGAGGTGGATATTAAAAATTATTGATCCTTATAAGCACGGGAAAAGAATTATTACCAAAGATTTGCAGGGCGCGAACCTTTTAGGCCCCAATTAAAGATTCCAATCCGAATATTCGAATATATTCGGCCTTTTCTACTATTCGACACTCGAATATTTGTGCAGCTAATAGTATTCGGACGTGAAAGAGATACCTGTTGCTTGTTCGAAGAGTTCATCGACGTCCGAATTGCAGACTGAATTAAGAAGCACCATTTTATTCCTCGTATATACTACAAATGTTTGTTCAAAGAATCAAAAAATTTTTTTTTGATATTTGGACAATTTCAAAAAAACGACAGAAACTTTAGATCTACTATTTAAAACACTTTTAACAGTTAAGCCAACGCCAATCGCTACTGAGCGGGTATTTTCAACAGCAACGACGATAAGAACAAATTTAAAATACGAAACGTTCAATGGGTTGTTATTTTTAAAACTACAATAAATAAACAGTTTATGGTAAATAAACTCGTTTTATAAATAAATATATAAAATTTTATAAATAAATACGATTAATTTGAAATATTCCAAATTAATTAATACATTAGAAACTATTCGATTTTTTTAATTTCGTCGAATAATAATATAATAATAATAATACACATTCATTAGGTTCACTTTTTTTACATGTATTATGTACTTACATTGATAAATAATGTTCAGTGGTCTGACGTATTACTCTTCCAAATTAATATTCATTAATAATACATTTTCACCTAGATAATTACTATGAGTGTTGCGTATTATTTCTAATATCGCACAAATGTATCGAGAGTATGCATATAAAATTTTGCAAAGTAAATACAACATATCTACACTAGTAATTTACTGTATTATAGCAGACAGTGTTCCTACGGTATAACAGTAAGCAAAGTACAAAAAATATATATATAAACAGTTAATCAAGATAGTAAGACTTCGATAGCTAGTTCTAGGTTTTCTATAGGTAATGTTGAATACATCAATCTATGCAAATTCAAATTACACAAATCTTTGTGAACCTGTGCTGGTAGACGCCGACGTCGCTCTCCTTGTAGTCGTCTGATGGTCCTTAAATCTGCTGGTCAGCCACCGAAAACCTTCTCACAACCGGTAATCCGAAAATATAAAATACAAAATATTTTTATTATCGCCGCCGTAAAAGTCCGTCCGAATCGCAAAAAACTCTCTTCCCAGTAGCAGCTTCGCTTTTCTTTTCTGTTATTAAATTCACACAAAAAGAACACACATATTCAAAATTTTATATCAGGCCTGCCTATCGAAGTATAAAAGCGCGTAAACATCTGGAATCTCTAGCCCCAATGCATCATATTGACTGCATTGCTATAGTTACACCACTGACTGCAACTTCTTTCCAAATCTTCTTCACACAACAACAACGCTTAATGAAGCACAATACCGAGAATCGTGAAAATTATTACATGATTGCCTTTTTTGTTTGCACAATATCTAGGTACACATTTTTTACTGACACTTCAATGATTGCATTTTTATTGTGATGGCTATTTCTAATTAGTATATTATTTAAATTGGCCATTGAAGTGCCAATTAAAAAAACTGACAAAAAGTGTAATCGTTTCGTAATATTCGTGATAAACAAATGCACAGTAAACAAATTCAGAGCAGAAAAAATTATAGAAATTAACATAATTACTTAGGTGATGCAATATATCTACAGCATTGTTTATACATATAATTTTACAAAATGTTAAGTTTAATATCTAATATTTTATAATATTGACGTACTGTAAACGTCTATACATATTCTCTTACGTGTTCGCGTTGCGTTCTTTAGTAATTGCTCTGATAAATGATTGAGCAGGGACTGGGTTATGGCCTTTCGAGACACTCTTGAAATTACAGTTTCTCCGTGTACGTCCTTTATTTAGAAATCTGCTTTTCTCGCGTTGTTCTATGAGCGTGAAAGAGTAGTATATCGCATCGCCTCTTGCGTTCCAGTTAGATAAAATGTACGTAACGCCTTTTCATTCGTGTAAGCATTTAGCTTAGTTTGAAAATAGTAAGAATATTGATGTGACATGTATTCCGTGTACGCATCTCTATTTTATATAAATATATATATATAAATAAATAAAATTATATGATGTATAGATTATGCCCGTCTTTTTGTCTGTTTATAAATATAATTTTACACTGTTTGACCTATTTAAACGAAATTGTGTGTGTCTATGAACTATTCCCCCTCCGCCTGGCTTCTCCACCCACTATCTCCAATGTAGACGTATATTATAGGGAATTAATTCACTATACACTCTTTAGGACCTGGCGCAAAATCTAAGACTGCTCCTTCCTCTTTCAGTCCGCCCCAACCCTTCCTACCAATATAAATATACTTCTTATTGAAAACGATCCATATTTTGTTAATTTTCCCTTTAGGATACTGAGGAAAATATAGGTAGTAAAATATAAAATATATATATCTCACTCTACTCCACCGGACACTTACCTTAAATCTCTATATTAAATAATAACTATGTTATTTGTGCAACACCATAAAAAATACTTACACCCGCAACTGAAAAAAAAAGATATTACTATAACACATCGACAATGTTTTCAAATGAATTAAAAAAATTATAATCATATTTCTTGCTTTAGTAGATTTTAAAACTGATTGTTTTCTTTTATATTGGCGCACTCTCGCAAATTTATCGATATTTAAAGTTTTATGGAGTGTGGACCTTTTGGACCTCAACACGCTGCGTTGACTGCTTTGGCATAATTACGCCGTTGATAAGTAATATGCAGTGGCGTGCAGTAGGTATAGATTTAGGTTACGCTGTTACCAATGATATTATACAATCATATATAATATATGTAATACAATATATGTACTTACATTTAATCAATGTATTTAGACAAAATAAATTCGTCGTTTATACGGCCCTACCATGTATTTATTTATAATTTTAGAGTACTATTAATAGTGTTTTTAAAGTTTAAGTTTTAACGTAAAATAATACCTTATTACCCATATAAAAAATGTATGGACGTTTTTAAGAACACTTTCTATGACTGAACATGATTCATTTATTGTTTGAAAATCGTTCAACGTAATCACTAAAGGAAATAATCATTTCTATAAATAAGGAAATAGTTCTGCCAATTGCTTGTTGTTTTTCATCAAAATTCAATCCATGAACCAAATTTAAAGAACAATCTGGCTATCCACACGTAAAAATAGTAAGAAAGTATAATTCGCGAATTAGTAAAAGAAGTAGACATTCGATGATTTACACGCAGTTGTAAGCCTTTATAATGTTATTCTGTTAAAATATAGCATAGATAACGACTCCATACAAAACGGATCAACCGAAAGGAATTTTCAATTCAGTAAATAGCTATTTATATTATATGATTCGAGTAATTCACTAGCTTAAATACAGAATAGAGTAATGTGAATAGCTCGATGTGACGAATATCAAAGTACAGCAGTGAGTTGTCGTGTTAGTTTTTAGAACCAAGCAATTAAAGTCTCTACTGGTACACAGATGGCGCTAATTGTAAAATAATGTTTTCGTTAATGTTAATCTAATTATTTAATTTATATTTGTTTCCCAGAATTTTTAGTAATGCACAGATTTTTTGCTTGTATGCATTGCACGCCCCTGGTAATATGCAGTGGCGTGCTGTAATAACTGGCTGCATAGATGCGATGGGCATTATCGCTAGAGGTTGTATTCATAATACACTATTTTAGAAGTATGTTTTTATGAAAGTAACCTGTGTGAGTTTATTTCCATTGTTGAAAAATTCATCAACTTGTTAATATTAATAATATATAAATAGTTTATAGTACTTATAAAAAATACCACTTTTAAATTGTATCGAAACGCGTACGCTTCAAATACACGCTTGCGGCGTTTTGCAACACGTCTGTTCAAACGAAGATGTGTGTTTAGAACACGTGTTTGTACACATTTCGGGAAAATTTAGGATAAAAACACATGCACAGCTTTATTTGTCAATTCTTAATTCATATTTTTTATTTATTGTCTTTGTTTTATTAACCACTGAATTGAGTTTAAATACATCTACCGGTTTCGTAAAATACCATTTTCTTCTTCAGGATGTCATAACTAACTAAAAATATATATCATTGCTTCTTCACCAGAATCTATTTTTAAAAAAACAACAATTATTTAAAAAATAAATTTAGTACCTAACCCAAATTGTTGCTTAATACAAATTTAGTCGAATAATTTTTAGGAAAAAATTTTAGCGTGGGACTCGTAGTTAAATTTAGATTCTGGTGAAAAACAATGATTTATATTTTTTGTTAGTTATGACATCCTGAAGAAGAAAATGGTATTTTTCGAAACCGGTAGATGTATTTAAACTCAATTCAGTGGTTAATAAAACAAAGACAATAAATAAAAAATATGAATTTTAATCGCAAAGTTAATATTGCTAATTTTAAAAGAATTCTCAATTCTTCCGTTAGTCAAGATGATTCTAGTTAATAGTTAAAATATCAAATAAATGCACAGCTTTTTTGATTGTATATAGTGCACGCCCCTGGTAATATGTTAATTCACTTGGTTTTATGCGGGAATGACCGTCATAATTGTCCACACGTTTATACACATACATCATAGCACACTATCTTCAACTGCGTACGTTGCGTGAAAGTAGATAATAATCGTGGTCTGGTAACTTATTTATTTATTTCCTAGCAGAAGTGGCCAGTTTTGAACAGTAAAAGTAATTGTATTCAATGATTAATTGTTAATCTTGCGTATATATTCGGACAGATTCGGTATTAGATATTTTTTAAAGTTGACAATGTCATTTGTATGAACCTCTTAAAAGGATCAGTTTCCTAACGACTTCAACATGTGCCTGATTAGTCGAAATTAAATTTTAAAATGTAATTCATATGAGTACAAATTTTTTTTTTTTTTTTTAGTAATAACAGTTAAAATTTGTGTCAATTTTTTTCATTTATATGTACTTATTATCTATTTAATAAAGCGCTAAAATGTATGTATGTTTGTACACGCACATCAACGCACACTTGTATATGGAAGAAAAATCATTAACTATTCTGTAGGTCGCAGATACGAATAAAGGTGTAGACCATTTACAGCCATTCGTGTACTCCAGGGAACACAATCCCGGCCTAATTTACAGTCTTTTTGAATCCCGGGATTAGCATTCTGAAACTTTCATAATTAATATTATAGATTTACTTCGGGTCAATACCAAAATTAGATTAGGACAAAACGATAGTATACTCGATGATGCATATCATTCATATATAGCGTGAAATAATAAAATTATTTCACATTCTAGTGGTTATTGAATGTGTCAGTCAATCTTACATTATTATTTACATTCTAGCGGTTACTGAATGTGTCAGTCAATCTTACGTTATTATTTACATTCTAGTGGTTATTGAATGTGTCAGTCAATCTTACGTTATTATTTACATTCTAGCGGTTACTGAATGTGTCAGTCAATCTTACGTTATTATTTACATTCTAGTGGTTATTGAATGTGTCAGTCAATCTTACGTTATTATTTACATTCTAGTGGTTATTGAATGTGTCAGTCAATCTTACGTTATTATTTACATTCTAGTGGTTATTGAATGTGTCAGTCAATCTTACATTATTATTTACATTCTAGTGGTTATTGAATGTGTCAGTCAATCTTACGTTATTATTTACATTCTAGTGGTTATTGAATGTGTCAGTCAATCTTACGTTATTATTTACATTCTAGTGGTTATTGAATGTATCAGTCAATCTTACATTATTATTTACATTCTAGTGGTTATTGAATGTGTCAGTCAATCTTACGTTATTATTTACATTCTAGTGGTTATTGAATGTGTCAGTCAATCTTACGTTATTATTTACATTCTAGTGGTTATTGAATGTGTCAGTCAATCTTACATTATTATTTACATTCTAGTGGTTATTGAATGTGTCAGTCAATCTTACATTATTATTTACATTCTACTTACTCACTTAAATTTTACTTTTAAAATTAGCAATATTAACTTTGTGGTTAAAATTCATATTTTTTATTTATTATCTTTGTTTTATTAACCACTGAATTGAGTTTAAATACATCTACCGGTTTCGAAAAATACCATTTTCTTCTTCAGGATGAAGAAACAATGATTTATATTTTTAGTTAGTTATGACATCCTGAAGAAGAAAATGGTATTTTTCGAAACCGGTAGATCTATTTAAACTCAATTCAGTGGTTAATAAAACAAAGATAATAAATAAAAAATACCCTTAAATTTAATTTGTTTTATGAATGAGCAAATTAGCAGATTCCGTGGTACATCAAAATCAAATCCCGAATTCTGTGATTGTAATTTTGGGTCAGAATTGAAATCTCATACTGAGTTTGCATTTAAGATTCGTCATCATAAACATTTAAGATTCGTCATCATAAACATTTAAGACGATCATGGAAATGACTAATAAATTTTTTTTTCGTATTTAAAAAATCTACATGTCAAACCCCGCACACTTTCAAAATTAAATTCTTAATGTCAATTTTTTCAGATCACTTACACGTTTGTTTTAATATTGTTGATAAAAGTTTTATTGTTTATGAAGATATTTTCTAAAACAGTTAAATTTATAGGCACATGCAGTCAAAGGGTTAGCCCGCATGTATTAATTATTATTTATATATTTATTTATTAATCTCCGGAACGAAAGAGTTCAAATCCAAACCGACAAAAAAAATTCAACACCTTACTAATATTTATATAAACCATAGGTTTATATATTATCACCCACATCAAATATAATACTATATACATAGTCATATAAAAATAGATGATAATTTAACAGATTATTACATAATAAATAATGTAAAATGATTTAAAATTATTAATTAAACTAATTACATTATTTTTAGTTAACCTATTTATAATTATTCTCCTTGGATAGACAATTTACAATATTTTAAATGAAAACACATTTTATTGTGATGTTTTCATATCGGAACATATTTTCATAATTTTTATACAAATTAAATTATTTAAATTAGTTAATACAAAAAAGAGTACAGACACACAGTAATCGGTTTATATAACGAAATGGTAACGCATGTCCTCGGATAGAAAAAGATCCAGGTTTGAATTCCACTAGCAACCAAATATTTTTTCGATAGTTACATTTTTTATCTGTATATCTTTCTATTTGATTATTTTAATATTTATTTATTTCAATAATATTTTCTGTAGTTGGTAAAGATTCATAATTTCATATTATGAATAAGCTTGTTAGAATTTATTTGTTATCTTTATTGAGGATATTTTATCTCTTCGATCTCGAATAATTAAAATCATATCGTCGTAATTGACCCAACGTGAACTAACTGGAACCACGTTCACGGATAACGTCTGCACAGTGGCGTAACTATAAAAATTGGGCCCCAATGCAGAATGGTGAAAAGGGTCCAGTAAATATAGAAAAGGGCCCAGCATAGTTTATCTATTAAATAGTAATAATAAAACTAGTCAGTTGTCTCGTATAATATTCACACTTTCATAAAAAAAAAAAACATAAATATGCTTAGGCATGTGTATGCACTTGCCATTGATAAGATACTTTATTTACTTTGAGGCAATTTTCACTTTGCGGCAATGGTTTGGACCCTAATCCGACGTATTAGCAGGTTATTGCTGCAGTTTACGTCTACAATGTTTTTAGATGTTTTCCTAATACTTGTGGGAAAAGATTTTTTAAGTTTTATAATTCCATTTTTTGGTGTGTAAGGCAAAAATATTAATGCCAAATGGATTGCATGGCGTCAACTTTTTGGTTCCCTGTCTAACTGGGCCCCAATGCTACTGCATTGGCACAGTAACGCCATTGCGTCTGCATGCGAAGGTAGCGGTTTAAATCAGAGTAAACCAAGTTTAATAATTTAATGAAATCTACTTAAAAATTGTTTGACACTAAAGATTATGGATACTTTCATATAACAAAGGGGTAGTTGGTTTCTTTCTGTGGAAACTGATATACTATATTAGTGGATATGTGACTTTTTTGTTCCAAAAATACTTTTTTTAAAATAAAAAATAAAGCATATTTCTATTAACAGAAATTTAAAAAAATGATCACTATGACACTACTATATGCACATAGGTAATTATTTAAATTCACAAAATCACATATCCACCTAATAATTTTAACAATATCATATAAACGATGTTTTTTAGAGGTTTGTTTTTCGAATTTGCAACACTTTTTACAGCTACTGCCAATTTGACAGCTGATTTGTGCTCAGTTTGGTTTGCCATTTAACCATGAATAGACTTGCAAATTGTGCAAATGTATTTCGAAAATCGTGGTACAGTTCGCGAAACTTACCTTGCGCTACGTCCATTTTACGGTCGACATAATCGTCCATCCGAGCAAGTAATTCGAATAACCATGGATCATTTTCGCACTACGCATACTCTAATTGGCAATACGCAACCGCGGAGACGTCGTACAGTGCGCACCAAAGAAGCTGTTGTTTCATCAAAAATGACGCCAGCCAGAACGTTACAGACAATGGATCCATGATTACTGACTTTTTCGTTCCCCAATTGAATGGCATTAATGTGGAAGAGCTGTGGTTTCTGTAAGACGGCGCAACATGCCACACAGCGCGCGCCACAATCAACTTTTTTAAGGAAACATTCGATGAGCGCGTAATGGACCTGTTAATTGGTCTCCAAGATCGTTGTTAAATTATTTTCTGCGGGAATATATGAAGTCGCTAGTCTACGCCGATAAACCAGACACGATAGACGACTTGGAAGCCAACATACATTCGTCGCCTTATTGCCGATATACGGTCCTAGTTGCTCCAAAAATAGTCAAAAATTATATGCGTGAAATCAAATTTAAACACTAATGGCGTAAAATTATTTTTCCAATAAAGCTATTAACCATTTTTATGTGTTTTATTTCATTTTCAAGTTATATGCCCCTAAAAAATCTCCTAATGGTTAATACTTATTTTAAAACAAATAATAGGCCGAAATGATGTTAAGAAAGGTTCTCGGAAAATAAGCGTTCTGATTCTCACTTCCACTTAGCTCAGCAGAAAACTATTTCTGTATATATATAGAGATTTAGAGTCCATTTTCTATGAACGCATAGGATGTCTAGATTGTCTAGGATGTTATGTCATTATGGCCAATGTTTGATGAAACTGCCAGGTCTGTGAGATGCCAGCAGGGAAAAACCGAACGTGTTTTAAGTTTAAGGTTAAGATGAGTTAAATATTTTTGGGTTACACTTATTTTAAAACAAATAATAGGCCGAAATGATGTTACGAAAGGTTCTCGGAAAATAAGCGTTCTGATTATCACTTTCACTTAGCTCAGCAGAAAACGCATGGAAACAATATTTTCGTTTCGAAAACACTTTTTTTTTGTATCAGTTAGCATAAATATTTCAATTTCACAATTTTTAACTCTTGCTTATGTTGCTTTTTTTCTTTTTGTTATATTAGTATTTGGTTTGCAGTAGACGTTTCAAGACGTAATACTTAATACGTGTTCTTGGTAGTGTAATTCTCGCCTTGGATCTCTTTTCTGGATCGTGTCCACAAGAGGTATGTAGATATTTTCAATTAGCCTCGTTAATTATTTGATTAATGTATTTTTATCTTGCCCTTCTTACTCTTATCTTATCTGTCTTCTTCCCTCAATTAGATTGCATCCAAGAGTGTAATCTACCAATTGGCTCTTTCGATTTTCGAAGTTGTATCTTATTTGTTATTGCTGCTGTCATTTGTAAACTTGAGTCATTTCATTTGTCTTCCGTTTATTGATATAGTTTTGTTTGCTTTCTATGTAATTCTGTCAGTAGCATCCCGCATAAACACAATATATATATATATATATATATATACGAGGGGCAAGTAAAAAATAAGGTTCCTACATTTTTTTCAGGTATAAGGTATTTTTTATTGCAATAAATAAGTAAACCATCTGAAAGCTTGTACTTTATTCTATTTTTCTACATAGTCTCCTGATTTTTCTATGCATTTTTCCTGACGAGTTATCCACTTCTGAAAACCCGCTTCGAAGAATTCCGCCGCTAGGCCGCCGATGAACTTGGTGACCGCTTCTTTCACCTCTTCATCTGTATTGAAGCGTTGTCCACCCGAGTGTTGCTTCAATTTCGGAAACAAGTGGAAGTCGCTGGGAGCAAGATCAGGGCTGTAGGGGGCATGGTCAAGCAATTTCCAGCCGAATTTGTCCAGTAGGGCGTTGGTCTGTCGAGAGACATGCGGGCGAGCGTTGTCGTGGTGCAGCCTAACGCCCTCGGTCAGCCTTCCTCTCCGGCGATTTTGGATGGCTCTTTTGAGTTTTGTCAATGTCTCGCAGTACCTGTCCGAATTGATGGTGGTCCCTTTAGGCATAAACTCGGTCAGCAAGACGCCTTTTCGGTCCCAAAACACCGTAGCCATCACTTTCCCTGCGGAAAGCGTCTGCTTAAACTTTTTCGGCCTAGGCGATTCAGGATGGCGCCATTGTTTGGACTGTTCTTTTGTTTCTGGAGTGACGTAGTGACACCACGTTTCATCTCCCGTAATAATGGAGTCCAAGAATTCTTCGGTATTCTCGGCGCATTCTCGAAGAAACCCCTCGGCACACTTGACACGATTGTCTTTGTGGGTTTCTGAAAGCATGTGTGGGACCCACCGCGCGCACACCTTGCGATAACCAAGTTTATCGGTCAAAATGTTGTCGATAGATTTTTCACAAACCTCAGGAACCTGGACAGCAAGCTCCCGAAGCGTTACTCTCCGATCTTCGAGGAGAATGCGCTCAATCTTCGCCACGACTTCGTCCGACACCGATGGCCTCCCACTCCTTTGCTCGTCGTGGACGTCTGTGCGTCCTTCGGAGAACTCCCTGCACCATTTGCGGACGTGTTGGACGCTGATGCAAGCTGTGCCATAAACTTCTTCCAACTGTCGATGAATTTCAACAGGTTTAAGCTTCTTCGCGTTTAAAAATCGAATCACCGAACGGATTTCACACCTGGCGGTAACGGCGATGGCGGGTTCCATAGCGGATGGCTGTCAGGCCTTTACTGAGCGTCGCAGCGTTTGCTCCCGGTAGTGGGGATGTAGTTAAGGGACCAACAATCAAGGCAGTGTTGCAGGATTTCGCCTAGCATCTCGCGTGGCGAGTGTACAGCGTAGGGAACCTTATTTTTTACTTGGCCCTCGTATATATAGATGAAGAGTCCATTTTCTATGAACGTATAGGATGTCTAGAATGTCTAGGATGTTGTGTCATTATGGCCAATGTTTGATGAAACTGCCAGGTCTGTGAGACGCCAGCAGGGAAAAAACGAACGTGTTTTAAGTAAGGTAAAGACGAGTTAAATATTTTTGGGTTATACATATTTTAAAACAAATAATAGGCCGAAATGATGTTACGAAAGGTTCTCGGAAAATAAGCGTTCTGATTCTCACTTTCACTTAGCTCAGCAGAAAACGCATGGAAACAATATTTTCGTTTTTTTTGTATCAGTTAGCATAAATATTTCAATTTCACAATTTTTAACTCTTGCTTATGTTGCTTTTTTTCTTTTTGTTATATTAGTATTTGGTTTTCAGTAGACGTTTCAAGTCGTAATACTTAATACGTGTTCTTGGTAGTGTAATTCTCGCCTTGGATCTCTTTTCTGGATCGTGTCCACAAGAGGTATGTAGATATTTTCAATTAGCCTTGTTAATTATTTGATTAATGTATTTTTGTCTTGCCCTTTTTACTCTTATCTTACTTTATCTGTCTTCTTCCCTAAATTAGATTGCACCCAAGAGTGTATTCTACCAATTGGCTCCTTCGATTTTCGAAGTTGTATCTTATTTGTTATTTCTGCTATGTCATTTGTAAACCTGAGTCATTTCATTTGTCTTCCGTTTATTGATATAGTTTTGTTTGCTTTCTGTGTAATTCTGTCAGTAGCATTCCGTATAAACACAATATATATATATATATATATAGATTTAGAGTCCATTTTCTATCAAGTTATAGGATGTCTAGTGTTCCGCACAGGAACAAGACTGTAGTATCGCTGAGGTGCTGGTTCAATTGTCGCCGCTCTGTAGCTCGGACGACGATATTCTGCCGTTCGCAGAGGTCCAAGGGGGTCCAAAATCGTGTCCAGTGTAGTCGCAGAGTCGTAGTGTTCTTCCAGGATCAGTCCAAAGGTACAGCCAAAGTCGAAATCCAGGGGGAAGAAAGTCCAGGTGAAAAGCAGGGGCCAAGGTGGAGATAAATGAAAGAAGTTCTAGTCGTATGTCCAGCGGTGCAAGAGGCGAGTGAGAGAAGAAGTGATTTTGCAACCGCTGGACCGTTTATTTAACTCACAAATTCATCCCTGGGAGCTTATGGCTCCATCGGGATGCTGGGACCAATCAGGAGGCGCAAGCATCCCCCGCGCCACCCCGATTCGGTCCCGCGCCGACACCACCTGGCGGCCAAACTCTGGAACTTTTGCCATTTTTTCTGCCGTCCCGTAAGGGGCGGCAGAACTCGGCTTTGTCCGCAATTCTCTTTATTACAAATTAATCGGACATAACATTAACCTGTCTCGCGATGCCTGGTAGTTTTTATTGCGGGCAACGGCCCGGGGAATTTATTAATGCACCTTAAACTTTAAAAATCCAATTTTATTACCTAAACGATTTTTAAGGTGCATTAAACTATCTCCAGGCGATCTCCCTCTCAATTCTCTATTTATTTACATAACATTATCAAACATAATAATTTTTACACATGAGTTATTTGGCAAAAATCATGACAACAAATTCTGACGGCGCCGGGGCGTGGCCTCATCCGCGGCCCGGCTCCCCCCTCTCCCCGGCGGCCCGCTGTGTTCCAGCGGCGGTGATTTTCCAATGGCGGCCCGTGCCGGACGAAATATTGCCGTAAAGCGGCCAAGTACGATTTTTCGTCCGGCGCTTTCTCGAGCCGCGGTCGGCGCGCTCCGCGGCCGCGTAGCTGTGCAGAACATCTAGAATGTCTAGGATGTTGTGTCATTATGGCCAATGTTTGATGAAACTGCCAGGTCTGTGAGATGCCAGCAGGGAAAAAACGAACGTGTTTTAAGTAAGGTTAAGATGAGTTAAATGTTTTTGGTTTATACTTATTTTAAAACAAATAATAGGCTGAAATGATGTTACGAAAGGTTCTCGGAAAATAAGCGTTCTGATTCTCACTTCCACTTAGCTCAGCAGAAAACTATATATAGATTTAGAGTCCATTTTCTATGAACGTATAGGATGTCTAGGATGTTGTGTCATTATGGCCAATGTTTGATGAAACTGCCAGGTCTGTGAGATGCCAGTAAAGTGAGATGAGGTAAAAAACGAACCTGTTTTAAGTAAGGTTAAGATGAGTTACATATTTTTGGTTTATAGTTATTTTAAAACAAATAATAGGCCGAAATGATGTTACGAAAGGTTCTCGGAAAATAAGCGTTCTGATTCTCACTTCCACTTAGCTCAGCAGAAAACGCATGGAAACAATATTTTCGTTTCGAAAACACTTTTTTTTTTGTATCAGTTTTCTCTTTTATATATTTAATAACAGTACGTAAATCCGCGAAACCGTATTACAGCTGGCAAATATATTGAGCATCTGTCATATCGCGTTGCGTCAGTTTTTTTTTATCTAAATAGAACCGTCAAATTATGACAATATTAATGTTTTTAAGTGGATATACATATATATTTCAAATACCGTTTGTACAATTCCACGGACAGCAATACATGATGCTATATAATATCGGCTATTGTCGATTGCTTTTTACTGCTAGAACCTGCGGGCGGCTTTGTGGCTGTTGGTGGCCCATGTCTTCCGTAGAATCGATATTTCATCTAAAGCAATGTGATAAGAATGCACAAGTTAGCAATTGGCGTTAGCCGATGTGACGTGTGTTATAACCACTGTTGCGCTAATTTATTTTTAACAAAACTCACTCAAAATATTGTTAAATTCTTCGCTGATCCCGAGTGTTTATGATTTGTGAATACCTTAAGTTAATATCAACACTAAATTCCAGATAAAGAAAACATTTTCAGTCGTGTTTTGTAAACATATTCTATTATTAACGCCTGAATGAACTCCTGCTCATCTTTGTTTCTTTAGCAACCGACGACTGTCAATACAAACCACCAGTGTGGCCCATTATTTGTAAACCAATACGATTTTTTGTTGTATCTTTTTGCAATATGGTAAGACACATAATATAATACAATTACAAAGCTTTTTTTATTAATTCTATTGATTGGTGTTTTTCAACGAATGAAACACTGAAACATGAAGAACTTCCGAGTATGGTATAATTACTGTGAGAAATTATGTTATCTTTCATGTAATTATGTTTGGTGGAATAAGATCCCGCGGACTGTATCTATTACAATAATGATTAGTTGCCGCAATCCGAATTGGATTCAAGAGAGATACAATGATCTCGATCCTGGATTGGACGTCAATTTTTTACCTCCAGTTGACTCGCACTTTTTTAGTGAAGAACCGAGATATCACTGCATTTTCGGAGCAGTTTAGAACACCGCCTCTTCGTGATCCTAGCATTACGCACGGCGCTACTTTCGTACGATAAAAAAAATAATACATATCTTGACGGTTGGGTGTCGGAAGGCTAACTGTTCCCACGTCGGCGAAATCCCTAAATCGTCAGTTGACCATTACGGTACAGATATATATATTAAGGTTTAGGACAAAATGCACAAGGAGTAGGTACTCGTCTTGCGTCAACATTGTTTATGACCCATGTCTAGATATACATTTAATCGATGTTTATATTTTTGAATGGAAAATGTGAGCTTCATCTCTGCTATTTCTATGACAGATAACTCAAACTTTACCTTACGGCTCATAATATTCTAATTTCCAGCCGGTGAGACTTATCAACCATTTTTGGAGTCCTATAACTTAACTACAACTTGTAAAAAATATATTTAACCATACTTCAAGATTATACTTTGACTTTTAAAATAGTAACAATTCGGTGATTTAATTAAATTAAATTTGAATCCCTTAAATTAGAAATTGCTCTAGATACATGGTTTAATAATATATCCCAGATCTTTTTTCTAATCAATCATCTCTTCATTAATAATATTAATATTTGTATTTACTTACTTTATTTATGAGAAAACATATTTCAAAGAATTTTTTAACTCTTAGTGGTAATAAAATACAGTGGTATCTCGGTTTTCGTTGACTTCGGTTATCGTCGGCTTCGGTTTTCGTCGTTTGCCTCGGATTTCGTCAGCGCACCGCGACCCACGCGCTGCGCAGTGTTGCGTTTTTCTCGTTGTGTGAGCATCTAGCCCACCCGTCTAGCCAAACAATTTCATTCCGAGAAATTATGGGCAGTATGTATGCATGAGAGAGATTTTGAAGGGGTTGAGCCTTCTCCTGATGACCCTACAGATGAGTAGTAAGAGACGGGGAAGAATGTGCCTTCTTCAGAGATTAAGGACATCTTCTTCATGCGCAGTGAGGTACAGGGGTTTTTGGAGAAAAATCACCCATAAATCATCTGTTGCATAATCCTGATTATATGATATTGCCCCATTTTAGGAAAATATTAAAGACGCGGCAGAAACATACCTCGTTGGACACTTTGGTCCACTGACTCTGAAAATACCAAAATATACACTTTGGTCCGCTGACTCTGGTGTGTGATACCTTAAGTCCTTATGGACGGGGATTCCCCTTCCAAACAATAATATCAGTCTTATATATTGATATTATAATAATTTCCTATTGTTTTCAGTATTAAACACTATAAAATGTGTTTTTGACATGTGTTTTAGAGTATCTAGAACGAATTAAATGGATTTAAATTGATTCATATGAAAATAATTATATTTTTTATTTATTATCTTTGTTTAATTAACCACTGAATTGAGTTTAAATACATCTACCGGTTTCGAAAAATACCATTTTCTTCTTCAGGATGTCATAACTAACTAAAAACATGTATCATATCATATAAAATCAATTTATATGTATCATATATGTATGTATCATATAAAATCAATTTATAAAATTTTATATGAATTACTTTAATGGTAGTCTAACGTTTTACAAAACATAAGAAAGACATATTGAAAAAAAAAATGCTATCCTTGAAGTCGCATAACTCGTTAACTGTAAACATTTTACCAAAGTGTAAATAACATTTTCTGTTCAAAATTGAATGAAAAAGACTTTCCCGAAGTTTTTGCTACTAGCTATGAGACACCCGGTATGTGCGATTAAAAAACATTTGATAGTCTGCAATATTAATTATATCAAAACCTTAACATTCATTTTAAAGATAATAAATTTGACCTTATTTGGGCGCGTACGAGAAATAGTTCTTTTTTGAGAAAAAAATATTCTCAAAATTCTATTTTAATTTGCACATTCTCCGAGACTGTGGACCATGAATCTCTCGCAAAGCTAAAGACCTATAATTAGAAAAGGCGCAAGAATGCCGGGAAGTACGCGACTTGACTCTATCAACTATTCAAAATAAATTTAATTTGCCTGAGATTTTCCAGACTCTGAGACTTTTCTGGAAGAAAAAAAGAATGGCTAACGAGCACACACAATCGACGTTGAAAATAATGCGAAAGATATAAAGTATGTATAATAATATGCATAATAATTAATATCACATAATTTTTCAGAGATTATAATGAAATATATTTAACTATTTCGTAAAAATAATAAAACGATGAGTTATTTAAGTATACAGGGTGGCCTAAAAAAAGTGAGAACCTTTCGTAAAATGTGATATAATTACATCAAAATTAGTTTTACCAACAGTAGTATTATCAACAATAGCTTAAATGGTTTACTAATTTACTTACTTACCTGTATTAAGTTTTATTTCGACAATTTCCGATTCGATTATCAATTTTCCCATTGTTTATATTTGTTTTTTTTTTCAAATTGTTGCCCAGAATGACAAAAATCATTGCAGAAGACCGTATTCTGATCAAAACTTTGCCAATTGAAAAACGTCGGGGTGCTAGGAAAATGATCAAAGAGTTTCAAAACAAAGCCTGGAGTATATCTAGACATTGCAGCAGGACAGAGATCCATCTCGCACAGCCAGAAATACAATCAATTTTCTCCGTCGTGAGAATGTTAATTTCATCGGTCACCGAACAGGCCAGATTTAAACCCAGTAGATTATGCAATATGGGGTGTTTCGATGATTTCTGATTAGCTAAATATTGTGTAAAAAAAATACATTAAGAATTATAATGAATTAATTTTGATATAACTCATGTGTTAAAAGATGTTTTCACTTTTTGGGCCGCCCTGTCGTGATGAATTATTTTTTTTAATATCCCACAAAAATAATGTAATCAAAAATATGATGCGCATAATAAATTCAAATTAAATAATTATTCATCATTTGCGACAGTCTTCTGAGTTGTAAATATTATGTCGATCTTTATTTCGCATGAAATTTTGTACGTCAGACAATAAAATTAATTACAGAATTTTATTTTACTGGATTAGCGGTCAATATAGATTTTTATCGTAACAAAATATCCTATCATTGTTAAATATAACACAACAAATATGACATAATAAATAATAATGTTGTATTATTCCAAAGACATTATGTGTGGTGGAAATATGAGGAAGAAAGGAAGGCACTTACTTTTCGTCTGCCAGATGCTGATTCATTTGTTGATTCCTCTCCACAGCAAATACAAGTGTCGCGTCGCGTACTAACACGCACGAAAAGGATTAGTACGTATAAGCGGGGATTAAAGGAAGATTAATAGTAGTACCGGTAATTGGTAGTTATCCGTACAAAAGTTCCAAGCGCACTGAATTTGCTGCAGTTGGAAAAATTTAATCACTGCGATTTCTTCTTTCTTCCTTGTGCAACAAGTCAAACGTAAGTCAAATTTGGTAGGCAACAAGTCAAACGCCAAAAAACTTAATACAATTAATTAATTAAGAACGGCGCCAACAATGTGTATGACGGGAGTTTTTTTTTAAAAGAAACTTGTATTTCATAAGGGATTGTAGTTCAATTAATATGTAAATATTTATTTATTAGACTTTATTGATATACACATTATTCTTGTAACCGAGGTGAATATATTATAATATAACATGATAAACATAACACACAATTATATTGCAATTAAGTATATAACACTCGTAGTTTATTGTGTGGGATGGAGTAGACTCCACCTCGGATGTGTATAGCATTGTCCTGGCAACTTTGCTAGACTGCTGTCTGTGTTTAAGTAGACAGTTTTTTTCGTTCTGTTGTGGTGTTATTTAATTCAAGAAAGATAAAGATTCAACACGAATATAAAAAAAATATATATGTAGTGACAGTGTTGTAAAACTAGTGAACTATTAGTGTAGTGTAATGTTGGACAGCGATGCTTCTGATTAATCTCAATCCAATTGGATCATGTATTGGGTCCACATACAATATTGTTATATAATGTATTATATTTGTCATCTTTATAATTATTGTTTTCTTAATATTAACATAGCTTTAACCTCCAACATTTAAGAATTTAATTATCACAAATTTCGGATGAAACATTTTGCGAACTTAACTTCTACGAAATGAGTGTCGCGCTACGTCGCAACTTTTTACTATTTAAGTGCATTACGATGCACATATTATTTCTTTGTGTGTTTGTGTATTCGCAAGTATGATTTAAGTATTATAAATAATACCATAGATTTCAGTATGACAAATAATAGCAAGTTTCCGAGAACAATCATATTTAACATATTGTAGTTGTGCATCAGGTATATCTATTATTGGATTTTTAATTGGTTATTAAAAATTATGCAACCGTAAAATGTAATGAAGTTATAGAAGAATATTTTTTTGAAATGAAATTTCAAAAATTATATGCTTTCGAATAAGACGTTGGCACGTCGACCTCTTGGAATAACGAGGTTCAAGATAATACAGAAAATACGATAAAATCTTAAAACTGATCATATTTGCCAACTCAAAACAAAATATACATGAATATATCGCACACCTAGATCAAAACTAAGACAACTCAAAAAAAACAAGAATTTTGAGTTATTATTGTATTCGAATACTCTGTCGTACACACAACTAACATAGCCCCAGTTCTCGAATGACATTTTAGGATACATTTATGACATAAAATGTTATTCAGTTTCATAACTTTAGTAACAAAAAATGGGGAAAAATGTTTTTATTTTCTTGTCTACTGAAAAAAGACTTTTCGAGTTGTCTTAGTTTTGATCTAGGTGTGCGATATGTTGAAATTCAATCAACACTTTAGAGCTCATTATCTCAAAACAGTGTCAGTGTCAGATGGAACCTCGTTATTCTGAGGGGGTGTCTAACAATATTTTTTTTGTATTTTAAAAATCAACGAAAATTCAAAAGCAAAATATATATTTTATTTTGAACATCACACTTTCGCATGATAATTGAGACTTGGCGTGCGACTCTTTGTTTTATGTTGCTGTACGACATGGGTAGGCGAACTGACATAAGAAAATTATATAATTTAGGATAATACAATGTTCTTGTTTGTACGGTAAAACGTTTGCCTAATAGCCAATAGGATGATGGATCAACCAAGTTAGTTATATTTTTGCACGTACAGTGGTATATATTATTTTGTAATAAAAACATTTAATAGATTTTTAATGTTTATATCGAATCTAATTTATAATAAAAAAAATATATTTACATCAAAAATGTAATCGAGCTCTGTTATATCGAACAAGAGTATAATCCATGAAAGAATTTTTATACTTTTATTATTATTTATTTTCAAACTATATATAAATATATTTTTTTTAGTATTAACGTTTATATGCCTTTCCGAGATCGGAACCGGCGAACAGGCCTGTCAAACTTTCTGTTTCTGGGGCTAATGGTTTTATACAATAGATACATATATGTGTTACAAATATAAAGTTATATATTTACAAAAAAAGAGACAAGCTCTTGTGCTTGGAGAGGGACTTACACTGTAATTATTTATATAGAAATATAAGTTATACATATGTGATATATAATATTATTTATTATCTAATTTAGTGCTTCTGAAGTGTTCATTTAATTTCTTTTTTTAGTTCTTTTATATCCTCAAGAGGCTATTGTTCAAAGTGACTATATAAAAAGTGTCAGGTGATGGATATATGAACCCTAAAACCTAACATAACCCGTAAAATCTTTTTTTTTGCAATATAAGTCAAAAGCTAAAATTAAAATATTATTAAGGAGAACACATTTTTATTGTGAAGTTGTAATTATTCAAAACATCAATTTGTGATATTTTAAATACTAATTAATTGTATTAATTAGAAAGATATACATATAAAATCAATTTTATCGAAAAGCATTGTTGTCGCGCTACCGGGATTCGAACCTAGTACTCTTCCAAACCGGGGAATGTGCATTAACCGATTATGCTATACCAACAATGAATGTCAATAAGTCGAAAGTGATGGTATGAGAGAAAGAGGAAATTAAGGGCGCGATGATAAGTAAGAAAAGCGAGACACCGTGCAAAATATTTGTAGGTAATGAATATTTGGAACAAATAGATGAGTTTGTGTATTTGGGAAGTATGTTCGATAGAAACGGAAAGATTGAGAAAGATATCGAAAGGAGGCTGACTGCAGGGAATAAAGTGAACGGTGCTTTGAATGAAATTATAGCTAATGAGAATTTGTCAACTGAGGCAAAACTAGCGATTCACAATTGAGTCTTGGTACCGACACTGATGTTTGGAAGTGAGGCCTGGAGCTGGCAGAAGAGGAACAAAAGTAGACTAAATGCAGTGGAAATGCTCATTAGGCGTATATGTGGCAGATCCATTTATGACAGAGTGAAGAATGAAGAAATAAGAAAAGAATGTAAAGCTGATCTTCGTATAGTGAGTAAGATTAAGAAAAGATCACTTAGGTGACTTGAGAATGGTAAGAAAGATATATGACGTAAGTGTTGATGGCAGCTGAAGTAGAGGACGTCCGCGGAGAATTGTGTGTCAGGACAGAAGAGTGTGGCGTTCTATCCTCTCTGCCTAGCCCGGCGGGGAAACGGCGTGATGATAAGTAAGTAAGTAAGTAAGTAAGTAACAAAATGGATTGACGAGAAATTTCGACAGGTTCGAATCCTGGTACGTTAATACAAATTAATACATTAAATTAGTATTTAAAACATCGCAGACCGTCTGTTCTGAATAATTGCAACTTCACAATAAGAATGTGTTCTCCTAACAATATATATAAGTTGTGTCAATGTGTCTGTAGCCGGGCAAATGTAATAACAATGAATTCAAATGCAAGAATTGAACATTAAAATTCCTGTGTCAAATTCTTATCAACGTTTACATTCATTCCTTTGTCCTTCGCCGTCGTTCAGCAAAAATTAATCCGAGTGCAGTAGGAACAAACTGATTATGACAACAATTATATCAATTTAAATTTATAAAAAAAACGATTAATTCATTACTTCATACATAGAAGGCAACTTCTGTATTGTTTCGTACCGTCCTGCATTTTAGATTTCGCCTTAAATATTTTTTACGATTTGTTCTCGGATAACGAATATTTACAATTTTTCATTAAGACAGTGGTCAAAAACTTATATTTATCACAAATTACTGTGACCAAATAAAATATACTTCAACATTTAATATTTCAGTATTGTTTTCGAAAAAAACATGTAGTTTGTAGAATTAAAAGTGGCATTGCAAGTAGTGCAATTCGAAAAACAGAGACCTAAATATGCCTATAACATTCACCAGCTTCCGTAGAAAAAAATTAAATACAAATAATTAGAAAGATATACATATAAAATCAATCGCAACGAAAAATATCGTTATAGACCTGTGTTCTGAATAATTACAACTTCACAATAAGAATGTGTTCTCCTAAAAATATATAAGTTGTATCAATGTGTCCAAAATTTCATAAAAATGAATTGTTAATTCTGGCGTCTCCTATCGGTTTACTCAAAGATATTTGAGATTCCGCAAAAACAAAGTAGATGGTTTTCAAATAATGGAACGATACATATATTTATTTGAAAATTGTAACATATAAGTTCGAAAATTTGTCGTCAATCCACTGTGTTGGTATACCATAATCGGATAACGCACGTTTCTCGGATTGGAAGAAATCCAGGTACGAATGCCGGTAGCAACAACAATATTTTTCGATAATATTGATTGTATATGTATATCTTTCTAATTAATACATTTAATTAGTATTTAAAATATCACAGACCGTCTGTTCTGAATAATTACAACTTCACATTAAGAATGTGTTCTCCTTAATAAGGGAAATATTCAAGAAAATTATCTTATCGCATCGATGTTGCACACAAAGGACTGTCGGAATTAAAATTCTAGCCGCTGGTAATAGCGGCTGTAATTTTATATGGTATTTTCAGATGTTAAGGATTGCTTAATTTATATATATTTTTCAGTATCGTAAATTCATACGCAATCTAATCCCAATGTATTGTGCTCAGTGTCAGCCTCTAACTGTCAGTTTACGGATTAGCAAATCTTACATGCCAAATGGTCAAATCTAGCTTGTCTAATAGCATGAAACGTGTATATCGAAAGTATGAATGATTTATGAAAACAAATTGCCAGTATTGGAATGGGTTTGCAGTTTGTGTTTGTAGTTTTCAAAGTGAATTTCAAATTCCTAAGCATATTTTTTTAAAACACGTCATCTTGACTATTCACTATTCCGACTGAGATGTATTACTATACATGTCAGTCATATTCAGGGACCCGAACCGTTATTTTTTTCGTTCCAGTTCGGTAAAAAAAATATATATCGATTTTTGGTTCAGCTCGTATTTAAATATTAGCAAGTACATAAATTACTTCTTTTTATTCGGCTTTTCGATGTAACTTAAGGTGATCACATACATAATTATAATAAAATGTTAAAAGAGAATATTTGGTAGAGTGTGCGGCTTGCCGCTGGTGCACTACGGAATAGAGAGCGGATTCTGATGTAAATAAGTGCAGATAAATTTTTTTTTTTTTATTTATACTTAATTGACTTTCTTTAGGCTTGCCAACTTTTCACCGGGACCTGCTTTTAGGTACGACAACAGTATAGAAAGAATCTAGTAGTTTGTTTTATTCTACGAGTTATTTTTATAGGTATGGGTGTATTTACTCTTGCTTTTCCGTTCACAAGGGTTTGGATCGCGAACCCCATAGGCCACATAAAAAATAAAATACTGTAACAGTAGTAATGAGTTATGAATGTCAAGGAAACTTGCGTCGTTCATGACGTTTGAGTACACACAATTTGTTTACAAACTGCCAACTGTCCACTGCACACGAGATGTCTACTACGCACCTAATGGCCACTATACACACCACACATTATATAATTAGTACATACAACAAAATAGCTTTTATCAGCAAAATCGAAAAAAAAACGATAATATAACTTTTTCGTTCCAGCAAAAATAACGGTTTTTTCTGGTTTTTGGTTTTCGGTTCGGTTCCGGTTCGGGACCCTGGTAATATATGAACTTAACGTCGGTAAATATCTTAACTTGTATAGTATATTATTTTCACATATTGTTGTTAAGTGGAAAAGTGCATATGTAATTTTCCGTCATTAATTTAGATCAGTTTTAATAGTGCATCTGTTCTGTGCAGTTGGTATATTAACTAGGGCTTGCGAACCTGGTAGAACCGGAACCAGAAAACCGGCTAATTTTCGACGGGTACCCGGCTCTTTTATTTATTTTTTAAAATTTTTGTATTTCCAATTTTAATATCTTTTGTCACACGTGTATAATTATATTTTAGTGGCGTTCAGGTATGAAAGTATAGAAAACGTAATTTCCGCGGGAATATTGCTTTGAACTGTTTCAACTCGTAAGTCCTCCCTCAGTAGACATTACAAACCCGACACACAACTCACAAGTCTATTGTGAGAAACCATTGCACACTGTTCATTCAAATGCGATATTTACCTAAACTAGATGAGGATATCGGATGATGAGTGATACAGGTTTATAGATGAAGACTTTGACATCTACAATGTATGATATTCTAATTATGTATGTATGTTGATATTAATTAAATATATTAATTAGAAATATATACATATAAATTCAATTTTATCGAAAAATATTGTTGTATATCTTTCTAATTGATACATTTAATTAGTATTTAAAATATCACAATAAGAATGTGTTCTCCTTAATAATGAAAAGTATGTAATGTGTTTAATAAATATATTATTTGAATGCAATAGTGAAATCAATAATATAAGGAACTCTTTTTGCTTTGAAAGTAAATATATTAAAAACTAATAGAAAACAATGAAGAATGCAAGCGGCTAAATTGGCCACTTCGCTGCCCATGGTGACCACTGCGCGTCTACAGTCTGTGTTTCCAAAATCGATAAAACAAAATAAATAAATGTACAGTGTGCATTATCACCTGTGTGCCATTGCAACCAATAGTGGCAATCGATATTTTATTTTTGTATATCTATAGCTTGATATAATTGGCTGTAGCATCTCTAACTTATTCATGATTGACTATGCCTAGCGTGGCCGGTATCAAAATCTTTGACAATAATAAAATTCGTCAACGCCTTCAGATAGTTACAAATTTTTCTGTACAAGATATTGTTGCAATCTGACTTTCTTATTATATTATGTAAAATTTAGTATAATATTGGATCTTCATATAATTACCGGCACAAATGGGGTTGTCGCCTGAATTAAAGAAAACGAGCCTTGTCATTCGAAATTTTGGACGTATAAATTTGCAAGTCAAAGTGAAAAATTTGTTTTCGTGTGGAGTACGGTTCGAATTGTCGAATATGGTTCGGTGTTGGCTTCGTGTTTTTCTAATATCTGCGACATGTTTTTGAATATAATTGAGAGTTGACAAGCTTGTTATAATGCTTACAGTACATTAGAACACTGAGAAGCGAACTGGGATCTAGGTAAATAGTAACATCTTACTTATATATACATACTTAATCATCACTTATCTAACCTTATCCCCTATTTTTATTAACGTGTGATTATAAATGATGCACGTGAGATCGTGATAGCGTGATTAGAAGGAATAGGTCGTCGGATTCCCCGGAACGATGAGCTATTAAGAAATTAAAGGAATCTCGGGATTTATTAGGGCACGGGTCTCCCGCTTGGGGTTGCTGAGATGGACGAGTCTCACGTCAAATTGCAGGGGCGTGCACTCTATACAATCAAAAAAGCTGTGCATAACTATAATCTTTGCAAAATAAATGTATATTGAGTATGTAAATTTACGCGAAAATAATTCAATTCTCACGTTAACGTGTTAACAAAAAAATTATAATTGAAAATTGACAAATAAAGCTGCGCATTTTTTTTTCCGCAAAATCGAGTCCAGACGTATACGAACTAAACGTAAGTCTCGCACCGTGCGGTGGTCTGAAAACACGTCTTCGCTTTAACAGACGTGTAGCAAAAGTGGAATTGACTCTATGCATTACAATCCACTTTAAACATGGTATTATTTTATATTATAAAATATCTTAGCTCCTTTATAATAACTTCCTAAGAATACACACACACATAGGTATACTGACACAAACACATGCTTCTGAAAGATTGAATAGTGAATACAACCTCTAATGATAATACCCATCGCTTTTACACCATCGATATTAGCAGCATAACCTACGTCCATACCTAGTGCACGCCGCTGTCAAATTGATTCATATTGTACAGGAATGGCTCTGGTACGATGATACTCGAGCCAAACTTTAACAGTTAATGACTGAATATAATAATGAACAGATGTAATAGTTGTGCTGAGGATTGTGAATTTTGACAAAATAAAAAAAAAATTAATTCGAAATTTGAACATAAAAATCTTCGGAATTCGGTCGAATTTTGAAAATTTTAATATTATTTTTTAGTCAATACTAATAATAAAAAACAGCTTATTTAAGATAGTAAACTTATTATTATTTATTGTATAAAAAAAAAATCTTTCAATCAAAAACAATAATAAATTGTTTTTTCTTGAGGATCAATTTTAATGAAAGACCTGCTGTATGTCAATATAACCAATTTACTCTATAACACTCATATGCATTGTGGTCATTTGCTATTGATTGAGTTTTAGAAGTCAGACAGAATAACTTAACGCACACCACACCGTAGCACTCCACAAAACAAATCTCAATACTGATCCGCCAGTTTTCGGATATCTCTTTGATGCAGCCGCTATTTTTTGTATTTTGTCTGTCGGGTCGGCTTATTTTGTCTGTTTAAGTGCCGAGCGAGTGCATCGATTCCTTTCATGGAAGCGTTATCTCTCTATATCACTTTCTAGAAATGATCGCTTCGAAACGTAACCACTAGTTTGTTATCGTAACAATATTTTATTTTTATATGTTTAAAATTCGGAATTTGCTATAAAGTTTTCGGAATTTTAAATTATATTTATGAGAACGAATTTCGGAATTCTCAAAATTTCGAAATTTCGTGTGAAATCCCTAAATTGTGCTATATTAAAAAAAAAAAAGAAAATGTTAGCTATGAAGGTAAGCCCCAAGGTTTTAGCAACTAACCGTTCTAGTTTTAAAATATATTTCAAAAAAGCTTTAAAATATTGCACGCGTTGTTTTGTTGAGTGGAATCAAAGCGAGAGTAAACAAATCTCAAAACGATTCCGAGATTGGGTGGGACCCATTGGGGTTTCCTTAATTTATTTTTATTAACCCCTCATCATTTTAATATTTAGATTAACAAAGCATCTTCCTAGACGTTTGTCTGCTGGTTCATATTAATTAATAGTTACAGTTATTATAGTTAAGTCATAATATAAAATTCAATTTAATTATTAATTCTTTATACATTTTTTTAACTTTTTTGTATTTCTCTCTCCCCCTAATTGTATAGCATACATCATAATTAATAATACGTGGAAAAAATTACTTTTATGTTAATTATCAATACGTGTACAATCGTACATGTATTAATGGCGCGTGCATGAGATTTGTTTCGGAATCACGTCTCGAAAGTCGTTTTCGCCTTTGTATTTTGTAAGCAGAGTAAAATGACGCAATTGACACTTGTCGATCAAAGCCGACAGAACTCTGAGACGGGATATCGAAGTCTCGTGCTTACATTATTTACAACACGGCATTATGTTTGAAATATTGGTGAATTTTTATTTAAAGTTAGCATTATTTTGTGGATGTGCTTTATTATTGTAACCTTGTACATTGTTAGTATCCCTCAATAAATAAAACCAATAAATTATCTTGTAATTGTCCCTAGTGACTTTACAAAGATGTTTAGCAGATATTTACAATTAATAAATCACCAACTGTTATCTATTACCAAGTTAATGATTTAATTACGAAATTTTATTTTTTTATTAAATTATTGTAATGTAACTTTGTTATATATATTTTTATAACCTTTTTAAAAAGTTACATGTATACTCGAATATAATATTATTCAATTTTTAAAATGTATGAAACTGTAGTTTGTACACGGTGTCCCAGAATACTTTTTCATAATAAAGAATCTGTAATAATATAACGGATGGATTTAATAAAAAAATGTTTATTTTACATTTAAGTACAGCCATTTCATCTCGGGTATTTTTTTTTAATTGGTCCAGTGAAGGAGGATTGTTACTCTATACTTTTGATTTTAGGTAGCCCCATAGGAAAAAGACCATTGGTGTCATGTCTTGGTTATGTGGAGGATAGTTTATGTCACCTCGTCGGGATATCAATTTTCCAAGAAAAATTTCACGTACAACTGACAAAAACACTCTACAGCTACTGAATTTTCAAGGACGCGGCTAGCGATCGAGATACCCCCCGCCCATCTCCCGCTCGTTGCGGTGGTACAGCGAATGAACCAAAATGAAAAATACTTTTGGGACACACTGTATAATCATATACCTACTGATAAAGTAACAAAAACGGATAAAAATAATTAAAATAAGACGATATGTCTAAAATCTAGTACCATCGTTTCATTAGTCCATTCCAGTAAGCTCCGGTTAGTGTCCATGACGTGGGCAGGTAAAAATAATTAATCATTATTTATCCTAGCTTAGTCATTAATAATAATTAATTTTCTTTACATTTCAGTTTTCTAATTAATATTACATTAATTGTAAAGCAAATCGATTCTATCATCACACATTGCGATGTTTTACTAATATCGAATATGCAGCATTTGTAAAAATAAAGTTTGTGTGAATCATTTTTAATTTTCAAGTATAATTTCAATAAAATTTGCAATTTTAAAAAGTTCACATTTCAGAAATGAATGATACAATGACACGGTGATCAGGAATAAATAACGGGTCGCTCAGGTGGTTTAGTCACGAGGAACGAGGAACGAATGTATGGAGAGAATGTGGTTAGAAATATATATGACGCGAGCATTAATAGCACCAGACTGGATAAACCATGTATTTAATATTTGACAGTAGTGATGAGAAAAAATGCTACTCTTGACGCACTGGTGTGATTGTGATTGGTATTCGATAATATCAGTGATTGAAAACTGTGACTGTGATCTCATCATTCATTCGCACGATATCACAATACACGAAATAAATAAATAATAAAAATTTGAGCATATTTATTTATATTATTAAAACTTCATTTACATATTCTAGCATTAATAATTCATGTGTATCTAATTTCATTTTATCACAAAGAGAATGAAAACGCTTCAATAATGTGAGTTTATTTTAAGGGTCAAATTCTCAGCGTTTCGGATCAAATGCGCAGGCGCCGAATCACGGATATTCTCAGATATTCAATCACTGATTGTGAGTGTGACTTAAATATATCAGTGATTGACTCACGGATAGTGATTAGAATAATTGAAACTAAAGTTACATTACATGAAGGCATATGCAATTAAAATTTTGAGAATTTATTGAAACAATCGGGTTCCGAATTTATTTTTTGTGTGTGCAAGTGACAAGGTGTGGAAATAATGGGAACAAAAAAGTTTAATGAAACAAAAACAATTTAGAACAGCAGTCGAATAGAAGTGCACAAATTGTAACATAGGTATATGACAACAGAAAAAATAATATAAAATAAACAGTCCGTATTAAGTCTCTGACACTGACTATCTCTTTTACCTTAAGGTGGGATCCGCGGTGATCTTACTAAACCCCTAGGCCCTTTTCGGAGAGAACTCGATTTACAAAAAAACGATGAACTTCGTCAGCTTTCGACGGTATTTCCGAGTGCTCTGCCGATGCGTAGATAACTGCATGAGGCGTCTCGTAACTGCTTCGGCACACGACGGGCAAGGGGCCACTCGAGCTTGAGCCAAGTTCGGCGCGACGCCAACTTCACGCAAATTCAGCTCAATACCTTTTTAAGTACCGACCCGCTCCGGTCCGGCCCGTTATGTCTGCCGGGAAATTTTTCCAGACAGGTAAGCCTGTTCGAAGGTCTTCGGGGCTTATATACCCTCGATGTTGTGGTGGGAGCGAACAGATGTTGTCAGGCTATAGATGAAACCTTAATAAAGTTTTTTTCCTAACAATAGCTCGCAGGTGTGGCTTTGTGGATAAACTTGCTGTCGAGATTCCTAGAAAATGCGCAAGTTGGAAGGACCGAAGACATTTGATTATACTGAAGTTTAGCCGACGTAGGGGTTTAATGGTTCCGAGTAGTGGACAGTGGCGCGCGATTTTCGTTCATTATTTACACGTTTCACCATCTTAAAACTTACGCGCGTAAGTGCACCGGTACATACATTTATCCCAGTTAGAAACATCGTTGGAAGATACTCATGAAGCTGGGATTTGACAGGTTGGTGTCAGTGCAATCTTGTCACATGCTTATCAAAATCATTGTACGTAGTTTTCACTTCCGGCACTTTAAGCTCCGCAGTTACCTGTTTTCCGGATGAGCTCTTATGCCATCCTTGTGATTTTTACAAAATATTAGTCCCTTTGCGGTTTATATTGTTTGTTGTTTTATAGATATGTCGTGTATAAATCACTACCAAAACAATCCGCATGAACACTAAAAGTCTGCATAAAATTTCAATTTCAAAGGGTCACAAAAAATGTGCCACATCGCACAACGCCAGTAATACAATTTATAAAAAATATTACGTACTCATGTCTAACATAATGGTAGCTTTTTTCAATGTTTAGGAACTTAATATTCTGCAACGTTCTACACCTAATGCTTCATGATGTTGAAATTTTTATGCTATTATTACAGCGCTGCTTAGAAGATATCTTTTAAAATCCATTATATTAGATTTCTTGTATCTAACTACAAACAAATAGACATCAAATAAAATATTGCGATATAGCTTCTTCAGATCATACATAGAGGGCGGATATGTAAATTATTCACAAAACGGTTTTGAGTAAACGAGTACATATTGAAATATGTCCGTGAAACATATCCACGTGATTTACTAATAAGTTTTGTCGGTACAGTATCTACCCTTTCTTTCGAATTTATTTTCCTAAATTAATATTGGCATCATCTTTGGTTATGTAAAGCATATTTAGAATCCAGAAATAACCCCTCTTTTCGCTGGCAAGCGATCCACGACTTTAGATAGACGTATCTCCGTTGAAAATATTGTTTCGATTTTTAACATCCTTGAAACAATTTGCCAGTCGGATAAAAGTACTAATTGAATATACGACATGATGTTATTAGAAACTGAATAATATATTGTATAGAACGTTAAAAATAGTCCGTTTGAAAACGACAGGTGAAGTTTAATACTTAACCTGTGGACGGGAGTCATTGTTTCTTTCGAAACTCGAGTAGTGTAAATAAACTCGAGTAGACTTATATAACATTGTTATTAAACAAATATCAGATATCTCGTAGAGACAAAGCTATTAGTATGTGAACTCGCTTCGAGTACCACTCGAGACCATCGCCATCTATGAACTAAATATGATAATTTATTTTTCTCTTTTAAACAGCATATATGTTATACTATAACTTCCAAAAATTTGATAAATGTGGAGATTAAGGGAAGGGAATTGGTGAACATTATATATATATATATATATATATATATATATAAAGTGATCATTTAAGTCAGCCGAAGACAGGTTGTAAACCCTGTAATTACCCCGTACTTCCATATATTTACCATTAAATATGATAAAAAATAGCTTTGTCTCTATGAGATATCTGATATTTGTTTAGAAAATTTGAAAGTTGTATACATGTTAATATGTGGAAACACGAGGTTGATTGGGTGAAATGGTGAACGTTACATTGTGTAAAGTGATCACTTAAGACAGGTCGTAAGCATACTTCCATATTTTGCCATTAATAAAAAATAGCTTCGTCTCTATGAGATATCTATTATTTATTTAATAACATATTAAGTTATACATTAAAGGTTATGAAATAAATATGCTAATAAATAAATATGATGAAACTTTACAATTTGGTATCTTCATAGATATTAACGATGAATAAATGTGCAGGGGTGGTATGACACGTGTGTCTGAGACACGTATTTTGTTTGTATTCAACGTGCTTGTTGATTTAAAATATTCGCTTAAGTCATCAAGTTGTCGGTGGTTCTACCCTAGTCCCGGGAGACGTGTTCACCGAACAATTATGTCATATATATATATTTTTTTTAAATAAGCTCGTAAATCCATAAGTATTATCAATTGATTTCATATTTCGTAATGCTATTTGAGTAATCGATCTTTTTATACCAGCGACGCAAGCATCGTAATAATCCTCTAACGAAGCGTAAAATAATTATTTTGTATGAAATAACACCTTGATAATTTTTTAATAATTCCCCAAAAAACTTTATAAATATCAATAATATTTGAATATGTCCAAGAACACACAATTACTGGATTTTCACCTGCAAAGGCACCGTTATTAAACAAATAACAGATATCTCATAGAGACGAAGCTATTTTTTAGTAATGGAAAATTATAAGTATGGGTGATTACAGGGCTTACGACCTGTCTTAAGTGATCACTTTACACAATGTAACGTTCACCATTTCACCCAATCAACCTCGTGTTTCCACATATTAACATGTATATAACATTAAAAAATTTGATAGGTATGGAGGTTGATTGGTAAGTATGTTCTTGGACAAATTCTAATATTGTTAAATATTTTATCTTAAGATAGATTATTTTCTGTATCTTTTTAGTTGATTAATTAAATTTGTATTACTACAGACTAATTTGTACGTACTTGTTTCCCAAGTACGTCTTCAGTGTACACCTCGTAATATGAAGGTCCAAGAAATACTCTTTGTAACAATTGCACGTTTATTATAGTGAGGCATAATTTAGTTACAAGATACAAGTACATTAATACAAGTCAAACGATAAAATCAACGGACACGCAGAGAGAGACGCGCGCCTGGCGCGCGTCGCCCTTTATAACCCCGCACACACAACTATAAAATCCCAAGGACATCACAATAATAATAGTTTTCTTTAAAACATACATTTATTGGTAATACCATTAATGTTTGTCAGCTTGCAGTGGTAAAACATAAACAATTGCGTCATCAATGTAACCTCCATCTAAATTTAACTCAATTTGCTTTCAAATAAATTTTTTTTATTAAAAAGGCAGTTTTTAATCCCTGAACGATATTTACAAATGAATAATCTTTTTGATAATCCACCGTGCCCATTAATATCTTGATTTTGTCTTTCTGGTAAATTTTCTTTGTTTACCCATTGCCTTTGACGTTTATTGGTGCCATAAATATATTTTTTTTCATAACAATACCCACCAAAAATGTATTTTGGTTTTTTAATTGTGTCTGATGGGAAATCCTTCGCCTTTTTGAAGAAAAACGGTTATAAAGGCTGTCCAGGGAAAAAATTTCAAGATTAAATTGTAATTGCTCGTATCCATCAGGGTGAGGTAAGTGGGAGGGGTATTGTTCGACGCGCGTGATTTGCGGATTTGCCAGTTGCAATGAGTCACTGGTCGGGAGCACATCGCGCGTTTGCGGTTGAGCAATATTTAAAGTGCGGTGATTCATTGTTCCGTGTTCGTCGCGCTTTTTGTACACACTTTAATATTCGACGAGTAAGTGATGGGCCGAGCACGCAACTTATCCGGTGTCGGGTTCGAAAATTCAGACAAGAAGGAACAATGGTTAACCAAACTCCTCCGGGACCATCAACGTCAGCAGCGACGCCAGAACATGTGGCTCAAGTTCGACGTGAAATTATGAACACAATTTCAGCAAGACGGGGCCATTCCGCACATAGCTAGAGTTACAATGGAGAAGCTGGGGAGAATTTTTCCCATTAAGTTAATCAGCAAGTACGGAGACATAATCCTGGACAGAAGATAAGATACTGGTGCCCCGACAACCCAAGGGAACGCCATCAAAACGTTTGCATTGTCCAAAAACGACAGTGTGGTGCGCAATTTAAGCCCGAGGATAATTGGCCCTTCTTTTTCTAAACAGCGAGAGACAGTCACCGCTGACGTATATTGCCGAATGATCGACGAGTTTTTGGTACCGCAACTGCAACTGTTTCTCGGGTTCAAAAACAGAACACAATTTCACTAAGACAAAGTCACTTCACACACAGCTAGAGCCTCAATGGAGAAGCTGAAGGGAATATTTCTCAATAAATTCGCTGCCGATAAAGTCGCTACCATTGAACCGACCAAATTTAAAAGTCCGAATGCAAGAGTGCCTTGAGAGAAATGTACGGCATTTAAACGATGTAGTTTATAAAACGTTAAATTAGCATCGTTAAAGTCCATTTTGTATAAATAAAATATACGAGAATAACATTGTAGTGTTTTTAAAAATTTTATATTAAACTTGAAAATTTTCCGCTGGACCGACCTTTGAAATTGAGTCACCAAAATTGAAACAATATGAACAATGGTTATTTTAAAAATGACGACAATAACATCATGATTTCTTTCGTTTTGCATTTTGAAAACAATGGTGTCGAACAGCTACATTGTTGGCCTTGCCGTTATTTTCTTATGTTATCGCCTTTAGCGATCGCCTCACACAATGGTGAATGTCCACCATCAAGTAAATCTGAAAGACCTGCAAAAGAAAGCCTTTTCACCATCAGGCAAATTAAATATTTGAGAATGGCCTATTATTCATGTGTTTTAATGTCACTTCGAATTTTTTTTTAAATAGTTGATAATAAGAAAACAAACGCATTACTACACGTGATCCAAGCAATTTTACTCTGCGTTTAGATCTTAGCTCTCGCCGACGTTTGGATATTTTGATGATTTTTTCAGGTTAAACTATCAATAATTAATATACCTGGAGCCTAGAGTTCCATAGCCAACCCGGCAAAAACCAAGAGTACACGTAGTCATGAATACGACGGCAGCCGCGCACATCCGGGTTTGTATTTTTCAATCTATCGTTCCTAGGTCTTTTTTATATTTTCCTTTTTTCTTTTCGCTATTTCTGATTTTACTTCCATTTACTCAGCGAAGCGACTCAAACGACTCTGTAAACTCGCCACTACATATCATAATTGCGCCATTTTATATTCAAACCTAATTCTCTATCGGATTTTCATCATTATTCAGTCTATTTTCGATACTCTTCTGCCCTGTTGATAATTTCTCATCAGATATTATCATTAGGAGAACACATTCTTATTGTGAAGTTGTAGTTATTCAGAACAGGCGGTCTGTGATATTTTAAATATGAATTAAATATATTAATTAGAAAGATATACATATAAAATCAATTTTATCGAAAAATATTGTTGCGCCACCGGGATGCGAACCTGAATCTTTTTCCAAACCGGGGAAGGAGCATTATATAATTTTGGCGTCTGCTATAAATAAGGTAGACGACTCTTTCAAATAATGGAACGATTAAATGTATTAATATCAAAAAGGTAACATATAGGTTCGAAAATTTGTCGTTAAAAATATCGTCGCTATAGCATAGCTGGATAATGCACCTTCCCCGATTTGGAATGAGATCCAGGTTCCAATCCCGGTGGCGAAACAACAATATTTTTCGATAAAATTAATTTTATATGTACATCCTTCTAATTAATATATTTAATTCATATTTAAGATATTATCATTTTCAAAACGCCGTTTACTTTGTTCCCTGCTCTGTTTCCATCAAACGTACGTCCCAAATACACTGTTTAAAATACCCCTATTTAAATTAACGTCCTTTTCGTATCCGAGGAAGAGAAAATAATAAGACAGTAATGTAAAAAAGTTATAAGAGTCGCGTAATGATGTGACATAAATTGAAAATTTTGATTTTAAATGCGCCTTTTTGTGCGCGCCTCGCTTGCTCGACGCGAACGAATCTAAAATACTTTTTGTTCCCGCTGAATCAAAGAGGAGCGAGCTCTACAGTTAAGGGAAGTAAAATGTGTGCCACTAACAAGTGGGGTGCTGTATTCGATACCCCCCGATGTTGGCTGAGTTGGCATTGTGCGGACAGCCTGTTGCTGGCGTGACACAACCCGCGCTATGCGAGTGCGGTTAGGATAGAACACGTGCGTCCTTGGCCTCCGTCGTTACAAGGGCAAGCGTCCGAAGGCCAACCCCCTCCCCGCGCTCATTGCCACTCTGCCTACGTGAACCGTTGGTCCCAAATTCCCGATTACAGCCGGCTAAAAATATTTCGCCCCTAAATAAACTCTTTTATTTTTGTTACATTTGGAAAATTTTTGTGGAACACGCAACAAATGATTATTCATTTTAATCAGTGCGCGATGTTTAGCTCAACGGGGAATTTTATTTTGTTTTTAGTAAACAGATTATCGACAAATCGATTAATGGCCCATACAGACAGTCGTACGGAGTAGTGATTGAAAACTGTGCACAGTTTCATTACTGATGCGCACGCGCCGCACGATATCACAATACACGAAATAAATAAATAAAAAAATTTTGAGCATATTTATTTATATTATTAAAACTTCATTAACATATTCTAGTATTAATAATTCATGTGTATCTAATATCATAACCAAAGAGAATGAATGATGTGAGAAAATGAGAAAAAATGTGAGTTTATTTTAAGGGTCAAATTCTCAGCGTTTCGGATCAAATCCGCAAGCGCAACCAAATATAAATAAAATAACTGAATCACAAATCACGATATTCTCAGATATTCAATCACTGATTGTGAGTGTGACTTAAATATATCAGTGATTGACTCACGGATCGTGATTTTTAGCTCATCACTAGTACAGAAAAATTTAAAAATACAACAGACAAAAAAACTAATATGAAGGTAGAGCCATTGGCGTACAAATATTATGTTTGATGTGAAATAATCAAATAGCTTAAATTTAATTCGTTCAGTGTGAAGCGCACGACTTTCAAAGTATATCGCACTATTCCGTAAATAAATTATGTATCCAGGTATGTTAGATACTGATTTATGTACCATAAATAGACTAGTACCTACGCAAGACGTTTAGCCTTAAAGAAATGTGCTGCTTGGAAAATCTTTGCAAGATTGAAATGTCACTCACTAAATAACAAGATGAGAAAAACATTGAAGTTGTAAGGACGCGGTTAGGGCGCCTGTAAAATATATGACAGTTTTGAATTCTGTGTATGTTCGATCCTCGCAATGAGACGACGTGATAATATTTTTTACATTAATTGAATTAGTGATTGTTAGATCGTTATTTAAACCATTATTGTGACTAGTACACTAGAAATCAAACCTCCGACCGTTAAATCTTAGACGTATGAAAATAAAAACATATGTTTTTTTTAAAATTCTACTTGTTCAATTTCGTGAAACGCGTTTCGGCTTATGTTGGTATTATCAATCTAACCATCCAAAATTCAACAACTTGTATTAATTTGAATACAAATTAAATGTATTCATTAGAAAGATATACATATAAAATCAATTTTATCGATAAATACTGTTGTTGTTACCGGGATTCGAACCTGGATCTCTTCATATCCGGAGAAGTTGCATTAACCGATTATGCTACACCAACACAGTACATTGACGACAAATTTTTGAACTTATATGTTACAGTTTTCAATTTGATTCATCTATCGTTCCAATCTTTAAAAGTCATCTTTATTTTTACGGAATCTCAAATATCTTTGAGTAATCCGATAGAAGACGCCAGAATTAATAATTAATTTTTATTAAATTTTGGACACATTGATACAAATTATATATTATTAAGGAGACACATTCTTATTGTGACGTTGTATTTATTCAGAACATAGGTTTTTTGTCGTCAATGCGCTGTATTGGTGTAGCATGATCGGTGAATGCAATTTCCCCGGATATGAAGAGATCCAGGTTCCAATCCTGGCAGCAACAACAATATTTTCTGATAAAATTGAATTTATATGTATATCTAATTTAATTAGTATTTAAAATATCACAGACTTATGTTCTGAAAAATTATAACTTCACAATAAGAATATGTTCTCTTTAATAACTTGTATTTATATGAAATCAATTGAAAAGTGATAATTTTATATAGGCACTTAAGGTAAAATAAAGGTTTTCATATTTTGAACAATTAAATTAAACAAGTAGAACTAAAAAACAATCGTTTTTATTTTCATATGTGTGATTATGGAGTTCTAGAACCTTCCGGAACAATAAATCTTAGTTACTAATCATCGTTAAATCTCTGATACCAATCGTTGTTAAATTAATATATATTATATACTACGCTACAAAACCAGATTACTGTGGCGAATAACAAACTTGATCATTAAAACAATATTTAAATGTCAAATATAATTTATTAGAAATATGTACCTATAAATAGTGAGTGATGCGTGTGATACGGCGACGTAGCAACGACTCACGTGGGGAAGCGACTATAGAGGCGAATTATAGAGTGGTGTACTGTCATACTGATATTGAAAAAAACGGTGGATTATAGAGCTGTGTATTGTCATCTACTGTCGTCCTAATATTAAAAGAACGGTGGATTATAGAGTGATGTATTGTCATGTACTGGCATCCTGATATTAAAAAAACGGTGGATTATAGAGTGGTGTGTTGTCATGTACAGTCGTCCTAATATTAAAAGAACTGCAGATTATAGTTATTGTCAGATTATTGAAGAGCGGATTAGCGATAGGACACAATATACAAGTATGATCCAATCAGGTAGAGATGAATCAGAAGCAGAAGGCTATCCAATATTCTAATATAATTTATACAATACCTACACTAATAATTCACTAGTCCTACAACACTCCCACTAGATATATTTTTACTTTATTATACATATTTTTAATTCTCTTTTTATTCCTGTTAAATAACACCACAACAGCACGAAAAAAATAAATGGCTACTTTAACACAGACTTCAGTCTAGCAAAGTAGACAGGACAACGCTGTACATATCAGAGGTGAAGTCTACTCCATCGCACACAATAAACTATGAGTATTAATTATGTCTTATGTTTATTATGTATAATATATTTACCTTTGTTAGAACAAAAATATGTATGTCATCTAATAAATAAATCCATTACTTCTATACAATGAATTCTACCTTTTAAAGTCAGAGAAGACAGGGGATCAAATCGAAGTCAAAAGTGTGACGCGATTTGGGTTTGTTTTTTTAATAGTATGGTTTTAATGACCTGATTAGCGTAAAATAAATGTGCATGATAAATATATGTCTTTTTGGAAAGTCGTCCCGTTATTGGGTTGGGGGTTATAACCAGTACAGCGCTGACTGGAGTTTCACTAGGGTGGGGTGAAATTGATCCATTCTAGTCCATTCGGGAACGACGGAACTGAATAGCAGTTGGAATAAATAGCTTTGGCTTCAGACGAAATATTTTTTTTGCAAAATTTTGAAAATACTTTCAGCAAACATTTCTTTCATATAACAATTTTTAATTTAAATGTTGCGCATAACTAATAAAGGGTATCCTAACAAGAGCGGAAAATTTAAATTTGGCACCATTTTTGCTGTTGTACTTTGACAGTCAAACCATTATTAAAAATGGACCGCTATTCGACACAACAACGCATTCTTATTGTGAAACATTATTTCGAAAATGATTAATGTTTTACTGCCACGATTCTCAAATTGCGTACAATTTCCTAGTGCATCATCTGTGAAAAGAATAATCTAAATTCCTAGAGACTGGGTCGATTACTGATGTCAGACCATCGACACGTGTTTGTCCAAGTCGTTCAGCAGTAAACATCACGGCTGTTCGATAAAACGTGTCTAAGAGTCCGGGAACATCCATTCGGCATCGTGCTCATTGAACATTTCAAGAAGTACTATGCAACGTATTCAAGCCTACAGACCATGCACAGCAAATTTTCCACTATTGGTATGTTCAATAAATATTATGTTTGCCATTTTCTAATACAATTAATTGTTGTTGTTTTTAAACAATACGAGCAACATCTTAATATTTGTTTCCAACAGCAGTTCACATACTTGTCGGTGTCCTGGAACGAGGCGCGAACCTCCTACCACTAGATCACTAGGCCAACGTCTTGACCACAACACCAACAAGCTACTAAGCTAATATTATATAAATGTTTTTTTATTGTAGGTATAGCAGAACCTAGATTATCCAAGTTTTCTTATTATCAGAGCCTAATGTATTTTTCAAATTGCGAAACAACTAAGAATAAAACAGAATATTGCATACTTTTTTAAAATGAACACACATTTTTATTGTGAATTTGTAATTTCATTAATCAAATAGAAAAAAAATTTATAGTTATTAAATAAAATATTGAGTTTATGTACCAATGTAAATGGCGCACAATTCCAAATATGTTTTTTTTTTAAAATGTAATTATTATCCAAGTTTTTGATTATCGGAGGTAGGCTCGGCACGTATTACCTCAGAGCAGGATAGGATCAGGCACTCTTGTTTATTTTATCACAATACCAATTATTTTAATGTCGAATTACGTGCACGTTCAGTTCGGGTATATTTTTCGAAAGCGGTCACTGATATCAGCTAAACGATTGAATAATTTCATTTCTCGAATTAGTTGTCACCTTCGTCCGTAATATTTACGCAATGTTTCTACGTTAATCGCAAAAATGTATTAAATTGCACAGTATTTTAACCGATCTGTGTACGATAATATTTGTGTAGTTTAAGTCTAAATGAAAATTCACGGCACGACGTTCAGAAAGTTAAAACAAGGTCGTGGATATTTGAAACGACATATTTTAATTAAATATTATCGCGATACCAGTGTTGCGCGCGCGAATGGAAATATTGTTAAACCGTGGAATAACTATTTGACGACATTGTTACATTTTGGAATTAACAATATACAGCAGATGACATAGACGGCATCTTGACGTAAGACGACGGCAAGAGAAGCACTTGTGTATTAATATCAGGGGCATTACAACGCCAATGCAATCAATGCAGTGCATTGGGACCCACGTAGAACAGGGGTCCAAAAAGTCTACGTTAATTAATTATTCTATTGATATCAGTGTTTTTCCTTTTTCTAGCACTAAATAAAATATAATCACTTTACATAAAAACACGAATTTTATCACACGCCGACCGGTTTCGCTTAGCTCAAGCTTCGTCAGGGCGAATTTAAAATTAACAATAAATACAAAAAGAGTGCACTTATATATACGTAAAAGAGGAGATAGAATATAAAATTACACGCGAAAGAGAGAGGCAGAATAGGAGAGAGAATATAAAATTACGTGCGAAAGAGAGAGATATAATACATATATATATAGACAGAACATCAAGGGGGGGAAAGTATAATTTTGATGGATATTAAATTGATTTAATAGGAAACATATCTAATATGGGACTAATGGATAAATTTATTTGGTTTAGAATTGTTCTACCACTATAGTGGTTTTTCAATCCACCACAGCAAGAAATGGCATTGCGACAAATTAAAAAAACATTTTCGGATCATTATACGGTAGTTCCTTGCTGATATATCGTTTTAGGGACCAAGAGGATCGCTGTGAAGCTATGGAAAGCACTTGAACAGTTGCGAGTGCACATCAATGCCATTAATAATTATTAACAAGTAGGTGTGAATATTACAGGAGAAAATAAATCAATCTTACAATTTAATGAAAAAAATATCTATCTCAATATTCTTATTCGTACACACATAGAATGCATGTACAGCGGACCCTTCCATTTTGCATTGGGGTCCAATTTTTGTAATTACGTCACTGGTTAATTAATATACACGATTAAAACAATAGATACATTTAATTAACGCTTCTTCGGTTTTATTACGTCCGTACCGTACTTTCCATGTTAAGTAAGTTAAATAATGGTTAGATGGATCCTATAGAGTGATTCAGTTCCAGGGCTCGATTTCCGAAGCCAGCCGACGATCGAGATTTTGTAAACAAACCGTACCTTTTATTATATTATATATACCTGCTCAATTAATAAAACAGCATAGAGGCGGTTTTGTGATCGGTAGTAAATTTTTACCATGGTAACTTTTTACTAACTTTTTAATTTATTTATACATCAAATTTGTTAGTGTCAAAGATGGTCAAAGACAATCTCGCCCCTCAGGCGCATAATCATGAAATAAGTTTTATCTATGGTTTCATTCGCCCCTGCGTTCGAAATGTCACTTTAGTAGCGATTTTTTTTTCGGATTATGTGCTAATATATATTAAATAACGAGATCATCATCGGACGAACTCGCATCACTAAAATAGCGGGATATCGAATGATTAATTGTCGTATACTGCAACATTCAAAGTTTCAAAACTTTCTGATGACTTTTGGAACAGCTGTGAAGAATCTGTCATATTTAACCATCGATAATCGTTTTTACCAACGATCAAAAAACTCGTTTTTCACAAAAATTTTTACTTTAGTAACATTATTTACTAAAGTAAAAAGTTAGGCCCATAGAGAGCAATCTGTGTTCAGTACTGTATCCCTTGTACAAGGTGACTCTTTTGTGATTAAAAAAACAAATAATATCATAAAGTTATTACAGATAAGATCAGAATTGTAATATTTAAAGCAATAAATTTGTGGTTAGACATAGTAATAATTAATATAAAATATATTTGTACTTCAGTACAATACTAAGTATAATTAATATAAAATGTCTTTGTACTTTAGTGTAATCACTTGAGTCCTCGTCATGGATAGTATGGACGTAAAAAGCCACAGTCTCAATTAAATTTTAATTAAATAATAAATGGAGTAATTTTTTATCGCGTATGATATCACGTGCATACAGATGTGTATCTTGAACGCCATTAGAGTTATTTTGAGTGTCTGAACACGGAGGCGGGGAAATAAGGGATGCAGGTAGGATGGTAGGAATTCAGGAGAGAAACAGGAAAAGGGGGCAAGGGAGGTTGAAGGACCACCCAGAACCAGAAAACATGACCGACTTGTGAAACGCTCCATTCGGTATCTGGATCTTCTGGCTCAAGGACACGTACTCCCTTGTTCCACACGAACCACTCTTGGACATACACTTTCGGTGAAAGCGCGCAAGTGTCAAACACCACGCACAATGGAAAGATGTACAGCACTAAATTGGTTGGCACGGTAGCGAGAAACCGATTACACACTAACAAATATCAGCCTCACTTCAAGCCATCAATTTGTTCCCACACGGCAGGACGAATTTGGCAGCAGTCAACGCACCAAATGATAAGTTATTTTCAGTTCGAAGGCACAACTTCAACTGCAAAATCATAGAAAACTCACCACAGAAACCATCGTATTCTGGTATAGGGGGAGGGGGTTTAAAACACGTCTGCTATCTCACGACTGTAGACTTGTTAATTGTTGGCCGAGTCATTGTCAATGTCGCGTGCAAATGGCGCACTTTGATTCAATCTTAGATTATGGTTTCGACAATTTTAATTTGTATTTATTATCATTTATTTCCCATCAAAATAATCCAAAGATTACTGATTTTTTAAATATCAGTAACTAAGATTACTTTTAGATTAGAGGCTTACTTTTTAGTGTACCAGTCATTGAAGAAGAATTACGTCAAATTCTTCAATGACTGGTACACTAAAATGACTGGTCAGTTAAATCTTAGTTACTGATCATCGTTAAATCTCAGTTACCAATCATCGATACACTCACAGGCACGTAACGGTTTACCATCACTAATAGTTTTATTAATGTTTCCAAAATTTAACAAAAGTAAATTAATGAATAATAATTGTGACGTCTCCTATTAGATTTTATTCAAATAATGGAATGACGTGTATCAATTTGAAAATGCAACATGTAAGTTCGAAAAATTGTCGTTATCTTACTGTAGTGCCGTGGTGTAGCAATAATAGGTAGGCGCATTTCCCCGCATAGGAAGGGTTCCTGGTTCGAGTCCGGGTGGCAACAAAAATAATTCTAATTCTATCTATTCGATTCGATTCTAATATATCTGTGTATTTTTCTAATTGATACATTTAATGTGAATTAAAAATATCATTTCGATTCCTGTGAAATGAGTTAGGATAATCGTAACCTTATTCTTGGCTGCTTGCATTCTCACAGTACACCGCACATTACCATGAAACGATATATAACAATTTTGCCCAGTTCAAATTAATTTTTACAATTTTAATTAGGGTGGTTTCACAATTTTTTATTACCTTAAGAGATCACAAAAAAAAATTATGGTATGATTTGATATTACAGTGATCTTACCGTATCTTTTTCTGAACAGCCTTAACAGTTTTCTTATTAATTTGTTAGTCAGGATTTCAACGGAAAATGTAACATGCATATTCCAATACGATGGCAGTTGTATATTACAGTTTACTCCGAACTTTAAATTTTTAATAAACCCAAAAGAATAATAAAGCCTGTTGTGTTTATACCAAAATCAATTCATAAATTTAATATATTATTTAAAGAGATTTAATGATAACGGGAAACTCTGACAATGTTCATTAACGGACTGACGTATTCAAACCATGACATGTTCATTTTCGAAATTTGATGCACGGTGAATATTATATTCCAGGAAGATTTTATTTGGTCGCCATTTTGGTTTGGCAGATATTTGTCAGTTCGCATTTAGTAATCGTAGAGAGTAGTTGATTACAATTTATTACGTAGCATCTAACGCCTCAACAACGTATTAAGTCATTAAAACATTTTATCTAAATAATTATGCCATTAATGGTGACCGCTATCGTCACATGTTGTAAAATTTCTTGGTGGCCGAATAGTTGGCCGGTGGACTGGGCCTGCAACACATGTGGTTTCAACAGAACGATGCCACCTCATATTTTACAATTTTTCCCAAATGCATAAAGCAAAAAAGTGGTGATATCGATTGGGCTCCTCAATTTTTTTCTGTGGGGTCTTTGAAAGGAAAGGTCTTCGCCAATAAACCAACAATTCTGACACTACAATAACACGCGAAGTGTGCGAGAATGTTATAAAAATATGGTTAAAAGAGCACGCATTTGTGCCGCTGCCAGAGGCGGCCACTTGACCGATATCATATTCCATACATAATTGTAATAAACCATACAATCGATAAATAAAAACCAAATGATTTTTTTTTGTTTCATCTCCTAGTTATTTAAAGACAACATTGACATGTAACATAATATTTACTCTGTATAATTTATTCTAAAAATATTTTTTACACCTTTTCAGTACGATATCATGAATAGACATCTTAATCCTACTACACGCTTGCAATGTTATATTTTACAGAACCCTCGTATTGGATCAATGGTGAGATATAAAAATAAATATAGTATGTTCAGCAAAGACATAACATGCCACCCGCGCTATATTTACCAGAGTATCACATAACAAGTCATTAAATAACATGGGAGTAATAATTATTGTACTCTGCGTGAGGAAAAGACGGGCGTTCTTTCCATTTCCTAGTTTTTTAGACGTGCACCTCCTTCTGCAATTATTAAGTCGCTGGAGTATGCACGGAATGAGACGTTGTTATTTTGATATGTTTTATTTGACTCTTTTGTAAAAATAACACTAACGAGGATAAGTAATGTATTTTTTTAGTTTTTGATACAATGGTATAAGTATAATACATAAAGGTGTCCCAACAAGAGCAGAAAATAAAATTTTTAAATAAAACACAGTTTTTTTTTTAGAAAATGATGAAATTTTGATTTTGACAACACATCTGATAAATGCCAAATGTTAGCACATTTGCGTTCTTTTGACGAAATTTTGACTGAATATCAGTAATACAGCGTTTAATGTCCTTCTCCGAGGCTTGGGCAGTTGTGAACTTGTTAGCATAGACTTCAAAAAACCCCAGAGAAAGAAGTCCAAAGGTGTTAAGTCGCACGATCTAGGCGGCCAATGTTCGCTGTCTCTTTAACTATTATAGATATTTTTATTATTCCGTATATTTTCAATTCTATCTGCGTACCTAATATATGAAATAATGTTTTTAACACCATTTTGTTTAACTTTCGAAGGGTAACGTTACTCATTCATACGTATCATTTGCAACTCGATTAATTTAAAATAAATATTTAAATTACGTTTATTTATGCAAACTGCAAATATTAATTTCGAAATCCCATAACTACGTTTAAACTTATCGACGCACATGAATAATTAATTATGTAAATATTTAATATGTATTTGGTTGATTAAGTGCTTTAGTTTTTCTCGATGTTAGCATTTTTGCAGACTTAGAGGCCATTACATTTTATATCCGAATTTTCAGTACTTTGGTTTGTAGATTATTAGCTTGCTAACAATTCGGCTAAGAGCTTAGTTTTAAGTATATTACAAAGTCCTAGAAATAACTTTTGAAAGAACAAACACCAAACCTTTCTCTTTTCCTAACTTTTAAAGAATCAATCCATTGGTTGTTCTTGCCCTCACAGGTTAAGGAAAGTTCGCTAGCAGATACCTTTCTTTTTAGGGTTACAATTCTAGGTTTCAAAATATCATCTCGAAGTTGTGATGTTAAAATTAGCATAGTTGTATAATGCACCTTCCCCGGTTTGGAAAGAGATCCAGGTTCGAATCCCGGTGGCGCAACAACAATATTTTTCGATAAAATTGATTTTATATGTATATCTTTCTAGTTAATATATTTAATTAATATTTAAAATATCCCAAACCTATGTTCTAAATAATTACAGCTTCACTCTTTCAAATAATGAAACGATTAAATGTATTAATATCAAAAAGGTAACATACGAGTATAGGTTCAAAAATTTGTCACTAAAAATATCGTCGCTGTAGCATAGTTGTGTAATGCACCTTCCCCGGCGCAACAAAATATTTTTCGATAAAATTGATTTTATATGTGTATCTTTCTAATTAATATATTTAATTCATATTTATATATTATTTGTTTAATATAGTAATGGATTGAATTTTTTATTTTAAACTTGTACGGACTGTCAAGAGAATTGTTTTGAACGTGTATTATATACAATCAACCAGAGACTCGGTTCAACCTTCTAGAGAAATACGCAAATAAATGAAATTAATATTACAATACAGTGAAAGCTTTTCTGTGTCTTACAAAATTTAGCGGAGATTGATTCAGCAAATATTTTTTCTTTTGACATAGGACACCACTCTGCACAATTGAGCTTTCAAATGGAAAAAATTCCAACTATACATTTTAATACACAGTTTTAAGTAAATAATAATTATTTAGATGTGCTTATGAAAATTTACAAGACTCCTTTTTACTAATAAATATTTTTGATTGATAATAATTTTATTTTGCATTGCATTGCATAAAAGGTATCCAGAGAGGAATTTTCAAGTTTAATATTAAATTTAAAAAAAACTACAAAATTATTCTCATATTTTATTTATACTAAATGGTGTTTAACGATTTGGTTTGGATTTTACGTTTTATAAAGAATATTGTCTGAATGCTGTCCATTTCTCTCAAGACTCTTAAATTTGCGATCGGACTCTTAAATTTGCGAACACGCGAGGGCAAAGCGTCGGTTCAACGGCAGCGACTTTATTGGCAGCGAGTTTATTGGGAAAAATTCCCCTCAGCTTCTCCATTGAAGCTTTAGCTACGTGTGGAGTGGCCCCATCTTGCTGAAATTGTGTATTGTTGAACCCGGGAAACAGCTGCAGTTGTGGTACCAAAAACTAGTCAGTGGTGACTGTCTCTCGCTGGTTAAAAAAATAAGGGCCATTTATCCCTCGGGCAGAACATCGCACATTGCACATCGCACTGTCGTGCGCTCTCGACCAGTGACTCTTCGACTGGAAAATCAGCAAATCACAAGCGTCGAACAATACCCCTCCCACTTATCTCACCCTGATGGTTTACGAGCAATTATAATTTAATCTTGATTTTTTCCCGCTGGACACCTTATATCAATTAAAATAATATCTCGCCGTTTGTAGTCGGTCACAGTTCAAACATCACAAAAACGGAAACATCTTGTTTCCTATAAAGATTATTTATCACGCGATTAGATTAACAAGTTAATAGTAGATTATGCACTAGTGATTGAACAATAAAAAATGCTTACCCTCTGGTTATAGTGAATCGCACACAGCTTCATTTTATTCTAATGTCCCCGTCTTTGATGGTTTTGAAAATGGACCATAGATGCAACCGTTTTTTATAAACTCAGAAACCGAATGTGATACCAACTTGAGGATAACTATTTGGATAACAAGGCGCTTGACAAAAAAATAAGTGACAGGGCAATTTCGTACGTGACCCCTATTTATAACGTCATAACATATATAATATTGAATGCCATCGTTGCCAAATTTTGTCCGGTTGCACTCCAGGACTTAAACCAAATTTTAAATACATTTTTATTCTTTAGACTCCGCTCAAAACAATCCCACTTTTAATGTGTTTAATGACATAATATTCTGCGACAGATGATATGTGGGCAATTGACTAAAAGCCGTATTGAGTACATACTGGAACATATTTCGACAGATAAAACATTTTTCATCTTATCAGTTATTTCCGTCATTAACCGTCATCTGTCATTGTTTTACGGAATGGATAATATATGGAAGACCATCATATTTTTTATCTAATAAACTTATTTGTATATACGTATATTCACTATTATTTGTTGTAGATTATAACTGTTCCTAAAATGTATAATTCATGGGATCAAGTCTTCTGCAATTGATACATCTGCTTTAGTCAAATTTAATGTACGAATATTTTATACATAAATCCATCTACGTTAATGATTCATGTTAGTGATGATAAAAAAATCTACTATTGACTCACTGGTGTGATTGTGATTGGTATTCGATAATATCAGTGAATGAAAACGGCGACTGTGATCACAGTTTCATTTCTAATCCGCGTACGCCGCACGAAATCACAATACACGAATAAACAAAAAACATAATTTTGAGAGGATTTAGTTTGACAAGTGCTAAACATTTATAATTGATTGAAAAATAAACATAATGTGATTATATGTTTGCTGTGCCTTGTTTTGTACATATTGGGAAAACGCGCATATTTTCACTTTTTGTCATTGTAGTTTGAGAAACATAACATACAATATAAATTAATAATAAAAAAACACCGGTATTCTCAATTTAAAAGAATTTTCAATTTGTGAGTATGGACATTGAGAGATCTGAGAGGAAGAAACCAGATTTTTTTACATTTAATTCTGACGTGAAGTGTTCCTAACTCCTCGGTCGTACCGGTATCTTGGACGCGCACAAACATCTCCATTATTAGAGAATTTGATGTTTGAGAACATTCCTTATAGGTAAAGAGCTTATTCTAGTATTTCGACCACATTCCTAAAGAGGGATCTCATCTGTTGGACAACCTGGAGTACTCGGTGCTCAGAATCCTGAAAGGGTAAATAGTTGCCAAAGGCGCGGATATTAAAAGTTATAATATCACGATGTATTAATAAACTTTTTTATTCTTGAAATAATATTTGGCATAGCTATTATATGTATTTGTATGTATGTATTTTAGATTTAGTGAACAATTTTTCAGCTTACAAATCTTTAAATATCATTCAGTGCATTGTTTTTCTTATTCCCTTGCGCCTACCAGTTAAGAATAGCGGCCGACATGCGTTTCTATTTATTCATTCAATTTATTCATTCAAATTGTAAATATATGTGTTATCGATTTCGATATTCGAGAATTATTAATCTCTTGAGCCGACCCTTAAGGCATTGGCAATGCTAAGGCTCTGCATAAGGCACTGTCAATGGCAAGGTCTATTTTGCAATACACACGAAATGCCCAGATAAAGTAAACTAACACACAATACGTCTAGGATCCGATAGGTTTAGGTAAAGAAATTCAAAATGCCGAATTGAACCGCAGAATTAGCTTTCCTGGGCAGTTTTCGGAAAGCTAGCTTATATTCTAAAATACAAGATGTATTTATACCTCAAAGCGAACCTTTTCAGTGAATACATTCTACCTGTACTAATATGCGGCATTGAAACAACTGTACTTAACAACCGGTTATATAGAAGATATGGCAACGGACATAAGTAATCAAATATATGAGAAAATAAACAAAAGTATCGGATGTGGCAGAAAGAGCATCTCAGCCAAAATGGAACTATGCGAGTCACGTAATGAAACGTATATATAATATACATTATTAGATATACACGGTGCGCCTGTAGAATTGCGAAAAGTTGTTTATTTAAGCCCATATACAAAGATACTAAAAAATGATGTTATATGTCATTTAAAGGATCGTTTAAAACATGTCAACGTTGTCAGAGAGCCAATTTTGTACTGAATGGGTCGTGTGAGCGGGTGCTTCATCTTGTTGATAGGTATACGATCTCCCAGTCCACAGTCTCCATCCACGGCTTTACCACTGTCTTCAGGACCTCTAAATAAACCTCCTTCGTGACCGTTTCACCTTTCTGGAAGAAGTGCGGCGACATGACATCACCCTCACTTGAGACGACCCTCAGGACGTGGATATAGGCCGGAAAATTAGCCTTGCCCACTCACAGGGACGTCCTTGGGGTTGTGGACGTCCCATACAGTCATAGTCGATCTTGGGTACCTGAAGAATTTAATAATATCAGCGGGAGTTCTTCCGGCACGAAGGTTTTTTATAATCGCCGCTCTTCTTTCATACTTCATGCTTGGGTTGACAGGCTCAGCCTTTTTGAGGTTATTAAAATCTTACTGACATATTTAGCTAACTTTAGCGCCAACTAGCGCCTAACCCTGAATTCAAATATAGCAGGAACTTCGAATACAATTTTGTCTGGATTCTAACGGCGCACCTTGTATACATATATTATTGAATTAAAAATTATTGTCTGGATATTGTATTTCTTGTTTGAAAAGAGATCATTTTCTAAAAATATAAATATTATATAATTGTAATAAATGATAGAATGAGTTTTAATCAAAGACCTTGCTCTATTTTCTTATTATGCCCTTGTTCGAAACACTTCAAGCGTTTTACTTTTATGAAAGAAAACTTGCTAACTTTTGACGAATTACTTTCTCAGATCAAAAATTTTGGAATAGCGGTTTTTTCATTTTATTTTCATACCATATGTAATTGTATTCGATATGTGTTTTCTATTAATTAAATTAATGATCTTGAACACGGATGAATCAAGAACTAACAATAAAGAACAAAGCATTGTTTTAAAAAGTGCTAAATTAAATCACAATATATATTTATATATTTGAAATAGGTTTTATTCAGTTTTTAATATAAGAATAATGTTAATATACATATGTCTGCGTAGTGTCATTGCTCTGTAGTTGTATTACATTGAATAAACGTAAATAAACATAAATATAATTATCTACTCGTTTATTTATATTCGAATTCCAAATTATAATAATATGTTAAACTTATACTGATTAAAATTTATAATTTATGCCGATTTAATGAAAGAATTTAGACCTATAGTAGAGCTACAGGTATTATATATTCTTGTTTCGGTTAGTGGAATCAGAACACTTTCTGTACCTATACAGTTAGATATATGTATTTCATAACAGTCTAACATAGGCGTAGAAGTGCAATTTGCGCATTTGGCAAACTCTACAATGGCGTGCATTATACGAGTATGGCTGCAAATCATGGGTGTTATGAAGCCGCAACCTGAGAAATACCGCAGATGCTTGAGGAAGATCTTAGGTATAAAGTGGGAAGAGTGTAGAACAAACATGATTGTTCTGGAAGAGGCAAACATTTTCGTGTCGAAACCGCTGAAGCACCAACACTGCATACACTGTACTGCATACACGATACACTGCATACTCTTAAACTGAACTAATTTATTTTTATTTTTAAGGAGAACACATTCTTATTATGAAGTTGTAATTTTTCAGAACATAGGTCTATGATATTTAATACAATTTAAATGTATCAATTACAATAATATACAGATAAAATCAATATATCGAAAAAATATTTTCGTCGCTACCGAGATTCGAACTTGGATGCTTTCCCATCCGGGTAAATACATTAACCGATTACACTACACCAACATGGTAAGTTGACGACAAATTTTAGTTAACTAGTTAAGATTTTATCTATATATCTTTGTATATATTTCATTTGTATTAAAAAATATCATTTCGATTCCTATAAATCCTAAAATGGGTTGAGATAATTGTAGCTTTATTCTGCGGTTTTTCTTGTCTGTTAATAATCTATATACAGGGTGGGCTAGGAGTATATAATATTAATATTTTAGTATTAAATAAATGAAATATAGGAAACAAAGTTTTACTGCGCATGAAAAATTACGTCTTACAAATGGCGTCCATTTTCTGTCTCACGCAAACGTGCCCTCTCTAAAGCGATTCCCATGACAGTTCTTAGCGTTTCAGGTTCCAATGCCCTGATTTCCACGCAAATATTGTCCTTCAGCTGCTCAAGTGTTTGAGGCTTGTTAGCATAAACATTTTCCTTGAGGTATTGAGGCAGTCTCAAAGAAAATAATCAGGAACCGTTAAGTCCGGGGATCGCGATTGCCAAATTGTCTCATAACTACGAGAAATTATTATTGGAAGGAAAATTTGTCTTAGAACGCATTTCCCTGGATAGGAATAGATCCACGTTCGAATCCCGGTAGCAACTAAAATATTATTCCATGAATTTATTTTTTCTGTATATATCTTAATTTAATTTGTATTAAATATATCTTGATGACAATTCCTCTGGGAATAAAACCCAGTAATTGGTTCCTACAAACATTTGAACATACTCAAAATATTGTATTATTTTGTTACGATTATCATATTACGAGTATATATAAACTAATAAATGATAACAATTTAACAGTTAAAATTACTTGTTATGATTTATTTCTATGTTTAGAACTGGAATATATTTAAAAATTAGGATAATAAAATGTTAGAGATTTAACTTTTTTGTGATATGTAAATGTGTAAAATTTCACAAACTCGCAGTTGAAGATTACGAACAAGGTATTAAAACTACTATATAAGTACAAAACGCATGGTTCCTAAGGTCAATAATGTCGGAACATGTGACGCGCGACAGTCCTCGGCGTTCGAATCGTTCGAATAACTGACAGTATAGTAGGCGTAAACATGTATCACAAGCTTGAACGTCTATCAAACACGTACAAAACAATTTTGCCTTTAAACTGAACCTGTATCATGAAAAATATTTTTTTTTTATTTAGACTCATATAATATATATGTATTGTACAGCTTAAAAAAAAGACAGTTTGTTACATATATTTTACACACATTTTAAAATGCATTGCCCAACTAGGCAAGCCTGTTTTAGGGCAAATTGGTTGTTTCCTTTTTTTATTTTTATGATGTATTATTAATGTAAGAATATAATAAGAAACGTGACGACAAGCCATAACGGTTTAGCACGATTTAACATAAAAAAATTAATAATATGACGTAACTGATTTGGAACAGTACATACGTCTTAGTAATATACAAACAAGAAAGTTAATTAAATTCGAACACACAAATCCATAAAATCCATAGACAAAACGATTTACTTTAGCGTTGTCCGAGCTTTATGTGCCTCGTAACATCAAGCACAGGTACCTAAAAGCGTCCGTTACTTGTCACCAGCAATGACATCACCACCCTCAGTAGCCACCCTCAGTAGCCAGGTCGCTTCATGACTTTACATATACATACACATTCAAATAGCCGATTATGCTCGAAACTCTCTTCGTGTGCGAAGGTACCTAACGCTTTGAGTACGTATTTGAACACTTCTCCTTTACTGTCCATATTCCTGTTAACGACCGAAACTTCCCCCCTTCATCTCAAACCCCACCCCATTGCCAGAATAAACTACAATACTGTATTTAGTTTAGTTATCACTTGATTATGAGAGGGACTGCATCTCTCGAAACTAGTAGTGAAAATAACCCAACGTATGTATAATACAAAGTTTTGTGTAAATTAAAATAAGTATTTATCTTTTGAGAAACCGTACATGGAATTAAAAAAATTCTTCTTCCACGGCACCGCATCTCAGGGTGGGATTTGGCCTCCTCTGCAAGTCCTCTTCACTGACTCTTATCCCTGGCTATTCTTATCTATTTCTCAGACCCTCCCATCCTGCTCCAGTTCTCTTTCAAACAGTTAGCCCACCTCTTCCTTGGTCTGCCTCTAGGTCACTTCCGTTGGAGTATCCACTGGCATTCTTTCAACATGACCAATTCATTCATGGTCTTTAGGACCTACAGAATCATTTAATTGTTTCTTGCTCAATTAAATTTTTGAGCTCATGATTCGTTTTTATTCTGCAAGTCCCTTTTTCTAGTGTAGCTCCATACCCTTTTCTTAATATTTTGGACTTAAAAACTGCTAATTTGGTTTTATCAATTTGAGTTAGACACCACGTTTCACAACAATAAGTAACCATTGGTCTTATTATAGTTTTATATATTAGCAGTTTGCTTCGTTGACTACAACCGACTATACCCCCTCCTAAATTCATACAGTTCACTATCCCTACAAAACAAATGACTCTTGTACAAAGCAATCATGTGTCCTATACTCACATGTGCGAGCCCCATCTGGGGTTCAAGTAATACAAAAATTTTAGAATCCAAACAAAACTACATCCTTAGGAGAATTATTTACAAATACTCAAACATACCCTCACTCAAACGACACATACACGATTTATCGTCTAAATTTTATTCTAAATTAATTTCCATTCCAAACCCTTCCATAAACTCCCTCGGCCTGTATGATCCCTCATCCGATTCCCATCATCTTCGTCCCATTGAAAAAAAATTATGAAAAGATTCTATAAAAGCTTTCACTGAAAATATAAAAACATGTAAAAAATTCAACAAAATCGAAAACAAAGTAACATTAACATAAGCATTAATAAAATAAAATAAAACGTATCATATAAAAAAACTTAACCCGTTAATAAAAATTACTTGATATTAAAAAAAAACAATTTTACCATGTTCCTCGAGTAGGGTCTCCCAAAAAATGTTACGCTATTGTTGTTACCTCGTATGTCGGAGACAGGAGGGCTCAGCCCTTATCTCTCCCCCCTTTAATAATCGAATCAGAGAGCTTCGTTGACTTCGTATAATTTAAAGACTACTGTATCAGATGTGTGTAAAATGAACACCGCATCCATTTTAAAATGCTTTATTGATAAATCGGATAATGTGTATACATATATGACTTTGGTATCTCGTTTCAGAGATTTGTAGATTCGTCACAGCTCGGTCCGCGCTGAACCTTAGTATCCCTACGCGACTTTCATGACGAGTCTCCAAGATAAATCTCATATTCATAAAATAAAAAATATTTAAGATATCCTTTACTTATTGTTCGCATATTTACAAAATAATTTATGAGACTACAAATTAAAAATAAATATTTTTGGCCCGAGATGTTTGCTTGTTGAACAGAATACCGATAAATTAAATATATTTTTATTGTTCCTGCCAAATATCTATGCCAACAGGATTATATTTATTTTTATCCGATTTTTTAAATGGTGGCTGCTATTCTACACTTACTAGGATTTCTAAATACAAATTCTATAATTATATCTGTGTAATTGCAAACGTTCATAGTATACCGCGATTGATACTATTTCGGTTCAAAGATTGACCCACAATCGTTGTACTCATTTTTTGCTTCTCAATAATCTTCTTTGAAAAAAGTTTCAATGAGCTTTTAAAAACCTACGTCAGTATGTAAAAATATTTTTTTTTTTATCTGTTATTTATAAAAGTACGGGGTATATATTATATAAGTTATTAATAGAATTACAATTTACAGCGCAAATTATGTTTGAAAAAAAAATCTAAATTACGTGTTTAGATTCGTATTACGTAAGTTTCTCATGTGAATAAGAAAATATAATTATAATACAAGTATAATCTTAAGTATTTGTATGTACAAAATAAATAAAAAAGTAATGATATTATATATAATAAGATTTTAATTACACGACGTAAAAACCACATAAGGTATTTTATTTATTATAGTGAAAAAATACTGACGATCTTCGAACGTCTTGCACGAAAAAATCTTCTCTTAAGTATGGGCTGTTACGTCACAATTATTATGCGAGTTCTGACTTTACTAATATGATTTCTCGATTTATACATAATACACTTATGTAAAAAAAATATCTAAAATCGTCCTCATTATATTTGTTTTTATTCTGTCCCCGCTGTTTTTACACTGTCAACATCTCAATGCCGGCGATTAATTGCATTTTCGAAACATAATGACGGATCAGGATATTGCTATTTATATTGTTATCATATACAGGGTGATTTTGTTTGGTAAACATTTGTCAGTTCGCATTTGATAATCGTAGAGAGTAGCTGATTAAAATTTATTATGGAGCATATAATGCCTCATCAACGTGTTGAAGTCGATAAAACATTTTATTTAATTAATAATGGCAATGCTGTAACCATTAATAACTCCTTAATGATCGAAGTGGATCAATTGGGCCTGCAATACATCTAGTTTTAACAAGACGGTGCTATCTCACACAGCCCGAGCTACAGGACAATATTCGAAATGAAATTACTAAAATAACACGCGAAGTGTGCGAGAATGTGATGAAAAATATGGTTAAAAGAGCACGCATCTGTGCCGCTGCCAGAGGCGGCCGATGTCATATTTCATACATAATTGTATTAAACCAAGTAATCAATAAATAGAAACCAAATTACAAAATTGTTTTTCATTTCCTAGTTATTCAAAAATAACATCGGTCTGGAACATAATATTCACCCTGTTCTAGTATAGTGGGTTGCTGTTACAAGTAAGGGTTTTATTTATTTTGAAAGACCGAATCCCTATATGGCATCTACTTTCTTTGCATACAGTGGACGTATTATGCAATTATCGATGTATAAAAGTTTTAAATGAGTCGCACAGTAGCCTATCTGCAAAGTGATCAAATGAAGATACGGAATTAAAAAAAAGACAAAACTTCATATTTGTATTTATTAACAAAAAAAATGTATTAACATCATTATAATTATATAATACTTCAATATATCAAAGTCGAATACTGCACGTGTATTCCGTCTATCCAATAAACCTTAATATACATTTCCCGCTCTGTCCAACAAATCACTTACGGATTTCACCGACGTGGAAACAGATTGCATTTCGACGTCAAGCTGTCGAATGGTTTTTTTGTGGAAATTGTCGCCGTGCGTAACAATCCGGACCACAAAATAAAGTGGTTTTCTACACAATCCTGAAGTGCAGTGAGATCTCCGTTCTTCACCATAAAAGTCCGAGTCAAATGGAGGTGTAAATTAGGACTTAGATCAAGGTAGGCCAGATTCATCTGCCATTATTTTCTTTCTGGATCCAATTCGGATTCAACTAAACCATAATTTTAATCGATACAGTCCACGGGATCCTATTCCACCAGTGTATCATCGCCATTGGTGTGGAAATTCAAATACACCACGTAATGTTGGATCACCCGTGGTCGATTTCACTACATTTATTTTTCGAAACTTGTCCCATACATTCTATCAGTCATCACAAAATGCATTAAATGGGAAACCTTTCAAAATCACGCGGAAGTTCATGCCAAATTGTTTTCGTCTTCAAAATCTCTGAAATTCTTCTGAGGAATGAATTAATAAATTGTCATCTAAATAGAATAAAGTAGCACTTAATAAAGGTGAATATATATTTTTATATCGAGTAATACGTTGGTCTAGGGGTTAATATACTCGTCTAGTGGTCTAGCGGTCGGGGGTTCGAGTTTCGTTCTAAGAAGTCACCAAGTTAGTCCTACTTTCATAACATAAGTGTTTAGGTTAGTTTAAAAATAATAAGAATATTACTTACCTATCTCTATATAAAAAACAAACAAAAATATTGTTTTTTTTTTAATAAAACATTACTTAGATAACATTAACAGGTTCAATAGTTAAATTGTACAAAAGTACCTGTTTATTCCGAATGTTTCGATACAATGTAGTTCAGGTTAATATAAGATGTTTACAGTTCAATGGTTCGGAGGTAAGAGGCCAGGCCACGCCGCGATACATTCATCTCTTTCACATACTCATCATCGTACCAACATTCACGCGCTCGCGCATTCGTCCCATAGATACATCACAATAAATTAACCCAGTATTTGACAGTAGGATTTCTCTCACCCTTCGAAACGACCCCTTAAAGATATGAATGGATTACTAACATAAATACATACTTAACCACCTCCCCTTTTAACGTTATAGATGGAATTAGTAATTGAATTACGTAATGGATGTAAAACACAAATATATACTGGTACAGGTAACCCCCGTTCATCGCGACCCCGGCGAGTGCGGATTCGTTATATCGCGATTTAAATAAAAAATCTTTTATCTTGGCACTCGTTTGGCTTTGAAACATGCCGGGAATAGTCATAATGAGTAATTGCACGTGCGTGCTATCTTTTTTCTTTCTCGCTCACTCGCATCATACACATGTACAAGAACGCCAGTACGCCGGTACCTGCTACAGTTGAGTCTGTGCATCATCTGGGTCTATCCTTTAGGCCTTCAGTGGAATCTTTTGGAATTAAATTGACTACATATTTTTTATACCTTCGTGTTTTTTATAATGACATTGTTGAAAATTGGTCGGCTGGAGGAAGTGGACTGCCATGCTTGTTCTAAGAAAATGACGTGTCGGAACCTGTTCCCGTGCGAAAGTAATGTGTCAAAATCCTTGAAAAGGCCCTTTCTCTTCACAAATGATGCATGGAGCTGTGAGGAGAAAACGACGAAGATTACGAGCAAGTGAGTGCTGTAAAGCGTAGTTGTAATGGAATATTTGACAGTTATCGGCAAATTTTGCATAATAAACGTAGGGAACAAGGGAATCTAGATTATTTTTCGCAACGCGGAACAAAATGAATGTATTATGTTATTTATGACATTTTTTGTTATTTTTAATCATGTTTATTGCATTAAAAAGGTTTTTTTTTTAAATTTTAAAATGATTTTTTTTTAAATCCCCCTTTGATTGCGAAATTTCGCTTATCGCGATCATGTCCGGAACGTATCCCCCGCGATCAACGGGTGTTACCGGTAGGGGCGTGCACTGCATACAAGCAAAAATACTGCATTACTAAAAATTTTGGAAAAAATAAAATAATTTAAATAATCAATAATATGTTGTAATTACGCTAGCGCCCACCGTGTATCAATAGAGTTGCGTAGTTCTGGATGCTACCTCGCGATGCCACCGAAGCGCTGTAGTCCTCTACTGGGTTATTCTCGTTTATTGCTACTTCAATTGCTAGCCACTGTTTTAATCTATCGTTCTATTTAAGCCGTACAATTGCTACCTACTGAATTGAAAATTCCACTCGGCAGAGTCAGAAATGAATCAGCTGATCCATGTTGTACGGAGTCCTTACTTATGCAGTTTCCTAAAAAAATGACATTTGTAATGTTTTGATCTTGGATTAGAGCTGATCGAAGCATCTACTTCCTCGTTTACTAATTCGTAAATTTTACTAACTTACTAAACGTGTTGTTTTCACGATAGTTCTTTGCGTTCGAAGACAATGCATTGTTATTGTGGTGGATTAATTTTGCTTAAAGACGTCGTTTAAACGAAAGTTTATAATTAGGAGAACACATTCTTATTGTGAAGTTGTAATTATTCAGAACAGACGGTCTGCGATATTTTTAATATGAATTAAATATATTATTTAGAAATATATATAATACATATAAAATCAATTTTATGGAAAAATGTTGTTGTTACGCCGCCGGGATTCTAACCTGGATCTCTTTCCAAACAGTATATCTTTCTAATTAATATATTTAATTCATATTTGAAAGTTTATAAACCTACAGCATACCCTACGTCTATACCAATAAAAGTACTGTAATCTTCTTTTTGACTATACAAATTTGATAAGCAAGCTTTTCATGTCAATACGGTTTTCGAAGAAATACAAAAGTAGCCTGACACACGAGAAAGTTATCTTCAGCTACTAATGTATTTGGTAAGCTTGTCACGCATATTCTTTGTAAAATCTGACATATCATTTGAAATAAATAAAAGTTAATCCCAGCTTTATCATATCATATGATCACTTTGTATTCAGCAAATTGTGGGACTATCTGAAATTTCATTCCAAGAAATTTGAAGAAAGAATATGTTTCTCAAATGCCTGACATCGTGACAGTATTTTATATTCAATGATTTCTCATTTCTGTTCAATTTTATATCTCGGTATTCAGAAAAGATATAATTTATATTGAATCCTGTATAATAGTTAAAATGTACAAATTAAATTAATCAACTAGAAATATTATATATACAGAAAAAATCTATCGCAAAATATTTACTTGCTACCGGTAGCGACTAAATATTTTTTCGATTAATTTAATTTGTATTAAAAATACCACAGAACTATGTTCTAAAAATTCAACAATAAAAATGTGTTCTCCTTATAAATGTAATATACCTATTCATTAATTTAAATAAAATCACATTTTATCTGTGAAGTCACAATTTTTTAGAACACATCGAAGATTCAAACCCGGAACTTTCTACAGATAGTCCGCTTTAACCAATTAAGTCATTAACTATTGGGTATTATATTTTTTTGATAGACGATTTTTATTTTTTTTATATTCTAATTGATTCATCTAATTTGTATTGATTATTCAATCAACAATTTAAAACTGATTATATCTAGCTGCGACTACAAAAATCTCACTCACGTCTCACAATAAATAACCGGCAAATTATTTTTATTTATAATGACTACAAATATAAATGCATGCTACATTTTTTGTGGGTATCTCAAAAATCAATTGGTTGTCAACAGGTTCTCGGTTTGAGTAATGTACAACATTTTGAAGTATCGTTTATCATTACGTAATTATTCTTCTAGTCTTTCTTATTTTATTTAATTAATGATGATTAGTTCTTGTTGCTCTCAAATTCTCGTTAAGCTTGTGAAACTAAAAAATCAAAAACTATTGAATAATGCTTAAAATATAAAACATGCGTAAGTTTCTGTATATATTTTCCCCATATTGTAATGCGAATTATTGTTGAAACATGCGGTCATGATAATTTTAAGCTATTCCACTGCTTTCATGTCACAAATCATCAAAATAGAAACTGAAACCGTACTGGCCTTAGGAGCTATTCTTGAGACAAAAATGTTCTCGTGGATGTGGTGTTTCCAAGAAATTGGTCTTTAATCGTAAAAGCTATTTAAATTATATATAATGTTAAAGTAATATCAAAGCGTGCAAATATTATACTTTGTTTATTAAGTATCTATTTCACGGTATTTAATTATTATGATAATAATCTCAGCAGTTATAACTAATACTCTAATTGTTATTAGTTCACGTTAATAAATTTAGTTAGTATACATCTCCACTAATGATTAAAATATGGCATTATTTATGAATGATAGTCATGATTAAATTAATATCGCTGTCTTTATGTTAGATTTTTATTTTCAAAATGCCGGTGCTTGTAGATGGGTATTCTTGTTCGTATCCATGAGTTGAGATAAATCTCAGTAATATATACGCGTGTTAAATTGTGATCTGGAGACAGAAACTAAAATTCGTGTACGCGTCGTCCGATCTAACAGTGAGACTTGCCCACAAATATTATGAAGAACCATAGATACCTACAACTATTTATTCTGGAAAGTTATAAAAACAGAAATTAACTGCTACTGCAACGGTCCAACCGTTGCCAGAAGTCTAAATTTAGTGAACGGGCGTTTGCGGTGGCAGGCCAAAAGCGTGGAACTCTTTGCCCTCCGTCATAAGTAACTGTGCATCAGCGACTTTATTTAAGGAGAAACTAAAAACGCACCTTTTCAAAAATTTATTTCTATAAGTGAAAATAACAATTTTTATTCTTAAAATCAAAGATAATTGTAGAACTATAAACAGTTTATGTGTAAAGCGCCCTTGAAGTGAAAGTTTTTACGAAAATGGTGCTATACAAATTATCCATTATTATTATTAATAATTATTATTATTTGACGTACAACAAGCGTGAAGTCGGGCGCGAGACGGCGAATCTCTGAGACTTAGTGTGCACACGGTAGACTATGAAAACCGAAAGTTGTCTCCAAGAATCACGTAGGAGCACAATCCCTGTCTCAGAGATTGTCACTAGTCGAAAATCTCACGTCTGAATCGAATACGTCAGAAATGTACAAAGTGCCTATTTTTAAGCCTGAATTTAAACGGAATAAAATAGTGACTATTTTAGAAATTAATGGTACGCGGATGGGATAAATTTTAATTCTCGACCAATTTTGAACGAATATCACACTAAATTAATGTATTAATTATAAATGTATACATATAAAATCAATTTTGTCGAAAAATATTGTTTTTGCGTCACCGGGATTCGAACCTGGATCTCTATTTCCAATCCGGTGAAGTACACTACCAATTGTGTTATAACGCCTGTATCTTTCATGACAAATTTTCGAACCTATAAGTTACATTTTTCAAATTAATACACATGTCGGTCCATTATTTGAAAGCCATCTACATTATTTTTACAGAATCTCAAATACCTTTGAGTAAACCGATTGCAGACGCCCGAATTCATTTTTATTAAATTCTGGACACATTGATACAACATATATTATTAAGGAAAACACATTCTTATTGTGTAGTTGTAATTATTCAGAACAGACTCTCTGTGATATTTTAAATACTAAATTAATGTATTAATTATAAATATATATATTAATTTAGTATTTAGAATATCACACTCACTATCGCTCTTTCTCTCTAACGAAATATGTGTGAATGTGGAGACTGAAGACCCATTGCCCCTCAAAAAATAAATATCTACATCCGTTATTAAATGTATTGTGTAATAAAATTATAATAATTGAGGTGTTACTGCCCAAATAGGTGAGTTTTTTTCGAATGATTAATTTGTTAACTAGATTGTACAAATTCATATTCACGTGTTACGAAATATAACCGTGCATTATCTGTGCATGAGGAAATAATATAATATCAGCAATATTTGATTATGTCAAAGAACTCACAATTTCTGAATTTTTAAATATCAGATATTTCATAGAGACAAAGCTTTTTTGGACTTTGGTTTAATGGCTTTTGGAGTACCAATTTTTGGGGTCACAATTTTTTAGAACACATCGGAGATTCAAACCCGAAACTTTCTACAGGTAGCCCGCTTTAACCAATTAGTCATTGGACCCCTTGTTCCTTCATCATATATGCCAGATGGCCTGGAAATTTTTATTATTAGGTTTTTTATTTTAATTCTGCAAACATGGGGCATGAAACTGCTAGTCGGCACAGTGATTTATATCCTCTAAATGAGAATAGTTTGGGACGTTTAATACGTGACAGAATTGTTATATCGTAATTAGAGAGTACTTATATAGTTGGGTTTCTGTGCTCGGGGAGGTCGGCATAGAAACGCTTGGAGATTTATTTTATGAACTCTTTTACGGGGAGAATGCCGGAATCATGATGTAATTGTGTGACTCTTAGCCATCCAGGGGCGCTCAGTGCTGACCGAAAGATCTTATTCTGGAAAGTCTGCAGTTTATTCATGTGTGTTTTGACCGCGTGGCCCGAGGAGCTTGTTGTCAACGGCAAGTTTTCTATTCTTAATAAAGACAAAGCAATTTTTATTATATTTAATGGAAAATATATGGAAGTATGAGATAATTACAGGGCTTACGACCTACCTTCGGCTGGCTTAAGTGATCAAAAATCAGATTCTTATAGTACATGCATTAAAAAAAAGGGAAAAATGAATTATCAAATTTGGTCCATATATACAACTTTCAAAAATTTTTATAAGTGTGGAGATTGAGGGGTGAGAATTGGTTAATATAAATATATATATATATATATATATATATATATATATATATATAAAATGATCACTTAACCCAGCCGAAGACAGGTCGTAAGCCCTGTAATTATCCCATGCTTCCATATATTTTCCGTTAAATACAATAAAAATAACTTTGTCTCTATGAGATATGTTTGTTAATTTTTCATTCTTCATATTTGTGTACTAAGACAGGTCGTAAGCCCTGTAATTATCCCATGCTTCCATATATTTTCCGTTAAATACAATAAAAATAACTTTGTCTCTATGAGATATGTTTGTTAATTTTTCATTCTTCATATTTGTGTACTTGTGTAATAATTTAGATCAGTGCTGTTGGAATTTTTTATTTATGGAAAAACAAAAAAAATTAAACAGATATTTCGGGTGCCGATGAATTTTTTTTCTCTCGAAACTCACGCGGTCTCAGAGGTAAATTTGTAATCGTGAACACACTCTTAAGGCGCGCGAATGTGACTTAAAGCGCTGGTCTCGGAGATTTGACCGCGTCAGGTCAGTTTTACTCTCGCATTCTACTCTGCGCGTAAAATGTAATGGACAGCGAATGTTAGCAAGCTCGGGACTCCACGTTGAAGGGATGTTTTAAGAAAAGTCTCATTGACAAGTCTTATTCGTGTACACCCGCCATTATGATTTGTTATTAGTTTTTCTTGATGCATTAATAATACTGATAAGGTCAAAATCACGAACCGCGAATCAATCACTAATATCTTTGGATCACACTTACTGTCAGTGATTGAATATCTGGGAATATCGTGATTCGTGATTCTATTTTTTTTTTGTTAAAGATTATCTCTTGAATTAGCACCTACCAGATTTAGATATATTAGAATCTACCAAATTTTTTGTAATTAGATAAGCGTCATCTAGCAGATTTACGCATTTTTGCTGAGAATTTGATCAGAAAATTATATTTACATTTTTTAAAGCATTTTCATTCCCTTTATAATAATATAAAATTAGATTTATTTTTATTATTTATGCTAGAATATGTTTTTTACGCAAATGAGGTTTTAATAATATAAATAAATATGGTCAAAATTATATATTTTTCATTTCGTGTATTGTGATATAGTGCGGCGAATGCGCGTTATTAATGAAACTGTAATCACAATCACAGTTTTCAATCACTGATATTATCGAATACCGATCACAATCACACCAGTGAGTCGAGAGTAGTTTTTTTTTCATCACTGAATGATAACAAAACTCCAACTCTTATAAACAGTGTAATTTTTTTTAAATCACACAATTTCACTGTATTCTCTTATAACTTACACTTTTATTTTCTCTGCCTACATAAGTATTTTAAATTATATAATTTAATTTATTTCTAGTAAGGTTTTACGAACTATAATAAATGGGTTGTGTAAATAGCTCATCGTAAGTCATAAATACAATAATTTTTTTTAATATAGTCTCATCAATGTACATATAATACTTTTAAAATTAGCAATATTAACTTGGTGGTTAAAATTCATATTTTTTATTTATTATCTTAGTTTTATTAACCACAATTGAGTTTAAAAAACATCTACCGGTTTCGGAAAACACCTTTTCCTTCTTCAGGATGAGCATTTGAGATGTTTGAACAATAGTGGGTTTTCAGAATTTGCTAATCATTTGATAGAAAATAGTCATGGTTTTGATAAAAAATTGGGATTGTCAATTTTGCATATAAACGGTGTAGGTCACAAATTAAATAATTTGGAATCGTTGGAGATAAATAAAGCATGTAAAAGTAATCAGGAAATTCTAAACAGCCAACTAAATTTAACTACGAGTCCTATTCTAAAATTTTTTCCTAAAAATTATTCGACTAAATTTGTATTGAGCAGCAATTTGAGTTAGGTACTAAATTTATTTTTTAAATAATTGTTGTTTTTTTTTTTTAAATTTAAAAATAGATTCTGGTGAAGAAACAATGCTATTTTATTAGTTAGTTATGACATCCTGAAGAAGAAAAAGGTGTTTTCCGAAACCTCTAGATGTTTTTTAAACTCAATTGTGGTTAATAAAACTAAGATAATATTAAGGAAAACACATTCTTATTGTGAAGTTGTAATTATTCAGAACATAGGTCTGTGATATTTTAAATACTAAATTAATGTATTAATTATAAATATATACATATAAAAACAATATTTTTCGACAAAATTGATTTTATATGTATATATTTATAATTAATACATTAATTTAGTACTAAGATAATAAATAAAAAAATGTACATATATTTGTATATTGAACAATACACTTTGTTTACTGCTATACAGTAAAATACTAGTGTAGCAGGCAGGGTACCGAAATTGTTTGCTGCAATGTTATCCGATTATAACAATATAACACTGTACTATGATCAAAAAAAATATATTGTTTGTATAAATAATTAGGCAAAATATTTTGTTTAAACCACTATTTATTGATTATTCGACATGTTTCGACACCTATAGTTAAGATTAAAAACAAAACTATAAAGTGGTGAATAAGTAAGAACTAATAATAAAAAATTTAAAATGTGACTATTTGCGAAGGAGATTTGGTTATTTGCTCTTTTTTTTCACTACTTGATAGTTTTGTTTTTATCTATGTTTGTATTTTTAATTTCAGTATACATTGTTTCATGAAGAAGATACCATAGGTATCGAAACATGTCGACAAATCAATAAATTGTGGTTCATACAAAGTATTTTGTCTAATTATTTATATAAAATGAGGTCACAAAATAATTTTGCTGATATTGAAGAAGTGCTGAAGAAGTGAATTTTGCTGAAATTATTTTAAATACTAATTAAATGTATTAATTATAAAGATATACATATAAAATCAATTTTATCGAAAAATATTATTGTTGCGCTACCGGGATTCGAACCTGGATCTCTTTTTCCAATCCGGGAATGGCTCATTACCAACTATACTATTGCACCAGTATTGCCCCATATGATACAGGATGGCTTTTAAATAATGGAACGACAGATGTATTAATTTGAAAAAGTGTAACATATTGGTTCGAAAATTTGTCGTCAAAAATACTGGCATAAAAAATACATCAAATAAAAAGGAAAAATATAGAATGTAAACTATAATAACATGATAAAAGTTAAAATAATACACAATAAAAAAATGTAGGGAATAAAAATTACTATAGAAATTTAGTTAAGCATCACATTAAAAATCTATTTCTTATATACATTATTACGTCGTACGCTGGCATCGGTGGATCGAACGCCAGCGCACCACGCCACCGGCTAGACTCAGTCTGTGGGTAAGGTGTGTGTGGTGTCTCGCCTGTCTCGGATGGATGGGAATGGTCTCAAACTATAATAACCCTTATTCACACAATAAATATACTATATTTACACAACAAAGTTACACAAGTCCCATGAAATTGTTCTAGGGACAAATCCCGCTCGAAGCAGCCGACGACTCTTCCGTGAAATCTCATGATTCGGCATCACACGCCTGAATTACAGATTTTTAACCGGGTGTTTCTGTTGTCTCACCTTGTCACGGGTCCAAAATCTCGCTTTGATCTCGTCGGCGCCATGCCGACGAGAGTTCCTATACATGGATAAATTCAGAGACCAACTTCTCCCAAATTTACCACGAGTTTCTAGGTTTCGTATCTGCGTCCGCCGCCATTGTTTAGTCCTCTCTCGCCTTTTCTCTCCTCGACCACATCTACTCCGGTCGGTAATGCAGCGCTCGATCTCCCGCGCATTTTGAAATGTAACATCACAACATACATAATAATTAAATATACAGAAGAAAAATTCTATAATTTTTTTTACATATAAATGTAAATATTAATTATAAATATTAAAAACAAATCAATCCGTCCAATTTGTCAGTTATAAACAATCATGTCTTAAGGGTCCAGTTATAAACAAAGCGTATATTTAAGGATTCAGTATGAGAGTGCCAATTGATTTGATTTCAACATTTCGAACATTGCCGAGTCCACCCTGTCCCGCAAATGCAATTTTACACTTGAGTATATCATGGCCCGTGCAATAATTAATTTATGGTATCGTTTTTTCATAGCAAGATGGTGGGCGTTGTCACGAGTCAGTTATATTCTATTGTAGGTCACAACCGATATGCCTCTGTCACGTGTGGTCGTTGTAAATGGACATTCAATGATTCATTCTAGCGAATTGTGATTTCATTAAACTGTGTATTGCGAAATACAGCACTATGCGAATACAGCGAGCACTATGTAACAATTTTTTTGAACGCGTTGGTTTTACAAATGTATGTGTTTGACCCTGATAGTATTGAGGCACTGACTTTTCTTAATATTATATTAGTATTTCATATTCATTAGTAATTGTTTATTTATTTAAAAATAATTTTCATTAATTTGTCAATGGCAACAATGCAGTGTAGTATTTGTTGTGTGGTGTACATACCGAGAGGTCAATAGCACCCGGTAGTGTCAGTATTATTGATTGAAGCGAAGGGTATATCTAACAGATTTTATGAATCGAGATGAGTAACCGTAATGGCCCGTATCCATGGTTCGATTTGACAGCAAGTTTCGATAAGTACCTACATACAAATGTACTTGTAGTTTTATCTACGGTGTCTGTGGTTCTACTAGATTAAAATTCATCAAACTGACGGAATATCAATGATCAATATATTTGAGAAGTGAGGTGCGAGACGGTGTATTTCTGACACTTGGTGAGTACACGGTGAAATACAAATGCCGAGAGTTGTCTCAGATGTTGTCTCGAGTTGAAAATCTTGTGATAATCTCATCTCAGAACACGGGCCGTAAGGTTTATGTTTATTATTTTTTATTATTCCGAACTTATCTTTCATACGAATAAAAAATATTATTTATACTTTTATTTAAAATAGGTTTTTTAAACTAAAATATTTTTTCGCTTTTTCAGTCGAAAGTTTTCAGCTTAAACTGTTCCCTGGCGTGGCTTTCCGAGTATGCGATTTAACCCTTTGCGATTCTCCCGAAATCATCATATAAAGCACGTTTTTACTTAGTTTTAACAATTTTTTTATGATGCTAGAAAGTTATTCCTAAAATATAATACCGCAGTTGGCTGGTTTTTATTACATTATGTAAATATTATGATAACTAGAAGTAAATATAATAATTTAAAAATTTGATAGAAACTGAGGTGGTGGACGTGGTATTAAGTGGTAGATGTGACCTTCGTCGTTTAAATACTTATACAGTATATTTTTGTTAACTGTGTTCACGGACTGTGACGATTGTTCTTAATATAACTTTTTACTCGCATTGCACTGTGTGATGCTTCCACTATTATATTCGATACAATCAATAATACTTGTCCTCCAGCCGCGAAGCGACAAGGTTGTGACTAGAGCTACTAATAACTTGTAAACAAGATAAATTTATTTATTTATTTTTATTTATCATAAGTACGTGTTTTCGTATTTTAATGTCTTCGCCCGTGCTGAGGCAAACATTTTACATTTTTAATCAACAGTCATATTATATATATACATAATTAGTTTATCAAAGTAAGATGAAAAAATAAAAGGTGTAAGTAACAAAATATGATGACAACAATTTAATTTAACTGTTGGGTCTGAAGACTTGACTCTGTATATGTTCATATTGAAGGAGTGACCATGCTATGAACATAGTTTTTTAGCCAGAATTTTATTTTGCCTGTGTTGCTCAAAGTTTTTAATGTATTTGGGGAGAGAATTATACAATTTGGGTGGTACAAAACTCTAGTTTTTTTTGCCCGTATGTGGGGCACATCCTAGGAATTGCTAAGTTGTTCTGTAAGATTCTGATATTTTTGAAATTTCCAAGGGAACCTCAGATGTCCTTATTGATGAATATATAGTTAAGAATGTTTGAATGAATGACAATGTCCAGTATCCCCAGGCTGCTGAAAAGTATATTCGAGGTTGTTCTCAGGTAAATTGAATGTATGGTAAGGATGTTCAAAAAATATCATGGGCGATCAATTTCTAATGATGGTGTACTACGCCCTAACCCAATGTATCATTGATTATGGAGTAGTAGGATGAGGATGCACTACAAAAAATATTACTTACGATATGTTGCCAGGTATGTAACTTTATCAGTTTTCTGATCCATTTGCTCGTCATTTTTATATGTCGGTTCCATTTTAGGATGGGGTGGAAAAGCTATGAATTATTTTATAAGTTCATAAAAATTGTTCGGTCTAATGAGTTTGTTTTTTCGGTATCCAGGGTCGGTGTAGAAATCAACAGACGGTTTCCTTTTGGTGGATAAAAAAATGTATTGAACTAGTTGACATCTTACGGTCATTGCATCAATTGTCTGCACCGAGACTCATGAAACATAGAATGTATATGATTAAAAAAGTTAATTTTGGTTTAAGTACATACTTGTGAGATGAAACTAGCAAGTAAAATATACAATGCAAGTTAAAAAATAATAAAAGACATGGCAGTATAAATATGAAATATATCTGTTGACTTATTTTAGATAAAATGGGTACCTGCTTGGTTATTCAACAATTGGATCAGTGGCCATAATCGACCCTGATAATTTTATTTAAACATGGCCCCAAATGTTGGGTACAAAAGTAGCCCAATTGATACTATATTATTGATTATATATTCTTAATAATATACTTGTGGATAATATTGGATTTTACATTGTCGATGATTATCCAAGACATCGGAAACTCAGGATATTTCATCTCACAGTACAGCACCAACCTGCCTAAGCTTATGCCCACTACGGTATACATTACTTAAATGAACCATATCGCTTCAGGTATCGACATTTCCCAAATCAACTAAAGATTCGTAAACATATATATGACCAAACAAATAATAGATATCTCATAAGAGACGAAGGTATTTTTTATTATATATTTAATGGAAATATATGAAAGTATGGGTGATTACAGGGCTTACGACCTGTTTTCAGCTGGCTTAAGTGATCACTTTATATAAATATAATGTTCATCATTCTCACCCATTAATCAACCTCCATATCTATCAAATTTTTGAAAGTTGTATATATGTTAATATGTGGAAACACTTCGAGTACCACTACACTATCGCCATCTATGGACTAAATTTGATAATTAATTTCCTTGAAATAGCATATATCTCACGAGAATCTAATTATTTTTTGAAATTATTTAAAGCAATATTATTCATGTGTAAAATGTATTATACTAGAATACGACTGAAAAATCAATATTTTTCAATTTTATGTATTTCCTTATTTTGATCAGTATATTATTAGTCATTTTTGAATATGTCTAAGAACACACAATTACTGGATTTTCACCTACAAAGGCACTGTCATTAAACAAATAATAGATACCAGATCTGTGAGAGACCCTTTGCTAAGATGTTTTTCTATACTTTTATAATTAATTTGGTTTGTATGAATTAATTGTGTATTTTGATTTACTTTGTTGAATATTTATTCGTATATAATATAAATAATAAATTAATGTTGTGAACGATTTGAATACTTGTAAGAATTTGTCATGTTCACATTTTGACAAAATATAGTGAAATAAATCATAATAATATATTAATCAATTCTACAGTTTTCAAAAATCATCCCTGTATTACTATAACTCAATGCATAAAGTGGATATAATAAATTAACCCGCATGACAGCATTATATATGACCCACATGGAGCCTGTAACCGAATACCCAGAGCTAATAGAACTATTTTAATTACTGTTTTACTACTAAAGTAAATATAGTATCAAACAATAGTTGATTATATTTTCATATCTCGAATTTTCCATTATAGCTTAAGTATAGATAATATAAAAGTAATGAAATGTATCATAAATTTAAAATATGCTTTATTCGTTCGTCTAAAAGAAAGTATAGATAAATAATTTATATTAAAAAAATATAACAAATTGGTATGCATATTAATAACAAAAAATAAACTATACAGGAATTCGTACGGTATATAATTCACTCACATCTTTATCGATCATTAGTTTGGTATTGTGGCAAAGTTTGACAAAAGTGAACCTTAGATGCGATGTTCTCAAATATTTTAAAACGGCACACTATAAAGTTGCCTCGGAGGCGGTCATATGGTATAGAGTTAAGAGTCCAATTATGAAACCGAGTGTACAAAAAAAATAATTTAGAACCATCATAGTGCCAGACGATTTCTGTAACCCCAAGGGTCTTCTATGCAATCAAAAAGTTTTGTAATGGCGTTGGTTCAAGGAAGTTGGTTTGAAAACGATATCAATTCCCTAAAGCGGGTGGATAGTATTTCAGCACGTTCCAAGTTCCCTTTTTATATATTAATAATATTGTGCAACCTCTATACAAAATCTGCCAAATAACGTTAGAAACGAAGACACTAAATAATTTTTTCTAACGTGTGGGAGAGAAATATAAAAAAAAAAATACATTTTTATTTAAAATATGAATTAGATATATATGTATTAGAAAGATATACATATAAAATCAATTTTTATCGAAAAATATTATTGTTGCTCCACCGGCATTCGAACCTGGATCACTTTCCTAACCGGGAAAGGTGCATTATTCAACTATGCTACAGCGATAATATTTTAGCGATAAATTTTCGAACGCATTTGTTACCTTTTTGATATTAATACATTTAATCGTTCCATTATTTGAAAGAGCCATCTATCTTATTTTTAATGAATCTCAAATGTCTTTGAGTAATCTGATAGCAGTCGCCAGAATTATCAATTTATTTTTATTATATTTTGGACACATTGATACAACTTTATCATTAGGAGAACACATTCTTATTGTGAAATTGTAATTATTCAGAACATAGATCTGTGATATTTTAAATATGCATAGTTGGATAATGCACCTTCCCCGGTTAGGAAAGCGATCCAGGTTCGAATCCCGGTGGTGCAACAACAATACTTGTCGATAAAATTGATTTTTTATGTATATCTTTCTAATAAATATATTTAATTCATATTTAAAATATCACAGACCTATGTTTTGAATTATTACAATTTCACTATAAGTATGTGTTCTCCTAATACATTTTTATTTGTTTATTCTTGTAAAATAACATGATTCTATAATATGGATAAAGTAACTTATTCAAAGCGATGAGTGTCAACTAGTTAAATGAGTGATATTTGGATTACATAATAAAAACGAGTTTATTTATTTATTTTTAGATCGAAATGTCTGATGAATTAAATTCAGATACGTACCTACCTTGCTGCCTTATTGGCCATGGATATAATTAATATAACGATTTATTGATTTGTAAGCAACGTTTGGACTGCTCATGATACCACTGCCTCGCTTGAATGCACCTATTATAAGCGTCTTTAAATTTCTCGATACGTTACTAGAAATATTACTACTAGATTAGTACTGCACTCATATGAATATTCCCAACTACAAAGCTGCATTGTGTTTCTCGTGTACATTAAGTCTTCAACATTAAAAATAATGCAAATTAAATTAATCAAACAGATGTACAAAAGAAATCTATTTATTGAAACAATATTTTAGTTGCTATCGGTATTCGAACCTGGACCTTTTCCTATTCGGGTAAATGCGTTATCCAATTTTGCAACATCAACTAAGTAGGTTTACGATACATTATGTATACTACTTATATTCTATAGCTCTTTAAAATTGATATATCTGAAAACTATCAACTTTATATTGCTAAGAATATCAAATATTATTAATTGATTTGGCAGTTACTTCGTTGTTAACTTCAGCTACGAAAAATTTTGTGTGTCTAGTATAAAGTCAAAATTAAAATTATATATTTTTTAAATTAATATTAAGCATCTTTACACGCTAGGCGACGCCAGAATTAAATCAATATATTCATTAATTTATTTTTAACGATAACACATTATTATTGTGAAGTTTCAGTTTTTCAGAACATAGTTCTGTGGTATTTTTAATACAATACAAATTAAATTAATCAAATATAAAGATATATACAGGTATATATTGTGTGTTGCGATCCTGCCTCCAAGTGAGGCTGGACGTTCGACGTAGATCATGAAATTTAACGTGTGTTCGGTACGAGATTCAGATCACCTACTCCTCTCTTACTTCATCTACAGGTAATCATCGGAGGAATGTGTATTTTTGTTATCTGAAATATGAAATGTAGGTGTGTAGGTATGAAGAAATGAAAGCAGAATGAAAGCCGACTTTAACTTTAAAACAATAATTATTTATTCTATAGATAGTATAAACTGGTTAAATCGTGAGGCGATTCGTATGGAAACTTGTCAAACAACTATTAATTACAGTTGCTCCTATGTCTATGCCACAGTAAACTATCAAATGTCAAAATAAAATTAAATCGTAGAAAAATCACTCTTAATGAGTCACTTTGTTATTCTTTTCCAATCGAGTCCACGGCAGTATCCCAAACCTTCCATATTTTCCAGTCCCAAAATCTGTCAAGACATCTAATATTCATTCGCAGCCAATGTTGCCCAAACCAATAGCACAATTCGGCAAAAGATAATATAGCCTCGCCGTTGTTATACCATGGAAAAAATACTCCAGTAGCGGCAGGGAACAGAGGCCCACCGGCGCTCCGAGTGCCCGGCATGGTTGATCCACTCCTCCGCGTAAGAGCGAGAGTGAACCCCTCCCGGCGGCCGCCTGCCGCTATAAGCATAGATTCAAAATTTCATCGATAATGATGCCTATTATAATTAAAATGAAAAAAAATCGTTTTTACTAGAAAAACACATTCTTATTAAGGAGAACACATTCTTATTAAGGAGAACACATTCTTATTGTGAACTTTTAATTATTCAGAATATAAGTCTGTGATATTTTAAATACTAAATTAATGTATTAATTATAAATATTCATAATTAATACATTAATTACATTAAATAATTACAACTTCACAATAAGAATGTGTTTTCCTTAATAATATAAGTTGTATCAATGCGTCCAAAATTTAATAAAAATGAATTGATAATTCTGGCGTCTGCAGTCGGTTTACTCAAAGGTATTTGAGATTCTGTAAAAACACAATTGGGAGTGTACTTCCCCGGATTGGAAATAGAGATCTAGGTTCGAATCCCAGTAACGCAAAAATAATATTTTTCGACAAAATTGATTTTATATGTATATATTTATAATTAATACATTAAGTTAGTGTTTAAAACACATTCTTATTGTGAAGTTGTAATTATTCAGAACAGACAGATATTTTAAATATGAATTAAATATATTTCATTCATATTTATTATTTTTTACAAATGCATGACGTTACTTTGTAATGTCACAATATGTTTTGGATTATTGTCTAGGGAAACCCGCGTCAAATAGTCCCGAGAAGAACTTTTATTCTCCCGACGTTTCACTCATTCTTGAGGGATGTTAATCGAGAATTGAATTCGAGAACTAATCAATCGATAAAAATTAGTTTAATATCATTATTCATAAAAGTTTAAAATTCATTACTTGTTAACTGTTAATCCATAGTATTAATTTCATTCCGTAAAGGTTCCACAGTAAAGCTTTGAATAACTAATTAAAGCAATAGTTATTGGATTTGTGTAAGCGTGCCATTTTATTATATGTTTTTATTACTGTTAATTAGTCGAAGGTGAGTAGATCAGGCGGCCAGTCGACATCATGTGATCAGTGTGTGATATTAATTCAACTGCGAGAACTTTGCAAATATTTCTGCTCGTACAGACAAACAATGAATACACTATTGTCAGCGCATTTTGTTTTATTAATTACTAAATTTCATTTGAATTAATTTGTTAACGGTGTTGCAATATTATTATTCGATAATAATGATGAAATATTATTATTCGATAACGAGTTTTGTAGACACCCAAAGTCAGACGAATCTGTATCGATGATGGGTGATATAATATATTTTTTTCTCTTATATTAAAATCCTAATATACTTTAATGTCTGTTCGTAATAAATGAAAATTGAATATGAAAATTTATACATTTCATTAACGAAGAGTATCAAATTCCTTTGGAATGCGTATATATCATATTACCTTTTTGTTTTAAAAGACTATTCTATAAAAAAGTAGTAAACATAGTAAAAAAAAAATCAATGTAGTAGCAATACAATGCTCCAATTTTTAAATATCTGTCAATTTTATAGACTTTACTACACTCCTTTTTTTTATTATGTTTGTTACATATTTTATAAAATATTATTTTAGAACATTCTTACTCCATACTCACTAGAATATTCATTCATATATATGTATAATTTACAAGAAAAAAGTCATTCTATGCCAGTCTAAATGGGGAGTCATTTATTACAGTATATTTTCACTGGATAATTATTAATTATGTATTAATTTTGTATTCAATGAAACAAGGAAATTACCACACAATTACCACCATATAATTTTTTTTATTACCCTTCTACATTCACCAGAAACAAATACGAGTATTTTCTCTAAACTTGTAGTTATGTCTCTTACCAGTCACTTAATCCGACTATTTCTTTTATAATAGTAGTTAAAAAAGTACTTTTTACTAGTAGCTAGATATATTGTAAAATATTAATGAAATACGAGTACATACTAGTGATGAGAAAAAATGCTACTTTTAACTCACTGGTGTGATTCTGATTGATATTCGATAATATCAATAAATATGAGTTAAATGTATTAATTAGAAAGATATACATATAAAATCGACTTTATCGAAAAATATTGTTGTTGCGCCACCGGGATTCGAACCTGGATCTCATTCCGAACCGGGGAAGGTGCATTATCCGACTATGCTACAGCGACAATATTTTTAGCGGCAAATGTTCGAACCTATGTTACCCTTTTTTTAAAAATATTAATACAGTTAATCGTTCTATTATTTGAAATTATTATCCCGGTGACGTAACAATTTATATGTATATCTTTCTAATCAATACATTTAATTCGTATTTAAAATATCACAGACCTATGTTCCGAATAATTACAACTTCACAACAGGAATGTGTTTCCTAATAATATTAGTGATTGAAAATTGTGATCACAGTTTCATTAGCATGTCACAATACAATACAATAAATAATAATATAATTTTAAGCATATTTACTTATATTATTCAAACTTCATTAGCGTTAAATGTATTCTAATAAATAACATATTATAATTAATTCAACATCACAAAGAGAATAAAATCCGTAAAAAAAGTCAGTTTATTTTTCGGGTCAAATTCTCAGCATTTCGGGTCAAATGCGTAAAATGTTTTGACAGAATCTACTAAATGGCGGTTATCACGAATTATAACGTCGCACACATGCGCAGAATCACGATTCATAACCAAATATAAATAAAATAATAAAATGAATCGCGAATTACGATATTCCCAGATATTCAATCACAGATAGTGAGTGTGACTTAAAAATATCAGTGATTAACTCACGGTGATTTTGAGCTCATCACTAGTGCATACTGCATGCATAGGCTTTTACGAAACAGCAACCTTTGAATTAGATATTCTCACATCGCTATCTGTTAAAAAATATTATGATATTCTCTTCTTCGGTATCTTTGTATGATCGTCGAAAATAAGATAATATAGAATTCCATATCACTGTATAATAAAATATATGAATGTTTTAATTTTGTATTACCATTTAACCTTCGACATATACTGCCGTACAACCCGCACCTAGAGTACATGCTGAACAGAGTGAAGGAATAAATTAAAATATTTAACGTCTTCAAACATGTCAAGTTGGTTCTGCCCTGCAATTATTTAATTAATTTTTTAATAAACTAATTTCATCTTTCATCAGATGTTCATTGTTCACGTACAGATAAATTTTCACAATCCACCCAATCATGAACAAAAAATATTGTGTCTCTTAAAATAACTTCAAAAAAATTTTATTACAAGAGTTCATGGATTGAGAACCATTATAGTTTTATAAGATACCAAAGGACAGATGAAATTAAGCCGCAATTAAAGACATTAATTAATAATCTTTTTGTTTATATTTATATTTCATTTAGATTATAAAGAATGTTCAGCGGAAAAAAAAACTACAATGTTTTTCTCATATTTTATTTATACAAAATGGAGTTTAACGATGCGGATTTTATGTTTTATAAACAATATAATCTAAATGCCGTCCATTTCTCTCACTCTTGCAATCAGACTCTTAAATTTGCGAACACGCGAGAGCAAAGCGTCGGTTCAATGGCAGCAACTTCACAGCGGATATTTTCTTGTAGGGCCTGAATTATTTGAGGATTGTCGCTGTAAACACTCGACTTAAGGTATCCCCACAAAAAAAGTCGCACTGTGTAAGGTCTGGTGACCGTGGTGCGCAGGGTGTGTCTCCGTACTTGCTGATTAATTTATTGGGAAAAATTCCCCTTAGCTTCTCCATTGAAACTCTAGCTGTGTGTGAAGTGGCCCCGTCTTGCTGAAATTGTGTTCTGTTGTTGAACCCGGGAAACGGCTGCAGTAGCAGTTAAAAAAATAAGGGCCAATTATCCCTCGGGCAGAAATTGCACACCACATTGTCATTTTTGGACATCGCAAACGTTTTTGATGGCATTCCCTCGGGTTGTCGGGACACCAGTATTTCATGCTATGTTTATTAACATAGCCATCGATATGAAAATGTGCTTTGTCAGTAAACAATATGTTTCCAAGCGTTCGTGCTGTTCCAAAACGTTCCAGCATCGTTCTCGCTAAGAATAGGCACGATTTGCAGTTTGTATGGGTGAAACTGTAGTTTATTTTTCAAAATAACGTGCACTGTTGATTTTTTTATTCCAGTAAAGGCTTCAATCTTCCTTACCGATTTACGTGGATTGCGCATAATTTCACGCCGAACTTGAGCCACATGTTCTGGCGTCGCTGCTGACGCCTATGGTCCCGGAGGACTTTGGTTAACCATTGTCCCTTCTTGTCTGAACTTTTGAACACAACACCGGATAAGTTGCGTGCTCGGCCAATCACTCACTCGTAGAATATTAAAGTGAGTACAAAATACGAATGAACCAATGAATCACCGCACTTTAAATATTGCTCAACCGCGAACGCGCTGTGCGCTCCCGACCAGTTACTCATTGCGACTGGCAAATCAACAAACCACGCGCGTCGAACATTAGCCCTCCCACTTACCTCACCTTGATGATTTACGAGCAATTACAATTTTATCTTGATTTTTTTCTACTGGACACCCTATATTACATGAATAGGGTCAGAGGCATGCTTGAGTATATTGTGTGTAGATATATTACTCAGATATATAGAGTCAAAACTTAAACTTAAATGCGAACCCTGGTCTGCTGAATATTTCGTCTCCACGTGCTCCGGTTCTCGGCGACTGTCTTCCAGTTCGCATCACTACGCAACTAAACTAAAAACTAAGTACGCACTTCCTAATCTTAATTAGAATGATATCATTTTTCATCATCATCATCATAATCATCAGCAACGGTATGCGCGAGTAACTATATATAGATCTGCATTGGGAAATCTTAAGGGAGCATATGTCAGGAATCTAAAGAATTTATTGTGGTGTGCTGGAATATATATTAAAGTAGAATAAGTTAAAGATACATATCCTAGAATTGCGGCTTTCTGTTCCGTCTGCGTATACGTGTTTGAATATATTATAAGTATTATTGAACTACGCATTTCACTTGTGTCACTCTTCAGATATAGGATTAAAAAGGACGAATTACGCGTAGATTGTTTCATTCTTTCTTCTCGAACCATGTTAACAAGCATGGGGTGAAGATAGATTAAAAATTTAAGAACGAAGACGAAAGTCTGTAGGATGAAGAGGTGTTGAATACATCCTGCTATTTTAGTGGAAGAAAATATGCGACGTGCGGCAAACAACAAGCACTGATTAACCCTTCCCAAACCATGCAGTAGCACAGGTCTACCATCATAATTAAACTTGTAATATATCGGTAAATACATGCAATATAAAATTCATATTTTAGATAATCCTAAAGAAAATATTAGTGCTTAGGAATGACTAGTGAAAAACCAACTATGAAAAGGGAATCGTACATAAACAATTATTTTTTCCATTCAATCCGTTGTAAAATAAATTCTTTGGTAAAAATATCATTTGTGATATGAAAAATAGAGATCACACACTATTTTCACAGTGAAAAAAACAACATACAAATATAATTGTCTCTTTCTTACTAATTAAATGAAGGATTATCAAGAGATAAGAATGAAGGATACATTGTATAGGACTTAATGAATGCTCTAAATTATATTATTAATCAACTTTTCAAAATTGAATACTCAATATTTAGAGTAAATTCCTGCCATTTAAGCTAATAAAAACAATTTTTTTAACTATTATTTACGGTAACACGAGTTGACAGCATGGCTGCGTTCGAGTATTTTATACCATGGTATGGTAAAGGTTAACTAAAGATGATCCATCCTGCTTCACGAAAACTTTAATCTTTTTAAATATCTCGATAACTATCAATGACAAGAAATATATCTTTAATAAATTCTTTAATTCTTGGATACACTGATATAAACCAGCTTGTAATTCGTTGGCTAATTCATAAATGAAAAGTACGTTAAATTTAGGTTCAGCTTGTTTGTCTAACGTGATAATTGTTAATTTCATTTGCTCACCGACGATATCCAAACATCGAGGGATTAATGGATCCTAAGCTTATGTGTTTATCCCTTGAGGTTCACAGATCACACACTTATAGGTCGGCGCGAATCCCTGGAGCCACGGTAGGTTTACTAATATATTAAACATAATAATGAGAGTTTGCGTATATGTGAAAATAAGATTTAGAAATAAATTTATAATACTTTTATTAACCGTTTACCAAAAAAAAAACACGTTTAATCAATACGTATTATAAAACATTGACTATAATCGAGGTAGATTATATAATGAAATTGTTTTTTTTTATAATCTCATTTTATTACTCGATTAAGATAATTGCATTATCTAGTATAATTAAGCCTGCAATGTGCAGATATGTGAAGAACATTTTTGATAATATAAATTTTAAATACTAATTAAATGTATTAATTATAAAGAGATACATATAAAATCAATTTTATCGAAAAATATTGTTGTTGATACCGGGATTCGAATCTGGATCTCTTTTCCAATCCGAGGAAGGTGCATTACCAACTATGCTACAGCGGCAGTATTTTTGTCGACATATTTTCGAACCCATATGTTACACTTTTTACATCTACAATTAATACATCTATCATCTATCTATAGCACTGACCTAAAATACTGTCGCTGTAGAATAGTTGGTAATGCACCTTACCCGGATTGGAAAAGAGATCCAGGTTCGAATCCCGGTAGCGCATCAACTATATTTTTTCGATAAAATTGATTTTGTTTGTATATATTTATAATTAATACATTTAATTAATATTTAAAACATCACAGACCGTCTTATCTGAATAATTACAACTTCACAATAAGAATGTGTTCTCATTAATAATATAAATTTTAGTTACTATTGAATTAGATTAGTTAGTCCTTGCTTACAGGATTTAAAGAATATAAAAAGATGTACATGTGTAATACGGAGTTTTTTTTAAATGTTCTTAATGTTTGACATAAGTAATTTAAATAAACTTACTGTATGAATAACCAGGTGAAGTATTATTTTAGACAATTATTGAATAATCTGTATTGTCTACCTTGCATGCACAGTGGCTCTCTTTGTTAGCATTCTGATCGAAATTGAATGAATATACTTACTTACTTACCATCATGCCGTTTCTCCGTGGGGGTAGGCAGAGAGGATAGAGCGCCACACTCTTCTGTCCTGACACACAATTCTCGCCTCATCCACATTCATACATCTTCTCATACAAGCTCGTCGATTGTTGATTCATCTTGACTTCTAACAGAACCATCCTCCATTATCTGGTTTACTTGGTCGTGCCAAGTCTTCCGCGGACGTTCTCTATTTCTGGTGCCATCAAAACTTGCATCATATATCTTTCTTACCATTCTCTCCTCATTCATCCGTTCCATATGACCGAATCACCTAAGTGATCCTTTTTTAATCTTACTCACTATACTAACATCAGCTTTACATTCTTTCCTTATTTCTTCATTCTTTACTCTGTCATAAATAGATTGGCCACAAATACATCTAAGTGATCTCATTTCCACTGCATTCAGTCTACTTTCGTTCCTTTTCTGCCAGCTCCAAGCCTCACTTCCATACATCAGTGTCGGTACCAGGATTCCATTGTGCATCGCTAGTCTTGCATCGGTTGTCAAATTCCCGTTAGATATAATTCCATTCAAAGCGGCGTTCACTTTATTTCCTGCAGTCACCCTCCTTTCGATATCATTCTCAACCTTTCCGTTTCTATCAAACATACTTCCCAAATATACAAACTCATCTACTTGCTCCAAACATTCATTACTTACAAGTATTTAGCACGGTGTCTTGCTTTCCTCCTTCTCGAATACCATCACTTTCGACTTGTTAACATTCGTCATGAGATCGCTTTCCTTGCATACATCGTACATTCTACTCACCAGATTCTGTAGTTCTTGTTCATTATTCGCCATTAGTACTGCATCATCGGCGTACAATAAACAGCATACAATTAAATCGCCCTTTTTGCTCCTACATTCATACATTCTAGTTCTTTCACACATTTATCCATATACAAGTTGAACAGCCATGGATACATTACACAACCCTGCTTGACACCCTTTGATAAATAACGTATTGGTTTATATTTATAAATTGATAATCAACAAAATCGTTCAGTAAGGAAAGCCAGAAGGTGGAAACACTGTGCGTCACCAGGAATTATGAAAATTAGTGTTGAAAAATACATTTTCGTTTTTAGTACATAAAACAAAATCTAACAGAGTTCAGCACATATTTTAAAATGCTCGAAATCAAAAACTTATGTTCAAATTTAGCACAATAATTTTCGATTTTCATACCACATTGATATTTGACATTAATATTTTCGTGTATAAAAGTTGATACAGATACCTGAGTTGCGATATAAATGAATGATGGGATCCTTCTGTTGAAATCAAATGCTGCTTTGAGCAAACTCGGGCAATCTTTATCCGCATGAAAAATATTTTCTGCAGTTATGTTCTTAACCTTAGATTACGAATGAGAATGAGAAAATACACTTACTGAAGAATTTATAAGGCGACTTAAATCATGCTTAAAATAAGCTGGATGAATAGAGTTACGAATGAAGATGTTATGGTTTGGATGAGTAAAACAAAATTAGTATTAAAACAATAAAAATCCGAAACTTTATTATCTCAATCATGTATGTGACATCCGGAGAAGAATTAGATCTTGCACCTAATAATGCAGGGAAAGATTGCTGGAAACCTGGAAAAGAAGACCATCATGGCTGAAGAACCTGAGTCAATGGTTTAATGTAGTAAATAAAGTCATGATAGCCAACGCCTGTTGAACGGATAGAGCACAAGAAGAAGAAGAAGTAATAAATAAATTTGATTAAAGAGCTTCGTTACAGAAATTTAAAGTCAAGTGAGAATCAAATAATCAAATTTCCGAGTGTTTAAAGTAAAAACAACGTCACGGAAGACGCATTTTCTCCTATCTGAATACTTCATTCGTCATTGTAAAAATACTTTTCTCCGCCAGCGGTTCGCGGGCCGTGTACATACTTGTAAAGCTACAATTCTGATAATACCATCCAACCCGGCCAAATCGTTGCATCACGGATGGCGCGATAGCGAACGTACTTTTTACACAGCAAAACACACCGGGATCTAGTTCACTAAGTCTTGAATTACAAGACAGTCCTCTAACCAAGTTCAGTGCTCCGATTTCTCTCATTTCAGAAAAGCGATTTTTGGCCTAGCGCGGATTGCAATTTTTAATATTTTAAACGCGCATTTTCAGTTCAATTTCTAGATGACGGCTTGTGTTGTATGTTATATCTTTGGTTATCAGAAAAGGAAAAAATAACCGCCGCTGCCATTATTACGCTTAAAGAGTTCTTTTTATGAACCACCACAATCTCAATTTTGACAAATTATTCTGCTTACAAACACATCTTACGCATAGTCGCAACCTCCTCACCCTTTCTCCCACCTTTTTTCTTTATCTTCTGATATATTATGTACCAAAACATTTCTGTGGATTTTGATAATTAGTATCATATGTTAAATATTTATTATGTTTACACTGTCACTTAACATCCCTTAATAAAATTAAAAATACTGAATTCAAACTGCAACATAATATGCGAGAACATCCCCATAAGTTTTTAAAATTATTATATAATGTTAATTAATAGTTTTGACAGTTTTTAATTGAAATGGATCCATGTATAACGTTCCAGGATTTTTTATTATTATAGAAAGTCAATAAATAGTTTTGACAAACTTTAAATAGAAATGGGTCCATATATTACATTCCAGGATACAACATTTCGCAAATCAATATCAAACAACAACTTTATAGCAAATTATTGAATTATTGTAATAATAATTAAACTCAATCAATGTGTATCAATGTATCCAAAATTTAATAAAAATGAATTGATAATTCTGGCGTCTGCTATCAGATTACTCAAAGGAGATTCTGTAAAAATAAGGTAGATGGCTCTTTAAAATAATGGAACGATTAAATGTATTAACATCCAAAAAGTTAACATATAGGTTAGAAAAATTTGTCGCTAAAAATATTGTCGCTGTAGCGTAGTTGGATAATGCACCTTCCCCGGTTAGGAAAGAGATCCCGGTGGCCCAATAACAATATTTTTCGATAAAATTGATTTTATGTGTATATCTTTCTAATTAATATATTTAATTCATATTTTCAATAATAATTATTTCGTCTTTTAACGTTTTATCGTAATGTTTTATCATTCCATACATTTGATCGTAATTTTTTGACTTCCATTATAATTTTGTTTGATAGATTCTCATACGATATCGCTGCAAACATAGGCTCGGAGTCTGTTGACGACATATAGTGTTTTTTTATCTGGCAAACGTGTACTGATTAAAAAAATCATTTAACCGCAATACTGGCGCCACCATACATTTCCACAGATCAGAAATCTAAACACGTTTTTAAACCGCCCAGAGAAATGTGTCAGGATGCGCTCACATACAAACCTATGAGATACAATATCTTGCGGGTGAAAACCGCACGCGTTTAATCGCAGTGCGTACTAAGTTCAAAACACGCCAACTTTTCTATCTCGTATGGAGCCACCAAATCATACTAAATAGGGTAGCTCTTTCTAAGACGTTGTCTATTCTTTAGATTTTAATTGATTTGTAATTCTAATATATAATATGTAGAGGAGTTAGCCTATCCGTTGCGACTAATAAAATATGTGAGAACAACATGAATCAAATAAAAAACAATTTAAATCTGATATCATGACTTTTACCTAGATTAATCTAGATTTACATTTTAAATTCCTTAATCAAAAGAATTCAGATCCAAAAGATTACATATCAACTTATCTCATATTTCAGTATTAATTTACGTTTCGATTCGATTTAGATCAGAAATTTTCAAATTTCCCTACAAAGAAAGCGTTAGCCACATATTTGACTTCTATTTATGAAAAATACACAACCTACAATATCACGAATAGGTAAAAATCAACATTATTGTCTATTTAAGCACAATACCGCGTATGAACTATTTGTAGGTGGTCTGTAAGGCATACACTGGTTGCAAGAAATCGGTCGGTCCGTTTTAAAATCTGAATACATTAATCGGTGTATCTTTTAACGTGTATCGAAAATCGGAAAAACGTCTTGAATATTTTGCTTCTTACACAGTACTGCGCTTTCACAATTATGAGGTATTTCGGTTGAAAGAATTGAACAAATAAAATGATAATTTCATAAACCGTGCACCCCATTTGATTGGGTGTTTTATTAGAAGCACGCACGCCTGTGACCCAATCACAAACGATCCAGGTGGACGCTGTCAACAAAGAGTAACTGACTAACTTACCATCACGGCGTGTCCACACGGGGGTAGGCAGAAAGTATAGAGCGCCACACTCTTCTGTCCTGACACACATTCATACAAGCTCGCCTACTATTGAGGCTTCTAACAGGACCATCACAAAGAGTAAATAATATTGTATACAATATGGTAAATAATATTTTGATTATTCGCAATGAGTACCTGCCTAATTGAGCGCTTTTCAGCTTGCGATTAAGATCGACTCGTGATTCGAGCCTCATTCTCGCCCAACCGGTCCGCCGGTTGCGAGCTCCGAGCTCCGCCGGGTAACAATTACGCGAACAAGACAACACTGCCTCTTCGGAACTCGGGCCTTGGCCTCCAATATGGACCATTCATTCTCTTTTCAACTGTCACTTGTTTTGATTGACGTCACAAATTATGTACACTTATTGAGAGATATCATAATAATGAATTACAGTGCCTTATTTTGAACCTTTTAATCAAAATTCTAGAAATATAGTAGCACTTCATAATATATAATTTTTGTTTTCAATTAATTTTACTTCATTATACATTAAAAATTATTTAGCGTATAATGCTTTTTTTTTATAAAAAAATATATTGTTAGAAACTAGCTACATTATGTTCGTAAAATATATATATATTTTTGAGGTCACCCAACCAGCCTTAGGTATTCATTCTCGAGTGTTCGTTTATGCTTAAAATATTTAAAAATAATAATTAATACATACGCAATCTTAGAAGAATTTCATTTCGTATTTATATTTCTCTGACATATAAGTAATGACACATTCACTGTGCATTTATAGATTTAGAGAGAATATAAATATTACATGTACCGGGTGAATATAATGTTCCAGGCCGATCTTGTTTTTGAATAACTAGGAAATGAAATTCAATTTTTTAATTTGGTTTTTATTTGTCGATTATTTGGTTTATTACAATTATGTATGGAATATGACATCGGCCAAGTGGCCGCCTCTGGTTGCGGCACAAATGCATTCTCTTTAAACAATATTTTTCATAACATTCATTCGCGAGTTACTTCAGCAATTTCATTTCGAATATTGTCCTGTAGCATCCTGTATTGTTGGCTTATTGGCATAGGCCTTTCCTTTCAAGTACCATACATTAAATCGTCGGGAGCCGTCAAATCAGGTGACCGAGGAGACCAGTCGATATCTCCACTTTTTGACAATTTCAAGCGTAGCTCGGTCTGTGTGTGAGGTGACACCGTCCTGTTGAAACTACATATATTGCAGGCCCAATTGACCCAATTCGATCACCAAAAAGTTTTCAAACATGTGAGGATTGTGATCACCATTGATGGTTACAGCTTTGCATTATTATTTAAACAAAATGTTTTAATGACATCAATATGTTGTCTATTGTTGATGTTGCCGTAATTACACTTCGATAGCTAATCCTGGGTTTTCTATCGGCAATGTTAAATTCATTCAATCCATGCAAATATAAATACACCAACCATTGTGTAACTGGGCTGGTAGACGCCGATGGTCGCTCTCCTTGCAGTCTTGTATCTTCTAAACTCTGCTGGCCAGCCCCCGAAGCATTATCACAACCAAAATCGAAAAATAATACACAAAATGTTTTTATATCACCGCCGCTTTTGTTTTCTGTTTTTAAATCTACACAAATAGAATGCACATATTCAAAATTTATACCAGGCCTATCTATTGAAGATATAAGTATCTTGAACATATTGACTTCAATATGTTCAAGATACTCCACAGTAAATTGTAATCCATGTAATTGTAACTAACAAATGTTTTCCAAACCAAAATGGCGTCCAGAATAATTTGACCTGGAATATAATATTCACCCTGTATTAAGGTAATTTTAACTTTGTATATAATTGTAATTGTATAAAGTAATAGCAGAAATGGGACGAAGATGATGGGGATCGGATGAGGGATCATATAGGCCGAGGGAGTTTATGGAAGGATTATGGATGAAAATTAAGTTAAAATAAAATTTAGAGGATAAATCGTGTATGTCTCGTTTGAGTGAGAGTATGTTTGAGTCTCTGCGAATGATTGTGTTTCTGACGAACCAGGGTGAGTTTGTGATTGATATTTTAAATACTAAATTATATAAGAATAAGTGTAACATATAGGTTCGAAAATTTGTCATGAAAAATACTGGCGTTATAACACAATTGATAGTGTACTTCCCCGGATTGGAAATAGAGATCCAGGTTCGAATCTCGGTGACGCAAAAACAATATTTTTCGACAAAATTGATTTTATATGTATATCTTTCTAATTAATATATTTAAAATATCACACACCGTCTGTTCTGAATAATTACAACTTCACAATAAGAATGTGTTTTCCTTAATAATATCTTAGATATCTTAAAATATTGTACAGTGTTCGAATGCATTGCACTTTATCATTTAAACTTAACACATATCTCAGGCTATTAAACTAAGATATATCAAGGACATTTTGACGGTGAGCAATTTATTTAAGTATCAATTATATGATTGAAATAATAAATTAATCACGTCACGCCCTGAATATGTAGGTAACGTTTCCAGAAGTCAATAAACTATTTGTGCAATAAATCTATAATATCAAAAGGAATTGTGTTAATAAGTATATATGTATGTAGCATTCTATTAAAGGTAACTGGAAATATATATTTTTTGTTGACCCTACAAAATGTTTCAAGGAAAATGTAAGGAATTATTATCACATATATTTCTTATAAAATCTTCCATAATATTACCCACAAATAGCTTTATCCACAGGTATGAGGTAAACATGAAAAAAATATGAAAAAAACTTGCTAATTATCTCTGGAAGTTTACTCCTGCTAGTCGAGAGATTTTATTATTTTCAGCGTCAATTCTTTTAGTATTTTTTAAAATTCTGTAACACGTGGTAGAGTGGAGTTGAACCAAATAATTCGTAATATAATAACTGCGTGGCATCAGCCATCTGCGAATCTTTAAAATAATTATTTGCTGAAAATATCAAGTAATATTTTAATACAAATTAAATTTATCAACTAGAAAGATATACAGAAAAAAATCAATTTATCGAAAAAATATTTTAGTTGCTACTGTTGGATGTTTTCCTATCCGAGTAAGTTGACGGTTGAAATCAATTTCATTTGTATTAAATTTGGTGTTTATGTAAATGCCTTCGATAGCTGGTTCCCAGGTTTCCGATTAACAAAACACATATGTAATGTATGAACTGCATTAACCTTTTTATTTTTGCTGTTTTTCTTTTAGCTGGGTTGTCTTTTTAGATTTCGACCGACCGAAGCGCGCACTGGTAGTTTATTTGAACCGCTGGACTGGTCGAAGCACGGGATGTAATTGAACCGCCTGTCGTTTACTGTCTTCTTAGCTTTCCGAAATAGAGGCAGCAATACTCACATACACACATGCACATTATAAACCAGGAAACCTAGTGGTATAAATCGAAGTAACAAGGCGCGTAAACAATTAGAATGTTAATATTATATTAATATAATATAATATTATTATATCGTACTTATATTTCGAAATAGTTTGATTAACATTACAACCTCGATTGAACTGAGTACCATTTTCAGAGATCTTGCAGTCAATTATTTTTCAGTTAAATGTGAGTTCCCGTGAACGATAATATTTTCACGAAAAATAAATATATGGATTGTGTTGGATAGTACATTTTATACTTGTATTTGAAGTTCATAAAAATATATATTGATAGTTGTCACAATTCGCACGTCTGACAGCCATTTCCATATAGAACTGAGTGACAATTTACTACTTTAGTTAAAAAAAAAATTATGTTAGACTGTAGCGGAATGAGAGTCTTGCCCTCTGAGCGGCATATAACTAAAGGGTGTTTTTTTAAACACATAAAAATCAAGGTAATTACCATGGTATTGGCTTTATTGGAAAGATAATTTTATGTAATTAGTGTTCAAATATGATTTCGATATTTCGATTTAGATATGGGCGCCGCTGCTGGCTCGAATAAAGCGCTATCTGGAAGTCCAATTTTCGACCACTTTTTGGAGCAGCTGGGTAGTATATCGACAATAACGCGACGAATGTTGGCTTGGAAGTCGTCTATCGTTTCTGGTTTATCGGCGTAGACTAGCGACTTCACATATCCCCACAGAAAATAATCCGAAAGTGTTAAATCACACGATCTTGAAAGCCAATTCACAGGTCCATTACGCGAAATTATGCGCTCATCGAATATTTCCTTCAATAAATTGATTGTGGCGCGCGCTGTGTGGCATGTTGCGCCGTCTTCTTGAAACTACAGCTTTTTCACATTAATGCCATCCAATTAGGAAACGAAAAAGTCAGTAATCATGGATCGATAGCTCTTTGACTGTAACGTTCTGACCGGCATCATTTTTGAAGATACAACAGTTTCTTCGGTGCGCACTGTACGACGTCTCTGCGGATGCGTATTATCAATTAGAGTGTACGTGGTGCGAAAACGATTCATGGTTATTCGAATTATTTGCTCGGATGGATAATTATATCGACCGTAAAATGGACGTAACACACGGTAATTTTCGGGAACTGAACCACGTTTTTCGAAATAAATTTGCGTAATTTGCAGGCGTTATTCTTGCGTTAGTCTATTCATGATGAAATGCCAAATCAAACTGAGCACAAATCAGCTGTTAGCTATCAAATTGGCTGTCACTGGAAAAAGTAAATTTCGAAAAACGAACCTCTAAAGAAATAGCCTTTATACCCGTCTGAGCGTAACACAAAGTATGAATTCATTTGTATTTTATATTAAGACGAAAATTCTTAGAATTTAATTTCTAGAATTAATTTGAAATTTTGAAGTTACGTAAAAGGCGACCTTTAAATTCGACGGTATTATGAAGCACCGACGATAATTAATTTGGAGGAGAAGGAATTCAGAAGGAGAACGGTTTTGAGCAGTTTAATTTCACGTGCGATGCCGGGCATGTCTGCTAGTGCGTAGTACGACACGCCTCCAACCTCGGAATCTTGATGAGTTGCGGGGTTATTGCGCGAGTGTCAGATGCGCATTCTCCCGTTACCCCCCCCACAACAATAAAACTTTAAACAATTTCTATAAAATCGACGTCTTGTAAAATAGAATCTTCTCAGGCGCAAGATGTTTCGATGTTTTTTTTTTTACGATTCGTTGAACACGTGATATATTATTACGTACTATTTGCACCTGCGCTCTTCGAATATTATTTCTAGGTCGTCCTAGGCTCTTCAGCCGTGGCCGATTACACAAGACGTCTCGATGTACCGTAAATATGTGTCTGAGCTAAGTGTACACCACTGTTCGATGACACGTGATGCTGATTGCTGTATGCTTTGTAGGTTTCTGGGGTAACGTGGCATAGGTTGCTTTCCTTTAACGATAAGTTTGTAATACATTATGTTTATTAATAATTAGATTATTGAATCATTTAAAAATATTTATATAAAAATTATGTATATTGAAAAAATGCTTAGTTACCATCAGAACTTTCTCTTTCTGGGTTCGTATCCCGGTGAACACTATATATATATATATATATATATGTGTGTTTTTTTTTTTGAAGATTTTTCTAAGAATCATCTAATATGTTACATTTATTAAAGAACTACGTTCTAAAATATGCATATTTACAATAAATATATGATTATATTAAATGTAGGATTAAGAAAGAGTGTTGTGGTGAAAGAGAATATTGTTTGTATTGATTAATATATACACAAGAGTCGAAAATAAGGATCCAGGTGGTGATAAGAAATAATGCTACTCTTGACTCACTGGTGTGATTGTGATTGATATTCGATAATATCAGTGATCAAAAACTGTGACTGTGATCACAGTTTCTGATATCACAATACACGAAATATTATTTTTTATAAACATAATTTTGAGCGTATTTATTTATATTATTAAAACTTACTTGCGTAAAAAACATATTATAGCAAAAAAATTAGAATAATTAATAGAAAATTATTGTACATACCTACAAAATGTAAAAATACACTAGCAAAATTAAGTTACCATCATGCTGACCAATAAAAACATATTCCAATAGATGGCCCTAATCAAATTACGCTGATTTAAATGGTGATAATCGATTTAAACGGCGGCGTCACGAAACACGATATTCCCAGATATTCAATCACTGATAGCGAGTGTGATTGAAAGATATCAGTGATTGACTCACGGTTCGTGATTTTGAACTCGATCACTACCAGGAATAGCACAAATTAAGTTAAGTAAGAAGAAGAAAGTTACAAGGGTTTCCTGATTTAATCATATTATTTATATCTTGTATCTTTTGATTTCCTTGTCGCAATTTATTAACTCAAATATAAATAATATATTATCGATAGTAATTTTTCGTATTTCAAATCGCTAATTACTCGTCCGGGTTAAAAAATTCTAATTAGACTTTGACTAATACACCGTTGTTGAATTTTACTCTAACAAATTTTTCTTACTTAATACAAGTTTTTAAGCTTGATTTCAAATTACTAAGAATATCTATGACAAATATTCAGTGTAAGCATTTTTAATGTTAATATTTCAAAATACAATTAAAAAGCTTTAGGATAGATATTTATTTGTTAAATTTTATTTACCTAATTGTTATCCACTGGAAAATAAATCCTTAGAAAAAAATATTGATCTTTGCTTGGATTTGTCATAATTCAAAATAAATTATCTAATAAATCTGGCCTTAACCGAACACCTCAATAAGAGTTAGCCGTATTCACGTGATCCAATGTGTGATCACGGCCTTGCGCTACTAAAATACTAATGTAATTTTTTTGGAATGTTTCCTCGGATAAAAAGTATTATTATCAAAGTTCTTACTCACGGCTGCCTACACCGCGACGAACTGATCATATTTTCAGAACAAATTTAAATAGCTTTCGGCTTTAAAAAACCCTAATTTATTTATTAATGCAAGAACACATCGATCATCGTTGGTACACGTTAAAATGTTGGAAATATTGAGATAAAATGTGTACTTTTGAAATCTGAATGTTAAAAAATTTCTGAAAATAAATTAAGAAGCGTTGCATTGAAATTAAAATGAGAATATCGGTGTGTTTAAGGGTGTTGTAGAATTTTTTTCCAATTTATTGTCATTAATGGAAATCTTTTAATTTGTGTGGGAGCTCGTGAGATCGATCTATCTCACTTTAGTGATATTTAAGTTTTTGATTTTATGTACTTACTAGAAAGAGTGTATAAATAATGACCCTGCATTTTCCACATAACAAATGTATAGGTCAACAATAAAAATGCTTTATCATCGATTAGCGAATCATGAATGTAATATATTTAAAATTTAACGGTTCAGTTGAGATGTTATACTATAGGTTTATTTTAAACAAGACATGTATACTTTGAACTACATGAAGAAAAATAATAAATGTTAAAGTTAAATAAAACAATTCAAAAGAATAGCTATATGATAAACGCAAAAGTGGGTGATAAAAGTAAGAAATACAAAATACTAAATTAATGTATTAATTATAAATATATACATATAAAATCAATTTTGTCGAAAAATATTGTTTTAGCGTCACCGGGATAGAAATAGAGATTGGAAATAGAGATCCAGGTTCGAATCCCGGTAGCGCAAAAACAATATTTTTCGACAAAATTGATTTTATATGTATATATTTATAATTAATACATTAATTTAGTATTTAAAATATCACAGACCTATGTTCTGAATAATTACAACTTCACAATAAGAATGTGTTTTCCTTAATAAGGAATAAATACAAGATAAAAACACTTGTAAATTGTGAGACACTCGCCTAGCAATAATCAAATGGTTGAGGTAGAAGGCATATTCTAGGAGATCACCGAGTCAGTCCTAGTATTGATTTTTTAATTAAAAAAGCATTAAATATTGGGTAAATGCAATTAATTTAGATTAAAAGCAATGAATAAAGACTAAAAGAAAATAATAAAACATGGCAAATCTTTCGCCAAGTCATCTTGTTAATATATTATCTTCATTTCAGTAATTAGGAGATTTTTTGCTACATTACCGTATTGAATGATTACCCGCCACATCCTCAGTGGCCACTTAACGCCCGTGTAGTAGTAATCCCTCAGGAATTCATCCAACTGTAGGAAGGATTCAACCTCCAGCCCTAATTGCACGATCGTCTAACGTAATTTGACCTACCCTCGCTCACTACCTGATTGATTTCTGTGCTCGGCGCTAGAGCCCGAATCCATACAAATTCCAACCTGTGAAATACATAATTTAAAATATATATACATTTATTAAAAGATGTTGTTCGATTGATTTTACCAATAAACGCCGATTTATCGGCACTGAACTGAAATTCTTGGGAATATTATTAATACATTTTATTAATTAGGTAATTCTCAAATTTCACTTTAATATTCGGCGAAATCAGTATGTATACTGAAATCTAATTTACTGATTTTCAAACACTATCTTGGTATACGATTTGAATATTTTGATGCATTGAACACTCCATCAATACGAATTTTTAGATAACATGATACAATGTTCGATAAGCAATACTATTAAAAAGAGAGTATAAATGGACCGTTAGATGGAAAGCGAATATATATGTAACGACTATTTATTAGTTTTATTAATCTATTTCGTAGTAAATTGTAAATTGATTTTTATCCCGTGATGGAGAAGATAGAAAAGTAGGTCTTTCGACTACTTCCAAACTGTTGTCTGGAATAAAATTAGATTATAATAATAAAAGCCTCACTGCTGCTTTATTGTAATTTAAAACACTTTTTAATGAACCTCAGATAATATTAGACTGCAATTGTTTTCCCCTTTTACCACCATTTAAAGAAAACTTGTTTCAGTTTTGAAGACGCGTTTCAAAGAGTTCAAATTTTGTTTTCGGAAGGTCAAGAATCAGATCGTATAATTTAAACCGATTTATCATCTGCAACTATATTTTGGTGATACTTTTTTGAATCCTATAATGTATGTTTATTATGGGTAACTGATTGGTCACAGTGCGGATGGATGGAATATTGTATCTTGCTTTTTGAGTATTGTATCTACCATTAAAATCTATTATGGCAATCATGCAAAGCAATCGTCGAGATGATTTCAGGGCCATCACCACACCAGAGGATACAGGGGCGTGCAGTGCAATGCAATGCAAGCAAAAAAGCTGTGCATTAATTACTAAACATTTTGGGAAACAAATATAAATGAAAACATGAATTAGCGCCATCTGTGTACCAGTATAAACGTTAAACGTTTAGTTCTAAAAACAACGCGTCAACTTCAATGCGTCGATTATAGCTATTCACATTACTCTTTTCTATTTTTAAGGTAGTGTATTTTTCAAGTCATACAATTGGCTATTTACCGAATTGAAAATTCCTTTCGGTTGATCCGTTCTGTATGGAGTTGTTACGTATGCTGTTTTAACAGAATACCATTTGAAAGGCTCACAACTGGTATAATAACATAACATAAATCTGCACTTAATGCATGCCACTGCAGAGGAACAGCAAAAGTCATTGATTTCGCTGAACACCAGGTGCGCTGGCGACACTATAGAAGTACATTTACTCTGATCTAAATTTTTACCTTTCTTCTAAGGTTTGTTGTAAACCAACAAGATGCAACTCGCGATTACATGATTATTGTAATATATTTTCTGTACTTAAATTGATATGCAACTCAAATTTATCAGTTTGCTGGCAATAACATTTCCTAATTGGAATTATTTTGATTTATTTTTTATTTTTATACATACATTGTTATATCATAATGCCAGCCACACTGGGCTACGGTAAAAAATTTACACTTTTACGTATAGATGCTAATTAAAGAATTAATAAATTATATATATATATATAAATAAATTTGTTTGATTTAAAATAAACAAAATTAAATTCTCGAGTGTGTTTCCTGTAATTTTTATCACGTGTTTCGTATAACCCCTGATACTGGTGATTAGCGATCATAATTGTTAAATTTTTAATACAATAGAAATAAATTTCATAGTGCATGGCGCAGATAATGTACCAAACAATGGATTATTATTATGAACAAACTTCCGCTCCATATATGTACATATGTATTTCATACTCAATTTGTCAAAATAATAACAATTGTTATTTCATGTCTCTTGTATAGCCTCGGTATTTTAAAGTGTAAAGAAAGCCCTCCACAGTTTATTGTATTAATGGGATTACATGGAATTTGTGTTAAATTCCTTCAAAATTCCCCATAAGTCTTCAGTTGTTAGTATGTTTAATGTAGAAAAGATTAAGTATAATATTTATTGTGTCCTTTAACACTGCATCCATTTTTACGCAAATAATTAATACACTAGGCTGTGAGATAGATATAGGTACTTTGGTTCCGTAGCATTATTATGTATTATTTATTACCTATGTATTTCGAAAATAGACAATAATACATTGGATAATTTATATAACGCCGTCTTCTTAAAATAATTACAGCTTTAGTCGTACACTGGTATTTGAAATAATAATAACGTTTCTAATGCACTGTTTCTTATTACAAAGGACAATGAGTTCCGAGCTTTTGTATTTTCTATCAATAGCTGATCGGTTCTTTCTGCGACTGACGTAGAGGCAGACCCGAAGGTTTAACGTCTACCATTCAATCTGTCCAGGCTCCATATTATGTTCGAACCTGGATCTCTATTTCCAATCCGGGGAAGTACACTACCAATTGTGTTATAAATTGTTGGAAATAGAGATCCAGGTTCGAATCCCGGTAGCGCAAAAACAATATTTTTCGACAAAATTGATTTTATATGTATATATTTATAATTAATACATTAAATTAGTATTTAAAACATCACAGACCTACGTTCAGAATAATTACAACTTCACAATAAGAATGTGTTCTCTTTTATAATCCATATTATGTGTCGTACATCAGCTGACACAATTTAAATCTACTCTTTCAGGGTGTCTATTGGTTTGAATAATTAACTAGTTAGACAATTAAACGAATATTAATCATAAAAAATCATTTCAACATGTGAGATAAAATAATTTCTTGTTTTTTTGTCGATTAACTGTTAACACGAATACTTATCTTAATTTTTCGACAATTATCATAATTAAAGACGCACGTAAGAGCAATATTAATATTAGAATAAATAAAACGACTCTAATTTGTGTCTACCCATCCATTCAGTTGTGGGTTCGCCCTTCTTACTTGTGGTTCCCTAATACAGCCCGGTTAATGGACTATTCAAATGATTTTTTTCACTATAATAACCAGTTGCTGACCGAATATTGATGTTACAAAAAGGGATACACAATACGCTAGTGACAGAATAGTTTGATTTATTTTTTATGAATTTGCACATATGATTGGAAAAATAACGATATAATTTAATCGATCTTCTCTCGAGTCCATTCTAAATGGCGTAATATTAAGACAACACTTTAATAAACGCGTGTACTCCCCGAACCCAATAAACAGCAAATTGTGTTTCATTACATTAATAAGCCTGAGTGTTGTACTTATCGATTTATCGGTCGATACTACGCGTAAAAATATATTTCTGTAATTATGTCACATAAGCGAAATGTTCAATATATTTATTTTTTAGTTCAATAAAGATGGAAGCATTGTGATGCTAAAATAATAAAATAAAATACTAATTAAATGAATTAATTAGAAAGATATACATATAAAATCAATTTTATCGAAAAATAGTGTTGTTGGGCTACCGGGATTCGAAACTAGACCTATTTTCAAACCGGGGAAGGTGCATTATCCAACTATGCTACAACAAACTTACAAATTTTCAAACTTATATGTTACACTTTTCAAATTAATACTTAGTTGGATAATGCACCTTTTCCGGTTTGGAAAGATATCCAGGTTCGAATCCCGGTAGCGCAATAAGAATATTTTTCGATAAAATTGATTTTATATGTATATCTTTGTAATTAATGCATTTAATTAGTATTGAAGATATCACAGACCGTCTGTTCTGAATAATTACAACTTCACAATAAGAATGTGTTCTCCTTTATGGCGGTCTGTGTTGCACAGCAACATAAAACTATTTTATCTTAACTATGTTATTAACTGTTCGTACCGCATAACAAGATGTAACAAACAAAATCTACTGCTAATTCAATCACCCGGTTATCGTCAAAGTAAATTATTTTGTTCATGTATTTTCGTAGATTATTATTTATAAATTAAGTTTATAATCATATTTTTTTTTTTTCTTAAGTATTAATCTCCCGCAGAAGAAGCTAGAAAAGATAGAGCGTCACACTCTTCTGTTCTGATACACTACTTTCGCCCCATCCAGATTATTGACGTTTCTACCAGAAGCTCCTGAAAATATCTGGTTGAGATTAAATACAAACATTATTTTGATAAGAGCTGACCAATGGCAACTGAAAAATCTGACACAGATTTAATTAAAAGTGAATTTTGATAAGACGCAAACTATGGCAAATTAACAAAAAAATTTGATTAAATTAACTTACATGGGACCTAAATATGGCAAATGAACAGAAATTAAATCAAAAATGACTTGATGAAACCTAAAATAACAGCAAATGTACAAATTAATAGAGATTATTAGGCAACGATATTGAGTTTACATATGAGTAAAATAAATGTCATTTAGAAAGCCATAGCATATTTTCAAAACTAAAATATCAAAATATCTGAAAGTGTATAACCAGCGATGCACTCAGTACTTACATAGACGTGGACCTGGACCTTCACTTCATGAGACGTGGACCTTCACCGTCAATGCCATATATAAATTAAAAGTTGCCCAACGAGCAGTGGAAAGGGCTCTTCTTGGAGTACAAGATGTGTTGGCAGTCATCGAGCTCGATGGAGCGTCGACAACGGATGGATGAAAAAGGACAAAGAATTACCGATCCTTGCAGTGGAGAAATACTTGACGACGATGGTGTGTTTATATTTTAGGAAGTTTTAGTTTTGGTTTCAAAATTATTTAATTTTAATCCTGTCATCTAATCCGTATATTTGCAGATTTTCTTTAAAATGACAAAAGCAAATTCTTGACACACGTATAATATTAGTGTGAGAACTGATACTTTGTAAATTTATGTGTGTGTGTCATGAAAGTGAGTAGATGAGTGCTGGAGGACGAACCTTATAAGAGGCCGTCTCTTGGGGAACCGCTCTCTTCCATCATAGCTTCTTCCGAGTCTATCTCTGAAGCATATAATTTATATTTACCCATTGTAATTGGGACCCAAGTAATTAGACAGTAATCAGAGAATAAAACTCCAAGGGAATCTGATGGTTATTCAAGATTCATCACAGTTAATTATATGTTTATTCGGTGGAATAAATATTTCTCTAGAAACTTTAAATTAGTAGTATCATTTATACAACTTGGTACAGCAGTGTAAATATTTATAATATAACAAGAAACACTAAAAAACTATTAAATTAAAATGATTAAAAATCAAACATCATTTTCTTATTACATGAATAGAAAGAAGCCACAGAATCCAATTTTAACGTTTTCTAATCGAGCGAATACATTTTTATCGTGTGGTTCTTTCTATACGCATGACTCTTTGTGTCAGTGTATTTGTATATTGTACACACATATACATGTTAATTTGTGCAGTTTGTGTGAGTTTGTTAATCACAAATCAACCGCAAAGTGTAACACAATCACGTGACCACAATCACCAATTGATGTGGTACCTCAGCAACCGAGCCAGTGTAAATTGTGCAGAAAAAATATTAGTGAATATACTTGTAGTAAGAGTTCGCAGATTTGATTATCTGCATGGATGAAAATTTTCCAATATGTTGACCGGATCATTGCATATTTAACCTTTACCATACCGTGTTAAAAATATCCTACGCAGTCATGCTGTCAACTTGTGTTACTGCAAGAAATTCGTGTTTTTTAAGCACTTTAAATGGGGAAAAATGCTTTTACAAGCTTAAATGATTTTAAAATAGTTAATGTCATAGTTACCATAAATATATATAATTTAATACTTTCATTTTATTCTCAAACTTTATTCTTATAACGCATTCGTCAAAAGACCCATCTAACATAATCTTTATCTTTCTTCATTTAAATTAATTTGTGGTATTTTTCATGTAGTAGTACAGGTGGTATTTTTAACGCAGACAGCATGCAACGCATCAATTTTATATAGCGTTGAATTAAAAAATTAATATTTTTATTATGATTTGCTTTGTATAATTGGTTTTCCACTAGTCATTTCTAAGCGCAAAGTATTATTTTAGGACTAGGTAAAATGTAAGTTTTACATTGTGAATGTTTATAGATATACGATTTAATTGGCTCAGTAGACCCATGTTACTGCGTGGCTAGGGAAGGGGTTAAAGAATATATATTTTTTGACAAACAGAAAACAGTCAACATTCTGGTTTATTTTAAAACGCTTCAGATATTTTCTTATTTCTTCCTGCGTTATTAAAATATTCTTAAAATAAAATTTCGAGATGCTAGATGCGACGATAGTCGAATCACGTTCACGATCTCCGCTGTGACTCCAGAGCATGTATAACCGAGTAATGCCGAGTTCCTAGTGAGCCAACGCTGGCTGGTGACTGATTACGGCAATACAGTAAAGCATGGCTACAGAGAGAAATCAATTACACCATCGTATGATAATATTAATAAGCTTTTTTTTGTTTTTTGGATAGATATAGTAACAGCCTTCAATTAACCGTCTAATTTAGGGCTTTCAATTAACCGCCTAATTCGTCAACCGGTTTAAACCGATTATCCCAAAATATACAGAGAAATGCTGCAAATTGATGTTTTACTCATGGAACTGTACCGTCGGCCACGTCAAGTCTATTGCTAGTATAATTTTTTTATTATTACAGTATAATAGTATACAGATTTATTTAATTATTTTATGAATAGGGAATGCAATAACATTAATCACATCTTAATAATAATAATTATGCCCTTCATCAGCTAAAACTGGTAAGTGAAGAAAATAAATTTTCTTTAAAAGCGAACAGTATATTTTATTATATTAATATAATGGATAGCCAACAAAAAAATCGTGAAAAATAAAAAATGGTTTAATAATAATTATTATCAATGTATTAAATTCACTTTTTTCAGTATATATTAAAGTTTTAATTTACTGCGCGCGGTGTACACACCGATACCACGCATCAACTGTCGTCCAGTACTGTTTATCATGGAGCGGTCATATAACTTAGTTTCTTTCTCGCACACATTGACGTGTATCGGTACACAACGCATTCTTAGAAGTGCCATGACCAAAAAATCTATATGTAAAATTATTCTGACATATCCAGTATCATAAAATATAATACGTATTATTATTTCTGTCTTATTTACTATATCAATGGTAAATTTACTTGTGTTGTGAAAATTGCTAGGCAATCTCAGGATTTTATTACGCAAAATGTAGCCACAGATCTACATGTTCTGCCGCGGAGCTCCTCCTACGCACTCGGTATAATTTATTGATCGGTCTTATTATACATTATAAATTGGGAAAATTATTCTTTGTGATGTATTATAGTTTGTCGAATCTTATATAATAAAGTCATTTATTAATTTATTTTGCAGTGATTAGAAAAAATGCAACTTTTGACTCACTGGGGTGATTGTGACTGTAATCACAGTTTCATTACTAATACGAGTGCGCCGCACGATATCATTATAAACGAAATAAAATAATAAAAACATAATTTTAACCGTATATACTTATATTATTTAAACTTAACTTTCCTAAAAAACCATTATATATAATGAATATATATAATATTTAATATCATCACAAAGAAAGTGAAAACCCTTAAAAAAATGGGAGTTTGTTTTTCGGATCAAATTCTCAGCATTTCGAATCAAATGCGTAAAAAGTTTTGGCAACTATAATATAACATTTTGGCAATTACAACGTCATTCCTTTATGAATATTTTTGTTCCACGGTTCACAATCAAATATATATATATATATATATATATATTTTTTTTTTTTAATGAAATGAATCATGAATCACAATATTCTCAGATATTCAATCACTGATAGTGAGTATGACTCAAAGATATCAGTGATTTTTTTTTTTTTAAATAGAGATGCTTACACGGAATACATGTCACATCAATATTCTTACTATTTTCAAACCAAACTAAACGCATGTGCTATGAAAATAGGACTAACTTGGTGGTGTCCTGGAACGAGGCGCGAATCCCCGACCACTAGATCACTAGGCCAACGTCTTCACCATTACATCAACAAGCTACACTGACTCACGGTCCGTGATTTTAAGCTCATCACTACTATTTTGTCTATCAAATGATAATATTAATTTATTAAAACATGTTTCATTGTTTATGGAAAGTTTTATCAAATGCCAATTAAACTGCGATGTATTTGAGATTTTTAGTAATTCATAAAAGCCCTTTTTAGTGTGCCTGAACATATTCATAACAAATTATTGCTTTAGTCGGAATTATCACACATTTACAAACGTTTACACATTTACAAACAAATGTTACATATTTCAATATGGTTTTATTTTCGCAGCAGATATTGTCAAACTTCCGATCGCAACGAATACCTTTGATATGTAATATATTTAAATATCAAATTCCAACAAATTATTAACCAAATGTACATTGAATATAGATTTATTTTGTTTCTAGTATAGGAGTAATTTGTATTATGGTCTACTCGTATCTATAATGATTTACGAACGAATATAATAAGAAATGTATTAGATTTAAGGGTTCAACACTGGGTAATTTTAGCAATTATTTTGTTATTTACTGATAGGCATGGCTTAGGCTGGGCATAAACATATTTTTTTTAGTGAACATCGATTTTTTAGTATGTTTTCAATACACTATTTATTTGTTTTTACACAGTGAACTCAATTAAATACAAAGGTAGAACGAAAAATATACATCCAATTTATATATAATTTAAAAAGTTATAAGATGTTCTGATTCTTTCACAATTTCCCTTACATTCCGTTCACTGTGAAAAATCTTGCAAGAAAAAAACAGCAAATTTTGTAATTTAGGGCTATTGAATGTTTTCTTCCGCTTATATATATTGACCTACATAATTGAGAAGACAGTCAAAAAGGTTTTGAATAATGAAGTTGAAAATTTTAAATTATTTTATTTATTTAGAAACAGAAGAACTGAAAAGAAAATGGCGGATCGTCATTAAATTTCTGAACTAGTAGACTTTTGATTTAATTAAAATACTTTTATAACTTTTTTCCACTAATTATTATTTACTGACAATTATCGGTTTCAGCCTGTCACGGTCATCTTCAGACTGGTACATTTTTCTCTTAAGCTAGGCTAGCTTTTTCTCTTATTTCAATACAGGGGTGTTTTACAGTGAGTCTATACAATGTTTATGTAGTAGTGAATGTATAATGGTGCTATATAATTTTGAAAAGTTGGTGATAATTTGAATGTAATGTTAGAATTTTCAGGTATTGAATCATTCAAATGGAATTCCACCATGTACGAACAGTTTCAAAATTAGTAGTCTTTTAGTTGTTCTAGACCTTTAAAACGTTTTTTCTCATAAAGATTATTAAATTTAAAAATTGTTTGAAAATGTTGTACTGCATTATTACAATCTTTTTTGATTGTTCTCTCAATTTTGCTGGTCACTGTGTATATTTATATTTACAGTGGTTTATAAATTCTAAAGAGCAACGTTTGAATTTCTAAAATAACGTAACATATAAATCGAGCCGTTTTCAAGCGTTATGCTAGCTGCTCGTGAAACCACTGTGGTCACGCGGCGACCGAGCCCCGGGCTGGGTTGTCAATGGTTACTACGTCAACGGAAGCAACGTTTCCCATCATTTCATATATTTTCTTGATCAGGCATCGGCAACCTATGACCCGTGTCACTTGGTGACCCATTTGATAATTGTGCAATGTAATAATGAATAATTGTGTGATGACCCACTTGAGTTCCGCAAATAAAGTATAATATGTAAAAATAAATTAAAAAAACATGTGTAGCGTGGTCTGAATTGTTTCCGTTATTTAAAAGCAAATGTAACATATAAAAAGGAGTAGATTATCTACTGAAAATTCAGACTCTTGTATTCGTCTAAACGTGACTAAGTATGAACCAGACTTGACTAAATTGACGTCACAGATTCCGCATCAGGGGAGCCATTGATAATGAAGATAATGTTTATAAATAAAGTTCATAAATTATTAATGAACTAAAATTTCACAATTATATTTGCTTTTATAATAATTAAATTTAGAATTATGTTTTTCATGTTTAGTTTTGAAAATATATTGTAATAGTTTACCCAATAAAATATATCTTATTATTCACTAACGGACTGTATTAAAATGAAAATACCCATTGATCCGAACCATCTTCTTAATAGCGATGAAAGATGAATCTAGAATGCTGTATTCGTTGCATCTGTAAATTTGGATGTCACTGTTATTATGTACGCACATACCTCACAGAAAATATGTAAAAATAAAAATGTATATTTATAATCTTATCTGAAAAATTGTACTTGATATTTATAATGTTTTTTTTTGCAGTTTACCGAGAGTTAAAATAAATTCCATACGAAACAAATGACGCAATTAATTTTTTCTCACGTCAACATGTAAAAATGAACAGTTTTTTAATGTACTCTGTAAATCAAATATCATATTTTAAATTTGAAACAGGAATATATTTCAGTCAGATGTTTTCATATAAATATTAATATCGAGTGCATTAATTTAGAGGCAGGTACTCTACCGTATGCAAACAGTTATCTGGTTTCTAAAAATATGCTCCGTTTTTTTGTGGTTTCATTTAATATTGAATGTTTGGAATCTGTTTTCTTCTTAATAATTTAACGTTCGGAATATCAAATTTTGTCCTGTTTACCATACGATATGTTCCGTATGTGTGCTCAGCGATTCAATATTGTGAAAAATCGAGCATTAACAAGGCGAATGTTTTAACAAGTGTTTATAGGTAGTTGCATTAAGTTTTCGATTGGTTAGCTATCACAAGGTTGTTGTTAAATTAGGTACCTGAATAAATGGTGTGGTGTATAAATATGACGATTTAGAAAAATAACACGTTTTTATACATTTGTCATTGATATTTTTAATGTTCGATAATTCAAAATGTTTACAAGATGTATATTTTATAAATGTTGGATAATCAAACCAATCACCATAATCGAAATTAAATTAATATACTTCCTATATTTAATAAAAGACGCGTGTGTGGAAAGTCTGCGTGAATGAGTGATGGTTTAGATATGTGCCGAGTGAGGAGCGAATGGAAAATAAAAAATATGATGCTCGTATTGGATCCAGTGATACGATCAATTATGTCTCCAAAAAAAATATCAACCGATTCGTTAAACTATCTCATGTACTTACTTACCATCACGCCGTTTCACTCCTCTGTCCCGACACACAATTCTCGCCTCATCCACATTCATACATCTTCTCATACAAGCTCGCCAATTTTTGAGGTTTCTAACAGGACCATCCTCCAGTATCTAGTTTATGTGATCGTGTTAAATCCTCCGCGGACGTCCTTTATTCCTGGTGGCATTAACACTTGCGATATATATCTTTCTTACCATTCTCTCCTCATTCATTCGTTTCATATGACCAAGCCACCTAAATGATCCTTTCTTAATCTTACTCACTATACAGACATCAACTTTCGTTCCTCTTCTGCCAGCTCCAGGCCTCGCTCCCATACATCAGTGTCGGAACCAGTACTCCATTGTGCACCGCTAGTCTTGCCTCGGTTGAAAAATTCTCGTTAGACATAATTTCATTTAAAACGCCGTTCACTTTATTCACTTCCTGGAATCACCCTCCTTTCTATATCATTCTCAGTCTTTCCGTTTCTATCAAACATACTTTCCAAATACACAAACTCATTTACTTGTTCCAAACATTCATTACCTACAAGTATCACTTTCGACTTGCCAACATTCATAATATGGTCGCTTTCCTTGCATATATCGTATATTCTACTCTCTAGACTCTGTAGTTCTTGTTCATTATACGCCATTAAATCTGCATCATCGGCGTACAATAAACAGCATACACTCAAATCGCCCATTTTTGCTCCTACATTCATACATTCCACTAACTACCTCATGTAACCAGTCATATACCCCACGCATACACTATATACATTTTTAGTTAATCCCAATCATGTTTAGTAAATAAGTTATCCTGTTTTTTAGGGCCTTGAGGGAGATTTCTATAGAATTGCACAATTTACATAATATCTTTTTTATAAGCAATGGTTTTCAATATTCTCAACCATTTGAATATTTTATTCTGAATTTTCCAAAATAAATAACAACTTCACTAGTACAAAAAATATGTGAGGTATAGAATCAAAATCAGAAATGTCCAGTTGAATTAAGTATGTAAAAATATTTATACAGAAAATTAATATCTACAAGACGAGCCTATCGAAATTATACAAATATTGCTGAATTTCGTGTAAAAACGCATTTAAAATTTGCTTCTTGTATGTCCAATAGACAATTAATTCAAACCCAGACAGGTATGTTTTCAGCCAATAAGACGACAGTATTTTGTCATGCGACCTGTGATTACTGGTCATGTTCAATATGATCGCAAATGTAACAATTGTGATAAAAAAAACAAAAAATAAGGAAAGTTGACATATCTACTTTTGATTTTATTATATATATTTAGTAACAAACGGTTCGGCGAGAGGTTTACAGTGTTAACAACGGATGCAGGCAGACCGGTGAAAAGATATATAAAAGTGAAAGAGGAATGAGTGATATACAGAAGAGTTTGGTGTTCCTCTCTGCATATCCCTGCGGAGAAATGATGTTATGGTTAGTTTAACAATGATTTTTAAATTGTGTGTCTTTAAAATTGCTCGACAAGTAGTTTATTTTATTTGGTCTTCTGCAGTCTAAATTACATTTTAAATGGTTAGGCATAAAATCCAATATAGGGTAATCCTGGGGCAAACGGACACCCTTAACATAAAATGAGAAAAAGTATTAGAAAAATTGTATAAATATTAATTATTTCTAGGACGACAAAAAAAAAAAAAGATTTAGTAAATAGAATTATTTATTTGAAAAATATCTGTATAAATACATCAAACAAAGAAAAATAGACATCTAATCTCAATCTTTAATTCGACATTGTGCACATCTGAAAATAGGTTATTTACCATTTAAATCATATTCTTCATGATACCAAACTTCACACTTCAGGCGCTGAACTCAATTTTCCTCTTCTTTATATCCATCATTACAAAAATCACGACTCTCGGTTTTCTTCGGAGATTTGGCATTGTTTCCTTTTTTCCTTTTGAGTTTTTTTTCTATTTTGAAGTAGTTTCTTATATTTTAGCTCAGAAATAAATATGTTTGTGGTCAAAATTTTGGACACAGTCCTTTTACGCTCTCTTCTTGAAATTTTTGTGACTCCAGATGTTCCAGGTAATGAACCGGTTTGCTTAAAAGTATTTGAAGCCATTAAAGATGTGTCAGTTGTTATATTTCTAGTGTCCATTATTACCATTTTATCACTTTCTGAATTTTGCGATACTTCGTTCTCAGAAGATTTAATCATTTTAGGTAAAGGTGTCGGTGGAATAAGATCCAGAGGACTGTATCGATTACAATCCAAATTGGATTCAAAAGAGGAATATTAGCAAATGCATCTGGCCTACTTTTATCTCGATCCTGGATTGGATGTCGCTTTTACCTCCAATGACTCGGACTTTTTTTAGTGAAGGTCCGAGATATCACTGCACTTCCGGAACTGTTTAGAACACTACCTCTTTGTGGTCATAAAAAAAAAATACAGATCTTGACAGTTCGGTGTCAGAAGGCAATCTGTCTCCCCGTTGGCGAAATCCCTAAGTAATAAGTTGGCCAGAGTGGAACAGGTATATATTAAGGTTTATATTGGAAGGACAAAATGCACAGGGAGTAGGTACTCGACTTGCGTTAATAGGTGTACTGGTAACGGCGTTAATAGGTGGAAATGTATTTCTTGGAATATTAAATGTTTTAGCGGATGTTAGAAGCGGACGCATTTTCTTAATTTTAACATATTTTACTGTTAGAACATTGATTCTTCACTCTACTTTCGTGGATTAGGATTACGTACTGTAATAAATAACAAACGGGCCGTAATTAACATAAGATAAACTCCGTCCGATATATGTCCTCTACATACCACTGAAATTATTCCTAAAATAATTATCGATGGAATTAATAACATGATTTTTCCTTCGATAATACACTGCACTGACAATAGATAAAAACTATATAAACATACAATTATTTTTCTTGCGTTTGTAGAGAAATATTAATGTAACTATTATAGAACGAAAATATAACAGTTTAAAGACAGTTACCACAAATAATTATGAATATCTTAAAAGACTTTTGAGATTTTAACAGATGAGCGTTAAGATGAATAGTCACGATAATCGGCTACGTATATTACTAGATTTTGCCAAAGTGAAACTTTATGAACGTGTCCGTTTGCCCCCGTGTCCGTATGCCTCATGTTTACCCTAATGCCCATTGAAAACCTTGGACAGTTATCTGGTTAACAACCTTATTTTTCATAATATAATTGTCAAATTTTGTTGAATACAAAAATATATTTTTTGTGTAAAGTTATACAGCCTTGTACCATTTGAATTATCACGAATATATTATGGGATTAATTTGGAAAATACGACGCACGAATGAATTAATAGGAAATAAGCATACTAATGAAAAAAGTTATTTATAGAAGAATAGTATTACAACAATGTAGTAATCATTAGCTAAATGTTGCAGAATATAAAATATATTCCATTTGTATGAATGTAAGAATGTAATTAAAAATAAAATATTGACGTAAATACATCTAGTTATACATTAAGTAGAAGTTAAATACATTAAGTAGAAGTTAAATACATTAAGTAGAAGTTAAATACATTAAGTAGAAGTCAACATCCATGTCCAGCAATATATGTAAGACGTTTTTAGTTCTGTAACTATTGTGATTCCCGGATTTCAGGTATATAAATAACCAGTCAAATGAGAATTTTTTAAAAAGAATCGTAATGATTTTGATAATTATAAATGTAATATAAAATGTGTTAAACATACTTAAATACCTAAACTCTTAATCAAGAAATAACAAGACTATTCATTGTTTACATTCTTTATTTTACAACCGACTATACCCCCTCCTAAATTCCTACAGTTCACTATCCCTACAAAACAAATTACTTTCGTACAAAGCAATCATCCGCCCTATACTCATATACGCGAGCCCTATCCAAGGTTCAAGTAACACTAACATTTTAGAATCCAAACAAAACTACATCCTTAGGAGAATCACAAACTCACCCTGGTGTGTCAAAAACACAATCATTCACAGAGACTCAAACATACCCTTTTTTGACACATACACGATTTATCGTCTAAATTAATTTCTATCCCAAAGCGTTCCGTAAACTCCCTCGGCCTGTATGATCCCTCATCCTATCCCCATCATCTTCGTCCCTTCTCTGGTACCACTTCATACAATTATATACAATGTTAAAATTAGCTGATATTAAAAAAAAAAACAATTTCTCCATGTTCCCCAAATAAGGTTCCTCAAAAAATCTTACGCCATTGTTGTTACCTCATATGTCGGAGACAAGAGGGCTCAGCCCTTATCCCTCCCCCCTTTAACAATCGAATCAGAGACATTCTTTATTTATTTTTATGTGTATTTGGAATATTATAACATAATATCGTTAGAGACGGTGATGTGAAACCTTTTGTTTATTTGAGCGTTAGTTTTCGATAAGATCGATACAACGTTAAAAAAACCCTCAATGCCGTGCCTAGAATCCTCATATTTATCAATGCGACTTTGGAGGGCAAAATGTAAGAAGCGTGAAATAAGTTAAGTTGAATACACATATTGAAATTTTGTAAATATATTTTCGTTCATAAAATATTTGAGCTTTGCCGCTTTGTATAGTTTTTATTACGGTATGATTCAAATATGAAACGACAACAAACACAGTACATAATCATTTAAAAAGTACTTTTTTTTTCATAGACTTGTTATAATGTATCTGTATATTGAAAGCAATTAAACATTTTATATTATATTAGGTATTTTACATGTATATTAGGTATTTGAAAAAAAAGTGAAAATAATTATTCTAATTTTGAGAACAATTCTATCAATTTAAATTTTAGTTCAAAAAAGGCAATATTATTCCGTATCGTGTATACCCTGTTTTTGATTTCGCTTAAATATTATCTACAATCTCTTCTTCGGAAAAAGAATATTTAAAATATTATGTAACAGTGCTCAAAAACATATAAACATATCTACCCAAAAAATATTTCTTCTTATATTACCTTCTTCTTTTGCCGTATCCAATATATATTTTGTTTTTACTGGAAGAATCTGTATCCAATAGTCCTGAGAAGGACTTTTATACTCCAGGCGTTTCAAGTAAATATCATCACTCATTTTCAAGGGCCTTTTATCCTGAGTTCTGCTCTAAACTGACGAGTAAACTTGACCGTTCGATGCAAGAACCGAAATAAAAATGAGTTAAAATCGTAGTGGGTGCTTAATATAATTAGTTGATGTCGCGATTAACTGTATCTAATAGTAACTTTTAATTATTAGTCGGATTTGTGCACGCGTAATTACCTTGCTAAACGGTTCTTTGATTATTATAGCGGAATTTTGGGTGGTGGGTTTTTTTTTTCCAAAATTGTGTTACTAGGCAATGGTTTACAATTTATAAAAAAAGTTAGAAGTTTTCTCATAAAGTGTTATAAATCATAAATATTTCTATCTCGCAAGAAAAGCAGTTAGCAAATGTTTTGCATATTTTGTTATAAGTTTTGCCTAGCTTAAAACAAGTTTCAAGTAGAGTACCGGAAATTCAGTGCATGTGTAATAACATGAGGTACACAAATCGAACTGTCTGTTACAAGTTCAAGAGCTTTAATACACATTTTAGTGCTTCTTGTTACCTAGTATTGTTTTGAAACGTCGCGTCTTTTGCTTTTATATATTCTGTGCTTTCGCATCTGTCAGAGCGTATGTGGTTTATGTTGTAAGTAATACATTTTAAGATATTATATAGTTTAATTGGTAATAGATAGACCGAACATTCTGTTTCGCCAGTTTCGCTCAAAAAAAAACAAATTTCGGTTTATGCATATATTTTAGTTTTAAAATCATTGTTTTTTTTTAAATTGTCGTGTACATGTGTCAGAATAATTTTAACATGTATGTATGTATGTATGACTAATTCTAAAAAATATATAATACCCTTAATAAAATATTTGAAAGTATCATATTATAAATAATAATAAGAAAAAACACTTTGTTAAAATTACTCTTTATTCATAATATCAATGGTACCTTCACCGGGATACAATTTATACTAAAATTAAAAATACAAGCATAGACAAAAAATACATATATATGGATAACTAATTAGGAACTGTGTACTTTGAAAACAAATTTAAAAGGTATATATTTTTAAAAAATACTAATTAAATGTATTAATTAGAAAGATATACATATATAATCAATTTTATCGAAAAATCTGCAGTTGTTGCCACCGGGATTTTAACCTGGATCTCTTTCCAATTCGGGGAAGGTGCATTATTCAACTATTTAAAAATTTAATATAAATGAATTGTTAATTTTGGCGTCTGCTATCGGTTTTCTCAAAGGTATTTGAGATTCAAATAATGGAACGGTAGATGTATTAATTTGAAAAATTATATCACATGTATTTGAAAATTTGTCGACAAAGGTACCATCTGCTGTAGCATAGTTGGATAAATTATACCCCGCTACAAATAATATTATTTACAGGGATAAGGGGTATAGTATAATTTAGTTAACCGCCCCGCTTTTTAATGCAATTATTTTCGCATGTCCATGTCGCATATCCGCTATAATTTGATAGTGCAGGGTCGAAGCATAGTTCCATCCGGGAGAGACGCCGGTAAGGTCACGGCCGAGCGAAATCAATATTCGGCACAGCATCCCTCCGCCCCTCTCGCTGCCCCCATAATACATCCTCGTCGCCCAGCGCACACCCTCTGGATACCTTTCCAAAGTAACGTAGCTGAAGATGTCTGATCTTTTAAATCTGGATAATTATACACACCCCCTTTTACACCTTGCCCACAAGCGGTGATCATCGGGCGGAACCTACGGAATAAGGTAATGGAACCTAATACTCGAATGAAGTCTAGAAAAGTCTTTATATCATTTTTTTATAATTGAATATCAAGGCGTTTAATTTTTATATAATCATATTTTGTGAAAAGGTTGTTAATATAATTTATAGTTCCAGTATATAAAATACATAGATTCACATTTGCCCAGTAATAAGGAGATTTCGTATTTTTTCATGTTATTTATAATAGACTATTTCTCCTGTAGGTATGTTTATAATATAATTATACATAACATTTTATTATAATGTTCCCCAAAAATATTTTGCATTACTCTAAAGCGGCTTGCTACTTTATTTAAATTTAAATTGCTATATTAACTAGATTCTCGACGTTTCCAAGAAAATTGTTCGAATGGGAATACGTATCTAGTTTATAACGTCATCAGTATAATATCAGTTTTGGTTTGGAGGAAGGCTAGATTAATTTTTTAATTATTATAGTGTCTTTATTCAATTATCTTTGATAAACAGGACGGTTTATACATTCGCCTATTAAAATAATAATTTATCCTCAGTTGTCCACGCTTTTATACTGTTTATGTTTTGTGCTTTCTGTCAATGTATTCTATTGTATATTTAAATGCTTTACGGAATGCGCTTGTTTTACTTTTAAATTTATGTAAACTTTTATTAAAGTCAGGACGTAATATTATAATAATAAATTTATTGGGTCGTGTCCGCTGGCACAACATACTCGTACTTGTATCCACAGTAATAAAGGGTGCGCCGACGTTTGATCCTCCGACAGTTGATCCCTCCGACAGTTGATCCCTCCGACAGTTGATCCCTCGGATACTTTATCCCTTGGACAGTTGTTCCCTTTGCCAATTTTTCCCCCAAATCTTCTTCAAGTATCTATTTATATTCGTAAATACCAGCATCCGTGAATGTTATAAATAGGGTGGGAGCAAATTTATACAAATATTGCTCTCGTACGAAATTACGTATAATTCCAGATAATTAAGAATGTTTTTATATTTACAATAAATCTGTGTTAATTTAAACATAATTACTTTTACGAATTGTGATAAACCAACCATTTATAATTTATCGTTTTAACATTTTAATTCAGTTTTTCAAGTATCCGATGGATCTGTCAGAGGGATCAACTGTCGGGGGATCAACTGTCGGGGAATCAACTGTCGGGGAAACAACTGTCTGGGGATCAAACGTCAGGGAACCTAATAAAGAGAGATATTGAAATACGAAAAATAATAGGCAGTTTATAGAATATTCACGCGTTACTGAAATAGAGGGGATGTAGGCGGAATCGGAAAATAGAAGACCTGACCCAAAATGGATATTGATGAAGAGAGTTACATTGATAAAGGAATATCCCTTAAAAAAAAGTTAAGGATAATTCAGCTATCTTTTTTTCTTTTGAAATAACGGTATTATTTAAGGAATTATTTTTGTATTTATATTCAAGTCGCTTTAACAATTTCATCTAGATATCTTTCTATCCTAACTCTTCTTCTTCCACGACACTACATCCCAGGGCGGGATTTGGCCTTCTTCACAAGTGCTTTCCCTGGCCATTCTTGTCCATTCCCAGATCCTCCCATTCTGCTCCAGTTCTTTTTCACACAGTCAGCCCACCTTCCTTGGTCTGCTTCTGGGTCGCTTCCACTGGGGTATCCACTCGATCATGATTTTTGGTGTCCAGTTATCTGGCATTCTTTCAACATGGCCAGCCCATCACGATCTTAAAGATCTACAGAATATTACAATTGTTTCTTGCTAAATCAAATTTTCGAGTTCATGATTCATTTTTATTCTGTAAGTTCTATTTTCTATTGTAGGTCCATACATTTTTCTTAATATTTTGGGATCAAAAACTAATTTTTTCTTCGATTTGGGTTAGGCACCACGTTTCACAACCATAAGTGACTACTGGTCTTACTATAGTTTACACTGCATGCTCGTGTTATAATTTAATTGTACTTTTTTTTTAAATCCTCGAAATATCCACATCTACTGTTTTATCGTACATCGGTTTGTTATTTGAACTTAGATTATATTCGTTCATCAAAAATTCTTTACACCTATGGTTGCTGTAACCGAATTAATTGCCTACCTAATCACATTGGAGCCTTTGTTATTTTCAAAGTAATTGACACTTGGCCGATGTCTTATTGGACACGTCTCCCGCTGAGAAATGATAAATTCAAAAGAAGATCATGAAATGTGTTTGTGTATTGCGATATGAATACGTCGATCGATTTTATTTGAACTGCTGCAGCGATACCCATATTATTTATAAATAAGTGACATTTATTTATTAGATTTATTATTTATTGAACTATCGGATGGCGTGGTACAATTTAGACTCGATTTATATAACCTGTTATATTCAGATACATAGTGATACGACAATTTAACTAAACATTTATCGTTTCGTTAACTAACAGAGAAGAATTCTGTGTAGGTGTAGTATATATTATCATTAAGGAAAACACATTCTTATTGTGACGTTGTAATTATTCAGAACATAGGTCTGTGATATTTTAAATACTAAATTAATGTATTAATTATAAATATATACGTATAAAAACAATTTTGTCGAAAAATATCGTTTTCACAATAAGAATATGTTTTCCTTAATAATATATATTGTATCAATGTGTCCAAAATTTAATAAAAATGAATTGATAATTCTGGCGTCTGCAGTCGGTTTACTCAAAGGTATTTGAGATTCTGTAAAAATAATGTAGTTGGCTTTCAAATAATGGAGCAACAGGTGTATTCATTTGAAAAATGTAACATATAGGTTCGAAAATTTGTCAAGAAAAATACCGGCGTTATAACACAATTGGTAGTGTACTTCCCCGGATTGGAAATACAGATCCAGGTTCGTATCCCGGTGACGCAAAAACAATTGATTTTATATATATATATATATATATATATTTATAATTAATACATTAATTTAGTATATATTATTACCTATATTAAGTTTTTAAATTTAATTTCTAATTATTTTTTTTATTAGATTCATTAATTTTCTGTTATCGAATTGCGATTTCGCAGTTACTCACTTTACATCTATTCTTCTTCTTTTATTAAATATTCACTATTGATTTTACACAATTTGTTAAGTATTCTGTATTTAAGTGTACTCACAAGTTTCTAAAGTTTTGATACATTATATTACGAGTATATTATATTGTATTTTTCCTTAAGCAATATCATTCCAAATATAATACTATAAATATATATCAATCATTATATCTCTTTAATATGGTAAAGTATGTGGATGGATTTGATCTAGCTTCAAAAATAGTATAGCTTAATTGATTAAAGTTAACTACCGGCAATATAAAGTTCCTATAATTCCGAAAGTGAATATATTTTTTCGATAGATATATTTTTCATTATCATTATAATTTTATGCGTATTTTTCATAATTATATTCTTTATTAGAAGTTTTGTGCATCTCGATGTATTGTATGTAGAGTAAATTTAATAAAATAAACCATTAGATCAGATCTGTTTGTAATAATTATTTCTGTCACATTATTGTTTATTTTTTTTAATATGTCTAAAATAATTATCTAGAATACATAATACATACATTAATATTCTTACTCGTTTACAAATAAATCTAGGCGTTAATTGAGGCGTACTATTAAAACTAGATCAGACTTGTTGGTTTCCTGAGAATAGAGGATTGAACTCCCGACCTCTCGGTCACTGGGCGAGTGTTCTACCGCTATACTAAAGAAGGACATCCAACTATTATTATTGTACTTTGTATTATTTACGGTTAAATTCAGTGTATTGATTGAATCGTTGACGACATTACCCGAGCAAAGATTAAATAATTATTCACTGGCGAATCCTTGAGGTTGAACATGAAGCTCAACTCAGACCTCGATCATTTATACTATCAAGTATTTATCCAACCGTAAATCGCTAAAGTTAATCCCATCTACAGGGCTGTCTATATAGAGGGAGAAGCACCGAGGGGTATAATTACAGAACCACCCTGCGGTTGAGCGTCTCTTCAATGAAGAGTTATTTTATAGTTTATCTTTAATTGACATGAGATTAAGGCACATGTTAGGAAATTAAATTAAGTAACATCGATACACATCTATTTTCCTTCTTCTTTGTGATTTGTGAGATTAATCAAATTAAAACCATATTTTATATTAGGATGAGTCATAAATAACTTCCGCCTGAGTAGATAGTACTTGCTATTGTTGTTTACGTACACTATGGGTTACCCAGATAAGGGATTTTTGTTTTCGTTACACAGTTAAAAGTTTGGTTAGTCTGTATACGTTACATTAAAAAAAATACATTAAAAATGGAGATGCGATATGATGCTTTGGGAATTTAAACAAGGCTGCAGTTACGGCTCAAAAAATATGCCGTGTGTACATGGTGAAGGAGTGATAACCGATCGGGTAGTTAGAAATTACTTTGTCAAATTTCGTTCTGGTGACGTGACCTTAAAAAACGAACCGAGGGCGGGTCGGCCTTCAGACTTCGATGAAGACATTTTGAAGACAATATTGGAAAAAAATCTACGGGAGTTAGCAGAGAAGCTCAATACGTCGCAATCAACTGTTTGCCGCCACCTCGAGAAATTGAGGAAAGTCAGTAAATTGGGAGTATGGGTACCCATAATCTCAGTGAACGCAAAAAAATGGATAGAATGTCGATTGCCACATGTAACCTCTCACGAAAAAAAAAGAAAAAAAAACCTTTTTTGGACAAGATTATAACCTTGATAAGGCTTCATAAGGATCAACCTCCTCTACCAGATACTAAAGCAAATATTCACGGGAAGACGATTTTGTTGTGTGTATGGTGGGATCGCCGAGGTATCATTCATTATGAATTCTTAAATCGGAACAAAACGATTACTGGCGATACAGCAGCTCCAAAGAGTTCAAGAAAAACTGCTGGAGAAGCGCTCTGCACTCGTCAACCGCAAAAATGTTATTCTTCTGCATGATAATGCAAAACCAAGGGTGACTAAAAAAAAAATTGTCGAACTTGTTTGGTCCGTTTTACCTCATCCACCATACTCACCGGATCTTGCTCCAACAGACGACCACCTTTTCCGCTCCTTACAGAATTTTTTAAATGGCAAAAATTTCAATTCTGACCAGGCGGTAAATGAGTCAGTTCAAACCAGTCAGATTTTATGAGGAAGGAATCGATAAATTGAAAACAAGATGGGAACAAGTCATATCAAATAATAGAGAATACATTTTAAATTAATTTATATTATTGTTTGTTGTTGAAAAATAAATGTATAAAAAAAACGGAAGTTATTTATGACTCAACCTAATAGAATAAGTTTAATATTATTATAAAATAAGGGTATCTTAAAGTTCTTGTTTAAAAATGTTGATATTATAAAGATCAAATGTAGCGAGTTAAGATAAATAATATGACACATGTTAAGACACATGTTATGGCACATAAACTAGAAAGATATACAGAAAAAATCAATTTATCGAATAAATATTAAAGTTGCTACCGGGACCACTGTAAAAAAATTAGTGATCTACGATGGACAAGTGAAAATGACATGGTCGAGGGTCTTCTCCTTCACACAGCACTCACACATCGGGCTATCTATTAAATTCAATCTGAAAAAATGGAAGGCTACTTGGCAATGCCCAATTCTTATTCTACAGATTTTTGAATAATTTTGAATCGATTATTACCCTTGTGAATTTTTGAACCAATCCATTGTGAAGTCTAGATAGTATCCGTTCGTTTTAACAATATTAAATATGTCTTTTTTATTGTTTCCGAGATAAGTTTGTAGAATTCCATAATCATATATGCGAAAATAAAACACTTGTTTTTTTATTCTACTCGAGACGCGTTTCGCCTTGCAAGGGCATTATCAATATAACAATTTTAACTCAACAACTTGTATATATATCTATTGTTGGGGATAGAGACAACAGTGTTGAAACAGAATGACTATGGAAATCCTCAGAATTACAATGGATAATGTTATTCCTTTTCATCTCATCTAAATAAAATTGTATAGCTGTCCCCCACTTTGATATAAGACTTGATTTTAAATAGTAGCTTAAGCCTCAAAGCATGTAAGTAAATGTAATATATATTTTTAAATAATTTGTATTCACTAATACAAAGTGAAAATTGATCATATGTATTGCAAATTGAAAATGAATGCAAAATTAATTTTTAACATTTTACTAATCTGGTTCAATGCAAATTTGTCTCCGTAATGATGGCAACAAGAAAATATATTTCAAATATGCAAGAATTTTCTATATTAAGGTAATTTTGCGGCAAGTAAAAAGTCTTTCTTATAATATTATTAAGGAAAACACATTCTTATTGTGAAGTTGTAATTATTCAGAACATAGGTCTGTGATATTTTAAATACTAAATTAATGTATTAATTATGTTGTATCAACTTGTCCAAAATTTAATAAAAATGAATTGATAATTCTGGCGTCTGCAAATCGGTTTACTCAAAGGTATTTGAGATTCTGTAAAAATAATGTAGATGGCTTTCAAATAGTGGAACGACAGGTGTATTAATTTGAAAAATGTAACATATAGTTTCGAAAATTTGTCAAGAAAAATACTGGCGTTATAGCACAAAGGTAGTGCACTTCCCCGGATTGGAAATGAAGATCCAGGTTCGAATCCCGGTGACGCTAAAACAATATTTTTCGACAAAATTGATTTTATATGTATATATTTATAATTAATACATTAATTTAGTATTTAAAACTTTCTTATAATGCCTGTATTTTGTTAATTATGACAAATAACATACAGTTTATTAGTTCTACATTAGTGTTAAGGTCCTATCTAAGTTATAGTTGAAACAAGAGTCAAATCTATTGTATAACTTCTGATATAAATTAATAATAAAAATACAAATTTTCGTAAAAAAAAAGACTGAAATATGAAATAGCCGAGTTAGAGTAAAAGACCCATGTACACGGACGGAAGAGACTTTGCTTTCGAAACTCGCGTAAAGGTTGATACAAGAATTAGTATAGAGATTACTATTCATTCGTTGTAGAATGTGTTTTTGATTCAACGAAAATGCATATTACCAAATCTCAAGACTCAGGGGCAAAGTTTAATCATTGTACTATAACATTTAATGCGACGTAAACAATATGATTGGTATTGCGATTTATTAGACTAATATAAATATGACATTGTAGACGCATTGACGTCATTTCCATAGTCGCAAACCGAGTAATACTAAATTTAGGTATAAATATGTACAAGTAAATGACTAAATTTATTAAAACAAATTAAGTTTGTTTTCATCAAAATATAAACTAAATACAATCAATTGTTAATTAATAAATTATTTACCGAATCATACCCAATTAAACCGTACTGATTTAATTATTTACATTTGAAGTATGCAGAAACAAATATTAAATTGCAATTCGTTGACGTCCTTTTTCTATATTTAATTTTACGGGAAAAGTTTATTCATTTTATTTATTCCACAGACAAACCATTTACAGCATTGATGCTACAAATTGTATTAAAAATTAACGTATTTCATTTGGAGGGATATTTAATAATACGAAATATTTCACAACTATATTACTATCAAAGGAAAATCACTCAGTAACGCATTGTTATAGTAAAATATTTTTTTACTAATGGATAATGGCCTTTTTTGAATTATTTTGTAAATTTCCTGGTTTGACTGATTACACTCATTTCTCGTTCAAAATAATTTTCCGCCAGACTCGATTTTTCATTTCATTTCCTTTTGAACAAATAGACTGAATTTGCCAACCTTCATAATATATTGTGCTACGCAGACGCGTGTAATACGCCAGCGTATGATGTTGTACATTGATATATTACGATAATACTTATATATTTACGAGATCCGGGAGCGGAGTATAAAACACCAGATTCAGAAATCAGAATCGCATCTTGAAGTGCAGGATTGAAGCCGATTACTTAGATGTTTATAAATAGTAGAGATAATATATCGAATAAACTTTCTTCTTAGAAGTATTTTTCTCCTATCCACGTACTCCATCCGAATCGTCTTTAGTTTATATGTATCTATTTATAAATAAAAGTGAGGGTTCATTTATTATTTCAAGGCTATTGGGCTTAATTTAAAATACCCTACGAATACTTGTAGTGAGTGTAGTGTACAGAACCTCATCGCGGACAGAAAGTTTACAAAATTGAAAAATATATAAAATAACATTACGAAATTTTTTATTTAAATACGTTTTTTTCCCAATGCCACAACTCCAAACATATTAGTTATTAGTTAACTTGATTCAAAATCTTCAACGAAGGTAATTTGTATTTGTCATTGTATCATGAATTTCCGACCATTCAGAAATGTTCAGATTTTCTATAAAATAATAGTTATAAATATATTTCGTAAATATAAATAAACAATTGTATTACTAAATAAATTAAATGTCACTTGAAAAATTCAAACGTTTCTTAAAAAAAAAAAAAGCTTACCAGGACTTAAACGTGAATTTTTTTTTACTAGACGAAGTATTTAATTGTATTTACCACGGAACAATTTCCTGCATTATCGCAAGTTTACAAATAAACATAATTTTCATTTAATTGCAATGATAACTGTTAGGATTAGTGTAATAAAATTATTAGAGATTTTTCAAAATTTTCTAAGTCAGATAGTTGATGTTAAATTGTATAACCTATATCTTTATTAAGGAAAACACATTCTTATTGTGAAGTTGTAATTATTCAGAACATAGGTCTGTGATATTTTAAATACTAAATTAATGTATTAATTATAAATATATACATATAAAATCAATTTTGTCGAAAAATATTGTTTTAGCGTCACCGGGATATCCCGGTGACGCTAAAACAAGGTGTATTAATTTGAAAAATGTAACATATAGTTTCGAAAATTTGTCAAGAAAAATACTGGCGTTATAGCACAAAGGTAGTGCACTTCCCCGGATTGGAAATGAAGATCCAGGTTCGTATCCCGGTGACGCTAAAACAATATTTTTCGACAAAATTGATTTTATATTTATAATTAATACATTAATTTAGTATTTAACCTATATCTGTTATTTAAAAAATAAATATGTATGATGTCAAAAACAATCATTTAGATTTGAAATAGTGGTTAAAATAATGTTCATAAAGAAAGATTTTGTTATTATTTTCAACTGTATTGTATAATGAATATAAAATTTTTGTCCCATAAACATCTTACTTATTACAATTATTACAAATCTTTTAAAAATTGTTTTAATAATATAAATAATATTTTTTGAATTTACTTATTTAATTGCTTTTTTCGTTTACTTAGTTTTTATATACACGGTATAATTTGAATTAGTTTCGCCAAACTCACTACTTCAATAATATACCTTTTAAACAAAATTTATTCATCGGGTACTCTAGTAAATGTAAATGTAGCGCTTTAGAAAATTTCGATACATTTTTTATATAGTCTTGCGTTTACCTTGTATTTTATTTTCCCCTTTCCCGGTACCGGGATCTATACCAGGCGTCTCCAAAAATCTTTTTAAAATCAAAAATATAATTTTAAATCTATATATACATAATACTTTTTTATTTATTTACATTTTATAAAAGAAAATAGAGATGCATACGCGGAATACAAGTCATATCAATATTCTTACTATTTTCAAACTGAGCTAAATCCTTGTGCTGTGCAAATATGACTAACTTGCTGGTCGCCTGGAACGAGGCGCGAGCCCTTGACCACTAGATCACTAGGCCAGCGTCTTACCCATTAGGCCAACAAGCTACTCAGTTCAATTAACTTCTCTGTATCGTGATGGTTCTTATTGCCGCCTTTCAAGAGGGAGACAGGGGTTCGAATTTTTATATATATATTTTTTTAGATTTATGAACATTTAATTATTTTTTTCAAATCCGAAAAACATTCTACGCAGGAGTGGTGTGATACAAGAAGCGCGTTTTTATTTGAATATTTACTATATCTATCAATTCTATAAAATAAATCCAAAAACCCAAAAAAATGAAGTATCGCAAATGTAAATCGCCGAATAAAATAAACCAAAATGCCATATTTATGTTTGAATCGACAGTTCTGATAAGAATATCAACTTTTTGTAACAGAATCTTCCGGTGAATCACCGAGAAATAGATTTTTAATAATATTATTTGATCATATATATTTGTTTTATTTTTGTGTTTTTGTTTTATGTTGATGTGATAATCTGTACAAATTGCACTATTACTATGGAGAATTTTTTTTTATTACATAAAATAAGAAAAAGGTCTGGGTTTATATCTGTGGCAACTAAATATTTTTCAATGAATAGATTTCTTCCGTTTATCCTTCTTGGTAATTCATCTAATATTTTTTTTTTTTAATTTTTACTATAGTATTAAAAGCTACTAAAGTTTTTTTTTTGCGAAAACGGGTTGATTGATCGTTAGTAAAAAATATTTAAAACAAGAATCGATAGTTAAATATGGCGGAGTTTTCACAGCTGTTCCAAAAGTCATCTGACACATTGATACTTTGAAAGTTGCAGTATACGACAATTAATCATTCAATATCCCGCTATTTTAATGATGAGAGTTCGTTCTCGTTGTATAAGATACATTAGCACAAAATACGAAAAAATTTCACCACCAAAGTAACAGATTTCGATCGCCTAGACGAAAAAATCCATAGATAATAAAATAAGGCATACTTCGTAATTATTTATCGCATCTATAAACTAGTGATGGTAAATCGTTACGTGACTGTGATTGTGTCGATGATTGGTAATTGAGATTTAACGATGATTGGTAACTAAGATTTAACTGTCGGAGGCTTACATTCTATTGTACCAGTCATTACGTACGTTAATCAGTTATCAGTCATCGTTACAATCGAACACAATCACAGTCATAATAACATTCAAAATAACGATTTTACCATCACTACTGTAGACATCTCCAGCTATGCTTTGACAGTAGTAAATTCGATGTATCAACAACCTGCAAAAGGATTTCTAGTACGGGCGTTAGTAAAAAGTTACTACTGATCACATAATATATTAATTTTGTGATACATACCTTAATAATTGAAATATGTAATCTGCAAATAATATATTACATAATGCATTTAATATGTGAAATTTTGACTGATGAAGCCGTTCAAGTGAATTATTGGAAATTCTCTGTTGATGAATTGTTTTAGAAGGCTTCTGACACTGAACACTGAATTTACTGAATAATAATAAATCTTTTTTAACTTATGCACTGTACACAGATTTGTAAGGCTTTTAAGAATTACGCATCAAGATACAAACTATTAAAAAGTAAGATGTATTCACGTACATATTGCAAAATCGAGCACCTGCTAATTGGGGTATGTTATTTGTAGATTTTAGCTGTGTATGCTTATATGTCTCTTGAAGTGAGGAATTGAATGTCTTGAGAGTTGGAAAAATAGTGAAAAGAGTAATTTAGTTACTATAGTTGTATACTATATACCTCTTGTGTCACATGAACAAATGTGATAAAGCGAACGATAGTGGTGATAAGCTTATATCTCTGTTATTTAAAAAATAAATATGTACTATGTTTAAACAATCATTTAGATTTGAAATAATGTTGATAAAGAAAGTTTTTGTTATTATTTTCAACTTACTTGATTAAAATTGTAGGCTATTGTGTTGTGTAATTAATAGAAAATTTTCGTCTCTTAAACATCCAACTTCTTTCCTTAAAGTCTTTTAAAAATCCGAATTTATTTCATTAATTGATAACTTTTTTATCACAGTATTATCATTTCTCAAAAATCTGCTTCGCGGTATAATACTGAATTAGTTTCGAAAATGTACACCACGCGGTGTTTAGACCGAACTCCAGTCGCCATGTTATATTCCGGCTACCTACCTTCTTATACTTCTTACTTCATACTATTACTGCCTACTAACTTTACGGCTTATCAAAGTAGATGCAATTTATATAAGCTGAATTCATTCCTACATTTATAATTGAATTTGTTTCTGTTTTTACTTTGAGTATCAGTTCGGGTTACTTGGAACCCCACTTAAGATACCAAGGGTCGGTGTTAACCGGCGGGTTTAATGAATCCATAAAAACTATTAGGACTAAAATCTTCTCTTAAAACAATAAATGTTTATACTAACCAAGAACAAAGGATTATACAATAGATAATAAAAGGCCCGAAGCCATAGCTAACTGAGCACTGTGTTTTGGGTATCGGTTATTCTTAAATAAATTCATTGTTTTCTCTTGCATAATGTACAAAGGATTCACTTCTCTTTTTAATTCAGCACTACGCTGGTGCGAGAAATATAATTACCAGACTTATTATTAGTGCTCCTGACTGCATCCGACGTCTGACTTGTTGATGTATAACACAGAACAAAGTTTAATGCTCATAGTTTGCGACTGAGAATGCAAGTTAACAAATTTACTTTTAATTCAAACTGGCATTCCGTGAAATATTTGGATTATATTATCTGTTGCTATAATTGATTATAGAATCACAATAATATATATTTTCAAAGTAATATTATATCTGTCTAACTAACAGAGCACTATTATATTATGTATGCACACAAAATCACACCTGAAATGGTTTTAATAACTTCACGTCGCAATTCTTCAAAGTATTCAGAGAGGTTCGACAAGGTTGTATATTGTCTCCTGTTTGACCTTTTTAATATTTATGGAAAATGCATAATAAAGAAGGCACTGGATAAGTAAGGAGGTATTTCAACAGGCGTGAAAATAACCAAATTAGCAAAGTTTAAAAAATGAATAGAGTTATAAACCATTCAATTTTCGGCGTTTTTAAAATACTTTGTGTTAGTGAAAACAGATTATTTTAAATAATATATTATATTTACTCGTATGCTTTGAGGCTTCGACTATTATTTAAAATTAAGTTCTATATCAAAAATACAATAATTTTATATCGATCCTGTTAAAGTGTGTTTTTATTGTATTTTAATCGGCGATTTGAAATTTAAAAAAAAACGATATAAATTAATAATATTAACCCAGAAATCGCAGAAATATGAATTATTTTTTAAAGGTAAGCCTTAAGTTCTACTCTGACGCAAAGTTAAAACACGGTCCCTGAAGACGTTAAATTTGGTGTTGGCGTGCTAATAAGAAACTATCCACAGTAGGAAAAGGATTATTGTGAAATTTGAGCATATTGCTATAATATATGGAGACAGGATGAAGAAATTGATGACCGCAGTTATACAAGAACGAAGAGCAAGAGATCGATCTCTAAATAACCGGATTCTCGCTTGGTATCGTACTTGTAAACAAGACCCAGGATTGAGAAGAACAAAGGCAAACAGATATAAAATCAAGACAAATTATAGATATCTCATAGAGACGAAGCTATTATATGGGAAGTATGGAAGTATGTGTTATGTATGTACCTACCCTTCGAAGCCACATCCTTATTTTTTTGTTTGTCAATCTCAATCTTTCTTGATTTGAAGAGAGACGTGGGTTCGAACCATTATTTTAATAATTTTGTCTTATCTTATTATTTATGCTTCCTGTAAGTGGATGTATGTTGAAACGATTATTGCATATCATCTAATTTATGACTTTGTTTACCCGGATTTAAATTATCTTCTATATTATTTAATGGGAGAAATATCTCCGGAAATATCTTTTTAAACTATAACACAGCCCTTCAGAGATCAGATCGTATCTAACATCCGAACGAGAAAGAACTGAAAGTCTATTCGTTTCAATACATCTCCGTAAACAAGCTACCTTATAAATTTGTGCACCTATAATATTTCAATAAACGAATTATTTACGAGTACCGAGTCATGATTTTAAGACCTCCCGAGGAAGGAACATGAAATATGGGTATAACATGGCTTATTGATTACGTGATTACATTTACATAATATAACGTTCACCATTCCACCCAATCAACCTCCATATCTATCAAATTTTTGGAAGTTGTATATATGCCACCGTGTAGAAACACTTCGGGTATTAACTTCGACTTCGCTCAAATATGATTAAGATAGAATCCGCACCACGATGCTCAGATATAAGCACATAGACTGAGAGAGACTGAGACAATGTCTTTCTTTCATACATGATGATGTTTTATTAATCACAATATATTTTATGTGAATACTTACAAACAATGGCTATAATTTCGCGTTAAATATAATAAAATAAATATAATATTATTAAGAAAACACGGTCTCCGAGTCTAATTTTTTTTACATATATCCGCGTACTTCATTAAAGATTTGAAGAAAAAAAAGTCTTTCTTATTTGTTAGTGTTAATTACGCGGTGGTCCTGTTCGCGCCCTACAGACATGGCCTCATAATGAAATCACTTAACAGCCATTCAGTCCGACTGGTACCACCAAACCAGACAACTATACGTCGCGCCGCAATCAGTTCTAACTCCTCGAATAAATCTACTCGCACCTCGGCACCCCTTCTAGTATACTACGTTTATACTTTTACTTATACTTTTACTTTTTATAATATAACTTACTTACTTACTTATACTTTTTATAATATAACAAACAAGTGTAAATTCAATATGTAAATAAACGACAACTATCGTAATGTTTCATTGCAATAATCTGTACACGCAAATACTAAATCACCACAATTCTTAACAGATATAGGACCCTCGATTCTCACCGTACAAATTCTTCTGACACAAATAATCCCTATTTGTGTCAGACGACACCTTTACGAGTCTACACAAACATTAACCACTAATTTCCTAAAATTAGTTAGGGTAAATTAGGGAAATGTTGTTATAAATAGTTTATTTTTCTATTAATACTTTAGGATTATTTCTTTAATGAATACGCAAATAGTGGAAAGATGTGTAAAAGGCGGCACAACCGATGTGCTATTGCTATTGTTGTGTAATGAAATACTGAAATGAATTCAAATTATATACTTCTCATCTCATTTTCTGTTTTAAGTGTTATTTGTCTATCACATTTTTTACAGAACCTTGCAAGAGGAATAGGGGACAAAACGCGTATTGTGATCTATGATTGCGTCGTCATAATATCGCTGAGCAGTTACTACGACATAGATGCCCGCAGGACATAGCAAAAGCGGTCGCTTTCTGCTATTTTTAAATGAAGATATTTATAGATTTAGCTATTTGATACGGAGCTTAAAGCTCTTTAACATTTCTCTTACAGAATACAGAATTCATAACCGCGAACACAATCATTATATTAAAATAGGTTTTTTTTAAACTTATCTTTGTGCAAAAGTCACTCATCAATCATTTCATTCTTACTTAATATTTTCAGACTAGCGCTGCGTTCATCTAAATGGACCAGGATTACGCTATTCTCCCATTAAAAGAATTCATAAAACGCCTCCACAAGCGTTTTTATGTTGAACTCCCACAGCACCGGAACCCCACGATTGACGTTCTGTCAACCTATGACATAACGGCCCCATTGCGTATTAAACGTCTCAAAACTGTCCTCTTTTAGAGGTTATCTCCTACCCTAGCTAGCAGCCCCTGCATCATTGCAGTAATAATATAATAATATATAAAAACCTAATATTTTTCATAATTATTTTTATCTTTTCTGCATATCAAGTAAAACCCTTAATTAAATTTAGTTAAGTTTAAATTTTAGTTTTCACCAAATATTCAGCTATTTGATGATTTAAAATGAGAAAAATTTAAATGCACCCGATTTCTCTTAATGATGCAACGGATGACAAGAGACATTCTCAATACCAAAGAATATCAATTATCAATTTATCAATTTATTTCGTTTCGTATTTAATATTTTTCGATAATATTTACGTATATGTACATACATATATATATAAAAATAAATAAATATATATATATATTTATTTATTTTTAATAATTTTTTCACTCATATATTCAATTCCCTTAACTAGCTAACTAGTGAAGTTCGAATAAAAGCAGTTCAAGTATATTAGTTCTTTTTATCCAAATAATTAGAATATTTTGTTATGATTACTCTATATTAATTTCTAGTAATTAATTCAATTTAAAATTTATACTTTAGCGTTTCTGTGTTAGGTGCCGATATTAATGTATGAGCAAAATTAAAACTTAATAAAATACTTCTTACCCATGAAATCCAATATCATTTAATAGTTGATTAGTTTGATGAAAATAGTTTTACAGCACAAATCACCATTTTGAATAATTAGACCACTTAAAAAGCGCACTTTGTTCTAATAATAACAGGCAAGCGTCACCAGCGAAAGGCAGGCGATGACTAATCGACGTGTCCGTACGAATTTCGTGAAATCACCGCTGAGACTTCAAATCACCGCATTTGTTTCGACTCTTGTAGTATAACCTCATCGCTAATTACATATGAATTTATGTTAAATAATTTAATGTAATAAAATATTTTTCTAAGAGTAGAGGGAATTTTCTAACAGTAATAACGATAATATAAATTTAAAAATACGAAATATGTTTATGGCAACGCACGAAGTAATTTTATTTTAAATTTGCAATTTGCTTACTCGGATGGATATATGTAATAAACGTGATTTATTTTCGCTAATATATCGTATATTGTTATTTTTTATAAGTAGTCTCATCAAATTTTTTAAATGCGTTTGAATGTAGGAACCCTCGTAGAAAATAAATACATTTATTAAACAATTAGTAAAGAAATATTGCATGTGTACGTTGGTAATCATGACTCCTCAACAAATATCAAGCTTAATGAAGTTAACTGAAAATTTTGAACTCGCGCGCTTTTCACTTAAATTCGCGCGAAAGTTTGTGATTCGAACGCGGAAAATTGTACCTACAGAAAACTGCCGCTATTCGCGGGAAATTAAATGGAGGGGATTTAGATCGATACGGTTATTCCGGAGTTCTTGAAAACCGAAGTCATTCAAAGCGAGGAACAGTAGCAAGGGAATAGTATATCGCGCGGTCTCAGATGTTGCAGGTAGTGTTGCCGGATCGTTTATTCGTGGTGGTCCGGTTAGGATCCCCCCACGCCCGGGTGCGCGCTGAAGCCCGCAGGTTTGTAAAGGCTGCGCCGGCGGCAGTGCGGCTCGGCACCGCATCCCCGACGGACGTGCGTAGCGCGATCCTCCCGGGCTCACTGCCTCGACGTCGCGACGCGTAGTCGGCGACGAGCGTTCACAATCCCCGGAAGCGCTCCTAGTAGCGACACACCGCATCCGCGCTGGAAGACCAGGTACAAATGACAATGTTTGAAGAACTTTAAAAACTTTTTAAACCAATTTTTTTTGCCATTTCTTTATTTCTTCGTCGTAATAACTAGCAAAAAAATTGGGTTATATAAATAATAAACTGAATTATTATGAATAGTATATATATATATTTTAAAATTAATTATAAAATATTTAATGAAAAATAAATAACAAAGAATAACTCACAGTTAAACTGATCTTTGCTACAGATAACTATTAATTTTCTTCTGCGTCCTTCACCGTGCATGTATCTGGATGTTATCGCATTATTCAAGGACACAACATGCAACTGAAACCATAATTAATTTATACGTTTAAATAACATTCTACATATGTAGGAAAATAATCGGGAGCATTGCTACATGTCACTTCAGCAGCTTTCGGAGTGCCAGCATTGTATTTTTTACAACGTCATTCTTAGAACGTTTAAGTACATGATTCGGCGGTAGAATTAATTACGTAATTATAATTGATGCTTCACATATTATGCACCTAGTCTTTTATGACTAGATTCTCATAATTATATTACTTACCAACATTGCGATTTTCGTTTATACCACTATTTGCGTATTTCTGATAACCCAAATATGGTTTAACGATAATAGTACAGAATGGTATTATTAATAATATTCACTTAAGCAGGTACTTTAGGCATTTGAAAACGCATGTATTACATCATAAAAATAAACACATATTAAAACATAAAAATAAAAGCTCGCCTGGTTTGGAAGGAAGGTGCTACGTATCTGGATAGGTGCGTAGCACAAGCTGCGCTGGTGGAAGCCGACCATTGTCCAAAGAGGAATGTATAATATTTCTGTATCACGCAAACCAATCATAGAAACGATGCATTGTTACCGTGATCTTTGTTTATTATACGAAGTGACTAGGTTGAATTCACAAATTCTCTCCATTCCTAAATACCAGATCGTAGATCGTACCGTGATATCAAATATCTTAACTTTTGTTGAAATATAAAATTTAAATAATAATAATGATATGGTTTTTATATATTACTATACCATTATGTATTTTACAATATTATTCCCCTTTAATTCCGTATCCCTTGTAGTAATACTTTATTCCTTTCTTCGGAGGTACATTTTTCTTTTATGTTATATTCTATAACATTTCGACAATTGTAATCCTTGCGTTATTTCATTTACTATGAATACAATATTTTAATACTGAATTTGGAAGTATATATTTTACATATTTTTAAATATTTCAGAACCGTTGTTTTCCGTTTAATAAATTTTTAGGAACTCTTTATTATTGTGAAGTTATAGTTTTTCAGAACATAATTGTGTAGTACTGAAAGGTATTTGAGATTCGTCGCAATATAATATAAATAAAATTGCTTTTAAAAATGGAATAACTGATGTATCAATTTTAAAGAGCCACAAAATGAAGACTTGGTTGATATAGCGAAATTTCTCCGGATAGAAAAAGGTCCCAGTAGTAACTAAAATATTTTTAAATTTTCAGGAGAACGTATTATTATTGTTAAGATACAGTTTTTCAGAACTTAGTTCTTTGATATCTTAATAAAAATGAAATGTGTCAACTGGAAAAATATTATATATCGATAAGTGGATTTTTTTGTATATCTTTCTATTCGATACATTTAATTTGTATTAAAAATATTTTAAATAGATTTTTTCTGTATATCTTTCTAGTTTATTAATTTAATTTGTATTAATACATTTTTATTTTGCATTGTCAAAGCATTACCAATTTTATGACAGCAACAGAACATATCAGTTGGTTCAATACAAATGTGATTATCAAACGTTCATCATATGAGGAGTTACAAATTAACTGCCTACCGTAGCTTGTACAAATTGTACATTAAAATAATCTAAATAAATACAAAATTAAACATATGGAAACTTTATCACTTTACTAACAATCAAAAGAATTATTTGAATATATTAAATAAAATTATTGGTCTTGTTATTGAATAATAGACCGAGCCAATACCGATTGACCTTCGAAGCGATGCGGCGGAATCATATTTCACCAAGGCAATACTAAATGTCACACTTGTATGTAAAAACGAACTTTTTGTGGGATCAACTAATTATTATTTATAATTACAAATATTCAATAAATTTTCTTAGTTCTAATATGATTTAACATTGCCATTCTTGGTTTGCTTGCTTTTAAGTTTTTTGTAAATCCAGGCAACTCAATAATAAGAGGAAAATCATTTTGAGGCCTTCTTTTTCTTAAATACCAATTAAATGTATTGATTAGAATGATATACAAATAAAATCAATTTTATCGCAAAATTCGAGATTGGAAGAGATACAGGTTCGAATCCCGATAGCAACAACAATATTTTTCGATAAAATTGATTATATAAGTATATCTTTCTAATTGATACATTTAATTAGTATTTTTTAAAAAAGATACCTTTTAAATTTGTTTTCAAAGTAGTTCTTAATTATGTAGTTACCCGTATATTTGTATTTTTTGTCTATGCTTGTATTTTTAATTTTAGTATTCCCAAATACTGAAGGTTGAAGTCTTTTCGTATATTGGTCCTCTTGTATTCAGGTTTCCCGATGGACTACACTTTCTTGACATCATTAGATATTTTTCTTCTCGACATTAACTACGGTTAAGGTTCGCCGGTTGATTAGGCCTAACTATTGTCCAGGTACTTATAGAAGTAATTTCTCGTAATTAAATGACGATAATTTATTATATGAAACAATATAATATAATACACAATACAGAATTGTAGCCACGAGTGTGTTAACCGAAGGAAAATAAAAAAAGACCGCCTTCGGCGCGCGTCTTTCCTCTTCCCACCCCCTCCAACGCTCTTACATGCGCGGGCTCGTATACCCAGCGGTCGGTATACTTAATTTTTATTATAAATCAGACATATATCAATAACAAGTACACCACATTAACTTTAAAATTTATCATCCTTAGCGTCTTCTCCAAATGAATGGAAATGCTAGTTAGGTGGGATTTACTTTCTCCTTGCACTACCAGATTATCTGCATACCCACAAATCTTTCACTACATTCACAAGTATCTAAGTCCATCTTGCATCAACCCAGCCGTCTCTTCGAAGGAATCTAAAGTCTACAATAAATATTATATTTCAATACAAATTAAATATATTAATTAGAAAGATGTACATATAATATGAATTTTATCGAAACACATTGCTGTTATTACCGGGATTAGAACCTGAATCTCTTCCAATCCGGGAAACGTGCGTTAACCCATTATGCTATAGCACTATAGCGAATTAACGACAAATTTTCGAACACTTTTCAAATTACAAATTAATACATCTATCGTTCCATTATTTGTTCTCCTTAGTATTATATTTCATATATTTAACTATTTTTATGTAAAAATATCATTGACAATTAAGAAAAATCTAAATGTCCGGTTATCATAGTCTAGAAATCAGAATGGATTTTAAATATGAATTTTTCGGTATTAAATAATGACCCGTAACTTTGTCCAAAAATATATAGAATAGATCTATGTGACAAGAAATATATTATATATTAGACGTGACGTCAAATACGGTATACATATTTGTGTCAACACCTGTCCATTTTTCCATTGGTTGGTTTGCAGAATATCACATATTAAAATCACAGCGCCATTTCCTTAAGCTACGCGCGCTACGGTTTAGCATCTTATCTGAATATTAAGTACAATTTATTCAACTAAAAATGGAGTGCAACTAAACAGATAATTTGATTTGATGTATGGTTACCATCGGGATCGTAACTCGGTGAATATATTTTTTTTTAAGGAGAACACATTATTATTGTCAAGTTGCAGTTTTTTGAATAATAGTTCTGTGTTATTTTTAATTCAAATTAAATTAATCAACTAGAAAAATATACAGATAAAATCAATTTCTCAAAAAAATATTTTGTTGCCACCGGGATACACGTTTGTAATATATAACGCAAACACGTTATGGTTCATTTTCATCAGTTTTTTATTTTATTTTTAGTATTGGTATTAATATAAATATTTTTGATCGTTTTTTCTCTAATTGATTCATTAAATGTATTTTCCAATTTTTATTTCCACAATCTACCAATTCTGCTGAATATCAATATCATGCTGCGATATTTAAAAATAAAATGCTCTCGGATTTTATCTATTTCACAAGATCGTGCTTGAATCAGAGTGGACTACACAAATATGTATACAAAGATGTTTTTTTTTAGAGGTTTATTTTTCGAAATGCCAACACTTTTTCCAGCGACGGGCAATTTGATAGCTGACAGATGATTCATGCCCAGTTTGGCTTACCATTTTACCATAAATAGACTTACGCCAGAACAGCTTTATTTCGAAAATCGTGGTTCGCGAAACTTACCGTGCGCTACGTCTATTTTATGGTTGACACAACCATGTATCGTTTTCGCACCACACATACTTAAGTTCGTAATATCAAGTGCGCTGTAGATTCATGATTTCTGACTTTTTCGTTCCATAATTGAATGGCATTAATGTGGAATAGCTGTGGTTTCAACAAGACGGCGCAACATGCTACATAGCGCGCGCCACAATCAATTTATTGAAGGAAACATTCGATGAGCGCATAATTTCGCGTAATGGACCTGTGAATGTCGATTCGGCGTCCTGCACAGCAATTGGAGCTGATCTTGATTTTCGAGCTTACAAAATCCAGCTCGTGCAAGAATTGAAGCCGCGTGACCATCATCAAAGGAAATATTCGATGAGTGTATTATTTCGCGTAATGGACCTGTGAATTGGCCTCCAAATCGTGTGATTTAACACCTTATTAAATTATTTTCTGCGGGGATATCGGTAAAGTCGCCGATAAACCAAAGACGACTTAGAAGCCAACATTCGTCGCATTATTGCCGATATACGTCCCCAGCTGCTCTAAAGTGTGGTCGAAAATTGGACTTCCAAATTGTGCTTTATTCGAGCCAGCATAAAATAATCTTTTCAATAAAGCCAATGCCATGATCATTAGCACGATTTTTATGTGTTTCATTTTGTAGTTCTATACCTCTAAAAAAAACATCATTTATAATTACGAGTATTATACTGTTATAGCTTTGTATTGATGAGAAATAATAAAAAAAATTGTATAAATAAATAATGAAACGACAGGTGTATTAATTTGAAAAATGTAACATATAGTTTCGAAAATTTGTCAAGAAAAATACTGGCGTTATAGCACAAAGGTAGTGCACTTCCCCGGATTGGAAATGAAGATCCATGTTCGAATCCCGGTGACGCTAAAACAATATTTTTCGACAAAATTGATTTTATATGTATATATTTATAATTAATACATTAATTTAGTATTTAAAATATCACAGACCTATGTTCTGAATAATTACAACTTCACAATAAGAATGTGTTTTCCTTAATAGTATAAATAATAATTGAAATTCGTTAAAATTGTCAGTTGATGTCCTCAAATAATTTTGTTTAGTTTACGACCAAAAGAAACAGTATTGTTGTACAATTTCTATTGTTTTTTTATCGATACCAAACATCTTCAATAGACATACGGTAACCCGTCACGTTGTACAGTTTATACATAGACATTCTTTCTTAGAGAAAGATCGATATTCTGACGTCACGTATATATAGTTATAAAACGTGAGGTGTCCACTTATAGAGAAATGCTCATGTTCTTTCTAAATAATGCGAATTTAGTAATAATGTAGCAAACCCACGCCTCAATTATAAATCCATGTATTTATTGATCGATTGAGACTACGTCAGAGACGTAAATCGATCTGATACATTCTTTCCGCCGAATTCATAGTCGCTTCTGAATTTGACATACAGTTTCAATCTGGAAAAACATGCTGCGCATACCATGCTCGGCGAGACGCACGAACGTCTCCATTCTGAAGGAACTGAACATTAAGAACAGACACAATCATTTGCTTGAGACGAATCCTTCAATTTTTTGGACATCTTACGAAAAGGGAAGATAGCTTGGAGAAGCTTGGTAGGCCACGTCGAAGGACGAAGGGGAAGAGAAAGATCCTCCACCCGTTATACGGACCAATTGGAAAAGGCAAAAGGTACGTCTCTTGTGACAGCCCTAAAATCTGTAGGATGCCGAGAAAAGTGTAGAAGTATAGTCAAGATGGCGGGAGTTCGTGGAGATCGCCTTCCTCAGTCATAAGTAGAGACAACATAACATTGTCGAGACAACCCGGGAATCCCATGTTTTTTTGCTGACTCGGGTCCCGAGAATTAAAAAAAAAAATAACCTAGACTAGAGACTGATTTTTCTTGATATTATTCATTGTAAACAAGTTAAGTTTATAAATTAATTGAATTAACTAGAAAGATATATAGAAAAAAATCTGAAAACTAAAAATATTCTTGTATGTGCTCAACTCTAAAGATTCTGAAAGGAATAGTTTTGTCGGTTTGTTTAAACAGGGGATTTTGTTTCCATATAAAATGTACTGAAAAAATTTAGGTGAGATGAAATTATTTGAAAAATGTTATTAGGTGACATCAATTTATCATTGATTTACATCATAATTAAAAAAACGTGTCATCAAATATGTAAAGCTTTTTGGGGTTTTCGCGGCATACTTGCCCAAAAAACTCTCTAGATTTAGAACGGCCATGAAAATCTGAGTCCATTTTTAGTAGCAGTAATTCTTGACGAATGACGTCTCACGAACATTTGACAATATCCTGATTATTGGATTAGCTAGCAAAATGTTTATTGCCATTCTCTCCTCATTCATCCTTTAAATATGACCAAACCACCTATGTGATCCTTTCTAAATGTTAATCACTATACTAATATCACCTTTATATTATTTCCTTATTTCTTAATCATTTACTCTGTCATAAATTGATCTGCCACATATACGCCCAAGAGATCTTATTTCTACTGCATTCAGTCTACTTTCGTTCCTCTTCTCCCAGATCCAGGACTCACTTCCATACATCATCGTCGGTACCAGGAGATGTACATATTTGTTTTTTGTTTTCAATTTATAAATGTAAGCTTAATTTCTTTTAAAAAAATTATTTTATCAAACAATTTTTATTCGATTAAATACGGATTATCTAACAGCTACTGTACATAATATAAATGAATATTTATTAAATACATTAATTAAGTTTAAAAAAATACATTTTTTAACTAAATAAAATCCTTGGTCTCGATTCCCGGAACTTCCCGGGACTTGAAAATGTTGACTCTCGAATCCCGAGAATTGAAAAAAGTCGGGAATATAGAATCCCTGGTCACGAGAGCCCGATGTGGATGACATTTTCATGATAATTTAATCATATTACATCACAGCTTTACAATATCTAACGTATTGTGGCGTCTATCACGTTCTTGACTCCAGTTGCGCCCGGGTCGTGATCTGGAATATCAAAACTACTGTAACGTCATGACCTGAATCTACCGCTGAATGCAGTTAGCATAACGCAAATATAATTACGCGTCCAAATCTACTTTTTCTGTTCATTCCGCCGCTTGAATCTAGCTTTCCCTAGAATCAACCCTCGCTGTTTTTCTTCTCGAATTCTTCTACATTTATGAGAGAAGAATTCAGGAAGGAGTTCAATTGTACAATAGTTGTCCCTATTGTTCAATTTGAAACATTTGAAAATAGTTACGTAATTTTTATATATTATTTGAGAAAAATGGTTTTTTCTTAGACATTCAAAGAATTTATATTAAAAATACTATAATACTTTTAAAATTAGCAATTTTTCAAACTTTGTGGTTAAAATTCATATTTTTTATTTATTAACTTTGTTTTATTAACCAGTTGAATTGAGTTTAAATACATCTACCGTTTTCGAAAAATACCATTTTCTTTGAAAAATTGTTTTTTCTTAGACATTAAAAGAATTTATATTAAAAATACTATAATACTTTTTAAATTAGCAATTTTTCAAACTTTGTGGTTAAAATTCATATTTTTTATTTATTATCTTTGTTTTATTAACCACTTGAATTGAGTTTAAATACATCTACCGGCTTCGAAAAATACCATTTTCTTCTTCAGGATGTCATAACATGATCACCAGTAGATGTATTTAAACTTAATTCAAGTGGTTAATAAAACAAATATAATAAATAAAAAATAAAAATACTATAATTGCTATTACGTTTGCACAGAACTTTTAATACATATTAATTATAATTTTATAATTTAGGTAGTTGATTAAGCGGTTATGATATATTTAAAGTTTAAAATAAATATGTTACTCGTATACCCGCACAGATCTAATTTATTATTATTAAATATGTCAGTGGAATGACGTAATATGCAAGTAGCTTTAACAATTGGACTACGTTGGATCCTTAATATGAATTAAACCAGAGTCAGTAATTAGTACGATAATACTAATTAATACTCGTGCTGCTCTACAGACTCGAGGTGTGGATGTTAAGAAGCCACCACTAAAACGCTGGAGGCATTTGAGATGTGGCTTTGTCGATGTATGCTGAATAACTCCTGGGTGAAGTACATTACTAATGACACACGAATAAGTCAAGAGAATTAATAACAACTATCAAATGAAAGAAAGCTGTGTGCTTTGACATTCTGTACAATAAGAAATACAATAACCTCGAAAAGTAGTTCAATGTCCAAATTACTCGAAATCTCTGCACATAATAAATCAGCATACTGCCACTCGGTCGCCACCTACGATCTTCATTTGAATGACTAACTTAAAAAAATAAGAATATTTTCATTTCATACGTTGCTTTTATATATAATTTTTTTAAATAACATAACGATAACATACAATTTGTACAGTTAGTCTGTGCACTCACTAAACCAGTTTTCGACTTGAGCAACATTGTGTGGAAACCGACCGCCAATTTTTCAATCAATCTTTGTAGTAACGATAGTTGTTAGTATAGAAATTTTGTCATGATGATAAATGTCAATATTATAACTATGTCGTGACTTTTTTTTAAATATGTTTTTTTTTTCTAAACTCCAATTTTTAAATAATTTTTTTTTCACTTGTATTCACTCATTTATTTCGTTGTCTAAAAATATTTTATTACATTCAACAAGCCAATATTTTTGAAAGAATATTAGAACATATAGAACACAGAATATAGAAAGGCAACACAGAGTTCGGTTGTAAATTATCGTAAATCTAGACGAAATTTAAAATCAATAGACAGTTTCCTGGAACTCTGATTAGATTTTTAAAAATAGGAATTTCAAAATTTCATTCCCTGATACAGCATCACAGTGGATAGCCAGTTTTTTGTTGTCGTTGTGTAAACACTCTGTGACATTATACACCCAAGTATGGTCTTTCTTGTGATTTTCGTAATTATAAAAACAATGAGGTTGAAAAATCAAAAAATACTTTACAACGTTAAAAAATAAAACAAAATTACAATTTATTTTATTTCCTGTTGTAAAATTATAAATTATGATATATAAATAAACTAAAATTATCTATGAATACTATGACTGCCAAATGAAAATGTAAATAATACGATAATTTTCGCGCTATTATATTTATCATATAAGGAAATAAATATCTACGTACGGAATTAAATTTTTAAATATAAAGAGAACACTGTGTTGTCAAATATTAAAAAAAATATTCATCGTTTTATTTTATCTCACCTCATACTTCTGTAAATTTTCATAATTATAATTTATATTCAAAAATATTATCTTTCGACTAAATTAGCTTCCAATTTAAAATTTAATAAAACAAAAACAACATATGAAGTATTATTGAGGATATTCGATACATCCTCATCAATCCGTTTATAAATACACTCGTAGATTTTCACGTAGTCGATAATATATAATATTTTTCAATGTTATATATTATCGACTTCAGTGGGTAGATAACATACACAAATTGTATCCTTTGTCAGGATTGTCAGGATCTGAGTAAAAATTATGAATGAAGAGGTAAAAATGCCACTTTCTGTCATGTATTTACATATCGTCAACCTTGGCAGACAAGCGTTTTACAATACAATAATTGTATATTTTTCTTCTCAATTTTAATACTTATTTTCCTTTGAAGGTGTTTTTAGATTTTCTTACCTCAACATGGCTCTTTTGTGATTAGTTTTTTATTCCCTCTATAAATTGTATTTTTATTAATAATCTACAAGGGTCGTTAAGTGACCTGTTAATAATCTGCTTCTTTAACACTAGATTTACTGGCATTGATTGTATACCTATTTTTTTACTGAAATCCGTCATTTTGACGAGGGTATATTAAAATGAAATTTGTTAAATGAAACTAGTCAATTTTATTTTAAATCTATAGATTTTTATTAATATAGATTTATTTCTTACATCTTTCACAAATAAGTTTTTTATTTATTTACTCCAGTGGACTCTTTATACAAAATCCTTGCACTGATAGTTGCTAAATCCAACATGTTATAAAATACATGAAAAGGCCATCTACGAGATCCTACTTCCACGCTATATTTTCGCGCCATTTGATCGACCGCATCCACTTCGAACATGGTATTATTGTAAAATCTGTCTCCGGGATAAGTTTATTATGGTTTTCGATTTTTACATATTTGTGTTTGGAACTGAATAATAGTACTACTTTTTTTTGGTTTACCTTTGTAACCTGTGAGAACGTAATTCTCTGATTTATAAAGTTGTGTTGTATCACATTATCTTTCTGACTTCTGAAAATGTTGGCAATTCTCTTTTGTTTTGTCCTAACTAGAGTAGTTTTATTACGAGTAACTTTTTTTGGCTAGTGAAAGGCTAGTAAAAAAATTGATTGTTACCTATATTTCGTCCACAATATAATTATGTCTCAGCAAGTTAGTATACTACAAATTCGCTCAAAGGTATGTTTTGTATTCGGGTTTTATCTTTACCAAAATATGGAAACCATTTATGAGGTATTTGCTTTTGACATTCGATGTTAACCAAAATTCGACGTAAAATTTGTCGGGTTTATTTTGCACGTGCTGAGTAAATCGGTATTTAGTCTTTGTTGGAAACAATTGCTCGTAAACAATTTATAACAATTTTGGGAATTTCTTATTTTAGAAATCAAAGCAAATCTGTTGTTTTCAATGATTTCAAACTTTGACAAAAACGTTCCGAAGACGGGCAAGGGGCGAAGGATGCTATTTTGAACAAAATAAATGACAAACGAAAGCTTTTATTATATGATTTACTTGTTTTTTTCTTTTTTAATAAAATGTAAATTGGGGTTATTAAAAATATCAAACAATGTTTTTTACTGCATGTTTTTTTGTTGTTTTTAAATAGTTATTTCAATATTTTAAATGAAACTAAAGGTTTCCGGTGGTACATTGCTAATATTAGTAAAATATATGCAATATGCCTTATTGTAGGAACTGAGTTTATGGAATGAGCACACTTCTTTGTAGGATGATTCTTCTTCTGTCATGTTTTCGTTTATGCGACTGTCCACTATTTCATGAATTTACACTACGTCCGATATTATTACGTTGGAGTCAACGCCTAAGTAAATCTGCAAGGGTTATTCATAAATTCTTTCTGATTCCAGCTTGTAAAAAAAACAATATAACAACTAAACGTACACATTACGTAGGTATTAGAACGAAAAATGCGTATGTATGATAAGCAAACGACCAACACACTCATGGCTGTGTGGCGAATAGCGAACTGGCCGAACGAATTTCAATAAATATTAGACGTAAATCGCGGAAAAGACAAACGTAAATTAGGGTTTTTAATTTACTAAAATGATACGGGACTGCAGAAATAACACGTAAATGGAAGGAAAACGTGAATTCCAGGCATATCAATTCGGGATTCCACTGTATATAACACATATCCACGAAATGAGAAGGCCGACAAAGAAAATGGATTGAGATATATATTTAATATTTTATTTTTAATCTTAAAAGTTGAATCCATCAAATTGACAGCTTTGTCAGCATTCATGTGTACTGCTTACATATTAAACGTGTTGACTTTCTGTTAACACATCAGCAGTACTGTGAATCGCTCTAAGGTATTACCCGGAGTGCTAGCATCAGTGTGGTTGAACTTCAAGCTGTATAACTCCTGTTTGTATTATCTGGATGTTTTATACATTTCCAGCGTTGTGTCATTTCTCCGGCTAGGTCATCCGTGTTTATGTTATCTGGACTATAAAAATTTCCAGCGCTCTATCATTTTGAGATATTTGGGTTTCGGTGGGCTTTGCATTGTTACAAAGGTGCAAAACCCATCGCGTTGTCTCAGAGGAAAATGAGTAAACGGTCTTTGAAATTGAATATAACTTACATCTATAAACAAAAACATATCTATTTTTTATTTATTATCTTTGTTTTATTAACCACTGAATTGAGTTGAAATACATCTACCGGTTTCGAAAAATACAATTTTTTTCTTCAGGATGTCATAACTAACTAAAAACATATATTATTATTTCTTCACCAGAATCTATTTAAAAAAAAACAATTATTTAAAAAATAAATTTAGTACTTAACTCAAATTGTTACTTAATACAAATTTAGTCGAATAAATTTTAGGAAAAAATTTTAGAATACGACTCGTAGTTAAATTTAGTTGGTTGTTTATAATTTTTTACTTACTCTTATATTAAAATTTCTACCCGTTTTACCAATATAAAATGCAGCACAATCCTTGCAACTAAGTTTATAGACACCAGAATTGTTAAATTTATCATCTTTGTCTTTATAATTTATGAGTAAATTTCCTATACTATTATTTGTATAAAATGCCGGTCTAATGTTTCGTGGTAGGTGTTTAGATATTTGATTCGAAAAGTTATTTATGTATTAAGTCCTACGCCAATTACCATTATTATCATTATGTTTTGTGGTTTATATAAAAATTGATTATTATATTATTATTTTAATTTATTTTTTGAAATAGTGTCTATCAAACCTGTATTATATCCGTTATTAACTGCTATTTTTTTAATTGTATAATTGGATGTTGACAGGAATATTAACTAAACGATGTGTCATGGAGTGGAACCCTGAATGTTTGTGTGATATTGGATGATTAGATTCATTGTGTATGATATTCAAAGTTGGTTTTCTAAAAATTTTGAATTCAATTTTATTAGTATTTTTAATCAATGTTAGATCCAAAAAATTTAGGGTAGTATTATTTTCCATTTCTAATGTAAATTGTATTTTATTATTAAATGAATTAATGAAATTTAGAAATGTTATTTATTATTTTTATTATTATTATTTTTTAAATACTTGTTTTTTTTTTAAAAAAATAGATTCTGGTGAAGAAACAATAATATATGTTTTTAGTTAGTTATAACATCCTGAAGAAGAAAATGGTATTTTTCGAAACCGATAGATGTATTTAAACTCAATTCAGTGGTTGATAAAACAAATATAATAAATAAAAAATATGATTTTTAACCACAGAGTTAATATGGCTAATTTTAAAAGTAAAAACATATCTCCTTTTTTGTTGAAACACCAAAAATGTATCACGGGATTGCTATATGTTATATTACAATTACACATCATATGTTATGTTTTCAATGTGTTAATAACGTGAGTCGCTTGTTTTACTTACATCCAGGTAAAATTAAATAATTGTAGGTAGTACACACAATTTATTTATTTCATAGCTTTAGAATTAAAAACGTACGTAATAACATTCCCGGTAGCCACGGAAGCTAATGGAAGTACGTCATTCTTATTCACGCTCCTTAATTTTAAAAAATAGAATCGTACATTTTTGTGAAGTGTCTCGGTACTATAAATTTATTTTATTAATTTATTTATTAAACTTTATTGACATACATGTTTTTGTTGTAACACAGGTGAATATATTGTGATATAACATGATATAACTGTACTAACATGACTATTGTAATATCATGTATGCTGGCCTGCCAATGTTTCAGCTGGATGGATTACAATCTATTCTATTCTAAATACGGCTACCCGAATAATATATAGAGTTTCCAAATTCTCTCATATAACATCCCTTTTACATCAGCTACATTGGCTCCGATTCCCTGAAAGAGTTGAATTTAAACTGTGCTGGTCGGTGTACAAGGCGACACACAACATGGCGCCTCTGAATCTTCGAGAACTTTGTATTCCAGACAATTTGAATGGTAGACTTCAAACTCTCAAGTCAGCCTCTGCTTCAGCTGCAGAAAGGATTGTAGAACCATCCGACCGTTGTCAAAAGTATAAATTTAGTAAATGGGCATTTGCGGTGGCAGGCCCAAAAGCGTGGAACTCTTTGCTCTCCGTCATAAGAAACAGTGCATCAGTGACTTTATTTAAAAAGTAACTAAAAACGTACTTTTTCAAAAAGTAATTTCCATAAGTGAAAATAACTAGTGAGTTATTAGTGTAGGTATTGTATTATGATTAAGTTGGTTGGTTTATTATTATGGTCAATATTTATGTAATCTTAATGGAAGTGGACGATTTTCAGTTAGTGTTGAGTGTGTTGTTCAGTTTCGGAGCTAAGAACATGTTGAAACATTGATAAAACGTCGTTGTTGTTCTCGAAACTGGTGTGAAGTTGTTTGCTCGTTGTTTTGTGTTGTGACCATGATTTATTGCTTGGGGTGAGTTGTTGTTAGCATGGAAATATTAGACGAGTCTCAACATATAGATTTGTCTTATGTCTAAGACATTGTACTCTTTAAATTTAAGATCTGATGAATATCTAAAGGGACGACCATTTACTACCCTAATAATTGTCTTTTGTGCTCTTTTAGCCGACTTCAGTATTGTTTTTTCCGCTCCTCCCCAACAAAAATCGCATAATTAATTAAGGAGTAGCAGAGTGCAAAGTACACCGATCTTAAGAGTTTATTGTCAATTATACATCGTATCCCTTACTTACTTACTTACGTGATTTTCTTATATGAAAATATTTTAACGTTAAAAAATCCGATTGGTAATAAAAATGCTGGTATGTTGTGCGAACATGTATAACTGGCTTATCTGCTATTGTTCTGCCTCATTCCTGCTCGTATCAGCCGTTGTTCATTTGGTTCTAGCTATTAGTTTTTTTTAAATGATTTTTATTATATTTTACCACGTCTAACGACTTTAACTTTTGACGACAAATTTTAATTAGTATTTAAAATATCACAAACCGTCTGTTCTGAATAATTACAATTTCACAATAAGAATGTGTTCTCCTTGATAACGATAATAAAATTCTCTAATAAATCTCATATAATGATTTTAACTCTGGATATTTAAAGGTACTAGTTGCAGAGTCAGCAACCTCCATTTGTTCTAACTTTTAATGCAGTTTTCTTTTCACATAGCTTCATTTATTAACAGTCAAACTTAGCTGATGTTGACGTGAATCGATCTTCCAGAATCAGTGTTAGTTGCAGTCAGTTTGCTTCTGCCCTTCGTTATTTATATTATAATTCGACCAATCACTTCGCTTCTTTGAAATTTTCATGGCCGCCGGTATGGAAACTAGCTTGTTTTTAAAGTGTTGGATTTATTTTGTGATTTAAACCAGATTAGAGAGATTCGTAATAATAAATGCAATGATTAATATATAATCCTTCCCCCCTCGTAAAATGATCGATAAAAAATAAAATGCCTGGGTCTTTACAAAGGAGCACGCTTTCTCATAATTTTGAAAAAATACTCCGTCTTACCTGTAAGAATGATATTTATTGTATAAACTATGATTGATTAATTGTTATGTTTTGAGTACAATAAATGTAACAAATGGATATAAATGTATCTGCAGACAAACGTCTATCAATACGTTATGTGGGTCTAGTGTTAATTAAAAAAAATAAAAAAATATTTATGAATCATAATGAGATAATTCATCTTGTTAAAACTGATCATGACAGAATAGCATTATCGAGTCACTTTCTAGAAACAGAGCGGATTTTTTTTAATGTATATCGATCGCCCCTTTTTTTTATACTTTTAAAAATAATTTTAATAGTAATAACTTTTAAAATTGTAGTTGAAAACGTATTCTTATATCATGTAGCAGAATAAATAAGTTTTAAATTATTTATACATAAATACAAAATTAAAACACTTGTAGAATTGTTAGTGTTATTAAAGAAATACACGAAGTTGACGAGTTTTGGATTCATCAAATTTGTATGGTAATAATTTATAAAAACTCATTGTACCCGTTAGACCCATTTAGACGTCTTTCTTTTTCATGTATTTATTTTATTAAGATTATTTATTTTAATTGCTCAAAAACTCGAACGAATTTCTGTCTAATTCACTGTAAAACTTGACTCTGTTCCATTCAAATACGATGAAAACGATCCGCTTTGAAGAAAGTCTTTTGATTGAAAACTTTTAATAGATCTTTTGTACATCGCCTTCTAATTGAAGAAATGATGTTGCCTGGAATAGAATCTCATTTTCTTAGTTTTATACATTAAAACGCGGTCATCTTGTATAAAAAATGGCTTGTGAAATTAAATCGAATTTAACAAAATTTTAAATGTCGTGAATTATTGTTGTTAATTATTTATGAATTATAGACAATCATTGCAATCTATACACATTCTTAGATTTATATCAACTTAAAAAACATAAGTCTTTTTATTATTAAGGAGAACACATTCTTATTGTGAAGTCGTAATTATTCAGAATATAGGTTTGTGATATTTTAAATACTAATTAAATGTATTAATTAGATAGATTCACATATAAAATCAATTTTATTGAAAAATATTATTGTTGCGCTACCGGGATTCGAACCTGCATCTCTTTTTTTAAACCGGGGAAAATGCATTATCCAACTATGCTACAGCGATAGTATTGTTAATTCTGGCGTCTGTTTTTGGTTTACCCGAAGGTATTTGAGATTCCGTTAAAACAATGTAGATTCAAATAATCGTAAGTCGTTTTAGCATAGTTGGATAATGCACCTTTCCCGGTTTGGAAATAGATCCAGGTTCGAATTCCGGTAGCGCAACAACAATATTTTTCCATAAAATTGATTTTATGTATATCTTTCTAATCATTTAATTAGTATGTAAGACTTTTTGGCGTATAATTTAAAAAAAAAAGAAATTGAACTATCAGTGTTAATGAAATAAACGATGTATGGATGAAATTCTTTAAAGAAAGATATAAGAGAAAATGGAAGTAAAAATTCTTTCGAGACGTTGACTGGTAATGCAAATGACAAAAATACCAGGAAAGTTAAAGATTTTGGGAAGTACACCAATTAATTCATTTGATTCGTAAAAAAATATATCTGAACTATGTTCTGTAAAGTTATAACTTGTGTTCTCCGTAAAAATGTTGGTAGGTTTCTTCGTTATAATTTTTAATATTTGTGTGAGGATAGAATGATAATAAAAATATACATAGAGAACTTCTGCAAAACTCCCGGCACGATCGGATAAACCAGATATTGGAAAAGGTGTTGTCAAAAGTTTTAGTAATCGGCGAGCTCAAATGAGAGAATTGTATTAAAAAGCGGTACATCAGGACAATATAGTGTGTCTATTGGTACATCAGGACAGAATAGTGTGTCTCTATCTCTAATAAATCAGGCGTGATTTTAATTTTTTAATTTTTTTGAAAAATCGCATAAAAGTCGGACGTAACCTGAAAATATACTATTGTATAAATGTTTATGGCAGGAAAATTTTATGTTAATGTTAACTTACATATTTTTCAGAATATAATTAATATTTTAGTAAACTTTATATAATTTTTTCATCATAATTTCAATTCAAATAAAGATTTCGTAATGAATCTTTTCTTGGTCTATTGATTCTTTCGTTTCTAAAATATCTTCTGTCAAAATAAATAAAGAATGAATAATGTGTACTTTATTCAAAAAATTTCAAACTGATTTGAATTAGCGGAAATATGATTTTGAGGATACTTAGATCTTCTTGAGCCGTGAAATTAAGTTTAATAAATGTACTTTGTTTTAATTACAATGGATTCTTCTAATTATAGAACTGAACTAATTAATGTACAACGTAGTGATCCGCGTTATATAAGTCATTAATCTATCATTGTTGTTTAACATTTTTATATCGTTTGTGTAACATTTATTTACATTTTAGCATAAAAAAAATAAATTTAAAATAAAGGTCGACAAGTACGTCACTAAACAGGCCTGTTCCAAAGTAATTATAATAATAATATTAATTATTTATTTATTTGATTCTTAGTATAGTGTGTTATATTGTATTATACTCTAATCAGATAAACATTTCAGAAAAGTAAGAAATATATTTGGGTACCCTGCACTGTATTATAGCAGACAGTGTTCTTCCGGTGTAGTAGTAAACAAAGTGCAATGATCAATGTACAAAAATACATATATAAAGAGTTAAACAAGATGTCATTAGATTAGATACATATTTACTTTATAAAACTTAACTTGTTCAATGCATGCGATATAATATATAGTATATGTAAAGAGTAAAGCAAGATGCAAGTAAATAACATATAATTACAACGTAAATCTTAAAGTCCAACGTTCAGTGTATAAAAAAAAATATATATATTTTTATTTTTTATTTTTTTAGTAATAGAACAAGATACAATTAGATACCATATAAAAAAGATATATAAACAGTTAATCAAGAGATGGAATTAGGTAATTCAAAAAACTGTTGTAGCAGTTTTATTCTCAGGTTTGGACCTTTAAAAGTTCTTGGGCGTAATTTCTCCCCATTTCATGGAGCCAGATCTGCACTTTTCGTGAAAAATATGCAAGATTATGGTTGCAATTTTTCACGTTTGCATTTAGACTGCTTTGGTTTTTGGTGCTAGAAACAAATGGAACTTTGTGCAAAAGTTTTATTTAGTTTTGGCACAAGATAGTGACAGTTACATGTACAGTTTTTTCAAGTTATATTTATTTATTTATTGTACACGCCCTATTCAGGCATTAACATTTTGTTTTAATATAATAGAATATCACATCAGAAGCGCAATATAAAGATGAAAATTAAATTATATATGCATGTTTTTCATAATCATAATCAGTAAAGCATTTTACCCAACACATTTGAGACACAAAAAATTGTAACAATTTAGTGCTATAAACAGTTAAGCTAACAGCAAAAATGTTGACTACCTCCGCATATTCATTCTCCAAAGAATGCAATCTGTGGACTGCGGAGTTAGCTAATCCATTTATTCTAACATTGCCTCTATAATAGAACAATGAATTGTGTCTCGATGATCACAATAGTGCGTGAAAGTAGAGCAGACCAACAATCTGGGGGCAGTCTATCATACCAACAATCTAGGGGCAGTCTACTATACCAGCAATCTGGGGTAGCTATCATACCATAGATCCTATATATAAATACATGGTCGGTCGTCATACGTCTCACTAACAATTTAAACATTTTCAGACGGCTAAGGAGATAATCATAATTTATATCCTCAGAGCGTATATTTAATTTACAATTAATGAATCTTAAAAATTTTCTCTGGATTATATATAATAATATATATAAAGCAAAGTTAACAATCTAAAAAATTTATTTTAACCACAAAGATGATTTTGCATATCTTAAAAATATTATATAAATTATATTAGATTATCACCGTAAATCAAAATGAAAACAAAAGACATTTTAATAAATGATAGTTTTTAAATCACTGTGGGTTATTTATATTCAACCGGTTTCGGAAAATTACAATTTCCTTCATCAGGATGAAAAAACAACATAAAATAATGTGTCAAAAGATTCTTATGTTTTCTTATTGTCCGCTTATTGTAAAATAATTTTAAAAATAAATCTATTACCTAACTTAAATTGATGATGAAATATGTGAAAATTGATTTAATGATACAATTTTTTAGGATAGAACTAATGGTTAAATTTAGTTAACTATTTATAATATTTTAATTCATTTTACACGTTTTACATATTTCTAACCATTCTACATTATTTAATTTAAGACCAACATTATTTATATGTAAACAGACAATCCTAAATTTTTATCAAAAATATAATAATTTTTTAATATAATGATTGGAAAGATCTGAAAATTATTATTTAAACATCTTAAATGCTCTTTGTCTTTTATGTTTAAATTGCGACCTGTATTTCTTATATGGAAAGCAGTGCAATCTTTACAGCTTTAAATATTTAAATGAATAATTAAAGTAATTTTCCAAATATTAAAGAAGTTGAATCTTTAAGTTTATAAACACCGGGATTATCATGTGTGTTTGCATTGAATGTTAAAAATATAATAAAATTTTTAATCAAATTATTGATATCTCATAGAGACGAAGCTATTTTTATTATATTTAATGGAAATATATGGAAGTACGACCTGTCTTCGGCTGGCTTAAGTGATCACTTTATACAAATATAACGTTCACCATTCTCACCCATTAATCAATCTCCATATCTATCAATTTTTTGGAAGTTGTATATATGTTACTATGTGGAAACACTTCGAATACAACTACACTATCGCCATCTATGGCCTAAATTTGATCATTCATTTCCTCGAAATAGCATATATATAGCTCACAATGAAAATCTTATTATTTTTGAAATTATCACTTAAGGCAGCCGAAGACAGGTCGTAAGCTCTGTAATTACCCATACTTCCATATATTTCCATTAAATATAATACAAATAGCTTCGTCTCTATGAGGTATCTATAATTTCTTTAACAACAGTGCATTTGTAGATGAAAATTCAGTAATTGTGTGCTCTTGGACATATTCAAATAATGCTAATAAATATTTTAATCATATTTTTTCTATTTTCATATTTCTGAACTAAGTTAGCAACTAATTCTCTGTTCTTTGAAGAAGTTTCGCCGTTTCCTCTTCATTGTTAGCGTAATTAAAATTACAGAAAATAATAAATTATTAAAAAAACACAATATTGTTTCCAGTAAAGAAGAGTAAGATTATGTAAGAGTAGTTTCCAGTAAGAAAACCGATGATTGATTTATTTTATCAAGATCAATATGCTCTCCTAAGCCTCTAGTCGAAGCTAGTTAGTGAGTACCGTTATTGTGTTGCCTTTCCTGAATAGACCGCAGACGCGGTGGTAGACGAAGCCAATTAGCGTACGGCTTTAATAAATTTTATCCGCCTAATGCTAACAGTAGCCTTCTAATTCCGCGACTCGAAACAGCTGACATTGAAGAACAGGGATCTTGTGCATTATAATATACAGACGAGAATTAAATTCGAAATTTTACGTTAATAATAATAAATTTTTTTTTTTTTGCAAGCTAATTACGTTTGCAAGCTCAATACAAATTTATGAATTGAAGGACTTATGATAAATATTATTTGAATAACTCAAATAAGTTTTTATAGTGACCTCTATTTATTTTAATTAACACGACTGCAGCGCAGCGATGCACCGCACTGCTTTCGTTCGCGTTTCACAGATGTCAGTCAATTTTGCATACCGAATATAAGAATTCATATTATTTTTTAATACCACATTTTTACAATAAAATGAATTCCGTTGAATGTTTTCTTTAGTATACAGTAAATATGAAAAATAAATTGTGGTATTTATTAAAAATATCGAATTATCAACCACTCAAAGTATATTTAAAAAATAAACTGAATAACTAACAAATATTTAATTATGATCGAAATCATCTTGACTCCGTTAGGGTGTGTCGTATAGTATAGATAGGTACACGTGTTACATTCCGGCTATCTACTTTCTTATACTTCTTACTTCATACTATTACTAACTACTTACTTTACGGCTTATCAAAGTACATGCAATTTATTCAAGTTAAATTAATACATACATATTACTATTGTATTCGTTTCTGTTTTTACTTTGAGTAACATATCAGGCCAACGGATGTGGTTTCTTGGAAGCTCACTTGAAATTCCAAGGGTTGGTGTTTAGGTTAACCATTAGGTTCAAAAAAACTGTTGGGACTAAAATCTTCCCTTAAAACAAAAAATGTTTATATCAACCAAGAATAAAGGATTATAGATTATAAGAGGCCCAAATCCATAGCTAGCAGATCTCTGTGTTTTGTGTTTCGGTCATGGGAAGTTCTTAAATAAATTCATTAATTTCTCTTGCAAAGTGTACAAAGGATGTACTTCTCCTTTAAATTCGGCACTACGCTGGTTTTAAAATAGAGGTAAAGTCAAAATAACTAGCATTAAAGTACTACCATTCAGTGATAGCTTCGAAGGGTTGCCCAAGTAGTTAATACCTGAAACCGGACTACCTAAACAGGTTATGTACTCCCAGCTAGCCCAGGTCAAACTCCTACATTATGCCCAGAATAACGCTTCAACGATCCAGAAAGCGAACCACCCAAGACCAATATTAAAAACGATACCTGATAAATTGTAGAATATAGGCCTAACTGAAGGACAATAACATGCAGTGGCAGCCAATACTATGCTGTAGCAAAGGGTTGCTGAAGACAGGAAAAGAAAAATAAATGAAAGAGGACACATAACTCAATCCGCAGCCTTCCAATATTCAAGACGCTCTAGAACTTATGGATCCTGGATCGGGCTCCACAATAATGAAGGACACGATTTGTGTGCAGAGCCAACAACTGCCTCTGGTTGATAAATTATATCGTGATCCAAATAATATGTATTCTAAATAATAAATAATTCCATTTTAAATGTATTGAGATAACTCTTCATAATATTTTTCTGCACGTATTGCTTTCATTTTGTTCAAAGCTGAATAATATGATTATATACTATCGGCTCCAACCCGCGAGTACAATTTTATTATGCATGAGAAAATTGTACCTTATTTTTAAAATACTTCAGCGCTGTTATAAAATTATATGTTTTTTTTTAGTAAATGGTAGAAATATATTCGTACATACAATTTTTTATTTTAAATAGTACGGCTCATTTTTTTTATACGTAGATACATGGCAACATTATTTCTATTCATATATTTTCTTCTTACTTTCTAATTGAATATATATTGGTAACAGTTAATTTTTTTGATTGAATTTTTTTTTTCAACGGATACGTGAAACACGAATTCTTTTTTAAAGGTTTTTCATATTATCAAAGTATTATACAACATTTAAATTTCATTTTATAATTAAATCATTTTCATGTAATGTCTCATTTTTCACAATTTTATTTTGCTAAATATGTTTTCCGAAATAATTTTATCGTTGTGTTTGACAAAGGAATACCAGTAAATTTTCTTTGAATCTTTTCTTGAATACATTTGAATGGGAATGCAAACATATGGGAAAGTTGATTTTCAATTTACTATGACTTCATTGATAATTTATTAAATTAAATAAAAAAGACGGTGTAGAATGGCGATTAGAATTTATTTACATATTTTAGAAATATTTCGTGGAAGCTACTAAATAATTTTACGCCCTGTCATATGAAGTGGGCGCGGATACGCGAGGGTTTATTAACGTGTATTTTCATAAGGTATAATATATTGGTCGGGGTGAATAGCGATGAATATTCGTGATGAAATATTGTGAATTTTGTGTTTTCTGTACTTCTCAGTAAAATTTATTCAAGTCTATATAATTAGTGGTAACTGACTGGGTGCGCAACTACCTCACGGCAAAAGAAGACAGGGTGAACCGAGGAAAAGATTCAAAGACATCCTGAAGACGTATCTGAGTAGACGTGGCGTAGACCCTAAGAAGAAAGGAGAAAGATAAGAAAGATGATCCGTCACTCAGAACCCCCCTGCCCAGCGGATGCACGTGCACAGCATGTGCGTAATAATGAACATGTATAATGGAAATGAAGACATGACCCTTTTAGTTTATTTTATTATTTTTACTGAAACAGAGGCTCTCGAAACGATCATTATAATCATTATGAGAATGAAGACCTTTCTATGATGTTTCTACAAGTGTCTGTCTCCCTGTTGCCAGACATTTCGGAATGGTGTCTAACCTTGTCAACCCAGCGCAAATTTGACCTGCCTTGTGATCTCGTTCTACCTTGTGGGTACTATCAGATGATGTATTAATTTAGTCAAACGATCATTCGTTACAATGGCTACGTGGCCAGCTCATTTTTATTTCAACCTTTTCACATCTTAATTTCGTTTGATTGCATATCCACTTCTGACCTCATCTAGTCTAACATGCGTCTATCCGTACCTCGCTAAATATGTATTGTAACGGATGTCTCAAAAAGAAGGCATTTTTAAAATTTAGTTAAAGTATAAATATAGTTATAGAAGAATAATTTGTTTATCTTCAAAACTAGATCTAATAAAAAGAAATCTAGTATCAGATTTGTTTTTTTCTCCCCGAAGATAGTAATTTTATATATATATATATATAAAATTACTATCTTATATATATATATAAGCAAAATTTCAACAGTATTTCTCATATTATTAAGGAGAACACATTCTTATTGTGAAGTTGTAATTATTCAGAACATAGGTCTGTAATGTTTTAAATATTAATTAAATGTATTAATTCTGGCGTCTGCTATCGGTTTACTCAAAGGTATTTAAGATTCCGTAAAAACAAAATAGATGGCTTTTAAATAATGGAACGATAGATGTAACATATGTTCGAAAATTTGTCGTCAAAAGTTCTGTCTACTTTAGCATAGTTGATTAAGCACCTTCCCCGGATTGGAAAGAGATCCGGGTTCGAATCCCGGTAGCGCAACAACAAAATGTTTCGATAAAATTTATTTTATATGCATATCTTTCTAATTAATACATTTAATTAGTACAATATAAATTAAATTCGTTTTCACTAAATCAATCGCAAATTTCACAAAATCCTATCTATATTTTCTTTTTGTAAGTACTTACTACCTTACTTAGCCGCTCGGAAAGCCATACGCTTCATATATATATGATTCATCATAAACAGCCTATATCTCGGAAATGAGAGCTAAGTATTTTAAATGATATATTCGTTTTTAACACACTGAAATCAATATGAAATAAGCATTTTCATTATTGACCAGTATAATCTAGTTTCCAACCCGACATACAAGAGGGTAGTTACTCCACTACATCTGCGGTTTTAAACTTTCAATCTCTGCACACAGTTGTGCTTCTGACAGACAAGCTAATTAATAGTATAGCAATTTATTTTCAAATGGATCCATGTAATTAATGATATTCAATAGAAACGTATATAAAAAACTTTTATATGGCACTGTTGTACCTGAAAATCCATATTCATCTCTGAATAATAAGTAGGACTGTTTATTTGTTAAAATAACAATTTTTGCAACGGAATATTTGAGCATCATGCGAGGTGACATGAAAGAATCCGCTCAACCCGTGATTTGCATATAAATGATCGTATATGGAAATCCTAAATATGAAGCCTGACATTGTGTTTCGACGCTTCACGGTATTTCTGGAGACTGTGTGTTACCTCGAATAGCCTTTCAGGCGATTATATGCATATTTATGAGCATTGTTATTTGAATTATATTACTCTCCATACAAAAATTCATCATAGATATGACATGTGACGGTACAAAAATGAGGAACAAGTTACTGTTTTCTATTTACTGTTTCTGAGGTAAGTTTGTGGAACTCCATTAACAATTTTAATCCAACAATTTGTATTTATGACTATAATGGGGGACAGATATTCAATTTACTTACATGGGATGAAAAGGGACAACATTCATTCCAACCCTGAGGATTTCCATACATTTTGAATGCTTCTAATTATTCTAAGTAACCATTCAGTTTCTACACTAATGATAATTACAGAATACCAAAAATGTCTCTCTTGCCGTTTTTTCTTCTCAGATTGTAAAATTATATAGCTGTACTTTTCTACAAATTACCAAAGACATTAAAATACCATTAGTTTAGAAATTGAATGGTTACTTACAATAATTAGAAGCATTCAAAATGTATGGAAATCTTCAGAATTCCAATAAATAATATTGTCCTTTTTTATCTCATGTAACGTTATGGTTATAAATACAAATTGATGAGTTATTTTTTTTAGATTGATAATGCCCTTACAAGGCGAAACGCGTCTTAAGTAAATTAAACGAGTAGAATAAAAAAATAAGTGTTTTATTAAATAAAATAACAATCACTTTATATGAAACCATGAAATTTATTATGCGTCAATCGGTTTCGCTTATCTCAAGCTTCATCAGGATGTATTTAAAACTAATCATAAATACAAAAATAGTGCACTTAAATATACATAAAGAGGGAGATAGAGTATAAAATTACATGTGAAAGAGAGATTATTAAGTATATTTCCTTTAAAATCAATTTAATATCCATCAACACTTTACTTTTCCCTTCCCTAATGATCCGTCTATCCGTATATGTATTCTGTCTCTCTCTTTCGCATATAATTTTACATCTCCCTTGATGTTCTATTTAACTATATATGTATTCTTTCTCTTTCCAAACTGCACAATAATTAATTATTTTCATCATGGAGTTTGTACTTGGCGACAGTGACTTGAGAGTGATTCTTCAAAATTTATATTAAACAATGTATTCATGTTTGTTTCAGGTAGCTGATACTGTGGGGGGAGGCTCCGAAGGCTCCGAAGTGGTGCAGCTGGACGATGAGATGGAAGATGTGTTCAACCTAGCAGAGGCGGAGAGGTTCAGGGTGTCCCAGCTCCTAGCTGGAAACACTGAAGCTGTGCCGAGAAGACTTGTGGAACCCCACCAAGACCGTAAGTTTATATATTGAGAGTAAAATTTATACATGGATAAAGCATATAATTCATCATTGAATCACTGAACACAAGTAAAACTTTAAATATCTATAATTTAACACATTATGTAAACGGATTAATGCGAAAATATATATTATATTAAGAAGGTATAAGGACTCAATAAAAGACAATGGAAAATGGCAGAAAAATTTATTTAAAAAAAATCTTCAGTAAAAATAATTCAGTATACATCGGGGTAGAACAAACATAGAACGAAGCGGTGATAGCCGCGCTCGACGCCGTGAATGGCGGAGATTTGCGGGCGGCAAAGAGCTGCGAGTGCGATGAAGTCAGCGGCCAACGTAGCCCTGAAAATTGGCTCTTCAATAAAGGTAGCTTGGGTGGGCCGCGGCTGGTAACAACGGGGCAGCGGTTCGATAGTCCGGTGTGGGCAGCGATCCTTGTAATCAGTCCTCGGGTGGCGGCGGCAGTCTCGTCTATCCAGACGACGATCCCGGGGTAGCGACGATGACAGCTAGCGGCACGCTCAGGCAAAATCGCTGGATTCACTGTCGAGACTGAGAGCCCTTTGTATACTTGATTATAAATGGTTCTAGAAGTGGTAGGGTTCGAACCTCCGTGTTTTCGTAGTCTGGAGTATGGCGGGTTAGAGGAAATTGTCCCCGAAGAATGGAGTGCTTGCTAGGCACCATTTAGTTGATTTTTTTAATTATTTCTAAAACAAGATAGAAAGTGATGGGCCTCTTTTCAGCCATTCTTCAGGGGACTGGATGAGGCCGGTAAAGGAGGGAAATGGGGAAGATTTTGTCTGGGTCAGCATCGGGATTGTTGTGCCCTAGAGCGTTTATGGAGTAGTTTGGAATTGAAAGACGTTTATTAAAAAAACCTAGTGGCCAAATCGAGGATATGATTTCTAATCTGAGGCGTGTTGGTGTCCCGATGGATAAAGGTATTTCTCATAAACCGTATCTGAGTATTTTGTACTGGAATATGACAAACTTTTTGACGAAAGAACACTTTGCATAGCGCCGGTGGTCTTATTTATACCTGCCGCGAAACGGGCTAACGGACCGCGCGCGTGTAGTGGGGGGAGGCGCTCACCCCTTCGCTTGTAAGTCGCCCCCTTGTATCAGTCGTTGCTAATGGCCAGCGGAATTTATCAGAGCGAGCTCGAGGCAATTTCGTGGAATTGTGTAGCCTGTGCATGGCCCCGATAATTCCAATCGCTGGGTCATTTCCTGGAATTCGGGAAGTGGTCGTTTCGTGGTACTGCTTTCCTTTGGACGTCTCACGAAAGCGAGTATTTACTTTATATTACTTTTTCTTTACGAGATTTATTTACAACAGCGTAAAATCTACAGAAATTATAAAAATTCCGTAATTTTTTCTTAGACTTTTCTGAGACTTAAGGAATATTATATTAGATAATGGTATTATATTATATATTGAGGACAAATGCTTTGTACATTTCTCTTTATTGTATTATTTAGTGAATAGCTACTGCCTATAATTCTAAATGATGTTTTTTTAATAGAAATTTAAGGTGAAATAAAACACATAAAAATCGTGGTAATAGCCGTGGTATTTATTGGCTTTATTGGAAAGATAATTTTATGTCATTAGTGTTTAAATATGATTTGCGTAACTGGCTTGAATAAAGCGCTTTTTGGAGCACCTGAGGACGTATATCGGCAATAACGCGACGAATGTTGGCTTCCAAGTCTTCACATATCCCCGCAGAAAATAATCCAAAGGTGTTAAATCACACGATCTTGGATGCCAATTACGCGAAATTATGCGCTTATCAAATGTTTCCTTCGATAAATTGATTGTGGCGCGCGTTGTGCGGCATGTTGCGCCGTCTTGTTGTAAACACAGAAGTATGTTTTGAAAATGTTTGTTTTTCTCAAGTTGACACTCCATTATTAAGGCCAACAATTAATAAATTAGATACATACAGAAAATCGGCGACACTGGCGATTTAAAGCGGAAAAAATACTATCGTTCAATATGTAATTTTTTGTCATAAAAACAAAATAGCGGGATAATAATAGCATTGCAATAAAAGCCTTAGTAGACGACACATTATCCATATAGTACATAGTAACATATAGTAATATCGTAGTTGTTGACATGACAGGCATTATTAAACGAACTTGCTACATTTGTTAGCCAGCAACCTACCGCATTTGGTTAGGGCGATTAACCCCCCCATTTCTGCCTGCGGTTGATGTTGTCCAACTCTAGTGAACCACACACAACTGCAAATCAAAGCCTCCAGTCTCAATTATTATTATTTAAATGTAATAAAACCATTGAGGATTATTGCAAAATAATAAAAAAAACCGATTGAGTACAATTAGTAACTCAACAGTTCAATTAAAATGAATGCAATTTATTATTAAGCATTGTTAAGCAAAGAAATTCTCAAAAATCTGTCACGACGGGAAAGGGCATCGAATATGTAGATTATTATTTTTTTTTTTTGGGGAATGCGAGCTATAATATTTACACATCAAAAATGCACTACCATTTTAGACGTCGTATTTTTAAATCAAGTGTATTATACGATTAGCAATGTTTCAATTACTATGTAAAATACAAAACTTTACAATTGTGAATTAAGACTCCTCTATCATATTATATACCAGGGGCGTGCATTGCATACAAACAAAAAAAGTTGTGCATTACTAAAAATTCGTGGAGACAAATATAAATTAAACAGTCCGTGTGTTATGATTACGCTAGTGCCCACCGTGTATCAGTAGAATCATTAGTTATTAGTTTCGTTGTTCTGGAGGCTACTGCCCAAAGCCACCGGAGCGCTGTGATTCTCCATTGGTTTATTCGTCATTTATTGCTACTACAATTTCAATCCACTGTTTTAATCTATCGTTCTATTCAAGCCATACAATTACTACTAACTGAATTGAAAATTCCACTCGGCAGAATCAGCTGATCTATGTTGTACGGAGCACTTACTTATGCTGTTTCGTAACAGAATGACATTTGAAAGGTTTTGAACTTGGCTTTGAGCTGATCGATGCATCTACTTTCTCATTTGCTAATTCGCAATTTTTACTAGCTTACTAACGTGTTGTTTTTGTGATTGTTCTTTGCGTTCGAGAATAATACATTTTTATTATGCTGGATTCATTTTGCTTAAAGACGTCGGTTAAACGAAATTTCATAAACCGTAGCAATGCAGCGTATAGTATATTATATAATATCATGGTAACAGTATAACCTAAGTCTATACCCATAGCACGCCACTGTTATATACATATGATAACAAAAACTGACCTTTGTTCACGATGAACACGCGATGGAACAAAAACTAAGTGATTTAATATGAAAAATTTAATTGCTTCAAAATTTCGCCAATCCTCCACAAATCATATTAGTTTCGTGTAGAATTTTCTATTTCTGCTTGTATCTCTAACTTGTCTGACAGACGTTTAGAATATCCCACTGCGGGATCCATCATTAGAGCTTGATGTTGACGTTTTATTAAGATATATGTTGAAAGCAGTATAATGAATGATGTGTTTTTATATATTTTTAATTATTAAGAGGACGCATTCTTATTGTGACGTTGTAATTATTCAGAACAGACGGTCTGTGGTATTTTAAATATTAATTAGAAATATATACATATAAAATCAATTTCATCGAAAAATATTGTTGTTGCGCTACCGGGATTATTCAAAGGTATTTGAGATTCCGTAAAAATAAGATAGATGGCTCTTTCAAATAATGTGTTTATTCCAGTGTGATCAATTTTTTTTTAACCTGATTCGCCATAGAGATAATACATATTATGTTATACATTAATATAATGCTATGAAAAAGAAAACCAAGGAAAATATTAATAAATAAAAAAATAAAAAGTAAAAAGTTCACACATATATACACACAAAATATAAATATTACATATATAACTACTTCAGTCACGACCATTGTTGTATATGTAGCTATCCTGTAGGCGTTGCCATTCTCTAATCAGGGAACCAGCTTTCCATGAGAGCGCCGCTTGCACCAAAGAGTTAGTGCTGAGCTCCCGCCGCATCTTCATGCCCGCAACTCGATGTCTCATAAGCGGAACGAATCCATGTGTACGGCCTTCGGTAAACATTGTAGATGCGCTGCAATAACGCGCCAATCCAAACAGTATTCTATATGAGTTGTTGTACTGAAATCGGAGACGGTTATACTTCACTTGCTTGTATTTCGACCAGAGGTCGCAGATATACATGCTGGTGAAGAATGATTTAAACAGGATGCTCTTCACGGCCTTACTGCATCGGTTGAAACGCCGTGACAGCATATTTACAGCATATATAATACTATAATAAATAATAAACTATTTTTATTAGCAGTGGCCATATTGCGCGACGTTTCTGTAATTTTTTAGATTTGTATGTGTCCAAGAACACAAATCCAGTAATTGTGTGTTCTTCGACATAAACAAATATTGCTAAAATAATATACTGGTCAAAATAAGAAAAATTTATAAAAAAAAAATTAAAATATTGATTTTTCAGAAGAATATCAAAATAATTAGATTCTCACTGAGTTGACATATACGCTGTTTCAAAATAAAATATTTATCAAATTTAGTCCATAGATGGCGATGGTAGTACGATATAGTCCATAGATGTAGTAGTACACGAAACTAGTCCACATACCAACATATATACAACTTTAAAAATTTGATAAATGAGAAGTGATGATTGGTGAACGTTATATATATATATATAAATATAAATTGATCATTCAAGCCATCGGAAGAAAGGTCGTAAACCCTGTAATTACCCCATTTTTCTATATATTTTCCATTAAATATAATAAAAATAGTTTCGTCTCTGAGATATCTAATATTTATTTACGAATAAATTTGTTTGAGTAAATTATTTTAATGATTAGATTAGTGATATAAAAAAAATACCTGTATTTAGAAATAAAACAACATATCTATTTTATAAAACGCTAAAGGTAATGTACGTATGTTAACACTTTCTGCGCCTGTAGAAGACAAATCACTAACACAAGAGTTCTGCAGATTGCAAATATCAAGTAAGCACAGGCCGTTTATACGTAATATATTACAACGTAAATTACATCCATAAAAAGTATTAACTGACTACAAATTGAGATTGGGATTCAATGGAAAAAGATTTTATCTGTTATCATGCTCACTAAAATTCTAAATCTCAAACGCCAAATATATAAAAAAAATATTAACTACATATATGCTGGAATCTTTAATGTTTTCCGTATATCATTTAATGAATATATTTGAAGCAATTTTTGAATATGTCTAAGAACACACAATTACTGGATTTTCACCTACAAAGGCACTGTTATTAAACAAATAATAGATATCTCATAGAGACAAAGCTATTTTTTATTATATTTAATAGAAAATATGGCTAATTACAGGGCTTACGACCTGTCTTCGGCTGGATTAAATAATCACTTTATTTAAATATTTATCGAAGTGAGTCCACATATTAATACATATTAACATTGATAGATATGGAGATTGATGACTGAGGATGGTGAACGTTGTATTTAAGCCAGCCGAATACAGGTCGTAAGCCATGTAATTACCCATACTTCCATAATATAATAAAAAATAGTGTTGTCTCTATGAGTTATCTATTATTTGTTGAGTATATATATTTATTTTTCTTATCTTTAAATCTTGGGACCTTGACTTGAAAACTCGTATTATAATTGAACTCACATATATTATGATATTTATTAATGAAATTAAATTGAACCTTGGTATCAAATAAACATTGTTTAGTTTTGTTTCTTCAATACAGTAGTATAGTTATATGTCAAAATTAATTCAAATTACCCAGTAATGTTAATTTATTGAAAAAACCCGTAGGTGGCTAAAATAAGGCATTATTACTCTTTCATCAGAAGGTAATCGGCTGCATACACTTTTAAGAGAATTTTTGTAGCATAGTCTATAGAATTAAGAAAGAAATTGGTTGTGTCATGTAGAAAAGATGGGAAATAAAATGTATGAGGCGAGTGACGATAATAGAAACAGCTCCAGTTGAATGGAATCGTGCTATCGCGCAAAAATAAAATATTTCAAGTTCAAATATATCGAAGAAACCTTTCATATCTACAAAGCATATAAAATGGAATAAAGATGTTTTTTTTTTAAATTATAGAACTTTAAAATGAAATAAAACACATAGAAATCGTGGTAATGGCCATGGTATTGGCTTTATTGGAACAATAATTTTATGCTATTAGTATAGGTGATTTCGCGCATATGGGCGCCGCGGCTGACTCGAATAAAATGCAATCTAGAAGTCCAATTTTCGACCACTTTCTGGGCAGCTGGGGTCGTATATCAGCAATAACGCGACGAATGTTGGCTTCCAAACCGTCTATCGTCTCTGGTTAATCGGCGTAGACTAAGGACTTCACATATCCCCACAGAAAATAATCCAAAGGTGTTAAATCACATGATCTTGGAGGTCAATTCACAAGTCCATGACGCGAAATAATGCACTCATCGAATATTTCCTTTGATGATGGTCACGCGGCTTCAATTCTTGCACGAACTGGATCTTGTAAGCTCGAAAACCAAGATCAGCTCCAATTGCTGTGCAGGACGCCGAATCGACTCGTTCGGGTACTACTCAATACTACGCTCCACTCCAGAAACAGCTTCTTCGGTGCGCACTGTACGCTGTTTCTGCGGATGGTATTATCAATTAGAGTACGCATAGTGTGAAAACGATCCATGGTTATTCGAAATACTTGCTCGGATAGACGATTATGTCCACCGTAAAATAGATATAGCGCACGATATGTTTCGCGAAATAAACCACGATTTTCAAAATAAATTTGCAATTAGTTCTGGCGTTAGTCTATTCGTGGTGAAATGGCAAACCAAACTAAGCACAAATCAGCCAATTCGAAAAACAAACCTCTAAAAAACACCCTAATAATACATATTTGTGTAGTCTACTCTGATTCAAGCACGATCTTGTGAAATGGTAAAAATCCAAGAGCATTTTATTTTTGCTGTGATGATCGGAATATTCAGCAAAATTAGTAAATTGCGGGAATAAAAATTGAAAAATACATTTAATGAATGAATTAGAAAAAAAATTATCAAAAATATTCATACTAAAATCTAAAAAAAACTACCAATTATTAAAATGAACCATAACGTGTTTTCGTTAAATATTGCAAACGTGTATCCCGGTAAGAACAAAATATTTTTTGGGAAATTGATTTTATCTATATATTTTTCTAGTTGATTCATTTAATTTGAATTAAAAATACCACAGAACTACGATCCGAAAAACTGCAACTTGACAATAATAATGTGCTCTCCTTAAAAATATATATATTCACCGAGTTACGATCCCGATGGTAACCAAACATCAAATCAAATTATCTGTTTAGTTGCACTCCATTTTTAGTTGAATAAATTGTACTTAATATTCAGATAAGATGCTAAACCGTAGCGCGCGTAGCTTAAGGAAATGGCGCTGTGATTTTAATATGTGATATTCTGCAAACCAACCAATGGAAAAATGGACAGGAGTTGACACAAATATGTATACCGATAAATAAATATCTATATTTAATACCGAAAAATTCATATTTAAAACCATTCTGATTTCTAGACTATGATAACCGGTCATTTAGATTTTTCTGAATTGTCAACAATATTTTCACATAAAAATAGTCAAAATATATGAAATATAATATTATATTAAGGAGAACAAATAATAGAACGATAGATGTATTAATTTGAAAAGTGTATTATATAGGTTCAAAAATTTGTTGTTGATTCACTATGGTGCTATAACATAATCATGGTACATTGGGAGAGATCCAGGTTCAAATCCCAGTAGCAACAATAATATTTTTCGATAAAATTGATTTTATATATATATATTTCTAATTAATACATTTAATTTGTATTGAAATATAATATTTAATATAGACTTCATATTCCTTTGAATGGACAGCGGGGATGCAAGATAGACTGAGATACATGTGAACTTAATGAAAGACGTTATTAAAGCGGAAGAGAAGTCACCCTAAACGATACCCACAAGATTTTGGGGGAATACAGATAATCTGGTAGTGCTGGGAGAAAATAAATCCCATCTAACTAGAATTTTCATTAATTTGGAGAAGAATTTTAAAGTTAATGTGGTGTATTTCATATTGTAGAGTAATAAATATACATTACAAAGAAAAATTTATCTTTCCAAATGTTCACCATATTCAGACAGAGCAGCGCAGAATAGAATACATTCAACTGTTCCATGAATTTAATATTCAATGTTCTTTTAAGTCTTTTTCAATAAAGGTTATTTTAACAAAAAAAAAAAAACATTTTGAAGTTCACAAAAATACACAGCGCTCAGAGAAATAAATACATTGGCTGTCACGCGTTATACAGCACGGAACAAAATATTTAGACACATGTATCAAAAAAGTCCTGCATATAATATATTACCCACAAACTTATTTTTTCTTCGTTGTCTACAAAGATATTAAATACCTGTAAAGAGGAGAGAGTTGAAGCAGAAAAACGGAAAAAAAGTAACTAAAATATGACAAGATCGAGGGCCATGGGTAGGAAAACAATTACAAAGAAATTAAAGAGAAGAAGCTTTAAAATAAAGAATTTCTAAATATACATACACACATACTGTATGTATAAACAAAACATGTTTGCCAATGTGAATTTTTATTTATAGCCAGTAGAACAGATGACATAAGGCTACGACTTTCCGATCTATTGAGATATTAGTATTCCAAACATTTTCTTACGAGGATAGATATTGAATAACATTTATAAGCTGAACTAAATGGACCTTGCATATTTTATTGAGCAAAAATAGTATCTTTACAAGAAGCGGCTCATGGTAAATTATTCACAAAATGTTATCACAAAAATAAACTTGTTCTCCCTGCCGCGAGAACTGCCCCATGGAATCAACAGCTCATGCATAGATAATCAAAAAAAAGGAGAAAAAAAAAAAATATATATATATATATATACTCTTATACTAATATTATTTCACTAAATACCGAATAAATAGACGAATATAAAAATATTGTTGGTTGTAGATATACTTTAAATGATTATTAATTATTTACTATGAAGAGTGACCTAGACGATGAGCCACAAGTCACGAAATTCCTAATATTAGAGATGCTTTCATGACGGCAATACAGAGCGCGTGACTCCAGAAATGGCTGCTTAATAATAAATCTGAAATAAGTCAAATGAGGTAGGAAGACAATAAAGGTCTACCCATTTTGGCGGGCAGCGACCCAATGGAGGGGGATGTAATGATAATAATTTAATAAAAACTGCATTTATTTAGACCTTAATCACATTTCATTGAATTTATAATATCCATTGTTAGTATCAGTACACAATCATCAAATGTACATAAATACTAATTATTAACAAAAATTAAAACACACAACGGCTTTAATATCTTAATCAATTATGCTATTAAATACTAATTAAATGTATTAATTAGAAACATATACAAATAAAATAAATTTTATTGAAAAATATTATTGTTGCGCTACCGGGATTCGAACCTGGATCTCTTTCCATACCGAGGAAGGTGCATTATCCAACTGTACTACAGCGACAGGACTTTTAACGACAAATTTTCGAACCTATATGTTACACTTTTCAAATATTAATATATCTATCGTTCCATTATTTGAAAGCCATCTACTTTTTTTTGGGATAAAATTTGTTGTCAAAACTTTTGTCGTACTGCCGCTGTAGCATAGTTGGATAATGCACCTTCCCCGGTTTGGAAAGAGATCCAGGTTCGAATCCCGGTGGCACAACAGCAATATTTTTCAATAAAATTGATTTTATATGTATTTCTTTCTAATTAATACATTTAATTAGTATTTCAAATATCACACCTATGTTCTGAATTATTACAACTTCACAATAAGAATGTGTTCTCCTTAATAACTATACTATTAATATCATAGACATGGCCGTTACTTTTGTGGTGTAACATGATTGTTTTAATTTTCACCTAACTACACTTTTTACTACAAACTGCACTGTATGACTCAATATGTGTGTAGTACAAAGTTTAGTTTAGTGAAAATTAAAATAATAATACTATTGTTTAAATATACTATGAATAATGTATACAGTAATACCGCGACTTACGCTCCCCCAACTTACGCTACCCCAACTTACGCGAGCTCAGAGTTATGCGTTTCCTTTGGCGACACTGCCGTTAGACGTTGATCATTGACACGGCTGCCGCTAGACTGCTACCCGCTGTATTAAGTGTTTCTCTTACTGTGATACGCATTGGATGTGTTTCGCGAACTGTTGGATTCCCTTAGTCAAGAGCTAACAATCGATGAGCTCATAGAGATGCGTAAACAAAGGAACAATGAAGACACTTCTGACCCAATTCCACCAGAAAAGCACATGACAATTGCAAACTTGACAGGTCTCAGCTCAATTGAAAATGGCTTAAAAATTTCAGAAAACATAGACTCCAACGAAGAACGCGTTATAGGTACAAAGCAAGAAATAAAAAAAATATTAGCTTGCTACGAAGAAATTCTGCGTGGAAAAAAGAAGGCTCAGAAGAATTTGTTAGATTTTATGAAGCCATCGACATCGAAATGACTTTTTTTACGTAAATCGTTTATTTTTTAAATATTTTGTATTTAATATGTATAAAGAACTGCAATTTTATTTAATACATTTCTTATTATAATTAAACAAAATTGTATGTATTTATATGCAAAGTTGTACCCCGACTTACGCGAATTCAAGTTAAGCTGTTTTCGTCGGTCCCACCTATCGCGTAACTTCGCAGCATTACTGTACTTATATTTAAGAATTGAACTAAACAAAATATCGAAATAACCGAATAATACATATGGTTAATAATAATATTTGCACGCGGTGGGAAAAAAGATTGCGATGTGTGATAAAATTATACTTTTTTGATTAAGAACATTGCTTCTGCGATACACTCGAGAAATGCCCGAAGCCAGTATCAACAAAAGACACGCCTCGAGAATTTCCATCGGTTCAATGAAATATGCGAGCTTTGCTCCACAGCGAACTTTCCTCCCCCTCCCCACAGCAACCGAGGGTACTCTAGATGGAGTGCAATTTTTCGAACCAACTGGAGCACACGCCAGGAACCCATTTGCGGTCGGCCCGGATCATTCCATGAGGAAGAGGCTGAACTCGTTAGTATAATTAGTAGTGTCGACATCCTGCTACAGGACTACTATCCAGAATATAAATTTATTAGTTTTTTTTTTAATTATAATATTCTGCTCCAATATATATTAATTTTTTTAATATAATCTATAGAGTGGCCAAAAAAAAAAATTAAGAACATATCGTAATACATGAGTTATTTCAAATCATAATATAATTAATTATAATTATTAATGTAATTTTTTTGCATAATATTTAGTTAATCAGAAATCATCAAAACACCCCATATTAAATATTCTACTGGGTTTAAATTTGGCCTGTTAGGTGACCACACGCCTGAAATTAACATTCTCACGACGGAGAAAATTGATTATATTTCTGGCTGGGCGAGATGAATCTCTGTCCTGCAGTAATGTCTAACTATACTCCAGGCTTTGTTTTGAAACTCTTTGATCATTTTCCTAGCACCCCGACGTTTTTCAATTCGCAAAGTTTTGATCAGAATACGGTCTTCTGCGGTGATTTTTGTCATTCTGGGCAAGAATTTGAAAAACCAAATATAAACAATAGGAAAAATAATATTCAAAGATGGCCACCGGAAATTGTCGAAATAAAATGTAATGTAGGTAAATAGATAAGTAAGTAAATTAGTAAACTATTTAAGCTATAGTTGATATAGTTAAACTAATTTTGATATAAATCACATTTTACGAAATGTTCTCACTTTTTTTGGGCTACCCTGTATACTGTAGTATACTGGAACAACAAAAAGCAATTTGAATATGTCTGTTCTGAAATTTTCAATATATATTATGGACATTTTCTGTTGATTTAAATTTGAAAGTAAAGGTTGTTTTTTTAGAGGTTTGTTTTTCGAGTTGGCAATACTTTTTTCAGCTTCAGCCAATTTGACAGCTGACCGCTGATTTGTGCTCAGTTTGATTTGCCATTTTACCGTGAATAGACTTACGCCAGAACAGCACTTGCAAATTGTGCAAATTTATCTCGAAAATCGTGATTCAGTTCGCACAATTTACCGTGCGCTACGTCCATTTTACCGTCGACGCAATCGAATAACCATGGATCGTTTTCGCAAAACCCGTACTCTAATCGATACATCCGCAAAGACGTTGTGCAGTGCGCACCGAAGAAGCTGTTTTGCTATGATGCCGGTCAATGGAGAGCGCTATAGATCCATGATTACTTTCTTTTTCATTTCTCAATTGAATAGCATTAATTTGGAAGAACTGTGGTTTCAACAAGTCGGCGCAACATGCCACACAGCGCGGGCCACTATCAATTTATTGAAAGAAACATTCGATGAGTGCATAATTTCTCTTAATGGATCTGTGAATTGGCTTCCAAGATCGTATGATTTAACAACTTTTGATTATTTTCTGTGGGGATATGTGAAGTCTTTAGTCGACGCCGATAAACCAGAGTCGATACACGGTTTGAAAGCCAACATTCGTCTCGTTATTAAAGATATACGTCCCTAGCTTCTCCAAAAAGTGGTCGAAAATTGGACTTCCAGATTGCGCTTTATTCGAGCCAGCCGCGGCACCCACATGCGCAAAATCATATTTAAACACTAATGGTATAAAATTATCTTTTCGTTAAAGCCAATATCATGACCATTACCACGATTTTTATATGTTTTCTTTACTTTAAAGTTCTATGTATACCTCTAAAAAAACATCACTGTTACAAGCCTATTTTATTTTATTGTTTTATTCATTATCCATAAATGTACATGACATGTAATTATTCTGCTTAGTCTATGAAAAGTTTACTTTTTTGACCAATTATTGGGACGAGAATCGACCTTTTAAACACCTTAGAAACTTACCAAATGAACATGTAGACCAAGGAAGCCGTTCGTGTAATGACTTCCTTTTGTTGGACTAGTATTTCTTGATAATTCCTGTTGGGGTTGATATTAAAAATAATTATGGTTACCTATATGGGGACGATAGTATAAATTTGTATAAGCGATAATTAATGATGAATTATATTTTGCACATGCTGTAATTAAAAAATTTTTTGACAAGGACTGTCAAACTGTCCAAATTAAAGTAACTTTTTTTATATTATATATTAAAATTACAATCCATCACTCAGACATCACTGTCCATAATCGGCCAGTATCGTCGTGCCAAATAAATATGAAAGAAATACTATGTTTTAGTGAATATCAAATTTTTTGACAGATTATAATCATTTTAATATTGTGTTGAGTGGAGTGCGTTATTTTTTAATGCAGGTATGTATATAAAATGCTTTTCATCAAGCACGTCACTGAATAACGCGGCATTTTAGTTTCTCGAGTACGTATTGGTATAATTCCGATTGTTAACAGTTTAAATGATTATTGTATCTTATTAGAACAATATCGCTATATAAAGTTTATGCAAAAAAAAATCAAGAAGTGTAACGTTTAAAATTAATAAATAGCCTGGGAATGTTCGAGTTTATTTATTTTTTATTTTGTATGGATGTGTGTTCCCATATTCTTTTTTTCATTTTCACTGGCGTTGCGAGTCATAGTCATATTTTAGCGAGCATTCCGGAAGTACAAACAAGGCTGCCAGCTTTTTCCACTTTTATAGGGATGATTTTTACATTTTTTTAAGGCTATTTCCCAAATTGAAAATATTGATATACTTTCCCACACAGAAAAATAAAAATTTATTTCAATATATTTGTTTTGTTAATAAACGTTCTAGCATAGCATAGGGATAAGAAATATAATAATTAGCGAAACAAATATCTCTCCAACTAACACACCATCACGCCGCTTGACTGCAGGGCTAAGCAGAGTTTATACATGTGTAACCGACCTAGTCTACAATATTTTATGAACACTTGACTAAATTACGAGTCGAAAATGTTCAAGGAATATGTGCGAATTCTGCACCGTTACGAAAAATATTATTGTTTAAAATTTTTACAAAATCATGTTAAGGTTTCCCTTTCAAAAATAATTCATAATTCAGCGTTTTTTTACGGAAATATGTACTCATCCACAATCATACATCTTCTTATATAAGCTTGCCGATTGCTGAGGCTTCTAATAGAACCATCTTCCAGTATCTGGTTTACCTGATCGTGTCAAGTCTTCCGCGGACGTCTTCTATTTCTGGTGCCATCAACATTTACGTCATATATCTTTCTTACCATTACTCTCCTCATTCATTTTCGTTCATTTCTTATAACCAAACCACCTAATAGATCTTTTTTTATCTTACTTACTATACTAAGATCAGCTTTACATTCTTTCCTTATTTCTTCATTCTTTACAAATAGATTTGCCACATACAATGATAATCTCATTTCCACTGCATTCAGTCTACGTTCATTCCTCTTCTACCAGTTCCAGGCTTCATTTCCACACATCAGTGTCGGTACCGGGACTCCATTGTATACCGCTAGTCTTATCTCGGTTGACAAGTTCCCGTTAGACATAATTCTTTTCAAAGCGCTGTTCACTTTATTCCCTGCAGTCACCCTCCTTTCGATATCATTCTCAGCCTTTCCGTTTCTATCAAACATACTTTCCAAATACACAAACACATCTACTTGTTTCAAACATTCATTACCTACAAGTATCTTGCACGGTGTCTTGCTTTCTTTCTTCTCGAATACCATCACTTTCGACTTGTTAACATTCATCATGAGGTCACTTTCCTTGCATGCACGTACATTCTACTCACTAGACTCTGTAGTTCTCGTTAATTATTCCCCATTAGTACTTCATCATCGGCGTACTGTAAACAGCATACAATCAAATCGCTAATTTTTGCTCCTACATTCATTCATTCCAGTTCTTTTACACAATTATCCATATACAAGTTGAACACCCATGGAGACATTACACAACTCTGCTTGACACCTTTTGTAATGTCAAATTATGTCGTGAATGTGGCGTTGATTCTTACACATGCAGAACTTCCTTCATATAAAGATGTGATTGTATGAATAAGTGTGCATATGTATATAATTAAAGTGTTGAAAATCTACCGTTATACTCTACACAATTGTATCATATATTGGGTTAGAATTTTTTTTTTCTAGTTTCGAATTTTTATAGTTTCTTAGCTAAAAACATATAGAAACATTGATAAAATATTGTTGTTGCTCTCAATACTGGTGTGTTGTTATTTACTCGTTTACTTGTATTTATAATTTAAACTAGGTGAGTATTATTATATGAAGTATTATTATTTTAAACCAAGTGAGTATTATTATATGAAGTATTATTATTTTAAACCAAGTGAGTATTATTATATGAAGTATTATTATTTTAAACCAAGTGAGTATTATTATATGAAGTGACCATACAGTTGGCAAATCATCGTTTATATCCTTGAACAATTGTTCAGAAATCCTCATTACTGAAAGCTTCATTACTGAAAACTTGTGAGGATATATTAAGATGTTATTAGTGGATGACATGAAAATGGTTTGGAATTAAAGCAGTTCAAGCATGCACAGCCGTGCCATAATTTAAATATGTTTTGTTTTAAAAAGGCATAAATTATCATAGTTTATTGATATCTTTTTAATAATTAATAAAATTGAAAGTTACTACCGAAATACGTAAAATAAATAGGTTTTTTTCTGTATAACTTTATAATACAATAATTCAATTTGTATTAAAAATACCACAGAAATATGTTCTAGAATATAATAAAGTGAATTATTATTGTGAAGTTGCATTTTCTCTTTGAAAATTAAAAATATTTATTTTTAACACTTTCTCAGTGTTATCTTAGCTGTCATAAACCTATTCTAGGCTTCGTATTTCTTCTTCTCGCATTTTACTTTGCTTCCTCTGGGATATTTCACTGAAACTGGCATTCGCGTTACTTGTCTTGAGTAAAATACTATATCGAGGGAGAACAGTAAAGATTCGTAATTTGCTGGGTTGCTTTACACATTTTTAACGAATTTGAATGACGTGTTGTTTTGTATGTCGGAAATGCAAGTTAAAAACTGGAGCATTATTCTTCGCCTTTTAAATTCACGTTATTGATCTTTAGAATCAGAATTTTTTTTTTTAAATAGAGATGTGTACACAGAATACATGTCACATCAATATTCTTACTATTTTCAAACTAAACTAAACGCTTGTGCTATGAAAATAGGACTTACTTGCTGGTGTCCTGAAACGAGGCGCGAACCCCTGACCACTAGGTCACTAGGCCAACGTCTTAACCACTACACCAACAAGCTACTCATATATTCATAAATGTTTAAATAATAACCATTCCTTGAGTAATTCCCGGCTTCGTGTACCCGGTGATTACTATCGTAGATCTTGGATTACAGACGTCTGTCGTCACTTTCTATCCTTCACGATGTTATGTTTTATATTACCCTGACATTGGTCAAACATCTCGTATTGTTTTATGCGAAGTCATCGGTCACGTTAGCTGTCGCCAGTGTTTTTTTTTTTTAAATTTTATAATAAGCAACCATAGACGATGAACTCTGCAATGGGATCTGAAATGTCAGCCAGGAAGGTCGGATATATATGGCAGATTATCCCATAAAACTTTACACAGAACATTCGGAATGCCCGTGAAAAGAAGAACATTTTCGACCATATGATTATGTAATATATTGTATTATGTTTATTGGGGTGTTGTGTAAATTTGGCAATTTGTTCTCAAAGATAAGATGTTACTCTAGATTATAAAATGTGTATGTACATAATAAAATTAATAATTTATGTATTAAATAACTGTTAGTTATTTTGTAGTTTTCGGGTATAGAATCAATATTTTCGGGGATCAGTGTAATCACAATGTTATAATAAAATAGTTAATCCTTGTTCCTCAACAAAGTGATTTATGCAATACAGCAATAACGCTCCATGAAACAAAATCGAAGATTATAATCAAGGATCGCTAGCCTTCATTTTAGTAATGATTTTCCTATTATTCTCTGCGCACAACTATTGATAGAACCTGCTTCGTGACAGTTCGCGAGTTTCAGGATTTTTACATTTTCTCACTTTATAATGTACGTCTGAAAATTTCTATCAGAATTTTCACTATTTCCATTATATCCAGCATCTCTCAGTACGGAAGAGGGATATTCAACTTGACATTTTGTGACATTTATGATATTTAAAAAATTTAAAATTTTCAGAGGAAGGGTTTAATATTTGTTTACTTCTTAATTATTAGTGGTCTTGCCCAGGATTCAGATTATTTAAAATAGGGGGTTAGGGAGGGGCGTAGAAAGGAATCTTTGACAAGACCCTAAATAGTAACTATGAATGTAATATTTGGCCCAGGCAGGAGGAGATAAATGTCCGAGGAAGGTGGGGTGTGGTGAAACTTTTATATTATTGGTGAATATTGTATTCAATGTCCTAGAGTGCAACTAAGCAAAATTTGAAAGGGATGTATATATAGATGTGGGTGTGTAAATTATAACTTCTGACATGCTAAATCAATCAACGATATATTTTCATGTTACAAAGCATATCATTCTTTTTTTCTTCTTTTCTCATTTGCATTAAAGTACAGGAACCTATTCTAGTCTAATTTTTTATTCCCTTGTTGTATTATATTATATTCAGGTATCCACCTATAAAATACTGTGAACTATGTCTGTTACACCCTGTGAAAATTGTTTATCTTTTCGAAAAAATTGTTTTTTTTATATATATGTTATATATATTTTATTTTTTATATCTTACTAAGTAATTCATCCAACATCTCATTATGTAATTTTTTCTCCTTGTTATATTTTATTTATAAAAAAAATAATGTTTAACTATTTAAATGGCAATCCTTGCCGTAAAAATGCTATGGAGTTTCGCAAAATATAAAATTAAAATGAATATACATATAATAAAGAAGAAATAAAAAATAAAATAAAATATCGTTACTGTTAAATTTTCTAGGTAAGAATAACCGATACCCAAGTTTATTATAATTATCTTTGAGAGAAAATTCAAAACTTTGTAGGTATCATATTTTTCCGTTATAGCTGTTTGATTTGGGTTGCAGTGTTCTAATCCAAAACACTGTACCAACTCGCAATTCGTTGTTATTATTTTACAGCATAAAAAATCTTTATATTGGTATCGGATAATAATTGTATTAGTGATGGAAATGGTTATTTCATAATACATCCATTCTTCTAGTGAGAGATGCAACATTTATTTTCCTTTGTCTTTAGTATGACGTGTTTTATTGTATACCATCTGGCACTTCGTTGCATGGTTTTGTCTTAATATTACGTAAATTACACAATATTTATTCATTCTTATTATTATTATATTTATGTATTGTATTTGTTTTATATTATTATCGTGAATATTCCTCAAATATAAAATCATTGTCTTACTCTCGATGGTGGCGTAACTAATGACGCCAGTCATGATCTGTCGCTACCTATTCCGGTCCGTGACATTTCTTGTGCTTTCCAAGAAGTTCTAAACACGTCGCTCCATCGTGTCTGTGATTTTCCTCATGATCTGGTTCCTTCCGCCCTACCTTGGATCTCAAATTTTTCCATGGTGTCCTCGCAAAAAATTAAAGATTCTGAGATGTACAGTTGAAGATAGACGCTGCTCGATATTTCATCAATCACATCTCAATTCGCGCCCTCTTGACTATACACCTTTTTCCACGTTTGTCGGCATACTGCATATCGAAGCGATATCACAAGAGAATTACATACCTTGTTCCTCACGGGAAATAAGAACTGTATTTTTAGGGTGGTTTGTCCGTGCAATTCGGTCAAAATCATCGTCCAGTATAGCAACCAGTAGTCGAATCAGAAGTCAGAAGGTCCAGAGCAAAAGCAGGGTCATAAAAGCTCAGCGTGTCTGCGAGAATGAACTCTTTCGGCATAGACTCACTATTTATAAGCCTTGAGACGGGCGCGACCATCATAGACCCTCCGTCTCACGCCGGACCAATGGGAGCGGAGCCACGTCCCCATGCGATCCGACGCGTCGGCTGCCTGGCGGCGAAAGAGAGAAACTGCCGCCCAGTCGGGCGTCGTAGCGCTCGGGCCGGCAGATTCTATTTTGCGCTTACATTTAATTTCAAATAAAATCTTACACCTGGGGATATCGCGGGATTATTATAATTATTCCCATCAATATCCCGTATGTTGCAGAGTAGGGCGATCATTTCGATATTTCATATTAAAGGTATAAACATTATATGAAATACAATCTGTTCAAATGTCATTGTTGAATGTACATAGCGCATCTATGGGAAATTACCTCACATTATTTCCCCAATCACTGGTTTCCCGGGTGTGCGGGAACCTCAAGATTCATTATCATTTGTGTGGTCCCAAAAAGAGCCCTTTTCAGGGCAGCATGCCGGCATAGTTCCCGCGAGCGATATTTTGTGCGGCACATACCTGTTACTTTTTACATTGCTATAGTCGGTCCAAAGGGTGGAGGATCTTCCTTCCGTTCTTCCACAAAAAGTTTTTCCAGCTATCTTTATTTCTTGAAAGATGTCCGCAAAACTGTAGAACTGGTCTTTAATATTCGGTTGATAGTATATTTTGATGTGTGTCCTGTAGAATGGAAAGATTTGTGCGTCTCGTCATGTGTCTTCAGCAGCAAATCTCGAATGCATAATCTGTTTTCTCTGCCTTGCTCGATGTTTAATTCCTCTACAATCAGTTCTTCTGTGGGCTGTCCACGGTATGCCGAGTATGCCTCGCTCTGTATCACATTTTTAAAATGCCATCTCATGAGAGTTTTCTCAGAGTCCGTATTTCAGCATCATAAAGATTGTGAAAATAAAGTTTATTTTCAGTATCATGTTTCTTCTTCTAGTTTTGGTTCGATCATATTTTTCAGATTGTCCATAGCGGATCATGACATGACGTTTCTCCTCTTAATTTCTGTCTCGTAGTCACATCTATTTTTTATTAAAAATCCTAGAGGATAGGAACCCATAGGAGCTGCCACCGATCTAGTTCAGGCTCGGTCCTTAAGTGTGTATGTGTGCTCTGATGTCGCCTGCTACCTCGAATGGGATGATCATTGATTCAAACGCATTCTGATTTTCACATAACACAATTAATCCTGACATTGGATGCACGTAAAATGTTCTTTAGATCTTCCTTCTTCAGGTCAACTTTCCTCTGAGGGGGTCACTTTTATTTATTTCTTTTATTTACTATTATATATTTCTATATTGGCTGGGGTGCTCGCATAGCATGGGAAATAAGGGACAAATAAGGTTTTGTTCAGCGATCTGTAAGGGTACAGAATAGTGGATAGGGCGAAGTTTAGATAGCTAATGGTGCAGACATACATATCGGTCGTCGTTTGTGTGGAAGGGGGATGCCGTAGATAGAAAGGGTGCACCGTTACCGATGATAGTGATAGTACTTCAGATAACCTAGTGGTCTAACATCTAGAAGGAGATGAAATGAAGGAGCCTGCTAAGTTGGGAGACTGTCCAGGACGAGGGAAACTGACGTTTTGAAGACCCGGGTCACCCGCCCCCGCCAGCATTCACATCTTGGCCCAAGAGATAGACCGGACACCATCTCGTCTCAGCCGTGTCTATAATGCCCATCCATCGGCCGTCGCTCGCATGCCATTTAGGCGGCCAATCATCATCAAGTCGGCAAAGTAGGCTACCCAGACCTCGGCGCGCAAATTCAAACATCACAGTATGTATACTTCGCAATTTGTTAATTCAAATATGTTATTGTACTTTCTATTAATGACCATCACATATCTCGGAAAATTCCTCAATGCTGAAATCGTCAATGCAATTTGCTAAAAAGATAGTTTCATAAGGTATAGATACCAAAGTATCCCAGTAGCATTAAAAAATAATACTCCAACTATTTTTGCCTTGATGTCATCTTTTATTTTTATTTTTAATTCCCCTTTCAATTTAGTTGATGGGATAGTACCTACAAAGTGAAAACTATTGTTAGATAAGTCTGTGTCTGCGATCCAAATAATTGTTCTCGGCTATCAGCTGACTTGTGTAAAAGAAATGTCTCGCTATTTCTTTGACGGGCAATGGAAAGAACTAAATTATTGTGAATAACATTGAATATTTTATACGATACATCGAATATTTTATAATTTTTTTATTTCTGATTTCGATACAAAATCAACCATCAAACTGACTTCATTAATTCCGAAAGTTTCTACTAATTACATGATTCATAAATGATATAAACTAGTGATGGTAAAATTGTTATTTAAACTGTTATTGTGACTGATTGTGTTCGATTGTAACGATAATTGATAACTGATTAACGTAATTCATCGAGCAATGACTGGTACACTAGAAAGTAACCCTCCGACAGTTAAATCTTAGTTACCAATCATCGTTAAATCTTTGTTAGCAATCACGTCACGTAACGGTTTATATAGACCTCTATAAACTCTGCCGGGATCCCGGTCCAGGTTACAGTCGGATTAATCAAAATATTTAAAATTAATTTTCTCCTATTAAATAAACAATTTTTAAAAGACATTAAATATTGTTTGCTTCTTCCGTTAGACGTTTTGTTTTTGTTTGTTTGTAATCAGTTTTACTGCTGTGCTAATTTTTGAAAACCGGATTCATAAAGAATTCATTATTGATTTAAAAGCTCAATACTTGTGCCCATTATAATGAAAGTGGTCCATGTCATGTTTCTTTCATTTCGAGATATTTAAAGTCTGCGTTTGAATTTATTAAAAAATATTTTGTTTCAAAATTTATTTAGTCTACTAGATTTATAATTTATTTCGACATATAACTTTTACGTGTAGCTTATAAGTAAATAATCATTTTTAAGGTTGAAATGACTTACTTTAACCCTTCCCAAACCATGCAGTAACACAGATCTACCATAATAATTAAACCTGTAATATTTCGGTAAATACATGCAACATAAAATTCATATTTTAGATAATCCAAAAAATATATTAGCGCTTAGGAATGGCTAGTGAAAAACCAATTATGAAAAGAGAATCATACAAAAACAGTTATTTTTTCCATTCAATCCGTTGTAAAATTAATACGTTGGTAAAAAGATTTGTGATATGAAAGACAGAGATCACACACTATTTTCACAGGAGAAGAACAACAAACATACAAATATAATTGCCTCTTTCTCACTAATTAAATGAAGAAAGATAAGAAAATAAGGACACCTTGTATAGAACTTAATGAATGCTCTTAATTATGTTATTAATCATTTTTTCAAAATTAAGCAAATTCATGCCATTAAAGCCATTTAAGCTAATAAAAAAAATCCAATTGTTAAATACGGTAACACGAGTTGACAGCATGACTGCGTTCGGGTATTTTAGATCATGGTGTGGTAAAGGTTATTATCAAAATAAACACTAGCGGAATACCGTAACAATACACGTAAATTTTTCACAATTATTACAATTTGCATCATATTATATTAATTTTAATTAATATGACGCCAAATAATTGATAAACTCTTTTTTTTTTTTTTACAATCTTTTGACTTAGACCACTTTCATAATAATCGACATATTTATGGATGATTCAAATTGTTTTGATGAGCTTTGAAGGCTGTATTTTATATGTGATAGTATTATATTTACAATACTTAACGGCAATTCGCAAACCCCGATAATTATCTCAACTAGGACAGTATACGCGACCGTGGACCAACCACATTGAAGGCCACACTGCTGGGCACTACGCAGAAATTACATGAATTTCACGCACGTAACTGTAATAATTTTTTTAAATACACTAATGGGATTAAACGTATTAATATCAAAAAAAGGTAACATATAGGTTCGAGAATTTGTCGCTAAAAATATCTTCGCTGTAGCATAATTGGATAATGCATCTTCCCCGGTTTGGAAAGAGATCCAGGTTCGAATCCCGGTGGCGGAACAACAATATTTTTTGATAAAATTGATTTTATATGTACATCTTTCTAATTAATATATTTAATTAATATTGAAAATATCACATACCGTCTGTTCTGAATAATTACAACTTCACAATAAAAATGTGTTCTCCTGATAATGAAATTTTCCTTTATTTTCAACCATTTATTTATCTTTGGCCTTCGGCCAATTTTTTTGATTCGGAGCCACGTCACTTGGCCTTAGGCGGCGATCCGTCTGAGTCTCGCCCTGCCAAGATGCCATCGCATCGGTCCCCGGCCAGATAAGTAAATGGCTAGAACTATAAAGAACTTGACATTGGCATAGAAACCGTTAAGCCATCACAGACTAAACACATGACAATACACTTAACGGTATATTGAGCGTAAAATTAAACATAGACAATAAAACATTTCCTGTTTGAACTATATTTGACGTTGTGTCATTAGAGCGTTTTAAATTTATTTTATGATTTTGCGCAGAGATCTAATCCATTTTCTAATTAATATTTAGATTGACTAAAATGAGTCGGCGTCTCAATTAAACTGTTGCCGACAGCAATTTTGCACATCCCGTTTCTGGTTGTTTTTACCTTTGTTTTTTGCAATTTTTCGGAGGCGAAACAAAATAATTTTTAAAATTGTTCACAGAAGGTGTTTAACATAATTTATATTATTGTGAAAAGCGGAAGATGTACGATCAAGAATTACATTATTCAGTCTGCAATGGCCACCCCTGCCGCGTATTGCAGGGTTCGGAATGGACTAGGTAAACCGAAACGCCGTTGCGGTTTGTGGGATTCTCGCAAAAATATTTCCGGGGCGTGATATTCTTTTAATATCAATTACTGGTTCGATTCGTATTTTTTTAATTCAATAAAAAATATTTAAATTATCATTAAAAAATGTATAACGTTATTTATAGATTATTAATTTTATTTAGTATTTGAGTCACGAATCGATCGTCCTGGAAAGCAAAAAAGTCGGCCGTGCAACGCAATGAATTATTTTATTTTTTTATTAACTTTAAAATTAAATTTAATTTAAAGAAAACAACTTTGATTTCAATAATATTTTTTTTAATTTGAGATATCTTTCGATGCCGTCAACAATGGAATATACAATGGTTTCATTTAAATGTGCACCACGACTACGTTTGATACAATGCATTCTTCGGATCTGATTTTCAGCCACTCTTTCACACAAACCTGGTGCAATTTCACCAATTATGTTATTTGATTTATCAGATTTAACAAGTAACTTTACATATTTCTACAGAAAATAGTCTAACGGAGAGATATCACATGATCTAGGTGACAAATTGACAGGTCGACCATAAAATTCACGAAGTGCACGTTGAGTTTGTAAACGTTGTTCCTATGGTTATGATATGAAAGCTCTCTACAATAAAATAGCACATTATCCTGGATAAAAATGACAATGACAGCTATCAAAATATTATTAAATATGGCTACTGTTCGTATTTTAAATTGTATCTCATTTATTGGATAACTCTGTACATGTGATGTAAGTGTGTACTTTTTGATCTTTAATAAGTGTAAAATTTCTGGAATTATATTTCCGTCCCTGTTCGTTTAATTTTCCGTTTGGAGCCCTGGGAGATAATATGTTATTCTTTAATGGGCGTCGGTGTGAGACTAAAACTATTGAACGAGAAATATGTTTTGTTCCGCGAATGTTCCCTCCGGAGAACGAATGTGTATTGTACACAACTTGAAGCGAAGTGAGCATTGTCACGTGCTCAGACCAATGCCGTCGTTTATAAATTATTATACACACGAGAATATCAATAAGTGGTGATTACGTAGTCACGAGGTATGATTTTCATTGCTACTGCGATCAAACCAATGAAAAGGCCGTCAGTATGCATTAATTCTTCATTGGAATCGTCACGTTTCTCTTAACTATACACTACCATTGTCATTAATACTTTAACTTAAAGGACGCTTAATTTTGGTCATATAAATAATCTAAATATCAAACGATGCCGACACCACTCTAGATCCAAGCAGCATCTAATAATAATAATAATATATTTATTGGCTTACGTTGATAAATAATATCTAACGATCTGACGTATTACTCTTCCAAATTAATATTCATTAAGTATACATTTTCACCTAGTTAATTACTATGAGTGTTGCATAATATTTCAAATATCAGACAAATGTACCGGTGGTATGCATATAAAATTTGGCAAAGTAAATACAGCATATCAGTAAGAAAGTAAGACATATATATGGGTACCCTGCCTGCTACACTAGTAATTTACTGTTTTATAGCAGACAGTGTTCCTCCGGTATAACAGTAAACAAAGTGCAATGATCAATGTATATAATACATATATATATATATATATATATATATAAACAGTTAATCAAGAGATGGAATTAGGTAATACTGTTGTAGCAGTTTTATTCTCAGGTTTGGACCTTTAAAAGTTTTTGGGCGTAATTTCTCCCTATTTCGTGGAGCCAGAACTACACTTTTCGTAAAAAATATGCAAGACAATGGTTGCAATCTTTCACTTTTGCATTTAGACCGTTGTATATTTTTGGTGCAAGAAATAAATGGAATCTTTGTGCAAAAGTTTTGTTTAGTTTTGGCACAAAATAGTGACAGTTGGCCTGTGTCCTTGTTAAGTAAGAGTGCGTAATTTGCTGGTAATATTATTTATGTTTTGGTGCACCAAGATATAAGTATATCTAATATGTATCTCTACACGATTCACACATTTCATGTTCTATCAGAAAAATGTATTTTTCTCGATATTTTAATTACAAGCTTGTCAAAATGAAAAATCTTTGTGGAACCGTTGAAAAACAAAAGAATCTAGATTCGGAGAAAACACTAATTAATAACATAACATTCCCTAACACTTCGCCTTTACTGTACTGGAACCTCCTCCCTATTCACAAGCCCCGTCCCATTGTCCGAATAGACTACAATACTGTATTTAGTTTAGTTATCACTTCATGATGAGTGTGTAGTACAAAGTTTTGTTTTGAAAATTGAAATAATTTTTGTTGAAATTATTTTTATATACAATTTTTTTTGTATTATTAATAATAATATTTTGCTATCCTCTCTAATATACATACTCCTACGTAAAATTAGTGTAAATTTGTTTACAAAATAGAATACATTTATTTATAGCATTACTATATCGCTATTTGTGCCTTTTTTTAAGAATTTTTTTTGCATGTAACTCCGGTAAATGGGTAAACAACATTTATTCACATATTCCCAAGTTTTACTAACAAAACATCCCCAAGAATACGTTATTTTTATTTTAGTTTCATTCAACATACCAACTACATTATTTTAAACCAGATTTAATCTGTTATGAAACGTACTTCTAATGATGTTCTATCCCCTTAATACAGTTGAAATATAATATATAACTACTTCAATATTAGCAATATTACTTTGTGACCACATATTATATAAATAATAAGACCAATTAAATTACTATTAATTGATAAATCAATGTTTCGATACCTATGTTATCTTCTTCGGGAAACAATGAATACTAAAATTAAAAATACAAGTTTAGATAGAAACAAAACTATAAAGTATGAGTGGTGGGTGACTGAGTAGGAACTACTATGAAAACAAATTTGAAAGTTGACTATTTTCAAAAATCATTTTGTTATTTATAATATTTAGCTTGCTATTAACACTTTTTCTTATTTCAAATTTATCCTTGTAAATCCCTAGTATTTGTATGTAAAATTTCTAAATCATTGTTAATGTCAAAAGAATGGTTAGTTTCCAAAAGGTGATGGGCGAATTAAAAATAATTGTATCATTGTCTATTATCAAAATTTCATTTTTTAGTTTTAGTATACATTGTTTCTCGAAGAAGATACCATAGGTATCGAAATATGTTGATTTATCAATAAATAGTGGTTTTAAGAAAGTGTTTTGTCTTATTACTTTTATAATATATAAATTTTAATTATTAATTGTAAGTTTGTACGAACGATGTAGCTCTCATTTTTAATTAGATAGGAATGAAAGTGAACTTCTGTATTAGTTGTATATCTCACATTTTTATATTACATTTTTAAAATACAAATTAAATATATTAATTAGAAAGATATACATATAAAATCAATTTTATCGAAAAATATTGTTGTTGAAAAGTATCCCGGTGGCAACAGCAATATTTTTCGCTAAAATTGATTTTATGTGTATATCTTTCTAATTAATACATTTAATTAGTATTTAAAATATCACAGACCGTCTGTTCTGAATAATTACAACTTCACATTAAGAATGTGTTCTCCTTAATAAAATAATTTGTTGTTATTACCTGCTTCTTCAAACAGCGGGTACAATATATCCACCAACAGGGTTTAACTGCATCAATCGACTATAACTGATTGATTTCTGCTAGTAACAAATATAAACATAAGTACTATTAATATAATGTTATAAAATAATACGTGTACTTTTCATAAAAAATTGTTATTATTATTTTTAATTTTTATTTATCACTTTTTTACTGCACTGCATTTTCAGTATATATTTCTCGTTAATTGAATTATCTAAAAGAAAGGCAATACTTGTAACGGGAGATTTAATTTATCACCCTAGAAGAGGGAGACGCTAGCCCTGGTTTTATCGCAAGAGGACATTCACGCCCCGTGATAAATATTTTCCAACACCCTCGCCCAGTTCTCCAATAAAGTCAAAGATAAACAACTGCCTCTCGCCCGACCTTTGCCCGGGCGCAGATTTGAGCCATATCCAGTCGCTTTAAACGGTTTTCTTTCTTTCTGAACATTTTCCAATGATTAACAATGAAGCGATATTTTAATTTTATTAATACTGCATCGAGTGAAGACGAGATGAAAATATCTGGGAGTCTTGAAATCCGGAAAGCAACCTGGCCCTTAAGACCTAGTCGGCATCACATGACAAGTTCAAGCATGAATTAATAACCGATCAGTTAATGTATAGGCGGTTGTGCGCCCGATATACTCTTTATTATTCTTTTAAAATTAGCAATATTAACTTTGTGGTTAAAATTCATATTTTTTATTTATTATCTTTGTTTTATTAACCACTTGCATTGAGTTTAAATACATCTGCCGGTTTCGAAAAATACAATTTTCTTCTTCAGGATGTCATAGCTAACCAAAAATATATTATTATTCATAATAATTTATTATTCATTCAGTACATACCGTCTCGACACAGAATTTCTCTAGTGAGACGGGCACAGTCCAAACAATTTTTTATATATATTATATAGTTACTAATAAATAAACATACGTTTAAGAAATGATGAATGTTGGAGAAAAAAAGTCCTTTCACATATGTGAAAATAAAACAATTGTTTTTTCATTCTATTAGTTTAATTTACTTGAGACGCTTTTCGCCTTGTAAGGGCATTATCAATCTAATAATTTAACTCAACAACTTATATTTATATCTAGTGGAGGACAGCTATACAATTTTATTTGCATGGGATGAAAAGGGACAAATTCTGAAGATTTCCATACATTTTGAATGCTTCTAATTACTGTAAGTTACCACTCTTTTTCAACACTACTGGTATTTTAACGTCATAAGTGATATGTATAAAAGGACAGCTATACAATTTTACATCATAGAAGATAATTATTTATATAATTTTTGCAAGATTCTAGGAAATAATTTCAACAATAAAGATATTTTTTAATTAATACAGCAATGTCAAATTGTTGATCATGTTCCACGTCCTTGGTTAATCTATAACAGAAAAAGGTTTCGGCATAATGAAATCCTCGAATTGTCTATAATTTATGATAGTAACAAATTAATTCAAAAAGGAAATAATGTATATAAAAAAGATTTTATTTATTTTAAATATTACGATTTTTGAAAATGTCATTTGTCAATGTTAAAAATTAAACGTTAGGTTAAGTTAAAAATAAATTAATAGCATATAAGACTATACACACGCAATAAAATGTTACAGAAGTACACGACACATAACCCAGTTTCAGTTTCAGCATATTAAAGTAGAAAATCTGGATGATTCGTGAATATGAGATCAGATACCAAATTCCACGTAGGCCTTACAATCGAGCGAATTATTTTCACTAGAAATGGAATATTAATTTATTTTTCTCGATGTAACAAGTTTTCGCGATATCGCCGAACTCGTGAATAATTCTATTTTCCATTACACTGGCTGTCGCCTGACTGCCTGGTTTATTTATCGGCCTGATACGGCGTGGTACATTAAGATTTTAATATGTATTACATCTGTTTAAATTTAAATATTTTTTAAATTGTATGATTTTTTATTTTCCTATGCGAACAGGATAATTTATTTTTTATATCATAATCTTAACGAATTTCAATGTGTAACCCCTTACAAAAAAAAAATTATAAAAGCTTGGTATAAGATAGTACGAAATAATATAATATATAATGAAATATAAAAATGCACATTGAATATTTTATTACAAAAACTATTTTTAAAGAGAAAAAAACTGTCAATTTTTGGATTGCAAAAGTAATAAAAAATAACGTTATTATCGTGGTTTTTTGCATGGTTTATTCTGTATGTAAATTTCAGCTCACAACGTCATTTCATCGTGTCATATTTTCAACAAGAAAACATATTTCAAAAAAAGATTTTTGATATTTAAAAAATAATAATTTGGAAAAAATATGGATTTAATAAAGAGCACGTGAAGAAAATTTATGGTTATAGAAACACGTCAGACATCAAAAATTATGTTTCTCGGTTATATTTTTAAACAATTTTTTTTATATATTTGGCCCAAGTACACGCTAAGGTAAGTCAGTATTGGTGAACCAAAGCAACATAGCATAAAAAATTATTAGACTCGGCACAATTCCTTACTTGTATTTTATTTGTAACAGCAATTTTCGAAAAGAAGAGATCCTTTTTTAATCAAACTTACAACACAAAACGTCAAAAGGTGTTACGAACCAAACAATCGGAAGGAGACGTGATGCAGACAGAACTCAACGAACCGTTCGATAAAGCATGGAACTAGTAAAGAAGCAGTGGCGCGACGTGCCGAATAACGATTGCGAACTGATAAAAGACGAAGCAATTAGACTGACAAAGAGACAAATGAACGCGAAATGTCAGATAGCCTATGAACTCAAAATTCGAAAGCTGTTGACTGAATTTAATTTAATCATGATTATTTAAACATTCCCACGATTGCCATTATTAGTAAATCGTTAATGTCACAGACCACTAAATATATAGAGATAAACTAACGCAAATTTCTTGTCCCAATATTTTCACTTTTTTAAAAATATGACTCGATTGGAACGAAAATTTAAACGCTGACAATATAATATACTTTTTTTTTAATTATTAGAAAAATTTACAAAATTAAAGACGTTCCCAAAGAGCAGACGTACTCAATCTTTAAGAAAATTCCCCCGTATGTAAACTACTATGAACTACTATGAATAGAATAAATATAGTTGAGGTACAGTGTACTTTTTCGCTTCCGCTCACATGCGCAGAAGTTCAAAAATCTCTCACTATTCAAATTGTAAAAGGAAACGTCAAAACCATTCAAAAGTAGCTCACTTTTAACATTTTTATAACAAAACGAATACCGCTTGTTTTAGTTATTTTTACAGAAAGATATTTGTTAAATTTTTAATTAATGGTTCTCAGTTTTCCAAAACAATCGTAAGAAAATTACTATTTAATTAAACGTGCGCCACAACATCGATCGGGGTATGGTTCGTATGTTAAATATGCTCATTTTAATAGTCAATATTTACAAATTTACTACTATATATACATAGAAAGGGAGACAGAAGATCAAGCGAGGGGAAAGTGTAATGTTGATGGATATTTAATTGATTGACGAAAATACAATACATAAAAGTAATATCATTGATAACGATACTTAGTGGAGAAAAATACTATATACTGGCTTAATATCCATTCAAATAACAAGATTTCTCCCTCTCCATATTAAACCCGCGTATTATACCAACAAAAATTTAGGCACATTACTTTTCAATTCAAAGTCAAAAATAGATAACTTAGAAAAAACGGGGTTTACGAAATTTCCTGCGACGATTGCAATAGTAAATATGTCGGACAAATCTCTAGAAATCTCAATATTAGATTAAAAGAGTATGGTCGTTGTCAAACTAGTAACAACTTTTCCGAGTTCGCGGACCACATCATGGAGATATATATATATCTCTTTATATATTTATATATAAAGAGATATATATATATCTTTATATATGAGATATATATAATATATATTTCTTTTCATTCAACTTCTCCATCCCGTCACGCGTAAAAGTAATAAAATGAATATTTTTTAAATTTTAAAAATGTAAAAGGAATTTGAACTCGGGTATTAATTGCCGTTACAATCACCTCTCCACCTTCCAGAATTAACTCCGCCCCTCCCTATCCTTCTGTCAATACCTAATTACTTGTATGTTTACTACCTAAGCCTTGTTTCCTATATTTGTGTGTATTTAGTTTAATACTTCACCTGTCGACGAGAGTTTCTGTTTCTCTTGAAACACAAGTAATGCAAATAAACTAAAGTAGAGTTATAACATTGTTTTATTTATATCCATCCATTTTGATGATGAAACTATGAAAATATTGCTCTATTTTTTTGCAAAACTCTATGATCTTTTTCGTTCAAATTTCTAGTATTTATTTACCGGATTACGTTTGCAAAATGTACAGCGAGAAAGACATGTGTATCACACCACTCCTACATATGATTAATATATGTTTTTATGATTCAAATAATATTAAAAAATTTAGTTGAATAGCTAATTATAAATAAAATCTCCCCGGCGGGGAACCGAACCCCGGTATCGCGCGTTACTTGAATATATCATATATTTTAAGCACTATTAATATAGGTTTGTTACAAAATTCACTAGAGTTAATTTTTTTTTTTTAAATATTAGTAATAAAATTTGATATTAAGAGTGTAAATAATGATTTTTGGTCCTGATGTTGGAAATAAAACGACATTTTTTAAATAAACGTGGTAATAAATTACAAGTGAGTGTAAACATGTAAAGGTACGACGACAATTCCTAAATAGTATTCCAGAATTGCAAACAACTTATTTTATAATACAAAATTGTTTCGTTTATGGTACACGTGTTTAATATTGAACTTTGTACTTCAGAATCACTCTCTAGCGAAAGTTCTTTTTCGTTGAATCACTCTGTGCTCAACCCACGCCCACTGTTCCCGTAGCCTTGGCTACATTATTTATAAAATGGTGACATTTAATGTATGTAATGTTCAAACAGTCTTTGTATCCCTGAATTTTCAAATTCTTTCATTTACGCATCGCATAAAGTAAAAGCTAACCAGATTAAAATAGAAACGTGTTACTTATTCAAGTGGGTTTGTTATATCATCATAATATTACGTAATACAAAGCAAACTCGTGCCACCAAAAATCTGTACGACATTTTATTTCATGCTAAATTATACTATTATACATTGAACTAGCGTGACAGCGGCGGCGTGCAGCCCATGTATTCAAATATGCTGTACTTGACTGAAATTTCCGGGAAATGAATTGAAATTAAATGGGATTTTTAATAATATTCCTACAGCGCTTATTATCAGACTACTCACATTTTAATCTATCATAATATTCTGATAAATATTAAAAATAGGATTATCTTACAAAAAATATTGTAATGTATAGCTTATTTATACAAAGGTATTTTTTTAGAGATAAATACTTTTTCCAGCGATAGCCAATTTGACAGCTGACAGCTGATTTGTGCTCAGTTTGGTTTGCCATTTTATTATGAATAGTCTTATTTCGAAAATCGTGGTTACCGTGCGGTTCGTCCATTTTGCGGTCGACATAATTGTCCATCTGAGCAAGTAATTCGAATAACCATGCATCGTTTTCGCACCACGTATACTCTGATTGATAATACGCATTCGCGGAGATGTCGCACAGTGCGCACCGAAGAAGTGGAGCAGTGGAGCGTAGTATTGAGGAGGACCCGTATTAGTCGATTCGCCATCGTGCGCAAGAAATTGGACACCCCGTCCATCCACTTTATGAAAGATCTTGGTTCACAAGCTTACAAGATCCAGCTTGGGCACTCATCGCGCGCCACAATCAATTTTTTGAAGGAAACATTCGATGAGCGCATAATTTCGCGTAATCGACCTGTGAATTGGCTTCCAAGATCATGTGATTTAACACCTTTGGATTATTTTCTGTTGGGATGTGTGAAGTCGCTAGTCTACGCCAATACACCAGAGACGATAGATGACTTGTAAGCCAACATTCGTTACATTATTGTCGATATACGTCCCCAGCTGCTCCAAAAGGTGGTCGAAAATTGGACTTCCAGTTTACGCTTTATTTGAGCCATATGCGCGAAATCATATTTAAACACTAATGGCATAAAATTCTACGCTTCTAAAAAAATACTCTTTACATATAAATTATTGGGCGTACATAAACTTAGTGCTATAAACATATATATGTTGTGTCACTCACGTGTCCGTACAATAATTCGTTATTATATTGTTGGGTTCCATATACGGTCCGGTATTCTAGAATATAATTGGTTCTACAACCTCATTTGTTATAGCATCTGTTCGTTCTAGCATGTATGTGTATATAGGGATAATCCGTTCCAGCCTCATAGCCTAGAGTAAATTCAACACAGCACACATAAAACATTATATAATATAAAATCAATAACGTAACTATACATATTAATATTAGGTATATAAAAATGATTTATTTAACTCGTATTAAAAAAAAACTTAAACAACCTTTGCGATCAATCAAGTGAAAAACAAGCGGGAAGTCTTCAACAGGTCGACACCTCATTCGCGAGTGTGCGTTACGTTGGCCAATTACTTTTCCAAACGCTGTAGCATCCTAATTATATTGGAAACTACTGTTCGTTGTAGCGTGTCCAACTCTAATTTCATCTGCAATAATTAGTTGGTCACAATTTTTATATCATATTATATTTATATATTATGTCAACATTGCACTGTATATACACCAACGTTTGGACATTTTCAATAAATTATATCTCCTTCATAGTTGAAAAAAGTGTCGTCACCATATATGCTTTCATCTCATCATTTAACTATCTGTTATTCAGTCTCTTCATTGCTTTATTCTCAATCACTTATAACATTACAACATTATTATTTATTTATAAGTAGACCGATACATAAACAGATTATTACGTTGTATTTAAAAAAATTATATGTTTGTACACAATCGGCTTAGATACCCGACGAAGCCAATAATTAAGAATATCTGAAGCGGATTAATTTCACTATTTTCTACATCAGAAAATTTCATGTATCGTTAATACATTAGAGTGGCGGAAATTTAAATCCTAACAATTTACAAATTAAAAAATAAATGTACCACTTTAAAAACTTCTTTTTTAAGACAAGATTAACTCTCTGATTCGATTGTTAAAGGGGGGGAGGGATAGGGCTAAAGCTTCTAGTCTCCAACATATGAGGTAACAAGATTAACAATGTTTTTATAGAATCTTTTTATAAATTTTGTTCATTTGACGAAGATGATGGGGATCGAATCAGGGATCATATAGGCCGAGGGAGTGTATGGAAGGATTTGGGATGGAAATTAATTTACAATAAAATTTAGACGATAAGTCGTGTGCATGTCGTTTGAGTGAGGATATGTTTGATTCTCTGTGAATGATTATTTCTGACACACCAGGGTGAGTTTGTGATTCTTCTAAGGATGTAGTTTTGTTTGGATTCTAAAATTTTTGTATTACTTGAACCCCAGATGGGGCTCGCGTTTGTGAGTATAGGACGGATGATTGCTTTGTACAAGAGTAATTTGTTTTGTAGGGATAGTGAACTGTATGAATTTAGAATGGGGTATAGTCGATTGTAAAGACCAGATTAACTGTAATAAATCATTGTAGATCAAAAAACAGTACATTAAAATACTCTAGAGAGAAAAATTTGTGATCTATATGACAAATTAATTACTGCCCACCTTAGTTTTGTGTTCTCGTCCGTGCTCTTGACAGCTTTTTCATTATTTTTTTATCCTGGAATATTAATTAAATTTATTTTACCAAAATTCCTTTAATTTATTATTTATATTTATTTGATATCCTTAACATTTTAACAAGAATTAAACGTGCAATGTCAAAACGTTTTAAATTAATTAGAATTTACTCACTAATAGCACAGTTTTCAGAATATTTATTAAAATCAAAAACATTCACATGAATTTGAAGTACCTACCTGATTTCTAGATAATAGTAAATCTTTTTTTGAGACCAATTTCTACGGACCAGGCTTTTCATTTAGTTCCACAAAACAAAGAAGATCGAGTGTCTAAACGAAGCCGCCGGACCATAATTTATTTTCCTGTAGATAATGAGGTAGAAAATATGAAAATAGATTCAGCGATTATCAATCTATCAAAATTTTAAAATCTCCCGACTTTTCGTAATGATCCAGAGAAGAAAAATTGGAACGAATGAAGGTTACGAAAAATCCGATATTTTTTTCATATTTCTAAATTTCCCCAGAACAGGCGTTTTTTATTATTGCGAAATAATATTTTACATTTCTCCTTAGATCTTATTATTTTGATATTCTACGAAAATGTGCTAAGGATCTCGAGAGACTAATTATGAAAATCTCAGATAACGAAGCTTTTTTAAAAGATGCATTCCTAAAAATATGAAATTAAATCACAAGTTAAAAGATTTAGCAATATGATTAAAGCAAGAGAAAGACTGTCTAGGTATATTTTTAATATTTTTTTTACAAAATAGATCTAATTGATCAATTATAACTAAGTCATTTCTAACCCAAAATCCATCATTATAATATATTGCTTTAACGTATAACGTATGATGCATGGTTGCTACCGGGATTGAACCTGAACCTTTCCCTGTCTCGAATAGCAACTAAAATATTTTTTCAATAAATTGATTTTTTCTGTATATCTTTCCAGTTGATTAATTTAATTTGTATTCAAATACCACATAACTGTTCTAAAAAACTGCTACTTCGCAAGAATAATGTTCTCCTTAAAATATATAAGTTATATCAAAGTTTATTCAAATTTAATAAAAATGAATTAATTCTGGTGTCTCCTAGCGTATATTACTCAAAGATATTTGAGATTTGCGCAATATAAAGGTAATTGTTTTTAAAAAAAAATGGAATAACAGATGTTTTAAATTGAAAGAGCTACAGCATATAAGTTCACAAAATTGTCGTCAATTTCTCATAGGAAAAGGTCCGGATTCGAATCCCGGTATCAACTAAAATATTTTTTTGACTATCAGATTTTTCTGCATACCTTTCAAATTATTTATTTAATTTGGATTAAAAATGTCACAATGAGAATCTGTTTTTTTTTTTTTGCTTTATTACAATTTAATCTTAAAATTTTTATATATGATTAAAAAAAACGGAGATATTAGATAACAGATTTACTGTAAAGAGGTTATTTTTTTTCATTTTGGGAACAGGTAGAACTTTTAATATCAGATTTGACCTTTTTTCGGAAATGGCGAACCGATTTAATAAAAACAATACTAAATCCGTACATAATATTATTAATTGCAAAATAAGATAAATCCTGGTGTCTTCAATTACCTGGTATTAATTAAATATTCCTTTCTCTCGCTGATATTCACGAGACAAAAAATACACAGAGAAAGCCAAAAGTGTACATGGGTGGACGAAATTATAAGGAATAGCATGGCAAAGATTAGCCGAGCAACCGCCATTAAACAGGATTGTTTCTCTATCTTATGATATTGTTTGTCTCTCAATTGTTCGTGTTTAATTGGTTATAAACTACTTTATCTATTTATCTTTATATTTATATATTTTATTTATATATTTAAATTTATTTATCCAACCGGAAGAGCTGCATAGTTGTCTGTCATCACCAGGTTCAGCAATCTTTAATTGTCTCTGTAACAACATTCATGCGATTTAGAACATCTTTGTTTCTTATCCTATCCATCCAGCTAATCTTGGGTACTCTTCTGTAGATCCATATCTCAAATGCCTCAACTTACCATGATTCGGCATGCGTCTACGCTTCCATTCTATGGAACAATACTGAGAAATCGCGCAACATTGAACCATTCGTACGTGAATTTTTAGACTAAATTCGTGTACGTTTTTCATGTGCAAAAATATCGCACGGGCTCGCTGAATACGGCATTTCACATTAATAGAAGGATCCCATCTGTCGTTTATATTACTTCATCCCGGGTAGATACCTGTACAATTTTTTAGACATTCTCTCATTTAGTTCCAGCATAAGTGGAGATGGTTATATACAACTGAACTGAAATACAAGCGAACACCGGTTCACGAAACATTTGCGCATATTTTTAAAATTTAATGTCATTTTAAAATATATAACCTTGTAAAGTAGTAAAATAATACAGTGTTTATTTTTAAAAAGCGTGATCATTATAGCCATTATTTAGTAATCAAGGCTATTATATCTAATAATTATAGTAGCATAAACATAGTTTTCTGGTAATTGTGTGTATGAAACCAAATTCCTAAAAATTTCGCACTGTTTATGAACATCATTATAATTATTAAAATGCCCATTCTCTGTAGCGATTTTATCTAAATTAAATATTTTATTTTCGCTGTTACAAAGACTTTAATAAAACATGTTATGTCAATATTATATATTCAAATTAATGTGTATTTTAAAAGATATAATGCTGTACTAATGGCGAATAACGAACAAGAACTACAGAGTCTAGTGAGTAGAATGTACGATGTATGCAAGGAAAGCGACCTCATGATGAATGTTAACAATTCGAATTCGATGGTATTCGAAAAGGAGGAAAGCAAGACACCGCGTAAAATACTTGTAGGTAATGAATGTTTAGAACAAGTAGATGAGTTTGTGTATTTGGGAAGTGTGTTTGATAGAAACGGAAAGGCTGAGAATGATATCGAAAGGGTGACTGCAGGAAATAAAGTGAACGGCGCATTGAATGGAATTATATCTATTGGGAATTTGTCAACCGAGGCAAGACTGGCAGTGCACAATGGAGTCCTGGATGTATGGAAGTGAAGTCTGGAGCAGAAGAGGAATGAAAATAGACTGAATGCAGTGGAAATGAGATCACTTAGGAGTATATGTGGCAAATCTATTTATGACAGAGTAAAGAATGAAGAAATAAGGAAAGAATGTAAAGGTGATGTTAGTATAGTGAGTAAGATTAGAAAGAATCACGGATGAATGAGGAGAGAATGGTAAGAAAGATATATGACGCAAGTGTTGATGGCACCAGAACTAGAGGATGTTCGCGGAAGACTCAGCACGACCAACTTGGTAAACCAGATACTAGAGGATGGTCCTGTTTAAAACCTCAATAATCAATAAAGAAGATGTATGAATATGGATGAGACAAGAATTGTGTGTCAGGACAGAAGAGTGTGACGCTCTATCCTCTCTGCCTAACCCCGCTGGGAAACAGCGTAACGATAAGTTAGTGAGATAAAAGATAATGGATGGATATAAATAATGTAAATGATGAAACTCCACAAAGTTAACAATAAAATAGTTAAAAGATATTTGCTTCAAATGTGTAGTTTTATTTTATAAAAAGTATTCAAATAGTATAGTAATTTTTCTTTTATCTGCTTTTTCCAAGTAAATTCTTTTTTTAAACGTTCCATCAGTCTCATTCACGAATCCCTCCAGCAATGGAAAAAAGAGGGATTATTTTATTATATCTGGATCTATTTCTGATTTTCACAACGTGCGCTCCGTCTTGTATTGTGTTCAATAGGTACATTTTTCTTTGCTTTGTATATTTTAGTCTGATCTTCAATTAGCCTTTTTCTGTATTTTTATAAGTCCATTATTCGCGTTATTCTTAGACAGTGTCTAATATTAATATTAATAATTGAGTGTTGGCTACGATCACATTAAAAGGAATATGACTTGGCGGTGTTAAATGTATTATTTATTATATATCCAATATATATGTACGAGTAAGTTATACAGAAGGAAAATGCAGTTGATTTTATAATTAGTACTAGTCACCTCGTTTAATTGGCCGCAATATTTGTTAATTGGGAGATTAGTGTTGCTATTGAATAGTACCCGTTGCTGTTGAATGTTCTAGTGAGTTTGTGCAATGTGTTTGGTCGTTAAGTCCACTCTGAAATACGTCAGAATAGTTAGTTAGGTATTATAATGCAGTTCTCTATTTCACTATCATCGTTTTCTATCTACTGGTGGATAGAAGGCCTCCCTAAGTGTCTTTAAATTTTTTCTTTTCACATTGTCACGTATTTCTGCAGAACTTGATGATTTCGCCAGTCCGATGGGCGGCCTGTAGAACTCTTAACCTTTACGATACCATGATAGAAAATACCCATACGCAGTCATGCGGTCAACTCGTGTTACCGTAAGAAATTTTGTTTTAGCATTTTAAATGAAATACCAAATTTATTCTAAATATCAACTCCTATAAAATGCGACCTTTCTTCTTATCTCTCTTGATTTAATTAGTGAGAGAGAGAGATATACTCGTAATCATATTCGTATGTCTGTAGTTTTTTTACTGTAAAATTGATGTGTGATCTCTTTCTGTCTTACCGCAAACAATGTTTTTTTTTGCCTATTTAATATTTTATTTTGAATGATTCGCTTTAGATAATTTGTTTTGAACTAGTCATTTCTAAGCGTAAAAATGTTTCCGCCAGGATTAACTTAAATGTGAATTTTATGTTGCGCTTATTTACATAAATAGTACCTACATGTTTAATTAGGGGGGGTGGGGTAGACCCGTATTCGTACATGGCTTGGGAAGGGTTATTTGCCCAAGAACATACCTGGATAATAGCGTTCATTCAACGATTTTTCGTCCTCCGAGTGATGTGGGTTGCGCGTTGCCACTTCATTTTCATGGCGTATTCAATTACATCAGTTCTTAGTCTTATCCACACGTTTAATTTCCTGTCTCTTCCTCTTATACTCAACATATGTCTTTCCGTATCTTATTTTATCACTCTTATTTGTTTTAACCTTTCTTTTATCAAGAGTCAGAGGAGTCAGACGTAGTGGAAACAGCACTTTTTAAAATCATATTCAAACTTCTCCTGAGATCATCTATAAAAATAAATGAATTTTAAGTTATTCGTAATTACAAAATGTATAGATATGATAGAAATTAGCGAAATTAACTTTGTGGTTAAAAATGACAATTAATAACGGGTATAATACAGGTTTGATTGACACTATTTTAAAAAATAAATTAAAAGAATATAATAATAATAATTTTTTATATAAATCACAGATAAAACATAATGATAATAATGATTATTGGCGTAGGATTTTATACATAAATAACCTTTCGAATTAAATATCTAAACACCTACCACGAAACATTAGACCGGCATTTTATACAAATAATAATATAGAAAATTTACTCATAAATTCTAAAGACAAAGATGATAAATTTAACAATTCTGGTGTCTATAAACTTAGTTGCAAGGATTGTGCTGCATTTTATATTGGTAAAACCGGTAGGAATTTTAATATAAGAGTAAAGGAGCATTTGAGATGTTTGAACAATAGTGGATTTTCAGAATTTTCTAATCCTTTTATAGAAAATGATCATGGTTTTGATAAAAAATTGAGATTGTCAATTTTGCATGTAAACGGTGTTGGTCACAAATTAAATAATTTGGAATCGTTGGAGATAAATAAAGCGTGTAAAACTAATCAAAAAATTATAAACAATCAACTAAATTTAACTACGAAGCCCATTCTAATTTTTTTTCCTAAAAATTATTCGAGTAAATTTGTATTAAGTAACAATTAGAGTTAGGTACTAAAATTTATTTTTTAAATAATTGTTTTTTTAAAAATAGATTCTGGTAAAGAAACAATAATATATATTTTTAGTTAGTATTGACATCCTGAAGAAGAAAATTGTATTTTTCGAAACCGGGAGATGTATTTAAATTCAATAAGTGGTTAATAAAACAAAGTTAACAAATAAAAATATTAAGTTTTAATTAATTAAAAACCCATGGACAAACCATTTTCCTTATATTGATATCTGCAATTTAATAAAATATTATGAAAAATAAAATAATATCACGTTAATAATATTTTTCCCAAAATATGTAGAGTTTGGCCAGTGTAAGAATGCGACTGAAATTATCTGTCGCCTATTAAGTGGGTGTAACATATGACGCCAATTAGCATTCATTTAAATTATTGCAAGCGAGTCTGACCATTTTATTATATTAGATCGCTATGTAATATATTCAACCTAATCAACTGCATTCGCGTGGCAGAAATCCCTGCCGCATTCTTACAGTGGCCACACTCTACTACTATTTTTATTTTATTGTCTATTTTTTCATTATTATTGCTTAATTCTAACTTAATATAATTGAAAATACGCTTAATTGTAAATAATTAATGCATTTCTATAAATTTCCACTAGAGCACTGAAAACATCAAGAGTTTTAGTCAGCCCTTTCAAATTAAAAAGAGTGTGGAATGGATGACGTCAGAGTAATATGACGTCAGAGGTTCACCCCTCCTCCTAGTTTTAATGCACAGTAAAGAAAGTAGTCATTTTAGAGGTCAATGCCTTTCGACTAATTTAGACATTAATTTAGTAAAGAAATTATTTACTCAATTTCAATTACAATATATCTTTTTTTAATATCTTAGTAACGAATATAAGAAAAAATGTATATTTTGATAAAAGATTTAGTTGCTACCGGAATAATATAAATATGTGTATTTAATATGTTATGTTGTATTCAGTATGTACTTGCCTGCATTATCTACAGCTAAAATTAAAATTCCAATGTGTTTCCATCACACTGTATTTTTCGTATTTAAAATTAATGTATTTGTCGGTGTAGTATTTTCCATATTAGCCGGATAGTAAATTATTTAGAACCCACTTTTGTTACTCCGTTTTTATTTTCTCTGTCGTCTCCTGCAGTAATCAATCAGCTGTAAAAGCACGAATACTTTTCGAGATAAATTTGATTTAAGAGTCTGGTATTTCGTGATTCATAATCACTAATACTAATAATATTCCAACTTAATATCAGTATAATATGTTTCCAACAATTCTATAAAGTATATCGGAAAAAAAACTGATTACAGAATACAGTCTAAACTCGGTTATAACGAGTACGAAGGGACCAGCCAAATTTGCTCGCTATAACCATTACTCGTTATACACTGATTATTACAAAAAATATTTAATATTCCATAAAATTAAAAGCAAGTCAAATACATATGAAAAATCAAAAGTCTATAATTGTATGAACAAAAACATATTAAATTAAATTACTTCATTCAATCACATTATTTCTTAACAAAATTCAAAATACTACTCTGTTATGAGGTTTAAAACTTACTACTACTTACTACGCATACACAGTAAACACCCATTGTTTTTTTTTTTAAAGAATTCACAAACCTGAAAGGAATCGTAAACAAACATTTCTTCAAAATTAGCAAAATTACTTTGTGTCCGCATATTATATATCCTTTTTACAAATATTTATTAACCAAATCCTTTTTGCAAATAGTCACCTTTTAAATTTGTTTTCATAGTAGTTTCCATTTAGTTACCCACCACTTATAGTTTATAGTTTTGTTTTTATTTATGCTTCTATTTTTCATTTTAGTGTACACTGTTTCCTGAAGAAGATACCATAGGTATCGAAACATGTTGATTTATTAATAAATAGTAGTTTAAACAAAGTCTTTTGTCTTATTATTTATTTAAACTAACATTTCAATAATATGTTCATGCACGTTCTGTTGCTTTTTCATAAAAATTTTTAAAACCTTATTACATGTACGTAAAATAATAAATAATTCATGTTAGTCAAACCAAACAGCAATAGCATATTTTCTGCACATTTCCAATTATTGCGACTTTTCCAATTAACCCCGAATCCACTACGGCCGTGGTCAATTTCCTCTTTAAATAAAATATGGCAATACAGTCAATTTTCAACCGAAAATTACCGGTAATATTAGTTTTTCCGGTCTAACACGAATATCGATAAATTGGTGTAAAACATGAAAACCTAATTTTATTTATAATGTGCCATCATTTTTTACAAAAGGAAACCATTATATACCGCAGTAAATGGGTAAACAAAACGTTTCACCGGATGTTATATTATTGTCGGGAAAGTGAGGGAAAAGTATATTTTCACAAAAGAGATGAAGGAAAAATAAACAATTATCACTTTTAATTAGAATTACTTCAGAGAATAGAGATACAATATTTCCTTGACTCTTTTTTATACTTTTCTGGAGGATGTCTTTTACGGCGTTGGTATATATCTACATTTGTGCATACTAATAAAATAATGAGATTGCTTGTGAGCAAAAATAGATAAAGTAATACAAAAAACAAACTTATCTTCAAAAATATACTATTATTTATTTTAATGAAAACATATTTTTGTTCTGAAGTTGCAATTTCAGATCTTAGTTCTGTGGTATTTTTAATACAATTTTTTCCTAAGCAGGAAAAGGCATTACCATTTCGCCACATCAACCGATTACACTTTTCGACAAATTTGGAACTTATATTCTGTAGACTTTTACAATCAATACATCTGATTTGATAAATTAAAAATCCAAGTGGACTTTAAAAATACTTATTTATCACCACGTCGTTTCGCCACACGGCTAGGCAGAGAGGATGAAGCGCCACAATTTTTTGACATAACACACAATTTTCACCTCGTCCACATTCATCGATTCAAGCTCATCGATTGTTGTTACTTCTAACAGAACCATCTTCTAATATCTGATTTACGTGGTCACGTCAGGTTTTCCGGAAACGAACTTTATTTTTTGTGCCATCAAAACTCATCATGTCCATCTTTCTTACCATTTTCTTCTTATTCATTCATTCAACATGACCAAGCCACCAAAGCGACCCTTTTTTATTTATCATATTTACTGTGTTAAGATCAGCCTTACGCTCTTTATGATCAACATAATGTTCATTATTTACTCATCAAAAATTTCAAAAATTTCCACCGAATTTAGTCTACTTCTCCAACTCCAAGCTATTCACTTCTATAGATCAGTCTTGCTAACAGGACTACTCTGTACTGCTAGTCTTGTTTCGGTTTATTATAATTTACATTTAAAGCACCATTTCTTATACTTCCCAAATACACCAACTATCTATTTTTTCAAACATTCATTATCTACCAGTTCCATAACTTTCCTCTTATCACCATAATATAAGTTTTTCACAGATCTTCAAAGACACTAAATAGTTTTTGATTTTTCATCACTTGCAAACAAAACATGTGATACATGCATTCCTTTTTGCCTCTTACACATCCCATACTTTTTCTTTCGTCTCCGTCCCTTTCTATTACAATTCTTCCATATATACAGAACAGTTAGCCTACCGATCTTAACAGATTAATAGCCCCACATTTTCCGCATTCCATACGTAACCCTTTACCTTTGCAGAGCGGTGTAACGACAGCCCTTCTCCAATCCAATCTGACCAAACTGCATTCATACTACAGCGTGCAGCGCCAAATCGTTATTTTTTTATTTCCTTCCGAAAGAATTTGTTATTTTTCCAGAAATTATCAGTCATCAAATTATCAATTATGAAAATACCTTGTTCCTTTTTCAGCGGCTCGTTTCTTGCTTTCACATCATATTTAAATAAATATACATATTTCAATTCACAGCATGAAATTTTATGATCCAGAAACAAATTCTCATTTAGAAATTTACACAAATGTATGTGTTTTAATAAAATGAAAAATACATTCAGAAAAAACTTCAGTATAAGATCATATATGATAAAATTAGAATTCAAGTATATATATAAGCAGTGCAGTTTTTTTCAAATTTGCTTACCAAATGGTTGGAAACAATGCTGGGCGTTTATTTATTATATATGCAATAGTAGAATTTTAATATATATAAAGTAAGATAAAGATTCATCTTCTACAGACCAAAAATAAATTCATAAAATATTTTCTTGTATTTTTCTTACATTGTTCTGTATTTATTTTTTAAAATTTTATTTATTTATTAGAAAAACATACAGTTAATCAACAATGGTTAAGATCGTAACAAAAATAATAATAAATTCAATTAAATACATGTTTTTTCTGAATTATTAAATACGACAACACGATACAGTGTGGGTTTATTAAAAAATATTAATGTTAAGCAGTGTAGAAGACAATGAAAAGAGTGACAACTAGCGAAGAGCTATAATAGAAGATTGAAGGAGTAAAAAAAAGAAGAAAATTAAGAGAACGAAAAGAAAAAACAACATTTTTCCAGAGGAACGTTAGGGAAAAGAGGAAGGAAGATGGGATAGGGATTAAATTCTGTGTATATAATGTTTCTGATAATAAATTGGACTTAATATCTTCCATCTGAGAGCAAGATATGTTTCTAGGTAGAATGATTGGTTCAAAATGATAACGTAATAGTTCATGGGAAAATATATTTTTGCGAAGTAAGGCAAACATTGAAAAAATCAATTTCTGTTAACTTATCGTTACGATATTTGCAAGAATAGTGAATGAGTGAGTTTTGTGCGTGACATGTTCTACTTCTAGGACTGGATGGAATGTGGAAGAATATTAGTTTAACCTATCTTAATTTAACCTATTTAACAAACTAGGTTAACTATTATTTATTTTACGATGAAGGTTGGGGGATGATATTAATTTTGCTTGTTGTATTCCTCCCCAGTTCACAGGAAGCGGAGCTACCCCCACGCTCATGTTCCGCTCAAGATCCGCGGAGCTCGGCGCTTCTCCGCAGCCTCGTCTCCGCCGCCCGCCTCCATGTCGACGGGGGACGCCTCCACGGCCGAAGGTGGCGACAGCAGTCCTGAGTCGCCACCTCTTTTGTCTCCCGGAAGCGGGACCGTCCTCGAAGAAGACCCTCATATCCTCAGTTCGGGGTCCGATCAGGTAACATAATGTTCCACATACACTGCGCGAATGTGAAATTTCTCTCATCCTAATGAGGACAGAACGTTCAACATAATTCTAGAAATTTTATTTCATTTCGATTCGGGGATTATTAGCATATGTAAATAAAATGCTTACACGCCGATAATTGAATTATTTTATCTTAATATTATAACTAGAAATAAATCGTCAATAATGACGGAAAATTTGTATTTTTTATAACTTTAATTTATTTTCAAAATCAACCAAAGTACAACAGCAAAATAATTTACATTGCTTATATTGATAATCGTACATTTTCACGTTAAATATTACAGACTGCTGTAAATATCTGTTTATATTATGTTGCTATGCGACACAGACAGACATTAATTATACATAAATGTAGGATATAATTGTTTATGACTATTACATTTGGTACGCGCACACGGTATTGCTGCATGTATATTGCGAATGATATGAAGATCTTTGCCAAAGTGAGCTCCCTAGATGACTGCCATAAAATCCAAAATGATATCACCCGCGTTGCAGCCTACTGTAAGGTGAACAAACTCCTCCTGAATGCTAAAAAGTGTTTTCAAATAACATTCTCAAAAAAATTGAACAATATTAATTTTACTTACACAATAGACAGCACTCAGTTAGAAAATAAAAGCGATGTTAAAGACCTGGGAATAATCCTCGATGGCAAACTTACTTTCAAAAATCACGCTGACCAAATTACCTCCAAGGCCTATAGAATGCTAAGATTCATACTTCGAACCTGCAAACACTTCCAAAATCCATAGTGCTTCAAAATACTGTATTACGCATTCGTTCCTAGTCACTTAGAGTACGCTTCTCAAATCTGGAACCCATGGCTGATTACATGTATTGCGAGATTAGAGTGAATACAAAATAGGTTTATTCTACATCTGAATGTTAGATCTAATCTATCATTCGGCTCCTATTTAGATGCAGCAAACTTCCACAATATGAAAACCCTAGAACATCGATGAACACGTGCTGACCAAATACATCTCTTCAAACTACCGCAAGGCCATATTGATTGTCCCAGCCAATTGGAATTAATGTCTTTCCATGTATCATCTAGATCAACCCGGCAATCTGTACTCTTCCACATTCCCAAAAGTAAAACATCTTACATACAAAATTCATTCATTCACCGGTGATGCAAATACCATAATGAGAAATTTACAGAAATTGACTTGTTCAACATTAGCCTTACTACGCTCAAAGGGTTCTTCTTATGAACCACCACAATCTAAACTTTGGTCATTCACTCTACCTATAAAAACACATGTTACTCTCCCTTTACCGCAACATTAATTGCAACCTCCCCACCCTTCTCCTTCTTTCATCTAAACATATTTATGTATCCAAATATTTTTTGTAGATTTTCATTATTAGTATCACATGTTAAATAGTTATTATGTTTATTACAATATGTTTACACTTTTTTCGTGTTTGGCGATCCCTCGTACAGATCGTTTAAGATTCTCTCCAAGATACTCGGTATATATACGTCTGTTCTGATACAGCCTGACTCTCAGACATAACGCAGCTGTCGAGGGAGGATCGTAAAAACTATTTACTCGTAAAATATTAAAATTAAATATTTTAAAAGTAGATATTAAAAGTCATATTGGGTTAATTATTTATCAAATACAAACTCTTAAGAAGACAAACATGTCGACCATTAGCGACAGATAATACTTGTAGTAAAAAAAAATGTAGGAGAATCATCCCTTTTTTATTCGCCTCGTTCTTGTATCTACCTCTAATCATTTGCTCAATAGCTTTATGCATTCTATGACGTCAATGAGAGTACCGAGAATAATTTCAAAGTTTAAAAAGTATTGAAGTGATTATATTTCTAAACTATATTACTTATCAAACTTGAAATATATCTACGATATGCGTGTATTATTGTACTTTTAAAGCTCTTTAAGTATTATAGTATTATAAATGTCGTGGATTTATACTTTTTTTAAATTTGTGTATACTTTTTTATTTTGATTACATATTTTATTTTATAACTATTTACTTACTTACCATCACGCCCTTTCCCCGCGGGGTGAAGTAGGCAGAGAGGATAGAGCGCCACACTCTTCTGTCCTGACTCACAATTCTCGCCTCATCCACATTAATATATCTTCTCATACAAGCTCGAAGACTTTTGAGGCTTCTCACAGGACCATCCACCAGTATCTGTTTTACCTGGTCGTGCCAAGTCCTCCGTGGACGTCCTCTACTTCTGGTGCCATCAACACTTGCGTCATATATCTTTCTTACTATTTTCTCCTCATTCATCCGTTTCATATAACCAAACCGCCTAAGTTATACTTTCTTAATCTTACTCTCTGTACTAAGTTCAGCTTTACATTTTTTCCTTATTTCTTCATTCTTTACTCTGTCATAAATGGATCTGCCACATATACGCCTAAGTGATTCAGTCTACTTTCGTTCCTCTTCTGCCAGCTCCAGGCCTCACTTCCATAAATCAGTATCGGTACCAGGACTCCATTGTAAACTGCTAGTCTTGCCTTAGTTACTATTATTTATGTTAAATATAAAAATATTATTACGTGTTATATTATAAATATTGAATATACCTATACATATGTATTTGGGACATATATTGTGTATATAAATATATTTATTTTTGAACGAAAATAATGCACTGTGCCTCCCCCTTCTCGTTCCTTTTTTAACCTTGAACCAGCGCGGTTATACGTGTACGGAAATAATTACACTATTGTACTAATTTGAGACTTTGCGTGTATACTTTGTGTCGGAACTTTTGACGAAATAGTGAATAACATATACAGTCCACATTTTGGAGATGTTTACAGAATTCGGATTATGATGAGTGCCTATAACTTCCGTATCCCGAATTCTTCCGGCATATGTGCTTGTACGCTACAATAATTATATTGAAAAACAGATATATAAATATTTCAGAAAATCAGATATATAAATATTACTCGTTTGCCAAATTTCGTCGGTTTTCGGTTATTCCATATTTGTTTTCGGTCGTTCTTCCACCCCCCACTTTTCTTATGGTTTTCCATGTTTTCAGCATTCTCGAGGCCAATCTCCCACTGACAGTCTCGGCGAGAGTCCAGGGGAGAAGCACGTGCAGTTTAATCAGAAGAAAGGCGAAGAGAACGAAGAAAATGATCCACTGAAGAAAAGAAGAAAAAGGTACGTTTCTTTTCTCTTGTGTAATGGACCGCCATCGTTTTATTTTCATTTGCGACGTTTCTTCGACCCCATTAATTTATAAAATAATTCTCGGACTTACATTTATTTCATTGTACCACAGACCTTTCAAATATATAGACATGAACTAACGCAAATTACTTGTCCCAATATTTTCATTTTGGTGTCACCCGCGTGATCACAAAATATGAATCAATTGGAATGAAAATTTAAACGCTTGACAATATAATATGCATTAATATTTAAAAAATACGTCTTGTTTACACAATGATCTAATTTTCGAAGAGTAAATACTTCTGTTGCGTAAGTCGGATTTATTTTTCCACCAAGAATGTGTGTAGAATGCCCCTCGTTCCGCAACTAACGTTCCTATGTGTACACTTCATTTCATGTCTGTTTATTTACTGGTCTGTGCACTGTACCCATATATTCGTGTCAACCTACTACGTTTTTTATTTAAATAATCGTCGAAAAAAGATAAGAAAATTCATTAACTTACTTTTTCCATACAAATTTAGATCGGGTGTTTAATATAAGACAATTTTTAAAAATATTAAAAAAGAACCGTTATATTTTTATTTTTAAAATGTGCAAAATAACGAACTTCATAAAAAAATACTCGATTAATTATTATAAGCAATCTAGCTTTACATAATCATTATGGATTCGTAATTTAAAACACAATATTTATTTATATATTTAGGAAGATACTGAAAACTATTATTAAGCACTGTTATCGTCGCACAAAGTCTGTCTATAAAACTTACAAACATATTAATTTTTTAAGAAACCAATGGACATCATATTTTCATTATCATTTAAGTTACTTTTTTTATATTATTGCATTTAAGGATTATTAAAATTATGGCATTCTAAATTGATTACATTTTAACATTTCCAATTTTTTTTTCTTTGGATTATATTTTTGTTCATATAATAAACATGAAAGTAGCTCGTCACACGTACGTAGTATATTTAACAACTGAGAAACGATCGGCCTCTCTCCGCAGTACTTTGACCACCTTGATAATCACGACGTGGTCATGGCGTGGCTGTAATTTCGTATTCACCCTTTGACCCACCAAACTGCATTAAACTCCGAATATTTACGCTCGTATACGAACGTCACAGAAAGCAAATATTTATTAAATGTATTTAAGAATAATATCAATATAATTAAATACGATTAGCATTTTGAAATCAAATGACGTAGAATTTCAGATCAAATAAAATATAATACTCCTATTTTTTCCAAATACAGACGGTCCTCGACTTCCGTACAATTCACTATTTCGTGTATAATTAAAATTTAGATTCTTGTAATATGAATAGGAATATGTTCAAAATTGTGGTAATATTTCTTCAAAGATTGTTTCAAAAAGACATGACATAGTAATGGATGAAATGGAGAAATCTTTGACTTAATGGATTGAAGAACAACATCAAAAAGGCATCCCTCTGAGTTTATCAATTATTCAAGCTAAGGCTCTTAGTTTGCATGAAGATTGGAAGTAATGATTAAAAGAAGATTCTGCTGCGGAATTTAGGACAATCGAAGGTTGGTATGACAAATTTAAAATGAAGTCTTCTTTGTATAATAGTAAATTGAGTGGGGAAACTGCCAATGCAGATAACAAAGCTGTCCGAATTTATTTCTACTTTCTCCAAAATTATTGCAGATGGGGTTCTTCTTGCCAAATCTTCAATGTGACAGGACTATTTTTTAAAAAGATGCCTGCACGTACGTACTTGGCAAATAAGAATCAGAACCTTTGTCAAATGAAGAGTTGACTAATCTACAAAGATAAATGAACAACAAAATAAAGTTAAAAAAATAAGCTGATAGTGAACTCACTGTTAAAACTTTGACAACCAAGAATATGAACGAAGTCTTCGTGCATCTTGACAAATTTTTGATCATCATGGAGGAATGTGATGCCAGTGAAGAGCGTATATCTTATGTACGAAGGGCAATAGAAAAAGACAGCGTGTTTCAGAATTATTTATCAAGAAATGAAAAAGAAGTGTTCAACTAACTCTCCAAAAGTGTATGAAGAAAACACCAGATACTAATCAATAAAGTATTATTTACCTAATTTTAAAGCATCTCATTCCAAAATAAATATTTAAATAACGCTTTTCATGTTTTTTTTTTTACATTTCCATTACTTATTACATTACTTTCGCACATATTTGAGGAACTTATTACGTACGAAAGTCGAGGACCGCCTGTATATTCTAACGTAATTTCTTTCTTTGTTCTGGGAACGAAGTACTACATTACAATAATGTATCAATTATTTAAAATCATTTATTTCAATTTATACGTAATACCTACATTTTAAAGTTCCGACATTTACATAAAGGATTTATTAAGTTTCTTTCAATATTTTTTCTTACTAAATTAAGTTAATGTATATTACATATTTCGACCCCCCCCCCCCCCCCCCCCCTACGTTAAGTATCGTAAATAAAAAATACAATTTTTAATAATTCTAGTATTTCGCATGCATTTGATACCGATTTACGTGGCAGATTTCTAAAAAAATATTACAGCCATTTAAAAATGTATCAAATACGTGCAAAATACTAGAATAATTAAAAATATAATTCTTTACTTACGGCACTTGACGTAGAAGGGGTCGATTTGTTCCAACATTTCACTATGTTGGTTTCTTTATATAAAATTATTTATCTTTATGACGTTATTTTTCGAAAATATTTTTTTATGTTTAACTTTCGTTATTTTTTTGGATTCTGTGTTTATAAAATAATTATATTTACATTATACCGCAAAGCAAAACGCTTTCGGTTTTCTTATAAATTTAACGTCCTTTCAAATATATCCTTTGGCAATATATTTAAAGAGCGTGAAATTAATATTTTCGCGTTTTTTTTTACAAAAATGTGGATTTTTATTATTAATTTATATCAGAAGTTATACACTAGATTTGACTTTTTTTAAAATAGGACCTGAATGCACGTTTTCACTAACACAAAGTGTTTTAAAAACGTTTAAAATTGATAATGTATCCTGCATGTAATGGTTTATAACTCTATTAATTTTTAACATTTTGTTGATTTCTCTGAACTCAGTTGAATCTTGTAATGTTGTTATCAAGATTAAAAGATATATTTCGTATATCCGAGAATTTTTCATATTAAGGCACGCGTAAAATGAACTTAATGATCGCGGTTTTTCTTATAATGCTTGTATTTTCTTAATCATGGCAAATAACATTCATTTTATTAGTTTTACATTAGTGTAAATGTCAATCTAAGTAATAGTTTAAAAAATATTTATTCTAGTGTATAACTTCCGATGTAAATGAATAATGAAAACACACATTATCGTAAATATTAATTATTTTTGAAAGGGTAGCCTTAAACACACACTGAATACAATATATTAAATATGTCATCACTTACTCTACCACCATCATTTGTGTCGTTTCCATGTCACCCATCGGTATACATAGGAAATTGATTTTGCTTGTTTTATTGCATTGACTCTTAACAATAATTGAATAATTATTTAATTCAGTTTTGTGTTAAGGTCATTTTATTTTTTACCATAGTAGAAATTAATCTAAGTTTTGTTATATCAAAATGTATTAAAAAATTTACATCACTGGTACTTGGCCGATCATTTTTTAATTTTGTTATTATTTAAACGCAGCGCAATTTTTATCGAGTGGCTCAATGAAATCATGGGGTATGTATATCATATATATGGAGTATTAATTTAAAAAGGCATGTTTGTGCTTCATATTTTCGTTTAAAATGTTATATTCGTACAAAGCATGTTTCTTCGCCACGCACATTTTTTTTATAAGATAAGCTTTATTTAAAATAGCTGAATAAAAAATATGATATTGTGCAATTAAAGTACAGGTTGAATATAATGTTCCAGGCCGATGTTGTTTTTGAATAACTAGAAAATGAAACACCTTATTTAAATTTTGTTTTTATTTATCGATAATGTCATTTATTACAATTATTTATGGAATATGACGTCGGCCAAGTGGCCGCCTCTGGCAGCAGTACAAATGCATGCTCTTTTAACTATATTTTTCGTAACATTCTCACACACTTATTTCATTCAAAATATTGTCCTGTAGCATCGGAATTATTGTTAGCTTATTGGCGTAGAGCTTTTCTTTCATGTGCCCCCACAGAAAATCGTCGGGAGCCATCAAATCAGGTGATTGAGGAGACCAGTCGATATTACCACTTTTTGACATTATGCGGCCAGGAAAAATTTCTCGCAAAATTTCAAGCGTAGCTCAGGCTGTGTATGAGGTGTCATTGTCCTGTTTAAACTATGTATGTTGCAAGCCCAATTTGGTCACCAAGAAGTTTTCCAACATGTGACGATAACGATCACCATTAATGGTTACAGCATTGCCATTATTATTTAGATAAAATGTTTCAATGACTTCAATACATTATTGAGGTGTTAAATGCTCCATAATAAATTGTAATCAACTACTCTCTATACTACCAAATGTGAACTGACAAGTTTCTGGCAAACCAAAATGATGGCCAGACAAAATCAGTCTGGAACATAATATTCACCCTGTATCAGTTTTCTCAGTATTCAGAGTGACCTTAAAACATGATTACGCATATCCATTTACGGAATATTGTTTCGTAGTTCCAAACCCTTGGATTATTTAAAAAAAATAATAAATGTACCCATAAATTACATTTAATTCCGTGATTACTTTACAGACTAAGCTTTAAAATTATCGCATGTCGGTAAAAAATAATTACAAGTAGATTTCGAATAACTCCCTTATTTTTTGCTTTATATAGTTTCTGATTGCGCTGTTAACATTACCTATTTATAAGATAAATAATCTATTTCTATATAATTTCTAAAATTGTAGAAGTTAAACTCTGAACTTAAACTTGTGAGCTATTTAAAATGTATATATAACATATCGCATACCTACATCAAAACTTAGATAACTCAAAAAGTCATTTTTCATAGACAAAAAAATTATAACATTTTTCTCAATTTTTTATTACCAAAACTATGAAACTAAATAACATTTTAGATCATAAATGTATCCTTAAATAACACTGAAGAAGAACTGGAGCTATGTTAGTTGCGTATATAACAGAGTATCCGAGAACAATAATAACACAAATTTCTTGTTTTTTTTAGTTGTCTTCGTTTTGATCTAGGTGTGCGATATAATAAAATGAAATTATTGTAATAAATAGCTCACAAAAAATTTGATATTTAATAAATCTGAGAAATAAATTATTAAATTAACCACACAAAATAATAGGTACCTAGAAATAATAAAAAAAAAACTGGTAATGTGTATCATGTAATATATTTGAAATAATATATGTATCATGTAATATATTTTTTTATTTCAAATATTCTTTATCAGAAATGTGTAATACACCATTTTTTACTGCGATGTAAATCAATTATCGTATAAAATGGGATTTCCATTAGATAAATAACTAATTAACTTATTTTTATTATTAATTAAATTAATCAATTAGAAAGATATATCTTAAGGCTATCGGTAGCAACTAAATATTTTTTTCGATATAAATTTTTTACTGTATATCTTTTTAGTTGATTAATTTAATTTGTACTAAAATAACATAGAACTATGTGTTCTACTTCATTTTTTTTTTATTAATATCGGTATTGGCGACAATAAGGAAAAAATGTTTCGGTAATACCTGTATTGAGAAATAACAGTAATTTTGGAATCCCTAACCAAGATCACATGGACGATGGTTAATTCAATAGCGGTGCTCATAATAACCGATTATTTAAATCTAAGCATAGTGTCTGAACAGCTTTCGATATAAATTAAGTATTAAAAAGCGAATGAAACGAAGGAAACAAGAAATGCTTAAGTGACTTATATATTTAAGAAGGACATTATTTAATAAATGTTTCATATTTACTTTACCACATAAAATTGTTATTTATGATCATTATTTTCGGACAAAGCATTCCAAAAATTATGTCATACGTCAATAGGATTAGGATAAATATCATTTACTAAGAAATTATTGTGTTTTTGTTATAAAACTTGATTTAAATAGTAGCTGAAGCCTCAATGCATGCATTTAAATATAATAGATCATTTAAATAATTTGTTTTCTTTAACACAAAGTGTTCTAAAAATGTCGAAAATTGATCATATGTACCGCAAATTGAATGGTTTATAATTCTATTAATTTTTAACTTTTTCTAACTTGATTCAATTGTAGATTTGTCTTCGTGATCTTGGTTTCAAGATTATTAGAAAATATATTTCGTATATGCCAGAATTTTCTATATTAAGGCAATTTTGTGGCACGCTGTAAATAAATTTAGTGGTCGCGGTCTTTCTTATAATGCTTGTATTTTATTAGTTGACATTTGTATAAGATGTAGGTATTCTATCAAATACAGAGTTGTCAAGCCACAAAGTGTTTCGCAATTTTTTTCAAATAAGTTACAAAAAAAATATATGGAGACCAATCATTTTCCCGCAGGGAAAATAGGATTTGAAAAAAGATCTCATTTAATGTACTGGGAGTTTCTATTTCTAGACGAAGCGTTTCCAATGATTGGTTTCAAGGACGCCAACGAAATATTTTGAATTTAAAGTTTTAAAAACTTGTGAATTCTAAGCACTATATTTAATATTCAAACAATCAAAGGGTTAGTTTTTAATTATTAGAACAGGATAAATCAGAGATTATTACTAAATTTAGGAAACCCATCATTCACAGTACGCAGCGAGGTGGTACTAAAATGATGATAGCCTAATGGATATAGAGGAAAAAGATGATTTTTATGACTACAGCCACTGGAGATGTTAAAGCGGAATAAACTCTGATTCAAAATGATACGGAAATGGAGATTTGACTTTAGATTATTGAATAGACGTAGGTACATGTGTATACTCTACTTTACACATATGATTTAGCTTATATATTATACAATAAAATATTTCTACATTGTTATTAAAATACATTTATAATCGGTAGAAATAAGTAACCCAATTTTCTATTTAAAGGATTTTTTTTAGAGGTTTATTTTTCGAATTGGCGACACTTTTTCCAGCGACAGCCCTGATTTGTGCTCAGTTTAGTTTGCCATTTCACCATAAATAGACTTACGCCAGAATAATGCTTGAAAATTGTGCAAATTTATTTCGTAAATCGTGGTTCAGTTCGCAACTAACCGTGCGCTACGTCCATTTTACGGTCGACATAATCGTCCATCCGATCAAGTAATTCGAATAATCACAGATCGCTTTCACACCACGCATACTCTACGTGTTTTATTTAATTTTAAAGTTCTATACTTAAAAAAACTGCCTTTAGTAATAAAATTCATCCACGAATAGCATCATTGTGTTATGTGTATTAAATAAATAAATTTTCCAACATTAATATCGAAAGACAAAATAAAATTCACGTTTTTATTACGATTTACGCTTCGTTCTCGTTATTTTAAAGGTTTTTCTTTTATTCTTGGTGTATTGATCGACTGGCGGAAAAATGATTCAAGCGTCACAATTCAACTCAGTGACGTTCCCACAATTGAAACCTGTTGATAAATATATAACATTTCACATAAAGCCTGAATATTTGCATTATGTATCATCTATAATTATTTTAATCGTGTAGCTTTTTAACTTTATTTTTTGTTTATATCCTGTAGTGCATACTTTTTACTTTGATCGTATATTTCATGTTTTTATTATTGCGGTTTTTTTTTGTTACTCTTTATATACCGTCCAGGGTTTTCTAGGTGGTGCGAGATCTCCTAATTGTTTATTGAATAATATTTTAATTAGTAAAAAAAACTATTTTATTCGGTTAAAAAATTTTGTTGATTAAGTTGTTGGGTGTGCACGTTGATTCAGATCTTTCAATGAATACACAAATCAGCAAAACTGCCACGCTTTCATCAACTGAGACCGATTAAAAGTATTCGGAGACATCTTCCTCTTGAGGCAGCCCGTCTACTCATTGTGGTGTCACGTGTGGACTATTGTAACAGCATATATGCTGGCCTGCCAACGTTTCAATTGGATTAATTACAATCAATTCTAAATGCGGCAGCACGGATAATATATGGAGTTTCCAAATTCTCTCATATAACATCCCTTTTACATCAGCTACATTGGCTCCGATTCCCTGAAAGAGTTGAATTTAAATTGTGCTGGTTGATGTCCAAGACGACACATAATATGGTGCTTCTGTATCTTCAAGAACTTTGTATCCCAGACAATTTGAATGGTAGACGTCAAACTCTCAGGTCAGCCTCCACTACTGCCGCAAGAAGGGTTGTAAAACCGACTAACCGTTTCCAGAAGACTAAATTTAGTGAACGGGGATTTGCGGTGGCAGGCCCAAAAGCGTGGAACTCTTTACCCTTCGTCATAAGAAACAGTGCATCAGAGATTTTATTTAAGAATAAACTAAAAACGCACCTTTTTAAAAAATCATTCGCATAAGTGAAAATAACAATTTTTAATCTTAAAAAATAAAAATAATATAACTATTGACAGTTTTATATGTAAAGCGCCCTTGAGGTGAAAGTTGTTACAAAAATGGTGCTATACAAATTATCCAATATTATTATTATAATAAAGTAAATACAATTATATTGCCATTAAGTATAATACTCGTAGTTTTGTGTGGGATGGAGTAGACTCCACCTCTGATATATACAGACATATATACTGACATGATGTATTTTTATCGTATTAGTACTTGTAAATTTATTAATTAAATTAGTTTATTGTTGATTTTATCGCCCCTCTAAGGTGACACTCGGTTTGGTATACATGTAATTATATCTCCTGTAAAAACCTCAATTGGTCTGTTTATTTAAATTATTTATTTATTATTAAATAAACAAACCAAGTGAGGCTTTTACACGAGATATAATACATTTTTTAATTATGACACATAATTATTGATTTTCTATTAAAATTCGTCTTTCTTTTAATATCTCAAAAACGTGGAATTAAAAATAGGTTCGACTCTAAATTGCGTGTTTGTAATAAATATTGTTGTATGTAGGGGAAAACTGTTATGAACCGGACACTTAGATTATCCATAAAATTATCAAACACAGTTTTTATTAAAATACTTGTTATGAAATAAAACAATATCTTATGTAATACAATATACGAATGGATAATATTTTACAAAAATGTATTTTATGTGGCGTTAAACATTTTAAAAACTGGGGTAATTTTGTCCGTTTCACAACACCGTCGCTATAAAAGGACACACTTTATGTATTTAAAATCAAAAGGTGAATTATTATATTATATTATGACAATTTTATAATATCTCCAGAACTTTATAATAACTCCAGAAAATATATTTGATTAAAACAGTTTAAAAAAAAAGTTTTAATCAGAGCGTTCATCACGAAAATAACTTTGTGTTTTTACAATTATTGAAGTTGAATTTTTATAAGACAAAACGCACTTAATGATAATTGCTGCAAAAAAAAAATAAAATTCCTCTATTCTACAAGTTTAATAAGACAATTTTGGCACATATGCAAAGTAAAAAAGTCATGTTGTTAAGAGAAAAAATACTTTTTCTTTTAAACCATTTATCATATTATATTTTTTTAAATGCACCAAAGAGGCTGTATTAGCCTGCCGAATGAAATACTGAAAAGTTTATCTATAACGCGTTTTTAAAAAAAATCTCAGTGACTCCTTTCACAGAAGAACCTATTTGAAAATAAAATAGTTATTAATTATTAAGGAAAACACATTCTTATTGTGAAGTTGTAATTATTCAGAACAGAAGGTCTGTGATATTTTAAATACTAAATTAATGTATTAATTATAAATATATACATATATCCCGGTGACGCAAAAACAATACTTTTCGACAAAATTGATTTTATATGTAAAATGTAATTTTATATGTTAAAATAATTATATTCATACTTATTTTATAATCTAGTATCGGACATCATGGGTGGTGATTAGGTGCAAGTCCACTTCAATACATCCACGGGTGTCCGGTTCACGATTTTCTACCTTGACAAATGAAACATCACACGGCTTGAAATATTGCCAACTTACTTCAATTTTTTTTTAGTGTGTTTTCATTCACATAATATAAAGATTAATTTTTTAAATACGTTAAAACACCAGCAATATTTGTTTAAACAAATGTCACATTGTTATGCATTACCAAAGGGATCAACAGGGATACTATGAAATATAAAAACCAAATTGACAATATTCATCGATGCAATATGTAAATGAAAATATGAATTAAATGTATTATTTAGAAAGATGTACATATAAAATCAATTTAATCGAAAAATATTGTTGTTGTGCCACCGGGATTCTAACCTGGATCTCTTTCCAAACCGGGGAAGGTGCATTATCCAACTATGATCCATGTTCGAATTCCGGTAGCGCAACAACAATATTTTTCGATAATTTATATGTATAACTTTCTAATTAATACATTTAATTCATATTTAAAATATAACAGACCTATGTTCTGAATAATTACAACTTTACAATAAGAATGTGTTCTTCTAATAATAAAGTTGTATCAATGTGTCCAAAATTTAATAAAAATGATAATTCTGGTGTCTGCTATCAGATTACTCGAAGCTACTTGAGATTCCGTGAAAATAAGGTAGATGGCTCTTTCAAATAATGGAACGATTAAATGTATTAATATCAAAAAGGTAATATATAGGTTCGAAAATATGTTGTCGCTAAAAATATTGTCGCTGAAGCATAGTTGGATAATGCATCTTCCCCGCTTTGGAAAGAGATCCAGGTTCGAATCCGTGTGGCGCAACAACAATATTTTTCGATAAAATTTATTCTATATGTTTATATATCTTTCTAATTAATACATTTAATTCATGTTTAAAATCACAGACAATAATAATATGTAAATGATTTTCCTTTGTTTTTATTTTTATGTTCATAACTTCTTTTACATAGTACCTTCTATGCTTTTATTTTTTCATATGTCCAACGCCAACAATATTCCTATATCTGTAATATTTCCAATAAATAAACATATGGTAAATGATTTTACGAAAATGACCCTGTACAAATTATCCATTATTATTATAGTAACCGTGTTTCCAGTAGATATAGAAAATCTTTTTTTTTTTTTTTTTAATATATTCCTTCTTTCGCTTGGGAATGGTACCGTCTCATATCCCGCCCGTTTCATACAAGTACTGTTTACTATTGGATAATTTATTAAAAGTGATAAAAAGTAAAAAATTGGATAATTTCTTAAAAGTGATAAACACGTATTGGATAATTTATTAACAATTACCCGCCTACAAAAATCTGTGAGATGGTTCAATACGACTGCTTACGTCATCATGATTTAGCTGCTTAATATTACTCCATACTGAAATTGCTGACAAGACATGCGACTGTGAAATCAAGGCTCTTCGTATATTTCCTTTGTGAACATAATTTGTAGGGTAGTAATTTAAAATGTTACTTACATTTTATTATTTCAAGTTTTCTTTCTTGCTTATGGCGGATTAACACGAATTTATAAATTATATTTAATATTACAACTGTTCACATTGTAGAAACTAGAATTATGTCAATTTAATTTATCTAAAGATTGTTCTTATTGGAAAGTATTGGCGTATTGGAAAGACGATTGTATGACCCAATAAACGTTTTTCATATACTTTCTTTCATGTGCTCATCGATTTTTAAAGTTTATTGACTGAACTGTATCTATTAATACTTCAGAAACTAGAATTATGTTATTTTTAATTTATTGAGACATTGCTCCTCGTCGTTTACCGAAATGATGATTCTTATCTAATACCCATTTTTTTATACATATGCTCAGTTTTTAATGTTTTGATTTTAAGACAAGCATAAAATAAGTTACTTCTTTTTCAATTGGTTGTGTTTGGTTTCGCCGTTCTAAGTTTTTCGGTGGTAGCTTTCGACCTTCTAACTGATAAATAAATTATAAGATAAACATATGTGAAAATGCTCAATTGATTTAAGATACATGTAGATGGTAGTGGGAAAAAAGTTCCCTACCAAATTGTATCAAAATCATCGAATCGGTTCATAAATGTAAGATTTGAAGAGTTTTAATGATAAATTGTCGTTTTAACATTTTAAAAACGAAACAGACCCTTAAAGAAGGATATTTTTGAATACAGATGATACACCATTCGCCAACTAATGATTTCTTTTCGTTTCCAGGCTCCGATATATCATTTAAAATTATTAATGAAAACATATTTTTTTAGAATTCGTTATAAGATATAATGATTTAATACAAATTAAATTAATCGACTAGAAAGATATTCAGAAAAAATCTATACATCGAAAAAATATTTAGTTTCTACCAGATTTATACCACAGAACTATGAAGTGAAAATGCAAGCTCACAACAAAAATGTATTCCCCTTAATTAATAATAAAAATTAACATAATAAGTCATAATTAAATTAACATAATTATATATACTATGATTCATGATTCTCATCGTGAGTGCACTACTCCATCCCAGGTTTAGGAACATTTTTCGCCAATTCTTCCTAACCTTTCGCCACATATAATTGTCACGCCTGGAATATTGTACGCCGCATATTTTGAAATTATTTATTTATATATATTTTGACATTCATATTTTTGTACTAACAGAGGTGGATACATTATAAAAATATATAATACATAGTTTATTGTGTGGGATGGAGTAGACTTCACCTTTGATATATACAGCGTTGTCCTGGCTACTTTGCTAGAATGAAGTCTGTGTTAAAGTAGCCAATTTTTTTTTTCGTAATGTTGTGTTATTTGGACTAAAAAGAAAAAGTAAAAATATATGGAGTGGGATTGTTGTAGGACTACTGAATTATTAGTGAAAGAATTGTATAAATTATATTAAATTGTTGGATATCCATGCTTCTGATTCATCTCTACCTGATTGATTGGGTCCATATTTGTGTAATCTTATTGGAATCTTAATCTTATGTATCAAAAATATATTTTTCTATAATTGTGTACATTTTAAAAATAAAAGACATTGTGTATATATATGAATTTATAAATATAAATTGACATTTCACTCGAATAAAATGTATCTCATTCAGAGAGATATCGATCACTTGCGTAAAGTGCGTAAACACATGTGACATTTTTTGATTTTCTAGTATTTCGCGTGTATTTGATGCATATTTTAAAAGGCAGTAAAAAAAATATGTATATTGTATTATATTAATAGTTTTAAAGCAATACTGTTTATCGTGTTTCAAATTATCGTATACCTTACGGCCATGTACGCTGGGCGAACGGGTGCATTTCACGCTTGAACCAGAAGTTTTTTTCTTGTTTTATGAAAATCCGTTTTACAAATACCAAGCGAATAAAGCTAACTAGAGCACACCTAATTTGTGATTTAGATCGAGGAACAAAATGACTCTGCGCAGTTCCACCAGGCACAAAGCAATTTCGAAAAAATAATTTTAAATTGTATATGCAGGATAGCGGTGATATATATACAGGTTAATTTTATATAATTTGTTTGTCTAATTTTAGCATTAATTTAAATTATACTTTTTTTTGCATGACAACGTACAATATTTTTGATGTTACATGCAATATTCATTTTGTTGAATCTAATATTAGGTTGAGTCATAAATAACTTCTATTTTTTTTCATACATTTATTTTTCAACAACAAAAAAATAATATTAATTAATCTAAAATGTATTCTCCATTATTTGATACGACTTGTTCCCATCTTTTTTCAATTTATCGATTCTTTCTCAATAAAATTTGGCTGGTTTGGACTAGAAGAAGTTTCGGATAGCCTCATTGACTTCCCTGGTCAGAATTGAAATTTTTGCCATTTAAAAAATTCTGTAAGGAGCAGAAAAGGTGGATGTCTGTTGGAGCAAGGTCCGGTGAGTATGGTGGATGAGATAAAACGGACCAGCCAAGTTCGACAATTTTTTTTTGAGTCACCCTTGCTGTATGCGTATGCGTATGTTGTTGCGTTCACTGAGATTATGGGGTATCCGAAGGCCGACCCGCCCTCGGTTCGTCTTTCAAGGTCACGTCTCCAGAACGAAATTTGACAAACCAATTTCTAACTGTTTCTAACGTGCACAACATTAGACAGCTGCTTAAAAACTAACCACACTTTTAACTGTGTAACGAAAATAAAAATCCATTATCTGAGTAACCCATTATGTGCGTAAATAATAATAGTAGGTATTATCTACTTAGGCTTATTTATGACTCAACCTAATAATTATCTATGTAACATTTACATTTTTTAAAATCAACAAAACTCAGCGTATACTTTCATATCTGTATGAGTCATACAATATTTATTGTCAATTTTTTACCACAGTACTCGTATAATGTCGTAAGGCATTTTTTCAAGAACCGTCAATTGAAATTTTTATAATCTTACGTGATAAATAATAATACAATAATTACTATTTATGCCATATTTGGATTAATTCACTCTATATTCGGATTTACAATGAACTTTAATTCATTCTCCTCCATTATTGATATTTATTAGATATGATACTTTATGTAGAATATGTCGATATAATTTATAAAAAAATAGTTCCATTTTCTAAGCTGTTAGGAATTATTTTCACTACTCGACAAAGCCCACGGGCTTTTGACTTTTTCCTTTGTGCATCAGCATGCACTTCATGCTGATGAAAATATGTTTATTTTGTTATTTCCTCTTGAACTAAAAATATTTTCCTTTGTACAGTGTTCAAACACACTAATTTACTATATATTAAATTAATTTAATATAAACATATTCCAATTATTTACTCACTAAACAAAAAATGACGTTTTTTTTTTATTATTCTTTGTTATTAACCTTATCACAATCTGCCTTCATTCTAAATTGGGAAAAATTTATAAGTAACATCTGGATGTGATAAATAAAAAGATGTTATTCATACAAAAAAACATCTAATCAGAAAAGCACAAGTACAAAAGGAATAAAATAAAATACAATCCACAAGACAAATTCTCATCTCTTCGGGATGGGCGCGAGTTTGATGTCCTTCATGCAGGTGACAACCAGATGTTAAAATTGATGGACTCCATCTTCTTGGCTCCTCATCATGATTGACCCTCAGCATCCAGTCCGACGCGATCGGATTCGTAAGCGGAACATGTTGAAGATGATCACATCATAATGAAAAATGTCGTCTTCAGTGAGGTGACCAAATCAAAGGTCAAATTCCGAATGCAGAAACCTGCCTTCTCTCTGCCAGAAACTCTGGTTATAGTGAATCGCACACAGCTGCAGCTTAGTAACGCTGGTCGCGGCTATTCAACTCCCCAAATCTGACAACTTTCTCTTCTTGATGATCTTGAAAACGAACCATAGACGCAACCGTTTTTATAACCTCAGAAACATAATATGATACCAACTTAAGGGTAACTATTTGTGAATTTCAAGGTGCTTGACAATAAAATAAGTGACGGGCCAATTTCATACGTGACCCTAATTTGTAACGTCGCAGCCTTTGTATAAATAAGTATAGTTTACGTCGAACACCGACGTAAAGTCTTATCCATTAATTATCATATTGCACACCTAATGGTTTCTTCAAAGGGAACGCCATTATTGGCAATAAACCGCAATGGCCGTTACGATCCCTGGAGTCGTTTATTGTTCTTCGAATGCGGAAAATTGTAATGGAATACAGAATATTTAATTTATATACTCGTAAGTACTGCATTTGTGTCACTGAAAAATTGAAGTGAGCAAAACTCGGTATAACGCGAAATGACTTTCAAAACCTGCCATGTTTTTTTTATATCATAATTAATGTAATAATGGCTGTCACTAAAGTGTGGCGGTTTTGCTTGATTTTCTCGATATTATGAAAACGTGTTATAGCGGGTATTGAAAATCAGCGACTCACTTGTCAACTGTCAATTCATAACTGGCTTAAGGTTATAACGCTGTTTCCGCAGGTGTATGCCGAAATGATAAAACTTAACATTCTTCTGTCCCGGCATTCGTCCACTTTTATACAACTTCTTTTGCACACTCTCAAGGTTTTTCTCCATTATCTGGTTTATCGGATCATGCTAGGATTTACTAGCTAGCTTTTCTTTGCCATCCTCTTCTCGCTCATACGTTCCACATGACCAAATAACCTCAATGACTCTTTCTATTGACTGTACTACAAACGTATCTATATTTGTTTCTAATTTGTCCATTCTTCACTCTATCGTACACAGAATTTTCACACGTGCTCCCGAGTGATATCATTTCCACAGCATTCGGTATTTTTCCTTATTTTTTTCAAATTCCTATTTGCAATAAATGCATTCAGAACACCATCACTTTGCTAACATTTATTAGAAGTTCATTATCTATGCATACAATGGACGTATTAGTCACCAAACACTAGATCAGTCACAGTTACCGACACTGCACCGTCTGCGTATATTCGTAGTACTCAGGATATAATCAAAAAACCTATTTTCGTTTTCATACAGTTGTCAACTTGTAAAGTCGTGGTGACATTACGCAGCCCTGTTTAACCTTTTTGTAATATCAAACCATGATGCGAATGACTCTTGATGAATTAATTCTTACACAAGCACTACTGCCCTCATCCAGGGACTCAATAATTGCCTGTATAAGTTTACCATTCAACCAATAGTCCGACAAAATCTTCAATAACTTTTGTCTTAACATTACAAAATTAATATAAATTACCAAACTATTTTTTTTATTATCAATAATTATATTGTTCCTGGTAGTCCTAATACAGACTATATTTAGGATTCCAACATTCTTTCGATTTTGTCTTTTGTTTGTTTGGCTCTTACCGACTCCGCTGTGTCCTTCGATTTTTGCCTTTATTATAAGGCGGTACCTGGAGCCTCTCAACATGGCCAAGAAAACTATTTTTTCATTTTCAAGAAAACCATTTTCTCAACTTGACCATGGCTTTAACTCCCTCTATATAGTATATCTTCTTGATAGAAAGTGGTGAACAAATCTATCCATCGTATTTGAAGAATTCTTCTTTGCAGCCACAACTCTAATGATTTTGGGTGATTCATCATCTTAATCTCTGGAGTCCATGGTTCAATGTCGTAGACCCGATTGACAGCAAATAATTAAATTTTTACACCTATAAATCATTAAATTAATTATTAAAGAGAACAGATTCTTATTGTGAAGTTGTAATTATTCAGAACATGGGTATGTGATATTTTAAATATGAATTAAATATATTAATTAGAAAGATATACATATAAAATCAATTTTATCTAAAAATACTGTTGTTTCTTTACCGGAATTCGAACCTGGAAGGTGCATTATCCAACTATGCTACAGCGGCAGCACTTTTGACAACAAATTTTCGAACCTGTATGTTACATTTTTCAACGATCAAATAATGGAACGATAGATGTATTAATTTGAAAAAAGTACAGCCGCTGTAGCATAGTTGGATAATGCACTTTCTCCGGTTTGGAAAGAGTTTCAGGTTCGAATCCCGGTAGCGTAACAACAATATTTTTATATATGTATATCTTTCTAATTAATACATTTTATTAATTTTAACATAGAATATATTTTATCGGAGGCTTTCCCAGAACGTTACAAATAGAACGACAGAAATAGCGCGTACAAAAGAGAGATAAAATTTAAGAATAACATTATTGCGTATATTAAAAATAGACACTAACGAGAGAGATTTTACATTTTATTTTTTTTATGCTATGAGTCTCTGAGACACGCGTAAAGCATTTTTTTTTATCTCAATCGATGCTTTTCTCGTTTTTAGATGCGGGTTAAAAAAAGTATACCTTCCCTTATTTACCGAATTATTATTCCAGTCCCACTTCACGCCCGTGTTGGAATTCGTAAAGCCACAAATCTTCGAATTACTTAGCGGTGGCGAGGTTACTTATTGAACGGTGTGGAATGATATATATCTCTAATCTGTTGAATGTTCGACGTTGGGTAAAAATAGACACTCTTAGAGGCGTACATATATTATGAATCTATCATTTCCATAGAATGATGACCTGCATCTGCAGAGAAATGATAATCTCCAAACGTAAATAAAAACAGACAAATTATATAAATTAAAAATTTAAGAAACAGAAACGTGTATATAAAAAATAAAAGAAAAACCACAAAGTTAAATTTGCAACAAATACTCGTATTAATAATTAACTAAGAAACTAACTTAAATAAATTAACGGATTTATTAGAATAAATGTATACAAATTAAATTAATCAACTTGAAAGATAATTTTTATTGTTGTTACTACCAGGATTCGAACCTGGACCTTTTCCTATCCGCGGTAATGCATTATCCACTTTCGCCATAACAACTAAGTAGGTTCATGACAAATTTTAGAACTTATATTCTACAGTTCTTTCAAATTGATGCATCTGTTATTCCATTTTTAAAAGCAATCATCTTTATATTGCGACAAATCTCAAATAGCTTTGAGTAAAACTGCAACTTCACAACAATAATGTGTTATCCATAAAAAAAATTAAAAAAATTCTTGAATTGGTTGTTATTCGATATAAAACTTATTATATTCAATTTTGTAAGGTATTATGTAAGTATTACTTTTATGTCGGTACTAAATTCTAATATACTCATTACTAAATATAACTCTTTGTGCCGATTTTAATAAATCAAATGCTATTTTTTTCTTTTATCGATATGAAAAATAATATTTTTTTTATTACAAATGAAATGTATTAATTAGAAAGATATACATATAAAATCAATTTTATCGAAAAATGTTGCTGTTACGCCACCGACATTCGAACCTGGATCTCTTCCAAACCGAGGAACGTGCATTAATTGATTATGCTATAGCACCACAGTGCATTGACGATTGAAATTTTCGAGCCTATATGTTACACTTTTTCAAATTAATATATCTATTGTTCTATTATTTGAAAGCCAGCATAATCGGCTAATGCACGTTCCCCGGATTGGAAGAGATCCAGGTTCGAATCCCGGTAGCAACAACAATATTTTTTGGTAAAATTGATTTTATACGATTATTAAGGAGAACACATTATTGTTCTGAAGTTATAATTATTCAGAAAATAGGTCTGTGATGTTTTAAATACTAATTAAATGTATTAATTAGAAAGATATACATCCCGGTAGCAATAACAATATTTTTCTATAAAATTGATTTTATACGTATATCGTTCCAATTAATACATTTAATTAGTATTTGATTTTATATGAATATCATTCTAATTAATACATTAATTTGTATTAAATACATCACCGACCTATGTTCTGAATAATTACAACTTCACAATAAGAATGTGTTCTCCTTAATAATTATTTTTTCACACCAAAAAAATTCCAGCAAAATAATATAGTCTCTATAGTTTCATGAAATGCAACATACAAATTGAGAAAACGCAAAAGAAATTTCATTTAAACGCGTCGTGTGCTCGGCGCAAGCTCCTTTATTCCGTCGACATGCATATTGAAATGTATTCTGATCTGGCGAGCATGTCACGTTCTAATTTTTTTTCTCCATATATGTTGAACACCCTGACAAAACTATCCGAAAATAATCCTCCGTAATTTTGAGACACGCGTGCATTTCAGTAATGTTTTGTAATCTGGTGATGAACGGTATTTTTCTCGCCTTGGGAAATAAACACCCATTTTTTGCATTTGTTGCAGGGTTTGTCTGTTATTCGAATAAATATTCATTTAAAAGCTCGCGACAGCCGTTTCGAAGGGCTTAATAATCGCCTTGCGAGAAAGCTTATCTAGATCAAATTGTCTCTTTTGATTTGATCAAAATTCTCTTTTGCCAATTCATTCATTCTTCCTTCTCCGAACTAATGATGATACTAGACATTTCGCTCGCGTGGATAGTATTATTTATACATTCAGGGTCGTGTGTTAAAAAAACCCCGAACTGTTGGTTATTTGTGGTGCGGTTTTAGAGTGTCTGCTCGTATTATGCGTCCAAGATAACCTCGCTTCACCTGATCATGACAATGAAAGTCCGAGCGAGTGTCTCGCGTCTGCCAACATTCTGTCATACCGGTCGATGACGTAATAATCACCATCGCCACGAGGCTGGCACGCAGGGAAACGACTTATTCTACAGTAAATATAATAATAACGAATTTTCTCTATAATTTTTTTAATAAAAACGGCCTTTTTGTTTCACCCTTAAAAATATACATTAAAGAGAAAATTTAAAATAATGCTAATTAATTAACAAAGAAACTTTTGTCCGTCAGGCATAATTGCCTAGCAACAGAAAATAATATATTGAAAGTGAGCGATTGTCGCACCAATTGTTTTGCTGTTATATATTAGTGTATTTTTTTTTAGTAACTATATCCTGTTTCTAGTAACAACGCGATAGTTTTGTGATTTCACATACTCTTATTTATAATTCATAATAATTAGCTTTAATGTTTACTTAAAATATTTTTTCATTAATTTACTCTTCGCTCATTCGACATTAATTAGTTGTGTTTGCAAGTATCATTGATTATTCCCTGTCCCTGATTTGGCTTCGTTTACTTAAATTTTCAAGTAAACTTGTGATGATGAGATGTGAAAGTTTACAATAAAATGGATATTTAATTTAAAATGAAATGAAACAAATGTCATAAAATAATGCGATTAAAAATAAAGTATTTGGAACATCGGAAAGTATATTTACCAACTATGTAGGTATACTCTGTTTGAGTAATGATATTACTATACAAATAGGAATCTATTGAACAATAAAACCTTATAAACTGTTACCATGGCTGGCGTTGGATGGAAAACCCTCCCTCGAGTATACGAGGTCAAATGCAACGACGAGTGTCAGAGAAAATCCGCGCACGAGCCAGTCCGGGTAGGTATCTCCCGCGGGACACTCGGATGAGCGTATCATCCTAGGTGCTAATCAGACCAACCCCTACCGTTGCAAAAACCTTTCACTTTTTTAAAATATCGACAGTCTTTAGCCAGAAAAAAATTACAGTTTTGTGCGCCAGTTTCGTGATTGGTACATATCTACATATGTAAACAAATTGGAAAAGTGCTAAATTAAAAATCTTTACATAAAAAATGTATTTTTGTTTCATTGTTAAAAGTCAGAATTTTTTACTAATATAAACATTTTAATGGTGTATTTTTTTTTCTGACTTGTTACACTGCTGTACTTTACGATCAAATAATTCTCGAGTTTATGTTTTCGACATAATTATTAAAATTAAATTATCTGTCCCGAATAAATGTAGATTTTTCTCTCAAAACTAAAATGTCTGAAGAGTTTGACGGATCGCCCGCTCCTCTCCGGCGAGCTGATTGGGCGGCACGGTAAGTATTTAAATATAATTTTAATTTTTTTAATTAATACATTTACTTCCAAATTACTTGCTTATTGAAACGGGATTTTAATGTGGAACCACATTTTATTATTTTACCAATTTGTGTGATATGACGTCTGTGTGAAACGAGGATTAAAAACCTCATTGATCAATTGTTACACCAGCTAAGGACATAATTTTTCGTAATATAATAAATTTATATGTTATAACTACCACGTGATCAAGATAGCATTTTTCAGGATATTATTATGTTAGAATATTACCAAAATTAAATTAATGCTAATTTTTAAAGCGAGTTATTTAAATAAATGTTTTTAATTTGTTATATTAATGAAATATTTTATATCGTAATCGTTAAAAATATTTTAAGCGAAATCGGAAGCGGTGTATGGTACTTTTTTTTAAATAATCCATTAACAATTTTATTCTAAATTTAAATTGATAGAATTGTTCTCAAAATTAGAAAAATAATTCTGACATCTTTTGATACCTAGTATAACTATTGTATACTTAATTAGCATCGTCGGTAACAGCATCACTTATGTTTGTGCCTACTGCACGCCACTGATAACAAATTACCGTCATCCGAGCCGGAAGAGAACCGGGATGCAATCAATGTGTCAATAGAAACCAAATTATTGGAATTTTGCGGGTATGTATTGTATATTCTGTTCATTGTTCACTATACTATACTTCAGGAGCTAGTTCTCAAACCTATATTCAGTCAGAAATGTCACATGAATACGAATTCTACTGTCCAAGTTCGTCAGAATTAAAAATATTCGACCAATTTAGGAAAAATAGAAAATGAACTTGTTATTGTATACCGCACGTACAATCCAATAACGTAAATTCGTTTTGCAAGAAAGCTTATCTAGATCAAATTGTGTGAAATTCTCTTTCGCTAATTCATTCTTTCTCATAAAATGAATTCGTATATTGTAAAATGAATTCGTATATTGTAAAATGAATTCGTATATTATAAAATGAATTCGTATATTATAAAATGAATTCGTGTATTATAAAATGAATTCGTACATTATAAAATGAATTCGTAAATTATGAAATAAATTCGTATATTATAAAATGAATTCGTATATTATAAAATGAATTCGTATATTATAAAAGCTCGTTAATTTAAGAAAATGATTATTTAATGAACAATGTTATTATTATGTTCTATATATTAAATTCTTTTGATACGCAAGTAAAATAGAATAATGCCAAAAATAGTATTACAGAGGGCCAAGAAATAGATTTGGTTTTACCAAGGCTCAATCATTGTTGACATAATATACAAATGATAGAAAGGGATATTCTTGTAATTCGATATTTTTCATCGAAATCACTGTACATGAACGTCTTCAAAGAAACTTGATTAATCAATGCTTCTCAATACGTATCAACAGTAAATTATAGAAAATAAATATTTTCACTAATAATAATACAACCGCTCACAGGGCCTAGTAATATTTATTTTTTTGTAGCATAAACAGTACATATGAAAAATAAAGGTAATTGCTTTACTCGTCGTAGTCGTGTTCTAAAGCAATTACCTGTACAGTTTTTAAAAATTGTAAATGTTAAGAGGTGAGTAAGTATAATGAATGAGTAATAAAAAGTTATATGAAAAAAGTATAATCAGAAGTTATAAAAAGATATTGAAAAAAGTTATGAAAATATTATTTTCTGTAATGTACAATAGTCAGAGACAGAATGTGTGAGTAGTGAGGTAAGCACAAATGACAAATGTTTCATTTTGCTTTCTACCCACATCAAGCAACCACTTGGTTATTTTTGGTTTGAAGTCATTAATCACTTTAGACCCTTTAAGGTCTAGAAAAAGTTATGTGAAAAAAGTATAATCAAAAGTTATAAAAAGATATCGAAAAAAAGTTATAAAAATATTATTGTCAGTAATATACAATAGTCGGTGACAAGAATATGTGGGTAGTTAGGTTAGCACAAATGACAAATGTTTTATTTTGCTTTCTACCCACATCAAGTAACCACTTGGTTATTTTTGGTTTGAAGTCATTAATCACTTTAGACCCTTTAAGGTCTAGAAAAAGTTATGTGAAAAAAGTATAATCAAAAGTTATAAAAAGATATCGAAAAAAAGTTATAAAAATATTATTGTCAGTAATATACAATAGTCGGTGACAAGAATATGTGGGTAGTTAGGTTAGCACAAATGACAAATGTTTCATTTTACTTTCTACCCACATCAAGTAACCACTTAGTTATTTTTGGTTTGAAGTCATTAATAGCAATTGACAATAGCCGATTTTTTTCTGTGTTGTAAATTATATCGTTATTTTTATATCAATAAATATCTTTATATTTTCAATTTGCCCTTTTACAAAAGTCCTTGCTACTTTCATAGTATTTGTCAAACTACATTGTTTCAAATTCAACCGTTGTTTTCCAAAAATAATCTCTAAATATATATTTTTCAATTACCTAGTGATCTATTGATCGAAGGTTCGAGCCTCATTCCAGGAGGTCATTAAGATATTCTTATTTTCACAGAACATACGTTTAGTTTAGTTTTATAATACTAAAAATATTGATACGTGTTTCTCTATTTAAAAAATGTGTATTGTGTATCTAATCCCTTTTGTTACATTTTTTATTTTTAAGGAGAACACATTATTGTTGTGAAGTTGTAGTTTTTTCAAAACATAGTTCTGTGGTATTTTTAATACGAATTAAATTAATCAACTAGAAAGATATATAGAAAACATCTATTTATGGAGAAAATATTTTAGTTGCCACCGTGACCTTTTTCTATCCGGAGAAATGCGAAATGCGAAATCCAGTTTCTGTATAACAACTATGTAGGTTTATGATAATTTTTTTAACTTATATTCTTTAGCTCTTTTAAATTAATACATTTTTAAGGAATGTAATTGGTAATATAATGAATTATTAAAGATTTTCTGTTACATTTGGTGCGTATACTAATATTACGTATAAATATAAAAGGTTTTTTCTTAATTATCAGAAAAAATTAACACATACAAGTTATCATAATAATTGTACATTAGGTATGTTTTCATTATGTAATTATATTTTTTTAATTTTAAACGCTCGTTATTTCATATAAAAGTCTGACACCAATACATTATTTTGTAATATCAACCGATTATCTGGGTATGTATTACAAATCAAGTGTTGAAATACTCTCAGATGCATCTCACAATAGTATGAAAATTTAATTGCTTTTCATCTTGATAGCATGCAATTGAAAAATAAATTGGCAATAGCTTACATTCAATGAGTACAATGTCATTATTTGAATACACTTTTGAACTGAAGCAAAGCTTATGTTTAATTACTATGTTTTAGAATTTTAAACTTAAATTATCAATTTATTATAACTGCTTTCTTAGTTTGCAAGTATCATATAATTTTTATTTAAAAATCTTTATTATATTTAGATACAACAAAATGTAATAATGCAACTCAGAATTGGCGGGAAGAAAATATTATTGAATTCGAATTTTAATTGGAACTGCTTTAAATTGGATTGCTTTAGAAATACAATCGTGCGATCCCCAAAGATCTCACATAAAAACTTGAGATTATGTGATAACAGAAACAGATGCAACCAGTACAAATTTTATTTGGTTTCATCAGTTTTGAAAAGGATTTGAGCCCCCATATATCGCTTACAAACACTATCTTATTTTGTCTTCAAAATAAAATTGTAAGAAATATTGAAATGGACGCATCTGAGGTAACCATATCAAAAATGTATTGCTTATAATTATATTGTACTACAAGGATTCATTTATATTAAGCTAACAAAATATAAATTGTATTAAAAATCTTTTTTATATTTAATTAGTATTTTTTCACAGTATCAAGATGATATTCAGATCTTTTTCACTTACCAATTTAAGTATATTTCATTATTAAGGAAAACACATTCTTATTGTGAAGTTGTAATAATTCAGAACATAGGTCAGTGATATTAATTAGAAAGATATACATATAAAATCAATTTTGTCGAAAAATATTGTTTTTGCGTCACCGGGATTCGAATCTGGATCTCTGTTTCCAATCCGGGGAAGTACACTACCAATTGTGTTATAACGCCAGTATTTTTCATGACAAATTTTTGAACCTATATGTTACATTTTTCAAATTAATATACCTGTCGTTCCATTATTTGAAAGCCATCTACATTATTTTGGATTGGAAATAGAGATCCAGGTTCGAATCCCGGTGACGCAAAAACAATATTTTTCGACAAAATTGATTTTATATGTATATATTTATAATTAATACATTAATTTAGTATTTAAGTATATTTCAATTACAATTTGAATGTGAGAGCGCCCAATACCAAAGCAATAAAATTCAAAACAGTAAATTGTGAAGATGTTGAATTCTCTCACAATCTCTGATCACTGATCTCGTTTTACACTGACAAACGTAATTAAAAGATGGTACCTAGGTACTACGAATACTTTCCAGGGACTAAATCAAATAAAAAATAAGTTAAGACCCAAATTAACTGACGATAATTTACAATAATGCCTAAAATTGAAAACAAGTTGTTACATACAAGATAAATCTTGGATTACCACCAGATTCCCTTGGTTCTATCCTCTGATTACTGTCAAATTACTTGGGTCCCAATTCCTTGTAAGTGAAATTCAGTCTTTCCAGGTAACAATATTATACGTTTATTACACATTATTATACAGTAATACAAATTATACATTCAGAGAGAGACTAGTTATCCAGAAGAAGCTGTGTTGGAAGGGAGCTGTTCCCCCAGAGATGGCCTCCTATAAGGTTCGTCCCTCACCACTCATCTACTCACTTTCATGACACACACACACACACACATACATTTATAAAATGACAATTCTCACATATAGCAAAGCTTTCAAAAGCGATGCAAGGTTACCGTAAACATTACAAAGCCCAAAAAGTATTTTATTTATGTTTAATTATTTTGGTTTTCTTGTTTTTTTAAGTACTGAAGCTTATAACTCTCGTATATTTCATTCTAAGTGGCCTTCAAGTGTATTGTTAATATGAGTTTTAAATAAAAATCTTGATTTTATCTCGTTATTTTCGTCATTAAAATTGATATAGCTACAGGTGAATATTAATATTGGGGCTCTATGAAAATGTTGACATTCTGTTTACCTAATATTTGGCTATTCTTACTGGAAAGTCGCCGACCTGTCCCCTGCCCTAAGGGATCACCCAAAATCTCGACAACCATTTACTTTTGTCTTGAGCTGTTGCAGTACTTGAATACTAATCAAGATCTAATCTCTCTTCGTGTTCCCAACTTAGTCTGAATTCCGCATTTCCTCCAGATTACAGTATTGGTACTCGTTCCTTTATCCAAGCACCCTCGATTGAGATATTTCTATTTTCCCATAGAAGTAGGGGCTTCATCGCGGTGCTTCTTACTCGGTCCATTAACGTTACTCCTCTTAGATTTAGATTAGCAGAATTCTCAAACGCACCTATTTGCAAAAAAGATTCATATTAAATAACCGCTCCCACCCTTCGAGTCATTCTGGCGAGCCTTAAAATGTGCCTCAAATGAAAGCACTTTCCGCACTCAAGAAAACATGGAAAACTTACCAAAAAGCAGTAATACGAAATGTGGATTGTGTATTTTTTAGCTTTAGCTTATTTTATCTCAGATGGGGAAAATCGCGTGTTTTCTTTAAGTATATTTTCTGATTTCGATTTAATTCTTTGCACATCTAGATTTGAAAGATACAAGTAAAATGTACTCTGATTAAATTACATGTAAGTACGAGGGCTAGTCAAAAATTATCTACACTTTCGTCATGACACACTTTCAAGGTTGTCATACTGCCTTCTGCGCGTGCATTTTTTTAATTTATTTACGACTGCGATCACGTGTGTGAAATTTGATCCCGATCGCGTCTTATTTACTTTACTTCCGGCTATTACTTCCGTTTTACTTCCGGCTATTACAGTGTAAACATGTCCGCTCCGCTAGCAGTTTTCACTAAGGAGGAACAACGAGCAGTGATCCGATTTCTCTGGTTGGAGGATGTGAAATTCATCGTAGACTTTTATCACAATACGAACACTTTCACGTGAAAGTATTTTTTTGTGGATCGAAAAATTGTAAATTGGCCGGACGAGTGTGACACACGAAGAGGGAACAGGAGAGATTGCAAATTTTAACAAAATATAAAAAATCGGTATTCAAAATTCAAATATAACAATTTTCTGTATTCGGTCGAATTTAGAAAATAGCAATATTATTTTTAGTCGATACTGATAATAATAAACAGCTTATTTAATATAATAAATTCATTATTATTTATACTAATTAAAAAATGAACTGTTTTTTCTGGAGTATTAATTTTAATGAAAGACCTACTGTATGTCAATATAACCAATTTACCCTACAACACTTTCATATATATTTCATTTGCTAATAATACGAGTTTAAGAAGTCAGACAGAATAACACTCGACAGAACAAATCTCAATACTGTACCAATGTCAATCGGACATCTCTTTGATAGTCACTATCTTTTGTCTTTTGTCTGTCGGGTCGGCTTCTTTTGTCTGAGTGCATTGGTTCCTTTTATCTCTATATTGCTTTCTAAAAACGATCCATTCGGAACGTAGCCATTAGTCTTTGACTGTAACAAAATATTATTTTTATATATTTAAAATTCGGAATTCGCTTTAAAATTTTCGGAATTTCCCAAATTCGTATGTAATCCCTAGAGGTGACTATGTAATTTTCACGTATAAAGGTGTTTTTTTCAAATATGATGTACTTGACTGAAATTTCCGCGAAATGAATTGAAATTAAATAGGATTTTCAATAATATTCCTACAGCTATTATCAGACCATTCACATTTTAATTTATCATAATATTCCGATAAATATTAAAAATCGGATTATCTTATAAAAAATATTGTTATGTATAGCTTATTTATATAAAGGTATTTTTTTTAGAGGTTTGTTTTTCGAATTGGCAAAACTTTTTCCAGCGACAGCCAATTTGACAGCTGACAGCTGATTTGTGCTCAGTTTGGTTTGCCATCTCACCATGAATAGACTTACGGAAATTGAAAATTGAAAGTCGAAAATTGTGGTTCGCCACGTCCATTTTACGGTCGACATAATCGTCTATCCAAGCAAGTACCCTAATTGATAATACGCATCCGCAGAGATGTCGTACAATGCGCGCCGAAGAAGCTGTTGCTGCAGTGGAGCGTAGTATAATAGCAGTTAATAGAGAACGCTATAGATCCATGATTACTAACTTTTTCGTTCCTAATTGAATGGCATTAATGTAGAAAAACGATGGTTTCAACAAGACGGCGCAACATGCCACACAGCGCATGCCACAATCAATTTATCGAAGGAAATATTCGATTAGCGCATAATTTCGCGTAATAAAACTGTGAATTTTTCTCCAAGATCGTGTGATTCAACACTTTTGGATTATTTTCTGTGGGAATGTGTGAAGTGGCTAGTCTACGCCGATAAACCAGAGACGATAGACGACTTGCAAGCCAACATTCGTCGCGTTATTGCCAATATATGACCCCAGCTGCTCCAAAAGTGGTCGAAAATAGGATTTTCAGATTGCGTTTTATTTGAGCCAGCCGCAGCGTTCATATGCGCGAAATCATATTTAAACACTAATGGCGTAAAATTATCTCTCTCAATAAATTTTCTTTCCTAGACTTGAACGCTCTTTTTCTTGTTGATAGATATGACGTTTTGCCTTATTTCTTGACAGTTTAATGGCAACATAGCTGATTATGGAAATGACGTTGCAAGCTGAAAATTGTCACGTTTACCTAAAAATTCCAGACAGAATAAGTTGTGTCACGACGCGAGACCATTCGAGAGTCTTTACTGCTTCAGGCATTCGGAACTCCAGTTTTATATATAAAATTATTATTTATACATATTTTATTTGTAAAGCGATATGTATTTACCTATATTATAATCTGAGTAATAAAATTTAAAATCTGTCCTTTCCTCTTTACTGTTGGTAGAAGATTTTATCATTAATGTTAGAATCGTATAAAGATGTATATTGCTCCTCTTATATAAGGCTTTCATAAGGTCTATACTTCTTTATGCAGTCCCCATCTGGGGTCACGCACCATAATGAAACTACAAAATAAGGTCATCCGGCTATCGCTGGGTGCACCTAAATGGACTAGGACAGTGATGGTGAACTTTTTGGGCTTGGTGTGTCAAAAATTCGTAAAATCTAACTTAACTCTGCTGGGGTGCAAGACTTATTTTTAAATAATAATTATTTTATTAAAATAATAGATTTTTTAAAAACATTAGTATAATGTGACATATAAGGTTTTAGCTAGTTTATTTGACATCCTGACGAAGGATATAGTATTTTCCAAAAAACCGGTTGGTATGTTAAAATAATTCATTTATTATATAGTTAAAAACGATGTTGAATAATCTATTTAAAAATTAAATAATTGCTTATTTCACAAATTTAGATCCAGAAGAGAATGATACATATGTAACGTTGTGATAAATTCGAACGTTGTTGTCGGGTAGATGTCTGGTGGAGTGTCACCTTTGACACGCGTGTCGTAGGTTCGCCATCACTGGATTAGAACTCACAACACCACCACGACTCGGGTATTCCCCCCGTAACGAAATTCTTCAAAGACCTCTCTGTACGTTTTTATGCGGGTATCCCCCAACACTAAAACCCCACAATAAATGTCCTATCAAACTATGATTCCTTAAATATATACAATAAATATATCCCTATAGCGTATAAAACGTCAAAAATCGTCCTCCTTCAGAGGTTAACATCCCCTGCCCCATTTGCAGTAAATTCCAACTTTTAAAAATATACATCCCTTATTTTTTGACACATAAGATATACTACATGTTGAAAGAGCAAAGGATTCAAACGGACCCGGTACTCTGAAACCGATTAGATCAAAGTCTAGTTCAAAAATGTATAATAAGTAAATAATATCAATTTTATTACTATACTTAAAAAGGTTTTTATAAAATTTCATTTAAGTGTTTATTTCTTAACTAGCTAGGTAAGGTTAGGAAACACCTGCATTCTAAATGAACTACAAAGTACATATAATATCTTTTAACAAGTACAAATGCTCATAAAATATTCTACCAAAAATGTACGAAGAACGATCTTAAAAAATTTCATTTTTATGTGAAGATGTCAATTGTATGTACAGTTCGATTATATCTAACAATAGATGCATCATCTACAAATAAATACTGAGAATTTGTAGACTTAAGTAGTTTGGTTTTGAAATACTGCAACAATTAAATAACAATTCAAGTATTTTTATACTAATAGAGTATTTTTCTTATTTTAGGATTTTTTGAATATTTTATAGTATCTTTGGAAATATTGATTTGATATATATTAGCTTCGTGCACATTTTTAAAAAGTAAAAACATCTTGTTTATTTATATTGAATAATAAATGAACTTGCTTATTTCATTTTGATTACAAAAAAAAACACATTATTTGAATCAATTATTATATATATATATGGTATTGATCTTACTTGGTCTCTTTCCAATCTAAACCAGTCATACGTCTTTTTTTTCATATAACATGATATTTAGACCTACTGAAGAAATAAAATAAGAAAATTCTATGTTTGCCTGTAAATTTTACAATATTTTTTTTGTAAAATGAAATTATAATATTGATTACTTGAGACTTATGATATCTATCACATTATTTTCAGTCGTCGGTCGTATCAGTACCGTGGCGCCCGCAAATATTCCCTCCAGGAAGAACCCCAATGGAAGCGGGAAGCTCGAAGGGTTTCGGTGCAGCCTGAAGATGAGGCCTTGGCGGAAGTGGATCTTGAAGAGTTGGATAGCCACAGGTCTGATGATCCTCGAGGTCTGCGGAGGCCCAAAATACAGAAGGTATTAATTAAATTTATCTGGCTACACCAATATATATCGGCTCCGCCGATTGCTTTTGCTAGTTAGCGGACGCTACGCGGTAGTGTAATGACCGATTCGCGGCCAGTGTGACGCGCTTGTGGTCAGTGGTTACGATACTCGCCTTAGGGTTTGAGCTTCGTTCCAGAAGGCCATCGAGTTAGTCCTATTTTCATAGCATAAGCGTTTAGCTTAGTTTGAAAATAGTAAGAATATTGACGTGACACGTATTCCATGCGTGCTGAAATGTAGTCAAAATATTTTTTCGATATATATATTTCTTCTGTATATTTTTTAATTAATTAATTTAATGTGTATTAAAAAATATAACATTTATACAAATTAAATGTATCAATTAGAAAGATATAAAGAAAAAATAATTTATCGAAAAAAGATATATACAGAGTGTATATATTTTATGGGTGGATACCTGACTAAATTGTTTAAGGAATATGTGCAAATTCTGCATCGTTACGAAAGCTATTATTGTTTAAAAAAATTTACAAAATCGTATTAAGCTTTAAATCTACGTATTTCGAAATAAATATTTGTGAAATTTATACCTGACTAAAATGTTCAAGGAATATGTGCAAATTCTGCATCGTTACGAAAGCTATTATTGTTTAAAAAAATTTACAAAATCGTATTAAGCTTTAAATCTATGTATTTCGAAATAAATATTTGTGAAATTTATCCATTTTTAATTTTATGTCTTTGCTTCAGGCTCTAAATCATCTAACAAAATAATCTGGATCTTGAAATTCGATGACCTTTATTTTTTTGTATTCAGTGTATAATTTGTAATCAATAAAATATTTCAATTAATCTAACTTAATATGATTTTTTTTTCTTGAAACGCTCTCTGGCATGGTTGAGATTAGACACATATCATTTGGACATTTTCGACTTTTAATTTAATCAGGTATCCACCAATAAAATATTGTGGACTCGGTATGTTATAATATGTATATAATATTTATGATTATAAGCTAAAAATCGAACCATAAATTGTATTAATATTTTTTTTTTTTTATTATCTTTGTTTTATTAACCACTGAATTGAGTTTAAATACATCTACCGGTTTCGAAAAATACCATTTTCTTCTTCAAGATGTCATAACTAACTAAAAACATATATGTTTAATCCGGTAGATGTATTTAAACTCAATTCAGTGATTAATAAAACGAAGATAATAAAAAATAAAAATGAATTTTAACCACAAAGTTAATATTGCTAATTTTAAAAGTGTATTAATATTGCTCAGTAGTACCCAAATACATAAAAATACACAAAAATACACGAAACAATTGATGTTTAAGTATGTGTTTCATATTCTTTACTTTGATAAAACCCTAGCATAAAACCATTTAATATTAAATCAAATCCAATCTAATGCAGTCTGTCACTTGAAAAAAGTATTTGGTTACCACTGAAATACGAACCCAAAACTTTATCTTGCCAGGAGAATATGTTAACCATTTATATGCATGATAAATTTTAACCCTTATGTGTGTGTAGTCTTTTTAAATTAAACATATATTATTTTCATTTAAAAGCTATCAGCTTTAGCAATAAGAAGTTCCGAGTCAGTATATCGTATTTTCTGTATATATTTGTGATTAATTCATTTAATTTACTTAAATATCATAAAACTATGTTCTAAATTGCAAAAGCTAATATGGTTTCTTAATAAAACTAATTTTGTAAATAATTAATAATTCTTAATAAAATTAATTTTGTAAATAATTGATAATTCTTAATGAAACATATTTTTTACTGATTTAGCCACTTTCTGGAAGTTCATTTGTACGAATCGGCCGTAAGGGTGGAAACGACAACTTACAAACTTTTCTTACTCCTACTACTTTGAGGAAAATGTATGATCATAGCCCTCATGCTGTAAGTATTTTATTTGAATATTATTGTATAATTAAGAAGAGCATGATCTGAAATGTAGTCCAGAGATGCCAGAGGGATTGCAGAAAAATGTGTGCAGAAGATTACACATTATATTTGTGTCAAAGGTACTGATGAATTTTTCCTAATCATTAAAATTTAATGACTATGAAAATTTTTATATATCTGTCTTCTTTTAATGAAGATAGATAAATTCATACTTAATTAATAAATGCTTAATAATAATGACTGTTCCCCAAATTGATGATACAATGTGTATCATAGATAATTAATTTATTCAGTAACTGTAAACCACGATTAAGGTGGCCGATTTTAAACTTTAAATTTATGTTCAGTCGATGTAGGTGCCTGAAAAATTACTTAAAGATACGACGAAAGCTCAATTCAAATAGATAATGAAGATTTTTTTTTGGGTGGTCAAAGTTACAACCTACTTGGCTAAGGCTAATTTTATGTTAATAAAAATAGAAGCATTTGGTTGAAAAATGAGAATAATATTATTAAAAATTGTTTTATTCATATAAAAAAAAATTATAGGTGATATTAAAACTGTCAAACTATAAAGTGCATATCTTCTCATCATCCACACTATCAATATTTTGTGATGTTTAAGGTCAATATTGTATTCATCACATTTACTAACATCCCTCTTCATAAGTTTGTTCACCCATTATCACAAGATCTTTTGATTAATTGTTTGTCCTGATTTATTTAAATTCAATTTTACTAAATACCTTAATTGCTGTCCATCAAATAGAAACCCTTATTCACTAACAGTTAGTATGCATTTAATAAATCCGTTTTCCTCTTCTTTCGTAAATGCTTCTGAATTCAATTCTGGACTTTATTAAAATGTATTCATCAACGTTTGTTTAACAATATCAAACACTTTTGCTGTAATATTATATATGGGAGCACATCTATTATTAGGAAAACACATTCTTGTTGTGAAGCTGTAATTATTCAGAACAGACGGTCTGTGATATTTTAAATATTAATTAAATATATTTTTTAACAAACAAGACTGCAAAATCTAGACCGCAGTCAAAGTTTATATTAATGTGATTATTTTCAATCATCCAAATAAATCTTAAAATTGCCTAAGTTTTACAATAATTCATAAAATTGTACAACTGTTATAGATCTTAATTAAAAATATATCAGCCAACTTACCTGTGATATAATATTTGTTCTTTGAAATCTCTACTTGACGATGTGAATGGATTAATTTTAATATTTTTTGTATGGATATAAATGAAACAATGTTATAACTCTAAAGTTTATTGGCACAACTCGAATTTTGAAAAAAACGGTAACTCTCATAGACAGGTGAAGTATTAAACTAACTATACACAAATATTATAATATAAATTTTTGTGTGTAGTTTGTTTAATACTTCACCTATCTATGAGAGCTACTGTTTCTCTCGAAACTCGAGTTGTGCTAATAAACTTAAGGAGAGTTATAACATTGTTTCATTTATATCCATCCATTATGATGAAACTCTACAAAGTTAACGCCGATTCTATCAATAACATGATTTTTTTTTCCAAAAATGATAGACTACAACGGTCCCTCGCGAACTGATCGAGTCATACAAACTACGCATGTGCAGATTGAGGCGCGACGCAATAATAATTCAAATTTTCGCGATTTTTATTTAAATTTCATTGTGATTTTTCTATTGCGAATATGTACTTATAAAAAATCATATCTAATATCAAAAGTTATTCCTTTAAAACATGTATTTTGTTATATTCCAGGTATTTGTTCAACTTGATGAGCTTGTTGGTACTGGTGATGAGAAGGAATGGAAAGAAACAGCTAGGTGGATCAAGTATGAAGAAGATTTGGAAGAAGGGTCAGATAGATGGGGTCGACCACACGTGGCATCATTGTCCTTCCATTCTTTACTAAATCTTCGTAGATGTCTACAGTCTGGAGTTGTATTATTAGATCTTGATGAGAAAGACTTAACAGGAGTAGCATATCGGTAAACTACTGATTTCTCTTTCTTTTTTCTTTTATCACTGAACGAATGAAAATGAAAAATGTTGGGGATCGTGACATGCCACTAATGGCTCTTGTTTTCAATTAAATATACACAATACTAATTGCACATTTTAGAATAAAATTTATTTAATAGAAAAACTACAGATATCAATCGATCATCAATGTCTTCAGCCTGCATCCAATCACTGTTGGATAAAATCTTGTTCCCTGAAATCTATTAGTCATTAAAAAGATGAACATTTTTCTCAATTATTGATTTTAATCACTTAACATTCATTAAATTAACTTATTGTTGACACATAGCTAAACAGTATAAATATTCAAAATTTTAATAACTATAGATAATGGTTTACAGTTTTATATATGACTGATAAATAAATATATTTTTTTCTTTTACTTGTAGAATCACAGAGCAAATGGTAATTGATGAACTGATAAGTGAAGCAGACAAGTCTACAGTGATGAGATCACTTTTGATGCGTCACAAACATGTGAATGATAATGAACGAAGCTTTCGTTTCAACATTAGGAAACATTCCAGTTACACCAGCTTACAGGTAACATCCAAAAACCCTACAACTGACTTACAAATGAAAAATAAGTTTTCGTGCTTAAAAATTTCTTAATTATTAAGAAATAAAACATGGTTCATAAATAATATTAGCTCAAAGGAGCATAATTTTTAAGCATTTTATTAACAAATAAACATAATAAATTGAACTGATTTATTTGTTTCAAATTAAAATAGTATTTTAACATTTCATTTGTTTATCCAATGCAATCATCAAAATCAGGATCCAGAGGTTTGTAGATTTTCAGATCTTTCTTTTTTAAACCATTAACAATATTTGGATTTTACATTTTTTTTATTTAGAATTTATTAAGGTTTTGCAGAATTTTTTAAATAATTTGCACAGTAATGAATTTTTGATTGATAATTAAAATTATTAGTTACATATTTATTGAATAAGATTTCTTTTACTTACTTTGCCACAGTTTGTCTACAATTTGAGATTGAAATAAAACCTTTAAACTTAGTTTCAATCTTTTGACTATGATGATGTACTTTTATTAGCCTTTATTTTTTTAAAACCAGTATTTTGTACATTAAACAATCTAGATTTTTTGTGAACATTCAAAATAATGCATTTTATTATAGAGCTAAAGATTAATTCCGGTTTTAGTCTATTCTTAACCCCTTGCACCACTTTTGGCATTATTAATTTTGGTTCTCTTTTTGTCAAACCTCTGAATCAGAATAGATGGCCATTTTTGAGAACATGTAGTCCAGCGGTTCTTCAGCTTTAGTAGTCTGAGAACCTTATTTTCATAAATTGAATTATGGGGACTTAAATTAAATGGATTTCTGATTATTTATTACATTACATTCATTATTTATTATTTATTACAATCAAGACACAACAAACATAAAATTATTAACTAGTGTTTTTTTCATAGAATTTTTCAAATCAAAATTTAAAAAAATTTCAAGTACAGTTGAAGAACCGCTGATCTAATACATTTTTTGCCTTTTTAATTTTATTTAACCGTAAACCAACCAGAAACAATTATTTATTTTAATACTTTTTTTTACCAATAACAATGTGTGTAATTAGATTAAATTATAATAATTATTATATACAGAAGAGTCTGAGGTATTGCAATGAAACATTCAATATAAGACATCTGTTGACAACTACAGGAAGCTTTTATCATATTGGTTTAAAACCACTATTAAACTTATTTTACTATCTACTCACTGAACTGGTTGTGTACACTAGGGTTTCAATTTGTATTGACTCGATATGCCTTATTTTGATTTGTATGCGGCGTACATTGTTTCTGAAACCAGCAATTCCTCTATCAAGAATCACAGCATCAAGATAATATACCCCTCTTAGGTGATCAAATAAAGTTTTTATGCCAAAGTGATGGACTCCAAGAAACTTCTAGAAGTTGAATCACTACGGATCCAATTTGACAATAATTATTTGTCAATAACAGATTTAACTCACCCTTAAATAAATAGATTAATGGGCATAAATAAGCTGCTTGCCATTAGACACCGCAATAACAACACAATAAAATATAATTTTTTTATTTTGGAATTTGAAAATCAATCTCTTAATTTACTTGTTATATTACTCCGGCTAGAAGCGTCTACCCAAGAAAATACCATGAAAGGCATTGGAACTCCAACAAGAGACGTAATACGTATCCAAATGTAAGATATAAACGATTTCAATAATTTAAAATGGCCGAAAATAAAGTTATTAAATTTTTTATAATAAAATGTCATGCTATTTATTAATTTTCTTTAATACAACTAATGTCAGTTATGTGCGACAATATACATAATTATTTATGATATTTGATTGAAAGTTTTATTTGGAATGGTTTTGCCGCATAATAAAGTTTTTTTTAAATAATCTAAGGTTTTTTTAGCATTTTATAAGATATTAACGACAATCTTACGGAAAAATGTGATTCGACATGCATTGCTTCGATATGCGTCACGCTTTCCCACGTACATATCTCCGATACAAATTGAGACTCTAATGTAATCAATTATTTTCAGTGTTAAAAATGAAATGTTTGTTCCTCCTAGATAAGTTTTGCAGTAAATAGATAAAATTGATTTCAATTTCCTTGCTCTCAAAAATCCATAATTTATGTTAAATACCAAACAATATATTTTAATAAAATTAAGTATTCATTTTTGTAATGAACATCAATAATATTTAACTCATTCGTAATAAAGTTTATTAATAGTATAAGTTCAAAATATAGATATTACAATTCTATACATTCTGAGTATGGCACTAGATAGACAATTGAAGATACATCACATGTGTATATGTACATATATAAAATATTGTAATTAACAAGTAGGCCATTTTCTAGTTCCAGTAATTTGCATATATTTGATATACAGACAAAATATATAGTGGCAGTAAAAAAAAAACTTTATTAAGTTCAATAAAACATACACAGTACAATAAAATATGTATTTTTAAAATACTGGCATTTATAATTGTACCAAATACAATATTGAATAATTAAAAATAACCTATTTGTTAAGTACGATACTTTACATAGAGATTTTAATTTCTCAATCATTTAAAGTACATGCATTTTGGGTGTCTTTAATATAGGATACTGATCTGTCTTCAGCCATTGTAGTGTGTACCAATTTGCAAAGACCCTATAATATGAATAATTATGCAATAATAAGGGACATTCAGGGTACTATATTATATAATTAATTTTTGACCAAATTTTCAGTATTTTCGAATATTTTTTAAGTATTTTGTGTGAAGATCTAAATTTAAAAAATATTTATCATTTAAAAAAACTATACTTTCTTTTTAATAAGAACATTTGGAGAAATCAAAATTTTAAAAAGAAAATGCCTTCATTCTCTGAAAGTGCTCGTGCTTTGTGCGGCAATTTAAAATATTCATAAAACTATTACAACATTTCTGACCACTAACTAACTTTGTTACTGTAACTTTGAAAAATTTTAAATTTTGAATTTTTGATAAATGGATGTTGTGGTATGGAAATATTGAATTGCTACAATATTTCAACTAAGGACGAATTTATATGTGTAATTTTTCTCAAGCAAGTTTGTTCTACAATCACTCTAAATAAATATTACCATATTTATGGCTTGTGAAAAAAACAATTGCATAATTGTATGTTTTAATTGTACAACAGCATTAAGTTTTTCTGACAATTAAATAATTTTTTTGGTGTTTACATCAAATCTTTGTATTTTTAATGTTTTATTTCTCTACACAATTAATGTTTTTAATATTTTTTTAAACTGGTGAAATAATTGAGATTTATTAGACTATATGCATAAGTTGTTTGATGTCTTCGGTTTGGGAGGGTGTAACATGTAATAGCGTGGTGTAACAGTGGATGTGGGAGCATGCCGGAGCCACGGGTCGGCGGTCGACGGTTGCAGTCGGCCGATGTTCAGTCTGTTCGACGGGCGGTCCAGTCGGCCCACCCCGAGCTTGTCGCCGCCACAGCGCAAACATTATTGTAACGTGAACACTATTCTCTTGCCTCGTGTTTAGTTTGGTTTTCTTTTCATTTTCGTGCATTACAAACCTCATAAAAAGGATTTTATTATTATCTTAAAAACATACAGTAGGTACCATTTATGATTTTATTTTGTAGAATTTTTGTTATGCCAAAATTCCATGGCTTACATTTCTTTGCCTATTATCAGCATGCCCATTGTTTGTTTTCTACATTTGATATAAGGTTTTTTTATATACATTTTCACAGCATTTAAAAGACAAATGCCACAAGGCTTTTAGAATTTTCAGTACCTTGAAAAACAAAATAATCCTGAATTGTTTATATGCTTATGTCACAAGTTAATTCAAAAACCTATAGGGAAATGGGCGATACGCATTTATCTGCTGCAATACATTTTTGAAATAACCCTTAACAGAGGTGAGCTGAAGTCTTATTAAAAATATTTATAATAAGAACAATAGAATATTTGTAAAAAATTTCAGTTTATTATTTATCCTTTATACCTTTTTGTGTCCAAGAATTTTGTTGTAAGTCAATAAAATATCTTTCTTTTTATTGAAGTTTATTCAAATTCAATTTGTGTTTTTTTTTTTTTTTAAATTGATTTAAACGGCTTAAGGGAACAAATAATTATTCCGTGACAAATCCCCTGATGCCCCTCCAGCATACCCTTACCTAATCCTAATACCTAATCTTTATAATATTTTTACCACTTTTGAAATTTAATGATTTTTATTTCAGCAGTATTATTTGAGTTTTTTAAAAAGGTTTTCTAGATTGTACATATTTTTAAATCTTGAAAAATCATGAAAAATATTTGTGTGCTGTGTAACCTGAATTGGGTTTGAAAATGTTTCCAATCCTTAATTAAACTGATTCATATTTTCTTTCAGTTGCATGTTTGAGTTTTATCCCGTTAAAGATTTAAATCTAAGAATCATTCACTAAGCGACAACATTAAATTATAATTTTTTCAAGCTAGTTTTATTTTATATTATAATTCATTTAGTGCCTACCTCAATTTCTTTTATAAAATGAGAAATATGATAACGCATCAAAAATTTCAGTTAGCATGAGATAATCAGAATTTGATTTGAAACATTGTATCACTTTTCCTGAAATATGAACATATCTCATTATTTTGTGTTTTTTACAGTGTGATATTAAAAATCTAATCATTAATAAGTTAACTTTTTCATATGAATGAAAATTTATTAATGCATTTGAAAGATATTTATCACACTGTACACCAAGAGTATTTAATTTGCAATATATTATTTTTATATTTTCAAACTGACTATATTTATTTTGACTATGTATTTACTTTTATTAATATTAGGGTTTTTTTAAATGCATTGTAAAATCTATGATTATTTATGTACCAACTTAGATATTCGTGTAATATTTTTAAAATTAAAATTTATTAATTAGCAATTAAAACTTAATATATTTCATTAAATGCTTTTAAATGTTAAAAAAATTGAAGCCTACAAAATACCTAATGTGTATTATCGAGCACTGATTTTTTTAGACAATTTATATTTAACATTTTAAAATTAATAACTAAGTAATGTTTGTTATCTACACAGAACCTTTCCGAACAAGAAAAGAACAAAACAAAGATGATGCATTTTGACAATACAGACCACACAAACGGATCACCAGGTTTCCATCATCACGATGACGGCTCCACGAGAATTGATATAAAGGAAGAAACATATTTAAGTACTTCTCAAGAGGATTTAAAGAGAGCACACAATGATGAGACTATTCTTAAAAGAATCCCAGAGGGTGCTGAAGCTACTACCGTTCTCGTAGGTTCGGTAGGATTTTTAAATCACCCAACAATTGCATTTGTCCGCTTAGCACAAGGAATATACATGCCGTCAATTACAGAAGTAACCATCCCTGTAAGGTTTATGTTCATATTATTGGGACCGAGCACTGCTGACTTGGACTATCACGAAGTAGGAAGGTCAATTTCTACATTGATGTCTAATAATTCATTTCATCAAATTGCTTATAAGGCCGAAGGTCGAAAAGATCTTTTATCTGCCATAAATGAGTTTTTGGATGACTCCATTGTCCTTCCACCTGGAAATTGGGAGAGTCAAGCTTTACTCCCCATTGAAGAGCTGAAAGCTAAGTCTGAAATGATTATGAAAAGAAAAAGAGACGCACTGATGAAACAGAAAAAGGCAATTGAAGATCGAAAACCAATTGAGGAAAAATCCAAAGTGGAGTTTAAGGTTTCTGACGAGGAAAAACCTAAAAAGCCCTCGTCTTTTGATCCTTTACAAAGAACTAGACGACTATTTGGAGGTAATGTAGTCTTACTGATAGTGTGTATTTTACAAAATATTCCAATTTGATTGTCTAACACAAATAAATAATAATCGGATAGAAAAAGTTCCGGGTTTGTATCCCGGTAGCAATCAAATATTTTTTCGATAGATTTTTTTCTGTTTATCTTTCTAATTGATAAATATAATTTATTTTTAAAAAATATTTATACTTTTTTAAAGTATTAAATTTGAATCGACTTTTAGATATATAGAAATTAATTATTTATTGATAGGTACGTAACTGTGTAACATAACAGTTAGTGTCTGAAATTTTCTCAAATTTTCTATTAATTTATTATTCATCCCTTAAACCCAGAATTTAATAGTGTATTCAATACTAGTAATAATAATGTGATGTCTTAGATACAATGTACTGAAATATATTCATTCAATTATATTTCTTAATTTCAGGTGTAATTAATGACGTCAAGCGTCGCTATCCTTTATATGTGTCAGACTTCACAAACGGTTTTAATGGACAATGTTTGGCAGCGTCCATTTTCATGTACTTTGCTGCATTGTGCTCAGCCATAACATTCGGAGGATTGAGTGCTGACAAAACTCACAACTTAATGGGAACATCTGAAACTCTTCTGTCAACGTCAATCACTGGAATATTATTTGCATTATTGTCAGCACAACCCATGATGGTTGTCGGTGCCACTGGACCATTGCTGTTGTTCGATCAAAGCTTGTTTATGATTTGCGAGTCTATGGATCTTGACTTCTTGACCTTGAGGCTTTACATAGGATTTTGGCTTGGCATAATTAGTACTATAGTCGCTATGGTAGAAGGCAGCGTTCTCGCAAAACAGTTTACCAGGTAAAATTTAAATGTTGAAAAAATATTACAAGGTCTTTTAATAAAATGTATTATTAATTAATTATGTTGATTTCTTTATATTTCCATTCCATCTTGTGTCTTTCTGAACCATGATTTATTAGAGAAATTTATTAATTAACAAAAATGCATTATGAGTGTTTTGAGATGTATAATATATAAAGAGTGTCCAGCGGAAAAATTTTAGGATTAAATTGTAATTGCTCGTAAACCATCCGGTGAGGTAAGTGGGAGGGGTATTATTCGTTCGTTAGGAGTTCGCGGTTGAATATTTAAAGTGCTGTGATTCATTGGTTCGTGCGCGTCGCGCTTTGTGTACTCACTTTAATATTCTACGAGTAAGTGTTGGGCCGAGTACGCAATTTATCCGGTGTTGGGTTCAAAAGTTCAGACAATGGTTAACCAAACTCCTCCGGGACCATCAACATCAGCAGCTAGGCCAGAACATGTGGCTCAAGTTTGACGTGAAATTATGCGCAATCTGTGTAAATCGATAAGGAAGATTGCAGCTTGTACTGGAATAAAAAAACCCATTGAACCGGCGCTTTCCTCTCGCGTGTTCACAAATTTAAGAGTCCGATTGCAAGAATGTGTTGAGAAAAATGGACGGCATTTAGACGATATTGTTTATAAAATCCACATTGTTAAACTTCATTTTGTATAAATAAAATATGTGAATAACATTGTTTTTTTTAAATTTAATATTGAACTTAAATGCGTGTTAAAAACTTAAATGATTTTAAATGCGTGTTTTGTAAAATGTTCACTATAATATTAAATACAACTATTTTATCTTATTCATATATTATTATTAATGTTTTCATACAGCAGTAAACTTTTGTTTCAGATTCACGGAAGATATATTTTCATCTTTAATCAATTTGATTTTCATTATTGAATCATTGACCAAGTTGCAAGCAGTCTACATCATCCATTCAATCATAAATGATTACTGTTTGGGTAGTATGACAACAGCTGCGTTATTCTCAAATGCTTCGTCCTCAGTGATTAATAATTCTAATGGCCTTATGATGATGGATGATCCAGGAAGTAGTATTGACTCTAATTTGACAACCTCTGGACAGCCCGTTATTCAAGAAATACGAAATGATTTGAAAAAAGATGACATCTCTAATCAACCAAACACTGCATTATTTTGCACCGTACTCACATTGGGAACATTTACGATTGCATATTATTTACGTATCTTCAGGAATAGCAAATTCCTTGGACGAAGTGTAAGTTACATTTATTAAACTGTTATTGAACAATAATAATTTTATGTACTTCTATTCGATTCATTTGAATAGCTCCATTTCATTCATTAATAATATAATGAGTAAATCTCGAGGATACTTAACAGTAGATGGTATAAAAGCAGTTCACGATGCAAAAATAAATTAACATTCATACAACATAATCACATCCAAATCAACGGTCGAGAATCAATTGAGTATTGGTGCTAAAATGCTTATGCAAAGTGTTCCAATGAAGAATTCCGCGAAAGATCCTTGTTAGAGTCTCCGGTTGTATATGTAAGGAGATCTTCAGAATATCATCGTTTCCAGAATAGCTCCTACGAATGTATGTTTGGTTATTTTCATTGACATTATATGAATATTTATACTTCTATATAGATCTGACGAGTTCAAATCATTTTTACAAAATTATTGGAATTAAAAAAATAATAAAAGATTATTAGTGTTATATTAATAATAATAATCAAATAAACAAATAATCTTTTCCTATTTACACTAAGGGTAAATAGAATATGTACATATAAAATTCATAATGGTAATATTTCAATCATATTAGATATTCCCAATGTCAATGTTTAATTTGTTATTTAAGGCGCGTCGTGCTTTGGGAGATTTCGGGGTACCTATTGCTATAATCATTATGGTACTATTAGACAGTATGGTACCAGAAGTTTACACGGAAAAACTTAAAGTACCTGAAGGGCTTACTCCTAGCGACCCTAGCCAGAGAAACTGGTTCGTATCCTTCACCGGATCTGAAGAGAAACCTTTCCCCATATGGGCAATGTTTGCTGCTGGTCTACCTGCTTTAATGGGTTATATCATCATGTTTATGGAAACACATATTGCTGAGTAAGAAACTATTTTTTTTCAAAATTTATAGACCATACAATTTGTTTCTTCTGTTTATTTTATTTTAATTCCCAAAGTTAGTAAGTTAGCCTGTTAATCTTTTTTTTATAATTAACTGTAATTGTAATTAATTATGCTGTTCGAAAATTACTTTTTGTAATATATATTATATGTAGTTTTGTGTTTTATAAATAGCTGCTTTATATTATGATAAAGTATAGATCATGCAATTATGTAGATGCATGGTTTTTATACACAGAATTCTTATATTCATTATTTCATTTTTATACACTGATGGTAATATATTAGTTGCGTAAAAACAAATGTTTGATTTTTCTATATATTATATAATATTTATTATTTATATCTATTTGCGAAATTCTATCATATGGTTAAATTTGTTTACAAATGCGAATAAAATTGATGCCCTAAAATTGTGTCTAAATTATCGAAATGCGTTCATTGTTGCAACACTTTCTATATAGTTTGGCTCTGTATTTGTACATGTGTATTTATTTCATATTATGCACTGCGAATATTAAAAATGTGTTTTTCAACCTTGATTTTGCTTATACATCAATTATTTAAATATTTGCCTGTTTTGTATTAATTGTGTTCATGATTTTACTCTAAATAGGTTAATAGTGGACAAACCAGAACGCAACCTTCGCAAGGGCTCCGGATTTCACCTGGATATAGTGGTCATATCTTTTTTGAACATCATTTGCGGAATAATTGGCGCTCCATTTGTTTGTGTAGCCACGGTACGATCACTTTCTCATGTATCGGCTCTAACTGTGATGTCGAGAACACATGCCCCGGGTGATAAGCCGCACATAATTGAAGTGAAAGGTAATAAACATTATTTAAATATTATCGGTTTAAGTTACATAATGCAACACTGCATCTTTGTATCCTGTTATACAATCTGTACCATATCATTAATTTAATTATACTCCTAACAGGCCCCATTTCCTTGTAATTATAATATATTTAGAAATGACAAATTCTTCAGTTCAGTTTGTCGATAAAGATTCATACTCTACTGTTACAATTATCATGGTAAAATTGGACACAATAGATTTTGAATTTTCTATCAGTAATGTCTATGATGATTTGGTTGGTTTTCAAAAACATAACTGGAATATGCGATATAGTGTATAATAATATACAGACAGGTGATCTGAAAAATTGATCACATTGTTTTAATTTTTTTTATCATTATTTATGTTATCATTATTACTGTTTTAAAAGATATTATTTCTGAAATAATTTGTGCGAAAAAGCGTTTTGTAATACATGTGATATATATAAATACGTATTATATTGCAGCGTTTTTAGAAAGTTGTGAAATATATTAGATCTTCAGAAGATAATAAAATAATATTAGAATTCATTTTAAATTGTGCACAACATTTTAAAATGAACTTAATTTAAAACTACAATTAACTTTGAACTCATCCTAATTTGTAAGTTCTAAAAGTCCCTTTAATTCCCACTTTAATTCCCACGTGTATCACATAACAGCTTAACGCATTTTTCTTCGGTCATTTCTTAGCCTTATTTTCATATATCAATAGTGGCACCCAAACCCTTTTACAAATGACATTGCATAATGTATGCAATTATTATTATTTAAATGTTTAAGGTATATAAGACTAAAGGAAGGCAAATTCCTATGATTGTAACTCTGGCATACTTCGATTTGATTCCTATACATGTGTTCTATGGCCACTATTAGTTTGAGATTTGCTTTAATCTCAAAAATAATATACTGTAATCTTTTTCTTTTATATATAATATTTATCTTAACTTAATCGCCTCACTTCTCATATACTTTGCGTACTATAAAAAAGATACATACATTTTATGTGTACCTAATATCAGTGTTTTTTTTTTTGTCATGGAACACTCCGGAACGGCATTCCGGCAACTTTTATTGGTTGATTTTTATGCATTTTTATATTTTTCATAATATTGCTAAAACATAACATTTTGCTGTGTGTAATATAATTGAATATTGATGCCTTAATAAATTCAATGAAGATTTAACTAAAGAAGTGAGAACTGCATATTTATTTACATTGTTTTGATACAATTATAAGCATATGTTTTATTACATTTTACGGGTTTTGTAACCTGCTTTGTTGACTATTCAAATTTTTTTTAAATTAAAATGTTCATTTTCACAAAACATAGCACAATTCACAGTTCTGGTAACTTTTTTTTTCTACACAAAAGCACTAATGACAAGTTATACTTTTCTACATTTTTAGTTAATTATTCAGGAAATTAAAGGATTGAAACATTCTACTGTTGAATATTTTGTGTGAAAGTTATTATCTGTAATTGGTACTATCTCAAAATCTTAACTGCAATAATTCTGACAGATGAAATTCTCTTATTTAGATTGCTTACATTAACCATTAGTATACAGTGGTACCTTGACTTATGAGTGTCCCAATTAACGAGTTATTCGATATACGAGCCAACACTCGGGCAATATTTTACTTTGAGTTAAGAGCTAAAATTCGGGTTATGAGCCAACTTCAGACACTCCACGAACAGCGCAGTAAACGCCGCAACATCTGTCCAGCATCCCGTGTCTTGCTCGTTCACTTTATGCGGTTACGCAGTGGAAGCATCAATGTTGTGCTTTGCTTTTCGGTGATTTTGAAAAACTTATTTTTTCCAACCATGGGTCCGAAGAAAGTGAGTGCGAAGGACGGTGTTGAGAAGAAGCGGATGATGTGCATTGAATTAAGGAAATAAAGTATCGAAAAACAGTCGACTTGGTGAAGCAGTACGAGCATAGCACTTCTACGATCTGCACCATACTGAAGCAGAAGAAGTCGATAAGAAAAAATATATATATAGCCATGAGCGTTAAATTAATTTATAAATATCAGACATTTATACAAAAAATATGGAGAAGCTGTACATTACACTTAATAAAACCATTTTATTGCAGTATATTCTATTGCGTATATTGTTATTTATAAGTACATTTTTCTTATTTGAAAACATATCACCAAAAAAATGGGGTTTTTTTGGGGCCCCAGAAACGGATTAATGACGTTTCAATTCATTTCAATGACGAAAATTGATTTGACATAGGAGTAATTTGAGTTATGAGCTCCGTCACGGAACAAATTAATCTCGTAAGTCAAGGCACCACATTTTAACAAACAGGTCCTATCCAGTATATTAGTGATTAACTTATTCTTATACTTCTATCATAGTGAAATAAAATAATGATAATTCTTTTTTTATAAATACCTGCATAACATATTTCATCTTTTGACAGATTTTCTTGGCAAATTTTATTTGATCTGTTACATGTACACAAATGATATTTTGATATTGTCTAGGATATTAGCGGTAAAGGTCCGTGTGCATCAGTTGGTTTCTGTATTATGTGTACAAAATACAATAGGGAATTAATCACAACTCGCTCCGCGCTCAACTCTGCACTGTCCTTTAGATCACGTTTGAGATGAGTCTCAAGAACAAGTCTCACCATGTACAAGTGCCATTAGATTGTATTGTATTGAGTGTATAATGTACTGTATTATAATAATATGTTATCTTTTCAGAACAACGTCTAAGTGCCCTGATTGTCTCGATCTTGGTTGGTGCATCTGTCGCAATGGCTTTCCTCTTGAGTCTGGTCCCTCTCTCTGTCCTATTTGGAATCTTCCTGTATATGGGTATATCTTCAATGACAGGAATCCAGTTGTTTGAGCGTATTGTTCTTATATTCATGCCAGTTAAACATCACCCACCGGTAGCGTATGTTCGACGGGTAAGTTATTGTCTACTATTCTACTCTTTTGCAAGTACATATCTTGTGAGGGTATAGCCTGGCGTTCTGTCCTCCCCACCGGGTAGAGAACATTAGAATGGTGGGTTCCACACCTCTGAAACGCATACCCTCCCTGATCTATCACATTCTGCCTTCGCTCTAAACTGGGAAAATTTAAAGTTTATACCCTGAAGTGAATAAAACATATTTTCGGTATAAACAGAGAATCTATTTAACAATCAAAGTTAGTACAAAAATTTGCGGTCAAATCAATCAATATACTACATTGATAACCATTTAAATATAATTAACATGTGTTGGACAATGATTTGTCAAACAAAATATTGGTTAATCTATCAATAAATTGTGGCAAACCTAAAATAGGTTACCACAAAAAATAACTCTTTGAAAATACAACATTAATATTCCCGCAACAAATATATTAAGTTTAAATTAGAACCATGAAATACAAGAATAAATTAACAACATATGGGGTGATACGAATACTACTTCTTTCAGCATAGGCTTACAACAATCATACATGAGATAAGTAAGGATTGGTTAACCTCGAACTCTGTGACCTTCGTTAGTATTTCATTTTGGTCCAATTTGCCATCTTCCGCTACAAAATTCCATGTCTGTTGCGTCCAAGATCCACCCTACAGATCATCTGTCGCCATGAAATGATTAGGCATTAATCATCAATTGCCAGGAAACATGTTTCGTAACATCATTGTCAGTCAATCATATTTCTAAAAGGAAATATCTAATTTCCTTATAACATTTTGATTCCGAAATACTGACGGCGGCCTAAGCCTGTGCCAAACATAGCTGTTGTGAGAAATGTAATGGCTTCGATCGACTGAGGAGATCTTACCATAAAAAAGCACCAACCCAACCACTGTGAAGATCGTGCATATTGCAAAGTATACTGTTGTTCATGACAGCAACGTCATTGGCATAAAATTATCCGACAGGGAAATTTAGAACATGACATCACTTTTGTAATATCATAATCTCTTAATCTAATCTCGATACATTAGTACTGTAAGACGTTAAGTTGTGTACTCCTCCTCTCATTATATCTTTATATCAAGTTGATATAATGAGCATGTTAACACTCCAAAACTTTGCATTTTATGCCAAACCATTAGTATGATAACACACACTTTTTGATCTTTCAGACATTATTTTTAGTCATATTTTTTAAATCATATTGCTAGCTATGGAGGACAATTTCCAGCTTTTGATAGATGTTATTAAGTCAAGACCCTTAAAGCCTACTTTTACCCTAGTGTCTTCCATTTCAAATGCGGTTGGCAGTTAAAAGGTTAATCACTCTGAAAAATAGGGATGGTAAAATCATTATTTTAACTGTTATTGTGTTGTAACGATGATTCATAACTGATTAACGTCACTCTTCGAACAATGACTAGTAAACTAGAAAGTAAATCTCCGATAGTTAAATCTTAATTAGCAAACATCGTTAAATTTCAGTTATCAATCATCAACATAATCACACTTACGTAACGGTTTACCATCACTACTGAAAAATGTTATATTATTTTTTTATATATAATATATATAGAAAAATTAAATAAATATGTTATAAAAATTAAAAATGCCTATATTTATGCTATATCTTTCTTGTTATTTGTAATCTTATTTTAAAAATATGCATCTTTTATACAGGTACCAACAATGAAGATGCACATTTACACAATCATACAACTGTCTTGTCTGTGCTTGCTATTCTGGGTAAAATCTACGAGCTTTTCACTTGCGTTCCCCTTTCTGCTCATCATGTTGGTTCCTTTGCGTTGGCAGCTAAAACATTTTTTCACACCCTTGGAACTTCATGCTGTAAGTATATTTAATTATTCATTTGAAAAATCATAACCCTAAGGGCCGATTGTGTAATCAGTGGTAAATGTGTTGTTCGATCATTGATAAAAAATATTTACTCATCAAAAGTGCATTCAATAGTAAATTAATTTTACCATCCAAAATCCGATGATAAAAACTGTAAAACCGCATTAAAAATGTCAGACTATTCACAGCTGTTTCTAGAGTCACATTAATACTTTGAAAATTGCTGTATACGATATTGAATATTCAGCTATTTTAGTGATGAGAGTTTGTCCAATGATAATCTAGCTGTTTATATTATCCCTGATTGAAGATTTTTCGCTAGCAAAGTGATTTCGAGTACAGGGGTGAATAAGGTTAATAAAACCATAGATAAACAATAAAATTTTATGTACATATGTATTAACAATTGTAAATATTTAAAATAAATCAAATTTGACGTCATTCTCAAATTTTTGATAATTATTCGTCTTGTCACACTATTACGCTGGATTAACTTTGACAGTAGTAAACTTGATGTTCGAACAACCCGCATTGGTAAAAAGTAATTTTACTACTGATTAAACAACTGGCCTTAAATATAGACATTATAAAAGCATTCGGAAATAATAATGTCAGTTTTAGGACTAAGATGCTCGCCTCGTAAACGTGAATTCTGTCCTCGTCTTTTTTACTTTTTTAAATATGTATCATTTTACTTATAGATAATTTTTGATTTTTTTTAAAATAGATTCAAAATAATTGATGTACCGAACTTTTAAAAAAAAAAATTCTAATCAATTGCCACTGATTTTCTTATATTTTTTTGAAAATATCTTTTTTACTATTTGCAGTTGGACGGTAAGCAGCCAGAATTGGATCTTGAAGATGAACCTGATTTTTATGAGGAAGCTACCCTTCCTGGTTAAGACTAAGAATAATAACTACATAAAAGTATATAAAAAGAAAGTCCGTCAAAAGAATATGAATAAATTAATAAATGGAAGATAAAATCGTAGAGTGATACATTCTAGGCCTTATGAAAAGAAGGGTGAAAAATTTAATTGTATAAGAAAAGTATACTAGATCAACAAAAAAAACTATCTGTATAATTATAATTCATTATATACATATATATATATGTAATACTGTACTTAAGATATGTGCAAGCTTTCAAATATAATTTGCATCAATTTCAAATATTTCTTATACGTAGTCCTCAATAAATTTTTTTTAAATCAGAAATAGTAATATGAATACGCATTCTATAAATTTCCAATACATAATATTAGTACATTAACTTCATTGAATGGAATAGAAAAATCTGCACAGCCTACATTAGATATAACTTGACAGTACTTACTTTTGATAAATAAAGCTTCAGTTTTCAAATTTCTTATATTATGTAAATGTTTTTCAAATCTATAATCATAAAATGTCTTGACCAAAACTTGAAAAATATTTATGTATATTTTTTTAATATATTTAAAGATTTGCCCTAAATTATATTCTGTATTAAATTTACCAAACTTATTAACTATCTGTGTTGAATGACAAAATTATTATGATTTATTTATTAATTTTTGCTAGAGTTATGGGACGATGCCATATTTATTATCGTTTTACTATTACGTAACAGAATCACATCTATATCCTCACTTTTTTGTATAATTAAATCGAATATCTTTAATCAGAAACCATATCACCGAGAAACATTATGGAAAGTTAAAAAACTTCACACATGGAAAGATATAAAAATTATGTATTTTAAAAGAAAATTTATAGATCTTTATGAAACAAACTGGCACGTTTATTTTGTATACATTACCAAGTCACAGTGTTCCAAGATATTCGCTCGCTTGACAAGTTAGCACAGGCAAAAATATATGAAAATTGATAAACAAAATCCCAAGTTGCAAAACGATAATAGATAACGATAAAAATAATCCAAGAAAGACTTCATTTACTTCCTAATAAAACAGTAATTTGCAGTCAACACTAGCGTCCAGAATGTCTATTCGTAAAAAGCCAGCCTTGGGCAAGTTTCAAAATGCTTCCCTAACAAAATACCGCCCCTAACGTGTGTGGCACGCGGGCGGCCAATTTATGAGGCGGTTTAGGGTTATTTCGGGGGCGGCCAATTTATGAGGATGGTTTTACAAAAATTGAAAACATTATCTTCATTAAATAAACAATATGTTGTATTTTTTGATAATAATAATGGATAATTTATAATAACAAAAGCAAATCAACTACTTACACAAACCACTTCAGACCAGAGTAGCTAAATTCGAATTTTTCATTACATTTTTTAGAAACTCAAATCGCTGTTTATACCATCGTATCCAAATGAATTATTTTTGTAACGTTTCAACTGCTGTTGACATTATACATTATGAATTAAAGACTTACAGAGTTAGATTTTTTTTAATATCATGGATATGCACTCCATTAGTTGTTTGGAACTATGTAAAAAATAATTAAATTAATTTTTATTTTTATTTTTACATATTTTTGATAAAACATTTCTTTAAAGGATGCAAAATATATAACAAATTAGTTTTCAATATATTACAGATAAAATACATTATTTATATTAGAGTACAAATATAACACAATATTTTTCAAGAATATTAATAATTGTTAATAGATTTATATTTTTTAAATCTCCGGAAATACTCAAGTTACGTCTAATATTTTTTTAATTTCTTCTTTAATTATTAAAATATTTGTATTACTATCAAAAAATTTTGCGCACCTGGCAGTTTTGCAGATATTATTGTGGGACGTGGGGCCATTTGTAAAACAAACTTCTGATAAATATACTGTCCTTATAAAATTATAATGTAATTAGGAAAAATTTCAAAGGCGACTAATTTATTGATATTAATATATTATGTGTAGCAGTGATTTAATTTTTTTCACTTGATTATCAATGTGAGTTTAAATAATTTGCGTTTAAATAAAAATAAAGAAATTAATAGTTAAAATTATATTTAATTAGTTGTAAATAATTTTATTTATTTATGCCACATTTTTTTTTAAATTCTTCAATCGATCCTTTTAAATAACCAACTTATTGCAAACCTTGCAACAGCAGCTTAATTTTCTTGGCTAGCAAATGTGCTAAGTTTCATAAATTCTTATTACATTTAAGAGAACTTGGGTTTTGCACACTGGAGTAATCCTAAATTAACATATTTTCATTTGTCGTGTTTTTGTTTTGCTAATATTATACGTACTTATATTATTACTAATTGTCAATATTAACTAAGAGTTTATTATTAGACAGGTGGATTTCTCAGTATATATCTTCAGACAGGTAGATTTTCCAGTAATTTTATGCTAACATATTCATATATATTCCAAGAAAATACTAAAGTGTATTAGTCAATTAATATTTAAATTATAAAAGTGCAGTAAATGGGATTATTCATCCCATAATCATATATACTTTTCAAAATGCATTTGTTAATTTATTTTAACATTATTATTTACTTAATTTTGGTTTTTTAAATATAAAACTTCTCATTTTTTCATTTTAGTGTGTTACTTAATTTATATAATTATTAAAGTTATAAGATACGTAAATATTATTATAAAACTATACCCTATGGTAGTGATATATCTTATGAATTCATGATTACAGTTATATTGTAAGGAATGAGGTGAGAGGGAAGTGTTGAGGGATTAAAAGAAAGTGACTTAATATGTTTAATAGATTGTAATCATTTTTTTTATAAATGTTACTCAGTGTTAATTAAGAAATATGTATAATGATTAATACATCTGACTCACTAGGTAAAGACTTCTGAATTATTATTATTTTTCTTAAAATTTTCTTGTTCTTAAAAATAGGAAATAGGTCACACTTAATCGCTCCCTAGCTGTTATAACTCGTTTGCTAGGGTCACATGTGCAAAAGTTTCAATTAAACATAAATTATATTTTATTTTTAATATAAAAAATATTTGGGTTATTTTTGAATGATACATAGAAGAATGAAATTTAAGAACTACATTATATTATAATCCGATCATGACCTCCATGGGCACTCATTTCTAATTGATAACATTTGAAATGTGTTTTGTGTTTATCTTATTATTGTATTTGTATACTTGTTCTGATAGGTATGTGTTGCATATTAATATCTAGACAGGTTTTAATTTTTATGGTATGATATATCTGTTTGAAATTTTCTGAAATTCTTGAGCCTATACCTAGTGAATCTTTCCATAAATGATGATAGCAAGGCTGGCTCATGCTCAAATAATGTATATTTGATAATATGGATTCTAATAATTGTTAAGTATGTATCTAGATTTCACTTTGTTTTCTGCAATTTGTTATTTACAACATTTCGCAGTATGGTCGAGTTACATGGTTTATTTCAATTTATTTGACTCTATTTCAACATATACTATTCTATGAGCCTGCCCTGCATTCAGGAATTAGTCATTGAATTTCATAATCATATGAAATATTAATATTACATTCAATGTACATCTAATAAACATATCTCATTTTAGCTCAATTGTGTGTAGGTATGTTTTATAAATAATTCCGTATCCCCCACCCAATGATTTCAGTAAATAATGAGTTTTAATCATCTGTGATGAAAATTTGTAGCACAAAACCCTTCCTTAAATCATGGATTAAAGAAAAAATGTGTAACGTTTGAAGTATGAAGCTGATCTATGTATATGATATAAAAACAGGTTTTCCAATCTTATTCTGTGTATTCAACTGTTAGTAAGTATTCTATTTTCAAATTATCATAAACCAAAATATTTTTTCCCTCTTCTTTTTCTTAATACCCTGTTCTGAAAAAAATATTAATCGAACTAAGCGATGCTCAACTATGCACTCTTCATCTGTTCTATACTCTGTGGTTAAAATAATACTTAATTAAACATTTAAGTTATTTAGATTCAGAAAAAAATGTTAAGAGATTATAGGCTAGATTAATCTAATCAATATAACAATACATCAGATGATGAGACATGCTCATGATGCAAAATTGTGGTTTTGATGCCAATTCTTTTGAAATAAGTTCAGAGTTGATAAGTGAATAGGATAGACTGAGAATATCTAAGGGGTAGATACAAATTAAATGTGAATAAGGTAACTATTTGATTTCAGAAAGTGGTATGAAAGAATTGTAAGGTATTCAAAAAGTCGCATAGTGATTATCTTGAGTAGTCTTGGCTATCCAATGACCTCAAGTAAAATCATGTACATATGCAAAGTGTGTCAATGAAGTAAATTAGTGGCAATGTTCCCTCTAATTTTTAGATCACTATGCATAGTAAAAATCTTTACCAATTTTAAGGTCCAATGTTATAATTTGTGCGCAGGGGGAGAAATTAAGGAAAACATTACCTTACCTAGGGTATTTATTTGAGTTTCTATAGATGTATACAAAGTATTAATATGAAGTTAGTAAGAACTTGTGTGAATATATTTTTTTTTGTACGCAACTATGTTTCTAAATCAAGTGCGCGCACACACATTCACATCTTTTAGGGAATATTGTTAAATGGTATTGTATCTACAGTCTACCCCTTTTGAGACCAAGCCATTAGAAGAGAGTTCTTTGTAATTTTATCATGTGTAACACTCTAATATACTGTATTGTACATAAGTTGTTTACTTTAAACAGCCTAGTAATGATTCATGCTCCAATAGATATATATTGGTTGTGTGTGTTTGAATAATGTTTAATTGTTTGTTGCAAAATTTATGACACATTTTGTATTTTTATGTTTTCTTATACTTAAGCATTACGTGTATTGCACTTTCAAGTTCAATTAGGCTTTACAACGCCATTTATATATTCGGTACATCTAATGGAAGACATGTGGCTTTAAATTCTATGGGAAAAGAATATTTATTACCACGAGAAAGGATGTTTAATGCGAGAGGACTTTGTTCCATTAATCATACAAATTATTATAATATTGAACTGAATGTGCGATATAATAAAATGACTGTGATTTTTATGTACAATAAAATATACTGTAATTCATTGACAGAGATATGTGAAAAATTTTGGAAGAAATATTTATTTTCATTCTAGTGGTATAAATGGTGTTGTTCTATTTTTGTAATATCGTGCCCTTGAAACAACTGATATATTGAACTTAAAAGTTTTGTATATTCATTTTTCCATTTCTTTGGCAGAGTCTACTTCAGCCCATGGGGCAAAATCTTTACAAAAATGTTGCTGTATACAATAATTTAGAGTAATACCGTTTCTCGATTTCTGGCACGTTATACAATATGTATAACTCGTACATTATTTATATTCAAATCAACAGTTCTAAAAAAAAAGTCCTATTAAAATTTAACTTTGTTTTCTTGTTATCTTCGAAACTACTAAGAAATTTCACATTTTGATACAAAGAAAACAATTTTAAGCAAAATGTCAGATGAAACCTTGTTGTTCCAAGGTCACGATGTGTTGCTACCGCATCAAATGAAAAAATATATTCTATCTTGAAAACGAATGTACAGAAATAAATTGTCTCAAAACTAATCTATTTACAATCATTATATTTTTTGGAAACTTACAAATATTCAGATGTATTTTTCTTAATTTTTAAAAAACCTACTCATCAAAACCTATTGATATGTATGTATATTTTTTAAATTTCCCCTTATTTTTCAAATGTTTAGAATCCCATAATTTTCGCCAAAGCGTAATATACAGGATTGCCCCATATTAATATTATATTATTTATGCAATGCTACAATACGTGAAGAGCGAGAGATGTCTTCACTCTATACATAAATATTTCACTTATTAATTAATATTCAATGTTTCACTAATATGTTGAACTAGATTAGCGCCACATGGATGAATGTTTGTTATGATCAGTATTCAGTTTAGGCGGCAATCCTGATATTATATTATTATTATGTGTCTGTGATGTAGAAGACATGATTTGTCTCTCAGTATTAATATAACATGTAATAATTCTGTATATTAGATAGATGTTGGTACTACATGTGTAACATCGTGAAAATGTACTTCATCTATTTCAAAACTTTATGAAATGTAAGTTATCTTAGGTATGTTACTGTTTATGAAATGTTATAGAGGAAACATCAAAGATAATTTCCTTAAGTTGTATTGAAATGTATTCTATATTTAAAACTTAATAAAAAAAACTTTAGTCTTAATTTAGTGTTTTATTTTCATTTACGGTGGGATGGGGTGGGACAACTATATTTTACTCAGGGTCCTAGAGTAAAAGTGAGCAAAATTTGGAACAGATGGCTTTCAATATAATAAATATTTATGTTGTCTGGAGAGCATGAGATGGTCAGGGGGAGAGTGCATACGTTTTGCACAAGGTTTTAAAGAGTGGAAAATTTGGTTTAAATTAGTAAAAGAGTATGATTGTATACGTGATGTACCTATGATAACGAATGCTAGGTTGGTATGAATGAGTGTGTGAAAGAGATAAATGACGTTGCACTACTTAGCTCCAGACCGTGATACCATAAACATCTAATATTGTACAGAAGCATTGGGGGTAAATACTTTTGTTACCACAAACTGGGTATTATCCCGCACACAAGGATACAGCATCTCACCATAACCCAAGATATTACACTACATGTAAATTTACATATGGAGATAGATACACAGCTGCTACCCAATCTTTAATATTCATTGATATCGAGAAGAAGTATAATATTCATTCATATTGTAGTAAAAATTTGTATTAAAATATGTTTTATGGGCAAATTTAATCAAAATCTAACAGAGTGCGGATTTCACAACCGTCGTGATCGGATTGAGTAGTGTATTGAAAATTCGATAGACAGTTAAAACTATTGTATTTTATAAGACTGAAAATATATTATTTAAAAACAGATTATTGTGTTTCTGATATAAAATTTAGTTTTAAATAGTAGCTGAAGCCTCAAGTCAATTGAGTAAATATAATATATTATTTCAAAAGATATGTTTTCACTAAAACAAAGTATTTTAAAAACATCGAAAATTGATCATATGTACTGCAAATTGAATGGTTTTATTAATTTAATTTTAACATTATATTTAACTATTAATTTTTAACATTTTGCTAATTTGATTTTAAGACATATTTGTCTCTGTAATCTTAGCTTTATGATTATAAGAAAATATATTTCATTTATGCAATAATTTAGCATATTAACACAATTTTCTAACACGCGGCAAATGCATCTAATGATCGCAGTCCTTCTTGTAATGCTTGTATTGTCTTAGTTATGCAAATAACATTCAGTTTATTAGTTTTAAATTAGTATAGAGGCTTTATTTAAGTAATAGAAAAAAGTTAAATCTGTTGCATAACATCTGATATAAATTGATAATAAAAATCCACGTTTTCGTAAAAAACGCGAAAGTGTGTATTATCATTTAAAGTAGTTTCTTAAATATCTACTTTTGCAAAACAGTTATGACATTTTATTTTTTTTTACATACTTTTCAGAAAAACCAGACCCACAATGCATTTTACTGGACTCTTGCCTGCTGGTTCATGAATTCATTTAACATGCATTAAATAAATAAAAATTAAAACAATATTACAAATATATTCAATATTTTAATTAGCCAAAACAAAAACTTATCTGCGTGTAAATATGTTCAATTTATATTCATTAAATCGAAAAGTTTTTAGATCAGTATTGAAAATGTACAATATTTTAAATAAACAAGAAATTTACTCAACACATAGTTACCAATGATATTATACAATCACATGTAATACAATATGTGTATCATACTTTCGTAACGATCATGAAATCAACAGGTTAAAAACAGTAAGATAGTAAAATTTGCAAATTAAAAAAGAGGAAGAAGACACTTCAATGATTTGCACGCAGTTGTAAACCTTTCTAATGTTATTCTATTAAAAAACAGCATAGGTAACGACCCCATACAAATGGATCAACCGAAAGGAATTTTCAATTCAGTTAATAGCCAATTATATGACTTGAGTAATTCACTAGCTTTAAGACAGAACTGAGTAATGTGCGGCTAAACTGAGCACGATGCGGTAAGAATGCTAAAAAGAGCGCCATGAGTACTGCGGTGAGAGTTCATGAGTTTTTAGAATTAATTAACTGAAGTCTCTACCGGTATACAGATGGCGCTAATTGCAAAATAATGTTTTCGCTTATGTTAATACAATTTTTTTATTTATATTTGTTTCCCAGAATTTTTAGTTATGCACAGCTTTTATGCTGATTATTACTCTGTAACATCGAAGAACAAAAATTAACTTTCATTTTGTCACAGAGCATAGAATAAGTGATACTAATGGTATTTTTCACGCTGAATTCAAATATGTAGTCAGATTCTCTCCATCATCCGCCGTTTTTTTTAACACGTAGGTGAACTTTCAGGTTTCCAGGTCACTGTTCAACCTATTTAAAATGTAGTATTTGTAATATTTGAATGTCTAAAAACACACAATTACTGAATTTTTACACAAAGACACTATTGTTAAACAAATATCAGATATTTCACAGAAACAAAGTTATTTTTTTATTATATTTAATAGACATATTAAAATATTGCTAATATAATATACTGGTCAACATAAGAACACATAGTTATTTTACCTAAATACAATACAATTCATAAATAAATATTGCACATTTGATTTTACCTAATAAAAATAGCTTATCATTGAATGACTGATCATGGAAAACCTATGTATCATTGAGTAAAAATGAACAAAAAAGTAGTGGAATGTGGGTCTATCAGTGGCGTAGATTAAATGAATAAGAGTCGCTTAAATGGTTTGGTCACGTGGAATGCACAAGCCAAGAAAGGATGGTAAAGAAATATACGAGGTGAGTGTCGAAGGCAACAGGAACAGAGGGCATCCACCACAGACCTGGCATGATCATATCAAACTAAACATTTAAAAATGATTCTGTCAAAAACTTCAACAACTGAAGAAGACGTATAAAAGTCAACAAAGCGTGGTGTGCCAGGACAGAAGGCATTCTTCATCTGTGCCTACCCCTGCAGAAAACGGCATGAAAACAAATATTTACATTTTGAGGTTTGACAAACTATGTTCTGAGGAATCATTAAAAAAAACGTAAATTTATTGTTAAATTATTCAAAATACACTATGAAAATGAGGGGTAATTTTTTTTCATATAAATTATGTACACCTAGCGGATGCAGCTCGAAGCTGAACCCAAGAAAAACCATTTCAAAAATAATGTTGTTTTCTATTGGAAGAAATAGATGTCACTAAATAAATCTCACTATGTTAATAAGGTATAACATATTAAACATGTTCGGGAAAAATAACTTATTTTAATGATCCATATTTAAGAGAATATCAATATTTTGCGGGTTTTTTCAAATTTTATCGAGTATTTCATCTTCATTACATCTAATGGCCAAGTCACGCTGGTCTGCGAGTGAAAAAATACACATAAAAAATATGAATTTTAACTCCAAAGTTAATATTGTTAATTTTAAAAGTAAAAAATACATTAAATTTATTTCTTATATATCATGTTGTTGTGATCACCTTCAATCCACACGACGTCAACACACACGCGCGCGCGCTTTTTTCAACTGTTTTTTCCCGCGTCATCCATAGACGATGTCACACCATCGACAATCATCACAAACCACACGCCCTCCTGATGTCCTCATCACCAATCACCACTCATAATCATCGAGCCACTGCGGGGGCCGCCGAACCCTGTTTCCCCGTCTTTGTTCTTCGGATTCGTTTGACACATCATCTTCTGCTGCTATACCTTCATCCAGCTCCACAGCCCCACTGAGCTCCTCATCGTCTGCATCTTCTGATTCACTTTCTCCACTGTCGTCAAACAGTCGTCTAATGTCCAGCACATGCCTTGGCACACCGTCTATCTCTACGTTGTTGTCACTCACAACCCGAGTGACAATACCAGGCTGCCACCTTGTGGTGCACCTTGCATTGGGCGGCTTCAAAACTACAACATCGCCTGGGCGGTACGAGGATTCCCTGGTTTCTTCTAGTTCAGCAGGTGGTACGAGTGGGTGCCGCCACATGTAAGCATGCACAATGTTGGCAGGCGACGTCTCTTCTTGACCCGGGTGAGCAGATGCTAAATTGTACCAGAATACAGCTTGCAGGGGATCGATCTTGCTCCGTGCCGCAGTCCTCTTTATTGTGCGGTGATGCCTTTCAACTATTCCATTCCCTGACGGACGATAAGCAGCTCTGAACCTCTGGCGAACACCCCACTCCCTACACAATTCTCGTAGCGCCAGAGAACGGAATGCTCTACTATTATCGAGTAAAATTTCGTCCGGGGGACCTCTTTCTCTAAAGACTTCCTTTAAATTACGGACCACATCTTCACTGCTCTCGGCTCTAATTTCTCGCCACAAGGCAAACCTACTCGGCCCACAATCGATGACAGTGAGGTAGCACTTGCTCCCAAAGTGTGTCGCGTCAACTGCGATCCTGCTCCAATTGCGCTCCACGTTCAACACTCCAGGGTTGTGCCTATCAGGTGCTGGATCTATGGTCCGGCACTGTATGCAGTTCCTTACGCATTCCACCACTTCCTCTCTCCGAACGTCTGGGTTCACCAGTCGGATCAGATGAAGAGTCCTGTCTACACTAAAATGATGTTGCTCATGCAAGCGTTTCACTTCAGAGTTTTCAACCACTCCCACAGCCGCCACATCACTTCTGAGCCATCTGCGATCAACTCTTGTCAAAGGATCTGCCTTGTTTTCGATTGACTTAACAAGAGTGATGGTCAACTCAAGACCATATTCGTCCACCAGCTCTTTTATCAGTCCAAGCCTCCTTTTGACTAACATTTCAGACATACCAGAAACTCTGATCCGGTGATCCTTCGTCAAAACAGACGTAACCCATCCCACCACTGTTGCGGAATCTGACATCAACTGCATAGTTCTTAGTCCCCATTTCAATGCCAACGTTATTCCCTTAACAACAGAGTCGAGTTCTGCCACATTTATATGACCAACGTCCGTGGCCTTTCTTAACCATGACATATCTTCTACAACTTTTCCATCAATTTCCACCATAGCTCCGAACGCTAATGAACTTGCGTCGCACCACACTCTTCCCGTCGTAAGATCTGCAGGAACATTCCAAAAACCCTTTACGGGATCGTCGCATTTTACTTTTCGGATCACTTCACTGAGAATTCTCTGGGCATTTTCTCCTACATATGAGTCCCATGTATCCCCAGAACATGCTCTTTTCACAAAGCTACAAGCAACCCAAAGCCACCCACACACCGGGTAATGGCTAACCAACTGCCCACATACAGAAAACAATTGCCTCTTCGTAAGCTTTGTAGCCGATTCCAGTTCAGGAATAGTATTCCCACGCCTGAACACCAGAACTCCATTTTCTCGCTCAATTCGAAGCCCGAGAACGTGTCCGCCCTCCAGATTCAATGGTGGCTTTGCTTCCAATCCATACCTCCTTAAGTGAGCCACTACCTCCTCAGCTGAAACAACTGTCTCGTCCACTATGATGTCGTCAATGTAGCTGTCGGTGCCTCGCTTAACTCTCTCGTTTCTTGACAAGACCTCTCTAACTATTCTTGTCATGATTTTGGGAGCGCTGTTTAACCCGAAACCCAATCTCGTCAAGCAGTATACTCTGTCTTCAAATTTTACAAGTTGATATTTCCACAAATCTTCGTCAACGCGGATTTGAAGGTACGCCGACCTTAAATCCAGGAGTTTAAGTGGCTCACCATGTCTTCTCCATCTCCTGAGAGTTTCATCACATACTGCAACATCTTCTCCCGTGTGACTTTGCACATGGTTGTTTAGCTCTCTATAATCAAGCACTGGCCTGACCTTTCCCTTGTTCTTCTGAATGACTCCCAATAGTGGTACAACACCCGTGCACTCCCCAGCCCACGGCTTTAACCAACCTTCCTTCATCCACCTCTTCAATTCGTCCTTGATCGCATCCTTCACATCGTGTTTGTGAAGACTGGAATATGATGCAATGTCATTCGTTAAAGCTACCGGTCCTTCTGTCCACGCCCATCTAACCCACCACTTCTGACCATCAAACCGTGCTTGAAAGTCTTGATCTTCGATACAGATAGTTTCAGGTTCAGCTGCCGCATTTATAACATGGCAATCAAGATTTGTTTGTACACTCGAAAAAATTACTTGGTCATCATTCACCGTTACTCCTCCACACATTTTTATGAAATCCATCCCAATAATCGCATCCACACCATCGAACAACTTATTCACCACCACACAACTAACCCACACTCCACCGGCTTGGGCCCTTCGCTCACCATTTTTCACCCCACACATCACGTCAATGCTGACTACAGCTTCGCCCACACACGGCACTTGACTCCCATCAACACTGATCAACATGCATCGGTTCCCGCCACTGCGAATGTCACACCTAATGGAACTAGATAGCACTGTTCTCGAACACCCCGTATCCACCAATGCTCGCACCAACTTTCCTCCCACACAAATCTTCACAATCGGTAGCGCCGTTAATGTTGACGAGGAAGAACTACCGGCGCACCAGCTCTTCCTTTCCCATTTCCCTCCTTCGTGGGGCATTCCCGTGACACGTGTCCTGTTTCACCACATGTCCAACACGACAGAGCTTTTTGAGTACAAAATCTCATGAGGTGTGGCCCACCACACTTGAAGCATTGCCTCGGTGTCCCACTTGATTGTCTAACGACCGCAGCCACGACGCCCGGATCGTGCAGTTCAACCATCAACGCCCGCGCCCGTTCGAGCAGGGCTGACAGCGCAATCGTTTCTACGCCTGGCAACGCCCTGAGCTCACGTGATATCGTGGCCGGTAATCCCACAACAAATGCTCGTCTGAGCAACTGGTCCGTCACCACACCCGCCAATTTAGCCAACTTTCTCAGCTCAGTGAGATACACATCGACAGGCTCATCTTTCCACCTTCGCTGGGCCAGCCGCTCATACGCCTGAAATGGGTTCATAGCGAATGAATCGCGCAGGGCTTTTTTAATGCACTCAGCATCTTTCTTATCCTCGTCTTTTAATTCGCTGTAGACGGCAAACGCGGACCCTTCCAAGAATAGCGGTATGACAGTTGCGAGATCTCCGATATCCTTCAATCTCGCCACCAATTCTAATTTCTCCAACCACTGAATTATGTCTCCTTCACCGTCAAAACATCTCACCAAATCACCTATTTTCACTGTCGCCATTGTTAACACGCCGAAATAGCTTGTTGTGATCACCTTCAATCCACACGACGTCAACACACACGCGCGCGCGCTTTTTTCAACTGTTTTTTCCCGCGTCATCCATAGACGATATCACACCATCGACAATCATCACAAACCACACATGTATTAATAGATTTTCTTCAGTTTGGTTTCCGTCTCAAATTAATATCGATTTAAAGTATTAGATTATATCGGTATTCCAACGGGTGATGTCATTTTGAATTAAACGCCATTTTTACAACGGAGATTTTTGACAGCTGACATATTGTGAGTCATTGACATTTTAGTTGTGAAACACTACATGAACATCATAATTAATTATTATGAAAATCAATTACAAATACGCCTTGTGCATCGTCGTAGTGGTCAGTGTCTTGAAAGCATGGTTGAAATGAATGAAGTCTTTGACCACAGCCAAAAAACATCGATTCGCCGTCGTTCACAACAATTTAATGTTTCAAGAAATACTCTGCAGGCAATTTTAACAAAAGATCTGCTTACAAGGTTCAAAAATACGGCGCTACTTGCCACACAAGTACACAGTGCACTAAATGCACACAAAGTTTCATCTGTCATCGTGTCATCTCTCGTTTTGGCGACTAAAGTTACTTTGTTACTGTTGGTCTTGTTTCTAGGGTTTCGCAAGGGAAAAGCTTACGCCAATAATCCACAAACGATTTCATAGCTACGTCTAATATCAGTAGTTCTACCAGGTAAAACTAAATAAAACTATACGTGTACTCGTATGTCACCTTCAGATAAAATATTTATCAAAGTCTAGGCAGAACTTATCGCCCGTTGGACACAAACGGATTTGACAAATGCAACATTCATCATAATATAATTAAACACAAAAGATTACAGCAACTTTTTAAGGTCAGTATTGATTAAATATTTAAAAATATATACACTTAAAACACACAAATGGTTATAACTCGTTGTTCAAGCCAAAATCACCCGAGGAGCACACCTGGCCGCAGGTGAAAATGTAATTTTAAATATTTTATAGTCTTGACATGTGCGGATTAATAAATCACGCATTTTAGTGAAAACCGGACGAAAATCCTGCCAATATCGACCAAGTTACAAAGTATTAAAAATAATTGTATTTTTTACATCGCGCGCTCGCCTTAGTCCAAATTCACGCGCGGACGTAATTTGAGCAAATATACGCATAAATATTAGCCATCCTTTTTATTTGCTAATCATGTAGATATGATAAAATAATTGATATTTAAGAAGACCGGAACAAAATACATCGCATAAATTAGAGCAATTTAAGATACAATTACTATTTTTTATCAGTTTTGGACGTAATAATATTTTCACGGGCCGCTTTCAAATGACAAACGCGCGCACGCGCGCCCCGCTCCAGTGAATGGACCAATGAGAAGCCACGTGTAATACCATATGAATAAATGCACTCACCGATGAGATAGTTTCTTTTACAAATAAAGGATTAAATAATCAATAAAAAATAAGTTAGGTGTAATAAAATGGGCTGTCGAAATATCTAGGAAATGACTTACTGGAGTAAAATAAAATATGTATGTAATGTATGGAATCATGTGATAATTTGAGATATTTTGCCATAAAAACCATGTCTAGAGTATAAAATAGATTTATAAGGATCTTTTAAATGTTTATTTTTAATCATACTATAGCATAAAGCTTTCAGAAGATCACAGGAAACCAGCACTTGCAGGAGATCATTTCAGTTACCACAAATATTTATCTATTATAATTACAAATTTGATTAATAAAATAAATATAAAAATGAGGCGTCTGGAGGGCCACGCCCCCCACAAATTATTGTGGCGTATATAGAGAGGCGCGGGCAGATTCGAAAAAATATCAATATTCTTAAAAATACTCCTCTATCTTCGCTATCTTCTTCGTCTTCTACCGAGATAAACAAGTGCTGAGTTCCTGGGCTTCACTACCAGCTTTCGAGAGTTCGTCTTCTTCTTCTTCCTCCTTATAACAACTGCTGTTCAGCCGAGTTCCCGTACCACAGGAAGAAATAAAAAACACTCGTATATGTTGAAATCATCTCGATAAATACCGCAATCCTTTGTTACATCGACATTTAAATAATCTATTTTGTCAGAAGACATCTGAAAACAGTTGAGTCAAAAACGTAATAGTTGAGTCCAAGTAAACTTAAGTCAGTTCCTAAGTCCTCAATATCAATAAATATTTAAATCTGTATTTAAAAAAAAAAATTGCAGCGTCTTAAATTAAAAAAAAAACAATACCCAATCTACAAATAAATAAAAATATTACAGTCCAACTTGATGAGAAATTATTCGAAAAAATTAACATTTTAAAAAGGTTAACAGGGCTTTATAAAAAAAAAGGCTTTACGTATACAACATTAGTTTGAAATTCTAAGAAACATGAATAGAAATAGAATAATTAATTAAGTTATGTATTGTAAGGTGTAGCCCGTCACAACTTGGAAGCGCCATTGTGAGGCGTGTGCTGGCGGACTATCTCCGCCGACTAGTAACAGGGGAGAGCATGATTAGTGAGTACGCGAATCAGAAGTTACCTACTTACCACAATATCGAGATCCACCTTGCCGTCTTCTGAGAAATAAACTTTACTAAAAAAAACAGTAAAACATGATAGGTGATATTTCATAAGTCAGCAAATTTTACTTTAAATTTTATTACAAAAATTAAAAAAAACTGAAAACTACTATAATTATAATTTTTTTGATAGATAAAAAATAAAATTTAATTTCGGAGCTACTTAAAAGGCGACGACGACAATAATAATTTTACAAATAATACTGGGGGGATTCCTCTTGATCTTGCGGTAAAAATTAACATATTCTTGCATCCGTCTCTCTTGGTGTTCTGGGAGCAGCCGTTGTTTCCGAGTGCCTAACAGTTGGTCAGAACACTCCATCAACCGGCGGCTCACGCACGAATCTTCTTCTCCCAGATGGACCATTATAAGAAATTGTCGACGGGTGATGGGAAGAAGACGTAATTTTAAGTAGTAAAGAAGTAAATAATTAAGAAAGAATGAAGGTGATAAAAGAAGGAAATGAAAGAATGAACAAAATAAGGAATATAAGAAAGAAGGTAAATTACATTATTTACTGCAACAATAGAAATTTTTAAGATACAATTAGAATTCGTAATGTTAGAAATGAGTGCGTTGTGAGATCAATTAATTACATGGATTTTATCCTTCAATTATTATCCAAACGCCTATCTGGCGTTGGATCTGCGCCTGGATCCCGTATGGACTCCACCTTCAGCGTATCTTCAAATATGAATTCCACAATATGCCGCCCGCAGGACGAACCCTCCTTGCTCGAAGCGCGAATGGAAGTGTACATACCTGCTAGCACCGGCCCGTCACTCGAATCGGTGGACACGATCCTAGCGGCAAATATCACAATCAGTACTAGGCGTTTCGAACCGCGCGTGAAATTAACTAACCAGGGTGATCGTTATTTTAATTAGGTACTAACGTTACATTTTTTCTTGTACCAAAAATTCGTAAAGTTATAGTATATGCAATATATATATAATAAAATAAGTGATATAAACAAATTTTAAAAAATATATTAAAATTTAAATTAAAAAAATAATATTAATAGCAGAGAGCAATTAGAAGCATCGCTATCCAACATTCTAACATAATCATTATACAGTGCCTACACTAATAATTCACTAGTTCTACAACACTCCAACAACATTTTTATTTAATTTTTTTTTATCTCTATTTTTTTTTATCTCTATTTTTATTTATTTTATCTTTATTAAATAACACCACAACATCACGAAAAAACTGGCTACTTTAACACAGACTTCAGTCTAGTAAAGCAGCCAGGACAACGCTGTATATATCAGAGGTGGACTCTACTCCATCCCATACAATAAACTACGAGTATTTAATTGCAATATAATTGTATCTTATGTTTATCATGTTATGTTTATCTCTGTTGCAACAAAAATATGTATGTCAATAAAGTCTAAATAAATAAATAATTTTTAAACATAACGAATACCTACATTAGATTATTTTTTTCACACTAAGGAATGTTTTGTATTATCAATTTTAGAAGTTATCTGCACAAAATAGAGCCGCAATTGTGCGAAAACTTCACGAAAAATCAATCAGAGTCAAGGCGGACATTTTTCACTTTATGTCCAAATAAGTCTTTTCTTTTCAGTCCACTTTTCGAAGAATTAATGCAATTTATTTAAAAATTTAAATGATACATCTTGTTGAGACTACATATATTCATATTATACAAATATGAATAGAGAGAGGTACTGACAAATTGATGTCAAATTAAAATGCACGTGCGATTATTGAAAAGAGGCGTTACTAAAATAAATTAGAGAACTAGTTAATTTTTTTTAAGGTTTTCATAATCAGGGTTGTCTTATGTGTTTTTCTCACCAGATATATAACTTGAATGTTGTGACCATTATTAAAACGGGGTGGAAAACAAAAATGCACAATGACAGTGATGGGGTGTTATAAAGGGATATAAAGTTATGAGAATTAATTCTCTTGAGGGTAGAGAATAGATCCCCGAAAATAAAAATACCATTGATCATTGTTGAAGAATATATTATTATTTGTCCTTTAACAAATGTAGCTTTGTAAAATATATGTACATAGATAAGTACTTAACACATTAAAGGAATTTAATAATATCAAATGGAGTGCAAGGTACTAAAGTATATCAAATATGGAAGAAAAGACTTAGGTAATATGTATTATATATTCAAAAATCCACTCGGGCGTTTCGCTATTGTTTGTACACCATTTTCATTTCCAAGTCCTGGAAATAGGAAACGGAGCAATAGGGTAATCAGAAAATAAAAAATAAATTATAAAACTATATAATCCTGAAAATATGCCTAAAAAGGGTCGAACGTGCATTTTTTACTTTTCGCTAATGAAGTACATCAGTCACTTAGCTTTTCTTGCAAAGGAACAAAAAAAATTACCGATTAAATAAAATACTTAGTTAAATTTTATTTATTTCTATATAACATTAAGAATTTCAATGATTAATCATTATTAAATTCAATAATTACCTAATTTAATTTTAGTGGTTTTATGTATATTATGTAAACATCGCTAAGTTTACTTGAAAATTACTATATAAATTATTTTCAATACAAAGATAATTTATATTTAGATTTCTTATTGGAAATGTTTATTCCTTCTGGAAGACAAATTAACAAAAAAAAAAGTATGATTTCTTCAAACTTTTTCTATTAGAGGCACGATAATCATAATCAATACTTTTTAATTCTTTAACTGAACTTGATGATGGCGTAGTCGTGCAGACACTCTAGAATTTATCATATCCAAGACTTGGAAATAACCTCTTTTTACTTTTTTCATAAATAACGTAATAAATAGTGTAATTTGAAAGGAACAAATTAGGCCTGATTAGTTTTATATAATAGACAAACAGTGATTTTCTGGACAGAAATTAAATACATTTTAAAAATATCATCTGCAATACACGCTTCCACAAACATTCCTTAACATTCATTTTGAATACATACATATTCATTACATTACAGTTGTCGAAAATGTATTACATACATATTTTAAGGGCACACTGTTGAACAATTTATTATAAAAATGTTATACTAAACTTATAAATGAAATGGAAAAATCAGTCTGAAGAAGACTTTTTATTCTTGAACCACGAAGGAATCTTTTTTCGTACAATACTATGCACTTGGCGATACATCGTGAGACCTAAAAACGGGATCGCCAACCGCTCATCCTTAAATAAGTACAGCCAAAAAGCCACAAGCAACATGAAGACGTCGATGATGTAATTGATGACCGATCTCACAGTGCTCTCTGCCTCAGCATTCAATTCCGAGAAACTCTTAGACACGGAGACCGTTTCAATTGGAGATGACAATTTGGTTGATATTGGCTGAGGTTGAGGTGCGCCAGTTTTGAGCGGTGCTTTTAAATCTTCTTTTTTCTGTTTATTAATTATTTTTGTAGGAATCTGTTTTTGAGGCTCCCGTTTCTGTGGAGTTTCTTGTCTTTTAGTGGTGGATTTCACCGGCACAGCTTTATTTGGATCATTACCGATAATGTCACTTCTTTTTATCTGTTTAGCTGCAGCTTTCTTTAAATCATTAGTATTCGTGTACAGCTGCCGTTGGGGTTTATTACTACTCCCAAATTCCTTAACAATATTTCCATAATGTTCGACCACCGTCCGCCCTTCCTCTTCGGTTACTTCTTCCTTCTTTTTGTCTTTTACTTCTTTCGGTGTTACTGACTTTATTTCATCTTCATCTACTTTTTTATTATTCTTATTGGTTTTCTTTTTGGTGTTAAGGATGTGTTTTTCTAAAGGAAACTTTGCAAACTTCTTGAACAATGGTATCTTTTTAACCAGAGGGTCAGGGTACTTTGTAGATTTTTCAGAGCTAACGGGTATTTTAGGTGGAGATGTCCGTACGTCGGGTTCGCGCTTTTTCAGTATCGGTTTGGGGATGAAATTAGGATCCGGTAATGGTGCCGGCTTTGTCAATACTTCTACTGCTTGGCTTTGCGTCCCACCCTTGTAAATCATTTCTTTCGGGTGGTAGGTGGCGTTTTCGTCGATTCTGCTTCGTAACTGTTCAACATCTTCCTCTAAACTATCAGAATCGGAAAATTCACTATCACCAGTTGATACAGTACTAGCAGTGTAGTCGTCTTCAAAATTGCTGCTGTTGTCATCGGCCCTTTCCTTATTCAAGCTTTCATTCGAGAGTAAACATTCAGAATCGTTAGTTTCTTTTTTCAAATCGTTTACTTGTTTACTCTGATATTGTTCATGCATTCTGTCGTTATTACTCTGATATTGTTCCTGCATTCTGTCGTTATTACTGTGATATTGTTCCTGCATTCTGTCATTATTACCGTGATATTGTTCCTGCATTCTGTCGTTATTACTCGGATATTGTTCTTGCATTCTGTCGTTATTACTCTGATATTGTTCTTGCATTCTGTCGTTATTACTCTGATATTGTTCTGGCATTCTGTCTTTACTTTGAGTATTTTCGTCTTCTATCAATTCAACTTTTATGTTCACGTCGGTTGTAGGCGAGGCGATGTAATCTTTCTTCGCCTTTACCTTTTCTGCTTCTTTCAAGGCGATAACTTGGTAAAACCTGTTCATTGCCCGTTCATGTAAAAGTTCCGTAGAACTAACGGAGTTCCTCAAGGGTCTGATAGGTATGAAACTATAGCCTAGTTCTGGAGCAGATAGAGATAATGGGGGGGGAGACATTGCATCTTCCAAATCAAGCTGAAATGATTTTCTCTTTTCTGCAATCAAAATTAAAATAAATAAACAATAATTTTGTTATACAAAGGTATATAAAATTAGCAAAATTACACATAAGAAGCGACCATTTTGTTGTTACGCAAAAATACGCTAGTTAGTAAAAAAAATAGATAGCTAATTTATCAACAAGATAATACACAAAATACCACAATTAATTTATCATTTTTAAAATGTATTTTTTATTTGGGAATATTTTATAAATTTGTTAAGTAAGTCGTCTAAACTTATAACAAATAAATCATTGAGCAAAAATTATTTTTAAATGATGAAAAATAATGTTTAATATTTGTAATATTCAAAGCTGGTGTCAAAAATATTTGTCACCGATATAGATTAAAAAGAAACTTAATAGTATATATTATATCGTAATGCATCTGAATAGAGATAAATAAAAGTAATATCGTCGTGGTAAATGCAATAGGCTGTATATCAAAAAAACTTTTCAGGAGAGAACAAAAATCTCGTCTTTACCCCATCTCACCGATTCTTTCGGAAATTTATTATCTTAATTGAATTAACTCTATGTTAACGGTGTTATCACCATTTTGACGTAAGTTACATATTACGTCACACTAGGTTGGCAGTTTTTTGTCTCTCCTGAAAAGTTTGGTATTTTTGATATACAGCCTATTAGCCTAAATAGAGCTGGATATCAAAATGATATTAAATTATATCAAACTGCTTAATGGAGTGAATTATAATTCTTAATACTGGACGACCTATTCCAATTATTATTTCATAAAGTAATCTCCAAAGCCGATATAACATATTTAGCAATACTGTTACATCATAGGTACAATATATTATTGATAAAACACAAATAAATCTCTTTATGAAAACTACCCCACTCCGCTTTGTATAAAAAACGAATAATGCAATTAATTAAGTTTAACTAGTATTAAAATTTTAGTGATTAATATTTTATGAACTTTCATATCTCTAAATGATGTAAAAATATTTTTAAAAAAAGATTTACTACACAAAATACACAAAAAGATTTATCATAAAAAGTTTCCTTGCAAATAAACAACGATAGAATAAATAAAACATTTCTTGTCGCTTTGTTATTTTCAATTGATTTAAGAGATTTAATTGAATTCGGTTATGTTTAAATAATATTCCATTATAAATCTTACTTTAAGATCAACATGAAATAATGATAATTGCTTTCATATGAATCAAGCTGATGAAAAAAATTAACTGAAAAGATTTGAAGAAAAATAAATTCGAAGATGCGCAGATATCGAACACGACCCGATGAAGGATTTTTGTGTATCGCACGCCTGGTATTCGCATTGAGCAAAGAGCAAGACTAATAAACACTAACAGAAATGAAATATAAAATAAACTTAGATAACTCACTTAGAAAAATACACGGAAAAAATCTGTCTAACGAAAAAATTTTATCGTCTCCGGGATACTAACCCGAAACTTTATATTTCTATTATACTTCTATTCACAAATTCAAACATTCCAAATGATACATTTAATGTTTCCAGTTGACATTAATTTGACTAAATAAGTATATTTTAATGAAATCACATTTTGTCTATGAAAAAAAGTTTTTTCAAAACACGGCTATAACAAATTAATCCCAGTACTGTCAACATTTTCTCGATAGATAGATTTTTTCTGTATAGCTTTCTAAATGATTTATTTAAATTTGTCTAATTACCACAAATTTGATAAATCTTAACTTCGCAAAAAAATAATTTTTTATTAAAAATATATTAAAAACAAAATGTATGTAAATGAACAAAATTTTACAACAGAAAGCATAAAATTTCAACTGGCCCTACTGTAGATATTTTCCATAGAAAAATCAATAATATAGAGAAGAAATTATCATTATAATATATAGAAAATTATCATTATAATATATAGAAAAAGCAATAATATAGAGAAGAAATTATCTTCGTAACTTCCAAGTAAACAGACGCTGCGGATTTAAAGTAGGAGAAAATGAACATGAAACATTATATTTTTTTGGGAGAACAAATAATCTATCTCGAACTTTATTTTAAATCTAGTGATTAAAACGACAAAATATTTTTTGTCTTACTGGTAATATTATTAAATTTTCGTAGAAAGCAATCACTTTGTGGTTTGACATATAAGATTATATAAAAACACAATTACTGTGTATGAAACCACGAATTTTATTTCGCTTAGCTCAAGCTTTGTCAGGCCATATTTAAAACAAATAAAAAATATAAAAAGAGCGCACTTATAGAGAGACATAGAATATAAAATTACATGTGAAAGAAAGAGACAAAATACATGGAGAGTTAGATGGAACATCAAGGGAGACAGAATATAAAATTATATGCGATATAAAATTATATACTTATCTCTAGAATACCTTGAAATAAAAAGGGCAGGGGATAGTGTAGGGCAATTTTTAATAATCAAATAAATTTATCCATAAGCCTCATATTAGGTATGTTTCCTGAATCAATTTAATACCCATCAACACTACTTTCCCCTCTCTTAATGTTCCGTCTAATCTTACATGTATTCTGTCTCTCTTTTTCGCATATAATTTTATATTCTGTCTCCCTTGATGTTCTAACTGTATACGTATTCTGTCTCTCTCTTTCATATGTAATTTCATATTTTATCTCCTTCTTTATGTATATATTAGTACATTCGTTTTGTATTTATTGTCAGTTTTAAAGTTTCAAAGCTTGAGCTAAGCGAAACCAGTTAGCGTGTAATAAAATACGTAGTGTGCTTTTATTTAAGTTAATATTATTCTTTAAGAAACTGCCAAAAAATTTGTGGAATCGCGTAATAATTATACATTGTTTGTTATAAATTATTGAAAACTTTTTTGACTAAAGACTAAATATAAATGTTTGAAGAAATATCAGAAATATGGTGCGAACTCAAAGAAAACTATCACTGATTTCTCCATTAGTACTAAAATAATCACCGCGGATTAAATTTGATTGGATCGCAAAAATAAAATTATTAGAAAATTTCTTCGCAATCAACTTGTAATAATTATTCAGCAAATAAAATGAGCAATGGAGCTAGCCTATAAAATAAATGCTGAGATTGCGCACAAAGGAAGTCAAAGAAAAAGTTCGTTTACCTGAAGATGTCTTTTCTGATTCGGGATACAGAATCAACATAAACTCGGAGCTTCCGTGTCTCATTTTATCTTCGTCATAATCCCCGGAGACCTTGTCGCTGTTGGAATTCCTTAAAATGTTTGCTTGCTTTAATTTTTCGTCGGCATTTTTAAGTTTCATCGCTGGCGAGCTGACCGGAAGTTCGAGTGTAATTTTTTTAACATTTTCTATATCGTCCAGTTTCGGGGACATGTGGCGCTTTCTTCTAGGCACGACTTGCGGTGTCTCAACATTAATCTTGACAGCATTGTTTGATGTCGTGTCTTTAGCAATACCCATGGCATTGAAGGAAGAATCGACAGCTTTTCCGGGTATGAATATCGATCTCGTTTCTGCGCTCGGTTCGCTCATCCCGTAAGGGCTTTCCGCCTTTACTCGGAAGCGGTATTCGGACCCTTCGATCAAGTCGAAGAGAGTGGCTGTCAACTTCCTGCTGGTCGCTGCCTTCAACCACACGTTCCACCCGGTCCTGTAGTATTCTATCACGTAATTGCCCACTTGACAACCCCCGTCATCGTTGGGAGAAACCCACGACAGGGAGACCGATCTGTCGGCGTTCTGCGTGACGGCCACCGACACGGGAGGATCGGGTCGGGCCGTTATGGTGACCAGGAACGAAGCGGAGTCTTCGCCCACCGCGTTCTTAGAATTGATCTGGTATTCTCCCCTGTCCTCGCGAACGGCATTCTCAATTCGAAGAGTGGAAAACTTATCTGTATTGGCGATATGTATTCTGTCCGCGGCGAGAAGGAGCCGTCCGTCGTGCCGCCACTCAACTTCCGGCAGAGGCTTGCCAGCGACGGCCACCTTCAGGAAGATAGTCTCGCCGGTCTCGTACAGCAGGCCTTCCTCGTACTGACGCGGCAGGCGGATCCTGGGCGCGGCCTTCAAGGCCAACCGAGCCCGGGTCACCGCGTGGCCGCTCCTGTTGGTGGCCGTGCACTTGATCTCGCCTTCGTCACCGAGAGAGGCCTGGTGGAAGATGAGAGCGCTGCTGTTGCCCTCCGTGAGGATGGAGGTGCGGCGGCTGCTGAATATCTCGTAACCGTCCTTGAACCAACACACGGTCGGGGGAGGGGAGCCCTCGAAGAATACTTTAAACTCTATCTTGTCACTTTCCACGCAGCTGGCGTCGGCCAACCCGCGGATGAACTCGGGTACGGAGACGGGCACCCGGTCCAGCGACACGGTGAGGATATCGGAGATCTCTCCGGGCGGAGACACGCCCGCGGGGTTGCAGGCGGACACGCGGAACTGATAGTGGTGGCCGGGCTCCAGCCCCGTGAGCAGCAATTCCGGCCGCGCCACGAGCGGCGGCGCCGTGCGCACCCAGGCGTCGCTGCCCAGGCGGTTGCACTCCACCCGATAGCCGATGAGCGGCGCGCCCCCGTCCCGACGGGGCGGCACCCAGCGCAGCGTCACTCCCTCGCCCTCTTCCGGGCCGCCTGCGGGCACCAGCTCCGGCTTCCCGGGTGGCGATGGACATTCTGCAAAATAACAATAACTGTGAAAGTTGTCAAAGACGTGAAAATAAAAGCATTTAAAACAAATTATTTATTGTACAAAATATTAAATAATATTGATTCTTTTACATTTTATAAATTGTATCGGAATAATAGTATAATGGAAGTGGAATTGCGAAACTGAAGTAATTTATCTAACAAACATTTATTACCGGCAGTAAGCAATTACTTTTTCAAATTATCATTTGTGATTTTTTACATACACCCTTTGGTGTAAAGAACAATAAAATATATTAAATTTTATAATTAATTAATATTATAAATTAATCATTTATTTATTTTAAATTTTACGTTGTCAAATTTCGGTTAAATCAATTAATTCTCAATTGTATTTAACGTTATGAAATTTCTGCAAAGACCTGTTTTTTAAGATTTGTTTGAACTAAACATAAACTTGATAATACCGGGAGGGAAATTACCCGCGGGTATTCAGCTATGCAGAATGCTCAATGGTAATATTTCGCCTTATTACCACGCGTTAGTTCAACTAGCCTATTTTCAGCTGATGGAGCGACGTCAGATTTCGTTATACCTCATCAAAGTTTTCACAAAGATGCTGTGTACATCCTGGTACCACCGCCCGCACTCTATTAAAAAAGTGGATACCATTTGAAATATTTTTGTTGAGTCGAAATATTTGTGCACGATTTCAATTAACCACATTTTATTGTTATAATTATCAATTTAATTATTATATAATATAATATATTAGTAAATCGTTTAATTGTGACGTTAAGTATCAAAGTGTGACATCTCGATTTTTTGACAAAATAAATTATGAATGTATTTTTGTAGATTATAAAACCTGTATTAAGCCTATGAAATTATATTTTTTTTTTACAATTCAAAATGCTTTACATTTATAAGGATTTATAATATTACAATTTCATAGGCTTAATAGAAATTGTATAATCTACAAAACTACATTCATAACTCATTTTGTCTATAAATGGAGATGTCACACTTTGATATTTAACGTCACAATTAGTAATTTGCTTCGTATTATTGCATTGTACGTATATAAATCAAATATTATATTTCTAAACTACCTCACAATACAACCCATAGTAAATTCAAATAAACCAGTTCGTATTAACCACAATTCTCATACATTCCGTACTAAAATGTTTGTTTTAAGCAATTCGGACATATTTATTTAATACACTTTACAATATATATAACAGATACCATAAAAAATAACACATTCTTGGTCATAAAACCACGTCATGGTGTAGTTACCGTATTCATTTCAGTAACTTCACACATTCTTGGATCAATCTCTAAGCACATTCTCTTTTCCGTGAGATCAAATTAGTAAATTAATGTTAGATTGTAGAATCATTAGAAAAGTTGTTAGTTCACTATAAAAAAAAATACTTGTGACTGCTCCGCCTACAGACAACAGAAAATATTCGATATCTGGGAGTATAAATAGACAAACAGAGAAAACAGATAAATATCTAGCGAGCTAAATAAGACACCGACTGCCTTTTCTTTTTCATGAAAAATAATGAGTTACTCATAGCATTAGATACATCTTATATATATGCAAGCATATTTTGCATCGGGTCAGTGCATTTAATAGTTTATATCTCGGTTCTATGAGCAATGATCAAAAATGGTACAACGATTTGTTAATGGATATTGTTAACTTAGAAACTAACAGTGAGTTTACTGAAAATTTTATTGGTTCGTCAATAAACTTAACTAAAACTTATAGTTTCAGCAATAAATTACTTTGAAACTTATTGAATGGTTTCATCGATGGGTTTACTTAAAAACTTATCAGTTCAACAATAGAGAATCACTCAAGGACTTGCGAAGTTAGAGAGAGAGAGAGCCTGATATATTAAAAAATAATACTTAAGAAGGTTTGGCGAAATGAAATCAATATAAAACAACTGAAAACTCTTAATAAACAATAAACTAACATTAAGGAGAACACATTTTTATTTTGAAGTTGTAATTATTCAGAACATATGTCTGTGATATTTTAAATACTAATTAAATGTATTAATTAGAAAGATATGTTCTATTGAAAAAATTGTTGTTGCTACCGGGTTTCGAACGTGGACCTTTTTCTAATCCGGGGAAGGTACATGTAGCATAGTTGGTTAACGCACCTTCCTCGGATTAGAAAGAGATCCCGGTAGCAACAACAATATTTTTCGATAAAATTGATTTTATATGTATATCTTTCTAATTAATACATTTAATTAGTATTTTAATGAACCATTCAAATTTTTTTTAACAAATAACTAATTTAATTACATGAATGCAGTCAAATTACAACAATAGTTGAGAGTACTAAGTACTAATTGCGATCTTAGTAACATCCATATTTTTTATATGGAGAAAAACACGAAAAACTTATTGAAGCCTAACGAACAGTAATTCACTTCTTATTATGAATCCCTATGATTTGGTTTAAAATATAAAATAAATGCAAAATCTCATACTGGCCATCATTTAAATTTTATATTATCGAAGACTGCTATATGTCGAAACCTAATATAAATAGCGGCGGACAAAAGCAACTGATTTTGAATGATTTATACCATAAAGATATTGTTTGATGAAAAATATAGTAATAATACATTAATACGCGCCCTGGCGAAAATATGTATCTTATAAAAATGTATAAAACAATGGTAGCGATAGAAAAAAATCGTGGTAAAATGTAATTATAATGAACACGCGCACAAAGTCACGAAGAATCAAGTATTACAAAGAGATTCTGTGTTAAAAAAAATATAGAAATATATATATATAATATAATAACCACATTAATATAACATATACATCTGTTCTCTTTCGAGCCAAGAAGATAATACGTTACTTACATAGTTGGGGCAATCTTGCGTAACATACAAAACAAGGCGAACCATCAAAATGCTATTTGCACTCAAGAAAAGCACTTAACAATCGCTGACAGACTTCCGAAGTTAGTTTTAAATCTCTGCAATAGTCATAAGTCCTGCCTAAATCAACTTCTATAACTAACTATCAAAACATATTTAAATACTAAATTAATGTATTAATTATAAATATATACATATAAAATCAATTTTGTCGAAAAATATTGTTTTTGCGTCACCGGGATTCGAACCTGGATCTCTATTTGCAATCCGGGGAAGTACACTACCAATTGTGTTATAACGCCAGTATTTTTCATGACAAATTTGCGAACCTATATGTTACATTTTTTCAAATTAATACACCTTTTACGACAAAATTGATTTTATATGTATATATTTATAATTAATACATTAATTTAGTATTTAAAATATCACAGACCGTCTGTTCTTAATAATTACAACTTCACAATAAGAATGTGTTTTCCTTAATAAAAACATATTTAAGTTTTCGGTCGATTTTACACACGTGTAATAATATAAGATCACACACTGTTCTAAATTGAATTAAGCTTGTTAATAGAACTTTTATAATATACAGTGAATATAAAAGCAGTACTCAGTTGACTGATGTCGAAATATACAAATGGCGAATAAATCACAGAATGTTCATCACTAAAACAAATTGTTTACAAAATAAAGTGCTGATCGAATTAAATGTAAAAATAATGTCAAACGATTTAATTACGTACCGAAATCAAAGGGATCGGTTTGATAAAAAATAGTTTGTGTCGACTGATTACGAAAGGAGCGTTACCATTTTACTGTAATTAGGAAATCAATTTTTGGAAATATAATTTGCATTCTATGTAAATAAGAATAAATCGATTGTAAATTTGAGCCCACTGTTGTAAAACAGATTAGATCGCGCTTCGAGCGATTTAAAAATTTGTAATAAAGTAGTTAGGGTCCTGTTAAAACGGTACATTTTATAGCATTTGACAGATTTTAATGTCAGATATTGTCAGCAGAGTGGGCAAAATATATTAAAATAAAGGTGGAACGGTAATATTTAGTGCAGCGACGGGCCGGCGGGCGCTCGGGACGCCGCGCGCCGCTCTCCCGCGACGCTGTCTCTAAAAATAGTCCCGGGCGTCCTCAGCCAGATATAGAGTGGCACTTGGCCGATTGCATTCCTGGCGATCGGGAATCGATTTGGATATGGAATGATCATACCTGCGGACTTCCAGTGGACGTTCTTCCTCGCGCGACGGCCCGAGCTGGACCCGGACTGGTGGTTCCCCATGACGGCGGCACACGCGCCGCGCGGCTGCAGCCCACTGCGGGCCGGCGCGCCCGCCCCGCGCCCCCCGCCCGCGCGACGCGCCGAGCGCTGCTCCGCCGACCGAGCGCGATCCCGCACGTGCCCAGCTCCTGTTAGTCGGTATAAACAAAACACCGAGGTTTGACCACCTCGTCTAGTTCCGACCAGCCCTGCAATTACACTTTTGAATATTTTGTAAGCTGAAGACGACACGACAAAAAACAAACACTAAAATAAGTAATTAAAAATTGCAGACACAGATTACGAGTGTTTAGAACTCGCGATAGACATACATACTCGTAGGACGGTTTCATAATAAATAAAAACAATAGATGTATTAATTTGAAAAAGTGTAACATATAAGTTCGAAAATTTCTCGCCAAAAGTAATGTCGCTGTAGCATAGTTGGAAAATGCACCTTCCCCGGTTTGGAAAGAGATCCATGTTCGAATCCCGGTGGCGTAATAACACTATTTTTCGATAAAATTGATTTTATGTGTACATATTTATAATTAATACATTTAATTAGTATTTAAAATATCACAGACCGTCTGTTCTGAATAATTACAACTTCACAATAAGAATGTGTTCTCCTAATAAAATAAAATTGTGTTTTGCACAGAATTTTAACTTTAAAAACAGAATAATATTTCTAAAAAAATAAGCTTAAAACCACACAAGTAGTAAATTGGCGAAGGTGAAAGATTGTAAATGTAAAGAACAGACACATAGACATTATTATTTATATTGTATATACATGACAAAAAAATGTTTATAAAATAGTTTAACGATTATTTACATTACATCGTTATATACAAAACAATCGTAACCATTACATTTTTTCTGGTTGAAGGATACGCTGCTGGGAATTTTGATAATATCGAGGAGAAAAAATAACTTCAAAGAGATGTTTCCAGTAAGAGAAAAATTAAATTAATATTCTGGCTGGAGATATAAACGAACGGGTTAGCTTTGTACATATACGAGTATGTATGTAGAAAAGACGAGTAAGAATAATGATCAGTGATGGAAAATAAATGGAATGGTTTGAAGTATATTTAAAATATAATTGGATTTATATATCTTTAGGACATATATCTTTATAATAATAATAATGTGTTTATTCCAGCGTGATCAGGTTTTTTTTTAATCCGATTCGCCATAAAGATAATACATATTATGTTATACATTAAAGTTACGAAATAAATATAATGATATGAAAAAGAAAACCAAGGAAAATATTAATAAATAAAAAGTTCACACATATATATAAATATAAGCAAAATATATATACTTCAGTTAAGGCCATTTTTGTATATGTAGCTTTTTTGTAAGCGTTGCCATTCTCTGGTCAGGGAGCCAGCTTTCTATGAGAGCGCCGCTTGCATCAGAGAGTTGGTGCTGAGCTCCAGCCGCAGCTTTACGCCTCCAACTCGATGTCTCAGAAGCGGAACGAATCCATTTATCGGCCTTCGGTAAACATTGTAGATGCGCTGTAATAACGCGCCAATCCGAACAGTATTCTGTGTGAGTTGTTGTACTGAATTCGGAAACGGTTATACGTCACTTGCTTGTATTTAGTTTCCAATAACAAATAAGACTATTATTTTTTAATTATATATAAATGTTCAAGTTGAGGATTAGAGATTTGTCCCAGGAGACTAGAAAACGCATTAAAGTTTTTAGAAATATAGCTTTAAATTTTTTCATATTTTTAGTTATTTTAAATATATTTCATTAAAATTTTTCCAATAATTAAATCTATAATATTGACTAGTATTTATTTTTCATGTAATGCGTCTGGATCCACTTATATTGTAAGAAAATAAAGAGGTAAAAAATAAGTTTTTTTTAATATTTAAAATATATTTTGACCAATTCATTTTTAATTTTAGAAGAAAAAGAATACTATAACAGCTTTCAATGTCTCATTTAATACTAAAAAATAAGTAAATGATAGTAAAATAAGTAAAAAATAAGTAAATGATACCGAAAATATACATATCAATTTGGAGAACAAATCTACATACAAAATTTATAAAATAATAAATAGATAAAATTAAAATCATCAGAAAAGTAATTAAATTTTGAAATCACTTATATTTATTAAAGAGAATATTATATAGAATTATAGTAATATTGCCGATTGTCAGAACATAGTTCTGTGGTATTTAAATACAAATTAAATGTATCATATAAGTTCTAAAATGTGTCGTCAGTTTACTGTGTTGGTGTAGTGTAATCGGTTAACCCATTTCCTCGGATAGGAAAGGATCTAGGTTCGAATCCCGTTAAATTGAATTTTTATGTATATTTGTATTACTTATATTAATTTTGTCAGAAGCATACTGGAAAATGCATAACACAAATTAATATACTCGAATATGAATTGTGCAATAATCATAATTATCAGTGCCGCAACCCATCATAAATATAACCGCTCCTAATAAATATTTTCATTCCAGTTTATCTTTTGCAACCTCCTCTCCATTTGATATTTACGGGAGTGATACTTGATGGAACAAAAACCAACTATCTTAACTTACGACCTGCTAACATTTCTCCGACCAATAAAGTTGTTGTTGAGGAACATCTTAAATAACCAACTCTCTTCCGCATAATCAACCAAATTGAGTCAACCAAGCGAAATCACTTACGAGTATATGCAGAACAGTAGTCAGCTCTTCAATCAAATGGTACAATGCTTGCCCACCAAAGACATATACATAATTTTCTTACACTGCTCCAAAAACTATTTCTTTCAAAAATGTGCAATGTTCTCTAATCATTAATATTCAGCATTCTAAACCATAGGTTGTAGATAACCTGGTGAGTAGAGACTCCAACTACTCGCGTATCGAGCGGCAAAATCTTAAAATACCAGCGTAGTACCAACGTACCAAAATAACTATTAATAATTAATAAATTGTCTCACCTAATATTAATTATCAAATCCAGTACACAACACAGAAATTTTCGCATACCTATTTTACTATCAACGATTCACAAGGAACTGATTTTGCTTTGAAAGCGTAAAATATACAGATTTTTTAGTTAGTTATTAGTACAAATACAAACATATAATATAATTTCCTGATTTTACAACCGTTTACCCCACAGCTGCATCCATTAGCCAGCAAATTCAAAAGGTTTTTTTTCGATATTTTATTGTTGCCATTGATAAAACAAGTCAGGAGGACACGAAGACACAAAATAAATTGTTCCGTCGTATCTCATTAGCACAGCCGACGACCGAAATTATGCATAAAATCGTACCTGACAGTAATTGTTCTAACCCAATCAGTAAATGCTGAACGCAGGACGCAGCTAAATATGTATTTTTTTTTTAAATATATCATTTATAATTTAAAATTATTTTACAAAATACTCGAATATCGAATACTCGAATTGGGGACTACTGGCGAGTGTTTGCACAATACTATCCCTTCAAAAACGAATGTCGAATGTCATCCAATTTATTATTTCGCTATAACAGTAAAATAATACATATTTTATTGAATTTGTGTAAATTCCTATTCGCCGATTCACGTTTTAGTATAAAAATAGAAAATTACATTAAAAATATATTTGTGATGATTTCCCACAAAAATATTTAATTTATAATATTTAATTTTTTAAATATATAATTTGTATCAAAGTTTACTCAAATTTAATAAAAATGGATTAATTAATTTAATTCTGTCGTTCCCTAGTGTGTTTTACTCAAAGGTCTTTGAGATTTACCACAATGTAAAGTTGATTGCTTTTAAAAATGGAATAATTGAAGTATCAATTTGAAAGATTACAGAATACAAGTTCAAAATTTGTCAAAAATGTATTCGATTACTATAACTAAAATGGTGAACATGCTTCCCCATATAGAAAGAGGTCTAGATTCAAAACCCAGTAGCAACTAAATATTTTATAAATAAATAGATTTTTTCATTATACCTGTCTACTTAATTAATTTAATTAGTATTAAAAAAATATATTTGTGTAATAATAAACACGTGTTATAAATAAAATACTACACATATATATATATATATATATATATATATCATTTAAAAGTCCAGAAATTTATTTGTATGCAACTTATAAAATATACTTTTTTAGAGGTATACAACTTTAAAATAAAATAAAACATAAAAATCATTTTTATCGACTTTATTGGAAAGATAATTTTATTCCATTAGTATTTCAATATGATTACGAGCTTATAAGCGACAGGGCTGGCTCGAATAAAGCGCAAACTGGAAATTCAATTTTCGACCATTTTTTGGAGCAGCTGGGGACGTATATCGGCAATAACGCGACGGATGTTGGCTTTCAAGTCGTTTATCATTTCTAGTTTATCAGCGTATACTAGCGATTTCACATATTCCCACAGAAAATAATCCAAAGGTGTTAAATCACACGATCTTGGGGCCAATTCACAGATCCAATACTGAGAAATTATGCGCTCATCGAATGTTTACTTCAATAAATTGATTATGGCACGCGCTGTGCGGCATGTTGCGCCGTCTTGTTGAAACCACAGCTCTTCCACATTAATACCATTCGATTGGGGAGCGATAAAGTCAGTAATCATGGATCTATAGCGTTCTCCATTGACTGTAACGTTCTGGCCGGCATCTTTTTGAAGAAACGGCAGCTTCTTCGGTGCGCATTGTATGACGTCTTTGTATTAACAATTAGAATATGCGTAGTGAAAAAATGATCCATACTTGCTCAGTGGACGACGTAGCGCACGGTAAGTTTCGCGAACTGAACCACGATTTTCGAAATAAATTTGCAAGCGTTGTTCTGGCTGAAATAGTCAACCACAATCTATTCATGGTGAAATGGCAAACCAAATGAGCACAAATCAGCTGTCAGCTGTCAAATTAACTGTCGCTGGAAAAAGTGTTGTCAATTCGAAAAACAAACCTCTACAAAAACTTAGGCACATATGTAGGTACCTCTTCTTATTTTTCTTTATCAGCCATTCTTCCTCAAAATTGGTCTCTACCTTGTGCAGTTCTTATCAATGCAAGGCCAGCAATTATTTTTTATCGACCCAACGAGTTTGTGACCGACTTCTGCTTCTGAATCCCATAGACGCTACTTTTGGCGATCGTCTTCAATCTTTGATTTTTTTCCTGTCATGAAATTCATAGAAATATTAATCATTTAATTCAAATTCGTACCGTTCGATAGTTATGTTAATTCAATATTCTATGCACTCGCATTCAATTTCGTTTCTTGTTCGATTCAAATTATTTCACGTGTTCAACAATATCTGTCTCGTCTGAAAATCTTAATTTTTAGGAAATTTTCATTTTGCTCTCATGAGATGCTATGGAGACAACTCTCGGCTTTCGTAACCACTGTGTATATACCGTATCTCAGATCTTCACCGTCTCGCGCCTTACTTCGAAAATTTAAACGCTGACAACGTAATATGCATTAATGTAAAAAAAAATACGTCTTGTTTACACAAAGATTTAATTTTCGAAAAGTAAATAGAGTGTCATGACTATCAGATTTACGTTTCCACCAAGAATGTGTTTAGAATGCCTCTCGTCTCGCAACTCCTCTCCTATATGTACACGTTATTTCACATCTATTCGTTAACTGGTCTGTGGAAAAATCTGAAAATGATCCACGTATTATTATTAATGTTCTAAAATAAATATTTGTAAGTATTTTTACTATCTATCACGTGTCTTTAAAATACAAATAACACCTACAAATAAAAAGTATACAATATTTGTGGCAGTTAAGAAAATAATTGTGTAATATTTTATTATATTACGGCCACCATATAACCGTCGAAAACCCAGCCACTCGTAAGGTCAAGGAAAAGAAATTATCGATTGCTCTGTGCTAGTATCTAACATATTAATTATAAGTAGTAAGGACTTGCTACTAATTTATGGAACCCGATTTGCAAATTTAATAATATTATTTATACTTCATAACAAATCACAAAATGTTTTGTTACATTGTAATTTCAAATCTGATGAAGTAACGAATAATAAATTATTTTTATAAATCTCTTGAATATTATTTCTATCCCTCCCAGGTAAAAGAAGGTCTAGTTAAAAAAAAAGTATGATACCAAATATATTAATAGTAATTTGAACATTTTATATTTATTTAGACTTTATTGACATACATATTTTTGTTGTAACAAAGGTGAATATATTATAATATAACATGATAAACATTAGATACAATTATATTGCAAAAAAATTAATTAATGTATTATTTATAAATATATACATTAATTTAGTATTTAAAATATCACAGACCGTCTGTTCAGAATAATTACAACTTCACAATAAGAATGTGTTTTCCTTAATAATTATATTGCTATTAAATACCCGTAGTTTATTGTACGGGATGGCGTAGACTCCACCTCGGATATATACAGCATTGTCCTGGCTACTTTGCTAGACTGAAGTCTGTGTTAAAGTAGAGTATTTAATAAAGATTCAACAGAAATAAAATTAGATAAAAAAAAACTATTACACCTTAACAATACAATACAATTTCTAATATGTTATATAAGTATTTATAGACATCGCGAAAAATCGAGCCCGTGACCCTATCGTCGGAGAACGAGCACTTCACGGCCGCGGCAGCCTAATTAATTAATAAAATAAGCAAAAAAAATTGGCACGCCCCGCCGTGGTAGAGTTTAAAAATCACTAACATTGATGGACTAGTCACTCAGATAACTATAGTTATTGAACTGATGCCAATATGACATCACAAACGCCGACGCGACATTGCGTCTGTGATGCCCTTTTTCAATTTTTAAATCTACGATATTTCGCCTACGTATGTTATGGAAAACAGGTAACAATTAACGATTTCAATTTTCATTTATTCGATGTCTATGGAAAACATTAGAATGTAATTTTTCCACTGGGAATTTATTTATTTGTATTTTTTGGATAATTTTAACATATTTTTTTTATATTTACAATTTAAAGACAATTAATTCATATTAAAATTTTGTACAGTAAATTTTGTATCTTTTTGAAACACATATTCGAGAATGAACAATGTACAATAAAAACAAAATATATCTAATTCAAGTTGTATTTTATTTTTCAACATAATCTCTTCAAAGATCGCACACTTGGTCTAACATTTCTCCAGATTCTGGATTCCCTTTCTTCGGACTTCCCAAAAACCGTTTTTAGCCTCGATGACCTCTTAATTCGACCTTCTTTTCCCAGATAGGTTTTATTTTAATTTTAAGAACGATTTCATTTGAATGAGCGGGTGCACTATCGTGGTGAAACAATATTTTTTCTTTATTCCTTTTGCAGAATAATCAATCAGTAAAATTCTTTTGGCATCTCAAAAAAACTATTAATCTTTCATAATCTTTCCAGTCGATTCAATGGTCTTTGCCTTCTTCGGAATCAATTCATCCAAACCAGTGTTTCGATTGCATTTTTGTTTCTGGTGTGTTCCAGATCTCACTCATAGCCACCTATCGTGGTCACTGAACTTCTTCCTCAAACAAACACTTCCAAACAATTGATTTATGTCCGGGCTCAAAGTTTTAAACTCAATTCGTTATGTAAAACATAATTTACTTATTCTCAAGAGAGCCCAGGACATCCTCAATGTCACGCATTTTTATTCGATAATCTTCTAAAACAACGTCATAGATTTTATCCACAATTTTTAATGTTGCAGCCGCTTTTAGGTGGTTCATTATTTGGATGCGTGCGGCCATCTTTGAACTCCGAAACCCAAAGACTCACGGTGGAAAATGAGGGTTATGATTTCCCAAGAACAGCATCCAACCTGCATTTGATTTTCGTTGCGGTTTTTCCCTCCAAATAAATCAAAATCACGACAGCTCGTATTTTGTTTTTATCCATAATTTATTGACACAACACAATATTATTTAACTTGAATTGATCGATCGATTTGACATTTCGACCCCTCAGAATAACAAGGATCCATCTGATACTGACGAGTTCAAGTGTTGATTGAATTTCAACATATTTTCATGTATATTTTGTTTCGAGTATGCAAATCTGATCAGTTTTAAGGTCTTACCTTATTTTCAGTATTATTAATGATCACTGTGAGATGAGGGAAATTAAAAATAAATAAAAACAATGTAAATTAACAATAATGATCCACACATTGAAATAAATAACTAATTCAGTTGGAACTTTCAGCTCTTATTTCCTTTAATATCCGTTAAATAGAAATTGGTGTGTATGGAATGTGTCAAGAATAATGCATTTGGAACTCTTTTCACGCAATAACTCTAATTAACTCAAAATGTTAGTTGGAACCTTGTTATTCTAAGCATCATTGTAGTCATATAAATATTTGGAAAAAATCAACCCTCCAATAGCGAGTCTAGAAACTTTTCAATCTACCCTAGTAATTACATAATATCTATATGGTATTTGATAACTAGCCAGTAGCCTGCCGCTGCCGCTTTAGGTGTGACTCGATCCTTTACCGTCGAGCTCTCTCTCTTGTTTCATCGCTTCGCAACGGCGATCTTGCCGGCCCACGCGCGCCGAGCGAGACCGCCGACTCGCTTTACTTCATAATTCACGCGCACCTCTCTTCATTTCTTCATTTTATCCGTAATGTATGTCTTCCTTGTTCGTTCATACTGTCACAATAAACATCGACACATCAACCATCACTCTTTCATTTAACCACCGACCTAACCACCAACGTTATATGGTTATTTGATAACTAACCTGTAGCCCATTCTAGGATGATTGTTAATAAGTATACACGTCACACATTATATATTCAGTTCGATAACTTTTGCATATTTTATAGCCATTGTAATTGAATCATTTCATTTCATTTTTTTTCTACCGATCTGGGTCTATTAATAAATATAAACCACCCCTTTCTTGTTTTCCACAGCTCCTTATAATTATGCCGTAAACAAATACATAGCAGACACATTAGATGATTACAGTATAATACCCAACATAATTATATAAACATAAAAATACTTGACATTCTTATTTTAATTCTTAATTGATCAATTATAAATATACAATGTGGTAATTTAATATAGATTTTAAGCGCAAAGTTCAATTTTCAACAAATATTAAAAATGATATGGTATTTAAGAAAACCTTTTTCGAATCAACGTTCATTATTAAACAATAATTGAAAAATTATATATATACTTTTTTTTCATTGTACATAAGATATTACATAAATTATAGAATTGTATTACATCTTAATACTGCCTACTTTAAACTATTTGAAAAAGTGTCATCTATGATCACTACCCACAATTAAATCAAAGATCGGTGTGCGGTTAAATGATATAATATTACAACCGATCATCATGAAATTAACTCTTCCAAAATAGTCGAGAGAAAATTAGATTTTCAAAGAAAACTACGAAAGAGCTAATCTAAAAATTCGTCAGATGTCGTTGCTGTCTCGGAAAAGTTGTTACTTTACGCAATTGCTATTTTTATACGTGTCGGTGAGTAATCCGTAACATATATATTTTTAAAATAATTCCCTTCCTCTACCGGTTCTAGAACAATCATGTAAGGAATTTTGAAACATTTAACGTTTTAAATTTCACGTTTTCCATATTAAACGATTCAATTATTATTATTTTTAGATACTTCACGAATATTACAAATCAAATTAAATATAGATATTAAGTTTAAAATGATTTTTGATTTTAAATAATGGAACGATAGATGTATCAATTTGAAAAAGTGTAACATATAGGTTCGAAAATTTGTTGTTAAAAATACTGTCGCTGTAGCATAGTTGGTAATGCAGCTTCCCCAGATTGGAAAAGAGATTCAGGTTCGAATACCAGTAGCGTAACAATATTTTTCGACAAAATTTTATAATTAGTATTTAAAGCATCACAGACTGTTCTGAATAATTACAACTTTACAATAAGAATGTGTTTTCCTTATTAAAAAAAATATGTGTACTGTTTGTATGTACATAAAAAAAATATTTTTATGTACATACATATTATTAGTGGGATTGGCAATCGGCAGTAAGAGTTATATATTACATAATAAAACAAGATTATAAAAATACCAAATAAAATTATTGTAAATATCTAAAATACATATTTTATAAATTGTAGTAAAATATTTGACTCGGAATAACCTGAAAACTTATGATTGATCAGTTTAAAACGTTGCATGGTATGCAGTTCTCGCTGTCTTTGTCACAACGTAGCTCTGCAAATATTTTCAAAGCTTGAACCGTACAAAAAGAAAATTAAGATGCCAAATAACTAATGAGAATTTGTAGTTCTAAAATCAAAAACTTCCAGCTATGTACGTACCGAATATACAGAGATTTCCCGAAAAATCCAAAACAATCATTTACATCATTTTTAAGGTTAATAAATAATTTTATTTAACTCCCGAAATACGGTTAACGTTTCTGTAATTTTTTTATATGTAAATGTTGGGTTTTAAAATATGTGTGTAGTTATTTAGATTAATTAAAAGATTACTTTTTTCACTTAAAAATACAATAAGTAAATTTCGTTGTCACTCAGAGACATCATTTTCATATCATATGGTAAAAATATGCTAGCATTATGGGTCTTCAATTTGTGTATAATATGAATATGATATTATCTATACAATAATTCAGAGCGATACATTTATATCAAATCCATATTTTTGATTTAAATACTTTCTCGCGTTAGTCATACATTAGAAATAATTCAAAATAATAATTGTACAATACTTGAAATATCACAATTTGGTTTAAAGTAAATATAGTTGATTGGTTCTTGTTTTTTCAAAGGATATCGATTTTTGTGATCTAGTATATATAACATCTTTGTTTGTAAATTGTTTTAATAATTGTAATCAGATCTTGATTTCGCCGTCAGATATTGAGTTGATGGTATAACTACGTATATGTATTTCGACAGATAGATATTTTTTATGTGATCTTTTTATGTGATTTATATTATTTGTTTTGAAATATTAGTTAATCGTATTAATGAAAATTGAAAATGTGACTTTCTAAATTTGAGATCGACTCTTTTTCTATATTTATTAAAAATATATATATACACCCCTGTCAAAACAGACGATAAAATTTACCATATATAAATAGCGACCGCTCGAGCTCGCCATATATAAGTATTAAAAATAAATATTATTAATTTTGGACGTGTTTGATATGTACTTACAATAAATACGATTCATTTCATTTTAAATCATTTCTGTCTGATGATTACTATATAATAACGATTTCAATCACTTCTCTCTTCTTGATAATAAATGTTTTCCACTTTGATAAAATAGGTTTTACGGAAACACTGGTCTTGGCAGTGCAGCAGCCATCATAACCGCCTACTAGAAAGTAATCTGCAAAACCTAGTATCACTAGCAAAAAGCAAGCGGCGACAGGCAATACCTAGCAACACAAAATAATGAAATTCTACTCCTAAAATATTCCTATTAATATTTCAAAAAATTTAACTATAAAATAAAAAATAAAATGAAATAAAATTATATTGCTTTTTCAAAGAACCTCCTTCCTACGTGTCTTCGTTACAAAAAAAAAAACTATACAAGCCAAAAATTAAAAAAAAAAAACTATTGCATTTTGTGAAAAAATCTATATTCAGTAACATTTTGTGAAATACGTAATAAACGACTGAATATTTAAATTGTATTAAGAGTACCAGGGCAGTTTTAGGTAGGTCTTTTTAACACAGCACCCAAAAATTTCGGGCTGTTCCATGCCTGCGAGCATACATAACACATAAATACACAGAGTAGCCTCGAAAATCGGTAATAATAGATTTAAGTGACACAGAAAGTATTCATATTTTTACAACGCGGTGTAATTTGTTGTCGACGTGTTCCGATTTTCCGACATAATAAAAACGAATAAATAGAATATATTTGTTCCAAATAACTTATATTTTAGGTATCAATCAAAATATATCAGATTGGATTCAATAATAATCTATAATTTCCATTGTTGTTGTCGGCAACAAATTTTTTAGCAATTATTAACGTAAAAAATTTATTTGATCAGCAATTAATTAGAATTATTTATAGATAGAATCAATTTATCGAAAACATTGTTGTCGCTACCGAGATTCGAACCTATATCATACAGTAAGTTGATGACAAATTATATAGGTTGTATTAATATTTCCAAAAATTAATTATAAATTAATTCTGGCGTATCCTGTCGGATTACTCAAAGGTGTTTTCAAATGATGGAACGACAGATGTATCGATTTGAAAGTGCAATATATAAGTTCAAAAATTCGTCGTCAACTCACTGTGTTGGTGTAGCATGATCGGTTAATCCATTTCCCCGGATAGGAAAAGATCTAGGTACGAATCGCGGTAGCGATAACACTATTTTTTCGATAAATTGATTTTATATATATATATATCTTTCTAATTAATACATTTAATTTGAATTTACATTCTGAAAAATTATGTCACAATAAGAATGTGTTCTTAAAAATATTTATTTAATATATCTTCTTATACAGAATAAGCTGAAAGCCAATTTACCATTTAAAAAACATGTTATTCTACATAACGTGAAGATTTATTTATACCTACACATGCAAAATAATATCTTATAAATGATCCCCATCTCCGTAAACGCGAGCGCTTTCAATGATGCCATTTATATTATGTTATATTACGTTCGCCTGGAGGACCTTGTGGTCTGAATGAACACCGAAACGTTGTAAATTCTATCTTTAAAGAATACATCAGTTCCAATGCAGTGACTTGCCGCGATAGCTCGATTAATTTCAGTGGAACGTAGGTATTGTGAAAACGGAAAATAGATTGCTGACATATTCATCCAAGGTGGGGGAAACATCTCTCGGAGAGTTCGAAGAGACGCTCGGGTAAAACCCGCGCCCACTCGCATTCTAGACAGGCATAAACAAATAAATCGGCACCGTTTGACGGAGGAGGTACAGACCATTATTCATATCTGAACTGGGCGCACCGAAACAACGAAGATGTTGGCTTAGAAAAATGCTTAGTAATATTGATTTAATTGAGAATAAATAAACACCAAACTTTAGATATAACGCTTTATTTGTGGACAAATTTGATTGAAATTGACAATAGGAGAGAAGTATCAATTTATTTATTTGTTAATGTTAAACAACTTTATTTCTACTGTCAAAAATTACAAAATTAAAAATTGTTTTTGAATTTTACAACTTCACATAACATATGACTCCATTATTATGAAAGTGGTATAAGTCGAGAAAATGAAAAAAATGAGTTTGTCAATTATTTTGCATCACATGTTTTACAATTAATATATGTTTTAAAATTAATATATGTTGTAATATAAATTGTAACAATTGCGAACAATTTCGCTAGTGTTTATTTTGATAATACAATAAGTCAACATTTAAATCTAGAAATAAATTATAAATTTAGTAGACTAATTAAATTGTGAAACATGAAAATATTTTGTAATCAATTCAAACGTAAACTTTTAAATATCTCGAAACGAAAGAAACGTGATTTGAACCACTTTCATATGGGCACGTATATATTATGATATTTTGGCCTGCTTTGAACTGAAATTTGCAGGTATAACATTACGTTGTACTGACTATTTTAATAATGTAAATATTATAAACGATTCCTTGTGTGTCGACAACGCTGAAAGATTGTTAATAGTGAGCTTTCCAAATTTATTTAGCTTTATTAAAATTATTTCATAATTTACAGTGGAAGCTTAAGCTGTAACTGTTCTAAAATGGGCGTGCTGCGTTAGTCCCGATTATGCTACAACAATTTTGATATTGTACATTTAAAATTATTCTGAAATTATTATTACATTAAAAGTTTCAAATCATTTTCTTCAACCAAACTCCAGTGTTTGCAATTTTGCCTGACTAAAATTTAGATATTAACTATGAACGTACGAAACTATTAAAAAAATGATTATGAGATAAAAATGAAACCTATAATAATAAAACTATCAAATTCAACAACAATACTTAGGTAGAACTCACTTAATATTGCCTCCATGTTCATTTTTTTTATTAGGTACGTCTGTTCGAATTTCAGTTGTTAATACATACGAGTATATTTCAGTTGTTAATACTTACGAGTATATTTCAGTTGTTAATACTTACGAGTATATTTCAGTTGTTAATACATACGAGTATATTTCAATTGTTAATACTTACGAGTATATTTCAGTTGTTAATACAAACGAGTATATTTCGTACGCTATATAATCATTTTAGATTCTTACTTATCTTGGACAAATTTGTTTACTTACTTACCATCACGCTGTTTTTTTCTGCGGGGGTAGGCAGAGAGGATAGAGCGCCACACTTTTCTGTCCTGACACACAATTCTCACCTCATCCATATTCATACATTTTCTCATACAAGCTCGCCGATTATTGAAGCTTCTAACAGAATCATCCTCCATTATCTAGTTTACCTGGTCGTGGTCCGTGAACGTCTTCTATTTCTGGTGCCATCAAGACTTGCGTCATATATCGTTCTTATCATGCTCTCCTCATTTGTCCATTCCATATGACCATAAACCACCTAAGTGATCCATAAATGTTCCATAAACCACCTAAGTGATCCTTTCTTAATCTTACTCACTATACTAACATCACCTTTACATTCTTTCCTTACTTCTTCATTCTTTATTCTGTCATAAATAGATTTGCCACATATACGCCTAAGTGATCTCATTTCCAATGCAATTCCAATGCAAGGCAAATTTAGTCTACTTTCGTTCCTCTTCTGCCAGCTCCAGGCCTCTCTTCCATACATAATTGTCGGTACCAGGACTCCATCGTGCACCGCTAGTCTTGTCTCGGTTGACAGATTCCCGTTAGATATAATCCATTTAAAACGCTGATCACTTTATTCCCTGCAGTCACCCTCCTTTCGATATCATTCTCAGCCTTTCCTTTTCTATCAAACATTCTTCCCAAATACACAAACTCATCTATTTGTTCCAAACAGTCATTACCGACAAGTATTTAGTATGGTGTCTTGTCTTCCTTTTTCTCGAATACCATCATCTTCGACTTGTTGACATTCATAATAAGCTCGCTTTCCTTGTGTACATCGTACATTCTACTCACTAGACTCTAGTTCTTGTACACAAATACAAGTTTATGCAGCTCAATATTTATAATTTTTTTTCAAATTAGATTTACAAATTATTGTTATATTTAGATTTTATTTTTTAATGAGCAGGAATAATAAAGTATTTATAAGTACAGAATGCCACGCGAAACGGATATACATGAAATAAAAAAGAGATTGACTGGGTTTGTCGTATGGAACGAATATCTGATGAATAGACAAATAGTCAGACAAAAACAGAGCAAAGATGCTACAAGAGATGCCAAAGGTCAGTATTAATAGACTGATCATGTGCCAGGTAGTTTCCTTTACGTCTTTTTTAGATTAAAAAATTAATTTACGGATACGAATACGAAAACTAATAGAGTAGATTTTTAAATCAGTCATATCGTGAATATGGATGACGAAAAAATTCAATTTTGTCTTTTTATTAAATTTTCATTATTGTCATTTTTCTATTTTTTCTGTGCAATTAATTAAAAATATAAAATAAATCATTTTAAATATTTTTCAAATTTTATCTACATACATCAAATATTTTTTTATGAATACATTTTTGTGGTATCTAAAAAAATAATATTAGAATTTTTTCAATATGTCAAGTGGTTCTCGAGTTTTCACCAAATGAAGAGAAGTCGGCTAGTCAATCCACATTGGTGCTGTTTACACATACTTTATGATGTACATGCTGTAAGTTGAATTCCTGTCCTAAAGTGTGATGATATAAAAATTATATTCTATTGAGAGAACACGACACAAAAATGATTAAATTATATAAAATCTAATCTTAAAGTCAATGTATTTAATAAATTAGAAAATATATATTATGTAAGTGACTTTATATTATTTATCTCTCGGGTGAAACTTTTTAAATATTTGAATTATACATTTTTGCATCACTACAGCAGTCAAAACTTATAATTAAAAATTTTAAATGATTATTCTGTTCTGCGTCTATGATTTTTTGGAATAAATTATTTGATTATATCTTCAAACCCTAATATTAAAGAACTGTTCCTAAAAATAATTAATTAAATAAATTAGTATATCATATATACAATTGCAGATTTCTAAATTAATATTTGAATATTAATTAAGTATTAGGGATGGCAACCCTCTTTAAGCGAATTCCAAGATTTATATAATACAAAGTAAATGTAAAAGCATCTCGCGACTTTTCAATGCAACGTTGCGCGATTTCACAATGGAACATTCTATTATAAGACGAATACAAGGTATGATGATATGTGTTTAAGATATATTTTTAAATATTGTCGACTCCTCAGATTCATTCTTACTTAAGTACGTCATACTCAAACAAATAATTTAATCAAATACGAAAGACTTCATGTGTATGTATCTAGTTATCGAATTTCTATAAACGTAAATGGGAAGGACAGTAAGCTTTCGCCTTTTCTAAGTCTATAATTATACTTTACGATTTACTATGTAATAAAATTATAAAAACAAATATTACAATAGAATCTTGCAAATGTTTAAATTCAATTAGTATCAATCCATAGAGTCCGATTACATGCTTGGACATCCACTTAAAAGAATCTCATCGACGCCAAAAAAAATATTTATCAAAAACTTTTTTTATTTCGGGTAATTCGTGTGGTAAATTTTTATATATTCGATGACAGGAGTAAATTAAAAACTCTTTTATTGAAATAACATTGTATGCAATACATGTCTTATTTGAAAAGTTCGGTACCTGAAAATTTGAAATAAATTTTTCGTTTTGAAATTACTTTTATAATTTAACATAATCCTTCTGAACTTTAAAACGCTTTCGGTAGCGATGTTCTAGTACCAATACCCCCCGGATATGTAATTCCTTAGTGTCCTCAAAATAGCTGTTTACTGCCACTTTAAATTCATAATTTAAAGAAAACTAGATTTTTAATATGATACTTCAGACAAAAACTAAAATCAGGAAATTCGTCTTTCTATACTGAAACGACATAATATTATATGTGGAAACTTGCATTAAGAAAAGTGTATTTGTTTAAAAATATTTTAGTTCAGTTAATTCAAAAATTTTGCGTAGTACTCGTCATTTATCATTTAGCTTTGAGCTTTGAGCTTTCCTGCAAACAAAACGGTTTTCTAAATATGAATTAAATATATTCATTAGAAAGATATACATATAAAATCAATTTTATCAAAAAATATTGTTTTTGCGCCACCGGGATTCAAACCTGGATCTCTTTCCTAACCGCGGAAGGTGCATTATCCAACTATGCTACAGCGACAATATTTTTAGCGACAAATTTTCGAACCTATATGTTACCTTTTTGATATTAATACATTTAATCGTTCCATTATTTGAAAGAGCCATCTACCTTATTTTTACGAAATATCAAATACCTTTGAGTAATCTGATAGCAGACCCCAGAATTATCAATTCATCGACACATTGATACAACTTTATTATTAGGAGAACACATTCTTATTGTGAAGTTGTAATTATTCATAACATAGGTCTTAGATTTTCGAAAAACATTGTTTTTGCGCTACCGGGATAAATATTTTTCGACAAAATTGATTTTATGTGTATATATTTATAATTAATACATTAAATTAGTATTTAAAACTTCACAGACCTATGTTTTGAGTAATTACAACTTCACAATAAGAATGTGTTATCTTTAATAATCTAAGTTGTATTAATGTGTCCAAAATTTAGTAAAAATGAATTGATAATTCTGGCGTCTGCAGTCGGTTTACTCAAATGTACTTGAGATTCCGCAAAAACAATGTAGATGGCTTTCAAATAATGGAACGACAGATGTATTAATTTGAAAAAGCGTAACATGTAGGTTCGAAAATTTGTCATGAAAAATACTGGCGCTATAACACAATTGGTAGTGTACTTCCCCGGATTAGAAATAGAGATCCAGGTTCGTATTCCAGCAGCGGAAAACTTATTTTATATGCATATACTTATAATTAATACATTAAATTACCATTTAGAAAGCTTTTAGAATTTCACTTTCCCGAACAAACAACTTTCCCGAACTTAGAACTTAAACTTAGAAGAAAACAACTTTTCCGAAATAACAATGATAGAACACTATTTTTGTTTTATTTCATACTCATCCAGATAAAATTTGCTGAAAAACTATATTTTTAAAGGTTTAATAAGCGCTCACTGTCTGAAAGTTTAAAATCTAGTGATGATAAAATCGTTATTATAACTGTTATTGTGATTGTGTTCCTTTGAGTAATGACTGGTACACTAGGAAGTAACCCTCATACAGTTAAATCTAAGTGAACAATCATCGTTAAATGTCAGTTACCAATCATCGACACAATCACAGCCACGTAACGGTTTCCCATCTCTATTAAAATCTACAGAGCTTTTATAAAAAAACTTTACTCCTAGAGATTTGTGTTTAAGTGAATAAAAGTTTATGTACGCAAAAAAACAAATTACTTTCACGCATTCATACAACATGTTATTATTACATTTCAAACCAGTGTGGCAAACTTTAAGTGTTACATGAGAGGTGAAGTACAACAATGTAATCATATAACAAACCTCAGGGTTTAACACTCGTGTGTTAAACGTCAAATGTCATTGAATATCCCTAGTAGTAGTTAAAACGCAATAATTTTTTAGGTGACGTTTGTATCCACTGTATCAAATTAACCTCGCTGTCAGAACGTACGCCATGTGCAATTGTTTGAGTTTTTCTCTATTTCTAACAATCTCAAGGTAATCTCTGTGTTTACATCCAGAACAAAATCTCGCCACGTTTACACGGTATTGAGATGAACTGTCTCCTCCGTGGATACGGACCTTTAGAAATAAATAACGTTTTTATACTATATAATAATGCCAATGTTCCAGATGGATAGATTACAATCCATTCTAAATGCGGCAGCACCGATAATATATTGTTAAGGAAAACACATTCTTATTGTGATGTTGTAATTATTCAGAACAGACGGCCTGTGATATTTTAAATACTAAATTAATGTATTAATTATAAATACATACATGTAAAATCAATTTTGTCGAAAAATATTGTTTTTATATTGTATATAATCCTGGTGACGCAAAAACAATATTTTTCGACAAAATTGATTTTATATGTATGTATTTATAATTAATACATTAATTTAGTATTTGATAATATATGGAATTACCAAATTCTCTCATATAACATCCCTTTTACATCAGCTACATTGGCTCCAATTCCCTGAAAGTTGAATTTAAATTGTGCTAGTTGATGTACAAGGCGACACACAACATGGTGCCTCTATATCTTCGAGAACTTTGTATCCCGGACAATTCGAATGGTAGACGTCAAACTCTCAGGTCAGCCTCTACTTTAGCTGCAGGAAGGGTTGCAGAACCAATCAACCGTTGCCAGGTGTCTAAATTTAGTGAACAGGCATTGCGGTGGCAGACCCAAAAGCGTGGAACTATTTTCCCTCCGTCATAAGAAACAGTGCATCAGAGACTTTATTTAAAAAGAAACTGAAAACGCACCTTTTCCAAAAGTCATTTCCATAAGCGAAAATAAGAATTTTTAATTTTAAAAACAAAGATAATTGTAGAACTATAAACAGTTTATGTGTAAAGAGAGCTTGAAGTGAAAGTTTTTACGAAAATGGCGCTATACAAATTATCCATTATTATTATATTTAATTTTGTATGGAAGACACCGTGTTTTGTAGTATACCGTAATAAGACAGACTATAAATTCAGTTGTCAAATATATATACGTAAAATTAAGCAAATTAAAAACTTAATATTATAAATAAAGCCGAAAATATTTTATTTCAAATTGAATAAAAACCGCTAAGGAAAGAACGGAACATAAACACTTTAAAAACAATATAAAAGTTTTCAGCATTCCGACGGTGCTTTTACTCAGTGATGCATGATGTTTCCATTAGAAGCGAATGTTTGGTCAGTACGTTTGTGCATAATGCGAATAATCAATTCTAAAACGAAACGATCGCCGAAATACACGGAGGCACTTAGCTTTTCATCAACCGTTGCCTTGTTACAGAAAGTGCTACAAAATAGCACGATGTCTTGAAAGTCCACTTAATTCATTAACACCTGTTTTCTGACCAATCTTACGTTAAGATGTAATGCTATTTGTACGCCGTAGACTACCGAGAAATCGGAAGAACTTACCGGTATTACAGTACTCGGTAGTGATGAGGTCAAAATCACAAACTGTGGGTCAATCACTATCTTTGAGTCACATTCGCTATCATGATTGAACATTGAATATCGTGATTTGGGACTCAATTTTTTTTTTTGTTAAAAATTTTATTGATTTTCTGATACCACTTATCACTTGAATAAGCGCCATCTACCAGATTTTCCGTAATTTGATCAGCGCCATCTAGTAGATTCTGCCAAAACGTTTTACGCATTTTTAAACATTTTCATTCTCTTTGTAATTATATTAAATTAGATTTATATTCATTATTTATACTAGAATATGGTTTTTACGTAAATGAGGTTGTAATAATTGCTTGGGGTGAAGCGACTATGTCTGCAATTAATCCAATAATAACAGCTCAGAAAATTATTTTAAAAGTTATCCTCAAAATCCCAATCGCAACGAGCACTGACGAAATTTTTAATTTATTCGATGTCTTCGATATAAGATAAATATATGCTAATACTACTCTTAAATACATATATAAATATAAACAGACACATTTTAAAACAACTCAAAATATAATTTTCACACGGAAAAATACAAATAATCTACAAACCCCAAGAGCACGTACAACATATGACCAAAAGAACTACAAACATTTTGGACCTAAACTATTTTTAAAAATGCTGAAAGATTAAAATCTCTGGTAAACCCAATTGAATTGTCCCAAGAACATGAAACTAAATATTAAAACTGGATTCGTAATATGGGTAGAGCCAGTATTGGTGCACTCACCCAAACATATTGACTCATACTTTTATTAATTATTGCTACAAATTTATCCAAAATATTTTATTTGTATTGTATTTTGTATACACCTATATATAAAGTAATAAATGATAATTCTATCTACTACTTGTAATACTAATTCATTGTACAATTGCTTGTAAACTATGCAATTTCTATGTAATTTCTCTAGTGAGACGGGCGCAGTCCAAACATATTTTTTACATTATATTATATAGTTACAAATAAATAAATAAATAATATATAAAATACGCTAAAAATTATGTTTTCGCGTATTGTGATATCGTGCAGAGCATGCGCATTAATAATGAAACTGTGATCACAGTCACAGTTTTCAATCACTGATATTATCGAATACCAATCACAATCACACCAGTGAAGCGAGAGTAGCATTTTTTCTCACCACTAGTACTTGGTAACAAGCGTCCGATAAAAAGTTTATCTGTATATTATATTATATATGTTTAATTTAAAATTTCTGCGAGCACTAGTATATGGAACTGGCATGCTTTCTGAGTTAGATCGCGTATTTTTTAGATAGTTTCTAAACCGACATTTCGACATTTCTCAACTGCGAGAGATATATATATTTTTAGGCAAAGCCTTGACAATAGCATATGTTATAAGTTTCATATGTATTCAAATATTTCTCTGATTCACGTGTTGTATAAATTTTGAGTGTAATTATATGAATAAAAATATTTTTTATACTTGAAGAGTTTGACCAAATACCGGTCTATGCAGTTTTTTTAATCTTTAGAAGAAATACAAGAAAAGTCATGGCTAAATAAAGGAAACACCTTTTTTGACCGAAAGTAACATAGACCGTTATTCAGTCAAACTCTTATGGCAATGACATTACTTATGTTATTGTATTCAAGGAGTATTATTCTTCAATATGGCTAAATCATCCAGTCTGATGAAATATTAATAGGTTTATTAAAACAAGAAAAAATTAATACCATTGTAAATAATTCAGCAGTTTGATAAACAAAATTGTAATGACCCGATGTGCGAATGTAAATAAAACAATAAACGCAACTGCGACATGGACCGTTGTTCCAATTATTAACTCACGATTCCAGCTGTGTAAAGTGGCATGGCAACGACGTCTGTTGGTTTCTGTAGGAACTTAAGGAACGTGTAGCGGAAGCTAAATAGAATGTTATTCAGTCAAAAATCCGATTTCGCAAAATATGTAATGTGGACCGATATTCGGCCGAACTCTTCATTTATCGGTGGATGGTTTCGAAAAATACTTTTGTAACATTCGTGATAGCGTTTTGTCATAATATTACATAGATCGATTATAATTAACCGCAATTACTGAATTTATATTAACGAGATTACTAAGTAATACTCATGTTCCACTAAGTGGGTGGTGAATTACTTGGCAGAGAATTGCTACTGCGAATTACTGTCGGTGAATAATTTTAGAATCGGAAAACCGATCTGTAAGTCCGATCGGGCAAATAGCGATACCGTATTTTTTTTAATATCAATTCGCGGAAGCATTATTTATGCGAATTATTTCTGTCTTAATATTACAGTGAACTGTGGAAAAATAAACGTCATTCAATATATTCTACCAACAATCTGAGATCCGGAAAGTTTTTCTCATTAAAATACAATTTTACGTATGTATAAAAAGGAATTATTAAAAGCGTCAATCGGAAACATTTAAGTATTGGTTTTTGAAATATTTATTTATTTTAATTATAGTATTCTATCTTTAATTTTATTTACAACCGCTGTTAATTTAATTGTGTTTAATTATGATTTATTAGTTAAAGGAAGTTTGCCTAAGTAATTATTACTTTTTTCATTATTTGAGACCAGTTTTCAATTAAAGTAAGTTGCAGGCAGTGGCGTGCAGTAGATATAGATTTAGGTTATGCTATTACCAATGATATTATACATGTTGCATTATATATATTATATGTGTTATACATAGGATTATGAACTTTGGTTAAACCAACGTCTTTAGACAAAATGAATCCATCGTTTATACGACCCTACCATGGATTGGTAATTTTACAGTACTATTAATAGTGTTTTTAAAGTTTAAGTTTTAACGTAAAATAATACCTTCTTACCCATATAAAAATGTATGAACATTTTTAAGAACACTTTCTAGGACTGAACATGATTATTTTATTATTTTAAAATCCTTCACGAAATAACTGATGGAAATAATTATTTTTATTAAAGATTAACGTAAGAAATGGTTCTGCCAACTGCTTTTTTGTTTTTCCCAAATCAAAAACAAACCCTCGCACCGAATGCAAAGAACGATCACGAAATCAACACGTTAAAAGCAGTAAGATAGTAAAATACGTGAATAAGTAAAAAAGTAAGTAGACATTTTAATGATTTGTTCACAGTTGTAAGCCTTTCAAATGTTATTCTGTTAAAAAATACAAAAACGGATCAACCGAAAGGAATTTTCAATTCAGCAAATAACCAATTAAATGGTTTGAGTAATACACTAACATAAAAATAAAAGTTCATAATATGAATAACTATAATAGACGCATTGTACAATAGCTACTAGCGCTACGGCTACAGTGGTAGGTTGTCGTGGTAGTTTTTAGAACTAAGCAATTAAAGTTTCTACTGGTACACAGATGGTGCTAATTGTAATAAATCTGTAAATATACGTTCACGATCCATATTATACATTATTTAATTCATATTAGATTCACATAATTTTTAGTAATGCACTATTATACTTGTATTCACTGCACATACCTTGTTGCAGGTTACTACAAGCAACTACTACAAAAATACTGAAATAGCAGGCTTATCCTTACAAGACCACACTAATCGGATTTGCTATGAAAAATTTCATTCCATTAATAACGAATACAGCCAGTTTCAGGAAAGAATACTTCCTGAACACCATATTATCTCCTTAATTGACCCGTCATGGAGCATGAGTGGTAATGAATCGGTAATGGTAATGATTGAAGTAAAATCTGACGTTCGAAAAGGTACCACCAAGACCCAATACATACAGGAATCATTTAGCTGAGCTAATCATTTAGATCTGCACGGACTTTGCGGAAAAATACAAAATTCATATATGAATAAACTAACGAGTAAAATTTAAATTGTGCTAGTTGATACGACACCTCTATATTTTTAAGAGCTCTGCATCCCAGACAACTTGAGTGGTAGACGTCAAACTCTCAAGTCAGCCTCTACTTATGCAGCAGGAAGGCTTGCTATTGAAGACTAACTTCAGTTAACTGGCATTTGCGGTGGTAGGCCCAAAAGCGTGGAATCAGAGACTTTATTTAAAAAGAGACTGAAAACGCAACTTTTCACAAAATCATGTCTTTAATTTTAAATAATAATTTTAAGTTTAAATACAAAATAGTGTAGAACTAAACAGTTTGTGTTAAGTGCCCTTCAGGTGCTATATAAATTATCCAACGTTATTATTATTTTAAAATTGGGTCGCGGGTAGGATTCTGTATACTCCAATACATTGATAAATAGTTGCAAAGCCGCGCAGAATGGAATATAAATTACGACATATTTCTCAGAAATTCCAGTTCTAAATAAGATTTATATATTTTATCTTGTCTAAACAGCCAAAAATAATATTCTTATGAAATAAACAACCAATTCTATAATTTTAGATGTTTCTTTTATTTATTTAATAGTCTTTTTTCTCACAACAAATACATTAATTTATTCTGGACTCTTCTAAGAGTTCCTCACGCTTTTTAGGTACGTTAATAGTTCTGAACTTCGCTAAAAGTTTATTCGTAGAGTTGTACTCCTTCAATGACGATACAGCCCAAATCGATTCTGGTATTCCACTGCCCATTTCCAAATATTCACCAGCATCAGGTTGTTTATCCTGTGCAGCCTTGGTTTTCCAATCATTTTAATTTACTTAATTAAATTTTACCTCTTAAATAATCTACAAATCAAACAATTCAATTTATTACAAAATATTTTACAAAAAATTTGAAGCTCACCTCACACCTTTCAACCCCCGTCAAATATAATTGTTAAATATATGTAAAATTCGTATGCAGTTGTAAAAAAAAATCTAAGTTACAGAGTACCTAACGAATAACATGTCAAATAGAATTATTGCAAAGAAAAATAACCAAATGCAAACCAACGAATGCAGTGATTTGCAACGATGCGATGTCGATGGCAGCAAAAACATATGTTGACTTGTCACATTGAATCTATCTAGTGATCTTAAATGGATTATATGTTCAAAAACAATTATAAAACAACATAATTACTTACTAATGTCATTTCAACACGTGGGGGAAAGCAGAATGAATGGAACGCCACATTTTTCTGTACCCCTATATTGTTCACTAACAAACAGGATGAATATTATGTTCCAGGTCGATGTTGTTTTTAAATAACTAGAAAATAAAACCTTTTTTTTTTAATTTAGTCTTTTTTGTCAATTATATTAGTTATTACAATTGGGCATAGAATGTAACATTGGCCAAGTAGCTTTTCTGACAGCGGCACGAATGCGTGCTCTTTTAACCATATTTTTCATAACATTCTCGCACACTTCGCGCATTATTTCAGCAATTTCATTTCAAATATTATCCTGTAGCATCAAAATTACTGTTGGATTATTAGCTGAGATCTTTTCTTTCAAGTACTCCTACAGAAAATAGTCGGAAGCCGTCAAATCAGGTGATCAACGAGGCCAATCGATATCACCACTTTTTGACACGACCGGGAAAAATTTCTCCCAAATTTTCAAACGTAGCTAGTTCGAGCAGTGTATAAGGTGACATCGTCCTGTTGAAACCACATGTACTACTACATGCCAGTTCCGAAAGCAACAACGACATTTTATCAAAGATTCTACATGTTCTTAGATATGAAACTATACAACACACTCAGTACCAACTGGAAATCGTTTAACTCCGATAAGATTCCACAAATATAGACCCAATATATGATCCAATCGGGTAGAAAGCAATCAGAAACGTGGCTATTCAACTTTCTAACATAATCATTATACAATGCCTACACTAATAATTCACTAGTTCTGCAAGACTCCCACTACATTTTTATTTAAAAATTTAGTTTTTTTATCTCTATTTTTATTTCTGTCGAATCTTTATCTTAAATAACACCAAAACAGCTACTTTAACATAGACTTCAGACTAGCAAAGTAGCCAGAACAACGGTGGTAGCCAGGACAACAGAGATGGAGTCTACTCCATGACACACAATAAACTACGAGTATTTAATTGTAATATAATTACAATATAATGTACATGTCAATAAAGTCTAAATAAATAAATAAAACAAACAATCTAATCAATCCGCTTTAACATTTAACTAGAATGACCCATGTTCACGACTGAGATTTTTAAGAGAGAGACAATCTCTGAGATACGGATTTTGTTTCCATTATATTCTTTGGAGACAACCCTCAGTATTTATAATCCCCGTGTACACACCGTGTCTCAGAGATTCACCGTCTAGTGCCTCACTTCACGCTCATCGTACGTCAAATATCATTGTCGTTCGTTAGTTATGCGATCTTGAATTTCCCCTGCAGTAGTCAAAATGGAACAAATATTTATAATTTAAAGCCTTATATTAATGTTAATGTTTAATAATCTATGATTAATATGTCATAATAGATATTCGAGGGGATCTTAGGCGGTTTTAGATGACGTTAGTGTGCACGTTTCGAAATCCACCGTCAGATCGAACGTCGTGTATACTGGTTTGATTTTTTATGTTATTCCTATGAATCTCAAGTTGATCTCTGAGTTTATCTCCAGAACAAAATCTCAACACGTGAACATGATATTGAGACTATCTTAACTAAATCTCTAAATATTAAGATTATCTCATCGTGTCTCCCTCCCACAGACTTGAGTGAGTATTGGTTAAATTACTCATTATATAACTGGTAGTTATTGATACTGTGTAGAATACTGACAATTATACGTTTGTACGAACTCAGTCAGTAATTATTTGACACTAGCGAGTACCCGGCATGCGTTTCAATGCCACTCAAATAAAGAAAATGTTTGTATTTTAATTCTGATCATTGAAGTGCTTTTGGATACACAATATTTTTGTTTTTCCGTCTGGTGCGTATACGAAGAAAAAGCTATGTTTCTTGGAAAATTCGCCACAGAGAATCCTAAAAATAGCCAATCAACGTATCCAAATTTCACATTTCACGACATATAGTTTGCCATGAAACTGATATAACGATTTCTTATTGTAAAATGGTTGTACTAATTCAGAAACCTTAGCGGGCGTATGCACAGCAACTCACCAAAGTTTCATGGCAATAAACTATATGAAATACACACATTTGTCGATGAACGTTATAGGAACGCGTACGGGACAAACAAACAAACAAACAAACATTCATTCATTCATAAGTAATCTATATATATATATATATATATACACAATAATATAATATAAGTAATATATATTATTGTTTACAAATTTCTGTATAACTAAAAAGATTACGGCTAATGTACATGTTCACTGTTTTTGTTACGAGGGGCCATGACACAACATATATGGACCATATATTATTTTACGTATAAGAGCACAATACATTATAATTCTCTTTACGACACTCTTCTAATGTTATGGGAAGTGATTCCATTAAGTGTTCAGAATTACGGTACACACAATATCAAGCGGTTGATGTTTAACGGTAGGCACTTTCCACAAATACTATGGCTATAACACCAAGTCGAAACGAAGAATACTACAAACGATTTTTATACGAAAGTACACGCATTTGAAACGTAGTAACTTACATAAATACTGTTAAATTGGTATTATAAACACATTTTAAAACATCACAGACCGGAATAATCTCCTCGTTTGATCCGGTTTATTTCAATTGCTGATTATGACCCTATTATAATACCACGCAAATTTGTCCAGTGTAAAAATCACGTGTCGTATTAACAATAAAATAAATAATTGAATTAAAGAAAACTGAATACTTTCAACAATAAAAAACATTAATAAAACGATACTTTAATAAAAACACTATCTTTACATTATAAAATATTAACGAAATGCCATTCTTACTCTATGTTTGGATAAAAAAAGTGTATTTTATATAATATAATAATGAGGAGAATTTTCCTTGTAAAAATAATTAAAGTTTTGTACATATTTCTAAAATAGTAACAATATTAATAATAACAACATTTCGTATTCCAATTTAAACATACGAAAATAAATAACTGCAATGGAAATTATAAATTGAAGAAGAAAATTACAACATTTGTACTTCGTACCGGCACTACCTATGTTGCTTTGCGTGGTGCAAAGCGACGCTATTGCGATGCATTCCGCTGTGAGTATGCGTCTAAAAATACAGGAATGAGAAAACGCGTCGAAAATAAAAACGAAGCCAATCGACGCCCAAACGGACAGAGTTGAACTCAGAACTGACGCTACTGAAACATGATACATTCTTATACCAGATCGAGATGAGCTTATTTAATTATTTATGTCTGATACATAGCTGTAGAGGGTGATTCAGTCTATATACTACAAATAACTGCACACAATTATTATTTTAAACTATGGAATTAAAACTATAAAAATAAATACATTCTTATTCTATCATTATTGTTATTTTTTATTAATTTTTGTTTCATTGAAATAATGTACAATATGAACTTAAGCAAATGTTTACACATAAATTTGTGTGATAATTAATATGATTTTAAAGTAAAACGATTACTGTCTTATATGTACACTCCAATTTCTTCTTCTAGAACTGAGTAACAACGTTTTTCAAATAAGTAGTATATGTTATTACTTCTAATTAAATATATTAATTAAAAAAATATAAAATTAATTTTATCAAAAAATATTGTAGTTGCGTTAGCAGGATTAAGATGCATTATCCAACTATGCTACAGCGGCAGTAGTTTTGACAAACTTTCGAATCTGTACGTTACACTTTTTCAACGATCAAATAATGGAACGACAGATGTATTAATTTGAAAAAATTTATCATCTAAAGTACTGCCGATGTAGCATAGTTGGATAATGCACCTTCCAGGTTCGAATTCCGGTAGCGCGACAACAATATTTTTCGATAAAATTGATTTTATATGTATATCTTTCTAATTGATACATTTAATTAGAATTTAAAATATCACAGACCGTTTGTTCTGAAAAATAACAACTTCACAATAAGAATGTGTTCTCCTTCATAATGTATGTGTTACGAATAAAATATTAAAAATTAAATCGTCTACTTTGCTTTCTTAATACATCTATTTAAAAATAAAAACGATTGGTTTATGCAACCATCCCATTGTTTTCCAAAAGATTAGGCAGAGAGTCTCTCACTCCACTCCTGATATCTACATCTACGCCTTTCATTTTACTTTACATTATTTCACATCCGTTTATCTTCTTATATACGTTCATCAATCTCTTTCAAAATGCATTGCTCTCGGTAATCAAATCTTTCGTGATCGACCTCATATCCGATGTAATTCATATCTCGTATAATTTGCACTCAGCTGACATCTTTTTTCTGACTGTCCATATGCCCGACGCATACCGGAAGATCTTTCATTAATTTAATTTTATTTATTATGTTCGCTTCGACTCTCTTATCTTGGTTTCCAACACGATCATTCAAATTAAATTAATTGTATCAATTAGAAAGATATACGTATAAAATCAATTTTATCGAAAAATATTGTTGTTGCTAACGGAATTCGAACCTGGATCTCTTCCAACCCGGGGAACATGCTACAGCACACAGTACATTGACGACAAATTTTCGAACCTACATGATACAGTTTTCAAATTGATACATCTATCGTTTCATTATTTGAAAGCCATCTACTTTATTTTATTTTTACGGAATCTCAAATACCTTAGAGTAATCCGATAGGTGACGCCAGAATTAACAATTCAATTTTATTAAATTTTGGACACAATTATTATTATTAAGGAGAATACATTCTTATTGTGAAGTTGTAATTATTCTCCTTAATAAAAATATTATTTGTACGTTTTCATACAACAATTTTACATTCAAACTATCGTTTCGTGGTCCAAAAATACGTTTAAAAATACCTTTAATCATATTAATGTCTGTAATTTGTTTAAAGAAAATCAACTTCATACAACAAAATAAATATCTATATTGTCTTACGACAATTTTTTTTGTGTGAGAACAAATTGAAATAAGATTAAGATGGTTTTAATAAAAACTAAGTAAATTTGTCCTATCGCTAACAAAAATTATAATAAGTAAGACAATATCAATATTTTTAAAGATAGCGACACGTAATAAATCTGACAATCTTGCATTAACGAACTTTCTAGAGCTTGGGTGATTCAATTCTACAAGTTTTTATAACACTACTGTATAATATTTTATGTTAAGCGCATTTAGATCACCTCTCAGTCGCATTCGTAACCAGCTATTTTGGGATAGATTTCATACAAGCTTTAGCGAAGAAATTCGCAAGTGCTTGTCAGAAATCAACTTGGATGAAATCGATAAATATATTGTCCTGAAATGAACCACGCTAATAAAATAAATATTTATATGCGTAAAAAATTAAGTGACATCGGACGTGTAAGTGATGGTAAAATACGCGCCCTCAAATATTGGCAGGCCCATGCATCCTTTAAAAATACAGTTACAATTCTGTAGGCATGCTACGAAATGTGTGTAAATTGTTTGACAAATCTTTTTTATATCATGCATCGATAGGTCTTTTATTTTAACAAGCATTTTTTTACAAATCTTCATAAGAGCCTGTAGTTAATGTTCCTTTATCCGTAAATAATGTCAACATAGAATTAAATACTATTAAACAAATTGCAATTAATAACTGCCATACATAAAATACATGTCATAAAATATTACAAAAAGTGCAAGAAAAAGTTTATCAGATCATATGTTTACCTATCTATTATTAATAGTGGGAAGCAGTGGAAAAAAAATGTGTTTTTAAATAATCTTATTTCAAATTCAATTATAAAAAATATCTCAAATTCTACACAACCAGCTTTTTACAACTATTCAAAATTTTCTAATCATATTTTGGAAACAAATCATTATTTTGATATTAACAGGGGTTTATAAATTATAGATACAAATACTAGGGCTTACAGTTATATAAATCTGAAATTTTAGAAATAAGAAAAAGTATTAATAGCAAGCTTAATATTATAAATAACCAAATTCTCTTCGCAAATAGTCACCTTTTAAATTTGTTTTCATATTAGTTCTTACTTATTCACCACTTTATAGTTTTGTTTTTATCTATGATTACATTTTTTAATTTCAGTATACATCGTTTCCTGAAAAAGATACCATAGGTATTGAAACATGTAGAATAATCAATGAATAGTGATTTAAACAAAGCATTTTGTCTAATTATTAATATAAAATGAGACCACAATGTAATTTTGCAAATATTTAAGTATAGAAGAAGAAATCAATGTTATAACTTAACTTATATCACAGTTGAATCTAATCCCAACTTCAACAAGTAACAAGATTAAATTATTTTAAGAGAAGTATAAAATATCTGTTAAAAATAAACTACGATTTTATAGAAAATGTTCATTCTAGGTACATCTTTTTTAATCATATGCATGTCACAAAAACTACTCAATTTTTTAAATTACAGATTACGTTACTCCAGTACAAGAGTAACAAAAACTCCACTAATATATAGGGTACTCAGCGGAAAAATTTCAAGATTAAATTGCAATTTCTCGTAAACCATCAGGGTGAGTTAAGTGGGAGGGGTATTGTTCGACGCGCATGATTTGCGGGTTTTCCAGTCGCAATGAGTCACTGTTCGAGGGAATATTTAAAGTGCGTTGATTTATTTATTTATTTTTGTATTCACTCTAATATTCGACGAGTAAGTGATGGGCCGAGCACGCAATTTATCCGGTGTTGGGTTCAAAAGTTCAGACGAGAAGGGACAATGGTTAACCAAACTCCTTCGGGACCGTCAACGTCAGCAGCTACGCCAGAACATGTGGCACAAGTTCGACGTGAAATTATGCGCAATCCGCGTAAATTGATAAGGAAGATTGCAGCCTACAATAGAATAAAAAAATCAACTGCGCACGTTATTTTGAAAAAGAAACTACAGTTTCACCCGTACAAACAGCAAATCGTGCAGTTTCTCTACGAAAATGACTATTCTTTACGTGAAACCTTAGCGAGAACGATGCTGGAACGTTTTGGAACAGCACGAACGCTTGGAAACATATTGTATACTGACTAAGCACATTTTCATATCTAAAGATATGCGTAATTCTTCAAAAATACGTATTTTAATAATGAATTTATAAATTATTACTAAATTAATGTATTAATTATAAATATATACATATAAAATCAATTTTCGATTCGAACCTGGATCTCTATTTCCAATCCGGGGAAGTACTCTAACAATTGTGTTATAACGCCAGTATTTTTCATGACAAATTTTCGAACCTATATGTTACATTTTTTCAAATTAATACACCGGTCGTTCCATTATTAAAAACAATATTTTTCGACAAAATTGATTTTATATGTATGTATTTATAATTAATACATTAATTTAGTATTTAAAATATCACAAACGTATGTTCTGAATAATTACAACTTTACAATAAGAATATGTTTTCCTTAATAATATATTATTACTTTCTAAATTTATGGGAATGCAGAAATAAAATAATTTGGACCAAAATAAACCGATATTAGTATCAAACATTAATAAAACACCTAATAATGAAGAAAAAAACATTAGGCCGACGGTCATAAGCTTTTATAGCTGCTGGTCCTATCATCTCGACCAGTCTGACCGGAAATGCAGCGCTGTAATACGCATACGTACGTACACAAAATTGCTTTTAATTTAACATTATCTGTTGGCACGATCCGCCTCGCATTTAGTAAAATCATTCTCGGTAATCAAAATAAATCTATGATTACTGCAGAACATTCAAAAAATAAAATATACAAAAGCACATGCAGATGTTCAGATGTTCTATGTTGAGTTTGATATGTACAATACAATATATCTCAGAATATTAAAAAATATTCTAAGAAAAATTCGTACAATTTCCTTGACCCGTTTTCAAAATCACTCGGACATGAAAATAATTAGCGATTTAGATTTTTGTTTGAAATTTTCATTGAGACATTTGATTTTCATTTCGTTGTCTGTCTGGTTTGTACAGTTGGGTGGTGAGATGTCCGCCAATGTTCTCAATTCGCAAACAACGTTACATTGTTTGAATCCCAATAGCTTATTTTAGTTATATTGTCACTGTATAAGCGTTTTGGCTTAGTTCAAAATGATTTGAAAATAGTGCACGTTTTTGTACTTTCGTTTGCATTAAAATTATACATAAATATTTGAAAACGAATTTAATTTGTTAAAATGTTATCGTTCATATATATAAGAATGGAATACGAAAATTATGTTTATATGAAAAACACTAAATAGCATAGAATTAGATACTGTGTTACATTAGAATGTGTCTTATTTGTATCTTAATATACCCATAAATATTATACTATTTACATTCCATTTTCTACCATAATTCTGACAAAATATTAATAAGTAATAATAATAATAATAAGTATTAATAAAATGAAGAAGTTAATTTTATTATATGTATTTTTATTTTTCTCATTCCTCTATTAACACAAGTCAGCAGTAGCAGTCAAGGTAGTATGTCATCAAAATAATCGATATGTTTTACAGGTTCGACAAATAAATGAATACTTATTAAATTATCTTTTTATTTTTCCTATCCATAGAAGAACATTGCAATATGAACATCAATTCAATTCGTAAGAAACACTTGATACTAAAATTTTGAATACTCTTAAGATTAGATTTAATTGCGGTGAAAGAATAGTAAAACGTAATGATGTGAGAACAGTGAATGTAGACAGTGAACGATGTTGAAGCGAGCAGCTGAGATAGATCATACTCCCACAGAAAAATCCACCTTATCGTCTCAAACACCACGGAGTATTCGCCAGAAATAAATGTTCAACCAGCATCCGATGCATCGCTTCGATGTTGGAATTTTCCAGAGAACATATTGCGAGATGAAATATCTCGTAAGTGCGCAGTAAGAATGCGAAACGAAGGTGTTTTAAAGTTTTCCATCTTCCTTAGCAGTAAACAACTATTTCAGTGTGCTAGGTTTGTCCGTATTTGATACCAAATGACACAGATGATGGTTATAAATTACGAAAGTCGGGGGAGCTCAGCCAAGAAATTTCCTGTAATTCATTTTCTATTTTCCAACTCGCGTGGGTAAGCCTCTCGCCGAAAGGTAAATCCGTCCGGGACTTGGCGCTGCTCATCACCTGATCCGAAGGTGGTGGTGGTGATTCAGTATCCGAACGCTGGACAACACTCGACCGAGTGCCCGCCGCAATGTTCTCGCAGGTGGCGAACGCTCTAGAAAATATTACCATTGGAATGGAGTAACAAATTAATAAATTGCTGAATTCATTTATACCGCTATACTTATTTCAGCCTTCACACATTTGGCAGTACCGCTGAAAATAAAGGAACACGGCAACCATAAAATATTACGTTTCGATGTATCGCAGAACACTGTAATTTGTTCCTATTTTTGTAAAGTAATATAACGAAGCTTGTCGGTTTTTGTTATTCTTCATCTAGAAACTGAGGTTATCATTTGTATTTTCCTTCCAAGTGTTGAGAAATAATTAACTCATTTACACAAAAGGAGAGATTGAACATTGAAACGTATATCATTATGCCATATTAGTGTGTAAGGACTTATATGAACATAATAAATTGTTAGTCGGAGATATAATGACATCTCATTCAAAAGTTGAAAGTTATTAGCGCAGGTACACCTCTTATATGTATATTAATGTCAAGATAAACGATGCTTTAATACATAAAGATATTTTTTCCATAACATACTGAAATAACGAGAAGCATTTGTAAATTATCTATAGCTAAATGTTAATTCTCAATGCTCCACTTGTGAGACCATGAAATAATATGAAATCGACTTCTCCATAGGTTCAGAAGGAATTTCTTACTTTATAAAAATAGCACGTATTATCGAGGTTTTTACTTTAAATCGTGCCCCTTTTTAAGTCATTAAATACGGTGCGGTGATTACAATAATCATTCAAGAAAAATAATTCATTCTGCGACGTTTATGGATTTTAATATGCGAACACTTAAATCAACACTATATTATCTACAATACACTTGTCACAAGTAGAGCGACACGACTGTGTGCCAGATTTAAAAATAAATGAGCAAAAATAATAATCACAATATATTCAGTATACTTTGTATTATTTCAAATTATGTAAGTTCTAAATACTAAATTAATGTATTAATTATAAATATATACATACAAAATCAATTTTGTCGAAAAATATTGTTTTTGCGTCACCGGGATACGAACCTGGATCTCTATTTCCAATCCGGGGAAGTGCACTACCATTGTACTATAACGCCAGTATTTTTCTTGACAAATTTTCGAACCTATATGTTACATTTTTCAAATTAATACACCTGTCGTTCCATTATTTAGTATCCCGGTGACGCAAAAACAATATTTTTCGACAAAATTGATTTTATATGTATATATTTATAATTAATACATTAATTTAGTATTTAAAATATCACAGACCTACTCGTATGTTCTGAATAATTACAACTTCACAATAAGAATGTGTTTTCCTTAATAATTATGTAAGTTCATTTACAATTTTAAATTATCGGTAATCTCCTTACAGGCACTATTCAAATATATTATATTCGAATGTAAGGGTAGATCTTTCATAATTATTATAATTAACCTGACTGTGAAATAATCTCCATTGCCAGAAGAATTCACTTAAATTTACTTACAGATGAATAAGTTTGCACAGTTTAGGTTAAGAGATCATAGCGTCATGGATTTTTTGCATGAAACTTATCTACTTGTTCCAAAAAAGTATTGTAGGTAACGAATGTTTGGAACAAGTAGATGAGTTTGTGTATTTGGGAAGTATGTTTGATAGAAACGGAAAGGCCGAGAATGATATCGAAAGGAGGGTGACTGCAGGGAATAAAGTGAATGGCGCTTTGAATGGAATATATCTAACGGGAATTTGTCAACCGAGGTAAGACTAGCGGTGCACAATGGAATCCTGGTACCGACACTGATTTATGGAAGTGAGACATGGAGCTGGCAGAAAAGGAACGAAAGTAGACTGAATGCAGTTAAAATGAGATCATTTAGGCGTATTTGTGGCAAATCTATTTATGACAGAGATGAAGAAATAAGGAAAGAATGTAAAGCTGATGTTAGTATAGTTAGTAAGATTAAGAAAGGATCACTTAGGTGGTTTGATCATATGGAACGGTTGAATGAGGAGAGAATGGTCAGAAAGATACATGACACAAGTGTTGATGGAACCAAAAAATGAGGACGTCCGCGGAAGACTTGGCAAGACCGTGTAAACCAAATAATGGAGAATGGTTCTGTTAGAAGCCTCAACAATCGGCGAGCTTATATGAGAAGATGTATGAAAGTGGATGAGGCGAGAATTGTGTGTCAGGACAGAAGAGTGTGGCGCTCTATCCTCTCTGCCTACCCCCGCAGGGAAACGGCGTGATGGTAAGTAGTAGTAAGTAGTAATAGATAAATTATGACCAACTGACAAGAAATAATTAAATTTATTAAAAGAACATTAAAAAATGTCAATGATTAATAAGCAATCCTGAGATTTTACTTTGAAGTTGACAATTTTTTTAACCGATAAACTTGAAAACTTTCTTGTAAACTAGAGGAGAGGTGAGTTTATATAAAACACAATTTTAAAATTTTAAACGTTTATGAATCGTTTTGAACTATTATTTTTTAATCTCTACATTTGAGGTATTTTGCTTCTTGACTCAAATAGATTTAAAAATAAAATCAATTTTAAAATATTGCTTTTCAAATAGCACTTTTAATTATTGTTAAGGAAAGATTTTACTCACATGCGTCGTGTGCTCATAACAAAAAAGTATTGCCAAATATTTACCTTATTATACTGTAATATATTATACATTCTTTGTTCATCTGCAGTGATTCATAAGTACCCACGATTGCTAATTAAAAGTTGCCATATTGCCAGTTGTATAGAAAGCAAAAATAAATTAATGTACGCGTGTGTAGAATTGTTGGCACCAAACATAATTCCTAATAAAATTATATATTGTACAACGAAACATATATTTAATAAAATTTAATATTCTTGAATTAATATTATATTAAAAACTGAAAATGATCTGCAAGTGTGCACTGAATATAATATTATACTATAACGTACACATCTTTAAACTGCAAGTATTGAATAACTTAAGAAATTGTTATGAATGTTCCATTGTTAACAATTTTATGTGTAAGAACATTGTATTCTAATTGAGTCGATTCGGGCCTACGTCCGAGTCGCGTGTGACGGGAAACTATTTAAAGTAACGCTTAGTGGTCCGTCGGCATCTGGGTACTTCCTTTGGGAATTTTTGGTAGATTCAGAAAGAACCTAACTTTACGATGCATTTCTTAGTCACGGTGAACGAATAGTGCGCTCGCTGCTGCCAAGAGTGATATAATACTTATTCTAAGTGAGTAATATTTCGTTGCGGGTGATTTTAGTCCGACAATACGGGTCGTGAATAATGCCAATGATTTATACAAATATTTTGGATTGGGATATTTTTCATTTTAAATCGCGGCACCAGTGGTAGAAATAAGAAATAATGCTAATATCCAGTAATAACCTAAACCTTTTATATATTATTAATCACATTTAATGTCTTCTTTTTCTTCATATTTCTACTCATTCTTTTACATGTTCCTCATCTCTTAGGAAGTCTTCTAGGACTGCGTGCACCGGCAAGTCTTCCATATAGTGTAACGTGGAGAATTCTTAGACGCTATCCTCACCAAACAATTTCTTCTATTTCGCGCGATTTCCTGGTGCTGATTATGCGTGTGGGTGTTTATGATTATGTCTGTATTATTAATAATATTTTTGTTATATATAATATGATTTTTTTATATAATTTATTTATTCAGGCATAACTTTGAATTTGAAAAATATGTAAAAAAAAAAAAAAACATATTGTTACTACATATCGTAATGGGCGATATTGTATTATATTCATAATGACCTATTTTCATCAAATAAAATTTATTTGAATTCAAATAACTTTATATTGGCAACGTTGCCTTGCCAAGAGTAAATGAGAATAAATTCTACATTTAACGCGAGTAGATCTCCGCCATCCTCTTCGATTTTCGGAGACTGTACTATATTTTATCGTTATAAAAATATATTTCCAATCTTAGATCCTCGTCGAAGCCATGTTTTTATACCATCATCATTTTGTTTCAACGAAAACTGTCAGTAATGTCTTCTATCAAAACCAGAACTGTTGATTTTGGTAATATTTTTCATCGGCGTTATGATAAATATATTTAAGATACAACTACAATAATAAATACAACATAAGATACAACTACAATAATAAATGCAACATAAGATACAACTACAATAATAAATACATCATTAGATACAACTACAAATTTGTTAGTTCGTTGTTTTTAAAACTGTCTCATTTTGACAATATCTATTACATCATAGTAAAAAGATGTCCATCTGAAATCTGTATTTATACTTCAACATACTGTGTGTGGTTCAATTCTTCAAATCCATACTAACGACAACTTGTGACGGTTATGCGTGTTGTTCTTATTATGATTCTCGCAATATACCTACAATACACCATGTGCATTTATAAGAATTTCTGAGTATGACTCGTCATCATTATCATTAAAACTGTTACTAGATCTCAAAGATATTGAATGCAAAAAATATTTTATTACGAAAATAAAGTAACAGATCCACCATAAATCAGTCGATATTCTTTTTGACTTATTTTAAAATACGTTTTCTTTAATGTGCAACTCACCAAATTTTAAAATAGAAACACATTTTTTTGTGAGATTTCAATTTCAGGACATAATTCTTTGGTATTTTTAATACAAATCAAATTAATCATTCAAAAAAATATACGGATAAAATCAATTTATCGAAAAAATATTTGGTTGCTACTGGTATTCGAACTTGGACCTTTTTCTAACTAGACAAACGTGTTATTAATCCACTACATCAACCGATTATGTTTATTATTCCATTATTAAAAGCAATCAACTTTGTATTGCGATGAATCTCAAATCCGGATAGAAAAGACCTAGGTTCGGATCCCGGTAAATAGATAAATAGATTTTTTCTGTATATTTTTCTAATTGATTTATTTCATTTATATTAATGAAATTATTATTATGAATATTATATTGAACAATGTGTTATACTTATAGTTTATACCTATGCATGTGATAAATTATTACTCTTATGTATTCTTCATATTTTGATGTATGAATAACTTTTTTTATATTACACGCACGTGGGAACTTCACCTCAAATTATCAGATCATTTATATTTAAAAAATAAAGGTATGGTTTCATGGTATGGTTTTCGCATCTGAAATTTTTAAAAAATCACTATATTATTTTTGTGCCAGTTTAGTTTAACTTACTTACTTACTTACTTACCCAGCCGGACCGCCATCCTTGGAATAAAATTATTCTTGAAACAACGAGGAAATGGTCAGTTTCCATCTCGGCGCCCCGAAACACTCGAGTATCAACAGAAGCGGATCTCAGTCTAGAGTCAACCACCACAAAATCAATCCTCGACCTTTCATTTCCTCTCTCCCGTGTGTACTGGTGGATTTCTTTGTGATCAAAAAAGGTGTTTGAGATAAAAAGGTTCCGTTCCGAGCATACCTCAACTAGGCTTTTTCCATTCGCATTCATCTTTTTGTCACCGTACACACCAACGGCTGACTCGAAACCATCCCTCCGAGTCCCCACCCAACCATTCAAATCGCCTGCTAAAATTATTCTTTCATTATTCCGTTTTACATTCATTACATCCCTTACATTTGTCCAAAATTCATCTTTCATTTCATCATTTTCTGAGTTTACGGGAGCATAACCTACGACCAAAAATACACTCGTAAGTCCAATTTTAAAACGGATCCACATAAGCCTAGCACTGACAAGCTCATATTCTCTCATACATTCTATCATTCTTTTCGAGAGCAACGCTGCAACACCCTGACACGCCCGGTCCTCCTCTGGGACCCCAGACCACAGTACCAGCGTATCATTGTGCTCCATCTCTCCTTTTCCTTTCTTCGTGCTCTCACTAATGCACAATATATCCAGATTCTTTTCATTCATACTATCACACAGTTCATTCATCTTTCTGTCCATTCCTCCTCTAATATTCCACACACCTACTCTGCACTCCGTCCTCCTCTTCGCGCCACCACAGGAACCGCGGCATAATGGGGGGCGAGCCTCATTGCTACCTATCGACATGTCCCCGCGATCTTATACTAATTTTAAAAAAAAAAAACATTATTAGTCATCTTTCACCATTATTCTTTCATTCGATTCACTAGATAATTACGACAACTTAATTATAACATTAAATATAACAATAAGTCTAAACAATTTACACTAGATTAACATAAAATATCACGTAGCTAAAAATACATTAAATGGTTATTGTTTGTATGGATATTCTAACAGCAGCACGTCTCTTGATTAGTTTAACATAACAAATAATTAATTTTATATTCAAGTGTACGTAATTTACTGCGATTAGGTGTGCATGTTCTCCATGAAATTATTAAAAATATCAGTAAATGGATTCGGTTCATTCAGCAATTCTCAAACTCTTCATTTAAAACTTTTGATTGAAATATGATTGAAATGTTTGTTATGTTATTTAACGATAGATGTGTCAATTTGAAAAGTTTAAAATAAAAGTTCGAAAATTTGTCGTCAATGCACTGTGTTGGTATGGCATAATCGGTTAATGACGGTCCCCGGGATAGGAAGAGACCCAGATTAGAATCCCGGTAGCAGCAACAATATTTTTAGATAAAATTGATTACATATATATCTTTCTAATTAATACATTTATTTTGTATTTAAGTAAAAATAGGTTGACAACGTTTTATGGTTCGCAATACCGTGAGACTGTTCAATACACACAACAAATATGGTGAATATAAATAATGTATACTTACGAGTACCTACATGCAGCATAACTTAAAAATAACATATTTATCTTTATATTTATATATATTTATTTATTTATATATATTTTGACATCCATATTTTTGTACTAAAAGAGATGGATACATAATAAACATAATAGACATTACTCATAGTTTATTGTTTGGGATGGAGTAGACTTCACCTCTGATATATACAGCATTATCCTGGCTGCTTTGCTAGACTGAAGTCTGTGTTAAAGTAGCCAGTTTTTTTTTTCGTGCTGTTGTGGTGTTATTTGGAGTAAAAAGAGAGGAAATGATAAATTACTTTAAATTATTTAAAATTAAAATTCAGCTATGACTAACTTTTATTTATGATTTTAATGCTTATAGAGTAGAAATGTAAAAGAGGTTTAATTTAATTCCAACACGCGAAAATAATCAAGTTATTTTTTAATATAAGAATTAATTTGTATTATTAACTGTTATGATGTGTCTTATTAAAGTTTAGCAATTCACATACTTATTTTGTTTTTATTATCGTAATGAAAATAACTACGATATTATAATAATTTAACGGTAATTGTGGTTTGAAATACACACGCGTTCATTGTTCAAACTACCGCTAAATGAATTTAGATCTAGTACTTAAATAGGCACTTTTAAATAATAACTGAGGCTTGTATGATTTACTCGGACTGTAACCTTTTGCAGTTGTACGACACATCTGCACTATGTAACACATGTTTCACATATTTTAAATACTACTATGTTTTGTTCAAATTCTGTGTGCATCATGTGCAACTCGCTGTCTTGCTATTTATTATGAATTTTAAAAACGCGATGTCATAATTGTATTATGTTTAAATGAAAAATAATAAAATACAACACCTTTTCCAGCGGCAGTCAATTTGACAGCTGACAGCTGATTTGTGCTCAGTTTGGTTTGCCATTTCACCATGAATAGACTTATGCCAGAACAACGCCTGTAAATTGGGCAAATTTATTTCGAAACTTACCGTGCGTTATGTCCATTTTACGGTCGACATAATCGTCCATCCCCGAGCAAGTAATTTAAATAACCATGGATCGTTTTCGCACCACGCACACTCTGATAATTCGCATCCGCAGAGACGTCAGACAGTGCACACCGAAGAATCTGTTGCTGCAGTGGAGCATAGTATTGAAGAGGACCCGGATGAGTCGATTCGCCATCGTGCACAGCAGTGGATCCATGATTACTGTCTTTTTCTTTCCCCAATTGCATGGCATTAATGTGGAAGAGCTGTGGTTACAACAAAACGGCGCAACATATCACACAGCGCACGCCACAACCAATTTATTGAAGGAAACATTCTATGAGCCCATAATTTCGCGTAATGGACCTATGAATGGACCTCCAAGGTCGTGTGATTTAACACCTTTGGATTATTTTCTGTGGGGATATGTGAAGTCGCTAGTCTATGCTGATAAACAAGTCGGAACCCAACATTCTTCACGTTATTGTCGATATACGTCCCCAGCTGCTCCAAAAAGTGGTCGAAAATTGCGCTTTATTCGAGCCAGCCATGTCGCTCAAATGAGCGAAATCATATTTAAACACTAATAGTATAAAATTATCTTTCCAATAAAGCCAATACCCTGGCTATTACCACGGTTTTTATATATTTTATTTTATTTTAATGTACTATACCTCTAAAAAAAAACACCCTTTGTATAAAAGAAGTAATAAATAAACAATATATATTGTATAGGTTCCGGCTGCAAGATAGTAATAAATTCAAAATATATTAAACAGTAAATTAAAAAAGAGAAGAAATACATGTTATGTATAAGTCAACAATAATAATTAAAGAAATTACTTTTAAAAAACTCTTATATGAGAAAGTTTGCATACTGAGATAATCGATATGAATTGAATATATATATATATATATATATATATATATATATATATATATATATATATATATATATATATATATATATATATATATATATATAAATATTAAACGTAATATTTATTTAATAAATAAGAATTGAAAGAAAAATATTTACTATACAACTTTATAATATACTCAATAAAATGAATTTTTTTTTTCAAAATAAAGCAGCACGAACAAATCAATAGCGCCAATTAGAAATAAATAAACAAAATCGTAAATTTCAGGACCAAATTTGAAGAGTTTGGAACTCTTGTTGTTTGATAAAATGGTCACAAAATATAGCAATAACATGAAAACCACTGCATCATTTAAATTAAAAAATCATTTATTTTTCTTGGACCGCATTGAACAATTATTCTTCAACCCTCGTCTTGTTTGTTAAATGGAATAACATAATTTCATATTATATGGAATTTAAATATCATATTTTGTGCTATACTTGTACACATTGTACGCACGTACGAGAAAGTTTTTACGACAATGGCGCTATACAAATTATCCAATATTATTATTATTTATTATTATAAGCGCCCGACAAGAAAAATTTATACACGCATTCTATAATATTTTAAAACAAAAATAAATTGTTTATTTATTACGACAAATTCACGTCGATTTAAGTTGTAAGAAAAAGTTATGACGTTGTAAAGTATTTCTGCTCGGTTCAAAAAATTTTTTTTATTTTCATTAGTGCAAACTGTTTTGAAATATCTAATTTAATGTATCAATCATTAAAAATTAAAAAACTCAACGAATTATTTATGTTTATGAATAATTTTTCATATTTATTTAATTGTCTGTCATTTCAGAAAATATTTTTACTTTATTTACGCAACCCAGGACGACTCTTAGAATCATCTTAAAATACTTTTCAAGCAAATATAACATATTTTTTATTTATTATCTTAGTTTTATTAACCACAATTGAGTTTAAAAAACATCTACCGGTTTCGGAAAACACTTTTCCTTCTTCAGGATGTTTTTTAAACTCAATTGTGGTTAATAAAACTAAGATAATAAATAAAAAATATGAATCTTAACCACCAAGTTAATATTGCCAATTTTAAAAGTATCAAATATAACATTATAATCATCATTATAATCCACCATTGACGTTTCTCTGCTGGATGAAAGCCTCTCCACGACTCTTTTAGGTTCTCCGTCAATCTATTGCATTGACGTGTGACACGAAAATAAAATATATATTACACAATCTCATATAAAATTTATTATATTATTGCATTTTAAAATATGTAAGTTTATATTTTGTCACTGAAATTAATCACGGAGATTCGAAATATATAAAATCAAACTGAGAAAAAACGAGAAGAAACATAATATTCTTCCCTGATCACGACTGCTATCAAGATCTATAGACACCAAGCTGATAACATATGTAGTAGAAATATTTTTTAAACTGTAGTCAGCATTTGTATCGACATTTGATTTGATCACGATCAACGCGAAAGATATAAAGAATACGTGTATGACGCGAAGTTTGACAGACGGTCTGCTGGAAGGATTGTCGGATGGTCGCGGGGCGGGGGGTGGGGGGCGCTCCAGGCCGCCGGGGGCCGGCTATAAGCAGCGCGCTATTTCCGTACGCCTCCCACCGCGCGCGGCCCGAAGTGCCACTATCCGCTCTCGACTCGCGGCCAGCCGACGTCTTGGACAAGTCCCGGGGATGACTTGACTTCTGCTAAATGAACTCGTGGACAATAGAGTGGTTTTTTTGAAATGAAATTAAGAACGAAACGATAAGTTATCATATAAGACGATTTTTATAGATATTTTTTATTTAAACATAAGTTCTCGCGTGTGTTTCCTCCCGTGTTTGAGTGTACATACAAAGTGACAAAATGCATCAGCAAAATTCGGAAGAGAAGACTTTTAGTTCCGCGGAGCAGACTATAAACCGCCAGGAGCAGCGTGTTAGTAGTCGCACGGAGCAGCACTTCACGCGCCAGGTCACCAGCCAGCAGCTAGGTGAACATCCTTCCCATTCCCAAACTTGTCTCCTTCTCGCCATTCTAGTCCGTTCGAATCTGCCGCCCGAATTGTGGTCGGTCCAACAGTCTGTTTACTTCACTTATTGTGGTCTTAAACGAAGTAGGATTTCATTGTATGTGTTTCGGGCCAATATTCTGGGTTATATCAAAATGTCTCCACTAATATGTGTATTTATTGATTTTTTTAATAAAAACTGAATTGCGAATCATTAAACATGTTGTTCTGTATATTTTGTGTATTTTCAGCGACCTCCGAGGAGCTCTGCGAGATGTCTCCACGGAAGGGTAGGAGAGCGATCTTTTGTTTTGCATTTACTTGAATTTTACTGCGCAACCTTTCTTATGTTAATTTAAACGAGTTTAACTGTGAATAATCTGTATATCAAAAAAAAAAAAAATTCTTCACTGCAGGCATATTAAATTACCTTTAAAACTACCATCAAAATATCATATGTATCAAAATAACAACGTTCATAACATGTTTTTTTACTAACCATTTGAAAAAAAATTTGTTGCTATTTTTTTATCGATTTTCTTATTTTATGTGTATGATTGTGCAATATTTAAAAATGAATGCGACTTTATTTTTCAATAAACATGTACATTTCTGATGTAATGTAATATTCAACGAAAATTGGTATTGCAGCCGTTGCCATAAATAAATTATATTATATAAAATAACGAGTTTAAGTCGCCTCATCTTACAAATCTCCGCCTGTTATAAACATACTAATTTCACATATATAAACAGTCGTTTCACGAGTCATGAAATTCTCCCTAGACCAATTAAAATTCTGGCAAACGAAACGGCTATCTACCATCTTGCAATACATAGAACTAAGGAATATTTGCATGTAGGAAGGACTCAGTGACCAGATCTATATCTGGATCCGTATATAAAATAATTATGGCTCAGTTTCAAGATCAATTACGCTTCTTCAGAAATTGAATCTCATAATGTTCATCCCAATGCAAATTTTCATAAATTAAACCTTGTAAACAACTCATATTTTCAACAAAATCAAATCAAATGCTTAAGATTTGATTGGCTGATTTTAAAATAGCACTACGCATGCGTTCATCAAAATACTTACCTTTCCCTATATATCCACCTGCTTTTGTGTTTTACATTTTTATTGATGTGTCATTTCTACTGTCATCACATGGCGATCTATTATTTACTGCAAGGTGAGTACACATTTTAATTTTTGAAGAGGCATAATCGTTTATTCACAATGAATTTTGAAAATTTTGCGCGAACAAATAAATAAAAAGCGACATCTGTTATCTCATTTCATATCTATTAAATTACTAAAGCATAATACAATTGTAGATATATACAATAGAAAGATTAAATTCCTCGTTCATGTTATTATCATCCGTTGAGAGACTCTAACGGCACGGTACGCGACAAACGCTAAATGCTATGCAATGCTAAAATATGTAAATATTTAACATTGTTAGTAAAATATCTTTATCGATCCGCGCAAATATATTTTCATTTTTTGAATAAATCATTATGCATCGTATTAAAATATTTTTTTTGTGAAAATGTGCGATATAAATAATACTATGATCTAAATGAATATTCAACGTAACTGTACAATTATAATATGTAGTACTATTTGCTTCGCTGCTGGATGCTTGTATAGCTGCGAGAGTCGTTACTCCAGATCCACAGTACGTGGCATACACCATGTACCTACCTATCTTCAATGTAAAACGCAAACGAACCAGAGCGAGCTCGCATTAAGTTCAAAGCTGTAAAAATAAAATCGTTATTTTTATGTGTTCATTTACAAAATATGACACCTCACGAAAATGCTATACATACATATTTATATAAGCATGAAGACGCGTTGTGAATATTATTTATGTTTAAATCTAGAAATTCTGTACGCATCGGCTATCCCTAATTAAATAAATATTACTAAAACAAATGTAGATACATCAATTAGAAAGATTTAGCGATAGAAAAAAACACAATCACGGGAAATTTGGCGACTTTTATATGGGTCATTGTAGCCCGGTAGTTCGATAACTATATATTTTTTCTGAATATCTTTAAAAGTAATTTATTAAAATTTGTTTTATTTATCATTGAACTACGCAAATTCACAAATAAAAATGTAACTTCATTAAAATCAAAATAAAGCCACACTTTTGTAAACATCTGTAATGTTTGACTCCGTGGCGTGATCTAACGAGATGGTTTTGTTTAGTGAGGATTGTTGCAATTGTAAAATCGTATATGAAATGTGATTATTTAGTTTAAAGCGCCATTTTTAGATATATCGATGGTGTATTAGGTTAACTTAAACGGAAAAAAAGATGTTAAGTACAATTCTGGTAGACGCTCTCAATTTCTAAACACTTTGACCTCGTATGTCGTCAGTGATTATCTGAACAATTTCAAAGCGATGTATAAGACGTGACTCTCGATCCAGTTAGACGATAAGCAGCATATCGAGAATTGTAGAGATTACGCACAGGCAGATGGCGCGTGTTCGCCGCCACAACCACAAACATCGACCGTGTGTATCTGTCCCGTTGACCCCAAACTGGACGTCATGTCGATATTTTCTTTAATCTTATTTCCACGGCGTGCGCTATCAATGTACACTGCACTCAACCACTCCTCTTAGCTCGGATTGTTTTGCTGAAAAGGCTTATTTGAATATGCACGTTTGCTTTGTATTCATCCCGGAATGCCTTCGTAGGTTGTATAAAATACATACCAGCCGCCGTGCGCAGGAGAATGAGTTTCTCGCGTAAAAACGAAAAACTGGCAAGAATCTCGGTACAATTATTCGCCGTTCCTGTCCCGAAATAGCCGGTGCACGCGGGAAACGGTCGTGTAAGACAGGCATAACCACCTGTGGTCAGGTGGACCGCGAGCCAAATTACCCTAAAACCGTCCCGATTCGCTGAAACCGATACATTTATTTTTACCTTGGAATTCTGCGCTCGCTCACGGCCCGAGCTCGCTATCGCAGCATCTTCTCTGGAGCGGCTCCGCGATCCGCGCCCGCTGAACGCAGAACCACACGGTACACATCACAAATTGAATGTTCGTTTACACAAATTGAAATTTTGGCCTAAGTGAAATTAACGTTGTTCCGTTAAATAATTTCGAGGTGTTCCGAATCGCTAGAAGGTATTTATCACCTCGGCTTAGATCTTATTCGCCCATTCAGTAGACCTCATTTTCATTTAAAAAAAACCTACATATCCAACCCACTTTTATTGTATCATTGCGTTTTTTTTATGTTTCATTATAACTGGAATCACTATAATGACTCCGCCAATAACTTTGCAAAAAATACGCAATTAGTTACAACTGCGTGTACACCTTTTAGTTAAATATTTTAGTACAAATTAAATGTATCAATAAGAAAATCAATTTATTTTATTTTATTTCCGAACCAGGAACTTTTCCTATCCGGGGAAGCGCGTTGTCTATTACACATCGTCAACATTGTAAGTCAACGACAACATGTGTCTGTTATTCCATTATTTGAAAGCAATCTACTTTATTAATGATTTTATCTGCATATCTTTCTAATTGATACATTTCATTTGCATTAAAATATCACAGAACTATGTTTTGAAAAACTGCAACTTCACAATAATAACGTGTTCTCCTTAATAAAATATTTGAGTATTATTGATAAATCTCAACTATTTCAACGAGAGAGTAAAAAATGTGTCTGAACTAAAGGTATAAATGTTCATAAATTAATGATTTTCACTAGACTGATTATTTTGATACACCGGCTGGTAAGTTTATAGTAAAATTTGTATATTTTATTATAAACTTACCAGTTTTTTACATTGTACATTTGACACATACAGACTGACCGGAAAACATTCGCGAGTGGAGCGATCGACGGATTCACTAATACGTGGTTCAATATCGATTTTTTTTTATATTGTAGATCCCATACGGGTAATATAACACTTATGATTGTCCAATACTTAAATGGAGAACTTCCAAAGATAGTAGAAAGCCACACATCTGCTGCAAACTCAATCCATATTGCTTTAAAGCGTTATTATTTATTGTATTTGATTTATTCATTGTGCAAAATGAGCTAAACAAACGGTACTCTTTAGTGAATAGGTACACAAGGAGTGTATTTTTAACGCGTGCTTGTCATGGTGACAAAAAATGTATTTGCGTAAATATTGATATTCTTTAAATACACCAAATTATTGATTTAACCATTGTATAATTAATATTTTTTTTATTATAAAGGAGAACACATTCTTATTGTGAAGTTTTAATTATTCCGAGCATATCTATCGTTCCATTATTTGAAAAATTTGAAAAAGTGTAACATATGGGTTCGAGAATTTGTCATCAAAAGTACTGTTGCTGTAGCGTAGTTGGATTATGCATCTTCTCCAGTTTGGAAAGAGATCCAGGTTCGAATCCCGGTAGCGCAACAACAATATTTTTCGATATAATTAATTTTTTGTGTATCTTTCTAATTAATACATTTAATTTGCATTTAATATTTTTTTTATTTAAAAGAACTATTATTGTGAAACATAGTTTTGAAAAATATAATAAAAAAAAATATAGAGTGCGGTCGCATTGTACAATTATTACTTACAGGATAGCGGTTCCGTTTTATTAACGATGAAATCAATTTACTCAACTTTGTGCGGTAAAATCGAGTCTTCAAAACGATTCAAGTAAACACTTATTATTTATTAATACGAGGTAGATAGTAGAAGATGCATTGAAACTGGTTGGACAAGTACAAAGCATGTGGATATGGAGATTACCGTATATACTATAATCTTGTAAAATAATGAGAGTTAGGCGACTAGAATAATATTTTTTGCACTAGTAATTAAAGTATCGTTGACATACAAACTACAAATGTTTATGTTAGGAAGATGAATCAGTAGACAAAATACATATCTGTTTGCTCACCTTCAAACGATGTTGCGTCATGCCTTTCAAATGCGCTGATTGGACCTATCTGCTTTCTTCCGAATAGCTTTGCAACCGTATGCATTTTGGTGCCCAAAAATATATCTCGCACAGCGTACTGTGTTGTCACTTATGATGTGTTGTACTCGCAATATAATGCATACAGTACGAGAATCATTCATTTGAATCGATGCTGCAACTTTTTATCGCTATCAATTCTCTAAAATTTATAACCCTGAAATTTATAAATCATCTCCAAAATTTAATAATTTTACTTTTTATTGTTTATATGTAATTATAAATATAAATAATAATTCAGTAAGAGAAATTTAAGGTTATTTAGTAATTTAGGCCTTTTTAGTCTGTAGTTTCGTTTTCTTATGTTTAAAAATGCAATCAACTCCGACAACCAATTTTCGCAAAATTATATTTAGTAAATTTGAAATCAGTGTAATTTATCATCTGGTATTAAAACCCGCTTCAAATAAAAAAAAAATGATTACCTATGATCGAATATTCATAATTAATATCAATTCGTTTAAAATATGTACATAATGCAAGGGGAAGTTGATTTGAAGATATTCATTATATTTAGTATTATTTTTGCCGTTATAAATTAAGGATATTTAGTTTTGTTATTTTCTTTATTGGTTGGTATTGAAACCTAATTCAATATCAAGTAATTCAAGGATCTATTCCCCGCACCCCCTGGTTCTCAAAAAGAAATGTCTCCAAAAGAACAGTATAAAATATCTCTACAGTGAGAATTGGGAATTGCCAGGTGGCTTTTCATTTGTTCATATTGAACTTGATAGATTCCCCAATGTGTGAGTGTGGTGCCGAGGAGGAAACCCTTGACCACGTCTTTATTGCCTGTCCATTGTGGATCACAGATTTTTTTACAGTGGTCTCGTCAATGGTAATTTTCAGCTCCCGGTCAACTTGTGTCATCTTCTTTCCCTTAACTCGCCACGTTTAATCGATATAATAGCAAGTTTTTTGAACGACACGTTTTTTGAACGATTTGTAATATAGCACTTCCTATTCTACAATATGATTGTACTTCTTTCTATAATACAAAGTTTTTAACTTGATTAATGGCAGAAATCACTCTTGAAAGGTGGATCGCCTATTTAAAAGAAGAAGAAGATATTGAAACAATGATATTCTAAGACCCGAATTAAAAACTAACGTTTATTAAATTACATTGTCGTAATATGTGACGTGTGTATCGGGTCGTACATTAGGTACTCCATTAACAAAACTTATAAATTTATTATTATTTGAATTGGATTAATTGGTATTAAAACTACAAAGTGGTCGTGAAATATCGTTCAAAACTTATAAATTTATTATTATCCAACAAAACTTATAAATTTATTATTATTGAACAAAACTTATAAATTTATTATTATCAAACAAAACTTATAAATTTATTATTATCGAACAAAACTTATAAATTTATTATTATTTGAATTGGATTAATTATTAAAACTTCAAAATGATCGTGAAATATCGCTCAAATGTATGAATGACATATGTATTAACTCTAATTTGCCTAATCTGACTTTTTTAGTTTCTAATTTGCTTAAAAATTAGAATGCACTTAACACGATGGAAAATAAACTTTTTTAAATTATTATTTATTTTGAACTTCAAATTAGCTTAACGCTATTTTATATCAATCACATTAGCGTCATTTCAGAGGTTGCCTATAAAATATGTACATATACTAACAGCTCGTCATTCGATATTGTGTCGTAGAGGAATGCTAAATCTGCGTTGATTTCATAGCAACACAACTGAGTTAATTTAAAATACCTCAAAATTATAATGTTTTATACTAGAATGGCAAAGGGTATCGAAGTAATGTCATTTTATTTAGGTTTTCAGATAAGCAATGTGAATTTAAATGTTCATACATATAATTTTTATCTATTTTGTTTATATTTGTTCTCGTGTGTTTCTATTCTTATCTTGTTACTTATAAAACTATATTAAACGATTTCACACCAAGTCATTTTAGGGGAAATTAAAATTACTATTAAATAATATAATCAAATTACATAAGACATACTTACCTCATATAAAAAATGTGTACATTGGTGCGATAATTTATTGTATTCAATTAATTTGGTTACGATGACGAGTAAATGGTTTTTTGCGCGAATGATCTCATGCATGAATGGTGCGTTTTCAGAAATTCCAATATGTTTTAGTCACGATGAAGTCGGTGAACTATAATATCGTAATTTATTAGACAGGCTTTGGGTGTGCCAAAGGGCGCAAGGCGAAACCTCCGAAACGGCAATTTCTCCATTGTTGAAAGCGTGGTGGCTCACAGAATGCAGTGGTGTTGCAATCCCGATACTACGATTGTAAAGATGCATCCGATCCGAGCCAAGCACGCTCGAACCGGTGCCAGGCACGTAGCAAAAAAACGCGTCTGCGCGTCACTATCACGAGTGATCACTCCGTGCCTTTGTGCCCGCTGATGATATTTTACTCACCTTTGTTCGTCCACTTAACATCAGCACAGATCAGATTGCAAAAGACCGGCCGAGGTTCCCGTTAAGGCACGACCATGCATCGTCCTGTAAATAGTAATTGAAGTTGTGAGGCTATCTGAAAAATGTGCGTTTTGTAAGTTTGAATCGATTTGACGCGAGACTGTTGGTGAGATCCTTTTTTTTAATACAGCATACTTTATTTTCACTCCTTTTATGGAAGAATCTCAAGGAAAGAATGCCTCTGAAGTATGACCCACCATACATATACCTGGATCTTCGCAATCTTCTTAACCCTTTTTCAAATATCAATTGCTATTTTTATACATTTCAGGCAAGGCGAAAAAAGTAACTATAAAATCAACTAATCTAATACTTCGATGTTTCAGTATGAAACCAAATCAGTTGACTAGTTGTAGAATATATCAGTTCTGATATTATCGAGAAAAAAAAATTCTCAATGAATTACATTATATTGTGATTTTAAATCTCTTAAATTTTATGACTAGAATTAAAATTACTGAACATAAGTAAATATTCATATAACTAAATATAGAATTTAAAAAAACATTAAAATACGATGAAATATTAAAAACATTCGCATTTAAATGATTTATTTATAATATTATTATTAAAACATATCAAAACAGATTTTTTTTTTCTTTTTTACATGCGTACAGGATCTTATTTTCAATCAATGTATACGATGCGCGAGAAAAATTAGTCAAATTATAAGATATTATTTTAAATTTTCAAAACACCTTGCATTTTGTAACAGTGATTATGTAATTGCTGTCAGTGACAACTAAATAAAGTTGTAAAAAAATATAAGAAGCCTTCGTCCCTTTTATTTAAAGTAGATCTCTATTAGTTTTAAATTGCCAGTAAATTATTTAATTTGCAAAAATGTTACAAATATAATAAATGTGTATTAAAAAAAATATGTAAAGAGGGAGTATTGTCGTTTACTGCTTAAATATTAATCGCAGGTTGAATTTAAGAAAATTGTAATAATACTTTTGATTAAAAATAATCATAATTATTTTTAAATAAATCATTAATCAAAGTTCAAAACTATTATATGATCTTTTTCTGAAATATTTTATAATTCCTCTTACTTACTTAAAAAATTGCTATTATAATTGTTTTTTACATTCTAAACAATTTTAGCTTCTCCAAATACAATGTTAATAATTATTGTATTAGTGGATGATGTACAGATTCTTCTCGAATAAACATAGCAACACCGAATACTTACATAAACCTTGGCCTTGATTAGTTCCATGAAATATGACTATACTTGATGAGATATAATATGACGACCAGCTTGGGTATTCTTACATATGGCACAAACGTGCGATTCTGTACGATGTACCACATCTTGCGTGTACTTATCTTATGAAACCGGTCAGTTTTAAAAGCAAAGACTTCATTAATAGTGACCCGGATTTGCAGCTTAAAAGTATTTACGGGACCCCAATCTGTTATCAGTACAATCACAAACATAGGTATGCTGCATTGTACATATGGCCATTGCGGTTATATATAATAAAAAAAAAACAAATCAGTCACATAACTACAATCTATTAAAACTATTAAAAATGACTTCCAAAAGCAACCATGCAAGTTTTAACGGCTTACAGTTTTTAATGTTAGTGATAATTTAGGTATTAAAAAAAAAATTAATTAAATTAAAAAATATATTTTCTAAACTACGATAATTGTATTGATACCCGAATGGCTGGCCTATTAACAATCTCTTGTATTGTTTTATTTGCCGTTTAACCATTTGTGGACGCGGGTGTTAAAATGGCGATAAATTTAAGACTGCCATGCATGACAAGAAACAGTCGCCCCGAGTGTCTAGTAAATTATATTCTTTAGTTCTCCTTTTTAAGTATTAAATATAACCGCTATTTAGGTTGCCCGACGACTAGATTCTCCATATAAGGCTCAGATCTCACTCAGCAGTCGGCGCACTCGGCCTGTCAGTTGCAACGGCGGCCCGATTTATACCGATATACCAGAAAATAGTTGCGAAACACGATTGTAATAATTACCTCATAAGACACCTGTTGCTGAATTTTCGCATTACGCCTGAAGTTTCCAGAATAATTTTAAAACACGAAGCACCCCTAAAGACTCAGTTGTTAATTATGTAGAAATCAAAAATATAGTCGTTCATTTCTCTCATTTTTTTACACGAATCGAGTAACTTTCACCGCCAAACTTAGCCTTCGTATTGCCACATAAAAAAAAATATATATATATATATACATGTGTACTATTACAAATTGAAAAGTTACACACTACATAACATTATTAATTCTACGTAGTTAAAGGCAATTAACTTTTTTTTTCACCTAATTCGTGTTTTCAATTTATAATATATTTCTGTAGAAGACTTTTATTATTTTCTCTTTTAATATACGTTTGTACTATTTTTTGTAAATTAAACATTTAAATTGTATGCACATCTCTTGTTATAATTAACGCTATTCTTTGTATTTCAGCTGCATTAATAATCTAAATTCAATCTTCATGACATTAAGTCACTATGACTCAAACAAATACTACGGTTGCAGTATCAAGGCATGAGTACAAATTTTATTACGCGTATTTTGACAGACGTTATAGAGGCAACTATGTATTCTTCAAGTTATTGTTTTATAAAAATGATCACGATATTCTTTAACTATATAGATACCCTTTACATCAGAGAAATTATTTTAAAAATTGATTAGAACATTCATTAATGTTGGAAAATTTTATAGAAGTTCCATATTCATTTTTTATAAATAAAATATTTGTTTGTGTTCTAGATAAACTTAGAGAATTGAGAGAAAATAGTGTACAATTTAAAAAAAAACAAAATTAATGTATCAATTATAAATATATACATATAAAATCAATTTTGTCGAAAAATATTGTTTTTGCGTCACCGGGATTCGAACCTGGATCTCTATTTCCAATCCAGAATAATGTAGATGACTTTCAAATAATGGAACGACAGGTGTATTAATTTGAAGAATGTAACATATAGGTTCGAAAATTTATCACGAAAAATACCGGCGTTATAACACAATTGGTAGTGTACTTCCCCAGATTGGAAATAGAGATCCAGGTTCGAATCCCGGTGACGCAAAAACAATACTTTTCGACAAAATTGATTTTATATGTATATATTTATAATTAATTTAAAACATCACATACCTATGTTCTGAATAATTACAACTTCACAATAAGAATGTGTTTTCCTTAATAATATAAAAACACACTGCTTGCAAGTTTTATATTTCTCTTGACATGTAATAAATATTCCTTATCCCACATTAATTAATAAACTTTCACTTTAAAGTTGATTACGACGATTAGTCGAGAAACAATGATTCAAATATTAATTTCTTTGTCTCGTTCAGATTACCACTGAACGCTCCATTAAATTAATATGCATACATTAATTATTATTCAAATTCCCACGTTGTTAGCGTGATCGTAAAGTTTTTATTTATTTGCATGCTTGGTGAAATCAATTTTATCGGTGCAAATTAAATTTATTCGAAAATTACTTAGATATTGTTTACTTTAAACATTTTTACGTCAACTACAGATCTAATTGAAAATCTGAACTTTAACTGTACTCTATTTTTGATTTTTAACCGACAAATCAAACGAAATGCCGCTTTCATTATTATCTGCATTTCAAAAAATAACTAATATTACAATTTCCATTTTTATTATTATTTGTCTGATGCTGAAAAAAACTAACAGCATAATTTATTTATCAAAGGAAGCTGTTACATTCTCAAATTGCGGATTTCATTTTAAAGTTCTATTTAAAGTTACAGTAACGGAAAACTTTAACTTAAGTAGTGAAGAAAGTGGGCAATATTTAGTATTTAATTTTTATACTTAATAAAATATACGTAAATAATTTTGCTTTGACGAGAATATTTAATATAATTTTCAAATACTTAAAAAAATACAAAGATACGTGTGCTTACGTATTTATATTCAAATAAATTAAAATTCTTAAACCTATGAACTTTGTTTTAAACGTGACCATTTACAATTTCTAGAAAACATAGAAAATAACATAGTATATGATGATTAATGTGACAGGAGTAGTAATATTTTGTCTTATAACACATGTTATATTTATATAATAATGCATAAAATATGAATTGTTATATTTATATAATAATGCATAAAATATGAATTAAATATATTAATTAAAAAAGATATACATATAAAATCAATTTTATCGAAAAATATTGTTGTTGCGCCACTGGAATTCGAACCTGGATCTCTTTCCTAACCGGGGAAGGTGCATTATCTAACTATGCAACAGCGACAATATTTTTAGCGACAAATTTTCGAACCTATATGTTACCTTTTTGATATTAATACATTTAATCGTTCCATTATTAGAGCCATCTATTTTATTTTTACGGAATCTCAAATATCTTTGAGTAATCTGAGAGCAGACGCCAGAATTATCAATTCAATTTTATTAAATTTTGGACACATTGATACAATTTTATTATTATGAGAACGCATTCTTATTCCCCTATAATGTGTTCCCTTAATAATAATACACATGTTATATATAATAATAATAATATTGATGACAAAATTGGTGTAATAATCTGTAAAATCCATGAATTTATCACTAAATGTATGAAAATGTCATAATTATTGTGTCGAGTCATATTTTCATCTTATAATACGGCGAGAATTTGGACTTGCGTTGATTGTAAACGAATTTTTGAGAGATGTGACAGAGAAGGTAGAAGTGGTGACGTGATATTGCATCGAATGCTTGAATCTACGCAAAAACTTATTCCAAATAGAAGGATGTCTTAAAAAGAAGAAGAAAGGTCCTGAATTCTCCTTACCAAGACGTACGACATATTTAACACTTCAAACCTTGTATGTTACTACAAGCTATAAGCGTGTTAACGCACCTTGTAAACTTGTCGGGATTAAAGTCATATTTTTAAGTCATTTTGCCATCCGTGGGCGACAATTTTTGATAGATAAGTCAAGACCCTTAAAGCCTAGTCTTAACCTATGCGGTGTCTTCCATTTCAAATTGAGTGCCAGTTAAATGGTTAAACCAATTAAAATTGTAAAGGAGAGACAGAGAATATGAAAGTAGATGGAATTGTGATTGTTAAAATAACCAATAGTAAGTAGGTAGCTTGAGAGTAAGATACAAAAATAAAATAAATAAATGTAATGTCAAGACGATGTAATAGATTGAGTGAGAGAGAAAACAAGCCAACAATATGAATGACATAAGAAATCGGGGTCAAAACCACGTCTTGCAAAATAAAACTATGTTGTAGAAGTCTGTCAAAATTATATAAGAAGCGAAAGATGTAATAATGGTGTTATGTCCTTATATTATAGCCTTATTATGAGTACGGCGGTGCGACTCGATAGTATAGACATATCATAATGTGCATGTACACCCTCGGGTATTTTGTCATCGGGTCAGCATAATAAACAATGAACGAAAAATGGATTCGTTCAGATGTACTGTGGGGGGAGAACCCCGTCATCGACGCTCAATTTCAAATAAGCGGTCCATCGTCTCAGGTGACGGGGGAAAAAATAACTTGTGAGAGTTATGAAAATACGCGGGCATTTTGGGGAGAGAGAGAGAGAGGAACGCGGCGCGGCGGCGGCGGACGGGCGCCTAAAATGGACGCCAGTAACGCGATCAGATCCCGAAATAGCCGGCGCTCTCTCCCGTGCGGCTGACTAAGCGCTGCGGAACCCGGACGCAGGTGGATGCAAATACAAAAAAAATTACACTAAAAAAAATTAACATTTGTCTGAATTTAAAAAAAATCGATAATTTCTCGGCGAACCCTCCGTTTTCAAGGCACAACCGTTCATCCGACTCCCGTTATGAAAATTCATGTACATTATCAATACAGTGATATGTTACCTCTTTTTAAATTCTAATTAAATGTACTAATTGTAAAGATATATGTATATAAAATCCATTTTATTGTTGCGCCACCGGGATTCGAATCTGGATCTCTTTCCAAACCGGGGAGGGTGCATTATCCAATTATTTTTGACGAAAAATGCCGATGGCGCAACAACAATATTTTTCAACAAAATTGATATGTATTATCTTTCTAATTAATACTTTTAATTGGTATTTAAAAATATTACAGACCGTCTGTTCTGGATAATTATAACTTCGCAATAAGAATTTGTTCTCCTTAATAGTACATTTTTGTACGGTTTTAAAAGTAACTTAAAAGGAGTAAAAAACTATCAAAAGAGATATATTATTAAGAAGAACACATTCTTATGGTGGAGTTATAATTATTCAGAACAGACGGTCTGTGAAATTTTAAATTAAATAATTTTAAAATATACTATTTTACCACAGTCTAAAATAAAATTAATAGTATCTGATTAAATAATTTAATATGATTCTAGATTATTCAATGTTGGTCATCTTTAACGGTAAAATACGATATACTCTTTCTTCTATGTCTTCCTGGCACCAGATGCAATACGTTCTCTGTTTGTATATTCCTTATATTTCCGAAATTTCTCGAATTATTCCCAAAACTTACAGAATTACCGTACTCATTTTTCTTCAAAAACAGTTGGTCACCTTACAATATGACCGTGACCAATTTATTAAAACAACAAAAATATTGCAATATCAGAAAGAGTAATAAATTGGCAGAATTATGTAATTAATGTTTACTATTATTATATTATTGAGGTGCGATAGTATTTTTCGCGAATCAAACAATACAAAAAGTCGTTATGACCGCATTCAATATTTAATTTCGTAGTTTGTTCACAATTTAGAGACACATGCGACATCTGTCGATTTCAAATTTAAACAGCTATATTAATCCCTAATGAATCTCAAATTATAAAAGCGCATATAAATTTTTTTATTCCTAATCAATTAATTAAATATATCATCTTAATTCTAATTTAATGGAATGGTTTTCAAAAATACCCACTTTTCTTTAGCGCCATTGAAATGAACTTCCCCAGTAGCAGGGAGGATCCAATAATACTGGTCTATACAGAAGTAAAATTAATGTGTTCTTTGACGCCATCTATTCATACAGCACCCAATGCGGTTACGTTAGGGACTCAAAACAATACTCTGGGGGCCACGGGACTCAAAAGGTCGGTACCGAATAATTTTAAAATCCATAACAAGAAATTTAATTATTTAATTTAAAATCAACAAAACAAAAACGTAGTACTTAATATTCTTATATATTATTATATTATATATGTATTACTTATACCATACAGGGGGGGCATTATTCATTTTGTATTGGGCCCAATTTTTTTTAAATACGTTAATCAATTAATAAATACAGTGAGGTAAATTGGTATCCAATGAATATCGAATAAGAAATTATTATGCACTGTGTTGGTAACAACTGAACGTGATTTCATATCAAGTAAATTATATTTTTCTAAAATGACCATTGAATGAACGAACTTTTAATAAAAATTTGATTTTTGTAACTACTGTTAGTTCTGCAGAAAATAAATTAAAATAACGCGCAATTTTGGACCTCAATGGGACACATATTTCGAGAAGAGCTTAAAAAATGCTTTTTCGAAAAAACAACAAACCGGCTTGAAGGCGAGTTATATAAAATTTCCCTGACTGCAAATTTTTTTGTTAAGCCATGTGTTGAGGACCTGCTATCAAAGTGTTTCATTGATGTAGAAACTCTCCCAAATTAAGGTCGTCCAAATCGTAGGTGGGGTCAAGTTTTATTCTTACTACCTGTATTATTATCTTAATTATTTATTCTGAATAGTTCAGCTAAATTCTCGTATTTTTTATAATAAATAAATACATTTTACATTCTACCACAACATACTCTACAAACTTTTATCCTACATAAGAAAGAATAATAGTATTAATAATTGACACTAACTAAGAAATAACCAACGAAGAAAATAAAGAAGTGACCATCATTTGAAAATAAATAATTATAAAATACTACCAATATGTTAACAAATTTTGCTTTAAACGCACGAAAACTCAAAACAATAGCCGAAACAATAGTCACTTCGTATCTACAGCACTCACAATATATATAATATTATTATGAGTAGAAAATAGTCATTATTTTTATACGAGTATTATTTTTGTATTATATAGTAATATATAAGTTTTGTATTATTTATTATTTTATATTTTGGACGTTCATATATTATACACCAATATGTAATACACTTTAGGTATAAAAATTATTTAACAAAAAACCTAATATTAATATTAATTAACAAAAAATACATTCATTAAGCCTAGATCAATATCTAGATTAGCTTTTGATTTTGACTGTTCAGTGTCAGTATTATTTTTCTTTAAATATGTATGCTTATATTTTACAATAATATTGTTTTCCTGTACAAATAGAATCACTACTATTATAATATATAAATTCTTTTTTTTTTCTTCCAATTTGTAACATTCTGAACAGTCATCAAAATGTTTGATTTAATTGAAAAGAAGCGTTTCGGATCGATACGTCTTTCATTCAGAATTGTGCTTCATATCTGGGTGTATCGACCGGAGCTCACATCTGAAAAAGCAGTAAAATAAAATAATAGGAATACTAACAATGAGACAATTACATTAATTAAGTTGCAATACAATACAAAGACAATTGATCAATCAAGAATATTGAACCCTAGTAATATGTGCACAATGTTCGAGGACCACAATAATTGAGTTAACAGTGAAGATATAAAGCTCCCACGATTTTTAGAAGGATCCAGTGTTTTTTATATGATAGTTTTGTGAGCTTAAATCAAATATGAATATTTCATATGATATTACCCCAATGTTATCGATATGAATAACTTAAGTATACGCACAGACCACTAAATGAATAGACATGAAATAAATTGTACATATAGGAGAGGGGTTTAGAATATTAGTTGCGGGACGTGGGGCATTCTACACACATAAATCTGATAGTTTATGACACATTTATGCGACAGTAAAAGTATTTACTCTTCGAAAATTAAATCTATGTGTAAACAAGACGTATTTTTTACATTAATGCATATTACATTGTCAGCTTTAAGTTGTATCAAAGTGATACCAACACGCAAATATTGAAATAAGTAATTTGTGTTAGTTCATGTCTATGTATTTTGTAGTCTGTGTGTAACCCATTTATAATGTTTTGAAAACATTCAATAAATTCATTCATCAATACTAGTAATTGAAACACAGATTTATTTATTTTTTTAATATCGTAAAATTAAATATGAAGTAAATAATTATTCAATATATGATAGTAGAAACTTTAATAGTACGAATTGAATGTGCTGATTTTTATGTTTTATTTTTCAGTTGAGGGGAATATGGTCGAAAGAGTTCCCCTCAATACGAGACCTGGTGACCCTTCGCCGCCTATCTTCGAGCAAATATTCAAAAATGCTCGGTTCGCGCAAGGCGGCAATGCGAAATTCGAAGGAAAATTACGTGGAAATCCTAAACCAGTTGTGTCATGGACTCGAAAGAAAGCTCCGCTCGTGGAGTGTAATAAGTATAGTATGAGTTACAATGAGCAAACTGGAAACGTGTCACTAGTGATAAAGCAGATAGGCCCCGGCGACGAGGGGGAGTACACGTGCACGGCGAGGAACCGGTATGGAGAGGCCATCTGCTCGGTCTACATCCAGCCCGAGGGGGTGGTCGTGCCGGCCGGGCCAGCCCCGCTGCAGCGAGACTTCCAGGAGACCATCGAAACCTCCGAACATAAAACTGTCGGTTCTCAAGTGCGGTCTTCCTACGAAAAGGTCCAAAGGACTGAGAAGGCGAGTACGTTCACCAACGGAAATACGTTCACTAGCTCCGAAGATTTCAAAGTTGATACATTTGAATACAGACTTTTGAGGGAAGTTTCCTTCAGGGAGTCTCTCACGAGAAGGCAATTTGGGGAATCCGATATGCAAATCGTCACCGAAGTTGATCGATTGGCAGGACCACCTGCACCACCGAAAATATCGCAGAAACCCAGAAATTCTAAACTTCAAGAAGGTGCTGACGCCGTTTTTCAGGTTCAAATTACGGCAAATCCGAGAACACGAGTTACGTGGTTCAAAAACGGACAAAGGATCGTGACCAGTAGCAAACATCAAATTTCCACCACGAACAATCAAACAATACTGAAAATTAACAAAACACACAGTTCTGATTCAGGACACTATACGCTGCTTGCCGAGAATCCTAGCGGCTGTGTGGTGACTTCTGCGTACTTGGCTATCGAGGCTCCGCAAGAAGCCTACAGTCAAGATCAAAGAGTACTTGAAACGACCCAGGTGGAGGTCGAAGAACGATCCGAATCGAGCGAAAAAGCGCTAGCACCGCACTTTGTTAGAATATGTCAAGATCGTGATGTTACTGAGGGCAAATTAACAAGGTTTGACTGTCGCGTAACAGGCAGGCCGTACCCCGAAGTAACTTGGTACATTAATGGTCAACAGATTCAGGATGACTTCAACCACAAAATTCTAGTCAACGAGTCTGGAAATCACGCCCTCATGATAACAAACATAGAGAAGCAGGATTGCGGGGTTGTTTCATGCGTGGCCCGCAACAAGAGCGGGGAAACATCTTTTCAGTGTAACTTGAACGTAATCGAGAAGGAGCAGGTAGTCGCACCCAAGTTTGTCGAGAGATTTACGACTCTCAATATCAAGGAAGGAGAACCGGTAGTTTTAAACGCGAGGGCGGTCGGAACCCCCACACCACGAATCACTTGGCAGAAGGACGGAGTAGCAATCATACCCAACCCCGAGCTGCGGATCTCTACGGAGAGTGGAGCATCAACGCTGGACATCCAGCGAGCCAAGGCGTCGGACGCAGCTTGGTATCAGTGCACGGCGCAGAACGTAGCAGGCTCCACCGCGACAAGGGCCAGGCTCTTTGTGGAGACCCCTAAAGGGCCGGCGCCGGAACAGAAGCGCCTGCACCTACCCAGACCCACCAAGATCATTCAACCCGAGTATGTTTCCATTTCTTCACTTTTGTTTTCAAATTAACCACAATAAAAGGAACTCTAACTTTCATCTATACCTTCTGAAGAAAAGTTAAAGAGAAAGTCAAAAGATAACAAAAAAAAAACTGAGTGTTATAATATTTAAAAAGATTGCAACCCCGTTTCAGAAAGAAATTTAAAGAGTTTAAGCTTTAGTTGACAAGCTAGCGGTAAAAATCGTTCCGTTTGTGAAAAAGTCTCTTAATCAATTCAATTCAAAGTCGCTTAATCATCTCAATCAATTCAAAACTCAATTTACATTGAAATTAAATACTGTATATTAAAAAAGAATTACATTAACTTTGACATTGTGTCATGTTTCAGCCTCTTGAATTGATTTAAACTAATTTAGGCTTCTTCGTGAATTATTATTTATTAATATTTATTAGTCTTAGAATTTATTCCATCTCTTATTATTATTGAATACATAACCCCAGCTGAAGTGTTCAGATGGGTGCACCAATTGTTTATTTGATTGTTTTTATTTTAGGCCTGCGCCGGGCCCTGAAATCATTTACCTACGTCATGTCGAGAGGGCAAAGCCTTATGCTCCTCCCGGCGACGAGGATAGAGTTTATCCACCACCTCAATTTATCATCCCCCTGCAAAACATGAGTCAAATTGAGGGTGGGAAAATTCATTTTGAAACAAGAATCGAACCTGTTGGTGATCCCACCATGCAGGTACAGTGGTTCAGAAACGGACAATCTCTGGAAGCAAGTGAGTTCTTCAACTGTTTGCATTCTTAATAAAATTATTTTAAAATAGTAATATTAATTATATTATACATGTGAAAAAAATTAATAAACGTATGTATAAACTATCATATTTATCCGTTTCAGGTTCTCGTACTACATCCACATTCAAGTTTGGATACATTGCTTTAGACTTGATAAGCTTAATAATAAACGATTCAGGTGAATACATTTGCCGTGTCGTGAGCGCTACAGGAGTCGCTGAAACTAAGGCGCACCTGCAAGTCACAGCAAGAGCGTCGATAGAAAAAACTAGTCAACATCCCGACAGTCTCCAATACATTCAACAGTTGGAAGATTACTCGAAATATCAACATCTTGAATCTGTCGAAGAACAAGTAACCCACCGGCCCCAGTTCATAAGGCCACTTCAGGAGTTAGGAGAGCTACAAGAAGGAAGAAACGCTCATTTTGAAGCTCAACTTTCTCCAGTCAGTGATCCGACAATGAGAGTAGAATGGTACAAAGACGGAAGATCTATTACGGCTAGCTCGCGAATCACTACAATCTTCAACTTCGGCTACGTCTCCCTTAACATCATGCACCTACGGGCTGAAGATGCTGGTTCGTATACAGTGAGAGCCATTAATAGATTAGGCGAAGCGATAAGTACCGCTTCTCTCAAAGTCATTTCTAGAAGTACCGTGACCGGTGATTTAGGAATTCCAGAGCAACAACGTTATATAGAAGAAGTAGAACGACTGGAGGCATATCAGCAACAACATCATCAGAAGTATGTCCAGGAAATTCCCGATAGTATTGCGCATCCAGAATTCAAGACACCTATCAAAGATCAACTCAATATTCGCGAAGGTGGTTTTGCTCATTTTGAAGCACGTCTGGAACCAATAGGGGATTCGACCCTTAAAGTTGAATGGTTGAAAGATGGCCGACCAGTGGAGGCCAGCTCCCGTACAACTACGTTTTTCAATTTTGGTTACGTAGCTTTGACCATAAAATATGTAACCATCCATGATGTCGGAAGGTACTCCTGCCGCGCCTACAACAAGATAGGCCAAGCGGTCACCGAATCCAACTTAACCGTCATCACGAAGAAAGATATAATCGTTGAATCCCAACATCCCGGAGGACTTGAAAAGATTCAACACCTTGAAGATGTTAACAGAATGACACGCACAGTGTCAGAGGAAGTTAAAATTGTGCAGAAACCAAGATTCTTGGGTATCCTGAAAGGAACTACCAAAATCGTTGAGGGCCAAAGAGCGCACTTTGAAGCTCGTGTAGAACCCCAAAGTGATTTGACAATGACCGTAGAATGGTATTTCAACGGTAATTTGATTAAATCAGCCAACAGAATACAAACATACCACGACTTCGGATATGTGGCGTTGGACATTACTAGTGTGCGCGATGAAGATGCGGGTACATACACTGTTGTGGCTCGAAATGCGTCTGGAGAGGCTCAGCTCAGCGCATCCATGATAGTGCAAAGTAAGTTCATGAATTGTTAAACATTCTACCTTATACATTCATTTTCAGTTTAGTGAATTAGTTTTATATTTGACTCGACATACGAGCAATGTCTCGATATACGAGCAAAAAATAGAAACAGTGCATGATTTCGTAGAAAAGCACCACCCGAATAAGGCTGTAGCAGTGCGAGCGATTAATCTTTTTAACGACAATGTAATGTCACATTTTCACCAAATCTTCAAAAAGGCAAAAGTAAGTGTAAAGAAAAAGATTTTATTGGGCCGATTGATTCCAATATGAATAATTAATTAATTCGGTTACGTCTTTTATTACAAATTTAAATGCATAATAAAAAAATTCTCGTATATTTTATATCTTGAAACGAATTAATTAAGTTGCCTATATTTACAATGGGGAAATTTGCTTCGACATACGAGTATTTTGCTCGTAACTCGAGGTTCCACTATATATGACAAAAGGATTGACTGCGCATACATGTGGATGTTTCATAAAATTAAGTACACCACCAGAATTTTTTTTTAACAATGTTTTATTTGTTCTGCAATATTTATTTCATAAAATATTAAAAAATTTACCTGTATTTCACTCCTACGTAACTTGTAAACATTTTAAGAAGTTTTTTCATATCCTGAAAACAAATAAATTTGATTATAATCTAATAAATACATATAAATATTTTATTTTAAAGAAAATTATTTCATTAGCAATATTTGAATACGTGAAAGAATACACAATTACTGGAGTTTCACCTACAAAGGCACTGTTATTAAACAAATATCAGATATCTCATAGAAACAAAGCTATTTTTTATTATATTTAATGGAAAATATGTGGAAGTTTGGGGTAATTACAGGGCTTACGACCTGTCTTCGGTTGGCTTAAGTGATCACTTTATATGTATATATAACGTTCACCAATTCTCACCCCTCATTTATCAAATTTTTATGTATGTTAGTATGTGAACTCGCTTCGAGTATCACTACATCATCGCCATCTATGGACCAAATTTGATAATTCATTTTTTCCTTTTTTTTAAATATTCTTCCATACTTCCATATATTTTCAATTAAATATATTAAAATTAAATATAAAATTAAATATAAAATTAAATATAATAATGATATTTGTTTAAAATTATTTAAATATATATAATTAATATTTGTTTGTGTTTTTTTATTACCCTGTAAATTAAATTAATATAATCAACTGTAATGCAAATATGATTAAATCTTATATTTATATTTATAGCTCGCTCCAGTATCGACACTTCCAGTATTCACAAAGGTCTATACGAAAAAACAAAGGTTTTGGAGAGCTCTAAATTTGTTGAACCCCAGTATCACATTGAAGAAATATCCAAGTCAAAGCCGATATTCGTTCAGCCGCTCTCTGATCCTAATCCCGTCAGCGAAGGAAAGAACATTCATTTGGAGTGTCGTTTGGAACCCATGGGTGATCCGACAATGCGAGTGGAGTGGTACCAAAACGGTCGCGCGGTGACGGTTGGATCCAGATTTAGAACCTATTACGATTTTGGTTTTGTGGCGTTAGATATAATTCACGCCACATCCGCCGATTCTGGTGAATACACGGCCCGAGCCATCAATCATCTCGGCTCGGCGCACACATCTGCGATTGTACGAGTTATTGAACGATCAGATATCTTAACCGATACGCAAAATGAACAGGCTATTGAACAGATTCAGATGCTGGAGGATGCGTCCCGTAAAACGCGTCAGACAACTGATGACATCACCGTTATGCAAGCCCCTCAATTTTCACGATCGTTGCACAATATTGAAATCATTGAAGGGACAAATGTTCACATGGAATGCAGACTGCAACCAATTGGTGATCCAACCATGAGGGTAGAATGGTTCTGCAACGGAAGAGCCATTAAAACTGGACACAGATTTAGGCCAGCTTACGATTTCGACTACGTCGCTCTTGATTTACTGAGCGTGTACCCGGAAGATTCTGGTGTGTACACATGCCAAGCCAGAAACCAACTTGGAGAAGCTATTACTTCGTGCGCGTTGAGAGTCCACGCCAAGAAAGACTTGTTACTCGAGTCTCAACATCCTTCTGGTTTGGAGAAAATACAGTATTTGGAAGACGCTTCACGCTACAAAAAGAATGAGTTCATCGACGAGATCATGACTGAGAGGCCCAAGTTTGTTACAAAACCAAAATCGTTGGAAAATATGCGTGAAAGTCAACATGTACATTTTGAATGCAAATTGGAACCAGTGACTGATTCTAATTTGAAGGTGGAGTGGTTCAAAAATGGACGCCCGGTGACCATTGGACATCGTTTTAGACCAATACACGACTTTGGATACGTCGCTCTAGATATCGTCGACCTGATAGCCGAGGATTCGGGCGTCTACACCTGCCGCGCGGTGAACTTGGTCGGCATGGATGAAGTAACGTGCACACTCAGTTGTCACGGAACGGCAGAAATAATGAGGAGAACCCAAAATGAAACCGGTCTACAACAAATTCAAATGCTCGAGGATCGATCCCGTTATCAGAGGACAGAGGTTATCGATGAAATAACAAAGCAAGTTCCGATCTTCACCACATCTTTGAAAAACGTCGAGATTAAAGAAGGACAAAGGGCGCATTTCGAATGCCGGCTCATCCCAGTATCTGATCCAACATTGAAGGTTGAGTGGTACCACAACAACAAATCTCTACAGAGCGGCTCGCGCTTTACCGAAACCAACAATTTCGGATTCGTCGCTCTGGATATAATGTCATGCCTGCCAGAAGATTCTGGCACGTACACCTGCAGAGCCATCAACGCCTTGGGCGAAGCCGTAACATCTGGAATATCTATCGTCCATTCCAAACGATCAATTTATGTCGATTCACAGCATGAGAGTGCTCTCAATCGCCTGAACCAGCTGGAGGATACGTCGAGGTATCAGAGACAGACTGTCCAGGATGACATGGTAACGCAGGCTCCAATGTTCACGTTACCAATGAAAGATCTCCGTGTGGCTGAAAACCAAGCGGCGCACTTTGAGGCTCGATTGATTCCGGTGGGCGATCCTAAATTACGGGTCGAATGGTTGAGGAATGGTGTTCAAATACAAGCGTGTAAGTATTTATTTTACCCAATTTGAATACATCATTTTTTCACTTCTTCAATATTTGCCAAATTACTTTGTGGCAACATATTATATAAACATTTTGTTTAAACCATTTGAGATATCTAAATAGCAGTAACTATTCTGAATTTTCCAATCATCTTTTGGAAACAAAACTATTCTTTTGACATTAATAAGGGTTTAGAATTTTTTTATATAAATACAATGGGTTTACAGTTAGATAAATTATAAATTTTAAAAATATAATAAAAAGTATTTATAGTGAATTAAACATTATAAATAACTAAATTCTTTTTGCAATTAGTTACCTTTTTAATTTGTTTTTAGATCACTTATATTTATAGTTTTTTTTTTGTCTATCCTTGTATTTTTAATTTTTGTATACATTGTATCCTGAAGAAGGGATCATTGGTCTTGAAACATGTTGATTTATCAATAAATAGTGGTTTAAACAAAGTGTTTTTTTCTTATTATTTAAATAATTTTTTACAATAATTTCTGTTCACTGAGCATAATTTATAAATCTTTTTTTAGCTAATCGACTCACGACAATGCACGACTTTGGATACGTCGCACTCAATATGAAGTACGTAAACCCAGAAGATTCGGGAACTTACACATGCCGAGCGATCAACGAGCTGGGAGAAGCAGTAACCTCGTCAACATTATTCGTGCATTGTAAGTACTAACCTTTTTTTTATATAAATTAGATATAATTTAAAATTGCATTTATATTTAACGTCAGGACTGGCGTACAGCTGAACTATTCCGTTAAATTAAAAAACATCCACTACTGGGTGTAGGTGGAGTCTTGATAAGAGTGTTGTTCAGTCGTACGCCAGTCCTGACGAAGATACATTGGTATCGAAATCGATTAACGTAAAAACAGCACAGTAGTTTAAAACAATGTTAAATACAAATACCATTTTAAAGAAAATTTAATAATTATTTCATCAGAATGAAAATTCAATTTAATATCTTTTTGCTTTACAGCTAAAGCTTCATTGCAATTGGATAGTCAGCACGAAAGTGCCATGGAAAAGATACACCAACTTGAGGACAGCACCAAGTATCATCGCCGACAAGAGGAGGACCTGATTGTCAAGCAAGCTCCAAGATTTATTACACAGCTTAACGGCCCAACAAATTTAGTGGAAGGTCACAGCGCGCACTATGAGTGCCGCATCGAGCCTTATCCAGATCCAGACCTCAAAGTTGAATGGTTGCTGAACGGCAAACCGTTGATGAGTGGTCATAGGTACAGGACAACTTACGATTTTGGATTTGCGTCTTTGGATGTTCTGTCAGTGTACGCTGAAGATTCTGGAGAGTACACCTGCCGGGCTACTAACAAGTTAGGAAAGGCCCAATCGTCGATCAAATTAAACGTGCAATGTAAGTTGAAAAAAATTTATGATTCCAATTGTGATGTCTTTGAGATCGAATATATGTGTGTATGTGTCAGAGCGCCCGCACCGCCAGGGCGAGATGTATATGTGCGAGTGTGTGTGTGTGGCCGGGGATAAAAGGGTGAGATAGAAGGTGGATAGAAGGGCTAATAAATGAACAACATTTAAGATGTTTAAATTCCAATCATTTATTATAAAATGATCATACATTTGATAAAAATTCGGGATTGTCTGTTTTACATATAAGTAATGCACGTGTGAAATTAAATAATTTAGGATCTTTCGAATAATTTTGTACCATCAAGTCAATTTACACATATTTTATCATCGTAACAATTTGAGTTTGATACTAGATTTATTAATTATTAATTAAAGCAGATTTTTTTAAAACATTAAAATGACGTGACACGTTTTTGGTTAGTTAATTTGACATCCTGAAGAAGGAAATGATATTTTCCGAAACCGGTTGGTGTTTTAAAATCAATCATGAATAATTTAATTTATATTATAATTTAACATTTTCATTAACAGCTAAAGCGTCCATCATAAGGGACACTCAACACGAAAGTGCCTTGGAGAAGATACAATACTTGGAAGACGACAGCCGCTACAGGCGTGCCGTCCAAGAAGACAGCTTTGTCGCTGAAAAGCCCCAATTCGGAAGACCGCTCAAGAATGCCCAAGTACACGAAGGAAAACCAGTTCATTTAGAAGCTACCCTGACTCCCGTGAACGACCCCACGATGCGCGTTGAGTGGTATTGCAATGGAAGACCCATCCAACAAGGTCATAGATTCAAGACTACATATGACTTTGGTTTCGTTGCGCTCGATATTCTTTACGCCTATGGCGAAGACACTGGCACCTATATGTGCAAAGCTATCAATGCTGTAGGTGAAGCAGTAACCACTAGCTCAGTGAAAGTAGATGGTCAGTATACTCATATTTTATTTATATTCAGTATATAACTATTTTAATACAAATTAAATGTATCAATAAGAATGATATACAGATCGAAAAAATATTTTTGTCATCACCCAAACTCGAACCAGGTACCCTTTCTATTATGACAAATTTTTGAACTTGTTACACTTATCTGTTATTTCATTATTTGAAAACAATCTACTTTAGTAATGATTTTTTCTATATATCTTTCTAATTGATACAATTCATTTGTATTAAAATATCACAGAAATATGTTCTGAAAAACGTGTTCTTCTTAATAATATAACTATCTATATCTTTTCACATTCTTAAATCAATACATTTCCAAATAAATACATAGACTAAACTAGTAATCGCACTTGATAGAAAATTGTAATTGTGTTTTTAGGAAAAGAAAAAACAAATCTTATCCTCTTTATTTTATTATGAATTCAGATATTAATGAGTTTATCGACGAAGATATTAATGATTCCACTGTCCTTTACAGCCAAGGCAGGTTTGTACCTGGATACATTAGATGAACAACGTCTGAAAAAGATCCGCGAGCTTGAAAACTACGAAAGGCCGCAAAAGGTTGACGAGGAGAAACCAGGCCAGAGGCCGGTGTTCCTCACTGCGCTCACGAGCTTGGAGAGCCTGAAGGAAAGTGACAGAGCCCACTTCGAGTGCAGAGTTGAGCCAATCAATGACCCCGATCTGAAGATCGAATGGTTCTTGAACGGAAATCTCATCCGTACCGGTCATCGTTATAGGACAACTCACGATTTCGGCTATGTAGCAATGGACATTTTGTACGCATATGCAGAGGACTCTGGTACATATATGTGCAAAGCCACTAATAAACTTGGAGAAGCCGTCAACACGTGCACTCTTAAGGTTGCAAGTAAGTATTATACACATTATATTATACACAAAACAGGTTGAAACTTTAACATAATGACATTTAAGATATTGAAATAATAGTATTTTTTCAGAATTTTCGAATCATTTATTAGAAAATGATCATACTTTTATATATAAACCATGTTGGTCCTAAATTGAATAATTTAGAATCATTAGAAATAAGTAAAGCGTATAAAATTAACCAAAGTCCTTAAAAAATTTCTAATCATTTTGGACTATACTGCTTTTAACAAAAATCAATCACTCGTTGGACTGTATAATTAGCAATTTGTCAAAATGTCTGAATTGCATACTAAAAAAAAATTATTGAGTGAATAAATAGAATATTTCTAAATGTAGTCAGTTTAGCAATATGTCCAAGAATACACAATTACTGGATTTTTACCTACAAAGATACTATTATTAATCAAATATCATATATCTCATAAAGACAAAGCTATTTTTTTATTATATTTAAAAGTGATCACTTAAGCCAGCTGAATACAGGTCGTAAACCATGTAATTACCCCATTTTCTATTAAATATAATTTAAAAAATTAGATGTCTGATATTTGATTAATATTTTTTTTAATTGAATTTAAAAACATTAAAACAATTTGACATGTGGTTTTAGTTAGTTTATTTGACATCCCGATGGAGGAAAAGTATTTTCCGGAACCGGTTGATGTATTAAATTTAACTCATAAAAATGGTTAAAAATAAAGTTATAAATAATTTATATTAAAATACTTTCAGGTCACAGAAACATAATCTTCGACACACAGCATCCCAATGGCTTGGAAAAGATAAGGCTTCTTGAAGCCCAAGGCCGTCAGACCAGAATGGAGATAGAAGAACCTCCTGTCGGACCACCGAGGATCGTAACAGAGCTTCGAGGCACCACTCATGTCTTTGAAGGACAAGCGGCACACTTCGAATGCCAAGTAGAACCAGTACACGATCCAAATCTGAGAATAGAATTTTATCACAATGGAAAAACATTACAATCAGCTTCCAGATTCCATATTACATTTGATTTTGGATACGTTTCTTTGGACATTCAACACGTCGTTCCTGAAGATGCAGGAGAATACTCGGTGAAAGCTATCAACGCCTTCGGCCAGTGCACTTCCTCAATTTCCATGACAGTCACTGCAAAGGGAAGCATTATTTCCGAATCTCAGCGACCAGAGGGACTAGAAAAGATCCGAGAGTTAGAATCAGCTGAACCGTTCAGAAGACCGGAGGTCACCGATCCCGTTACAAGGCAGCGCCCTGTGTTTACTCAACCTTTGCAAAACATTGACAATATTCAAGAAGCCCAAACCGCGCACTTCGACTGCAGGCTGATTCCCGTCGGCGATCCAACCCTCAAAGTTGAGTGGTACAGAAACGAAAAATTGTTGGAAGACAGTTCAAGAATCACTAAGACACACGATTTCGGTTTTGTTTCTATGACAATTTCGCACGTGCGCGAAGATGACGCAGGGGTATACATCTGCAGAGCTTCGAACGCTTTGGGTGAAGCTGTCACGACAGCAGCCATGAAAGTTAAATGTACGTTTTTTAAAATTCTTTATTTCAAAACATTTATCAATCAAAATTAACTTCTTCTTGGCATATTTCACCCCGTGAAATAAACAGAGATAATGAAAACTACCGATGTTTTAAATATACGTTTAATTTTCAGCTAAGGCAGCTATTCAGTTGGAGACCCAGCATCCGGAAGGAATGAAGAAAATATTGAGACTGGAAGAGGCACATCCGGAGCGCGCTGAAGAGCCAGAACAGAGATTCGAAAAGCCAATATTTACCCAAATACTGACTGGTCCTTCCGAATTGTGGGAAGGCCAGCACGCCCATTACGAAGCTCGTGTTGTACCAGTTGGCGATCCCAGTCTTAGATTCGAGTGGTACATAAACGGCGTTGAACTAAAAATGGGTAAATAGACATTGTATTTATTGTATGCAAGTAAAGCTATATACAAATTATTAAATAAGCGAAAAAAATTACTGCAAAGTATGTTAGAATTTGATTGAGTTATTTGACCATTAAAAAAAGTTATATTAAAGATATTTCTAAAGTTACATGAAAATAAATTACATATTAAACTACTACAATTTCTTCGATTCGTAAGCTACATTTGATATTTTAGATAACCTATATTAAAAGTACTGTAGTATTATCTTGATGCAATACGTACAATATGAACTAAAAATATTATTATTTGCAGGTTCACGATTCCGAACTACTCACGATTTCGGATTCGTTACATTGGACATAAATTCGGTCGTTTCTTCTGATTCTGGATTATATATGTGCAAGGCTATTAACAATGCAGGTAGCACTATTTCTTCGATATCTCTGAAGGTGAAAACCAAATCAACAATCATCGATGATGCTCAGCGACCAGAAGCTTGGGAACAGATTCAATTGAAGGAAGCAGCAAGAAATCGCGTTCCTGATATGTTTGTAGACACTGCTCCATCTCAAGCACCAATATTCACGACACATCTGAAGAGTTACGATAAACTAGTAGAAGGTCAACATGTATACCTTGAAGCACAAGTTGAACCGAGAACTGATCCCAATCTCAGAATTGAATGGTTCAAAAATGGCATCTCCTTAACAACAGGTTCAAGATTAAAGAGTACCTTCGATTTTGGATTGGTAACTCTATCAATTAATGGACTGAGGGAAGACGATTCAGGTATTTATACTTGCAAAGCAACAAACCTTTTAGGAGAGGCAGTTTCCACGTCTTCCATTAAAATTGAAGACCGCCATTGGCTTCTGGGGGATACGCTTCATCCAGAATCTTTGGATCGCATTGGAACTCTGGAACAACCAAAGTCTGCTAAACCTGAAAGCCAAGAAGCCACATATGAATCACCTGTATTTATTACTCACCTTAATAACATTGTTTGCCAAGAAGCCGATAACATTCACTTTGAATGCAACGTTGAACCATCAAGAGATCCAACATTGAAGATCGAATGGTTTGTTAATGGAAAACCTCTTCCATCAGGTTCTAGATACAAAACTACACATGATTTCGGTTATGTCTCCTTAGATGTTACCCACACTTACGAAGAAGATTCTGGTATTTACACATGTAAAGCAACAAATAGCAAGGGTTCAGCTACAACTTCGGGAACTCTTCGATGCACAGCTGCAGAAAGTATATACTTACAAACGCAACATCCGCAAGGAAAGGCCGGTTTAGAAGCAGTCAATGAAACCGAAGATGCTATCGCCAGTAAGTACGCACGTCAAACATCTGCTCCTGAAACTGATTTCGACAAACCAACTTGGATCATTCCATTTACATCTGAAATTGAATTGGTCGAAGCAAATGCACTACACTTAGAAGGACAAGTTGAACCCAAAAATGATCCCAACCTTAAAATAGAATGGTATCTTAACGGAAAAGTTTTGGAACATGGTTCACGATTCAAGATGACCAGTGACTTTGGCTTTGTTACATTGGATGTAACTGACATATACGAACGAGACAGTGGAATCTACACATGCAAGGCATTCAACAAGAGAGGTGAAGCTTTCACTTCGTCATCTATTAGCTGCATCACAAAGGAAAATTTGATTGAACGTACACAACATCCTAAGGGAGCCCAGGGTCTCGAAAAGATTCAAAATCTGGAAGACTCTCTGAAGAAACCAGACGGTAGACCAGATGATATCGATGGAGGAAGGGCTCCAGAATTCACATCGGTATTCCAAGACTTAACTGACGTAAGCGAGGGTCAAATTGCACATTATGAGGCTTCTCTGATTCCCACCGGCGATCAAACAATGGTAATTGAATGGTTCTATAATGGTAAAACAATTGAAGCCAGTCACAGAGTTCGAACAGTTTATGCCTTTGGAATGGTTGTTTTAGAAATTTTGGGAACAAAAATATCTGACTCCGGAACATATTCTTGCCGTGCTACGAACAGGTGGGGACAAGCTGAAATTAGTGTTATATTAGAGTGTGTCGATAAAACTAAGGGCCAAAAGCCAAAATTCACCACTCAAATTCAAACCTTGGAAGGCTTGAAAGATGGCCAATCAGCACATTTCGAATGCACGCTTATCCCTGTCGATGATCCAGACATGATCGTGGAATGGTTCCATAATGGTCGCCCATTGAGACACTCTACTAGAATAAAGATGGTTTCTGATTTTGGATTTGTGTTAATGGACATCGCCTACGTACAATCACATGATTCCGGTGAATACGTATGCAAAGCCACAAATAAATATGGATCTGATAGCACCAAAGGATCCATCAAGTGCTTCGGCAAAGGAGGTGTTTATTTGGACAGCTTACAACCCGACTCCCTGGCAAAGATAAGAGAACTCGAGAGCTTACAAGGACAGCAGGCAAAGTCTCCTGCCACACCTAGCTCTCAACCTCCGAAGTTCATAACGCAAATATCAGATATAACCAAACTGGTAGAAGGACAAAGCGCTCACTTTGAAGCGAGATTAACACCAGTAGACGATCCAGACTTGGTTGTTGAATGGTATTACAATGGTAAAAAATTACCCCATGGACATCGTTATCGAACATTCCACGACTTTGGAATTGTTATATTGGACATTTTGTACTGCTACGAGGAGAATTCTGGTGAATACGAATGCATCGCCACAAATAAACTAGGACGCGACTCTACAAAGGCAGTTTTGAAATGCCTTTCAAAGGAAAACCTCATTTTGGACTCACAACTTCCGAAGGTAATTAATTATAACTAACTAACTTATTAAAGTTTTATATGAACAATGATAATTATCATACTTACAAAAACATTTATGATAACGACCGTTTTAATGAAATCATTTTTTATAGGGAATGGAAGGAGGCCTTGAAAAACTTCAAACTTTGGAAGACTCGATGATCAGAACCAAAGACGAAAAGAGTGTAGAAGAAAAAGGAAAGGCTCCAGTATTTACAGTGCCATTCTCAAATCTGGACAATCTTCGCGAAGGAGAAAATTCTCACTTTGAAGCTCGTCTAACACCAACTGATGACCCGAACCTAAAGGTAACATTTTAGATAATTAATTAATCAAAGTACAATATCTAATAAACGTTATTTAATAAAATATAACCTTATGTATTATTTCTTTAAATATTTTAGTTGGAGTGGTTCTGGAACGGAAAATCCCTGAAAACGGGTTCTCGATTCAGGACATTCTGCGACTTTGGCTTTGTCATACTCGAAATATCACCGGTATATCCCGAAGATTCGGGAGAATACTCCTGCAGGGCCATTAACAAATACGGGCAGGCGGTAACAACAGCATCCATGAAAGTGCAAGGAAAACGAAATATTATTCTCGAGTCACAGCTACCCAAAGGAATGGAAGGTACAATTGATAAAATTGCTGCCCTTGAAGGACTATCTGGAGGACCAGGACCGATGGCACCAGATGAAGACATAGGCAATCCCCCAGAATTCATTACCACGCCAACCGATTTAATTCTTGGGGAAAATTCTCTCGCTCACTTTGAATGCAGACTTACTCCTGTTAATGACTCTAGTATGAGAGTTGAATGGTTCCATAACGGAAAAGCTTTGTTAACTGGATCGAGAATCAAAACCATCAACGATTTTGGATTCGTTATTTTAGAAGTCGCTGGAGTATATCAGCGTGATTCTGGACTCTACACGTGCAAAGCTACTAACAGACATGGAGAAGCTACCGTTTCTTGCAAGCTGCAAGTGAAGGGACGCCAAGGAATTATTCTTGAACCACAACTTCCATCCAATTTCAAAAGTGGAACGGAAAGCATCCAAAAACTTGAAGAAACCTTGCACAAACGTGACGAAATTGCGACCGAAGACGAGAAACCAAATCCCCCTAGATTCACTGTTGAAATCAAGGACAATATTGATGTACCAGAAGGCGGTCCAGTTCACTTCGATTGTCGTTTAGAACCTGTCGGAGATCCATCGATGAGAATTGATTGGTTCCACAATGGAAGGCCATTTGCTACCGGATCACGTGTTCATATGTTAAATGACTTCGGTTTCATCGCTTTAGATATTGATTATACTTACGCGAGAGATTCTGGGGAGTACGTTTGCCGCGCCACAAACAGATGGGGATCCGCCACCACCGTCGCCACAGTTACGAGCAGCTCGAAGAGAGATATCGTATTGGACTCGCAGTTGCCTCAAGGAATGAGCGGAGAGAAAATAAAGGAATTGGAACGGGGTCCTATCTCAGAAGCCCCTAAAGAAGATCCAGTTATGTCGCCACCTAAATTCATCACACAAATACAATCGCACACCGTAGAAGAATCCGAAGCTATTCGCTTCGAATGCCGAGTGGAGCCTAAAGAAGATCCCAATTTACGCATTGAATGGTATCGCAATGGAAAACTTCTGCCATCTGGTCACAGATACAGAACTGTTTACGATATGGGATTTGTATCTCTAGATATTCTATATGTGTACGCTGAAGATTCTGGCGAGTACACTTGCAGAGCTGTGAACAAACTTGGTGAAGATTTCACAAGAGCGACAGTATCTTGCAAAGGTTAGTGTATTTTTTAATAATTTTATTAACTTTTGATTTGATGACACTAGCTTTATGGCTCTCAAAATATTTTCGATTGCCTCAACTTTATTTTTCATTCTAGAATTGCCATCTATCATTCTGCAAAACCAAGTTCCTAAGGGAATGAAGAGATCAGAGACATTGATGCAGATGGAAGCTACCATAAAGAAATACACTTCTGAAATATTTTTGACCGAAGATGATCTTTACGATCCGGATAGGAAGCAACCTCCCAGATTTGTCACCCAGATAACCGACCAAGAGGACTTGGTCGAAATGCAAGCAACTAAATTCGAATGCCAACTGGCACCTGTCGGGGATCCCAACATGAAAGTGGAATGGTTCTTCAATGGAAAACCATTATCGCACAGTGAGTAATAGATTCTTTATTAATAAAAAACATTGAAAATTTGTTCGAGTATTATTAAATTCATAAACCTCTCTGATTAGATTGTTAAAGAAGGGAGGGGTAAGGGCTGAGCCCTCTTGTTTTCGACATATGAGGTATCAACAATGGAGTAAAAAAAATGTTTGGGGGACCCTGTTGTGAGGAACATGGTGAAATTGTTTTTTTTTTATACCAGCTAATTTTAACTTCGTATATAATTGTATAAAGTAGTAGCAAAAATGGGGAGGGGGGTAAAGAAAGGAAGGAAATAAGAGACTTGAATATAATAGACAAGGGTCGATGATGGGTAGAGATTTCAGTCGAAAGACCAGTAATCTCGGGGAATCGGGAATCCGAAGGACTGCTCGCCTTACCTCGTGTATGACACGCCTCCGTCACGCCGCCGAGTTCACACAAACGGCACGTGGCGGGCAGATCTGATGCTAATGCTATCGCGATGTCGCGCTCGAAACAAATATAGGACACGGGTTGACGTTTACTGACATCAAGGTCACGATTCACACTGGGAAGACGAGCATGAAGAAAGGTCGGGGAATTTGACTGGAAAAAGATGTCAATAACACGGGTCGCGGCCGATTCGCAAGACGCGGTAATTTGCGAATCTGGAACAGAATCTTTTTATAAATTTTGTTCATTTGACGAAGATGATGGGGATCGGATGAGGGATCATATATGCCGAGGGAGTTTATGAAAGGGTTTGGGATGAAAATTAATTTAGACGATAAATCGTGCATGTGTTGTTTGAGTGAGGCTATGTTTGAGTCTCTGTGAATGATTGTGTTAAATTCATAAACCAAATCACAGTATTCAAGAACGTTCATGTTTTATGTGTTGCAAGCAAAATTCAAATCAATTTTCATTATTGAACATAACTCACGCACTTCACAGACACAATTTACTTACAAAGTGACTTTAATCATTGCAGAAAACCGATTCACGCCAATCTACGACTTCGGATATGTGGCGATGAACTTCGGCTGGGTGTATCCAGAAGACAGCGGAGAATATTTGTGCAGAGCGACCAATTTGTATGGTATGGACGAAACTAGAGCCATCATCAAAACTGCCGGAAAGCCTGGAATTATATACGACTCTCAATTGCCCAAACACATGAAGAGCATAGAAAAAATAAGACAAATGGAAGCTCTTTGGCAAGTGTGAGTAGAATCTACTATAATTTAAATGAAATTCTATCATATCTAATATCTATTCTCACCTATGATCCTAAACCTTTATCTGACGTGAAATTTAAAATATCTTCATACAACACATGCATTTTGTCTAGTCCGTGTCAATAATGGAAGTATTAAGGATTTGTCTAGTCCGTATCAATAACGGAATTATTAAGGAGGACACATTCTTAGATCTGGAAATGGAACGATAGATGTATTAATTTGAAAAGTGTAACATATAGGTTTGAAATTTTATCGTCAGTCCACTGTGTTTGTGTAGCATAATCGTATATTGCACATTACCCGGATCGGAAGAGATCCAGGTTCGAATCCCGGTAGTAACAACAATATTTTTCGATAAAATTGATTTTATATGTATATCTTTCTAATTAACATATTTAATAACGAATTTAAGTCACAAATAAAAAAATTCCATAAATAATTATAATCTACAGGGTGTAACAAATAACAGTGTTCAAGGAGTATGCACAAATTCTGTATGAGATTTTTACAAAAACGTGTTAAACTTTAATTCTACGTACTTCGAAATTGATATATTATTATGCAATATCTTTGCTTCATGTTCTAAATTATCTTTTTTTTAAAAAGCAGACCGGCCACTCGAAGTTTGATGCAAATTTTTTGTAATTTCGATTAACGAGATATGGGTGAGATTAGGCATGTATAACTTGAATATTTCACTCATATTTTAATATATATCTATCCCTAAAATATTGTGTAGTAGATGTGTTTCGCCCAGTTATCTAGCGATAACGCTGGCAACTGGCAAATCGTTTCGCAATGAGGCAAAACTTATTTGAATTTAAAGTATTATTAACAATATGTTTTAAGTAAACTAAAGAAGGGCAAATCATTACATTGCAGTGTGCCAGAGGACGTGAGCGATGACTCCAAGCCCCGCACCGCCCCAGTGTTTGTGAGCAAGCCAGAACCAGCGACCGTAGAAGAAGGCGAATGGGCTCGCTTCTGCTGCAGGGTGACCGGCCATCCCAAGCCTAGGGTCATGTGGCTAGTCAACGGGAACACCGTAGTCAATGTAAGTACAGTTGAGTCAGCTAAACACTAGTTGGTACATTGAATAAAATAAACCACCCCGTACAAAATTACTTTTTAAATAATATATGTTCCTACTCGAGAAGACAATCTTTAACTATTGTATACTGCGCAACACGAATGCAAGTAACGTGCCAGTGTGCGATGCTGTACATTTGTACGTTAATATCGACCCGTTTCATGTTACCGGTTCAGCCAAGACACAAATCAATTCAATATTTAAATCATTTTCAACATTAAAAATTAGAATTAGAAAATCATATTGTTTCGATACCTACGGTATCTTCTTTAGGAAATAATGTATACTAAAATTAAAAATACAAGCACAGATAAAAACAAAACTAGTAGTTTAAGTGGTGGGTAACTAATTAGGAACCTCCTAATGTGTAATTATGCAAAATATCTTCACATCCCTTCTGCTCCCTGGCCATGTTAATTGTATTATTTTATAATATCTTTACGTAATGTATTGTGAATTAACCGGGGACAATGAGGGCAAATTTTGTTTTGGCAGCTGTGCGGTATCGCCCTGTCATATTTGCGGAGCGCTATCGAACAGCTGCCTAGTAGCATTCTAATATGCCAACATATTAAAACATGAATGAGTAGGACGTAGATAAGTCCTGGGTAAGCGGTGGTCCACCTTCACTGAAGAAGTAAAAATTGTTGCTAGTGTTTTAATTAAAAATTTGAGTAATTTAGTAGGAATTTGTTTTAATATAACAGGGTTCCCGATACAAGCTGACCTACGACGGCATGTATCATATGGATATTCCAAAGACTCGCCAATACGACACAGGGAAGATTGAAGTAATCGCGAGGAGCTCCGCGGGTCAAGCCGTGGCTTCTACCGAACTGAAGGTCATCGCTAGGCACGATGACTACCGAGGAGTTCTCAAAAATTCCCCGAGACGTAAGTTATACTGCACAAACTGGAAAACTTCACTGCTTTTACAATACATCATTTCAATAATAAGACATTTAATTTTTCTTTTATACTATAGTTGACGCATTTTTAATTAATTCTTATTAAATAAGTTAATGCTTCATTAAATAAGTGTTAAATAAATAATATTTGTCCTTTTTATACCGGCTTTTAGAATCCTTGTCATTTTGAACTACCGCCTATCGTGCATTCAAAATATTATCTGTAATATATTATGCACAAAATATTTCGTACCTTAATTAAGTTCAAGTCTCAAACCGCCAAAACATAAACAATTAAAATCGATTAAAAGACAATTTTGATGATTATGGGATATTTTTTCTTTAAAAGGATAATATAAACTTCCTTTGCCGAAAGAGAGCGAGAAAATATCAACTGTTTCCAGAAAGTATTCATCTCATGTATTATTGCTTACGCAACCTGCTTCTATGCAATGTTAATACTCGTATATTTCCACACTCACACAAAGCTCTAACACTAAACACGCTTTCGACTCATACAAAACGTCATTTTCCTATCCCGAATACGCCTTCCTTGCTTCCGATCGCTGTCCGGCTGCCATAGACAACTAGACAACCATCGCAATAACAGCTAGTGAGTTTCGCTTTTGGCTATCTTAAGGAGAATATTCAGGTACGAAATGCAAATAAAACATTTTAAATATCAAATCGAAACATGTAAACCGTTAACAATTAATGGATTTGTTTTTTATACTAGCATGGTACGACTACGATCTAACTCAGTATCAAAAAGATCGAAGCGAGACAGAGTTGGAAAAGACATTTGAAGAAAGGCAAACGTTAGCTCGTCAGGGAGGCTTGGATCACAGGCCGGATATCAAACAGAAGAACGTCAGGGAGCCTGAAACCGAATGGCAGCAGTCTGTGCGAAGGAAGAAAAACGAAGAATATTATAACAAACTGCAAGAACTTGAAAACGATCAAGTTGTAAAGGAAAATCGTTTCCGCGAATCCACCCACCAATTCGCTATTCCTGGTGAAAATGTCGTGCAGAGTTCCATGGCTAAAGGAATGGCGCGAAAATACCAAGAAAATCTGTAAGTAATTTACTAAGCTAAATAAAACATATGTTAGAAATGTATCAAACCGCCTTTGAATTCATTTTAACAATACGTCTGTTTATTATTTTCACAGAGAACAAACCACAGATGAAACAAACATGGAGACATCAGAGACCCGAACAGTAACGAGGCCAAGAATTCCAGATCCATCAGAATCCACAATTCATGGAAAAGAAGTACACGTGGCTAAACAAAAGCAAACTCAAAAAGAAGTTATCGGTGACACAGAAATCACAAGAAAAATCACATCTACCGAAACGACCGAAGTTGAGCACAAAGCCAAAACACAGGAACGAGTGGTCCAGGGGCCGGTGAAGCCGTCGACTCCCCCAGTATTTACTAAGAAAATGCAGCCTTGCCGAGCACTGGAGCAAGAACAGGCAAGATTTGAAGTCGAGTTCGATGGGGATCCTCTACCTACCGTCAAATGGTTCAGAGAAAATTTCCCGATTAAGAACTCCCCAGACTTCCAAATCCACACATTCAGCACTAAATCAATTCTGGTAATTCGACAAGTGTTCATGGAGGATTCCGCTGTGTTCGCTTGCATAGCAGAAAATCGCGGAGGAACTGCAAAGTGTAGCGCCAATTTGGTTGTGGAAGAAAAAAGGCGCCAAGGAAGAGGCGGAGTGATTCCACCGAGCTTCTTGGTCACCGCGCAAAACACTAACGTTGCCGCAGGACAGCTGGTGAGGTTCGACACCAAAGTTACGGGAACGAAGCCAATGGATGTTTACTGGCTGAAGAATGGCAAAAAGATCCAATCCGATATACGAAACAAAATTTTGGAGGAAGATGGAACGTACACTTTGCTCATTATCGAAGCGTATACTGAAGATTCAGGCAAATACGAATGTGTAGCTATCAATGCCTCCGGTGAAGCTAGGTGCGATGCAGAATGCTTTGTTATTGCACCCACCTCGCCGCTCAAGAGCAAACCCGCTTCAACCGCGGGAAATAAGGTACCCGAAATCCTCCTTCCGCTGAAAGACAAAACCATAGTCGAGGGCCAGTCAGTTGACTTTAAATGTAAAATATCTGGAAAGCCCAGCCCCACAGTTCAGTGGGAGAAGGGAGGCAAAATCATCAAGCCCTCAAAATACTTCCAAATGACAACCCGAGGCGAAGAAAGCACCTTGCACATCTCTGAAGCTTTTCCTGAAGACGAAGGCGTTTACAAATGTATCGCTACCAGCACCGCGGGAAAAGTGGTTACTTCCGCAAACTTGAAAGTTTCACTGCCAGACTCATCAGAAACACTCCCCGTACTGACGCCACTGAAAGATGTAATCGTCTACGAGGGGGCTCCAGCTCAATTCAAGACCCAAATATCCAGCAAAACTAAGCCGAGTATCCAGTGGTTACGAGAAGGCGCGCTCATACCGGAGACTCCAGATTTCCAGGTGAGTTTATGTTATATACACGAGTAAATAGCAAACAATACAGAATATCAGATATTCTTCCTTTGTTTATATCAGATATGTATCCTACTTGTTATAAATTCGATTACTGAATCTATTGACGATGTACTTGTATATTTGTATCCAGGTACCTTAAACATTTACCGTTTTATTTCGCGATTTTATTAAATTGTTTTTATAAATAAAAGAAAACGTTTTCAGCCAAATATATTAATGCCTCAGCTGTAAATAATAGTGAAAATCTATAAATACAAAATGAAAAACCTTAAATAAATACTTATGTAGAGTCAAAACAGACAAGAGGATTCAATATAGTAATTGTCTTTCTTATAAAACGTCGAAAAATGACTAAAAAATCTGATTAATATATTGTTACGTTGATCGAACCCCCTCGCAACGTCACCGGCTTGACTCAGTCTGTGGGTGTCTGTGTGTAAGGTGTCAGAGTGGCTGGCTCGGATGAATGGAAATGGTCTCAAGCAATAAAAACAGTTGATTTACACATTAATCACATTTAACAATTTATTTAAATGACACAACAAAACCTGACAATGATTTACACGAGTAGAGTCGTTCATTTTCTTTACACCCCTTAGTTCTATCCACATAGTGTGGACACTATTGATTACGAAACTGACATTATTTTTATGGTTAGGTACGAGGTTGAAATGTTACTTGAATGACACATGGCTACATGGCACATGGACACATGGCATGGTGTGATGCGGCAGTTGGGGTCCCGAATCGCTACGAGGCCGGACCAAAGTTTCTCTCGCCTTCTAGAGGCTTTCAAAAGGCGCTATCTTGACGCTACGGCGTGGGTTGTGGTCGCCCCGGACTCCCGTTGATCGCTCGCAGCCTTCCGCTCATTCCCACCGGGAGTATACTTGACTTTCACAGGCAGATCAAGGTCTAATTATATGTTGATTTGCCGTGAAAATAATAAATAATAAACTCTGTTGCTGGCCGTCCAGCGCTCGCTCCACGCGCCTCGCCAGCCCGCGCGAAAGTCCTTCTTCCCCTTATCTGGCCTTCTCCGCCAACAGACACCACTTCCACTCGGGTCGGTAAAGCAGTTCGCTCCCGGCGCCGTCGTTCAAATTTAAAATGTCACAATATATCTATATCAATATTTTTAGGCTTTTTAAATATAAAAATATTCTAAATCATTAATCATTAACATCTACATAGAATTATGTTTAATTTCGGCAATAAGTTATTAACTGTTTTAAAATAGTTTAAATAATATCTTTAAAAAAGAACAAGAATCAATAAAAAATAAAATGATAAAGTAATTTAATTGAATTGCGAAATAATAATATTTTCTAATATATTATATTATGGTATGGTAATTTAAGTTGCCAAGAGGTTCGAAAAATATTTGTTTATTTAATTATGTTTATATTATTTTGTTTTTTTTTTAATGTATTATAAGTATTAAGAAAGATATATTGTATTTTTTAATATCTTTGTTAAATAATTTTCGGAAAAAAGTTTATCTACTTATTAAAAAGTGCTTCGAAAGGTGTAATATCTGATGAATATGGAGGATGCATGGTCTCGTTCATTGCCTTTTGTAAACGCTTCATTATAACAAAAAAAACAAACATCGACGATAATAGTTTGAATTTATTTGGCAGTTCCAAATAAATGACCCAAATCCGACCAAACGCACAATATTTTTTTTTCTGGTTCGCTCCACTCTATAGCGATGATAGCCATAGTTTTTATCATCTTTCATCATTCAACACAAAATGATCCAGAATTTCGATACAACAAATTAAGTTACAAGTGTATGCAAAATGCGGCACGTCAACGTAACTCGTTTTTTCCATAGCATGGATTTAATTCGATTAAGTTTTTAATTTTTTAACATTCGCTTCTACTGGTCATACAGAACGTTCATCATACGAAAGATTATTAGAAATTTAAAAAGATAATTTTAAATATTGATTATAATGTCACTACGAGAACCATTTCCTTGCATACAAATATTTTAGTTTACATTGACAAGCATGCTCTATGCCTTTTTTCTAATTTCCCCTTTTTAAAAATATTAAGAAATAATATTTTAGTATTTTGTTAACGGAAGGATCGCGGAGACACTTGCGAAAAAGGACAAAAAATTCACGACTTATCGAACTACCTAAATAATCTTGGGCGTGGTAGAAAATTATTTTCACAATTCAAATTGTACAAGTAGAAGAATAGTACAAAAATATACAATTCATGTTCTTCGATTTTTCTAAGAATCATTGAAAAAAATTATGATAGGTTTCGAAGTTTTAATGATAAATCTACGTCAAAAATATGAAACTGTCTGCAATAACCGTAAATATGATACATTTCGAAATATGAATAAAACATTTGAATTAGTAATATTATAATTCGTAACCGGGGGAATACGTATGTGTATTTACTACCCATTCTACTTTGTCTAACAATAATCAAATTTTTAATTCACACACCACACAATTAATTAAAATTATTTGAACAAAATTACAATCTCTTTGATCATGATGAATTTACCTTGCAAATACCTTGATATAAATGATTTCGGATACAGATTTTTAAATTATAAAACTTTTTTTTTAAATATACACAAACGGTTTCGAAGTCGCTTCGAGGGGGTATTTTAAAAAGATTTTTCATGGTCCATGAAAATGTACGATTTATTTTTAAAACTACAATTTGATAGTTGCATTCTAATTAAATGAAAATAGTTCATAAATATTTATATCCTTATTTATGCAATCACATTGAAGAGACATAATTTTTCTTAGGTTTAAATATATAAATAATACTCGAACGTATGCAGTATTCGGATAATTTTTCAAATATTTCGTTAACTTCTACTATATTATTAATGGGTAGAAAGTTTCTTTAAAAAAATACAGTACGATGATCAAAAAAATTACCCCATCTCCAATTACACGTCTGCATATTATAATCTGGTAAAAGTATATCAAAATATTTGGATTAATAATATAGATTTAAATACAATGTTGATTGTGTAGTAAAAATAAATTGGACATCGTGTCCCGTTGTATAAATTCAATGACATTATTTTAAACGATTTCAACTAATATGGCATTTAATCTAGTTAACATGAAAATTAAAATATGAATATTTTAATAATTTTTCTAACTACTCGTATAAATATAAATACGTAATATTTGATGCAGCCGAGTGATATATGTTAATATCTAATCTAAACTATCGAAAAATTATATATCCCTATAGATTATTCGTAGATTTTGCGAACAATCCATCAACATGTCTATTACTAAAATAAATTGTTTTGTTGCTCCTGCGTTACTTTGTAATTGATTGTTTATATAAATATTATTATATATTCTTCCATTATGTTGCTGTATTGAAGATTCTTTAGAAAAATCATATTATCTAAAATTTATTTCGTTATGTCAATACACAATAACACAATATTTTCTTTTTATAATTCAAATTTGTTTTCATACTTAAGATCCCGAGAATTTAGATGAAATTGTGAGTGATGAATTAAAAAAAAAAACATTTAAAACCTCTACAGTTAGATAAAAAGCTAATCGTAATAAGTTTAATCTAATTTATTAACAATAGTATTGAGAGTCGTGTTAATGTCATTTTTTAAATCGTAATAAATAAGATGCTACTTAAAAAATCTAGATTTAAATAATAATTAATTATATCGGTTTTTAGACGCGTTTTAGAACACTTATCAATAATTTCTAGACTTGTAAAGTGTGTGCAGTAAATATAAAAATAGACAACACTTCCAAAATGCTTTATTTTAAATATATTACCAAATATTTCTGACCTTTGACACAATTCACATTTAATTGAATTAACATTTATTAAAAAAAAATATTTACATATTTTCTATATAAGCTTTAAAAACGATTCCCAATTAATATAATACAATTGTGTTTAAATAAAAGTGAAGAGTGTACAGTGATATTTTTTTTTTTAACTCGATTCGCCATAAAGATAATACATATTATGTTATACGTTAAAGTTACGAAATAAATATAATGCAATGAAAAAGAAAAATAAAACCAAAAAAAATATTAATAAATAAAAATAATAAAAAGTTTACTCATATATAAACACAAAATATAAATATAACTACTTCAGTCACGGCCATTTTTGTATATGTAGCTATTCTATAGGCGTTGCCATTCTCTAGTTTCGTCGCTTGCACCAGAGAGTTGTCTCGATGTCTCAGAAGTGGAACGAATCCATGTATACGGCCTTCGGTAAACATTGTTGATGCGCTGCAATAACGCGCCAATCCTAACAGTATTCTGTCTGAGTTTTTGTACTGAATTTGGAGACGATTATACGACACTTGCTTGTATTTCGACCAGATCTCGCAGGTATACATGCTGGTGAAGAACGATTTAAACAGGATGCTTTTCACCTCCTTACAGCATCGGTAGAAACGCCGTGACAGCATATTTGCACGAATTCTCAACTGTCTCCTCTGCCGTTCTATATCATCATCGTCTTATCCATCTTCGTTGAATATACGTCCAAGGTATTTGACCTTATTTTGAACGCTCAACTTCGTCCCGTCCAGCCACACGGGAGGGATATTATCTTGCCCTTTTCCAATGCAAGTATGAATTTAATACGTATTCATTTCACGAAAATGAACGACTTATTGATGTTAATTTTTAGAATATTAAAGTAGAGAATATCAAATAAAATTATCAATGGCAGAAATTTGACTAAAATCATCTCCCTTCTAGATAATTTAATCTTCTTTAATCACATATTACAAATAATAACTATCTTATTCTCGCGGAGCCATAGAGAAAGGTTAAAATACTCAGGCACATCCTCCAGCCATATCCATACTGAACTGTACAAATATTTAGCCAAAGGTCATACCTGCTTAGACCTAGTTGCCTTCTTTGACCTTGTATGAAAAGAATACAGTTCTAAGTTTGCTCTATCGTTTTCGAATAGGACAACACGAGAAAATATATCAGAAACATGAGACACTTACTAACCGATTCAATCAATTATTGAATACTTTTTCTCCATATTTTCTTACTCTTAACGAGAGCAGTCATGATCATGGACCTGCAGTTGGATATTATAGATAACGACCGCGATCTGCGGCCACCTATCCATTCAGGTTAAATACTGTATAATTTTTTTACCAAGAAACGAAATGCGAGATATTTATAGATCCATTTGTGCCGCAAGTCTATCACCGTGGAATATTTTACGTATTGTTAACAAAAACAGCATGGATACAGCCAAAGAAAATATATCAATTATGACGTAAAACGCCCATTCGCTATCGGTAAATTATTAAATTATTTATTTGTACAACGATACGCAAGACTGAACCACCGGCTGATGTGACGTGATCGTTCCAAAGAAAAGAATGGTTGTAAATGATAAATCTGCAATACCATATACATACTAATATAGAAAAAAAAATTATTGATTTTTCATATCATGAATTCAATTTCTTTAATTTAAGTTTTGTTTGAAAGGAGGCACCAAAATCGTACGTTTTCAAAAATAAAATACAGTGATTAAAAGCCCTGTTATTTGTTTAATTTGAAAAATTTAGAAAAAGTAAAACAAGTTTAACAACACATTTTACTTGATAAAATATATAAAATATTATTTTTCCCAGTAACAATCGCATACGAAATGCATTAGAATTTTAAATCAATATTGATTTTTTTATGAATTCCGAGAATTACAAAATGTAATAAAAATCACCTTTCAGTAAAATTAATGGGCCTAATATAATAAATTAAATCTACCTAAATACATTTAATTAATTAAATAATTCTCTAAAAATATATACGTAAACAAAAATATGTTTTAATTATTAGAAAATAAATTCATGCTAATCGGAAATATTTCATATTAGTCAACTAAAAATAAATGACGTTTACATATTAATTATATGCGTTATTTTTTATCACAGAATACTCTCAAAAAGTTTACTTTAATCGGTTTTACTTAGTCTAGTCTTGCATGTCTATGGTGTTGAAGAATCATATTTGCAGTCAATACACGATTATTTCTAATAAAGGCCAGTTGATCTCTGTCAGTTAGAAGAATACGACTTTATTATAATAAAGTTGTATCAATGTGTTCAAAATTCAATAAAAATTAATTAATAATTCTGGCGTCTGCTATCAGATTACTCAAAGGTATTTGAGATACTGTAAAAATAAGGTAGATGGCTCTTTCAAATAATGGAACGATTAAATGTATTAATATCAAAAAGGTAACATATAGGTTCGAAAATTTGTCGCTAAAAATATTATCGCCGTAGCATAGTTGTATAATGCACCTTCCGCGGTTAGGAAAGAGATCCAGGTTCGAATCCCGTTGGCGCAGCAACGATATTTTTAGATAAAATTGATTTTATACGTATATCTTTCTAATTAATATATTTAATTCATATTTAGAAGAATACAATTTTATAAAACAATTATTTGAAGTCTTGTTTCACATTCGTCTTATAAAAATTTAAACGCTCAAATCACGGACAAGGACAAATGTTTATTAAAAAATATTCATTTTATAATATAATAATAAAAATATTCATTCGCAACATTTACATTGCAACTACATCGCTTTTCTAAAATATAAAAATATAATAATTTCCCTTACCTACGCATACACAATACGAGAATTTGAACAAATTTATTTTTTTTACGTGAAAAAAAAACGAAAATAATATTTAATTGTACTTTGTTCTACAAGATATGAACGTTTTTTAAGGTTATCAATTAAATATATTAATTAGAAAGATATACATATTAAATCAATTTTATCGAAAAATATTGTTGTTGCTACCGGGATTTGAACCTGTATTAACCGATTATGCTGTAGCACTACAGTGCATTGAAGACAAATTTTCGAATCTATACGTTACACTTTTCAAATGAATAGATCTATCATTTCATTATTTAAAAGCCATCTTATATATTTTTACGGAATCTCAAATACCTTCGAATAATCCGATAGTAATTGTATTAAAAATATCACAATAATTACAACCTCACAATAAGAATGTGTTCTCCTTAATAATTATCAATTATTATTCCGCTAGGTATTGACAAATTTATATGTATTTTAAATATTTTTTGTTTCTAATAACATTTCTTAAAACAATACGTAAAAATGTATAAAATATTTTAATTAAATTTAATAAATGTTTGTATCAAGTTACACCAATAGCTAACAGAAATATTAGCAAAAAAAATTCAAAAGAATGAAGAATTGAAATCATTGTCGTAAATTATATAAATTTTATTAGATGCATACCAGTAGTTTTAGTTAGCTAATTAAACCACAGTATATATTCAATTTATTTGATATTTAAAAAAATATTCTAATCTGTACATATCGAAGTTCAAAACACATATTTGATTTTATTACAGTTCGATAAATATTGTATTTAGGTACACGAATATACCTATTTTTGTATTAGACATACGTATAATATCTAATTTGAATATACAATATGTACATGAACACGGTATGCTGTCAAATCATTTATTGTGAACTAAAATATATCATGTCAAATCAATATTAAAATTAATTTTATAAAATTTTGAATGGAGTTAAAAATATTTCAATAGTAATATTTTTATTATTACATATAAATTTGAATGATTGATTGATAGAATAATACATGGTTCCGAATGCACTAATATTAAAAAATATATTGATTATTTGAAGAATACTAGAAAGACGTGAAAGAACCAAAAGGCTATTTATATTTTAAACTTATATAATTCCTGAATTAAATATTAGTAAAAGAGTAAAAACGAGAGACGAAAATAAGGTTGGTAAGAAAAAACATAAAAGTAATAAGAAAACGGTTTTTAAATGGTTTCAAATAAAATAAAAAAATTTTATGTTTTATAATTATACCAGAATTAACTAATATATTTCATAGTGATTTAATCATTTGTTTATTATTATGGTTTTCAAAGCAGAGCAGATAGAAGTTTTATGTTAATTTTTTAATTTTCCAAAATATATTATTTAAATATAAGGAATTATCACAATTGCATTAGTTATCAAATATTTTAACTATTCGTGTCGCTTGATGGAGCTCGTTAAAAATTAAATAATTTTAAAAAGTTTACTTAGTCAGCTGTTTACTTTGAGATTTCATAAAAATAAGGTAGATGGCTCTTTCAAATAATGAAACGATTAAATGTAATAATATCAAAAAGGTAACATAAAGGTGTAGCATAGTTGAATAATGCACCTTCCCCGGTTTGGAAAGAGATTCAGGTTCGAATCCCGGTGACGCAACAACGTTATTTTTCTATAAAATTGATTTAATATGTATTTCATTCATATTTAAGCAGTTTACTGTTTGCTATTTTTTAAATCTATTAAATAAAGGGGGGATATTTACGTCCACACACGACCTTCAGAGAAAACTGAGTATGTAAGCTTGGGTTCCCAATTAAGTTAAGATGCGAGTGTCATGTCCAGCAGAAGCTAACTTTAAAGTGTTTTCAGATGATCCATGAGGGCAACAACGCGGTGCTCCTCATCGCTAACACGTATGAAGAGGACACAGGCACCTTCACGTGCCGCCTCACCACGTCCGCCGGACAAGTGGAGTCGTCCGCCAAGCTCGTGGTTAAAAGTAAGACATAGATATTGATCAGTCACGACCAGCAACATACGGACACCCTTATCGAAGGGAATTGGGTGACCAATATATTCCATTCTATTTCCGGTCCCAATGCAGTCGAGTTCCAATTATACGAGCCGAATTCGCACTCAGTGTGATTTCGTTCGTAATAAGCTTTCTTATAATTCGAAATATTTGATCGTGGTAAAAAATAAACATACAAGAAGAGTATTTTTTACAACATTATATATTTTTGTAAACCTTTAAACCTGTGAATAAAAAAAAAAAACAATATTTTTGATGTTAAGGTTTCTATGCATTCATTAGAAGCATTGTAATATAGTGAAATGAATATAAATGAGTCTCGTGTCAATGAAACTTGACAGAATTCAGTAGAACGATGTGTACATCTCTAAAATAATCGGCACTCCACTGTACATAGTCCATACATTGGCAACAATCTTGCATTGTATTCACCCTAATTTATTAACCGACAGAATAAATATGTTTACAAATTATAATAGTATTATAGTAGGCATGTAAGATCAAGCGGTGGCCCGTATTGTCACCCAATCCCTTCAATAAGACAAAGCCTTTTCTTATATATATATATATATTAATATGCAACATTCGCAAGATCTTGAATAGAACACAAAAGCCACAAATATTGCCTCTGAGAGTGGAGATTATAAAATTAATAATTTTTTCTTAGATTGTAGTTTTACTTTTGAATGAATGGTAAATAAAAAAATATTTATTGAATATTTCAGAATTAAATATTTATTTTTCTATCATAATCATTTTACTTTTAATTAATATTGAGTTAATTGCAAACTGCTTCTTAGGAATTAATATCCATTTTAAATTGTACTAGTGCCATATTATTTATCGCTACCATTATTAGCTGACGATTTCATAACAAATACGATCACCTACACCGGATCCAATTTAAATGCATTTTTCACTTTGTTCTAAGCATTGATTTTTAGGAAACGTATACTTACATAATACGTTATTAACAATCTATCAAAAAATACTACATTTTGAAAAAAATATATACTTTTTTTAACGCGATGGATTTATTTAAAAAAATAATAAAAATCAAAAAACTCGTACTTTGGTAGAACTTTTATAATTTTCGATCGAATGATGGTGCGCGAGAATCCTGAATATTGGTGCAAAATCAGGCATTTCTGCGACCGTATTTAACTCATTTAAGTTTTGAAGTGTTGATAATCATTGCAAAGTAATGATTCAATCGTAAAAACACACGTATTGATTTTTAATGTAGACGATACGATGAGAATAAAATGTATTTAAAATGGTATCTGGTGAATAGGCGCATATACTAGATGAACTATTGGCACAAGAATTATAAATCACCCCACAGACATCGATGTGAATCGCATTAGTGAAGTTAATATAAATGGATACAATAATGACTCCATTCATTACTAATTAATTCCTTGTTATTCTAAATACACTTTCGCACTTCAGTACGCTTGAATGAATTATTTCCAATAACTTCTAAATAACAGTGTGTACTTTGAGTAATGTTGTCAGTAGGACTTGTATTGATTTGATGTTAAGTGAAAAATATATTTTCTCTCGAGTCTACTGTTTGCACCTTTTTGTATTCTGCACATATTTTAATTGTAACATTACTATACTCACACATACTCGAGCGTCAGTGTGCGCACTTCACATTCACACATACACACACACACACACACACACACGCATACACACACACACACGCACACACACACGGACACAAACACTCACACACGCACGTATAAATGCTAAAATTAATTTAATTTTAAACAAATAAAAAGCTTGACTGAATTTTATTTTGAATAACAATATTTATAGTGATTCTGTTTTTGTATGTTTCAATTGTTTCATTATGAGTCAACATTTAAAACAAAATATCATCACTATCCTGTACATTCATTTATTATTTTTAAAAATGTTGCCAAAATTTACATTTTATTAATTTTTTTTTAAATATAAACTATAAAAAGGTTCCAATGAAAATACAACAAACAACAAAAATCATACTTCGTGTGTCTAAAATAAAGTTATTTTTAATTTTAAAAATATATTAAATTGTTCGTGAATGTACAACGTCATTTAAAAGTGCAATAATAATTTACAACATTTTAAAATATTATAATAATAAATGTTTTAGAAAAATACTGGACAAATAAACTTATTAATAAAAGATTTACCGTAAGCATCGCTCACGTTTTGATAATTATGTGATATGTTGAAGATTTATTTGACTTATTTGAGTTCATCCAACAGCCAAAATGTTATATGTGTATCACTGAAATGTGCATCAGATATTTGAATAAGTATTTTTAATACATCTCGCAAGCACAGCCTCCACCGGCGTCTCGCTTGATAATGAACGGCTTAACGTTCAAACTTCACTTGATTTCTTGTACTTGAATTTGAAAATCTTATTCTGTCTGTCACAATTCAATTTGTCATAGTTACTGTATAAACATACATTATATAAGTTATGAAAATCGAGCTTTTTTTAAATAAAATTGTTTAGATACAATATTGCAATTCATACAAAAATTTGTATTTGTTTTTTTTTTTGTATACAATGAAAATATGTTTTGTAAGTAAGCAAATGAACCATACTTCTATGTACTTTAAGGTTGGTTTAAATAAATATTGAATGATTGAATTTCGCATTTTTCAATAGAAAACTCAAAGGCATAAAAAACCTCTAGTGCAAATCCTGTAAAACGGAGAACCCTGAAAAAGCCGGCACCGGCAACAGTGCGCTCCGAGAGTCGCGCGTGGACTAAAAATACCGCGTGAATCAGCCGTGAGTCACGCCAGGGGTGGCCCGGTCAGGTGAGCCGCCGGGCGTGCACACGGCGCCGGTCCACCCCACGCCGGGCTAATAATAGGCCGACCAGGTGCGCGGACTTGAACTGCACACGCGACCAAGCGGCTTACATTACGCTCTAAATTAGGCGCCCGCCCCCGCGCAGGTGCACCGCCGGCCCGAGCGCGCCGGCGCGCTGCGCGTGTGTACGGGCGCGCGCTCGCCGTCTGCACCGTATACACGCGCACCGCACCGGCGCGCTCGGGTGGCCGGACGACGATGGTAAAGGGACACGAGCGATACAAGAAATTAATGTATTTTCAGTCTAAAATATATTTCAGTAAAACAAAGAAAAGTCAACAGAGTAAACATTATAAAACAAAACTAAACAAATAAGAAAGAAAAACAAAGTTCAACTGGTCTAAACAGATTTATACAAAGATATATATATAAAAAATAAAAAACTATTAAAAAGGCACAATATTATTCCACTTGTCACTACACAACGCCGTCATGTGGAACTGAACCGAAGCGCGGAGAGCCGCCAGCAGACGAGGTACCGAGCAGCCACCGGCGCCGCGGTCGAGTCGCGAGTGACCGCCGGGTGACCGGGTCGCCCCGCGCCGCCGCCGCTCACCTGTGCGGCTAGGAGACCACCTCAGCCGAATAGACCTTCATTCAATTCGCGTGTGTGTTCGCCTTCGGAACTGATTCATTCACAAGCTCCAAAAATAATCAACTACCTGCAAATATATTCACTTACACACCTACGAAGGCTCTTTATACATACATGAGTGTGTGTATATATATATACATATATATATATAAATATATACATACATACATATTTATATATATACACATATATATATTTAGAAGAGATGAATTTTATACTACTCAAAATAAAATAGATGACTCATCCAAGAATATTTAAAAAAAAAATTTGACAAGAAAAGATTTCTGCGTTCGAGTGTGTATCAATACTACTATAAGTCGGAGAAAATTAAAATTTACAAAGTTAATTAATTTAAAAACAGTACAATAAAGATGTGAAATAAAAATAAATGCACATTATAAAATCGACTTTTCATAATATGATATAGAAAATTAATAATAATTAATATTAAAATTTTTAAATGTCAAACCAATAAACGCTCTTTAACACCAAACTCTTACACAAAACCGAATTATTTTTTTTTTAGATTATGAAATAATTATTATATTGTTTAATTGTGTTACCTCCAGGCCCCAAATCAGATTATTTGATAGCAGTAGATAATCTCGTACAACTGGAATGTTGATTTTAAAATACACACAATCTCTGGCCACATATAATTCACACGAAAGATTCGGAAAATATACAAATCAATAGTCACTGAAAACAATATTAAATATTTTTGTAGAATCCACCCTGGCTGGTGGTTGAGGATTGAATTGTGTAACACAACATTGATATCGAGTCGAGGAGTGAGGTTTGACAGGATCGGGCAACAGCGTGTCCAAGTCCTGCCCTGTCTTACTCAAAGATGGACAATTCTCGAGGTCGTTCGAGGGTTTACATATACACGTTAATTATAGAAATTCTAAAAAAAATCTATATTGTTTGTTAGCAGATTATTGTTATGGTCAGACATCGTGATCGATTATCGAGATAATCGAAGCTTGTCCGTACTTAATGAATTTTAGAAATTTGTGGTGCTTCACTTCGACTTCTTGCATGAGTCTTCCTGCTGACTTCTCGTATCCTCGACGAAAATAATTGTGGAAGTGTGTTTATATTTTAGCGACTGCCGGTTCCGGAGATGCAAAACTTCTGAGGATCAAAACCTGAAACTAACGTAAAACAAATAATTACAAAATAAACAACAATTAAAAATCAAAAATTAATACTTTAATTTCAAAATATTTAGGTATCTGAAAAAATATTTTTATTGTTTAATGTTTTAAGTATTAATATACAAAATATTAATATTTTCGAATAATAATTATTTGCACATTGAACTTTTAATTGTTCCATCTTATAATTTTGAGTATAACAAAATTTGATCACATAAACAAAAATGCATAAAATTGTGTTTTATTTCAGAACGTTTTGGCAAGAAGACGAAAACAACTGTTGCTGATGAAGATGAGTCAGATGTAACTGACATATCGGAATACAACCGAACTACATTCACAGATACGGAAACAAGCAATATATTAAAACTAAAAAAGGATTTCGTATCCCAGGAAGGCATTGTAAAACGAGAAGTTCCGTGGAGACAGAGACGCACCGTGCACAAAACTGCAACGAAAGATACTGTCACAGAACAATTGGATGAAACAAATCTGGGCATTCGAAACTTCACAGAAGATATCATCGATTTAAAATTACAAGTGAAAGAAGAAACTATACAACGTTGTAAATTATCTCCTGCTGTACAACCGGATACTACATTAGACGATTTGACCGCACATTGGAGAAAAAATATCAAAAAAATAGATGAAACCGGCGAACAAATTAAAAAGAAACAAATCAAACATATACCAGAAGACACTAAAGAAAAACCGTGGACTCAAGAAAGCATCTCTCTGAAACCAACAAAAACTGTCAAATCCCAAATTGATAAAGCCGTGTTGGAAGACGTTAGATTGAAAGCGTTCCGCAAAAATGAGATCGGAGAAGATTTGGACGATGATCTATCAGAACACATATCAAAGACAGTAGTGAGAGAAGAATTAATAACTGAACAAGAAGATACTGTTATACTTAAAATTGATTCGAATGAATCCCAAGAAAACAAAACGGAACATAAGGAACTACCATGGCGAAGAGGTAAAAAAGTATTGAAAGAAGACACAAAACTATCCGAACAAAAAGGCATTGAAACAACATCACACACTGACGATGAACAATTACTTATACTTAAAAAAGACATCACAGAAAAAGTACGAAAGACAGACGATATAACAGACCAAGTGAGTGTTGACGAAAAGCCGCTAGAGCCAAAACTATGGGCGAGAGGTAAAAGACGACCAATTGAAGAACCGAAAGAAGAAGTTATTCTGAAACCTACACCGAAAAAAGAGGTTCCAGTGGAGGAAGTTTCAGAGGAGGAATCTCTTAAACCGATACCGAAAAAAGAAGTGCCAAAAGAAGATGTTCCTGAAGAGAAGACTTGGCCCAGAGGTAAAAGGCGACCAATCGAAGAACAACCGAAAGAAGAAATAACTTTGAAGCCTATACCTAAAAAACAGGTCGCTGTAGATGAAATTCCAGAAGAATTCTCTCTTAAACCAATACCGAAAAAGGAGGTTCAAAAAGAAGATGTGCCTGAAGAAAAGACATGGCCTAGGGGTAAAAGGCGACCAATCGAAGAGCAACCTAAGGAAGAAATAACCTTGAAGCCTATACCGAAAAAAGTAGTTGCAGTAGAGGACGTTCCAGAGGAAGTGTCTCTTAAACCTATACCGAAAAAGGAAGTGCCAAAAGAAGATGTGCCTGAAGAAAAGACATGGCCAAGGGGTAAAAGGCGACCGATCGAAGAGCAACCTAAGGAAGAAATATCTTTGAAGCCTATACCGAAAAAAGAAGTTGCAGTAGAAGAAGTTCCAGAAGAAGCGTCTCTTAAACCTATACCGAAAAAGGAAGTGCCAAAAGAAGACGTGCCTGAAGAGAAGACATGGCCAAGGGGTAAAAGGCGACCGATTGAAGAGCAACCTAAGGAAGAAATAACCTTAAAGCCTATACCGAAAAAAGTAGTTGCAGCAGAAGAAGTTCCAGAAGAAGTATCTCTTAAACCTATACCGAAAAAGGAAGTGATAAAAGAAGAAGTGCCTGAAGAGAAGACATGGCCAAGGGGTAAAAGGCGACCGATCGAAGAGCAACCTAAGGAAGAAATAACTTTGAAGCCTATACCGAAAAAAGAAGTTGCAGTAGAGGAAGTACCAGAAGAAGTGTCTCTTAAACCTGTACCGAAAAAAGAAGTACCAAAAGAAGACGTGCCTGAAGAAAAGACATGGCCAAGGGGTAAAAGGCGACCGATCGAAGAACAACCTAAAGAAGAAATAACTTTGAAGCCTATACCGAAAAAAGAAGTTGTAGTAGAGGAAGTACCTGAGGAAGTGTCTCTTAAGCCGGTACCGAAAAAAGAAGTGCCAAAAGAAGACGTGCCTGAAGAAAAGACATGGCCGAGGGGTAAAAGGCGACCGATCGAAGAACAGCCTAAGGAAGAAATAACCTTGAAGCCTATACCGAAAAGAGAAATTGCAGTAGAAGAAGTTCCAGAAGAAGTGTCTCTTAAACCTATACCGAAAAAGGAAGTGCCAAAAGAAGACGTCCCTGAAGAGAAGACATGGCCGAGGGGTAAAAGGCGACCGATCGAAGAGCAACCTAAGGAAGAAATAACCTTGAAGCCTATACCGAAAAGAGAAGTTGTAGTAGAAGAAGTTCCAGAGGAAGTGTCTCTTAAACCTGTACCGAAAAAGGAAGTGCCAAAAGAAGACGTTCCTGAAGAAAAGACATGGCCTAGGGGTAAAAGGCGACCGATCGAAGAACAACCTAAGGAAGAAATAACTTTGAAGCCTATACCTAAAAAAGAAGTTATAGTAGAGGAAGTACCAGAGGAAGTGTCTCTTAAGCCGGTACCGAAAAAGGAAGACGTGCCTGAAGAAAAGACATGGCCAAGGGGTAAAAGGCGACCGATCGAAGAGCAACCGAAGGAAGAAATAACTTTGAAGCCTATACCGAAAAAAGAAGTTCCAGTAGAGGAAGTACCAGAGGAAGTGTCTCTTAAACCGGTACCGAAAAAAGAAGTGCCAAAAGAAGACGTTCCTGAAGAAAAGACATGGCCTAGGGGTAAAAGGCGACCGATCGAAGAGCAACCGAAGGAAGAAATAACTCTGAAGCCTATACCGAAAAAAGAAGTTGCAGTAGAGGAAGTACCAGAAGAATTGTCTCTTAAACCGGTACCTAAAAAAGAAGTGCCAAAAGAAGACGTTCCTGAAGAAAAGACATGGCCTAGGGGTAAAAGGCGACCGATCGAAGAACAACCTAAGGAAGAAGTAACTTTGAAGCCTATACCGAAAAAAGAAGTTGTAGTAGAGGAAGTACCTGAGGAAGTGTCACTTAAGCCGGTACCGAAAAAGGAAGTGCCAAAAGAAGACGTTCCTGAAGAAAAGACATGGCCTAGGGGTAAAAGGCGACCGATCGAAGAACAACCTAAGGAAGAAATAACTTTGAAGCCTATACCGAAAAAAGAAGTTGTAGTAGAGGAAGTACCTGAGGAAGTGTCTCTTAAGCCGGTACCGAAAAAGGAAGTGCCAAAAGAAGACGTTCCTGAAGAAAAGACATGGCCTAGGGGTAAAAGGCGACCGATCGAAGAACAACCTAAGGAAGAAATAACTTTGAAGCCTATACCGAAAAGAGAAATTGCAGTAGAAGAAGTTCCAGAAGAAGTGTCTCTTAAACCTATACCGAAAAAGGAAGTGCCAAAAGAAGATGTTCCTGAAGAAAAGACATGGCCCAGGGGTAAAAGGCGACCGATCGAAGAGCAACCGAAGGAAGAAATAACTCTGAAGCCTATACCGAAAAAAGAAGTTGCAGTAGAGGAAGTACCAGAAGAAGTGTCTCTTAAACCGGTACCGAAAAAAGAAGTGCCAAAAGAAGACGTTCCTGAAGAAAAGACATGGCCTAGGGGTAAAAGGCGACCGATCGAAGAACAAACTAAGGAAGAAATAACTTTGAAGCCTATACCGAAAAAAGAAGTTGTAGCAGAGGAAGTACCTGAGGAAGTGTCTCTTAAGCCGGTACCGAAAAAGGAAGAGCCAAAAGAAGACGTTCCTGAAGAAAAGACATGGCCTAGGGGTAAAAGGCGACCGATCGAAGAACAACCTAAGGAAGAAATAACTTTGAAGCCTATACCGAAAAAAGAAGTTGTAGTAGAGGAAGTACCAGAGGAAGTGTCTCTTAAGCCGGTACCGAAAAAGGAAGTGCCAAAAGAAGACGTGCCTGAAGAAAAGACATGGCCAAGGGGTAAAAGGCGACCAATCGAAGAGCAACCTAAGGAAGAAATAACCTTAAAGCCTATACCTAAAAAAGATGTCGCGGTAGAGGAAGTTCCAGAAGAAGTGTCTCTTAAGCCGATACCGAAAAAAGAAGTGCCAAAAGAAGACGTGCCTGAAGTAAAGACATGGCCAAGGGGTAAAAGGCGACCAATCGAAAAGCAACCGAAGGAAGAAATAACTCTGAAGCCAATTCCAAAGAAGGAAATCGCTATTGAAGAAATCGTTGAAGAAGTGACTCTGAAGGAAGTAACGAAGAAAGAGAAACTGAAAGAAGAAGCACCTGAAGAAAAGTCGTGGCCAAGGGGTAAAAGGCGACCTGTTGAAGAGCAACCTAAGGAAGAAATAACATTGAAACCAATTCCAAAGAAAGAAATAGTCGATGAAGAAATTGTCGAAGAAGTCACTTTGAAGGAAGTTACGAAGAAAGAAAAACCCAAAGAAGAAGCACCGGAGGAAAAATCATGGCCGAGAGGTAAAAGGCGACCCATTGAAGAGCAACCGAAGGAAGAAATAACTCTGAAGCCAATTCCAAAGAAGGAAATCGCTATTGAAGAAATCGTTGAAGAAGTAACTTTGAAGGAAGTTACGAAGAAAGAAAAACCCAAAGAAGAAGCACCGGAAGAGAAATCATGGCCGAGAGGTAAAAGGCGACCCGTTGAAGAGCAACCAAAGGAAGAAGTAACATTGAAACCAATTCCAAAGAAGGAAATAGCCGTTGAAGAAATTGTCGAAGAAGTGACTTTGAAGGAAGTTACGAAGAAAGAAAAACCCAAAGAAGAAGCACCGGAGGAAAAATCATGGCCGAGAGATAAAAGGCGACCCGTTGAAGAGCAACCGAAGGAAGAAATAACTCTGAAGCCGATTCCAAAGAAGGAAATCGCTATTGAAGAAATCGTTGAAGAAGTGACTTTGAAGGAAGTTACGAAGAAAGAAAAACCCAAAGAAGAAGCACCGGAGGAAAAATCATGGCCGAGAGGTAAAAGGCGACCCATTGAAGAGCAACCGAAGGAAGAAATAACTCTGAAGCCAATTCCAAAGAAGGAAATCGCTATTGAAGAAATCGTTGAAGAAGTAACTTTGAAGGAAGTTACGAAGAAAGAAAAACCCAAAGAAGAAGCACCGGAGGAAAAATCATGGCCGAGAGGTAAAAGGCGACCCATTGAAGAGCAACCGAAGGAAGAAATAACTCTGAAGCCAATTCCAAAGAAGGAAATCGCTATTGAAGAAATCGTTGAAGAAGTAACTTTGAAGGAAGTTACGAAGAAAGAAAAACCCAAAGAAGAAGCACCGGAAGAGAAATCATGGCCGAGAGGTAAAAGGCGACCCGTTGAAGAGCAACCAAAGGAAGAAGTAACATTGAAACCAATTCCAAAGAAGGAAATAGCCGTTGAAGAAATTGTCGAAGAAGTGACTTTGAAGGAAGTTACGAAAAAAGAAAAACCCATAGAAGAAGCACCGGAAGAGAAATCATGGCCGAGAGGTAAAAGGCGACCCGTTGAAGAGCAACCAAAGGAAGAAGTGTCATTGAAACCAATTCCAAAGAAAGAAATAGCCGTTGAAGAAATAGTCGAAGAAGTGACTTTGAAGGAGGTTACGAAGAAAGAAAAACCCAAAGAAGAAACACCAGAGGAAAAGTCATGGCCGAGAGGTAAAAGGCGGCCAGTTGAAGAGCAGCCGAAAGAAGAAATTACACTGAAACCGATTCCAAAGAAGGAAATAGCCGTTGAAGAAATCGTTGAAGAAGTGATTCTGAAGGAGGTAACTAAGAAAGAAAAACCAAAAGAAGAAACACCTGAAGAAAAGTCATGGCCGAGAGGTAAAAGGCGGCCTGTAGAAGAACAACCAAAGGAAGAAGTAACATTGAAACCGATTCCAAAGAAAGATATAGTCGTTGAAGAAATTGTTGAAGAAGTGACATTAAAAGAGGTAACGAAGAAAGAAAAACCTAAAGAAGATGTTCCTGAAGAAAAATCATGGCCCAGAGGTAAAAGGCGGCCAATTGAAGAGCAACCTAAAGAAGAAGTTTCTCTTAAACCGATTCCTAAAAAAGATGTCGTTGTTGAAGAAATTGTTGAAGAAGTGACTTTGAAAGAGATAACAAAGAAGGAAAAACCTAAAGAAGACGTTCCTGAAGAAAAATCATGGCCCAGAGGTAAAAGGCGGCCAATTGAAGAGCAACCTAAAGAAGAAATTTCTCTTAAACCGATTCCTAAAAAAGATGTCGTAGTTGAAGTTGTTGAAGAAGAGGTTACTGAAAAAGAAAAATCAAAGCAAGTCATTATCAAACCTATTCTCAAAAAACCGAAGGAAATCACAAGAAAACCATCTCAAGAACTAGAAGTACTCAAAGGTAGCTATGTTTTTCCGCATAGTTTTTGCATGACTGCAAATGAATGGCAGAATAAATTAATTTTAAGTTTCCGCCGTTTACGAAAAGAACTTGAACTTAAATGAAAAACTTGCCACGTGTTTCATTTTTAAAATAAGCCTTATTTCATTTTCAATTACTATTATAATTCGGATCATTATACATTTTTTTTAAATACAGATATACACAGAAAATTAGATACATCAATATTCTAATTACTTTCAAACTAAATTATACGCTTGCGCTATGAAAACAAGACTAACTTAGTGATCGGTCGGGGTAAGGCTTAAATCCCCGACCGCTAACTAGATCACTAGGCGAGACCCTAGACCAACTAGGACTCATTTGAATATTACTAAGGAAATGTGCACAATATTTGCATTATTCTACTGAATCGACCAAAACTTGACAATAAGATTTCAAAACTCGATAACAAACATTGTCGATATATTTGTTGGACACGATTATATGTAATATTTATAATATCAAGTCAAATATTCAGTATATATATATATATATATTCAATTTTACTTGTTAGTAAAAGGACAACAATTATCAAAATGAATATTTATACGCATAATCTATATAATATAACACTATTGATATACTTATTGCGGGAACATCGTGGGTTAAAATGTTTCTTTACGATTTCTTAAGTTCAAATTCGGTTCTTGCAATTAATTGCTCACGATCACTTGAAAAATGGCCATAAATATTGCACTTGCCTTTGAGATCGGTTTGAGGTATGTATATTATACGTGATTATTTCATCAAAATATTGAAGATCAATCTGAATTCGATTTAAAACTGCCAATCGAAGCATTCGCTCTATTTATATATATATATAAAAAAATGGTCATATTTTGATTTTCTCGGATAAGTATATCATTGTCGCTTTTGCTTAAAATCGATTTTCGCTCGCTTCGTATGGTACTACATTGTGTATTTCTTGACTGCAATGCTATGAAGATGATGTGTTAGATCTGCGTTAGGAATGCTCTTTTTTATGAAAACCTTTCAAAATACTTGCATCATTCATAATTCAGCATGAAACATTTCAAATATTATGAATAGCATCATACTAGGTGTACCCATAAGTAATCAATTATTTTTTAGTGTGGAATGTCTGCTTCAGTCTAGCTCTAGAGCGTGAACGTGTAAAGAAAGACGTGTTTTATACGCAATATTACAATCCGCGGCCTTGTGACTTGTGACAAGTAAATTTGAAATTTTTTATTATTTTGTTGTAAAATGGCGAACAATCGACTGACTTACGTCACTGCGTGCTGTTTCATTTTCGATCGGGTGTTAATGCAAGAAAATTTGTAATGTGTATGGAGACATATTGAAAGTAAATAAGTGCCAATGTTGGTTTAGAAAATTTTCCGATGACGATTTTGACTTGTCTGATAGCGATCGAAATGACGAATTTGGCTTCTGGGTCGCTTCCACTGAGGTATCGACATGGTCATGATCTTTGGTGCCCTGTTATCTGACGCTATTTTGATATGGCCAGCCCATCGCAGTCTTTGGGACCTATAGAATATTACAATTGTTTCTTGCTTAATCAATAATTAATTAATTAATTATTGATTCATTTTTATTTTTTATTTATTATCTATTTTAACCACAAAGTTAATATTGCTAATTTTAAAAAGATTAATTTTTATTCTGTAAGTTCCATTTTCAAGTGTGGTTCCATAGATTTTTCTTAATATTTTACGATCAAAGACTGCTAATTATCTCTATTGTTATCTTCTGCCACGAATTTTAACAGTATTTGATGATTTCGTCCGTGTAGCGGGTTCTGAATCTGACCGGTAGGGTTTGATAATGACGCTTTAAAAACACTGGTCGAAACGAATCCTAAACTGAGTATCCAGGAAATAGCAAACACTCTTCGGGCCACTTGGTCAACAGTTCAAAGACATCTTCACGAAATCGGGAAGGTTTGCAGACAGTCCCACATTTATTGTCGGAGATGAATAAAGATCAACGGCGTACAATTTGCACATCTCTTTTGTGCAGAGAAAAAAGTGATCCATTTTTACGAAGGATGTTACTAGTGACGAGAAATGGGTCTTGTACAACAACCACAAGCGCACTAAACAATGGCTTTCTCCAAATCAACTAGCCGTACAGCACGCAATGACGTAAATCTTCTTCAGAGTAATAAAAAAATAATAATTTACTTGTTACAAGTCACAAGACGACGGATTGTAATATTGCGTATAAAACATGTATTTCCACATTCACGCACTAGAGCTAGACTGAAGCAAACATTCCACACTAAAAATAATTGATTATTTATGGGTACACCTGATACAAGCCTTGATGATTGAAAACTCTGAGAATGTAAAAACAAATTTTCGCTTTTTAAAAATTTACATGCACTCGCATATGATTTGAAAAAATATCGATTATTTTGGTGAATGGCGATTTCGATTACAATATAACGTGCTTATGGACATCAACCATAATACTAGTATTGCGTATATACTACCGGTCAATGACCCTTTGTTTTAATCGTACTTTTGATTGGCATTAGAATGAGTTTAATAAAAATCGCATCCGAAGAGGAGAAGAAAAAAAAAACAGAATTTAGCTGGCAAAAATTTTAGCTATGCATGCCGAGCGTGGACATTATTCGAATTCTATTATTTTTGCAATTTTTTTTCTTTGGTACATGAACTTTTTTGATTTGATTAGTCAACTTACATCGTAATTTTTAATCGCAACATTTACACATGTCAAAAGATAACAAATAACATTGGACATTCTATAAAAATTTAATCAATTTTAATAACTTCCAGATGAACCGACGGTTGTTAGCATTGTAAAATCGAGTTCTGCCATAATTGTGCCGCTGCAGGCCCAGGTAAAGAACCTCGGAGAAGTTGTCAATCTCGAAGTTGAATATTTGTCCAACTCGGACACACAAATAACGTGGCTTCGTAATGGCAAAGAAATTGTTAACGACGAAATCTTTAACATTGAGACGACAGATGGAAAAACGCGCCTCAATATATCGAAACTGACGAAGAAGCAGAGTGGAAAATACGAAGTGTTAGTGAAGGAATCAGGAAGCGTTTCCAAATCGTCGAGTTCCGTTAACATAGCGAGCGAAGACTTTATTAACTTAATACCGCCGAAATTTAGTAAAATTTTCACGCCACTGAACGTCTCGCCTAATGAAGTTTTTATATTAGAAGCGACGGTGCAAGCGTATCCCGACGTCTCGTTCCAATGGTTCTTGAACACGACGCCGATAGTCGAAAACGACAACGTTCACATCACCAGCATTAACAACCGTAGCACGCTCGTCGTAGACAGCGCCGACGATAATACTCTAGGTGAATTCACGTGTAGGGCAGAAAATGTCATTGGATCTATTACGTGTTCAGCTACGGTGTCGATGGTCGAGGAGCGAGACGACGAGGGGTGCGCTCCGCTGTTCACCGTCCAGCCGACCCGAGTGCGCGTCATGGACGGCGACGAGATCCGCGTAGCCTGCGAGCTCAGCGCGCGGCCCGTTCCGTTAGTCAGTTGGTCTCACAATAAGAAACAGCTGAAGCGAGGGAACGATATCGTGATGATCCAGAATGCGGACGGACATTGCGAACTTTTGATAAAGGAAGCTTTCCCAGAGTTAGGAGGTGTGTACGAATGTGTTGCAGTCAATAAATTTGGGAAAGCGACATGTAGCGCACCCGTTGTGGTGGAAGGTACGCCCATCATAAATATACTAATACATTTTTTTTAAATTTACTTTCACATACATACTAAAAGTGTATTCCTTTCTCGCAAATGTACTATGCAATCAAACACGACCCTTTATACAATATCTGAATCATAAATACACAATGTACTACTCGTATCATACTTTAGATTATTTTTTTATCAAAAAGTAGCATTTTTTACGTGTTTTTAAATTTCTAGCTTACGAATACATTCCGAGCGGATCTGACGAGGAAGTTCTGAGTGATAAGGTATGTAAAATAATAATAACATTTAACTATTGTGTATATTCAAAGAAAAATATTATAATATATGACAGACAACAGATGAACCTGTCTCCTTTAGTACAGACTTCGGTCTAGTCAAGCAGACAGTGGACATCTCTTACACTACGAAGCTTGTTCGCCTTTTTTGTATATTTATAATGTATAATATGTACAGAATAAAATTAAAATAAATATTAAAAGTGACACTTTAATACAAATAATTACATCTAGTTATATGCTTCCAAATACTGCCTTCTCCTTACAATCAAGGATCAGCATCATAAACTAACTTGTGTTATCAATTACAGGATGTAAATATTGAATCTGACACGGAAATTGCTCCAAAAATTGTCAAATCTCTTCCAACAACAATTTCTACTCATGAAGGCCAACTAACTAGGTAAATAAACTTGAATTAATACTTTATAGATCACATTATAAATACTTTTAAAATTAGCAATATTAACTTTGTGGTTAAAATTCATATTTTTGATTTATTATCTTTGTTTTATTAACCACTGAACCGGTTTCGAAAAATACCATTTTCTTTACATATAACATGTTATGACATCCTGAAGAAGAAAATGGTATTTTTCGAAACCGGTAGATGTATTTAAACTCAATTCAGTGGTTAATAAAACAAAGATAATAAATAAAAAATATAAATTATTATTTTTTAATATATTTACTTAAATAAATCAATATTGTTATAGTATATGTATACCTACCATTCTGATAAATAAATAAAGAAAAATTATTTAGTAAATTCTAAGTGTTTATATTGTTTACAAAATTAATACTGGGAACAGTAATTTGCTACTGTCGTACTTTTAAAATTGATAAAAATATCTTAACAATATTTGAGTATGTCCAAGAACACGCAATTACTGGATTTTTACCTCCAAAGGCATTGTTATTAAGACAAACTATAGATATCTCATAGAGACGAAACTATTTATATTATATTATTTGGGAAGAATGGAATCATGGCTTACGACCTGTCATCGGCTGGCTTAAGTGATCACTTTGCACAATGTAACGTTCGCCAATTCTATCCACAATAAACCCCCACATCTATTAAATTTTTGGACGTTATATACATGTTACCATGTGAAACAATTCAAGTATTTACCACAACTTTGCTGTCGCCATCTGTGGTTTGAAATTTGATATTCTTAAGTATAATTTGTCTTGATAATATTATCGATTAAATTCAAATTTAATTTGTTCTCTCTCTTAAAATCCAAAATTACTTTCAAACGTATTTTTAACGGTGCAGGAGTACCTTTTACAATTTTTTTTAATCCTACCTAAATAATTAAACTGTATCAATAAATTTAGGAATAATGTATCGTTATCAAATCATAATAAATAAAAACATGACTATTAATTATTGCCAATAATTGGTTAACATCATTTTTTAAATTTTTAACCATTTAGTTTATATATTATTATTATTAATACTACATACGTATTATTTATTTAGTTATCTTCACAGTCGAGATTTATATCTCCTGTTCCGTAATTTTTTGAGGCAACGCCTTGACAATGGCACGTGTTTCCTTGAAGAAACCTTCTACAAAATCGCATTCTAACCTAGAAAAGACGCTAGTGCTCGCGGAAAGCTTAAATCTAATATACATATAAACCTATATAGCACTATCTATATTCGTTATACATATATAATTGTAAATCTTTCCAGAATTGAATCGAAAGCCATCGGTAAACCTAAACCGGTTGGTAAATGGTTCAAGCACGGAAAGGAAATAAGGAACAGCGAAGAGTTTATTATCGAAGAATTTGAAGATGGCACTTCGATATTAACAATGAAAGAGGTTTTCCCGGACGATTCAGGTGAAATTAAATACGAAGCCTGCAACCCTCTGGGAGTTGTTTCTACAGTAACCGAACTGGAGGTCGAAGGTATATTTTTCAATGTTAAATGGATTTTAGGGAGAAATTATTTGAGAATCGTCATATTTTTATTTGTAATTGTTCACGTGATTATAAAAGGAATTTTTCATAGCTCAAATAATGGATAATTAAAATAATTGTATTTATTTAATTTTCAGAAATTTTTCCCACGGTCGCGAAGCAAACTTCGGCCTTTCCCTTCTCTTCCTTCCGATGCTTACTCTTCACAATATCACAATCAAATGCAGATATAAACCGCACGATCTAAACTGAATAATATTTATAATAATCTTATAATAATTAATGTGGTTTACAGGAATATTGGGAACAAAGGAATATCGTAAGCCAGAATGGGTGACCCACATGGAAGAACTGCAGGCCGCCTTGAAAGGTATACACATTGCTATAATATAAAATAAACCGTAATGTATTCTAAAATATGTATATATATTTTTTAATATCTTGAATTTAAAAAAATATATATGCGTTATTCATATTTAGCTACGCAAGCTGTCCCCACATTTGTCAAGGAAATTTTCGGAGTGAGAGCGGAGGAAGAGGAAACAGTTGTATTCGATTGCCAATACTCAGGAAATCCCGTACCAGGTATATTGAATTATCAAGATACGATTTTATCACTTTATTATATATGTATATTGTATTATTGGGAGAACACATTCTTATTGTGAAGTTGTAATTATTCAGAACATTGGTGCACTAAAATATCACAGAATGTGTTCTCCTAATAATAAAACTGTATCAATGTGTCCAAAATTTTATAAAAAATTAATCGACAATTCTGGCGTCTGCTGTCAGATTACTCAAACGTATTTGAGATTCCGTAAAAATAAGGTAGATGGCTCTTTCAAATAATGGAACAATTAAATGTATTAATATCAAAAAGGTAACAACATATAGGTTCGAAAATTTGTCGCTAAAAATATCGTCGCTGTAGCATAGTTGCGACAACAATATTTTTCGATAAAATTGATTTTATATGTATATCTTTCTAATTAATATTTAGTACATTGTATTAATAATGACTTTCTCTTTTCAAGACATCATATGGTATCACGACGACAAAATAATCTTGAACGATGAAAATACAAAAATACGCATCAAAGATAATAAGACCTCAGTCACTATTCACAAAGTTTCTAAGGTAAACGAAGGAGTTTATGTCTGCAAAGCGATGAGCGATATCGGTATGGCTATGACGAAAGCAAAACTACAAATATACTCTACAGATAAACCTCTGAAAGAGAAGAAGGCCAAAGAACAAAAGACCAAATTAGAGAAGGTGAAAAAACTCAGCACTGAGGAAGTTATAGAAGAACAAACAATAACGCAAAAAATTGTAGGAAGCGAAAAGAAAATCGCTGACACCAGAGACATTCAAGTTCAAGAATCAACACAGGAAATTGAGACGATCGAAAAAGAAAAAGCCAGACGAATTGTCACGATTCAGGATTCAGTCGACACTACAGACGTTGCAACATTCAAGAAAGTTGACGAGAAGCCGAAAACTTCTCCGATCAAAGAGAAGGCGAAACCGTCGGTGCAACTTCACAAACACCTCACAACCTCGATCGTCCACGACGATGAAATAATAGAAGATATCATCATTGAAACGGTCGAAAGGCGGATCGGTAACGTGAAAAGATCAGAAATTCGCGAGTACATGGCGACAGAAATAAACGAGATCCTTGAATTGATCAACGCCAAGAGTTTCGGTCCTGGTGAAAATCCGCTACGAGACCTGGCCAAAATAGGTTTCCTCGTCCGAAACGGTGTGAGTGTACAAGAAATCATAACTTTGTACAATTCGTCCCAGTTTCCCGCTTTGAAAACACCGCAGTCTCAATCGGCGCTCGTGCAAGTGGTCGAACGCCAGGGGTACGCGTCGCTCATAACGGAGGTCTTGACCGAAGAAACGGCCCAAGACGAAAAGACGCTAGCGTCCATGGTCGGATTCAGAGCATTTATGAAGATGGTGGATATGAAACACGCCACCGTAGAAGAGGTCATTGTCCAGTTCTGTCCTGAAGATTTCACTTCCCACGAATGGGAAAGTCAACAACTTACTTCGGTGAGTGTATAAAATGTACATTTTTATAATTTCACACTTTGTTTATTTAAATAATATCAATTATTTGCTGATACACCTGGCGTTGTGTGGGTACATTAATTCTCCACCCTTCGCACACCCCCCGCACCCACATATACAGTCCTATGTTATCCCCTATGAAAATCGCCGAAATCCCGGTAAGCCCTTAGAAACTTTCACCTCGCCAGGCATCGCGTACTTATACGTGCGATGCAAATTACAAACGTCGATCAGTAGGTGCGGATAATGATAAACACTATGGATATTTAAATTAATAATTAATACTTTTAAAATTAGCAATATTAACTTTGTGGTTAAAATTCATATTTTTTATTTATTATCTTTGTTTTTGCAAGGATTGTGCTGCATTTTATATTGGTAAAACGGGTAGAAATTTTAATATAAGAGTAAGGGAGCATTTAAGATGTTTGAACAATAGTTCGTTTTCAGAATTTTTTTAATCATTTGATAGAAAATGGTCACGGTTTTGATAAAAAAATTGGGATTGTCAATTTTGCATATAAACGGTGTCGGTCACAAATTAAATAATTTGGAATCGTTGGAGATAAATAAAGCATGTAAAACTAATCAAGAAATTATAAACAACCAACTAAATTTAACTACGAGTCCCATTCTAAAATTTTTTCTTAAAAACTATTCGACTAAATTTGTATTAAACAACAATTTAAATTAGGTACTAAATTTATTTTCTAAATAATTATTGTTTTTTAAAAAATAGATTCTGATAAAGAAACAATGATATATGTTTTTAGTTAGTTATGACATCCTGAAGAAGAAAATTGTATTTTTAGAAACCGGTAGACGTATTTAAACTCAATTCAGTGGTTAATAAAACAAAGATAATAAATAAAAAATATTAATAATATTAATGTTTAAATTTACAGAAAACCGTTGAAGATGTGGAAAGGGGATTCGCAACTGAAGAAGAAAGTCATGTCAGAATTGGTAAGTGAATTTAGACAGTAAATGAGGGTTGTAAATATTCAACGATCGCCATTAAAATAATTGTCGCCATTTTGTGTACCATACTTTTAATAATGTGATATATACCAAAAGTAGAAATCTACTTATTATTCACTATATCAAAAATGATTTTAAAAAAACATTATTCGTCACTTGACATTACATTATTGTTGTATTTTTTTATATTGCAGATAAGAAAAAAATCGTGAGAGAACAAAGAAAACAAGAAATTTCAAAAGGTACTTTTCCAACCGATATATATTACATAATGCAATATTTTCACTTCATTGATTTTAGTAAATTTCAAGAAAATATTTTTTTATACTAGTTATAAAAAAAGTTACATTCGAAGATTAAAATAATATTTACCAGTTTCTTACTGAAGTAACGTACAACTTTGAAATATTTAGCTGTCAAAGTAAGGTGTCAAAATGATAAAAATTTAATATGTATTTTAGTAATAATTATAATTTTGCACCTTACAAATTTGTAATAATGTTGAATATGTGCTATAATACATAATATCTATATTAACAATATTGTTGTGTTAAAATGATAATAATGCATTATATGTATAAAACACACAATATGAACAGTAGAAATATTTTAATTAACATTAGCTAATTTGAAGAGCTTTCATATAACATTAGATATTCAAGCGACTAACAAGCTTATTTTAGGCTGTATTGCAATACTTACGGTTTGTAGTCAACCTTCAGCTTCAACTTCAGTATTTTTTGTATATCTGAAATAAAACATTACTGTTAATAGATATACACCGTTCGGTAATCGGTATTCTTATCGTACGATGTACTTTAATATGGTATATTTAAAATACCACTAGCTTTGTTATCATAGAAGTTATCTTGTAGCATACCTCTAAGAACATCTTTTTTCTAATTCCGATCACAGTATGGCCACGGTGATAGCCATCAGTATCACTTTCATCCCCTGCACCGGTCTGCAAATTGGTATTAAAATTGACAATTAGTTTTAATAAAAAGTTAATAATTAAGATTTTTACTTTCGAAATGAAGTCGTTCAACAAAAATGAGAAAATATAAAAATAATAAATAAGAGAGAAAAAATATCAAGTCAAAATATTAACGTGAATAAAAAATTATATTTTGTTTTTAAGATTAGCAAAATCAAGTTCGTGTTTAAAATTCATTATTTTAAATTGTTTACTTTGTTTTACTATCGAAAAATATCATTTTCTTCTTAAGGATGTCATTATTAATCAAAAACATATGTTATTGTATCATTTTTATTATATATTCATTTTATTTTTATTTATTCCTGTTGATAAATAACACCACAACAGCACGAAAAAAAAAACTGGCTACTTTAACACAGACTTCAGTCTAGCAAAGTAGCCAGGACAACGCTGTATATATCAGAGGTGGGGTCTACTCCATCCAACACAATAAACTATGTATTATGTATGTTTATTATGTATCCACCTATGTTAGTTCAAAAATATGGATGTCAATATATATATATATATATATATATAAATTAATTAATTAATTAACAGAATCTATTTAAAAAAAAAAACAATAATTAATAAGTCGAAATTTTAATACAAGAGTAAAGGAGCATTTGAGATGTTTGAATAATAGTAGGTTTTCAGAATTTTCTAATCATTTGTTAGAAAATGCTTATGGTTTTGATAAAAATTTGCGATTGTCTATTTTGCACGTGAACGATGTTGGTCATAAATTAAATAATTTGGAATCGTTGGAGATAAATAAAGCGTGTAAAACTAATCAAAAATTATAAACAACCAACTAAATTTAACCATTCTAAAAAAAAATTCCCAAAATTATTTTAGTTTTGTATCATCGACTGACAATTTAAGTTAGGTACTAAATTAATTTTTTAAATACTTATTGTTTTTTTTATTTAATTAAATTTTGTTAAAGAAACAATTTACGTAAATGATATTTTTCGAAATGATTAATGAATATTAAATGATTAATAAAACAAAGTTAACAATTTAAAATATTATTAAGGAAAACACATTCTTATTGTGAAGTTGTAATTATTCAGAACATAGGTCTGTGATATTTTAAATACTAAATTAATGCATCAATTTTAAATATATACATATAAAATAAATTTTGTCGAAAAATATTGTTTTGATTTTATATGTATATATTTATAATTAATACATTAATTTAGTATTTAAAATATCACAGACCGTCGGTTCTGAATAATTACAACTTCACAATAAAAATGTGTTTTCCTTAATAATATATGTTGTATCAATGTGTCCAAAATTTAATAAAAATTAATTGTTAATTCTGGCGTCTGCAGTCGGTTTACTCAAAGGTATTTGAGATTCCGTAAAAATAATGTAGACGGCTTTCAAATAATGGAACGACAGGTGTATTAATTTGAAAAAAATGTAACATATAGGTTCGAAAATTTGTCACGAAAAATACCGGCGTTATAACACAATTGGTAGTGTACTTCCCCGTATTGGAAATAGAGATCCAGGTTCGAATCCCGGTGACGCAAAAACAATATTTTTCGACAAAATTGATTTTATATGTATACATTTATAATTAATACATTAATTCAGTATTTAAAATTTAAAATAATTTTATGTTACTTTTCTGACGCGAATGTATAATTAAATCGTACAATATACTGAGGGGGTATCCCGTAAGAAAAATATATATATTAAATCAATCTTATTTGATTGCTGATAAAACGTATAACATATATATATATATATATATATATATATAAATATATATATATATATAACAGTTTAAAAATGTTTTGTATTACAGTTGTTGGCTTTTGCTTTTAATGCGAGTTTTGTTTTTGTGGCTTTAATAATAAATAAAAAAAAGTGCTTTTGACCCGAGACCTTCACCTCGACAGCAATTGTTTTCTGACACAGTAAGTATATGCTTAATTAATTAGATGCATGGACACTAAAACTGTCTAGAAGCGAATACACCGATAGTAGAATACCACATCACCGACACGGACTTGGACACGCGCAATACGCAGACAGCGACAAACTGAGTGAACACCATTTATGTCAAATCTAATTCCCAGAAAAGACCGTTTCATTATATATACGTACAAAAATTTCATTCAAAAATCATTCTTACCATTTTCAAAATTTAAAAAAATATATATATATATGTGTATATATATATATATATATATATACATCAACTCTGTACCTAACATCTCTCCGTTTCTGTGATAATCGCCGGGATGTACAGGGTGTACTGTACACGGTGGAATGATCCAGAAACGTCCATTGTTTCAAAACTAAAGGTATCCACTCACAACTGTCCGTTTAAACATATTTAGATATTAATATCTGTAGTACAACGAAGGCATGTGTATACATATTTACATAGATCGCAATAACTGTACTCTAGGCACTAAAAACGTTTAAAAACATTCAAAAATTCCACAATTCCTTTGCGTAAATGAAAAATGGTGACTGACTGCTTCCAAAATAAGTTCGCAGGATTGCCCGGTTCTCTTCAGAATCGCCATTGTTTGTTTACGCGGTTTACCCTAAAAAAAATATTCATATAATAATTTGTAAAAAAAAATCTGTTATAACAATACCGAAAATTAACATTTTATGTCAATGTTCACTGAAAAATGCTTTTACTTAATCGTTGAGACCGCCAGTCTAGCTTTTATTTGCTTCACACGTAATAAAATGTAGTTATTAAAAATAATTCAATTATAATACAAACCGTTAACAGTATTGATATAATATAATAAAAAGCATATACACATGGTTAATTGAATTATTCATTAAACTCTTTCTTGGCTAACTTTCACAGAAATCAAGGAATTGGTTGATCAAACTATTTCAATAGAACGAAATGAGAGCAGAAGGAAGAACCTCGAAATAAAAATTAAAAACTCGTTTGAAGGTATTGAACAGACAGAAGAAGAGAATACCAAAAATATTGATCATCCATCAGTGGCGGATGTCAACTTCAGCATTCCTTACGATATAAGTTCCAACATGTCAGAGACCGTACCGCTCAGTGAAGTTTCCAACATTGTTGTACCTAAAAGAGATAAGGAAGAAAAGGCATTCGTCAAGATTAAAACATTCAACGCTGTTTCTGAAAAGACTATCGAATCTCACGAAAGCGAGGTGGACACGATGAACTTATACAAGCACATGCAAGCTTTCGCAAAGCCTCAAATCTTACCAGTTCAGTACTTGGAAGTGAATGAAGTATCACCTCAATCGCAGACCGATGAACTGGGCGCCAGGAAAGAAATTATACAAGCGCATCCAAAAGAGCGTATAACATGCAATGACAGTTTGATAACTTCCGAAACTGTGACGAACATAAGTACCACAAATATTGAGAAACTTAGTCATGTCGAAGACCACGCGGATACTCAACTGATTTTGCAAGAGGCGATGGATATCACAGAGCCTATTGTTTCACACTCGGAGGAAGAATATAAACCTTCCAAAACACACGATTTGGAAAAAGCTCGAAGTCATATTATTTCGCAGCAATCCATTCAAGTCACGGAGGTCAGAGACGAGGTGAGAGAGAAGGATATAGTCAATAAGACCATGGACATGCCCGTTCGGCCGACCGTTGGCATTTCTCTGATGGAGCCTTTGGAAGTTAGCTCAGTGTTCGTTGATGACAAGTCGGGTAAATATTACCCGGAACTGTTTGTCCCAACAGAAACGGCGACTACAAAAGTAATATCTGAAAATCAATTGGTCACGCAAATAATAAATGCGCCCGAGTTCGAGGGCAAGTTTCCAGTGGACAAATTCCCGCCTAAGCAGGCGGCAGACTACAGTTTCAATTTCGAGGAAGGTATAATTATATCTGAGCAGAATATACAAGACAAGGAAAACGTTTTCGTTGAGAACGCTTTTCCTGCATCGCTGGAAGCGATTTCAGAATATTCACTTCTTAAAAGCATATCTAGCTTTATACCAGATGTTCAAATGAACGAAACTTCATTCTCTAGTACTGAAGCTGATCAACGAAGAGCAGAAGTTGAATTGATGGAACAGCAGCACTTGACAAACACAGTAATTCTTTCCTCCGAAAAAGAGAATCAATACACCGTTGACAAAATAGAAGCTAAAGAAAATGCAACAACAACATTCAATCTTTTAGAAGGCAGCAATATATCTTCGGTGGTAGTGCAAGAATCGGAAAATGAATTGGTGAAAAAAGAATTAAACAAAGGTGTGAAGGCATCAATTACAGTGAGCGCAAAGGAGCACTTATCCACAAGTGAGATACAAGGTATTGATGAACCGACAGAACTACAGCATATGCTAAAGTCAGTTAAAGAAGAAATCTATCCATCAATAGAACCGTTCAATGCCAAAGAAGTGTCATTTACACTCTCGCACGAAAACGAAATAAGCCAAGAATTTAATATAAAGAAAACCAGTCAAGTAACGACCAATTTCACACCCGTGGAACATTTAAATATAACCGATACATCTGTCTCGGAGAAAGAAGAAGATTTTAAAACGACAGCTTCACCGCTGGTCCAATTCAGTAAACTAATTCCATCGCATACATTAAAAACCACCGTAACTGAGGAAATCAATTTAACAAGTCACACGGATGTTTTACAGGATGACACCATTGCCGAAAGTCACGCAGTGAAGAATCAGTCTCTCCACAATGAGTTGACAGTCGCAGAATCAATAGTGTCTGAAAATGTTCAGCCGACACAAGAAAGCAGTGTGGCCATTACGACCGCTCAATCCGAAGTTCTAGAACATACCGGATTAAAAATTGAGCAAGTCATTTCGAGCGACAAGGAAGCAACCTTAATATCCGACTTTTCATATAACGAGCAATTTGCAAAGCCAGACATATCGTCAAATCATATCGTGGCTTCCACTACAGAAGTGACAGCGGAACCGGTCGCTTCGCCAATTGACAATATTAAGACGGCTATTGAAAAAGCAAGTCGCTCACAAACAACGTTCCAATCCGTATCTGTAAGTTCACAACAACTTGTTGAAACCGAGACGGTTTTGAATGCCTTCACAAAGCCAGAAGAAAAGTTGATATCTTCAACGATAACAGAGAATGTGCACGAGCCAATCAAAGTTTCACAAGTAGTCAGCGATGAAGCTGAGGGTATCTACGATAACTTACCCTTCACCACGTGTAACGCTTCACCAAACGTGACCATAAGAAATATTGCAACATCGTCAGAGGCAGATACAAATGTGGGGATTGGTTATATTAAACCCACAGATGACGTTTCGCACAAAAAAGCTACAGTTACGAATGACGTACTCAACGAGGTGACAACATTACAACCAGATTTGCAAGAAAAGGTTTCCGACTTAGAGAAGCCATTAGAGCCGAAATCTCTCGAAGCGGAATTCAATATTATTCCTGATCAAAGTATTGTCGTTCAAGAAATTATAATAAACACTAGCACAACATCTATATCTCAACCAAAAGCGCCAAATAATGAGAAAGCGACTATAAATATAACCGAAAAAGAAGCTATTGTTCATCAAGAAGTAATTTCCAATGATAACACTAGCGCAATCATTGCTTCGCATGTTCAAAATGAAACAGCAATACCTCTTAGCGACCCTCTTACTATTGCCTGTTCCAATGAAGTAGTCGCGGCCGAATTTGAAGGAAGGCATGTTGAGAAACTGTTACCTGACCAAATAAAGATAAATTACAACTTCGTCGAGCAACAAGGAATAAGCATATCAGAAATACACCCTGATTCGAAAGAAGATCAACTTACATTAAACAAATCATTACAGTCTGCACTAGCCACACAAAATATCGAGGAAATGGGAAAAGTCGCATCGAAAGATGAAATATTCTTATCCTCAAATACCGAAGAATTATCTTTAAAACACGAGTCCCTCTGCACAGCAAGTACTCAACACGTACCACTCTCCTCGATAGAACAGTCGGAATGCATTAGTGAGGAAAAAGAAGGTACGTTCAATTTACCAACAATAGATTTAAGTATGAAGGCAGAAGTAGATATTACTAAAAGAGAGGGTTTCATTACAACCATAATAATAACAGATGACAAAGAAATAAATTTACAACAAAAAGAAAAACCGAAAGAAGTACAAGCGACTACCGATGTTATACTTCATACAAGCACACTAAAAACACAAGTTATCCCAAATAACTCACTTGCAGACTTAGAGATAGTTCCTGTTCCAAAATCAACAGCGACTTTGCAACATACACTTCTGACTTCATTGGTCAACACAGACATGTCTTCTGCAGAACTCGAAGGTATACTACACAACAATATACTACCTAACAAAAAGTTTGCTGAAACTCTACTGGACTGTGAGCAAGCTACAATTACTACCGAAACACATGTACAAGATAAAGAAACTAACCTCAGCTCCGACAGTGGCGTCGTGTACGAGAGAGCGAAAACCGAATTCTCTAATAAAATGGTTGCTCAAAGCGCAGAAGTCATATCGCAGGATACAACGGTAGATATTGAAAAACAACCTGAAACTGTTTTAGAAGCTGTACCTTCTCATCGCACATTTGAAGCCGTATTTCAAACAAAGCAAATGGTTATCGAAAAAGAGTCAGAGTTTAACACTGAGATTGACAAATTTGTCAGTAAAGTTCCGGAGTATGAATACGAGCTTAAAAAGTCATTAAATGTTTCAGAAATATTCTCTCAAAATGAACGTATCAACGAGACAGGTATTTCCTCGGCTATTTCCCACCCGACAGCGGAAAATATCAACGTTAAAGAATATGTACCAGATATGTTCAAAGTTGCTCAAAAAAGCGAAATTTCAGCCGAGGATAATGTGAGCAATGTTTCACCTCTACTTCAAATTCAAGACAAAGCTTTCTTAAAGGCGATTCCGTTAGAATCATTTGAATGTCACGAAGTGGAAACGAATGAAAATGAAAAAGAACTACTCAACATAAAAGCTGACATGACAAGAAACGCTGAAATGAACATAAGTGAAATCGAAAGTTTGAATGTGAATACAGTTATTTGTGCGGATAATACGGAAACACTACAACCGGCAATAATTCCAAACACCGAAACAGCGGTGTCCAATTTGACAACCGGAAAAGTTGCGGAAAAATCAGAAATCATTGCACTAAACAGTTCAGAGTATTTCAAATCAACCACTCCAATAATGACAGTAGCTAAGTCAGCACAGTTAACATTGGACAGTGTACAACAATACGAAACCATGATTAATGATAAAGAAACAATCCTCACTCCGAATCAAGAACCGGTAAAAAATCTCGCTAATATTGAGGTACAGTGTGATCAATCCATTATTACAACTGAAACATATTCTTCAGAAAAAGAATCCACAGAAACCTTCCAAGATCACAGTGAATACAAAAATGCTCTGCCAGGCATGGATGTTAACAAAGTGATAGCTATTCAAAGTTCTGTAATTCCCGACACGCACATTCAGGAACATCAAAATATATCCACTTCGTCCGCCAATGCAAAAATGATACAGACTGAATCAGATTATATTACGATTCGCGAAAGTATCTTGCAAGAGTCTGAAAAACTTTTGGAAGAAAGTTTATTGCCTAACAAAAGCGTAGCATCGACCAATATACAAGAATACGATTCTAAAACAATCAGTGAAATCATACCACACAGTAAAGAAGGAACATTGACCCCTTATAAAATTCCTGAAAAAATTACTGCAAATACAACACTAGATTCATGGGATGTTCTCGAACAAACTACTGTGGCTACTGAAGAGACCGCCGAACAGTTACCGATCACAGAAAGTACTGCAAAACTTATATCAGCAAATATTGTGCAAGATCAGTCTTTAAGCTTAACATGTGCCCAACAAATAGTCGAGGAAACATCCGGCGATCTGTTAGATTTAACACACGATACAGGTTTTGCCAAGAAATCAATAAACGAAAATTACAGTTTGCTGGTGTCCAGTAACAATTACGAAGAAAAAGAACAGGAAATACTGTTACCCGATTATCCAAAAAAGACTATCGCCAATTTTGATTTCAAAAGTGAACATCCTCTGCAGCAGGAAGAAGTCATTCCCCATGAGCAATCAATAAACTTTGAAACCATTCAATTTGAAAAGGAAAAAGGAACTCTCAAACAAAAAACAAGCGAAAGTCTTATCGTGTATGAAAATATAATTCAAGAGAGAGAGGGGGAAAACGTAACTAACTTAATAGTTAAGAAATGTACTCCTTCCAAAGAAATCAATCAATTATCATCATTAAATATATTGGAAACTTTCCCAGAGGATCGCGAATCAAAGTTGAATCTAGATAAACCTACAGAACTAAAGGCAGAAGAACTTATTATCCCCAGTTCACATATAACAGTTGCTGAAATAAATCCAGAATTAAATGTTACACAATTGTCTGTTGACGATAAAATTAAGAAACAAAATGTATCCGTAGAATTTGTTGAAGGATCTGGAATCAGCGTGGAAGAATATTTTGTTAACGACTCTGAAAATTTAGCGAGCGACATCAAAGTACCCACACTGCAGAAAGCGGTAATCAATATTAACGAACACACCGGCCTTACTGTGACTCAAATGAGATTGAATGAAGAAGAAGAAGAATTATTAACAACTCAATCAATTGCCGACAGTAAGAATGCTGTTCCTAATATCACCGAATATTGCGCAGTTCAGCATGAAATAACTCTACCGAATACAAATACCGAAAATATTACAAAAGATGACATCTCGAAGTCGCAGGCTCAGAAGAGCCACGTAGAAGCGCAACATTATTCCACTACCGAAACGCCAGTTTTAATGAAAGAAACAACTTTAGATGATGAATTCGATAAAAAGGAAGAGCACTCAAGTATATTATTCGAATCCGTTTTATCAAGTGCATCAACTCTCGACGTGATGGTAGAGGATAAAGAAAAAGATTATGAAACAATGATAAAACCTAAATCGCAGGCTCAAAAAAGCCACGTAGAGGCGCAACATTATTCTACAACTGAAACACCTATTTTAATGAAGGAATCAACTCTAGACGATGAACTTGATAAAAAGGAAGAGCATTCAAGTGTATTATTCGAATCCGTTCTATCGAGTGCATCAACTCTTGACGTGATGGTAGAAGATAAAGAAAAAGATTATGAAACAATGGTAAAACCGAAGTCGCAAGCTCAAAAAATTCACGTAGAGGCGCAACATTATTCCACAACCGAAACGCCTGTTTTAATAAAGGAGAAAACTTTAGATGATGAATTCGATAAAAAGGAAGAGCATTCAAGTGTATTATTCGAATCCGTTCTATCGAGTGTATCAACTCTCGACGTGATGGTAGAGGATAAAGAAAAACAATATGAAACAATGATAAAACCTCAGTCGCAGGCTCAAAAAAGCCACGTAGAGGTGCAACATTATTCCACAACTGAAACACCTGTTTTAATAAAAGAGAAAGCTTTAGATGATGAATTTGATAAAAAGGAAGAGCATTCAAGTTTATTATTCGAATCCGTTCTATCAAGTGCATCAACTCTCGACGTGATGGTAGAAGATAAAGAAAAAGATTATGAAACAATGGTAAAACCTAAGTCGCAGGCTCAAAAAAGCCACGTAGAGGCGCAACATTATTCCACAACTGAAACACCTGTTTTAATAAAGGAGAAAGCTTTAGATGGTGAATTCGATAAAAAGGAAGAGCATTCAAGTGTATTATTCGAATCCGCTCTATCGAGTGTATCAACTCTCGACGTGATGGTAGAAGATAAAGAAAAAGATTATGAAACAATGGTAAAACCTAAATCGCAGGCTCAAAAAAGCCACGTAGAGGCGCAACATTATTCCACAACTGAAACACCTGTTTTAATAAAGGAGAAAGCTTTGGATGGTGAACTCGATAAAAAGGAAGAGCATTCAAGTGTATTATTCGAATCCGTTCTATCAAGTGTATCAACTCTCGACGTGTTGGTAGAAGATAAAGAAAAACAATATGAAACAATGGTAAAACCAGAGAGCCAATCTGGGAAAATTGAAATGGAAACAACGACTGCAATCACCAATACTGATAATGTTGTATTAGAAAGCATTACCTCTGTAGAAAAACAAGCGAACGCCAAATCCATGCAAATTTCGCCGGTACATGATGAACTACACAGTATAACGCAACAAGAAATTATCATAACCGACTCTAACAAGACATTTGATTCAGACACGGTTAGCGCACAGAGCGCACAAGTGATATTAAATGAAAATCAAGGATTGAACGTTGGCGAAATCATTACACAATATCAAGGTGAGGACCTAGTAAAAACTTCAAGCATGTCGGTAAAAGCTATAGAAGAGTTCATACCAAACAAAACGGCAATGACATCAGAAATTATTGCGGAACATTCCTTGAAACCTATAGAATCAAATAAAGACACAAAAGTATATGCAAATACTCAAAGTGAAAAACCTTATGAATCTATAGAAATTAAAGAATTATTGCCGTACGATAATTGTGAAACAAAACAATATCCCGATACAACCACCGTTCAGGCAAAACTTAATTTACACGAACACTCTAACATTACAGTTGATGTTGTATCTGTTCTAGATACTGAAGGTGAGTACCAACCAATACAACTAATTAACACCAAAACTTTTTATTTTTTAGGTATTAGGTGGAACAAGATTCATAAATTACATGTATATAATATTGAGGTACATTTTCTCCATTAATTCGTGAGACATAATGCTTATGTTTTGATTTGATTTGAGACTCGACCATCAAATGAAAACGGTGATGATGTAACCCGCAGTCTTGCCATCGTTCGATGATGATGGGAAGTCAGCCATTAACATGCAATTCAAAACGAAGCGCGCGAAATCGTCCACATTGAAGAGATTTCATCTAAAACCAAATTTTGATAAGAAACTATTATTTTATATATGGCACATATTTAAACAATTATTTTATTTCAGAATATAACCATAACAACACCTCAACGAGTCACACACAATCTACACCCTTAAAAACAAATACACAAATTATTAATGACACACCAAAGCACAAATACAAAACACAAACACAAAAATTGAATGAACACTCACAATCCAACACGGAAACCAATAACACACACAATGTATTTGATGAACCACTAAAAAATAACGGACCACACGTAACTGGCGAGAAACATGAAAGTACTGCCCACTTTAGTGTTGAAGAATTATCGACGAAATTGAAGAATGTAATTGAAAATGATACAATTGTACCGAACACAAAAACCATTACAACAAAGCACACAACAAAAAAAATTAGACCGAAACAAGAAATCACCGTTACCACTAAGACAATCACGGGTGATATGGAAACCAAAACCTCGGATGTAGTAATGGATAAGATAGCTCAACAGCCGTTATATGAATCCGTACCAAAAGATTTTGATGAAGAAACGGGGCCGCTAATTGAAGAATTCCCAGAAGAGGTAACAACAACTGTTACTGAAACTGAACGAGGTCAGCCAAAAACAAAAACTATTAAAAAGCGTACAATAAGAAAGAAAAAGGGTCAAACTGAAGAAATCACAGTAATCACTACGAAGCTTGAGGATGACAAGGAACCTGAAACCTCGGTCGTTGTAACGGAGAAGATAGCTCAAGAGCCGTTTTATGAATCAAAACCAAAAGATTTTGATGAAGAAACGGGGCCGGTAATTGAAGAATTCCCAGAAGAGGTGACAACAATCGTTACTGAATCTGAACGAGGTCAGCCGAAAACAAAAACTATTAAAAAGCGCACAATAAGAAAGAAAAAGGGCCCAATTGAAGAAATCACAGTCATCACCACGAAGCTTGAAGATGACATGGAACCAGTAACATCGGTCGTTGTAACGGAAAATATAGCTCAAGAGCCGTTATATAAATCAGTACCAAAAGATTTTGATGAAGAAACGGGGCCGGTAATTGAAGAATTCCCAGAAGAGGTGACAACAACCGTTACTGCAAATGAACGGGGACAGCCGAAAACAAAAACTATTAAAAAGCGTACAATAAGAAAGAAAAAGGGTCCAATTGAAGAAATCACAGTAATCACCACGAAGCTTGAGGATGACAAGGAACCTGAAACCTCGGTCGTTGTAACGGAGAAGATAGCTCAAGAGCCGTTTTATGAATCAAAACCAAAAGATTTTGATGAAGAAACGGGGCCGGTAATTGAAGAATTCCCAGAAGAGGTGACAACAATCGTTACTGAATCTGAACGAGGTCAGCCGAAAACAAAAACTATTAAAAAGCGCACAATAAGAAAGAAAAAGGGCCCAATTGAAGAAATCACAGTCATCACCACGAAGCTTGAAGATGACATGGAACCAGTAACATCGGTCGTTGTAACGGAAAATATAGCTCAAGAGCCGTTATATAAATCAGTACCAAAAGATTTTGATGAAGAAACGAGGCCGGTAATTGAAGAATTCCCAGAAGAGGTGACAACAACCGTTACTGAAAATGAACGGGGACAGCCGAAAACAAAAACTATTAAAAAGCGTACAATAAGAAAGAAAAAGGGTCCAATTGAAGAAATCACAGTAATCACTACGAAGCTTGAGGATGACAAGGAACCTGAAACCTCGGTCGTTGTAACGGAGAAGATAGCTCAAGAGCCGTTTTATGAATCAAAACCAAAAGATTTTGATGAAGAAACGGGGCCGGTAATTGAAGAATTCCCAGAAGAGGTGACAACAATCGTTACTGAATCTGAACGAGGTCAGCCGAAAACAAAAACTATTAAAAAGCGCACAATAAGAAAGAAAAAGGGCCCAATTGAAGAAATCACAGTCATCACCACGAAGCTTGAAGATGACATGGAACCAGTAACATCGGTCGTTGTAACGGAAAATATAGCTCAAGAGCCGTTATATAAATCAGTACCAAAAGATTTTGATGAAGAAACGGGGCCGGTAATTGAAGAATTCCCAGAAGAGGTGACAACAACCGTTACTGAATCTGAACGGGGTCAGCCGAAAACAAAAACTATTAAAAAGCGTACAATAAGAAAGAAAAAGGGTCCAATTGAAGAAATCACAGTAATCACCACGAAGCTTGAGGATGACAAGGAACCTGTAACCTCGGTCGTTGTAACGGAGAAGATAGCTCAAGAGCCGTTTTATGAATCCAAACCAAAAGATTTTGACGAAGAAACGAGGCCGGTAATTGAAGAATTCCCAGAAGAGGTGACAACAACCGTTACTGAATCTGAACGGGGTCAGCCGAAAACAAAAACTATTAAAAAGCGTACAATAAGAAAGAAAAAGGGTCCAATTGAAGAAATCACAGTAATCACTACGAAGCTTGAGGATGACAAGGAACCTGAAACCTCGGTCGTTGTAACGGAGAAGATAGCTCAAGAGCCGTTTTATGAATCAAAACCAAAAGATTTTGATGAAGAAACGGGGCCGGTAATTGAAGAATTCCCAGAAGAGGTGACAACAATCGTTACTGAATCTGAACGAGGTCAGCCGAAAACAAAAACTATTAAAAAGCGCACAATAAGAAAGAAAAAGGGCCCAATTGAAGAAATCACAGTCATCACCACGAAGCTTGAAGATGACATGGAACCAGTAACATCGGTCGTTGTAACGGAAAATATAGCTCAAGAGCCGTTATATAAATCAGTACCAAAAGATTTTGATGAAGAAACGGGGCCGGTAATTGAAGAATTCCCAGAAGAGGTGACAACAACCGTTACTGCAAATGAACGGGGACAGCCGAAAACAAAAACTATTAAAAAGCGTACAATAAGAAAGAAAAAGGGTCCAATTGAAGAAATCACAGTAATCACCACGAAGCTTGAGGATGACAAGGAACCTGTAACCTCGGTCGTTGTAACGGAGAAGATAGCTCAAGAGCCGTTTTATGAATCCAAACCAAAAGATTTTGACGAAGAAACGAGGCCGGTAATTGAAGAATTCCCAGAAGAGGTGACAACAACCGTTACTGAAAATGAACGGGGTCAGCCGAAAACAAAAACTATTAAAAAGCGTACAATAAGAAAGAAAAAGGGTCCAATTGAAGAAATCACAGTAATCACCACGAAGCTTGAGGATGACAAGGAACCTGAAACCTCGGTCGTTGTAACGGAGAAGATAGCTCAAGAGCCGTTTTATGAATCCAAACCAAAAGATTTTGAAGAAAAAACGAGGCCGGTAATTGAAGAATTCCCAGAAGAGGTGACAACAACCGTTACTGAAAATGAACGGGGTCAGCCGAAAACAAAAACTATTAAAAAGCGTACAATAAGAAAGAAAAAGGGTCCAATTGAAGAAATTACAGTAATCACCACGAAGCTTGAGGATGACAAGGAACCTGAAACCTCGGTCGTTATAACGGAGAAGATAGCTCAAGAGCCTTTTTATGAATCCAAACCAAAAGATTTTGATGAAGAAACGAGGCCGGTAATTGAAGAATTCCCAGAAGAGGTGACAACAACCGTTACTGAAAATGAACGGGGTCAGCCGAAAACAAAAACTATTAAAAAGCGTACAATAAGAAAGAAAAAGGGTCCAATTGAAGAAATCACAGTAATCACCACGAAGCTTGAGGATGACAAGGAACCTGTAACCTCGGTCGTTGTAACGGAGAAGATAGCTCAAGAGCCGTTTTATGAATCCAAACCAAAAGATTTTGACGAAGAAACGAGGCCGGTAATTGAAGAATTCCCAGAAGAGGTGACAACAACCGTTACTGAAAATGAGCGGGGTCAGCCGAAAACAAAAACTATTAAAAAGCGAACAATAAGAAAGAAAAAGGGTCCAAACGAAGAAATCACAGTAATCACCACGAAGCTCGTGGATGACATGGAACCCGAAACATCAGTCGTTGTAACAGAAGAAATAGCTCAAGAGCCGTTATATACATCCGTACCAAAAGATTTTGATGAAGAAACGGGCCCGGTAATTGAAGAATTCCCAGAAGAGGTGACAACAACCATTACTGAATCTGAAGGGGGTCAACCGAAAACAAAAACCATTAAAAAGCGTACAATAAGAAAGAAAAAGGGTCCAATTGAAGAAATCACAGTAATCACCACGAAGCTTGAGGATGACAAGGAACCTGTAACCTCGGTCGTTGTAACGGAGAAGATAGCTCAAGAGCCGTTTTATGAATCCAAACCAAAAGATTTTGACGAAGAAACGAGGCCGGTAATTGAAGAATTCCCAGAAGAGGTGACAACAACCGTTACTGAAAATGAACGGGGTCAGCCGAAAACAAAAACTATTAAAAAGCGTACAATAAGAAAGAAAAAGGGTCCAATTGAAGAAATCACAGTAATCACCACGAAGCTTGAGGATGACAAGGAACCTGAAACCTCGGTCGTTGTAACGGAGAAGATAGCTCAAGAGCCGTTTTATGAATCCAAACCAAAAGATTTTGAAGAAAAAACGAGGCCGGTAATTGAAGAATTCCCAGAAGAGGTGACAACAACCGTTACTGAAAATGAACGGGGTCAGCCGAAAACAAAAACTATTAAAAAGCGTACAATAAGAAAGAAAAAGGGTCCAATTGAAGAAATTACAGTAATCACCACGAAGCTTGAGGATGACAAGGAACCTGAAACCTCGGTCGTTATAACGGAGAAGATAGCTCAAGAGCCTTTTTATGAATCCAAACCAAAAGATTTTGATGAAGAAACGAGGCCGGTAATTGAAGAATTCCCAGAAGAGGTGACAACAACCGTTACTGAAAATGAACGGGGTCAGCCGAAAACAAAAACTATTAAAAAGCGTACAATAAGAAAGAAAAAGGGTCCAATTGAAGAAATCACAGTAATCACCACGAAGCTTGAGGATGACAAGGAACCTGTAACCTCGGTCGTTGTAACGGAGAAGATAGCTCAAGAGCCGTTTTATGAATCCAAACCAAAAGATTTTGACGAAGAAACGAGGCCGGTAATTGAAGAATTCCCAGAAGAGGTGACAACAACCGTTACTGAAAATGAACGGGGTCAGCCGAAAACAAAAACTATTAAAAAGCGTACAATAAGAAAGAAAAAGGGTCCAAACGAAGAAATCACAGTAATCACCACGAAGCTCGAGGATGACATGGAACCCGAAACATCAGTCGTTGTAACAGAAGAAATAGCTCAAGAGCCGTTATATACATCCGTACCAAAAGATTTTGATGAAGAAACGGGCCCGGTAATTGAAGAATTCCCAGAAGAGGTGACAACAACCATTACTGAATCTGAAGGGGGTCAGCCGAAAACAAAAACCATTAAAAAGCGTACAATAAGAAAGAAAAAGGGTCCAATTGAAGAAATCACAGTAATCACCACGAAGCTTGAGGATGACAAGGAACCTGAAACCTCGGTCATTGTAACAGAGAAGATAGCCCAAGAGCCGTTTTATGAATCCAAACCAAAAGATTTTGACGAAGAAACGAGGCCGGTAATTGAAGAATTCCCAGAAGAGGTGACAACAACCGTTACTGAAAATGAACGGGGTCAGCCGAAAACAAAAACTATTAAAAAGCGTACAATAAGAAAGAAAAAGGGTCCAATCGAAGAAATCACAGTAATCACCACGAAGCTCGAGGATGACATGGAACCCGAAACATCAGTCGTTGTAACGGAAGAAATAGCTCAAGGGCCGTTATATACATCCGTACCAAAAGATTTTGATGAAGAAACGGGCCTGGTAATTGAAGAATTCCCAGAAGAGGTGACAACAACTGTTACTGAATCTGAACGGGGTGAGCCGAAAACAAAAACTATTAAAAAGCGTACAATAAGAAAGAAAAAGGGTCCAATTGAAGTAATCACAGTAATCACCACGAAGCTTGAGGATGACAAGGAACCTGAAACCTCGGTCATTGTAACGGAGAAGATAGCTCAAGAGCCGTTTTATGAATCCAAACCAAAAGATTTTGATGAAGAAACGAGGCCGGTAATTGAAGAATTCCCAGAAGAGGTGACAACAACCATTACTGAAAATGAACGGGGTCAGCCGAAAACAAAAATTATTAAAAAGCGTACAATAAGAAAGAAAAAGGGTCCAATCGAAGAAATCACAGTAATCACCACGAAGCTCGAGGATGACATGGAACCCGAAACATCAGTCGTTGTAACGGAAGAAATAGCTCAAGAGCCGTTATATACATCCGTACCAAAAGATTTTGATGAAGAAACGGGCCCGATAATTGAAGAATTCCCAGAAGAGGTGACAACAACCGTTACTGAATCTGAACGGGGTCAGCCGAAAACAAAAACTATTAAAAGGCGTACAATAAGAAAGAAAAAGGGTACAATTGAAGAAATCACAGTAATCACCACGAAGCTTGAGGATGACAAGGAACCTGAAACCTCGGTCGTTGTAACGGAGAAGATAGCTCAAGAGCCGTTTTATGAATCCAAACCAAAAGATTTTGATGAAGAAACGAGGCTGGTAATTGAAGAATTCCCGGAAGAGGTGACAACAACCGTTACTGAAAATGAACGGGGTCAGCCGAAAACAAAAACTATTAAAAAGCGTACAATAAGAAAGAAAAAGGGTCCAATCGAAGAAATCACAGTAATCACCACGAAGCTCGAGGATGACATGGAACCCGAAACATCAGTCGTTGTAACGGAAGAAATAGCTCAAGAGCCGTTATATACATCCGTACCAAAAGATTTTGATGAAGAAACGGGCCCGGTAATTGAAGAATTCCCAGAAGAGGTGACAACAACCGTTACTGAAAATGAACGGGGTCAGCCGAAAACAAAAACTATTAAAAAGCGTACAATAAGAAAGAAAAAGGGTCCAATTGAAGAAATTACAGTAATCACCACGAAGCTTGAGGATGACAAGAAACCTGAAACCTCGGTCGTTATAACGGAGAAGATAGCTCAAGAGCCTTTTTATGAATCCAAACCAAAAGATTTTGATGAAGAAACGAGGCCGGTAATTGAAGAATTCCCAGAAGAGGTGACAACAACCGTTACTGAAAATGAACGGGGTCAGCCGAAAACAAAAATTATTAAAAAGCGTACAATAAGTAAGAAAAAGGGTCCAATTGAAGAAATCACAGTAATCACCACGAAGCTTGAGGATAATATGGAACCCGAAACCTCGGTAGTTATAACGGAGAAAATAATTGCGAATCCATTAGAGGAAACAGAATCAAAATTCATTCGAACAGAACATATGCCGACAGACGATGAGAAACATATAGAACAAATGGGATATAAAAAAATAATTTTAAGAAAAAAACCGAGCAAAGTAGAATGCATTCTAAAACCAAACACCACCACACTATATCCAAATCAAAACATACAAATAACACAACATTCTAACACCACACAAGGTACATATTACAATTTTCCTAATAAATTCAAACGTTCTTAAAAGTCAATTAATTAATAATGTGTGCCTATAATTTATAATTTCAGATGCTAAAGATGTCTACACACCTACAAAATCAAAACAGAAAACACTTACACAAACAACACAAGAACCTCAGATCAATGAATTCCAGCAAGTAAACATCACACAAACAGTAACACTTAGTACATCAGAAATATTTCTTATAAACAAAGAAAACGTAACAAATAATAAATTACAAGAGATAAATGAAAGAGCGAACGAAGAAGAAGGAATAAAACCAAAGATCGTGACTACAAAAAAGAAATCTACGGGAAAAAAAGAAGACTGTAATCTCACGGAAATCTCTGAAATATTAGAAGAAAATACCATAAAAACACCATTTATTATAACAAAAACCAAGGATGAAAACCTCAAACAAAAAGAACAACCAATGATTGAAGAATTACCCGAAGAAATTACTGAAACTGTACATCAAAATGAAAACGGGTCTCTACAGACCAAAACTACTAAAAAAAGAATTATAAAGAAGAGGAAAGGGCCCAAGGAAGAAATAACCGAAATCACAACAACATTTGAAAATGATATGGAACCGAAAACAACTGTCATCGTAACAGAGGAGATGGTTGATGAAGCGATTGAAAAATTCAAACCGAAAGTCATCGATAAGCAAACAGCACTAATTATCGAAGAAATGCCAGAAGAAGTAACAACAACCGTAACCGAAAGTGAACAAGGTAAACCGATAACTAAAACTGTCAAAAAACGAATTCTACGAAAGAAAAAGGGAGCCAACGAAGAAATTACAGAAATCACGACGACATTAGAAGACGACATGCAACCTAAAACGTCGGTCATTGTAACTGAGAAGATTTCTGAAGAACCTTTCGACCAATTTAAACCAACAGAAAAAGAATCAATGACGGTTGTAGAGGAATTACCGGAAGAGGTCACAAAAACTGTTACAGAAGATGATCACGGTTCTCTGCAGACCAAAACTATTAAAAAAAGGATAATAAAGAAAAGGAAAGGGCCCAAGGAAGAAATAACAGAAATCACAACAACATTTGAAAATGATATGGAACCGAAAACATCTGTCATCGTAACTGAGAAGATGGTTGATGAAACGATTGAAAAATTCGAACCGAAAGTCATCGACAAGCAAACGGCGCTAATTGTCGAAGAAATGCCAGAAGAAGTAACAACGACAATAACCGAAAGTGAACAAGGTAAACCGATAACTAAAACTGTCAAAAAACGAATTCTACGAAAGAAGAAGGGAGCCAACGAAGAAGTTACAGAAATTACGACGACATTAGAAGACGACATGCAACCTAAAACGTCGGTCGTTGTAACTGAGAAGATTTCTGATGAGCCTGTTGAGAAATCCAAACCGACAGAAAAAGAATCGGTGACGGTCGTAGAGGAATTACCGGAAGAGATCACAAAAACTGTTACAGAAGATGATCACGGTTCTCTACAGACCAAAACTATTAAAAAAAGGATAATAAAGAAAAGGAAAGGGCCCAAGGAAGAAATAACCGAAATCACAACAACAGTTGAAAATGATATGGAACCGAAAACATCTGTCATCGTAACTGAGAAGATGGTTGATGAAACGATTGAAAAATTCGAACCGAAAGTCATCGACGATCAAACGGCGCTAATTATCGAAGAAATGCCAGAAGAAGTAACAACAACCGTAACCGAAAGTGAACAAGGTAAACCGATAACTAAAACTGTCAAAAAACGAATTCTACGAAAGAAGAAGGGAGCCAACGAAGAAATTACAGAAATTACGACGACATTAGAAGACGACATGCAACCTAAAACGTCGGTCATTGTAACTGAGAAGATTTCTGAAGAACCTTTCGAGAAACTTAAACCAATAGAAAAAGAATCGGTAACAGCCGTAGAGGAATTACCTGAAGAGATCACAAAAACTGTTACAGAAGATGATCACGGTTCTCTACAGACCAAAACTATTAAAAAAAGGATAATAAAGAAAAGGAAAGGGCCCAAGGAAGAAATAACCGAAATCACAACAACAATTGAAAATGATATGGAACCGAAAACATCTGTCATCGTAACAGAAAAGATAATTGATGAAACGATTGAAAAATTCGAACCGAAAGTCATCGACGATCAAACGGCGCTAATTATCGAAGAAATGCCAGAAGAAGTAACAACAACCGTAACCGAAAGTGAACAAGGTAAACCGATAACTAAAACTGTCAAAAAACGAATTCTACGAAAGAAAAAGGGAGCCAACGAAGAAGTTACAGAAATTACGACGACATTAGAAGACGACATGCAACCTAAAACGTCGGTCATTGTAACTGAGAAGATTTCTGAAGAACCTTTCGACCAATTTAAACCAACAGAAAAAGAATCAATGACGGTTGTAGAGGAATTACCGGAAGAGGTCACAAAAACTGTTACAGAAGATGATCACGGTTCTCTGCAGACCAAAACTATTAAAAAAAGGATTATAAAGAAGAGGAAAGGGCCCAAGGAAGAAATAACAGAAATCACAACAACATTTGAAAATAATATGGAACCGAAAACATCTGTCATTGTAACAGAGAAGATGGTCGATGAAACGTTTGATAAATTCGAACCAAAAATCATCGACGATCAAACGGCGCTAATTATCGAAGAAATACCAGAAGAAGTAATAACGACCGTAACCGAAAGTGAACAAGGTAAACCGATAACTAAAACTGTCAAAAAACGAATTCTACGAAAGAAGAAGGGAGCCAACGAAGAAATTACAGAAATCACGACAACATTAGAAGACGACATGCAACCTAAAACGTCGGTCATTGTAACTGAAAAGATTTCTGATGAGCCTGTTGAGAAATCCAAACCGACAGAAAAAGAATCGGTGACGGTCGTAGAGGAATTACCGGAAGAGATCACAAAAACTGTTACAGAAGATGATCACGGTTCTCTACAGACCAAAACTATTAAAAAAAGGATAATAAAGAAAAGGAAAGGGCCCAAGGAAGAAATAACCGAAATCACAACAACATTTGAAAATGATATGGAACCGAAAACATCTGTCATCGTAACAGAGAAGATGGTTGATGAAACGATTGGTAAATTCGAACCGAAAGTCATCGATAAGCAAACAGCGCTAATTGTCGAAGAAATGCCAGAAGAAGTAACAACGACCGTAACAGAAAGTGAACAAGGTAAACCGATAACTAAAACTGTCAAAAAACGAATTCTACGAAAGAAGAAGGGAGCCAATGAAGAAATTACAGAAATCACGACGACATTAGAAGACGACATGCAACCAAAAACGTCAGTCATAGTAACTGAAAAGATTTCTGAAGAACCTTTCGAGCAATTTAAACCAACAGAAAAAGAATCAGTGACGGTTGTGGAGGAATTACCGGAAGAGGTCACAAAAACTGTTACAGAAGATGATCACGGTTCTCTGCAGACCAAAACTATTAAAAAAAGGATTATAAAGAAGAGAAAAGGGCCCAAGGAAGAAATAACCGAAATCACAACAACAATTGAAAATGATATGGAACCGAAAACATCTGTCATCGTAACTGAGAAGATGGTTGATGAAACGATTGAAAAATTCGAACCGAAAGTCATCGATAAGCAAACGGCGCTAATTATCGAAGAAATGCCAGAAGAAGTAACAACAACCGTAACAGAAAGTGATCAAGGTAAACCGATAACTAAAACTGTCAAAAAACGAATTCTACGAAAGAAGAAGGGAGCCAACGAAGAAATTACAGAAATCACGACAACATTAGAAGACGACATGCAACCAAAAACGTCGGTCATTGTAACTGAGAAGATTTCTGATGAGGCTGTTGAGAAATCCAAACCGACAGAAAAAGAATCGGTGACGGTCGTAGAGGAATTACCGGAAGAGATCACAAAAACTGTTACAGAAGATGATCACGGTTCTCTGCAGACCAAAACTATTAAAAAAAGGATTATAAAGAAAAGGAAAGGGCCCAAGGAAGAAATAACCGAAATCACAACAACAGTTGAAAATGATATGGAACCGAAAACATCTGTCATCGTAACTGAGAAGATGGTTGATGAAACGATTGAAAAATTCGAACCGAAAGTCATCGATAAGCAAACGGCGCTAATTATCGAAGAAATGCCAGAAGAAGTAACAACGACCGTAACAGAAAGTGATCAAGGTAAACCAATAACTAAAACTGTCAAAAAACGAATTCTACGAAAGAAGAAGGGAGCCAACGAAGAAATTACAGAAATCACGACGACATTAGAAGACGACATGCAACCAAAAACGTCAGTCATAGTAACTGAAAAGATTTCTGAAGAACCTTTCGAGCAATTTAAACCAACAGAAAAAGAATCAGTGACGGTTGTGGAGGAATTACCGGAAGAGGTCACAAAAACTGTTACAGAAGATGATCACGGTTCTCTGCAGACCAAAACTATTAAAAAAAGGATAATAAAGAAAAGAAAAGGGCCCAAGGAAGAAATAACCGAAATCACAACAACAATTGAAAATGATATGGAACCGAAAACATCTGTCATCGTAACTGAGAAGATGGTTGATGAAACGATTGAAAAATTCGAACCGAAAGTCATCGATAAGCAAACGGCGCTAATTATCGAAGAAATGCCAGAAGAAGTAACAACGACCGTAACAGAAAGTGATCAAGGTAAACCAATAACTAAAACTGTCAAAAAACGAATTCTACGAAAGAAGAAGGGAGCCAACGAAGAAATTACAGAAATCACGACGACATTAGAAGACGACATGCAACCAAAAACGTCAGTCATAGTAACTGAAAAGATTTCTGAAGAACCTTTCGAGCAATTTAAACCAACAGAAAAAGAATCAGTGACGGTTGTGGAGGAATTACCGGAAGAGGTCACAAAAACTGTTACAGAAGATGATCACGGTTCTCTGCAGACCAAAACTATTAAAAAAAGGATTATAAAGAAGAGAAAAGGGCCCAAGGAAGAAATAACCGAAATCACAACAACAATTGAAAATGATATGGAACCGAAAACATCTGTCATCGTAACTGAGAAGATGGTTGATGAAACGATTGAAAAATTCGAACCGAAAGTCATCGATAAGCAAACGGCGCTAATTATCGAAGAAATGCCAGAAGAAGTAACAACGACCGTAACAGAAAGTGATCAAGGTAAACCAATAACTAAAACTGTCAAAAAACGAATTCTACGAAAGAAGAAGGGAGCCAACGAAGAAATTACAGAAATCACGACGACATTAGAAGACGACATGCAACCAAAAACGTCAGTCATAGTAACTGAAAAGATTTCTGAAGAACCTTTCGAGCAATTTAAACCAACAGAAAAAGAATCAGTGACGGTTGTGGAGGAATTACCGGAAGAGGTCACAAAAACTGTTACAGAAGATGATCACGGTTCTCTGCAGACCAAAACTATTAAAAAAAGGATAATAAAGAAAAGAAAAGGGCCCAAGGAAGAAATAACCGAAATCACAACAACAATTGAAAATGATATGGAACCGAAAACATCTGTCATCGTAACTGAGAAGATGGTTGATGAAACGATTGAAAAATTCGAACCGAAAGTCATCGATAAGCAAACGGCGCTAATTATCGAAGAAATGCCAGAAGAAGTAACAACGACCGTAACAGAAAGTGATCAAGGTAAACCAATAACTAAAACTGTCAAAAAACGAATTCTACGAAAGAAGAAGGGAGCCAACGAAGAAATTACAGAAATCACGACGACATTAGAAGACGACATGCAACCAAAAACGTCAGTCATAGTAACTGAAAAGATTTCTGAAGAACCTTTCGAGCAATTTAAACCAACAGAAAAAGAATCAGTGACGGTTGTGGAGGAATTACCGGAAGAGGTCACAAAAACTGTTACAGAAGATGATCACGGTTCTCTGCAGACCAAAACTATTAAAAAAAGGATAATAAAGAAAAGGAAAGGGCCCAAGGAAGAAATAACCGAAATCACAACAACAATTGAAAATGATATGGAACCGAAAACATCTGTCATCGTAACTGAGAAGATGGTTGATGAAACGATTGGTAAATTCGAACCGAAAGTCTTCAAAAAGCAAACAGCGCTAATTGTCGAAGAAATGCCAGAAGAAGTAACAACGACCGTAACAGAAAGTGAACAAGGTAAACCGATAACTAAGACTGTCAAAAAACGAATTCTACGAAAGAAAAAGGGAGCCAACGAAGAAATTACAGAAATCACGACGACATTAGAAGACGACAAGCAACCTAAAACGTCGGTCATTGTAACTGAGAAGATTTCTGAAGAACCTTTCGACCAATTTAAACCGACAGAAAAAGAATCAGTGACGGTTGTAGAGGAATTACCGGAAGAGGTCACAAAAACTGTTACAGAAGATGATCACGGTTCTCTGCAGACCAAAACTATTAAAAAGAGGATTATAAAGAAGAGGAAGGGGCCCAAGGAAGAAATAACCGAAATCACAACTACATATGAAAATGATATGGAACCGAAAACATCTGTCATTGTTACGGAGAGTATAGCGGACAACTTTAATGAAACTTTACCAAAACCCGCCCTTAGTAGTCCTGAGTCTACACTAGTTGTGGAATTACCAGAAGAAGTGGCAACATTCGTTACCGAAAGTGAGATAGGAAAAACAAAAATTAGAACTGTTAAAAAGCGAATACTAAAAAAGAAAACGGGACACAATGTAGAAACTACAGAAATTACCACAACGCATGAAGATGACATGGAGCCACAAACTTCTGTTGTTGTGACAGAGTACATAGATAAACCAGACATAAATTCTAAAAATCTTCATCCATTTGAAGATACGTACAATTCAAACAATACACAAATAAAAAATTATTTCACTGATACATTACGAGGTAAACACACAGCACAGATTACATTGTTTATACCAAAATACAATTTTAACAAAAAACATTTGAAAACTTTGTTTTAAATAAACACTTTTATTTTTTCAGAGATATTAGACGACTGCACACCTTTAACAAAAACACCACGTAAAACACCAACACAATTATTACATGAAGAACAAAGTGCTGAACGTCACGTGATTGAAATCGTCCCAATAACTTTACTACAAAATTCAGAAATAACATCATCGCACATTGAAACAAATCTATCAAAATCCGTTCCACAAGAACTTGAAAATGAAGCAGAAATAACTCAAATAAAGACTATAAAAAAGAAAACGACCAAGAAGATTAGGGGGGGTAAGGAAGAAATTATATCAATAATTGAAGATGAAGAAGAACCCAAAACATTAATTACGGTATTAGAAAAACCAACAGACAAACAAATTGATATTGTAGAAGATGAAGATACACTAGAAAAATATACTGTAGATGAAACGCCAGAAGAAGTATCTATAACAACAATTCAAACGGATCAAGGTATTAAGAAAACAATTAAAAAGCGAACAATTAGAAAGGGCGGTAAAACTGAATTCTCAAAAACTGTGACTACAACTGAAGATGATGAAGAACCCAAAGCAACTATCACTATATTAGAAGAGCCAATCACAGAACCATTTGATATATCAGAAGTCACCTGCAAAAACGTTCCGGAAGAAATATACTCAGTTGAAGAATTACCAGAAGAAGTAGTTGAAACAGGTGAAGGAATTTCTAAAACAAAAATTGTTAAAAAAAGAACTATTAAGAAAAAGAGGGAAGGAAATGAAGAAATTACAGAAATTGTTACAACATTAGATGAAGACGAGAAACCTAAGTCCGCGTTTTATGTAGTAAATGAACAAATCGAAACGGATTTAATTACCGAAATAGTTCCTGAAGAAAAATATATCGTGGAAGAGTTGCCAGAAGAAATAACAACCACCAAAGTTCAAACAGAAGAAGGAGTAACTAAAACAAAAATAGTAAAAAAGAGAACCATTAAGAAGAAAAAAGATGGTAAAGAAGAATATACTGAAATTGTGACAACAGAAGATGGTAATGAACCCATGACAGCAACAATTATAACAGAAAAACCTATTGTAGATGAGGTTCTCAAAACAGAAGATACAGAAATAATTTCTGAAAAGTACAGCATCGAAGAATTACCCGAAGAAGTAAAATCTACGGTAATTGAGACCGATGAAGGAATTTTAATAACCAAGACTGTTAAAAAGAGAACTATTAAGAAAAGAAAGAATGGTAAAGAAGAATCCACTGAAATCATTACAACAACTGAAGGCGACGAAAAACCAAAGACCGCTATTATAGTTACAGTAAATCCAATTATTGAATCAACAGAACCAATCGCAGATGTAATTTCTAAAATAGTGGCAGAAGAAAAATATACTATCGAAGAGTTACCAGAAGAAATAACAATCACAAATGTTGAAACAAATGAAGGAATTCCTAAAACAAAAACAACTAAAAAGAGAACTATTAAGAAAAAGAAGGATGGTAAAGAAGAATTAACTGAAATTGTAACAATAGTTGAAGGCGACGAAGAACCAAAAACCACAATTTTTGTAACGGAAAAGTTAATTGAAAAACCTACTGAAACAACTACTGCAGATATGACATCTGAAATTATTCTAGAAGATAGTGCCCTTTCGGTTATTGAGGAATTACCCGAGAAATCAGCACCCATTATACTAACAGAAGAAGGAATAACTAAAAGAAAGTCTATTAAAAAGAAAACTATCAAAAGAAATAAGGATGAAAAAGATGAATGTACTGAAATTGTAACAACAATAGAAGACAGTAATGAACCCAAGATGGCAACAATTATAACAGAAAAACCTATTGTAGATGAGGTTCTCAAAACAGAAGCCACAGAAATAATTTCTGAAGAAAAATGCAGCGTTGAAGAGCTACCAGAAGAGGAAACATCTATTATATTTGAGACCGATGAAGGAATTTCAAAAACCAAAACAATCAAGAAGAGAACTATTAAGAAAAAGAAGGGCGGTAAAGAAGAATTCACTGAAATCATTACAACAATTGAAGGCGATGATGAACCAAAAACCGCTATTATTGTAACGGTCAAACCTATAGAAGAAGTAAATGAATCGATTGTTGATGGTTTCATTTCCGAAATAGTTCCAACTGAAAAATATAGCTCATTGATAGAAGAGTTTCCAGATGAAGTTACAATAACAGAGAGACCGACAGAAGAAGTATTAACCAAAACAAAAACATTGAAGAAGAGAACTATAAAGAGAAAGAAAGATGGTAAAGAAGAAATAACTGAAATAGTCACAACAATTGAAGACGATGAAGAACCAAAGACCGCTATTATTGTAACAGAAAATCTAGTTGACGAATCAAATGAACCAATTGAAGAACAAATCGCCAAAATAATACCAGAGGAAAAATACAAAGTCGGAGAATTGGTTGAAACGGAAGATGAAATTCCAAAAATGAAAACTATTAAAAAGAAAATTATTAAGAAAAAGACAGTTGGTAAAGAAGAATTCTTTGAAACGGTGACAACAATAGATGACAATGAAGAACCAAAGACAGCTATTATTGAAGTAATGCCTGACGAAGAATGTAATGTAGATGAAGTTATCTCCAAAACAGTTCCAGAAGAAAAATATACAGTGGAAGAGTTACCAGAAGAAGTAACAAACACAAAAGTACAGACAGAAGAAGGTATAACCAAAACCAGAACAGTGAAAAAGAGAACTGTAAAGAAAATGAAAAATGGAAAAGAAGAATTCACTGAAATTGTGACAACAATCGATGACGATGAAGAACCTAAGACAGCAATCATAGTAACAGTAAAACCTGTTAATAAACTAAACGATATTGAAGAAACAATTGTCTCAGAGATAACACCAATAGAAGAGCAGTTGCCAGAAAAAGTAACAACTTCAGTATATGAGGCAGAAGGAGTTTCAAAAACAATTAAAAAGAAAACTATCAAAAGAAAGAAGGGTGACACAGAAGAAATAACCGAAACTGTTACAGTCATTGAAGGTGATGAACCTAAATCAGGTATCATTGTAACAGAAAAGTTTGTAGATAAACCAGATGATCTAACAGAATATGTTGTCTCACAACTAGTTCCTCAAGTGAAGGAGAGTATTGATGAAATGCCAGAAGAAGTTATAACTACAAAAGTACAGACGGAAGAAGGGGTAACTAAAACAAAAATCGTAAAAAAGAGAACTATTAAGAAGAAGAGAGGTGGTGAGGAGGAAACTACAGAAATTGTTACAACACTTGAGGGCGACGATGAACCAAAAACCGCTATCATTGTAACAGTTAAGCCTCTCGAAGAAGTAAACGAATCAGTCACAGATGATATTATTTCTGAAATAGTTCCAACTGAAAAATATAGCTCTTCGGTAGAAGAGTTACCAGAGGAAGTTACGACCACGAAGACAATGACAGAAGAGGGAGTAACTAAAATAAAAACAGTGAAAAAGAGAACTATAAAGAAAAAGAAGGATGGTAAAGAAGAATTCACCGAAATCGTTACAACAATTGAAGGTGACGAAGAACCAAAAACCGCTATTATTGTTACGCTTAAGCCAGTCGAAGAATCAATCGTGTCTGAATTAATTCCTGACGAAGAACACAGCTCTCCGACAGAGGAATTACCAGAAGATATACCAACTACAAATAAGCTGTTAGATGAAGAAATAACTAAACCAAAGACAAAAACGACAAAGAAAACTGTAAAAAAGATCAAAGGTGGTAAGGATGAATTAATTAATGTAGTACTCATAGAAGAAGAAGAAATTCCTAAAAAAGCTGTCATTCTATATCAAGATTCAGAGATCAAGCCAGTGGAAAAAACAAAAACCAAATTCGTTGAGATGCCAGAAGATGTTAAAACTACAATGGTACACTCAGAACAAGGTGAAACAGATCTTAAATTACAAACAACCGAACATATTTCACATACCACAAAAACAAAAGAACATCAAACACCAAACATTCATACAGAAAAAAGTCCTACATCTGAAGAACAACCACTTGACAAACACATCACATCACTGGAAGACTTACCTGATCAAATAATAAAATCGACAGAAGATGAAGTGAAAGAAGTAAAACATTTGAAAAAACGAATTACAAGAAAGAAGATAGGTCTAAAAGAAGGAGTCTCAGAAATTGTAACATCCATTGACAACGATTATGAAGTTGAGACCGAGCTGAAAGAAACGGAACCTCTTGAAAAACTTGCGACAGTAATCATAGAAGAAATGCCAGAAACGGTGATCGTTTCTAAAGATAAGACAGAAGAAGGAAAAATAATAACTAAGACGATTAAGAAACGTACAATTAAGAAAAAGCAAGGACCAAAGGAAGAAGTTACTGAAATTGTTACAACCGTCGAAGATGACAAAGAACCTGTTACGTCAGTTACAGTTACAGAAACAACAGAAAAAGAATCCGTTCCAGAGGAAACCGTGGCTGTCATTGAAGAAATGCCAGAAACGGTGACCGTTTCTGAAGATAAAACAGAGGAAGGAAAAATAGTAACTAAGACGGTAAAGAAACGTACTATTAAAAAGAAGCAAGGACCAAAGGAAGAAGTTACTGAAATTGTTACAACCGTCGAAGATGACAAGGAACCTGTTACATCAGTTACAGTTACAGAAACAACAGCAAAAGAATCTGTTCCAGAGGAAACCGTGGCTGTCATTGAAGAAATGCCAGAAACGGTGACCGTTTCTGAAGATAAAACAGAGGAAGGAAAAATAGTAACTAAGACGGTAAAGAAACGTACCATTAAAAAGAAGCAAGGACCAAAGGAAGAAGTTACTGAAATTGTTACAACCGTCGAAGATGACAAGGAACCTGTTACATCAGTTACAGTTACAGAAACAACAGCAAAAGAATCTGTTCCAGAGGAAACCGCAGCTGTCATTGAGGAAATGCCAGAAACGGTAACCGTTTCTGAAGATAAGACCAAAGAGGGAAAAATAATAACTAAAACGGTTAAGAAACGTACTATTAAAAAGAAGCAAGGACCAAAGGAAGAAGTTACTGAAATCGTTACAACCGTTGAAGATGACAAGGAACCTATTACATCAGTTACAGTTACAGAAACAACAGCAAAAGAATCTGTTCCAGAGGAAACCGTAGCCGTCATTGAAGAAATGCCAGAAACGGTAACTGTTTCTGAAGATAAAACCGAAGAGGGAAAAATAATAACTAAAACGGTTAAGAAACGTACTATTAAAAAGAAGCAAGGACCAAAGGAAGAAGTTACTGAAATTGTTACAACCGTCGAAGATGACAAGGAACCTGTTACGTCAGTTACAGTTACAGAAACAACAGCAAAAGAATCTGTTCCAGAGGAAACCGTGGCTGTCATTGAAGAAATGCCAGAAACGGTGACCGTTTCTGAAGATAAAACAGAGGAAGGAAAAATTGTAACTAAGACGGTTAAGAAACGTACTATTAAGAAGAAGCAAGGGCCAAAGGAAGAAGTTACTGGAATTGTTACAACCGTCGAAGATGACAAGGAACCTGTTACATCAGTTACAGTTACAGAAACTACAGAAAAAGAATCCGTTCCAGAGGAAACCGTGGCTGTCATTGAAGAAATGCCAGAAACGGTGACCGTTTCTGAAGATAAAACAGAGGAAGGAAAAATAGTAACTAAGACGGTAAAGAAACGTACCATTAAAAAGAAGCAAGGACCAAAGGAAGAAGTTACTGAAATTGTTACAACCGTCGAAGATGACAAGGAACCTGTTACATCAGTTACAGTTACAGAAACAACAGCAAAAGAATCTGTTCCAGAGGAAACCGTGGCTGTCATAGAAGAAATGCCAGAAACGGTGACCGTTTCTGAAGATAAAACAGAGGAAGGAAAAATAGTAACTAAGACGGTAAAGAAACGTACCATTAAAAAGAAGCAAGGACCAAAGGAAGAAGTTACTGAAATTGTTACAACCGTCGAAGATGACAAGGAACCTGTTACATCAGTTACAGTTACAGAAACAACAGCAAAAGAATCTGTTCCAGAGGAAACCGCAGCTGTCATTGAGGAAATGCCAGAAACGGTAACCGTTTCTGAAGATAAAACCGAAGAGGGAAAAATAATAACTAAAACAGTTAAGAAACGTACTATTAAAAAGAAGCAAGGACCAAAGGAAGAAGTTACTGAAATTGTCACAACCGTCGAAGATGACAAGGAACCTGTTACATCAGTTACAGTTACAGAAACAACAGCAAAAGAATCTGTTCCAGAGGAAACCGCAGCTGTCATTGAGGAAATGCCAGAAACGGTAACCTTTTCTGAAGATAAAACCGAAGAGGGAAAAATAATAACTAAAACAGTTAAGAAACGTACTATTAAAAAGAAGCAAGGACCAAAGGAAGAAGTTACTGAAATCGTTATAACCGTCGAAGATGACAAGGAACCTATTACATCAGTTACAGTAACAGAAACAACAGGGAAAAAATCTGTTCCAAAGGAAACCGTAGCCGTCATTGAAGAAATGCCAGAAACGGTAACTGTTTCTGAAGATAAAACCGAAGAGGGAAAAATAATAACTAAAACGGTTAAGAAACGTACTATTAAAAAGAAGCAAGGACCAAAGGAAGAAGTTACTGAAATTGTTACAACCGTCGAAGATGACAAGGAACCTGTTACGTCAGTTACAGTTACAGAAATAACAGCAAAAGAATCTGTTCCAGAGGAAACCGTGGCTGTCATTGAAGAAATGCCAGAAACGGTGACCGTTTCTGAAGATAAAACAGAGGAAGGAAAAATTGTAACTAAGACGGTTAAGAAACGTACTATTAAGAAGAAGCAAGGACCAAAGGAAGAAGTTACTGAAATTGTTACAACCGTCGAAGATGACAAGGAACCTGTTACATCAGTTACAGTTACAGAAACAACAGAAAAAGAATCCGTTCCAGAGGAAACCGTGGCTGTCATTGAAGAAATGCCAGAAACGGTGATCGTTTCTAAAGATAAGACAGAAGAAGGAAAAATAATAACTAAGACGATTAAGAAACGTACAATTAAGAAAAAGCAAGGACCAAAGGAAGAAGTTACTGAAATTGTTACAACCGTCGAAGATGACAAGGAACCTGTAACGTCAGTTACAGTTACAGAAACAACAGAAAAAGAATCCGTTCCTGAGGAAACCGTGGCTGTCATTGAAGAAATGCCAGAAACGGTGACCGTTTCTGAAGATAAAACAGAAGAAGGAAAAATAGTAACTAAGACGGTAAAGAAACGTACCATTAAAAAGAAGCAAGGACCAAAGGAAGAAGTTACTGAAATTGTTACAACCGTCGAAGATGACAAGGAACCTGTTACATCAGTTACAGTTACAGAAACAACAGCAAAAGAATCTGTTCCAGAGGAAACCGCAGCTGTCATTGAGGAAATGCCAGAAACGGTAACCGTTTCTGAAGATAAAACCGAAGAGGGAAAAATAATAACTAAAACAGTTAAGAAACGTACTATTAAGAAGAAGCAAGGACCAAAGGAAGAAGTTACTGAAATCGTTACAACCGTCGAAGATGACAAGGAACCTATTACATCAGTTACAGTTACAGAAACAACAGCAAAAGAATCTGTTCCAGAGGAAACCGCAGCTGTCATTGAGGAAATGCCAGAAACGGTAACCGTTTCTGAAGATAAAACCGAAGAGGGAAAAATAATAACTAAAACAGTTAAGAAACGTACTATTAAAAAGAAGCAAGGACCAAAGGAAGAAGTTACTGAAATTGTCACAACCGTCGAAGATGACAAGGAACCTGTTACATCAGTTACAGTTACAGAAACAACAGCAAAAGAATCTGTTCCAGAGGAAACCGCAGCTGTCATTGAGGAAATGCCAGAAACGGTAACCTTTTCTGAAGATAAAACCGAAGAGGGAAAAATAATAACTAAAACAGTTAAGAAACGTACTATTAAAAAGAAGCAAGGACCAAAGGAAGAAGTTACTGAAATTGTCACAACCGTCGAAGATGACAAGGAACCTGTTACGTCAGTTACTGTTACAGAAACAACAGAAAAAGAATCTGTTCCAGAGGAAACTGTAGTCGTCATTGAAGAAATGCCAGAAACGGTGACCGTTTCTGAAGATAAAACAGAGGAAGGAAAAATAGTAACTAAGACGGTAAAGAAACGTACCATTAAAAAGAAGCAAGGACCAAAGGAAGAAGTTACTGAAATTGTTACAACCGTCGAAGATGACAAGGAACCTGTTACATCAGTTACAGTTACAGAAACAACAGCAAAAGAATCTGTTCCAGAGGAAACTGTGGCTGTCATTGAAGAAATGCCAGAAACGGTGACCGTTTCTGAAGATAAAACAGAGGAAGGAAAAATAGTAACTAAGACGGTAAAGAAACGTACCATTAAAAAGAAGCAAGGACCAAAGGAAGAAGTTACTGAAATTGTTACAACCGTCGAAGATGACAAGGAACCTGTTACATCAGTTACAGTTACAGAAACAACAGCAAAAGAATCTGTTCCAGAGGAAACCGCAGCTGTCATTGAAGAAATGCCAGAAACGGTAACCGTTTCTGAAGATAAAACCGAAGAAGGAAAAATAATAACTAAAACGGTTAAGAAACGTACTATTAAAAAGAAGCAAGGACCAAAGGAAGAAGTTACTGAAATTGTTACAACCGTCGAAGATGACAAGGAACCTGTTACGTTAGTTACAGTTACAGAAACAATAGAAAAAGAATCTGTTCCAGAGGAAACCGTAGCCGTCATTGAAGAAATCCCAGAAACAGTAACCGTTTCTGAAGATAAGACGGAAGAAGGGAAGACCAAGACGGTTAAGAAACGTACCATTAAGAAGAAACAGGGGCCAAAGGAAGAGGAAATGGAAATTGTTACCACTGTCGACAACGATAAAGAGCCTCAAACGTTTGTTTCTACTAGTAAATGGGCAGAAAAGGAACCCAAAAAAGACAATATTATACCTAATGATTTTGAAGTAATTGAAAATCTTAACATGGAACCTATTATTCCATGTTTTGCAGTTTCTGGTTCCGAAGATTTATCAGTAGCGTCATCATTTTACCCTGAATCTATTACAAATGTTTCAGAACACTCCATTTCACATGTACAATTGAACACAGAATCGAAAAAGAACAAACCTTCCACACTGAGTAAAACTTCTACTTTTGAAGATACAAAAATTATCCAACCTCAAGCTCCAAATACAACAGAACAATACACACAACACGACAATTATACTGAAGGTAAAATTTCACAATTATTATACATTTTTTCCATTATGATTGTACAAATGGGTACTTTCAACAATGACTTCCTGAATCTAATGTATGTGTGCACGATTTTTATTCATTTCAATCAATCTCTTCAAACGTTTTGATTGCAGTAATTGACATATACATTTACTTCCAGAATACCCACAAGCCGAAACTCACAACGCAGAACTCATTTCTGTGCCATCACTCGAAGATGCCATAACTGAAATTGTACATACCACAGACGATATTATTTCGCCACAATCATCTGACAATGAGAAAATTGAAGAAATTGTTACCAAGTTTGAAAAGTCAACGAATGGAAGTGAGGCTAAAAAAGTTACCACTAAAAGAACTATTTTACGGAAAAAAGGCAGTAAAAAAGTTACTTCCGAACATCTTTCAAGTGAAAAAAGTAATGGGGATGTAATCATTGAAGAAATGTGGGATGACGATAATCAAAATACTAAACCAGAAGAAATAAATTCTGTGCACGACAGTATTAGTATTGAGGAATGCGAACCGTATACTGAAGAATACATACCGCAAGGTGAAGGTAAAGTGACAGTGGAATTTGAGGAAGATGAAAAATATATAATTCCTGAAAAATCTGAAATAATGAACATTGAAGAAATATTTCCGGAGAATGATGAGCAGCCAGCAACAATCTCACAAAAAATACCCAAATTGAAAAAACGTACATCCAGGAAAAAAGATTCAGAAGAAGAAACAGAAAAGAAAGACATTGAAGATCAATTGCCTGAAGAACAAATTATCGTACAAGAATATTTGCCAGGTGAAATACAACAGAATGACGAATTAATAAAAGAACTTGTTACTGTTGAGGAAACTGAGCAAGCTATTGAAAAAGTTGTCGACAATATTGAAATGGAAAAAGTAACAGAAAATATAATTGAATTAAAACCAAAAGAAGAACCAAAGAGTAAAATTGTGAAAAAAGTTGTTTCTAAAAAGAAAAAAGAAAGGGCACATGAAGAAAATGTAGAATATGCAACTTCATATGATAATCTAGATGGCATAAAGACATCTATCATATGCGATAATGAGTTTTATGTTGCACCAATTGATGAGGAAAGTGACAAGAAACCTACCAAAAAGATAAAATCTGTAATACCAGAAGAAAAAATAATTCCTAAGGAAGAGACAAAGGAAGAGCCTAGTAAAAAATATACTAAACAAAAGTTAACAAAGATGTCACTAATTCCATGTCAGATAGAACATAAACAACAAACAGCAAGAAAGGTTGAAGTTCATGATTCATCTGAAGTACCCTTGTTTGCACTTGTGAAGTTAAGCAAGACCCCAAGACCCCAAAAACAGGAATTGAAAGCAACAACAGTCCCGAAAATTTTACTTAAAAGCAGAATAAGATATGTTTTAGATTGGCCACCAGGAGAACTACGCAGTGTAATTACATTTATTGGCTCCATTAAAGATAATGGCATTCTCTCAAGAAATACCAAGGAAGCTTTAAAAATAAAAAGGCAACAATACAAACCTGTTCAATTGTCTGACGTTGAAACAACCACACTAGAAAAACCCAATTTTACTTACGAAGATATAATGCAAAGCAATGAAATTCAGCTTCAAGAAGCTAAAAAAAGAGACTCTATAAGTGGCTCAAAAGCTGATATTGAAGAACCATTAAACATTGTCATTAGAAAGGGAACTATTCCTATTCAAGACGATGTTATTGAAACTATTACTCTTAAAAAAATACCAGAAGCCAATGTTCCCCAAGAAGAACATATTATAAAAACAAAAATAATTACAGAGGAAATTATTGAACCAAAAGTGGTCAAAACCCCGGAAAAAGACACCACATTTGACAAATTGCCATCGCTAGACATAAATTTAGATGAAACTGAAAAAGAATATTTTGAAAAATTACCAAAGAATGAAGATACTCCTGAACACATTGATGATTCTGTTAAGTATAGTCGACCGGAAAAGAAAAAGAAAACACCAGAAACTATCCCAAGCGTTCTAAAAAAAGGAACGCCAAAAATACCTTTGCCTGTTGAAGATGAAAATATTACATTTAAAAAGCCAGTACCAACTCCAGTTGTAGAGGAAGTTGAACAAATAAGTTTGAAACCGTTTAACAAAAAACCATCCAGTGATGAAACTGAAAACAAAGAATCATATAACCTTAATCTTTCTCCCATTCCTGTTGGAGATAGCGAAGAAATAATCGATAAAAATAAAGAAATTCCAAAGAAAATTTCCAAGGATAAAGTTAAAAAACGTGTTATCAAAGAAGATTTAGGTGTTAAAGAAGAGGTAACTGAGATCACCACCACAGAAAAAGATGGAGATGAACCATCAACGAGCATAATCATAGAATCTTTTGATAACGACAAGATTAAATCACCTTTAGACCTCACAGAATCTTCTCAATCAATTAAGCAACCCTTAAATGATAGTTTAATTCCAGAAGAATTCACATCTGTTTCTCATACCAAACAAAAACCTCAACCATTTGAACAAATTAATGCCAAAATAGATACTTTGGAAACAATTGAGCAAACTGTGCCACTTGTTATGGAGACTGTAGAGACAATCACAGATTACCCAACACCTCTTACCAAAACACAACCTTTTACAGAGGGCATATCAGTAGAAGAGATTACACCGGGGATGAAAATTCTCTCAAAAGATTATACTTTCAATCAAGATTCTAAGGAACAAATTGAATATGATTTGTTAGAAAATGAACATTTAACAACTACTGAAATTAACACTGGAATGATTACAGATGACTTGGTGGTTGATAAGGTAAGTATTGCAGAAGTAGATGAAATTGGAATGGAGACGCCCAGCATAGATTTTCAACAAATTATATCTACTCAGCCTCTTACAAAAAAATCTCAGCCTCTTGAAAAAGAAGATACTCCAGAAGAGCCGATAATGCAAACTCAGTTCCACATTAAGCCTAAAGAAAGTGTTGAAGTTATAAAAATTCCCAAAATAACTTCAATAGAAGAAGACAATGCTACAATAAGTATTAAGAGAAAAACAGAAGTTAAGAAAGAAACTGAAGAAAATGTTGAAATAACAGTTACATCTACTATACCAAGTGAAGAAATTATAAAAACCGAGGAAGAAGATAGCAGCGTTGCCATAAAGCTTAAACCACGACCAAAACCAAAACATTCTGAAGTTCATGATGAAGAAGAAGTAACAATTAAAAAGTTGAAACCATTGAGAAAAGTTTCTGCTCCAAACGTTGTGGAGATAACAGAGCCAGAATCTGTCACATTCAGACCAAAATCCACTAAAACCAAAGAGGATGTTGAGCAAGAATTTAAGATTCATCTAGATTCTTATGCTGAGGAAGAGATATCAATGTCAAGCAAAGTTAAATTAAAATCACAAAAGCAACCGACATATACTGAAGAATCTGGAGAAACATCAATCAAAATTGTTCCGGTGATGGAAGAAACGGAAATTGAAATTAATGAACCAATAGAACCAGAAGATGATCAATCTGTCATTTTTACAACGCTCAAAAAAGTACCCACCCAAAGTGAACCAGAATCAGCAGAGACCGCGACTGTTACATTCAAGCCTAAAACCATTAAAACTAAGGAAGATGTGGAACAAGAGTTTAAGATTAAATTAGATTCATATGCAGAAGAAGAAATTTCGCTATCGCGTAAAGTGGTCCTGAAACCTCAAAAACGGCCAACATTCGAAGAACAATCTGAAGAAACTTCCATTAAATTAATGCCAAATATTGAGAGTGATGAAATTGAAATTGAGGAAGTGTACGAAGATCAAGAAAATGAAAAAGAAGAAGACAGTCAAATAAATATAAAGTTGGTCAAATCAAAGGACGAAGTTACATCTCAAGAAATAAAACTAAAAGCAAAACCGAAAAAATCTAGTGCTCAAGATATTGAAAAAACGGTAACTTTGAAGGTTGCTAGTGATGAACCTGAAAATGTTAGCATGAAAATAAATTTGAAAAAATCCTACAACATTAATGATGAAGACGAAGTTTCATTTGATATAAAGGCACAACAAGACAGTTATGCAGAAGAAGATGTGTCATCAACGAGCCAAATAAAAATTAAAAAGAAGATTCGTCCTTTGTACTCGGAAGAAACGGGTGAAACATCTATTCAACTAACAAAAGAAATCGACGATGAGGGGCCGTACGCAGATGAAATAATACTTAGTGAACCTGAATCAGAGGAGCATATAGAGATGGTATTGAGAAAGAAAAAACAAAAAATCTATCAGGTAAACGACCTAGAAGAAGAAGTTATGCTTGGTTTGAAACCTACCAAGAAGATAACAGAGATATTTGATGATGATAATTTGACCCTTTCTAAAAAGAGACCAGCGCCGAAACCAGCATTCTATCAAGGTTACTCACTCCATTTGTTTAATTGTCAAATAAACTGTAATAAATTTTATATAATAAACAATTATTTTTTTATTTCCCTTAGTTTAGATTATTTTCAAATAAATGTTTATTTTACATAAAATAATTTATGTTAAAATATTTTACAGAGGCCGCATCTATGAGTATAGCGAGAGAAGCAAAGATTGACCAAGGTAAAGCATTTATACTATACACTATGTAATATTTAATTTGTTATGATATACATACCTTAATTCGATATATAATTTTAATAGAAGTCGGTGAGATGGATATTCGCGAAGGTGACATTGTGTTTGCAGTCTATTCCTATGTAGCAGAAACAAATGAAGCAATTAACTTGGTTGAAGGCGAAAGACTTTACATATTAGGTAAGCTTTAAAAAATCATAAATTTACATTATTCATTTTTAACATAAGAGAATATTGTATCCCTACCCACCTAGCCGAATCAAGATCTACTACATCCAGATATATTGATATTTAATTGTGAAATATATCTAAGATATTGTAAATTATATTGTGGCTATAATCCATTAAGGGGGTTTTAATCTTCTCAAGTAAGTCTTTTTCTACTGTCTTCTTTAAGGACTTCCTTGAGGATATGTCCCTTGAAGTTGCTAACACATTCCTTGGACGAATTCAACCCAGCATAATTGACAAATTTTAGTGCTTTAAACGTGGTTTCATTTAATTTCCACCCGGTTCCATGTTATATTGTATTATATTTTGTATATTAGAGTTAAAAATTAATGAATACATACAAAATACTTTTAATTAATTTATTTTGTTTCTTAAAAATAACTTATACATACTTTGATATGTTTACTGTAGCGCATTGACCGATAAAATGGCTGTTTTGCTGAAGATTTTAACATGCACGCCGCGTAATTAAATCCAGATTTAAAATAAAATGTGACATCAAAATCATAGAAATAAGATTTGAAAAAAGATTAGCGCATTTACTATGCACACCAACTATTCTATAAAATATTTCAAATTGAAAGTATTTTTCTCATAATATTAAAAAAATATCTATTGTGAAAGTCTTCTAGGAAAGTCTCCGAAAAAACATACACAATGTTAAAATCAATTCAAACAAAATCTCGGCAAAATAAATCATTCAAAAACCATCAATTATACTTTGCAGAAATGCTAGGTTATGTGCAATGGTCAAATAATTTTAATATTGACATGTTGTAAGTGTTATTAAAAATGTATATTGGTAAAATGTCATTTTCAATTATAGAAGTAAATAAGAGAGAACAAATGTGTACTTTTAAAAAATATATTTTTTAAATACATATTATATGTATGTATATAAATAAAAGGTTATCAAAACATCATTCTAATTAGTGTAAATTATTCCACAATTTTAGGATGTGTTAAAATACAAGAATTTTACAATACTGTCTAGTTCCAAAGCAAAATGTTGTGATTTTATATACAAACAAAAATATTCAAATTTTCTTTATTTTCAAGAAACTCATAACCAAGATTGGTGGTTTGTCAAAAAACATTTGACTGAAGAAAAAGGTTGGGTCCCAGCACAATACCTAATGGACGAGGCCAATTATACCGTTTACCTACAAAAGAAACTGAACGAAAAGATAGACAAGTTACCAGTTTTCGAAAGTAAATACTTTTAATTTTTTTCAAATAGTTACATAATATGTTATTATTATAATTACTAACTACCAATGTCTCATCCGCAGAGCCATCAGCCGAAGAAACTGCAGTGGCTCCTAGGTTTATTGAAAAACTACGACCCAAGCACACGCCCGATGGGTACACAGTGCAATTTGAATGTCAAGTAGAAGGGTACCCGAGGCCCCAAATTACTTGGTTTAGACAAACAGCCATTATTAAACCATCCCAAGATTTCCAAATTTATTACGATGATGACAATGCGGCAACTCTCATAATAAGGGAAGTTTTCCCCGAAGATGCGGGGACATTTACATGTGTGGCCAAAAATGCAGCAGGATTTGCATCTAGCACAACAGAACTGGTGGTTGAAGCACCACTCTCTGATCATGGTTCAGAAATGACTATCTTGTCCCGAAAGAGCTTATCGAGAGAGTCTTCGCTTGCAGATATTTTAGAAGGTATCCCACCAACATTTTCAAAAAAACCCAGGGCACAATATGTCGATGAAGGAACACAAATATTTTTAGAATGTCGATTAGTCGCTGTTCCTGAACCTGAAATTACATGGTTATATGCAGGGAAAAAAATAGTTCCCAACGATAGAATTACTATTGCAACAGAATCCGATATGCACATGTATTGTAGTGTTCTTAAAATTGACAATGTAAAGAAGGCCGATGAGGGAACATACGAAGTCGCTGCAGTCAATCGTGAAGGTGAAGCATCTTTACCGATTATTCTTAAAATAAAAACAGGGAAGAAAGAGAAACCAGAAGTCATTGAACCGTTTGTCAATTTGACGATAAGGGAAGGGGAGAGTGTTGTACTGACAACCCAGATTGTCGGCAATCCTTCGCCCAAGGTATCGTGGTATAAAAACAAGAAGTTAACTAAAAATCTGACTACAAAATCTGAAGGTGATACACATACCTTAACCTTGATCAATCCTAGACGAGGATCGGACGATGGTCTATACACAGCGAAAGCTGTAAACAGTGAAGGCGTCGCTGAAACATCCGCCATTTTGATAATTGAAGGTAAAATATTTATAATAAATATTATATTGTGTATATATTATTTATATGGCAAATCAGGTCTTGCACAAACAACCCCCGACCATTATATTGTATAAATAAATATTAATATATTTTAAAGAGAACTGAGTTCTGTGATATTTTAATACAAATTAAATGCATCAATTAGAAAGATATATATGTATACACTTTCCACTTCCCCGGATAGGAAGAGATCCTGGTTCAAATCCTGGTGGCAGCTAAAATATTTTTTCGATAAATTGAGTTTATCTGTTATGTTAATGCTTTTAATTTGTATTAATTTAATTAATTCTGAATAGTAATAAAAAATAAAACATTTAACACTAATAGATACATATTTTTAATGTGATTCAAAAGTATTGCTTTTCATTATGTAAAACATGTGTGTATTTTATATTTATTTACAGAACCCACACAAGAAAACTGTGAACCGCCTCTGTTTATTGAAAGATTCCAAGAATTATCAGTACCAGAGAGAAAGTCTATAGTGCTTACAGCCAAAGTGGTCGGAAATCCGGTTCCAATAATAATGTGGTTAAGAAATAACCAAGTCCTCGAACAATCAAATAGGATCAATTTGCAATTTGATGGTGAGAATATAGCTCTGCGAATTGAAAATGCCGATTCAGAAATAGACTCGGGAGATTACAAATGCACAGCATCTAATCTGGCTGGAAAGATTTCCCACGGTGCTAAAGTAACGGTGGATGTTGAAAGGGTTACATTCGTAAGAAATCTGCAAAAATCATATGAAGTTGATGAGTGTGAATCAGTTATTTTAGAGTGTGAAACATCGCACACAGTTTCTACAAAATGGTATCAAAATGAAAGAGAAATAAGCGGAATGGACCACAGAGAAATAATACAGGAAGGCAGGATACACAAGCTGAGAATAAAGAAAACCAAAATAACAGATACAGGGAAAATAAAATGTGTAGTTAAAGGTCACGAAACAAATACATATCTTCATGTAAAAGAAACGATACCTGAATTTACAAGAAAATTACAAGACTTTGAAGTCAAAGAAAAAGAAGTTGCCATTCTTGAAGTTGAAATTTCGTCAGAAACTGCCGATGTGTTATGGCAAAAAGATGGTAAAATCATTAAACATAAACAAAAGAAATATGAATTTGAAAATAAAGGAAATTTGAGAAAACTACTAATTAGAAATACCTCAGTACATGATGAAGGTGAATATACTTGTATTTTAAGGGACCAAGCTTGTTCAGCTGAAGTTACAGTAGTGGAACTGCCACCAGAAATAACAAACCGTATGAAAAATATAAAGATCTCGAAAGGCGAAAAGGCCACATTTGAGATAGAGCTCACTAAAGGCGACGCTTTGGTAAGGTGGTTCAAAAATGGTGTAGAAATTCAATTTTCAGATCATATCCAACTGAGCATCGATGGAAAGAAGCAAAAATTAAAAATTTACGATTGCACTTCAGAAGATATGGGAGAATACAGCTGTAAAGTTGGAAACGACGTTTGTATTGCAAATCTTACTGTTGAAGATTTAACAACAGATTTCACACTCAAGCTGCCCGATACACTTACAGCGCCGATCAACAGCGATGTTTCGCTCACTGTGCAAGTTCCCGAGCCCGAAATGGAAGTACAGTGGTATAAGAACGGTAAACAGATCCATAACTCTGAAAAAATTGTTATATTATCCAACAATGTTGAAAGAAAAATATTAATCCGAAACATAAAGGAAGACGATCAATCTAGTTATTCTTGCAAACTGAATAATATTAAAACTTCGTGCAAAGTATTTGTAGAAGGTGAGACATTTTTTACTGTAAATTATATTTTTATAAAAAGTTCTTTATGTAAATTATTTTTGTCATTATTTTATAAGAATATTTTATTTCAATTTTAAATTAAACAAACAAATTATTTAAATCTGCTTCAAATGTAAACTTATTGTGTTTTCAGTTGTTGAATCACCTCCGAGAATACTTGATTATGAAAAAATATACAGGGTAACATTTGGCGAAGATGTAACCATCAATATAAAATATGTGTCCATACCTAAACCAAAAGACGAATGGACTATTTCTGGACGAGTATTAACAAAGGGTCCAAAAACAGTAATCACGTTGCATGAAGAATGTGCATCACTCACTTTAAGAAAATTGGAAAGATCCGATTCTGGGTCCTACAATCTGTCACTTACAAATAACTGTGGAGTTGCGGAAGCTACTGTTCAATTGGTTGTTTTGGGTAATTATTTTGCTTTTTACTCATGTTAGGTTTATAGGGTTTTTTAATTTTCGTTTAAATTAATGTTGATTATTTTCAGAAACCCCCGATAAGCCGGGCACCCCAGAACCATTAGAAGTGGGAGACGATTTTGTTACACTTCATTGGCGAAAACCCGATTTTGATGGAAACTCACAACCCCTCACGTATACAATAGAATACTGCTGTAAACGTGATTCGATGTAAGTAATCTTATTCTAGTTTAAATTATTGAGGTAATGATAAAGTCGTTTAAAGAACAATGCAGAGCTAAACACTAAGTGAGTTGTCATTTGCTATCTATTTTATTTTGTACAGAGTAGAAAGACCAACTGATACATACTGATCTTTACAATAAGTAATAATAATTACGAAATAGTAGTAATGCCTATTGCTTATTGCTTCTGTTCAAATTGTTGGATGATGCAAAAGGTATTGTTGCAAGCATCTCTCGACAGCATCCGTGTCAGCATCCCTGACTGAATACTGACACACAACCAATTAATAAGTAGATTACATAAAACAACAACCACTTTGTATGAAACCACAAAATTTATTATACGTCAACCGGATTCGCTTATCTCAAACTTCATCAGGACGTATTTAAAACTAATCATAAATACAAAAAGAGTGCACTTATATATACATAAAGAGGGAGATAGAATATAAAATTACATGTGAAAAAGAGATACAGAATACATATGGATAGATGGAACATTAAGGGAGGGGAAAGTACAGTGTTGATGGATATTAAATTGATTTTAAAAGAAACATACCTAATATGGGGTTAATAAATTAATTTGATTATTAAGAATTGGCGTACCACTATTTACTGCCTTTTTTATTTCGAGGGCTCCTAAGTTATCTAATCGGAGGCCAAATCCATTTTTATGAAAGATATTGACCCCTGTGCTATTATTAAAAGAATGATCTTTTTCAATAATATGGTTGGTAAATTCTGAGAAACCATTACTGTTTAAACATTTAAGATGATTTTTGACACAAATATTAACATTACAAGCAGTTTTGCCTGTATAGAATGAGGGACAATTATTGCAAGTTAATTTATATATATCCGAATGGCTTCATTTGTTATCTTTATCTTTTGAGTTATTAAAAATTTTCCTAAATTGTTGTTTGTGTAGAACGCTGGCCTGACATTAGAAGGAAGATTATTCACACAATTGTGGTTTCATACAAAGTGATTGTTATTTTATTTAATCTAATATGTCAAACCACAAAGTGATTGCTTTCAACGAAAATATAAATAATAATTAGTTATCAAGTTATATTTTTTTTACAGCACATGCATTTAATCTTAATTTGAATATTATATGTATAAAGTTCTGTATTTTTTTAAATATAATAAAATTTATTTGAAAAAATATTTTTCTTTCAGATGGAAAAAGGTGACAGATATAAAAAATACATCATACACAATAAGAGAATTGTCACTTGAACAATATTATGTGTTTAGAGTGACAGCTTACAATGAAGTAGGACCCAGCAAGTCATCAGAAAACAGCATCGATGTGCTGATTAAACGGTCAACAATTAATGAAGCACCGACTGTACAACAGCCTCTGCATGACGTCAAATCTATAATGGAACAAAATGTGACACTCTCGTGCATATTTGGAGGAGTTCCTCTGCCACATGTGGAGTGGTACAAAGATGGTAAAATTGTAAAAAGCAATATAACTTACGAGAATAGGATTGCAACAATGACAATTCGTAGCACAACGGAAGAGAGCATCGGTCTTTATAAGTGCAAGGCGACCAATGACTTTGGATCCATAGAAACAAATTGCAGTTTGATAATCGAAGAAAAGCCAAATATTATTATTGAAGAAAAATTGATCAGCCAAAAGCTAAAAGTCGGATCTCAGTGGAGCGTTGTTGCAAATGTTAAAGGATATCCAAAACCGAACGTGAAATGGCTTAAAAATAATAATGTAATCAAGAGTAAAGATATTGAAATATCACACCAAGAGAACACTTCAATCATATCGATAACGTCGACCAAACGAACACACTCTGGCAAGTACACAATTCAGGCAGAAAACTCGGTCGGTCTGGATGTATTGGAAATATCACTAAGAGTATTCGGTACGTACCTTGCTAAGTTCCACATTTTCTATTTTATTATAATTAAAATTCTGAGTGGTAATTTATAGATAAATTTGAAAAAAAAACATGTGTAATATACAAAAGATCTGCTCACATATAATTGAAGAGAAAAACGTTACATCCCTTGCGCGTAAGTTGTGACGAGATTAGACATTCACATTTTTATACATCCAATGTGAAGTTACACATTAGGTACTAAATTACCGAGCCTTAATTTATAATAATTAAAATAATTTATCTCTAAATTGGACTATCGCATTAATCTTTTTTTGTCAATCAATTTTTTCAAGCTTAAATCAAAAATATTTGTAAACCTCAACTTTTTTGAACAGTATGATATAAGGATTTCACGATTTTTGTGAACACATAATCAATTTTTTAAAGCATTTTTTTTTTTTAAATCTGTATTTCAATTCTTGCGATGTGTTAAATAGGGATGGGCACATTTTCAATTTCTATGATTCACTCATTTCGTATAATACTATGATGGAAATATAAGTATAAGCTCATTTTCAATTTCTTTCATTGACTCAGTTAGGGGTTTAAAGACATTAGGATTTGATAATTGGCCTCAACTGTTTTTATTATATTGTTGACTGATATTTGTTTTGCGTGATTTAGAACCACATTATCGAAAAATTTACATAAGATAATCGATTGTGGAATTCTAAAACATACACATTACGCATCTACTACATTTGATAGACAACATATTGGCCCTCCACTCGACACCACATTTAACGACATGACACTGATTCCGTAATACTTGTATTATGTAGCAATAGTTTTTTTTTTAATATAACACAATCGTTTCATTTTACAAATATGTAAAATGACATTCATAAATGTTATTTGCATTTATACATATAAAATCTGAAACATCAATCGATAATAATTTAACATACAAATATTTCCCACATTATAGATGACAACGACAGACGAAGTAAATCAAAAACTCCTGATAAAATTGGTAAAAGCAACATATCATATACATTTTTGTGTCGAATATTGTTTATCTTTATTCTAACTAATATTACTGAATATAATTGTATGTTTAATTCAGGGTTGAAAAAATTAAAGCATCAACAATGTTTAAAACATATAACACATGTTTATACATAATTACACAACCTTTTAAATGCGTCAAAATGAAAAATATTGTTTGTTTTAAATTGTTTTAAACATATCAACCCTGCCTTGGTAGCTGTTATTGTAAATAATTCACTTATAAAATCTTAACAACCTAACAGTAAAAGTATGCAATAGTTAAATCATATAAAAGTTTAATATTTAATTAATTTCTTCTTATGTAGTAGATAAATTTGATAAAGAACAACATTACTATTTTAATTATTAATAAAAAATATTTTATTAAGGAGAACACATTCTTATAGTGAAGTTGTAATTATTCAGAACAGACGATCTGTGATGTTTTAAATACTAATTAAAAGTATTGATTAGAAAGACATACATATAAAATCAATTCTATCGAAAAATATTGTTGTTGCTACCGGGATTCGAACCTGGATCTCTTTCCAATCCGGGGAAGGTGCATGAATTGTTAATTCTGGCGTCTCGTATCGGACTACTCAAAGATATTTGAGATTCCATAAAAATAAAGTAAATGGATTTCAAATAACAAAATGATAGATGTATTAATTTGAAAAGTGTAACATATAGATTCGAAAATTTGTCATCAAAAGTACTGTCTGCTGTAGCATAGTCGGTTAATGGATCTTTCCCGAATTGGAAAGAGATCCAGATTCGAATCTCGGTAGCAATAACAATATTTTTCGATAGAATTGATTTCATATGTATATCTTTCTAATTAATATATGTAATTAGTATTTGAAAAATATTTCACTAAGAAAAACATTACAGTTCTTAAATTTCTGATATAACAAACTATTTAAAAATGTAACACCTTCTTCTCGATGTAGTATTGTCATTTTATCTTTCATACCAAATGGCAAATGCAAACATTTAGCCCAAATGAATCCATCATAAAGATGGGAAGTAATAAATAACAACGTTTATGTTTCAATGGAAAAAGTAATTTGTAAGTAATTTGTATGATTTATTAAAAAAATGGTTTATAATATTTTACATATTATGTACTTGCATACATAGTACAGATTTACAAAACAATTACAACTGTAATCTAAATTAAGGACAAAAAAGTACCTCACATTTTAACACATTCACTGCTGACACGTACGGGATACATAGCATAAGAACACGCGAGGCGTGTTCTCAACACTGGACATGTTAATAAAAACAAATTGTTCAGAAGAATTTTTAAAATAGCAACACTCAATTACATCTAAGTACATACATATAATTCATGGAAAATTACATTACCAATAATCTATTGTTTTTAAATTATTCTTAATGAAAGATGATTTTGGAATAATTTGTTAACATTAGAATAAGAGAATTTGAACTTTTACCAAAAAAGTATGTAACAACACGTAGACAATATTTATAATAAAAAGATTACAATTATCAAATTAAATTAGATAAATAATTCAAGAATTTCCAAAAAATGTGTGTACATGCGTATATATAAAAAAATCCAATTTTTATGTTTAGGATTATTTCAAATATTCCAGACAGCAAACAATTAATTGAAATTTTCTCTAAATGAATTATGTATCTTGTTATTAGATAAACCTGGAAAACCAGAGGGACCAGTAAAAGTGAAGGAAATAGATAATGAATCTGTCATGATCGAATGGAGTCCTCCAGTTGACGACGGCGGTATTGAATTGACAAAATACGCTATCGAAAAGCGAGACCCAGAGAAACAGGTGTGGACAAGAGTAGCAGACGTGGACAAGGATGTCATCACATATTGCATTCAAAAGCTGAACGAAAACTGTTTGTATCTATTTAGAGTGATGGCGCAAAATCCAGTAGGTTATTCAGAAGCATTGGAAAGTGAACCGGTGATGATTAAACCCGTGCACGGTATGATATCTCCTATATTTTCTTTGTTTAATGTGTTTTATTTGTATGTTATGTTGTGCTTGGCTTACCCTTATTAGTGTTTTTTATTTTAATGAGATATTTCTCATAACAGTCTTTTCATTCTTTATGATTTTGTAATGGAGAAGTATTATGTTAGAAAATGAAATTTCTATGATGTTCATTAATTTTCTTTAAGTTTTGTCTTATATATATATATTTGTAATAATAATAAACCTATCGTTACACAGCAGACCTCCAGTATAGGTCCATGTAAAAAAGTATAAGGGAATGTTGCAAAAGGAAGTGCAAAAAAACAGAAGATAAAATTTTAAAGTATGGGACAGAATCTTGTCCAAAATCATGCAGTCTTCTTCTTCATGTTAATATTTATCTAGACATCAGACAGTTTTCATACATGATTTATAATCAATGCACCGAAAATAATACATTATAATTAGAATAAATGCTAATATGTGTAATATTTTATTTAATACCAATATAACTAATCCAGAAATAGAATAATCAATCTCAGAAGCTTCAATGGTTGTTGGGAGTATAACTAAGGTTTTTGAAAACCCGGGGTTTTGAAACCCGCCGAGTCCGGGTTCAATATTTTAGAAACTCAGCGGATTCGAGTCCAGGTTCGGGTCCAAAATCATTACAGTATAAACATAAGAATAAAAAATAAACGATTTTATTATGTTTATTGCAAATAATATTACAGCACTTAAAGGTTATTTTGTTTTAGAATCTGTTATATAATAATATTTAGAGAATACTAATACTAATAGATAACATGCAGGATACTTTTGGTTAACATTTATTTGTTGAATTATTGGTCATAAAAATTTCCTACTGGCAGATGTTATCACTTTCACAATTTGTGATTTCATCTGCACAAATGTAATTAATTGAAGTTAAGTGTGTACAATGTAATAAAAGCCTGTTTTCCTATTCAGATGTACCCTCTCCACCCCTGGGCCCTCTTAGTATTAGTGGCATGACTTCCTCCTCCATGACCATCTCTTGGTATCCACCAGAGAAAAATGGCGGGGTGGAAATTTTGGAATATTTAATAGAAATCAAACAAACAACTAAAAAATCATGGAAAATGATTGGAACAAGTAAAACAACATCACTGTACATCGATAACTTGAAACAGGGAACTTCTTACGTATTCAAAATAATAGCTTGCAATGAAGTTGGTCAAAGTTCTCCGTACATAGTTGACGATCCCATAACTGTTGGAGTATCGTTATGTAAGTTTGAAAATAAAAATTATACTGCTTTTAAAAAAAATCAATCACTCTTTGGACTGTATAATTAGCAATTTGTCAAAATGTGTGAATTGCATACTAAAAAAAAATTGTTGAGTGAATAAATAGAATATTTCTAAACGTAGTCAGTTTAGCAATATTTGAATACGTCCAAGAACACACAATTACTGGATTTTTACCTACAAAGGCATTGTTATTAAGACAAACTATAGATATCTCATAGAGACGAAGCTATTTTTTCTTATATTTAATGGAAAATATATGGAAGTATGGGAAAAATGAATTATCAAATTTGGTCCACAGATGACGATGATGTAGTGGTACTCGAAGCGAGTCTACATACTAACATGTTTATAACTTTCAAAGATTTGATAAATGTGGGGATTGAGGGATGAGAATTGGTGAACATTATATATATATACATGATCAGTCAACCGAAAACAGGTTGTAAACCCTGTAATTACCCCATATTTCCATATATTCTCCATTAAATATAATAATAAAAAAATAGCTTTGTCTCTATGAGATATCTGATATTTGTTTAGTAGTCAGTTTAACTAATTTAACTATGTATTTTTTAATTATGTATTTATTTGATATTTTGCCACTATTATACTGGTAATATAATAAGAAAATACATAAAAGAAAAATGTAATAAGTTTAATTACAATACATAATTCCTATTGAATACTTTTTATTAAACAGATTACACTGTTTTCAAAATTATAAAGCTCGTAAGCAAATAATAAAAAAGTTTATATTTTTACACGTATAACCATGCTTTTATTCCAGCTACTCCATCTGCTCCCGTGAACATATGCATTACAGAAACAACCTCTCGAAGTGCTACTGTACAATGGTCTCAGCCTCTGCTGGATGGTGGATCAATTATTACCGGTATGTGAAAATTTTAACACTAAAAAATAAATATCTATGAAAAAAAATTTGGAATCAAATTATGTACAACAATTTTAAGACAATTTATCAAGGATTATAACCTTTCGATTATATCAATAACGCTCGCCTTATGTGGCATTGTTTCCATATCACCTCTTTTATTCCAATATCTTAGATGGTTTTCCGCAGACTTGTTCCAAGATAACATATTCACAGATCTGAATTTGACGTCACAAGTGATAAAATGAAAATAATAAAATTATACAATGACCTATTACAAAACACAAGACAATTCAACATTGACCGATTTAAAAAAGAAATGACAAACATACTAAGACGTGCACAAGCACAAATAAACTTTTAAATGTTATCTTCTTAAAGTTAACATAATGTAAATATTTTTTTATAACCCTACTGGATTTCTTAATTTTTAAATAAATCAAATTAAAAACCTGCCACATTTCTAATGTATTATGCTAATGAAAACAACCCTTATTGATCCAGGGTTGTTTTATGTTATCTTATATACATGTATAACATAGATGATCTTCAAATTATATATATATATATATATATATATATGTACTTGGGGATACAAATGTGCCTATTATTATGAAAGTGGTCTAAGTCAAGAAATTGAAAAAAATGAGTGTCAATTATTTTGTGTCATTGTTTTTTAATTAATATAATGTGATGCAAATTTTAACAATTGTGAAAAATTTGAAGCGTTATATTCGGTGTATTGTTACGATATTCAACGGTAAGTCACTTCAACCTTAAATTTTTTATTTCCTTATAAGCTAAATGCAACATTTATATGTTGAAATAAATTATAAATCTAGAAGACTAAATAAATTTTAAAACATTGTGTTGTGTAAAATAAAAATATTTTTTAATCAATTCAAACGCAAACCTTTAAATATCTCGAAACGAATGAAACATGACTTTGACCACTTTCATAATAATGGGCACAAATGTTTTATTATTTACAGTTTAACAAATTTGTACCCAATTGCGAACATTTTTCTTTTAGGTTATGTATTGGAATACAAAATAGCTTCTTCAGAAACATGGACCAAAGTGGCTACCATTGATGCAAATGTATTAGAATACAGATTTGAGAAACTAAAAGAAAAATCTGACGTGATATTCAGAATTACCGCAGAAAATGCTGTTGGTCTCGGTTTACCAGGAATGTCTGAAATAATCAACCTTCACAAGCATGCCAGTAAGTAAAAAAATGTAAAATAAGTGATAGTGTTATTTTAATGGGTGATAAAATCATTGCTGGGATACTTATAAATATTAACAATATTTTAATGCATTATACACTTTTATAATCTTCCAACATAAATAAGTCTCATTAATATGTACACATTAAGTGTAAATTGTTATCACAACTTAGATATTAAAATCTACACATTTGGTGTAGAAAGTGCGATCTTAACGAGCGATCTTTGATTTTTAATATTTGATCATGACTCAAAAATAAAGTAACTATGTGTAAAGCCAAATATCGTACATCTAGAAAAGCATTTGAAAATTAGTGTTTTGATTCACACTGTCACATATGTCAAACAAAAGAATACAGTATGACCATGACTTTATACATTATTTAATCCAGGAGTTCATGGATCTTTAAAGGCCGAAACGTACAAGTTAATAGAGTAACGCGGTATTAAAATCATGAAAGTATTTCCACAAAAATATCTAATAATTGCCAATAAATGAAATATCAAAATATATCTAATTAGGATGATAATCTATAAGGTTACTATGGCGTAATTGGTAAAGTAATCTACCGTCAATATAAAGTTCCGGGTTCGAGTCCCGGTGGTAATTATATTTTTTCAATGTTTCGCCCCAAGTAATTTATCTAATTTGTTTTAATTGTCAAGTTCTTATAAACAGCAACATCACAAATAAAATTTCTTACAGCGGTACCATCTGCCCCAACTGCACCCCTGGAGATCAGGAGTACGGGTCCGAACTCCATCATTATTGAGTGGGGACAACCAGAGAATGACGGAGGAGTCCCCTTGCAAGGATACAATATCGCTATTCGCGACACCAGAAAAACAATGTGGATGGAAGTCGGCCGGGTCTCGGCAAACACGCAAAAGTTCAACATCAGAGATCTCCAAGAGGATCACCATTATCTTATCAGAATATTTGCCAGGAACGAAGTTGGCTTAAGCGATCCTCTGGAGTCGGAAGAACCTTTCAAAGTTGTTGTCGGCCAAGGTAGGAATGAACAAATTTTCAAACTTATAATAACAACTTTCTAAATGTAAAAACTCACCGTTATTCTTGTGTTGTTCTGAAACTATGGAACTCTTCTCAGACTTTTCTCATTGGTGTTCCTAAAATGTAATATCTGTTTCAGGTTTACATACTGAAGAAGCAAACGAATTAACGGAAATGACTGAACCAACTGGCTTCAGTACAGAAACTAGCACTTCATGGATGAGAGAGGCAAATATGGATGCGGATATTCGCAGCTACGCCAGAGGTTCCCTCTTGAGAAGGGATGAATATTTCTTTAGAATATGGCATTATGCTAAGCAATTATTTAAGTAATTTATTGAATATTTATGCAAACTTTGTACACATTTATAGCTTATGTAAATACTGTGATAAAAATTATATATGTACATGTACTTATTCGAATTTATATTTAAATAAGTATACATAAATATATATCTAAATAAATATATATTTATGTATATTTATATATAATATTTTAAATCATATCCTCGAAGGGAGACATAATATAGGTGCAATTTATGATGACGAGCGGATATGATTTAAAATAAACACATATGTATATGTAGATATATAATATTTTTTTAAATAAAATATTTATTCTTAAAATTGTAACATATTGTTATTATTTTTTATTACTTGATTGCTCATTACAGTGGAAGGGTGTGTACAGATTAAATTTTACTATTAGTTATTTGGTGAATATTGTATTTTGCATGGAGAATAGACCGATCAACTGATGTATCGACCTTTACTGCTAAACTACGTCTACAAAAAAAATAATTAAAATCTGTGTTCACAAAATCACCTCATTTATACGTGCAGTTGTTTTACTTTCATGTCTGAGAAGTAAAAACACATTTGTATGCGTCAATGGAATCCAAGAAAGCGAGTGGTCTTGAATCATACAAATCTAACTCATAAAGCTTGTTGACAAAATAAATACAACCAATGTGAATTCTTATGATTGTTCAGATCAGTTCATTGTTTATGTAGTTTGATCAGTGTAACCGCTGGGCGCTTAAAGGTTAAAGTTAGTATACTTGATATAGACTGTTATATTTATATATATATATATATAGTGAAATCTCAATCGATCGTTCCTCGAATAATCGTTTTCCCGCACGTATAATTTATTTCTTCCAGTCCTTAATTATTTTCATACAAAACACCCAAAAATAGATTATATGAATCGTTCCTCATGCATCATTTTACCACATTAATCGTTTAAATTACGCAGCATACTTCGTAGCTAAATGCTTGGTTTCGATTAACGGCACTCTTAAACAATGAGCGGAACATTTGAGAGAGAAAATACTGCTATTGACTCCCCCTTGATACTATACAATACAAAGTTAAAAAAAAAATTGTTTCTGTGCAGCTTTCTAATTTTATTTTTATTTAAACAAATTTATTTACATGTAATGCCAGCAGAATCGTTTTACCCTCTTGGTCTGCCTCTGTATAGAATAGAGCACAGTCCGAGTGACCACTTAATCACAGCTATTGCCTTACTGGTAAATCGATAATACTACATAACATACATTTCACAAATTATAATAAATGATATTCCCAGAGCCTGCATTTTTCTTATTTCTTAAAATCTTTGATTTTTATTTTTGAAGGTTTTCATCTTGAGGCGAACTAAGACAAATTCTACTGACAGAAAAGGTTAAATATGTACTCCTCTTTTCTATAAACTTTTTGGTAATTCAGCACAAATTTTCAAATTAAAGTTAACTTAATGAATTCAAACCGTACTACCTGAAACTGAAATTATCTTAATATCAGGTAGATGCAAAAGTTTTGACATATTTTACAAGAAATAAAAAAAAGTATTAATTTAATCAACGTTATTATTAATTCCATCATTAGTTATAACTGTCTTCAATCTTTGTATTAGCTTATTTATTTCATTAAAATAAAATTTACTGTGACTTGGATGTTTTTACCTGCACTACGGTATCAAATTTTTTGCCATTTAGAAAATTTTTTGATGCCTAAATAAGTGAAAATCGGAAGGAGCAAGTTCTGGAGAATATGGCGGGTGCTTAACAACATCCCAATTCAATTCTTTTGAGCCTGTGTTGGGTCATCAAAGCCACACGTGGTCGCGCATTGTCATGGTAAAAGACTATCCCTTTTTTGTTCATTAAATAAGGTCTATCCTTTTAAGGGCAGCGTTTAGTTCTGTTAGTTGATCACAATACCATTTGCCTATAATTGTTTCATTGCGGCCTAGAAGTTCATAATAAACAATACCCTTGCAATCCCATCAAACACAAAGTATTACCTTTCTTTTATGGATTTCGACTTTGGAAGTGGTTGATGGTGCTTTCCAGACTTCGCCCAATGTCTTTTTTGTATCGCGTTATTGTAAACTATCCATTTTTCATCTCTTGTCACCAATCGATGCAAAAAGGGCTCGTGCTTTTATCTAGCGCTCAAAGAAATACATGTTAAAACATAACCCATTAAATTGACAGCTGACAATTGATGAGGAGTCCAAACAAAGTACTGCGAAACCATTCATATGCGTTACAAATGTCTCACCAGTTGATTGGTTGACTCCCATTTTCAACGCGATCTCCCTGGTATTTTGATATGGATCAGTATGACCTTCAACATGTCGGCATCAGGCATCGAAGAGCACCCAGCCTTTGGTTCGTCAGTCAATGAAAAATCTCCAGATCGGAATGTTGAAAACCACCTCTATGTTAGTCAAACTTAGCAACATTGTTTCCGTATACTTCGCAAATGTTTTTGTTTACCAGTCGCGGTATTACCTTCACGAAATTCGCAAAGTAAACAATAACGTAAATGCAATTTATCAACAAACATTTTTAAAAGTGAGAACCTTTAAACAATATAATGGTTTGGAAACAGGTTTTATTTGTCAGTTCAGGGAATCTGTTCTTTTTTTATAACCGTCATAAAAAATGTCAAAACTTTTCATCAACCCAATACATCAGAAAGATTTAATTGGAAAAGCTGAATGGCTATAAATTAATTTGAGAAGTGATGCACATACGGTTGCAAAAACCAACAGGCTTTTGCCTATTGATTTAAATATTTGAATACTATAATATTTTAATATTTGGATACGAAAGAAGGATGCGAAATACAAACACTATAAAATCTTTCGTTCATATTTTATTATCAATTCGTTACATCTCAATCACAATATAATGTTTAATTTATTGTTGTCTTTTAAGACAAAACAATTTGGTTAATATAAATAGAATACGTACATATAAGGATATATAATTCATAAATTAATTAACAGCTATTTAATCTACAATTTCTCAAACATAGTTAAATCATTTATCTAGTTATAATATCAAATATACAAACCATAGAAAGAATGCTGACAAATAAATATTGTTATGCGAAACGCTAAAGAATTATATTGCAACAATTAATTTGTATCTCATATTTTGAAATAAAATATTTGACATTCACATTAAATCGCTAACACAGCAGGTATATGTTTTGAGAGAACAAATACAAGCAGACAGATATATATATTTTTTTGAGAGCGGCAACAGGTATACGTTTGAGAGAACAAATACAAGCGATACAGATGACACGCTACAAACCATTTGGGAATAGGGTTGACTAATTTTCAATAATTAACTAGAGGAGACGCAAATATTAAATGGAAATGAAAAAGTAAATTTTTTAATTGCTCACATTTATTACACATATTTGTGTTCAATAGTGTTATAGGATAGATTGTTTTATGAAAAAATATTTTTTTAAATTTGGATATTTGTTTAATATATGTATTGCTTTCGCATTAAAATCCAAGAAATATATCAAAATGAACTGCTAATGTTCAAAATGTTTTTCAAAATAGCAAATCATGGCATTTTTTTCATTTATCGGTTTAAAATATTATTTATGTCGTAATTAGAACACATATTAATGGTCGGTCAGTAGGTTGATGACACAGGTTATCAGATTGTTGGAAATGTATATGTATGTAAAGAGAAATATCATTTTATAATTTGTAGTAGAGGTAAGTGAAAAAAAATACATACAGTGGAACCTCTATATTCGTCTGGTTCAATATTCGTCACATTTTGATAACAAACAAATGTTTCCATATTCGTTAATATTTTCTATATTTATCACTTCCACCACCCGGTAATACTGTCTAACTGGGCCAAAACCCAGAAACCCAAATGTTGCCATAGTCAACCAAAACATGAATGGATTCAATGGTAATGTAATTGACTACTTCATGAAGATTTTAAAAAATAGACAGAAACAGGCAACATTGAGCAAGTTTCTTGTTAAACCGAATACTACTGAATCATCGCCAAAGAAAACTATCGCCAGAATTAGAGTTACCTGATGTTTAAATTGTCTCCTAAATAGTAGTGACTTTCCTCCTCTTCCGCTTCTACCATCGTGTCTCCTCTGTACAATAAATGTAAAGTTCTGAGATAAAATTTATTCATTTGTGTACTATTTTTGGGGGCTGAGAAAGAATTAATTGAATTTCAGTTATTGTTATGGGAAAAACTGTTTCTATATTTGTCAGGCCCTCAAGAACAAACTAATTATGAATATAGAGGTTCCACTGTAATCTGTACATTTAACACTGGAAGCAAGAGGTTTTCCAGCTGGGTGTTAGAAATAATTTATTTATCTTATTTCTAATCATTCAACGCGGCAAAACGAGTGACATTGTGGACAATTTTGAACTATTTAAATAATAAGACATCACAATGTGTAAACTTTAAGCATAAACTTTAGCGTCCAAAATTATTTAACTGTTAATTACATAACACTAGTTACAACATCGTTATGAATAATGTTGAGAAAAAAACATTAAGCACATCTCTAGCTTGTATAATCTGCATTTAAATAAAATTTAATTCAATTCACATAAACATTATTAATGGACAATCTATCAGTTAAATCTAAAAAAAAAAAAAAAGGGCTATTACTAACCACCACAATAATTTCTGGCCATACAGAATATAATACGCTATATTAAACATTAACCACCATGGCGTCCACGACTCCAACACATAAGGGCAATGTACAAAAAGACAAAATTGAATTAAAGAAATATTTATTAAAAGAGATTAATTGCAAATATAATTGTTTTAATATACATAACATTAAACTGAGCACCAATTCAAATTCTAATGCATTTGCTTGTTAATAAAAATACACTTTTTCATTTTACTTATTCTCTGATAAAGTTGTTTTTGCAGATGGCCCTTATATGGATGGATTATTGATTTAGAGTTCAAAAAATCAGAAGAAAAATAAAACATTACATAATGTAAATCATTATCAATTACCATTTTACCCAAATCTGATGTTCATGTGGGCAAAGCTTTGTAGCTTTTTGTCGCCTATATAAATTATAATAATTAATGTAAAATTGTTAACTTATATTTATTTATTTATAATATTACATACTTAAAAAATGTATTTAAAAGCTCCACGCAATTTCATGATTCTTATAAAAATATTATACAAGAGTTCATCAGATCAAAAGTCGAGGGTTTAATCCCCTTACCCGGTAGCCATAAGTTAATCCTAATTTCATAGCACAGGATACCTAGTTAACAAATTTAAACTTTAATTAATAAAATGAATGCGGGGAAGAAAAAATAAAAAAGAACCGTCACAAAACAAACAAAATAGAAAAAAATGATTAATTCAAGAAAAAGTTATGAATTATGATAATAATTAAATTCAACATTAACAATACATTTATTTATTTCTGTGTGACGTCATTGACAACCTACAGTAAACCACAACATATCTAAATTTAAAAGTAACACTTGCGCTATCTAAATCCCCCACAATTGGGCGCATGTATACATGCTTTGAAAATCATTCAAAACTGAATACCAAGTGGTTCAATCATATTAAAAAATATATATTCTATTTTTAAGATTAGCAAAATCAACTTTGTGGTTAAAATCCATTATTTTAGATTGTTAACTTTGTTTTATTAACCACTTAATGAATTAAATACATCTACCGCTTTCAAAAAATATAATTTTCTTCCTCAGGATGTCCACAACTAATCAAAAATGTATGTTATATTGTTTCAAAACCATATGTTATATCTATTCTTAAAAAACCATAATTATTTAAAAAATAAATTTAGTACCTAACTTAAATTGTTACTTGATGTTACAAATTAGAATAATTTTTAGAAAAAAATTTCAGAAATAAACAACCAACTAAATTTAACCACAAGTCCCATTCTAAAAATTATTCAAATAATTTAGTATCAAGTAACAATTTAAGTTGGGTACTAAATTTATTTTTTAAATAATTATAGTTTTTTAAAAATAGATTCTGTTAAAGAAAGAAAAACATATGTTTTTGATTAGTTAACGACATCTTGAAGAAAATTATATTTTTCGAAACCGGTAGATGTATTTAATTCATTAAATGGTTAATAAAACAAAATTAACAATCTAAAATAATATATATATTCTGGTTAATTACGCTATTCTAGAAATCAAATCATCAAAATCTGCATAGCTCTAAAATATGCGACATGCAAACTCTGAAAAATCCCTGACTGCCATACCCCTCCCCCATACTGTATGTGTAATTGATACACTTTACACTGTTCTGATGATTAAATATCTTTCAATCAATCATCTGTGGTAAATCAACTATTTAATTCTGAAAGTGACTTTATTTGACAAAATTATATTTTTAAAGAATATCGAGCTCGGTGATTAAAATATTTTATGAAAATATATATATATATATATAAAAATACAATTGAGATAAAATTATGAAAAATCACAGTATTTTTGGAAGATATGTTAAATACTTTTAATGGAATGTGATAAACTTTTGATTAAATTACAAAATCTGCCGAAATATACGTAAGCGTGGTAACGTGTTACAATTTTATGTTTCATGTGGGATATTTTATGGATCTGAAAAAAAAATGTCCATTGTGGAAAAGTTATTAACCGAAATGTAATAGATTGAGATTTCAATGTATGTGTAAAAAAATTTTCAAGACAATAAAATAAATTCAAGTAAAACAACTAATAGGAAGAAATGCTAAAATATTATTTTAAGAGCTATAATAAGAATAGTTTTCTCTTAAAGTTTTTATAGCTGAGATATGTCAATGTAACATACAAAAAAAAATTTCATCCAATGCTTTTTTCACGAATTTTGGAAATTAAATGTTCAAGTGATTTGAGCCAGAAATAAATATTTAAAGAAAAAAACTAGAGCCTCCAATCCGAATATTCGAACCCCGAATATATTCGCCTGTTTTTAAGTATTCGTTATTCGAATATTTTAAAAAGTATTTGTAAAGTATTTGCTCATATTATAAGATTTTTAATATTTTTCTAAACAAAACAAAGGTTTACGAACCCTGGAAGTCATATTGCAAGCATTCATTCATTTATTCAGGTATACGATTTTTTTTCTCCAGAAGTACCGCTATCGGCCATATGGAAGCCGGACAATAAAGATGGAAATGCCTTTGTCGGACATCTTTTGCATTTGCCTATTTTTTTAAGTCTTCTGCTTATCTTTATGGTTTTATGACAACGAGCACTTATAATACATTGTTTTGTCAACTATGGAGTCGGCTATCTATTATTCTTTAGTATTTAGCTTTCATAAATACTTGAGCAGACAAAGAAGAAGTTATATACAAAATAATGAAAAAAAAACTTGTACGTGGGGTGTGAGATATGAAGTAATATAAACATATTTAAAATTTTGTCAGTTATCGAGAGAATACTGACTCCTCTTTATCTCCATGAAGAGTTCGAGTTCTGCAAGTTATTAATCACGAATCTTACATTTTTGGAGAAACATTTGAAACATTTCTGTATTTATCATCCGAAGTATATTATTCCTTTCTTAAAAATTTTACAAATATATTTGAATATTTAAATATATTATCATTAACTATTCGATATTTGAATAGTTGGAATCATGAATATTTGGAGGCTCTAATTATAACCGATTCATGAATAAATCTCATTATATTATGCGGCTTTACACCAATCTCCCTATTTGTATAAAAATGAGAAATAATAAATAAATCATTATGCATAAAATATTTGCTATGTTAAGTATTTATTTAAAATGAAATAAATATAATTAATGATAAAGTCAAATATTTGAATTGAAATAAAAATAATTAATAAAAAAGCTTCCAATGATTGAACCTTACGCTCTTCTCACAAGCTTTTAAATTTGTAACATCATATGAAAATCTGATGAGAATTTGGTACAATTCAATAATTTTCAATTTGATCAAATCAACTTTTTAAAATTTTTAGAGAACTCCTATTATAATATAAATCACTTGGGAAAATTTCTAAGACGCATGTAATTTTTTATTATGAAATGACCAGTATAGTAATGGTAAAATGACAGATCGGTAAGTAAACTCTGTCGGAAGTAATGAAACAATTAAGAACCTTCAGGATTGATATCGCAAAAATGCATTATCAGGGTACATACATATATCGCAAATACGCAACAGTCTGCCAAATAATAGCAAGAAATGTTTTATTAAATACGGGCAAATACATTGATATTATAAAAATTACATTTGAATTTGTAATCTGAAAATCCCACTGTACATAACGCAAACGCAGTAAGAATCAAATTATATATTATATAAACTATCGCCTACTGCACTTGCAATATGTAACTATGTAAAAGTATTCCGAACCGGCTATACAGTACATTATAATTGAATTACTAAGAAAAATACAATTTTTAATATGTCTATATATTATGTGCATATAATACACGCTTCAGAATGAAAATATTTGCGCAAAATACTTTTTATATTTTAGTTATGGATTGTAAAAAAATTCACAAATACATCCATGTTTGAACATATTTACAAGATTATTGAAAACGACCGCAAACTAAACACATTTTCTAAAAATTTTGTCCATTCACTAACAATACATATAACACCGCTATGTTCAATATTGCCACCTGGTACATTAGCCATGAAAATTGGACTAGGAAAAAACTAATATGGTAAAATTCTGTTAATTCTGCAATTTAAAATATTTGCTAAATTGTTCAAATGTTCAAATTATTAACTTATTGACTTAATAAATTATTAACTTCATACTAAAAGTATAAAAGTATCCTGGTAGCGCAAAAACAATATTTTTCGACAAAATTGATTTAACGTTAAATTAGTATTTAAAACATCACAGACAGTCTGTTATAAATAATTACAACTTCACAATAAGAATGTGTTCTCCTTAATAAAGTATAAAGTGATTTTATGAATTCAAAAACCCCGTTACGTATCTAGTAATATAATCTGAACACCTCGGGTTGTAAACAAATACGTTATTAAATCGTACAAATTAATCATGTAACTCATAAAAAATTTCAAGAAACTAACAAAAGTTCATAATCCGCATTTGATTATCTATGCCTGCTGCCGCCACCACACTAACCACTGGGAAATAAAGAATAAGAAGAATGAAAAATTTATCTACAAAATGACAAATATTGCATGCCAACCTTAAGAAAACTAATAGTTTTTAAAACGGGGATCACTGAATGCATCCGGGATTTTACTATTTTTCTAACAAAGATAAATACTTGCATTATGAAAAACACAACTAACTTAGTGATCTCCCAGAACGAGGCTGATTTTGGTAATTGGACAAGTGTCCTACTGCTAGACCAAACGAGTAATTTTCAATTCTATAATCTAACCTTTCAGAATTACGTACCTTAGTTTGATAACAAATATTTAAATACATATATTGGCTTGATCAGTTAAAAAAAACCAAGAAGACAAAACGTTATTGAGCATAATATATCAAATCTTTCGATCCACTTCCATTGTCTTGATACTTGATGGTCATAAATAAATAAATTTATAATAATTACTTATTGGTAAGTTTCAAACTTCGAAAGTTATTTTGGTTGTTTTTTTCAATCGTTTTTATATTTTTGTCATTTTCAGTAATTTTGATGCATGTTTTTGTACTGTGATTTTTCATAATTTTTATACATTTCATACATTGTAATTTGTTGTTTGCGTATTAAAATAAATATTATTCGATAATGTCATGATTTTATCATAATTTACTCAATTAATTCACAAATAATGCTTATATATTTAAATTCATATCATGATTTCCAAAGATTAGATTTTTTTTTATCAATCCCTTTGATTTTTAATTAACAATATTTTATTACAAACACGAATAAAATTATGGAAATTGAATTGAATTACTTAATATGATATTGAAAAGTACTCGGTCAATATAAATTATTGTATAAAATGTGATAAACTAGTGTAGCTGGAAAAATTAAGTATAAGTATCTCTCACCTAACTATATAAATCAGTTCTAGAAAGATTGGGCAGACATTTTAATGAAAACACTTACAGTGAAAACTGTATAAAAATGTATAAAAAATTATTAATAATTCACCTAAAATATTTCAATTTAAAAAACTAGGTTATACTGAAAAATTAAGTCTGTCAAGTAAAAATCTAAACATTGCATTCTATAAAAATAGGATTCGCTATGAACGAAAATGTGATTGTCTGTAACAAGGATCGAACCCTTGACCTTTAGATCTTCAGGCAAGGATACGTGCTGCCGTTCAGCCGTCAAGCCAATCGAGTTTAGATAATGCATTTTAAAATAGAATTCACATTTTTAAAATACATTATCAGCAGTGTGCATTATCAACTTAGATAAAACTTTAATGACATCACAAAATAAAGAAAGAAAGTCGTATGTGTGTACATTGTAGGCAAAAAATTTCGCAATACGGAATATGAAAAACTTTCAAATTATTTTGAAGAAAATGTATCTATCTAGGACAACGACATAGAACATACTGAATGCAACACATCTAGTGCACAGCATTTTAGGGGTACATATTAAAAATATGAGTCGAAAATGTTTGCGCTGCGCATACCTTATCTCAACCATGTCAGAGATATAAGTATTTTTTAAACGTTGAATTGAAATATTTTATCGATTCCAAATTATATATTGAATACGTAAAATAAAAGATCATTGAAATTTGAGTGGCCCAACTATTTTTAATTAGATGATTTAGACCCTGAAGCAAAAATATAAAATAATAATGGGTCACTTTATTTTTTTAATACAAACGGTATTAATTTTATAGAACTCCATTGTTAATCAACACAATAAATCAAACATGATTTTTTTGGTTCTATATTTAATTTATTTCATCAGTTGATAATGGGCTAGACAGCCGAAACGATCGTCCAATTATTTGAAAAAATTTAATATAGAAGCAAAAAATTGTGTTTGATTTAGGGCTAGTTGTGTGATCAGTAGTAACTTTTAACTAAAGTAATATTTTATTAACGCCTGCAGTAAAAATCCTTTGCGGGTTGTTAATACATCAAATTTACTACTGTCAAACCATAGATGGAGACGTCTATAGGCACGACAAATAATCATGAAATATGCTTTATTTTATGCATTATCTATGGACTTTTTCGCCTAAGCATTCGAAATCTGTCACTTTGATGGTGAAATTTTTTTGTATTATGTGCTAATGCATACATTAATATATTAAACGAGAACTCTCATCACTAAAATAGCGGGATATTGAATGATTAATTGTCGTATCAATGTGTCAGATGACTTCTGGAACAACTGTGAAAAGTCCGCCATATTTAACTATTGATTCTCATTTTTACTATCAGATATTGCAGAGTAAAATGCATTTACTATAGAATGTATTTTCGAGAAATAAATATTTTTTTACTAACGATCAAACAACCTGTTTTCGCAAAAAAAAATTACTTTAGTAACTTTTTTTACTATAGTAAAAAGTTACCACTGATCATGCAACCAACCATTATTGTGTCGATTATTAATGGGTCAATTTCGCAAATATCTATTTCAAAGTATGTATACTTAAAGCGTAACATGATTATGTAAAAATCTCATACAATAAGATTTTCCGTAACGGAGTAGAATTTATACGTACTCCTTGAACATTTTCGGCTCGTAATTTAGTCAGGTATCCACCCATTAAATATTAAGGCTAAGTCTGCTACACCCTATATATTTCACTTGGCCCTGATTAATTATTTCAAACCCTCCATCCATGGTACGTTAAATCAAATATTGTATCATACTGCACTGCTTCAATTTTTTTTTTTAATCGAAACTGAAAATGAGTATTTCAGAAACAGCATTGTACGAACCGATGCCTGCACATTGAAAACAGAATATATGCATATAATTTTCAAAATTGTATGTATATATGAGATATATATTAAGGTGTATCATATTAATATTATAGGTCAATAAATATTAATATTTTTGTAGTAATCCTGTTTGATTAAATATTAAAAACATTTTATATGATGTAATACTCACATTTAAAAATAAAATTATATTTATATTCTTCAATCAGATTGAGATTATGACAAATGTATATAATATCAGCGGGCGAAAATAACAATAGCCAAAATTGCTATTATTATTCCTATAATTATTATCAGATACAATTTCTTCTTCCTGAGCTTAGTCTGAAAATAAATAAAAACATTATAAACAATAAATGAACATAAATTCAATACATACATATATAATATTTTTTATTGGTCCCAAGTCTTAATTATGTAATATTTATAGCTACGAATTACAGGATAGTTTACAAAATTGTTCTTAGTCAAAATTGGACACTTGAAGTATCCAATGAACGGAATTTTTTTCTTTTCAGACAGACTTTATAACGTTGGCCAAATCTTTTTTGCTCGATCAGAAAAACTTAGTTGTTATTGTTGTCATCTTGTGTTGCTACTTAACTATTCTTATCACATAATAATAATTAATCTGGTAGAATTTTTTGCGTGCGATCCATTTATACATTGACTTAATGAGTTTATTTGAAATTGTATTTTATAAATGAAATTGTATTCTTTCAAATATACATTGTGAGATAATAACAGTAGATCGATTGTGATGTCGTTAATTTTCAAATATTATAGATTAATACTAGAAGTTCTCACCTCTTCTACCCGTGTGGATAGTTTGCACTAATTACTTCTACTATAGCATTTTCGAGATTTTTCCTTGGAATACACAAAAATACACATACTTTTTAATAACATTCTTTACGATTTTTATCTAATTTTGCGATGTTTTCACGAATTTCGGTTTCATGCAATATAAATATATATACATATATATATTTGGTGTTTTAAATTTCTTTTTATCATAATTGTATATGTGTAAAGGCATACCTGGTAATTGGATGTTTGCCGAAGTTGCTCAACACCAGTTTCCACATGACCTGAGGCATTCTCAATGTTGGCTTCAATTGAATCAATTGTCGAAGATTGATCATGAATTATGGAACCAAGCTCCTTGAAGATATCATTTACACTGGTGATGTTTCTCTAAAAATTTTGAAAGTTTAATCGTACACTCAGTTTTTATAAACCCGGAGTATGTTCTAAAATATGCAAAACACTGTAAAATGCATTTGAAGCAAGGTATTATTGAAATGAAATATTAAATTGTTAACAATGGGGCCAATTTAGTTAGATGATGTAGGCTCATTATAAATTTTTTTAATTTGATTTATTTTTAATATATTATTGGCATAAAATTGATAAATGAGGAGTACAGGTTTACCTCAAGTTCCATCACACGCTGTTCTTGTTCTTCATAATTCCTCAACTCTTGCTCAGTAGGCATCTGTAACTGTTCTCTTCGTTTTCCCGAAGACGTTTCCAACTCAATAAGCTCGTTAGTGGCATGTCCTAAAAAACCAAAAGAAAATAAAATACAATATTTGATGAACCAAAACCGACAGAACATATTTAACTAAGATGTATTTTTTGATTTCCTGATTATATTACACAAAAGAATTGGACTTGCTTGTTTAGTCTAGCAGTAAGTCACACGCACATAGTGACCGAGTGATTAGAGGTTCGAGCCTCATCCCGAGAGACTACTAAATTAGTATTATTTTTACAATGGTGTTTGTTTACTTGGAAAAATAATAAGAATATTGATATGACATCTATTATACCTGATATCTAAAAATATATATATGCATGATTATGAAATATGAAATTTATAAAGAAATAAATAAATCATTATTAAGGAGAACACATTCTTATTGTGAAGTTGTAATTATTCAGAACAGACGGTCTGTGATATTTTAAATACTAATTACAAAGATATACATATAAATTCAATTCTATCGAAAAATATTATTGTTGCGCTACCGGGATTCGAACCTGGATCTCTTTCAATCTGAAGAAGGTACATTATCCAACTATGCTACAGTACTTTTGATGACAAATTTTAATAAAAATTCATTGTTAATTTTGGCATTTGCTATCGGTTTACACAAAGGTATTTGAGATTCCATAAAAACAAAGTAGATGGCTTTCAAATAATGGAACGATGAATGTATTCATTTGAAAAGTGTAACATATGGGTTCGAAAATTTGTCATCAAAAGTACTGTCGCTGTAGCATAGTTGGATAATGCACCTTCCCCGGATTGAAAGAGATCCAGGTTCGAATCCCGGTAGTGCAACTACAATAATTTTCAATAAAATTGAGTTTATATATATCTTTCAAATTAATACATTTAATTAGTATTTAATAAATAAATCAATAAGATTAATTGCTTCCTTTTTCGGTTAAATTGAAATCATTTAAAATTTTACATTATTAACACTGGGACCAAATTGAATTTTACTAAATTATAAAAATCACATAAGATTGAGAAAACATTAGCTAATATAACACCAGAGGCAGAAATATGAATACATCAAACATTAGTATGGAAGAATCGAAAAAAGCATGCAACATTTTCAGTCTATCCCTGAGATAATAGGATGTGAGGTATGTTTAGATGAAAAAAAAACAAACCTAAATTGAAGGGATCCGCTATTCTGCTCTTCTGAGGCTTGTTTCGTCGAACTTCTTCATTTGTTTTTTGAGCAGCAGTTCTTTGTGTCGCCTGAAAAAATATATCTGTTTTTCAGAGGTTTTTCAGAGTTTTTCTGCCACTTCACAATTCAGTTATAGACATTTCAGGCATTCTCTGCACATTTCACACAATGTAAAATCACGCACCTTTGTTCCAAATTCCCTAATTTTTAAATTTAAATCTATTTAATTCATTTGTAAATTAACAAATAACGCCAGTACGCCATCCAGTCATTATTTGAGACTACCCCTCCAACAACACTGTATATCGGTTTTGGGCAAATCTGCATTATGAACGTCACAATGTTGTGTATCTTCTTGGGCGTCAAATGGTTTATTCAACAACCATGTAAAAAATACTATTAAACACAATTGCTTAATGATCTTCCCTGCAATAACACTGTATATCATCCAAGCTGACGCTCCGTCTATCTTTCAACATTTATAAAAACCAATACACAGTGTTGATGAAGAGGTGGTCTCATTTATAAAACTGACACCATTATTTATTTATCAATGCCTATATGAGCTATTACAATAATATAAACAATGCAATTTACCATATATGTAATTTAATAACAAAAAATTACTTTTTACATTTTCATCCTTAAAAAAATATATTTGGAAAAGGATATTCAACCGAAAATGGAAGTAATTTTTAATAAGGAATTAGGAGAACCAACCCAACATTTGTAGTTAGTTCCAAACTTATTTTTTCTTGAGAAATAAACTAAATTCATTTTTGGATCAATGTCGGGCAACTAGGAGCACAACTTTGTTCCAACCTCTTAAGGACGTTCCCTAAGAGCAGCCGTAATCAATCTTCAAGAAGATTCCCCCGTATGTAAACTACTATGAATAGAATAAAAAATAGTTGAGGTACAGTGTACTTTTTCGCTTCTACTCACATGCGCAGAAGTTCAAAAATCTCTCACTATTCAAATTATAAAAGGAAACGTCAAAACCATTCAAAAGTAGCTCACTTTTAACATTTTTTATAACAAAACGAATACCGTTTGTTTTAGTTATTTTTACAAAAAGATATTTGTTCAATTTTCAATGAATGATTCTCAGTTTTCCAAAACAATCGTAAGAAAATTACTATCGCTATTCAATTAAACGTGCGCTACAACATCAATCGGGGTATGGTTCGTATGTTAAATATGCTCATTTTAATAGTCAATATTTACAAATTGACTACCGCAAGGACTATTGAAAAATATTTCTACGTATAAAAGACACCCATAAGTGTGTGTATTCAAAGTTTCAAAAGGATTGTAAGAAAAGTGATTTTTTTGGGAACGTCCTTAAGGCCCGGTTGAGTGAATCAGTAGTAAATTTTTTTACTTAAATAACGTTTGCTGGTTGTTGGTTTGTCAAATTTACTACCGTCAAAGCATAGCTAAAAAATCTCACCTCACAGTGAGGCAAGACGAATAATCATGAAATCATACGTTATCTATGGCTTTCTATGGAAATCTGTCATTTGGCTGGTGAAATTTTTTTAGTCTATGTGCTAATGTATATTAAACAACGAGATCATCACCCGACGAACTCTCATCACTAAAATAGCAGGATATTGAGTGATTAATTGATGTATAATGCAACTTTCAATGAATTAATATAATAGATGACTTTTAAAATAGCTGTGAAGAGTCCGCCACATTTAACCAACGATTTTAGGTTTTTACCATCTGATATCAAGAATAAAATTAGTTAACCATTGCATTTTTTACCAACCCATTTTCACAAAAAAATTACTTCAGTAAATTTTTAAAACATAGTAAAAAGTTACCACTGATCACACAACCGGTCCTAAGTATCTATGGTAAAATAAATATTCTACTTTTCATTCTATTAATTGATTTAACTGAATCATCTCAAAGTCAGTAATTTGTCTTTCTCAATTAAATCAGGAAAAAAAGATATATCTATACAATTTTATTCACTCGGGACAGAATTATATAATTTTACACCTATTTTAACTAGAGCATTGGAAACAGAATCAAATATAATTTTTATGGAAATGTTACGAAACCTTGAAAGGAGTAGAGTAAAATAATTCATTTTTTCACTTTTAAGACAAGCGGTATAAAAGTCTTTAAACTGCTTATGAACATATTGTTTCCTTTAAGAAAAAAAATCATTCCAAACTCCAAGAATTGGCTGGTCTTAAAGTTTCAAAATAAATTGATTATGTATGTCTGCGCTATTAATATTCAATACACAATCATTTTCAGATAAATATGAAATTAAAATATTTACAAAACCACAGCACATTAGTTTTTTTTAAATGTCATAAAATGAAATGAAGGGTCGCCGCACCCAGAACAATTCATACAGTAAAGATAAAAAAATGTCCTACTCCTTGTTGTACTAAGCACTTCTAATAATAATAATAATAATTCTTTACTACTATATTATAACGCAAGTGGAAACAAGTGTGTTGCCACGGAAACATCCTTTCTTCACACACAATATTGAAAATGTCACGCAAACAGGTTGGCCCCATAAAATCGTATTGCAGCCATGTGCGGTCCCACGAACTGTGTATTGGACAGCCCTAACCTAAGCTTTGCATTGCCATTCAAATTTATGTACATATAGTAATTACTTAACATTATATTCATTAAAATGTCATACCATGAACATTTGAATAAATCTGACAAATATGTTTTCTGCTTTAATATAACAAACAATTTTATGATATTTCCAATCTTTGATTCAAACATACGTCGTTGCTGTTGGTGCAAAGGAACAAAATATCAACTTACTTGGAACACATGCAGGGCACTCAAAAATTCTTCACCAAGTCGCTCCCTTGTTAGCTTTTGTTGGCGTTGATCAATTGACTGCAGAGGCATTGTCATGATCACTTTCAACAAAGACGAAGTGTCCCTCGCAAGTTGTTGTGTATAATTTTGTATCTGTTGGCTGATAATAAAAAAAATAATAATCATAGTATAAATAAGTATAAAAGTATCCTGGAAGCAACTAAATATTTTTTCATTAATTTTTTTCAGTATATCTATCTAGTTGATTAATTTAATTTGTATTACATTTACAAATTGGTACCTAGACATTAAATTGCTGCAAAATATTCCCAAAAAAATAAAATAGCTCTGATATAACAGCCCAAGAAGCTGACAAGAGATGTTGAATCTTTTAAAAAAATTCTATGGTTCAGATTTTGCAAATATTAATATGAAATAAAATCTAAACTAGATAGATATCCACAAAATATCTATTTAAGGATGGCTTTCATTTTTCCAATTTGAGAAATTATACACAAATTAAATATACTTTCAAGACGACGTTAATAGTTAAATTATTATAAGTATCAGATAAATAATTAATGACGTTATTTGTTATATAAATCATGCGAGAGAGGAAGGTTTGGATAGAAAGAGACGACAATTGTTGATTTTCACGCATTCAATTGGGAGTATTTTCCCCCTTTTTTTATATTCATATATGGAATGAAATAAAAAAATGTGTTGTCATTTGAATTAATCAATCGAAAATTAAATCATTTATTGGGTACCTAATTCATATTTATGAATATGTTTTGAAATCATACAAAGTACCTTACATATATTTAGATGATCGCTTAAATCAATGTTCTAAATTTTTAAAATTTTTGACAGCTTCAGTTTATTATTTTGTTTAATATTATCGATTTAAAACGCCCCGTTGCCGTTTTGGTGATATGCCTGTTTCATAATTATATAATATTTATGAAAATGACAGCTTTGTTTAAAATGCAACAGTGTTATATATAAACGAAATATTTCATTCCAACTTAAACAAAAATAACTTACATAAAATATTTACTTTATTTAATAAAACATTGTTTTCCCTTAAAATCAGTAAAAATACATCTAATTTATGAAATTTGCTACTAATGTTGTGAATAAGTTCAATATTAATTCGTATTGTGGAAAAAATATGCTTGAAAACATTTATTTTTGGCATTTTTAATGAAAATAATGACAGTAAGGACTCTACGATTGTCACGGCCGGATCGAGCGGCGTATTGAAATTTATTGGACAATTTAAATTATTGACTTTTATAAGACTGAAAATATATTATTTAAAAACTGATTATTGTGTTTTTGATATAAAACCTAGTTTTAAATAGTAGCTGAAGCCTCAAAGCATATGAGTAAATAGAATATATTATTTAAAAACATATGTTTTCACTAAAATCAAGTATTTTAAAAATATCAAAAATTGGTAATGTGTCCTGCAAATTGAATGGTTTATAACACTGTTAATTTTTAACATTTTGTTAATTTGTCTCAATTAAGATTTGTCTCCATAATCTTGTCTTCAAGATTATAAGAAAATATATTTTGTTTATGCAATAATAATAAGATAATTTTGTAGCACGTGGAAAATGCAGCTAATGGTCGCGGTCTTTCTTATAATGCTTGTATTGTCTTAATTATGGCAGATTATTAGTTTTAAATGAGTATAAATAGTTTTAAAAAAAGTCAAATCTAGTGTATAACTTCTGATATAAATGAATAATAAAAACCCACATTTTCGTAAAAAACCACAAAATTTTAATTATTATTGAAGGTGCCGCCTTAAACGTGATCCACTATATTCAAAACAAATTGAGTTAGAAACTTCTAAGTTTGCAATATTAATTATTTTTTTGATTGCAATGCTTCATATTGATATAAACACCTTATTTTAATTAATACATATACTGTGCTTAGGCAAAAAAAAAAAAAAGTAAAAGTATGAGTTTAACTTGTAAAAACTTAATGAACATCTTTTATTTAGAGACACAACTTTTAATCTTGTTATCAATGGTGAAACTTCAATTAATTATTTTTAATATAATTATTGATTATGAATAATAATACAAATACTTACAACTGATTTCGAATATCATTTGAATCTTGAGAGGAATTGAGCTGGTTGACCATCTTTTGCATAGAAGAAACTAGAAATAATAAATTTCTAAGTAAAACAATTTTTCACCCCAATACCAATATTGTCACAATCTGGCATCACTAAAATTTCATTTGACTAATAGTACGAGGATAATCTAGAAAGTAAAGAACTTTTGGCTTTGAAAAATTAAGAAAATATTTTATTATTCAATTTCGTATTTTTTAAACTCTCATTACCTTAATCTATTTCTCCACATAATCCCCAAAAGGCATTTATCATAGTAGTACACTGCCAGTCCATTTAATGGGTTGGGACCGGGCATTATCATGAAGAAGAATAATTCCCACGAGAAAGCTTTCTCCGATTTTGGATGACACACTATAATCTTTTTTAGTGTCTCGTTATACTGGTCGTCATTTATTGTAGTAATTTTTGCTATGAACTCCACTAAAAGCTCTTACAATCCCAGAAAATCGTCACCATGAGTTTTAAACTTGGAAAGGATCTGTTTGAATTTTTACCATTTTTTGGGAAGGTTGGAATGAATTGCCATTCGAGTGACTGACTCTTACCCTCTGGGGTGAAATAAGACGCCCATGTCTCACCTGCTTAACCTTTGGATCCCAGAAGATCGAAAATAAAATCGAGGGCTGGAGTAGGGTACAATGTGACCCCATTCAAATTTGCATTTTAATGAAGTATAGTGGTTTGAGCACATTCTCTTCATATTTTTAATGAAATTTCTTATACAATTAAAACAAGATACTACTAAATTTGTTGTCATTTTATAAAAAACTGTAGTATTTAGAAATGTCATCACTCATAAGCGCCTGGCCGACGCAAGCTACTTCAGCAGAATGACCTAACTGGATGTGTTGCTATCGCGAATAAACCGCACACATGCAACCGTTAGCCATGAGCTACGAATGTGTGTTCCGAAAATTACGGTCCAATATTATTTTTTTCAAAATGCGTGGGATGAATTTTAATATTTTCATTCATTACAAAGTAAAACGATGTGTGAATGACAATAAAAATCTTCAAATTTATTAAAATTACAAAAATTAAGAAATCATAACAGCACGTAACTTAGAAAATAAATATAAACATTTCCATTAAAATTACAAACATAAACAAGGAAAAAATCACAATATATCAGAATAAAGTAAAAAGGTAATTATTGAAATAAAGCATAAGATGTAAAGTGGAGTACAAGAATAATAAAAATTATATGATAGCCAAAGAAAATATTTGCATTTTAGGAAAATAAATATAGGAATAATAGTACCAGTAAGAACTAAATACATATAATATAAATAACATTAAATTTTTAAAAAAAACTTCAAGAATATTATATAAAATAATGCACCGACAACAGTAATGAGAGGTAAGACGCAACTGAAACACACTGTAGCGCGCTAGGCAAAGAGCCTATACTGAAGAGATCTAAGACGCGACTCATCCAAATACATATAAAATAGTCCCGATTGTCTATGGAAAAACATAATTTTCTCTACTTTTTACTGGCTATTATTTTTATACATTTTTACCATTATCATTATAAATATCCATATTTTATAAATAGTTCTAAAATTAAGATTTTGGGGTTATATTGTACCCCGTTCCGGAAAGGAGGTGTTAACATCTGCTTTAATTAACAATAAATATCGGCAGGTCTCACTTTCTGAGCTTTCAAAAATCGAATTTGCACTTTACAGTTAGTGGGATTTTGATAACGCATAAGATTCTCAAAAATATGTATTGAGACGTGTGATTCTCAAAACACTGAGAAAACAGGTTAGGAAGACAGACCAACATTTACGTAAATTAAAACGCAATTAACAATATACCAATGGAATAGCAAATAAAATATTTTTATTTATTATGAAAACCAAATTATTTTTTCCAGAATTTTTATTTGGTGCAATCTGTTAAAATTCTGTGAATTATTCAAATGTTTAATATTTTAGATTATTATTATTTAATTGATATGTACTGTGCATTTTTGCAAAAAAAAAAATTCATCCATAATTATTGCACTTTTAATAATCAAACTTCAGTCAAAGAACCAATTATGTCACTTTAGTATGGAATTGTATCAACTTTTCTATCGCCTGACTGTGGAACTACCTACGATACAATTTCAGGATATTACCGTATACAATTAAAAATAAGGGTAGTAGGCATGTTGGGTCACCACAAATAATAGTACAACTTTGATTAAAACTAATTTTAGCCGAAATATGCAAGCTTCTATGAGAAAAAAAAAATGTCTACTGTCAAAAAATAGCAGGAATACACTTTATGATATTTTGTTTAATTTACTCTTTGTTTTATAAGTTTACATGGCGGCAACTTATAATTTTTCGATTATACAACAAAATAATATTTATAATTACAATAACAAATTAGATATAATATACAGGACAGAATAAATTTCAGAAAATCAAACAGAATAAATTGCAGATAATCACTATCTGCAGCAAACTTACACATAAATAATGTATTTATTTATATCTATGGTTTCCCAATATAAGGCCCAATAAGTAGGCCATTCAAGAAATTTAATATTTTTTATTTGTCAACCTTGCGATTAGTAAATATGGAATGATACGAAAGAACAACAAATAAATCATCAAATTAAATTAGATCAATCAAATCAGATTAAATCAAATCAAATTAGAAGATTAATTAAAAAATTTGAGTAAACTGGTTCGATTGTAGACAATAAGTCACCCATGCATCATAATAATAGACGTTCTTTCGAAAACATAACCACAGTGCAAGAAAATGTTACTGAAAACGCAAGGACATGAATTTGTCATCTTTCACAAGAGTTAGGCATTTTAAGAAACATCTTACAGTGAATTTTCGTGAAAGACCTTAAGCTGCATGCCTACAAGATCCAATTGACTCGAGAACTCATACCGGCAGACCAATTTAAGCGAAAAGAATTTGTTAATTGATTGATTGAACATCAGCAAGTGAATGAAAATTTTTCTAAAAACACCAAGATCCTGTGATTTGACACCATGTGACATTTTTCTTTGAGGATTTTTGAAGTCACATGTGTATGTCAATAAGCCACAAATAGAGAGCTTAAGGCAGAAATCCAACCTGTTATTGCCACAATAACACCTCAATCAGGCAATGATGTTATCTTAAATTTAAATCCAAAGAGCAAGAGTTTGCAAGGAGAGCCGTGGTGCGCATTTGTCTGACATTTCATTCCATACATAATCGGAACATTTGCACTTTATAACAAAATAAAAATATTATCACTTTTCAAATAAATAATGTGTTTTAGTCAAAAATATAAAAAAGCGCTCTTATTGGGCCACCTTTATATACATGAGGTTCGGTCCCATAGTCTCGTCCTTGGACCTCAAGTAAATTTATAGGCTCTCAGGGTCATTAAAAAATAAATAATTTGTTAAATTTATCGTGTCCACAATAAATTATAGCATCCAGCCATTATATTTATTATTATTTTATTAAGCAGACAGAGAAAATTAGAAACTAACACATTGGTAAATTTACTATCGTTATTAACTTTTTTAATAATAATAATAATTTTTAATAAGTACTAAAACGATTTCATTCCTCATTGTTAAGTATATTCAATAGAATAATCTTCCAAAATCCTAACAGTTTGTGGACAGTATTATTATATTGGAAGAATTTACTATAAAATTTCGATGTTTATCGTCTTTCCCGATAAGATAAGAGTCAATCGTTAAAACAATGAACTGTCAATGGTCAATATATAACATTGATTTTTGCAGATAAATAATATCAGATAATAATTTAATTAAGGTCCTTACCATTTTGGGAAATCTTTTGTATATTACTTTCGATTGTCTGGGATAATTTCTGGAAATCTGGCTGCGGCCCAGAGCCACTGATAGACCTATCGGAATGCAAACCCTCCATGGTTTAAAAAATATTAGTGAAATACAAAATATTTAATAAATCCAAGATTTCGGAAGACGTTCACTGTCACTTGAATTCCACCGTTACAAGGCGTAGCTTAAATACAATAACAGGTTAATTAAAATCGCAAATAATTAGTCACTAATTCCAGGCCTCAGCAATGACCAATTACACTGAATTACACCCAATTACAAATTACACCCGAACTTGCATTTTTGATTTTGCATGACACTTATCAATAAAACCATAGATACATTTTAGACAAATAAGAAAAAATATCGGGGAAGGTGGTGCTACTTTTACTAAATATTTTTCGATCATGAATCTTATGTAAATAGAAAAGGGAAGACATGAGAAGTAAAATATATATATATATATTTATAAAGGCTAGAATTACTGATCTAATTACGAAAACTCGAAAGACTGAAACAATCTAAAATCACATTATAAATAATTGGTCAGCTTAATTATTAGATATGTGCACAATTGACAGAATGAACTTATTAATTAAAACAATAAATAAATCGAGCGGTGAAAATGACTCATAGTGTAAACAAAATTGATGTGAAATGCCCATCAAAATCATAAAAGCTACTGATATACTTAATTTCACTTCTTTAATAAAGATTTTTTCTTGACCCATTTCTACAAATTATTTGAACTGCTGAGTTTATAGGCTACCTAAGGGCTAATTCCAAAAAAATACCAACCATTTCTTTGCTCATATAAAACTCTCAATATTTATAAATTTATTTTTAATTCTAAAATTCAAATACATAAATGTTTTACTAGAAAACACTGGGATCTTGAAAATTACTGCCGTGTTTAAAATAAAACTCAGTTGTATGTGAAATAATAATTAATATGTTCATTTTTTCTGTAACCATAGCTCACGAGGAGAAAAGATACAAATATTTAAAGATTTAAAAAAAATCTTTAGTCGTGCCTCAAATGGTCAAGGCAAACAAAAAAATAGATCATAAATTATTTTTAAGACTAAAACAGACTAAAACATTAATGTTTCTAAAAATCTAAATCATAGACACATAGATAAGAGTCTAAATCATAGATAAGTCTAAATACATACTTATTTTTCTTCTTCTTCTTCTTTTTCTTCTAGTGCCGTGTTCATCCGCAAGTGTCTAATTAGTAGCAGGACCACCCAGTATCCACCATGTCCGTCCACTTGTAATAATTTCTCAACTCCGAGATCGCTCCACTTCCGAATCTTTTACAACCAGAACAGTTTCTTTCCACCCAACTACAGTTGACCTTCCTTTGAATAGAAATGGATGTTATATGAAATGATATTTGATTCCATAAATTACGTTCCCAAAATGTTCCACTTTACGGCGCTTAATCATGTACTTACATTATTTTTTTATTATTTGTACAGGTTTTCTAATATTGAATAGTAAAAATAGTCGTATAAAAGTCAATAATAGATGTAAAGTAAACAAATCTAGAGGGCAAAAGTGACCCAGGACTTCTTACTTACGTTTCCGTTATCGCACACATATTTCCCCGCTGCAGGTACTTGCAGAATGAATTTGGTTCAGGCCCAGTATAATCCAGACAGTGGTGATGAACTTTTTGAGATATGTGATAGAGGTAGGGAGAGGCTAATAATGTCCACATAAAAAAACGCGGATACACGAAAAACTTTTATGAACACTGACACTAGTCAAATGGATTTTTTGTCATTTAATAATGAGGTCTCAATTAAAATTTTGCGTATTATGTATATCGTTAAAGAAAAATGTGAATATTTTTGGATGATGGAAGACCCATTTCGCAAAGATTGGGACTATAGTAAAGTGTACTGAAGTAGGTATTAATTAAGTTTAAAAAAATCTCGTACGTGGATGCTTGTTCGTTGCGCCTACAAGGTATACTCTATCTAGGTCCTAGAACATGACGCCTTTCCATTTTAAGCAAAGAATGTGTTTTATCGGAGGCTCCCAAAAATAGAACGTTATAAATAGATAGTGCGTTTCAAATAGCGTTAGAAAATTTCAAAAATTTTAATAATTATTTCGTACTCTTATATATATATATATATATAAACGTTGTTAACGCGTCTTTTTTTCTTAATTTGTATCCCTTATCGTATTGTATTAACGGATAGAGATTTAAAAAAAAACTTTATTGTTCTAATGGTAATGAATTTAATGAATTCTTTGTTTTGACAGTCGTTATCAGTTATGAAATGCTGTGGATTAGTGGATTTATCTATGCAAACAGAGCAGTGTATGAAAGTGGTTTTTTTCTATGTATTTTTTTCATGTTTGGAGTCGTCGGTCGCGTCAGTTAGTGGCTGTTTTCATTCTCCATCCGTGATATATAGTATGTATACATTAAATGTTTTGTTGTTGTATTAAATTGTTGACAAAGTTATCGATAAAATATCGTTTGCTCAATGCAAGGTATTTTAAAATATATATTATAAATTTGTCAATATGACACCATGTGAGCTGTTAAAATTGTATATGGTATGGAAACTTCATACAACATCAATGATTTGTTTTATTGTAACAAACCACACTTATTTTCATTATCAAACTTCACCTTTTTATACCAAACGTCTTTGAATTTTAGTCAGTCGTATTACCTGAGACTTTTTTTTATTGGTTTACCACATTCTTTACCAGTAGCGTACCCACATACTGAAAATATGAACACAGCTTTCTGATTTGTGTTATAATTTTTGGCAATTTATGTTATTCTTGGTAATTAAGACTAGAAATGACAAAATCATCTTACATTTTATGTCACCACATTATGAACAGCTGGCATATTGCTAATTTTATATAGACATATGAACCTTTATCCTCTTTGTGTAAAAGTTCTAACAACAAATTTTCACTAATGTTTTTCTTCCATTTACTAGCGATTTCGACATCACAATGGATCCATCACTCTTCTCATTTTCACCAAATGGCATCCTGCCTCAGGAATCAAAATTGGCAACATACATGGTATGATTAATTCATCAAATAATATTTAGCAATATATTCTTGCTTTCATACATACTGTATTGTTTTAAAAAAGCTTTATTTTTTATTTAATTCTTTTGAAAAGATTGATTCTGTATAGAATCATTTAAATATTAGATTATCTAAAAAATAACTTGAATGATAAGTATTGTGATGAAATTATTGTTTTTTTTATTTTTTTTGTTTTACTTACCATTTAAGACTGAAATTATTTAAATTCCAAATAAAAATAAATATTTTCCACAACTTTTCTTTTTGACCTGAATTTTTTAATACACATAATTTTCTTTAAATTTTAAAGTAGTTAAAAGTTTTGAAATTTGGATTTTTAAGAAGTTTTTTTTGCAAAGAAGTCTGCAAATTAATATGAACACATTAAAAATATTTTTTACATTTATTTATTTTTTAACCTTTCTTTTCCGGTGATGTAAACTGTGTATTACATTGCCTTTAATTATGTGAATATCTCTGTAAATATACTGAATACAGAGTTCATATTTTAGGTATTCCTCCATAATGTATATATATGCATTGGATAAAATAATTATAATATATAAGTATTTACCATATGCTTTACATACACATACACATTGGGTACCTTAAAAAAAACTTTTTAAGGTACCCAATGTGTGTGTGTGTGTGTGTCAAGTGGATATTTATATGTTAATAAGTACCCTGCGTGGGTACGTCAATTGTTTATAGTTCACATAGGTAAGTACATAGTGATCAGCGGTTCATTTGTGATTTGTGATTATTATTTACGGTAATAATTATTTTTTAATCTTAAATCTTCTTTTTTATATGGCTTTGCTATATTGTATTATATTTACTTTAATTTTATTATTTTAATTATATTTTCAAAGTTCCTGTTAATTTTAGAAAAAATAGTGCCGGGAAAAATACAACAGATGAAGACATAGTGAATCAGCTTGAATATGATAGTGATCTCTATTTCGAGATTAACGATCATATAACACACATAGAAGATTTTTTTGAAGATTTGAAAGATACATATTCGGAATTGACTGCCAGTGAGAAAGAAGATGAAGAAGAAATATTAATATAAAATAATGGATTTTAATGGAGTGCACTACCACAACCATCATACTGGACTTACAAATGATAGTACTAGTGATAATATCATTAGGGAAATGTTATCTTTATTTATAAATGATGACATGGTGAGAGAAATTTCAAATCGCCAGTTAAGTTGTATATCCATGAATAGAATCGAGCCGATACCGGTAGAAGGATTATTTGCATTCATCGGAGTAATGCTCGCGTCTGTCAGAAATTTAATGCGAAAATTAAGTATTACATACTTGCCTTATAAGTACGTCTTCAGTGTACACCTTGTGGATGTTGAAGGTCCAAGAGAAATTCTGTGACAATTATATATTTATTACAATATGATACAAGGTATATCACTAGTAACAAGTCAAACGGTAACGCGCCTGGCGCACGTCGGCCTTTATATCCCCGCACACACACCCACAGATATACATCCCGCCCCGGCGGTGCGGCGCTCTGACACACACGCACACACATATATATATATACAAATTCAAAGACATCACATTAAGTTTAAACGAATTATGGACAAATGAGAGCCCTTTTTGCCAGCCATGCACAGCTCTGTCACGGGATAGATTCGTCACAATATTTGTTTTGATGGCAAAGAAATTAGACAGGAAAGATTAAACGTGTCATTGGATTAATCAAAATGATTTTTAATAAATTGTGCATGGGTGTAAACAAAATTATTCTCTAAGTAGTAACATTACTGTAGATGAACATTTGGCTACTTATAGAGATAATTGCGCATTCTGCATGTACATGAAATCAAATCCTGATAGATACGGAATAAAAATGTGGGTAGCGGCTGACTCTTCAACTGTATATATACAAAATATTCAGGTTTATACAGGTAAGGTAAATAATCGCAAAGAGGTGAATCAAGAGAACCTGGGGGGTGAAGAATTTAGTTTAACCGCAATATTGCACTAATAGAGATGTAACAGCCGACAATTTTTTTACATCAATACTTTTAGCTGATAACCTTTTAGAAAAATGATTAACACTAACTGGCACGCTTCGAAAAAACAAGAGGGAAACACCTAAAGAATTTTTACCATCGAAACGCAGACCACTACATAGCTTGTTTGGTTTTACTCCAACCAAGACACTTGTTTCCTATCTGCCAAAGCAAAACAAAGCAGTTTTGCTATTATCAACACAATTTAGTGATAGTGAAATTAGTAACACTGAAGAAAAGAAGCCAAAAATAATTTTACATTATAACAATTCAAAATGTGCGGTCGATACTAGCGACAAAATGACAAGAGAGTATTCTTGTGTAAGGTCGAAGAGGAGATGGCCTTTTAGAATATTTATAGAGATGCTGAATATAGCAGCGCTAAATGTGTATTTTTTATGGATAAAAAAATATCCAAAATGGAAAGAAAATAATAGAAGTCGCTGAAAATGTTTCATTAGTTTGGAGTTGGCTAAGCGTAATATTGTAAAAAGAAAAAATAGCACCCATAAATTTCATAAACAACAGCAAGATGCCATAGACATGATCATTTCTCATTATCAACCATCACCCGAAGCTACTGTAGAAGATAATGTGAACATTCCACTAGAACGCAGATCAGGGAACACACCAGCGGTGTCTCGAGTGCCATTGAGATATTGTAAATCCTGTCCGTATCAAACAAAAAAAAGAACCCAATTAATTTACCATATCTGTAAAAAAACCTGCATGTTTATCCCACAGAATAGAAAAAAAAAATTGTTTCATGTTCTTCTTGCGATAGAATGGATAAAAATATTTAATTACGTTTATCAATTTATATATTTTTTGTTTTTATATTCGTGTTTACTTTTTAAATTTATATATTTTTTTATTACTTATGTTTTGTTTATGAAACTTTTATTATAAAATTAAATTCCTGACTTTTATGCACACATTTATTTTATTTGGATCACCGCGTAGTAAAAGGTGGATCGTATGAGATGGGGCGCTGGGAGCCGGCTGCCGATTGTTTATTCATTTCACTTTGATTGCAGGGCGGACGCTAGTCGAGTCAGATGTATCTTATTTTTAACACTTTTACACAATAATTGAGATATGTAATATAATCTATTTTAATGATTAATATAAGTAATAAATGTAAAATGTTCATATTTATCAGACTTAAAAATCTTCATGTACACTGAGTTGACAGCATTGGAGCGCGTGTTATTATTTTAGCATCATACGGAAAAGGTTAAGGAAAACACATTATTATTGTGAAGTAGTGTCCAGATGGCAACAAAAATATTTTTTCTATAAATTGTTTTTATCTGTATATCTTTCTAATTGATGAATTGAATTTGTATTAAAATATTTATTGTCAACAAAACCTACTGAAATTTCCTCCTTTGATTGAATCACTTGGACTTGTTTAGACTTGGAAAAGATAGGTTTTTGTTCCAAGATTTGAACATCATACGGATCTTGGAAAAGTGTATCTCGTCTGAGAACAAAACCTTTCTCCAATTTTCAGCACATCATCAAAAGAAGTTACTGCTTCTTGTGAAATCAGATGGAGTTTCTTTCAGATTCTAGCAATCTTTTCTATAATTCAAATGTTCTCTGGGATTTTTTTCTCATTTTCAATTCTTTGAACTTCTTCATGTGTCTTATCTGTTCAATGAACATTGATTGTCATCACTAGATTGGCCAAACCATTGCCTCAGGTTCCTCAACCATGATGTTTCCCTTCTTTCAAGACCCCGACTTATAACAATCTTTCCCTGGATTATGAGGTATGGAATCTGATATTCTCTCTGGATGTCTTATATATATATATTAGTGATGGATAAATTATTATTTAAACTATTGTAGTGGCTGTGATTGTGTTTGATTGTAACAATAATTGATAACTGATTATTCGAACAATAACTGATATACTAGAAAGTAAACTTCCAACAGTTAAATCTTAGTTACCAATCAATTTACCTTCAATAAAATACATACATATATATATATCAGTGGCGGTCGGTGACTTTTTATAGAAGGGATGCTGGATAATAAATATATACCTACTATCACATATACAAATATAACATATAATCGAAGGATATTCAATGTTTCAAGAATTTAAGCCAAACTGTCAAAAACAAATTTCTCAAGACAATCCACTCGCTTCGTAACACATTCTGCTATGCTATTCTATGCATTAAACCCATTTAAAGTCGTTTTTTGAAGAGTGGATTCTGTTAATGAATAAGTATATAGATGTAGACAAATGCGTATACGTTTAAAGACCTTGACGGGTGGTACTGAATGCGGATGCACGAATGTCAAATATTTTCAAACTTTGTGGATACGAAACAAATGATGGAATCTGTATTTACACGTTCATAGGTGTTCGAAAGTTAAGAATGTATATGTATTTCGACTCGCTCCGTGCGCGCAACATGTCGTAGTATGTGTTATGACTGGTCTCTAAAGGACAGCACAAATTTATTTGCAGCAGTGCTGCTTTCGGCTAGTCCAAAGCTTTTTTACTCTAGAACACAAAGAATGCAAAGCGTGTACGAAGCGACCACGCTTGATATATATATATATATATATATATATAATGGGTTTATTCCAGCGTAATCAGGTTTTTTTTAAACCGATTTGCCATAGAGATAATCCATATTATATTATACGTTATGAAAGTTATGAAATAAATATAATGCTATGAAAAAGAAAACCGAGGAAAATATTAATAAATAAAAAAAAATTAATAAGAAGTTCACACATATATACACACAAAATATAAATATTCTCACCTCCTTACTGCATCGGTAGAAACACCATGACAGTATATTTGCACAAACGTTTAACTGTCTTCTCTGCCATTCTATATCATCATCGTCTTGTCCATCTTCATTGAATATTATAATATTAAATCTGGTACCTACCATGTGCAAAATAAGTCAGGAGTAACATTCTCAGGTTGGCAACAGACCACGCTAGAGGACGATTTCGTGCAAGATTTTTTTGACCGACTTAACAATTAATTCTTTAAATAAGCGATGATGTGATTTTTTTTAAGTGGAAAAGGGATGCGCATCCCTTTTTCCGTTTAGTTTATTTCTCCACGCAAATTTTTTATATTTAACTTTCTTAATTTTCCCTTTACTACTCACAAAATGCTTAGGATGATAAATTAACTTTTATCAGTGATTCACATTGCCCAGTTATATTCACTTTAAAATCCTATGAAATGAAAGAGTTGTTGCCTGTTTGCCACAACTCAAGGCGTGGACAGGACAATGAAGGAGTCAGGTCACAATGCACGGGATGCAGCGGGAAGAATATCTCCCTTACAGGGGATAAGGGCAATGTGTAAATCTGACCCAGACTACTCGACAGAATGAATGAACAGAATGTCTGATGTACGGCACCAGGAGTGACAACGTGTACCTTGAACTGACCGTATTGATGAGGACCGTGACTTTCTGCAGGAATGAACAATAACTATCGCAAACACACTGGTTGTAAAAATTCATTTTTTTGGTGTACAAGGAATTTAAAGTTTAAGATGTCTTTTCTGTAGCATACTTGTTTCTCTATTTAATTTGAAGCTCACGGTTTTCCAGCTAGTGTTAACCGATCTATTTATCATGTTATTCTGTTTTATACCTGAACTGACAAACTGTCAGGTAACAATTTTGTTCACTTAGCTTTGGTAAAAATTAATAGTAAACTTAATATTTTATGTGGCAAAAGTGCCGAGACCAACTCTTACTTAAATCTCAATTGATGCAGTAATGTTTGATGATTTCTATTCCTTTTATATTTTATTTTCGTAGTTTTTTGTATTAAATTAGTGAGAAAATTTGTAATAATCTTTTATTTTTCCCCGAGTATGATGGCTGACGTGACAGGCAAGACATTATGGTAAATTCTGTAACCAAAGACTCACGCCCATCGTGTGAACCTCTGAGCAAGTCGGTGGTGTGAAAGTATGGCGTCCTATCCCGACGATTACTAGTCACGTATAGGCGACCATGCCACAATATATGGTCAAGGTATTTGGCTCAATTTTGCCCCGTACAGCCACACGGGAGGGATATTATCTGACCCTTTTATTTGAACTCCATATACATATAGACAAATTATTATTAATAACCAATTGTTTTAATAAATCAAATACTTGTTTAGAATCGTGGATCAACGCCCAACCCCGCTCTGGGAAGATTAATGTCAACATCTCCAACAGAAATAAAAGCAGTAAGTCACAATAATCTAAGTAAATTTTTTTTTTTAAATAATTGATTGATGTTTAGTTGCAACGAAAACAAATAAGCCATGCACACATATATATATTAAATATTATATTTGTAGGTTAACTCTGAATTCATTCCTGGAACATTCTACACGGGAATCGAAGAAATTCCCAATTCTCCAAAAGAAACGTCTCCAACTCACAGCATTCCTGTTTCTGTTGCCTCTCAAATTTCATCTTCGCCTGCGACACAAGTTCATCAGGTAATTTCTTATAATGCTTACTTACCATCACGCCGTTTCTCCGCAGGGGTAGGCAGAGAGGATAGAGCGCCACACTTCTCTGTCCTGACACAATTCTCGCCTCATCCACATTCATACATCTTCTCATACAAGCTTGCCGATTGTTGATTTTAACAGAACCATCCTCCATCATCTGGTTTACCTGGTCTTCCCAAGTCTTCCGCGTACATTCTCTATTTCTGATGCCATCAACACTTGCGTCATATGTCTTTTTTACCATTCTCTCCTCATCCATCCGTTCCATATGACCAAACCACCTAAGTGATCCTTTCTTGAATCTTACTACACTAACATCAACTTTACATTCTTTCCTTATTTCTTCATTCTTTACTGTCCTAAATAGATTTGCCGCGTATACGCCTAAGCAATCTCATTTCCACTGCGTTCAATCTACTTTCGTTCCTCTTCTGCTAGCTCCAGGCCTCACTTCCAGTCGATACCAGGACTCTATTGTGCACCGCTAGTCTTGCCTCGGTTGACAAATTCCCGTTAGATGTACATAATTCTATTCAAAGTGCCGTTCACTTTATTCCCTGCAGTCTCCCTCCTTTCGATATCATTCTTAGCCATTCTGTTTCTATCAAACATACTTCCCAAATACAAAAACACATCTACTTGTTCCAAACGTTCATTATCTATAAGTATCTTGCACGGTGTCTTGCTTTCTTTCTTCTCGAATACCATCACTTTCAACTTGTTAATATTCATCATGAGGTCACTTTCCTTGCATACATCGTACATTCTACTCACTAGACTCTGTAGTTCTTGTTCATTATCAATTTGTTCATTATGAAAATTTCATCGGCATACAATAAACAGCATACAATCAAATCGCCCAATTTTGCTCCTCACATTCATACATTCCAGTTCTTTCACACAATTATCCATATACAAGTTGAACGGCCATGGAGACATTACACAATAATGCATATGGAATACATTTAAATGCAAATGGAATAATCATCATATATTTGATATTTATTTATTATTGTTAAACATTTGTTGCTAAAATAATTCAACAATGTTATTATTTTCAGGAGAACGTGGGAGGCACAACTTATTTCTATTCAACAAATGCGGAATCGGTAACAATCACTCACAACCAATGTCCGGGGAACTTAGAAACACAAGTGACAGGTGCTTCGAGTGCCCCTTTCACCATGCCCCAGATGTACTCTGGGACGCCAACACATGTTTCATCCATACCTAATAATTTGAAGTCTGGTAATTAAATCAAACAATTAATGTAATGCAAAAGCAGAATGACAATAATGTTGTGAAAATGAGTATGTAATTGATTATGTAAATTGTGCAGTACGCCAAATGAATTCTTAATATAAAGAAGAACTATTTTATTGCCATTGTTTTACATGTAAAGAGAATTATTTAGACTTTTCCGTATTTCATTAAATTATAATTTAAACATTTTTCTTACTTTGACTGATAATTTTATATTCTCGATAAAAGCATCAATGCGAAACTCGTACAAAATGCCAACAGTTGTTAAAAAATCGAATTAATACAAGAGATTGACAAAAAATATTATCCAAAACAAAATGAACAGAAAAATATGCGACCCCATTAATGAGGTTGTCGACAATATTAAACATGACAGAAATAACTTGAGCATTGAAAGGCGAGAAATGTCACTGGGGAGAAAGGAGTAAGAAAGCGGAGAGTGAAGAAAATAAAGAACAAGACGTCACGGGCGAGTGCCAAATGTCGCCGCGATCACCACAAAACAAAACTTTTAAAAGCACTGGAGACTTTTGTTGCTAACTTCAGCGGAGAAATGGTGCGAAAAGATAATATAGTCAATTATAATCGTGTTTTTTTTTTTTTAATAATATTGTGATTAGTTTGCACCGTATTTTGAAAACTTGTTTGTTATTTCTAAATGTGTGAATATAGGTGTATATAATTACTTTGAGTTGCTATGAAAAAAGTTAGTATGTAAAAAAAAAATAGAATTTTTGAAATTTTTATATTCATTATTGAAAATCGTTATTCAAACTTTTTTCTTGATTTTTGGTCCCCTCAACTTCGAATAAACGGGATTTTACTGTATCTGGATCTTAAGCATAATCGAGATGAGGATAATAAATAAGCAAAGATAAATTAATGTTTAAATATTTTATGTATAAACATTATGTATACGAATCTAAATGCTTTATACTTACGAAGAAATGAAAATAAAACAGCTTTTGAAAAATAATTTATCACTTAGGTACATAAACTTACTTACTTAAGCAACTAAAAACTAAATATATACATGTAAACAAAAAAGTTAGTACCCATATTAAAATATAATATCGGCATACCATAAATTATTTCAAATTACATACATAAAATATAAAATACCAATGTAAATATCTGAAAGGAAAGGTTTATCCTTAACATTTTTTTTTTCATGTTTACTAGAGGTTTATTATCAAGTAACAATATTATAAAATGGTTGTTAAATCATGACTTATGAATAAATGACATTGTGTACAATTTTCAGGTTTGGCTTCTACATTCTACATGCCTGATGTTTTGCGATCTGAAATTTTGTTAAAAAATCAAATTTCACTTCATCATCCTGAAGCGCATACTTATCCTGGTAAAAAAAATATATTATTTTGTTACTTTTACTTTCACCGTTATGTAACTTCTTAAAATATTTAAGCGATTTTTATTCATAACATAATTGAAATTGTTTTATAATAAATATTCTTACCATCAGCATATTTTGAAACAGATGTAATTCAAAAGAAATATTAATTTAGGTATTGAAAGGTGAACCTTTTCTGATTTTTGCCTCGATACCAAATGTAGTTGCAATACAAAATATGAAAAAATAAAATAAAATGTCCCATACCCACTCGAAAATATCGAATTGTCGAAAATAGACTATACACATATAAAATCAATTTTCTCATACATATAAAATCAAGTTCTCCTTAATAAGAAAATAAACTAATGCAAACCAAAAAAAGGGTCAGTAAATTGCTGGGGTAAACATTTGAATATATAAACATATTAAGTCAGTAAAATCAGTAAATTAATATTTTTAAATGATATTGGTGGGTGTGGACTGTATCGATTACAATATTGATCAGTTGACGCAACTCAAATTGGATTCAAGAAGGAAAATAATGGCAGATGGATCTGGCCTGCCTACCTTGCTCTAAAGTCTTAAGTTGAATGTCAAGTTTTCATCTCCAATTGACTAGCACGGTTTTTGTGAAGAACCAATATATCACTGCACTTCCGGAGCTATTTTAGAACATTGTCTCTTCATAGTCCTAGTGTTATGCGCGGCGCTGCTTTCAGACGGTTAAAAAAACACAGATCTTGACAGTTCTGTGTCGGAAGGCAATCTGTCCCCCCGTCGTCGAAATCCCTAAGTCATTGGTTGGTCAGAGCGGGACAGGTATATTAAGGTATATATTGGAAGGGAGTAGGTACTCGACTTGTATCAACGGATATTAAATTAATATATTACCTTTCAAGTATTTCCTGTATACATTTCTAATTATCAACAAAAAAATGGTTTACATTTCAAACAACTGTATATTTTATATTTAGTGTGTCAATATTAATAATGATTTTATAGAGATTTGTTTACTTTAAAATGTAAATATTTATTTTTCAGAGATGCCGAATTCAGTAGAGCAATATGTAGACTTAATTCCGTTAGAGGAAAGCTGTGGGTCTGTATCGACCTACCGTGGATCTCACCGTCAAACGGGACAGCTGTTTGCCCTCCGCCGGCTCCATGATTTCCGCTTGTCCTCGACAAAATGTCCGCTGCTTATCGACAAGTGGAAAACTCTCCAACATCCTAACATAGTCCGACTGCGAGAAGTGTTCTCTACAAAGGCATTTGGAGACAATTGTATGAATTCTTAATATTTCCATCAGTTATAAAATTTTATGTACATTTTATATAAATATTTTCTTTTTTTCTTTTATCTAATCAAATGATTTAAAAGCCAATTTCGAATCAATCTACTTTTATTGATACTGTAGAATAACTAACTAATAAAAAAAGTGATAGTGAAAATAATCATCATGTTATTTGTATTCTATTCTATATCTAATTTATGAAAGTTTAAAATATTATCGTCTTATTGAGAATTTTTTTTATTTAAATAGCAAATTTTCCAATTTATCAGATACCAATGAGTTCAATGATCAGTATATTTTTTATGTATCTATTTATATTTAATATAGTTAATTTTAAAGATATGATTTGGGAATATTTTTATATCATTTATATAAGTACTTTATCTACCGGCTTACCTGTATCCTAATATAAATATAATAATTATTTTTTACTTGAATCGATCACACATTTCGATCGATTCACATTTTCTAACAAAAACTGTTCAATATACAGTAAAACCCCGTTAAAACGAACCCCATTATACCAAAAAATGACGTGTATCGAAAAAATTTCCAAATTAATTCCCTGCAATCAATTTTTCATACAAAAATGAATTTATATACAGTAAGACCGCGATATAACGAAACCCGATATAGCGAAGAATGACGTATATCGAAAAAAAAAATCGAAATTTAGTCCCTAAAACCAATTTTTCATACAAAAATGCATTTATATAACGAAATCCCGTTAATATTTATAACAAAATCATTTTTGTCCCGTACGAAAAAATGCCAATACATTTACGTAAATTTATAACGAAATAAAAAAATGTTAAAAAATGAAAATATTATTTCGCACTTACAAAGCCGCGCCAATGCATCTGCCGTATGCGAACGGTTTTATGGCCTTTTCGGCGGTGCGCGGCAGTCGGCCGACAAGGTAGTAAAACAATTCGAACTTTTTCTTGGGTTCATAGTAGGCCCATAAAACCATTTGACATAATTCTTGCGGCGTTCACTTGGACACGTTTTACGTACTCTAATATGTATTGCAATCCCAGACAGTTGTAAAATACAAAAATTAACAGGAACCCCCCGAAAGTTGCAGTATGTACTTATTGGAAATGTCAGTCTCAGTGTAATGTCTGTAGAGTTAAGTTTGTTCAGCTTTTAACGCGATTATTGCATGACCGAACTGAATATTTACATAAATTCATTTTCGTTTGACAATTGCTTTCGTGTGAACTAGTCAATAATATAAATAATTCGTTAAAATATTTTATGGACTATTTTTGTACGGCATTTTGTATTTCTATTAACTATTGTTTTCGTGTATTTTAAGTGAACAATGTTGACGATAATTTTAAAGTGAACAATTTTAACGATTATAAATATATTTCGAAGTGGTTGCCGCCGTTACCGGTAAGTACCTTCGTAATTTATATACGACTCATTTTATAAATATGCCGCGATTCAACTGTAAAATTGTTATTTTTGAATTATTTTGTATATTTCATGCCCAAAACTATGTTTGAAGCGGCTCTACATTTAAACACAATTAAAATATTATTTTGTGTTTGCAATATTCTGGATTTACAAAAAAATCTTCCAATTGGTGTTGAATAGGTTCTGTTCTTAATTTAATTCCTTTGATTATCCATTTGCTTATCTGTTTTAATAACAAAACTACTAAAAATATGTAGGTATTCAGTTCCCTATGGCCTTCTTTCTCCTTTGTTTGCAGAATTTGCGATCTTTTTTGAAGCCGCGCAACATTTTTTTGCGACGACGCGTAACATATAGTAGTTTTTTTTTTTTTTTTTCGTTATATGTGGGAATTCGTTATTACGAATTTTTATTTTTTGGTCCCTTGGATTTCGTTATATCGAGGTTTTACTGTATATGTATAAATATATAACGGAAAAAAAAAAACGCAATGAAAATATTTCAAAATATATTTCGGCTGTTTACGATCATGTTTGTTTGTTAATTGTTTTATTGCTTTGGCACAGCTGGCCGGTCCGCGCGAGCGGCCCGCTGCGCCCTTTTGTAATATTGCGTACGATATTTTCGTTAATGTGTTTATTTGACAATTGTTTTTTGTGTGTTTGTTTACCGACATTTATATGTATTAGTATTCCATAATTTATTCTTTAAAGTACATTTTTTAATATTTTGTGGAATCCTAAAATGGCTCCAGGTCGTGATAATTCCTTCAAAATTTTAACCTTCGACAAAAAACTATGATTCCGAATTCGTCTCTACGTTTTAAAGAAATATGAAGATGGATTGACCGATGCGAAACTCTCACTGCTTGTGGATCTACAATTAAACACAGTTAAAATTGAATGTTGTTTTATATTTGCATGATATTTTGGAATTTCCAAAAATATCAGCGAATTTTAGGTCATCTTATATTGTTTCGTGAAATGTTTTTAATTTAATTTCAATTATTATCAATTTACTTATCTGTTGAAACAAAACTAAATAGATTATTCAGAGTTTTCTTTATTCAGAAAATTCTTTTTTGTTTGCAGAATGCCTTATTATGTTATATACCATATTAAACTGACAATGGGTGTCTTGTTTGCGAAACTTAAGAACTTTTTAAAGCCACGCTACATTTATTTCTACGGCGCGCGTGGAATATTCATATATTAGGAAAAAATTGGATTTCGCAATAACGAGGTTTTACTGTGCCAATTGCTAGTATTTAAAAATAATAATCTTATACCAACTGAATGCCCAAGGATGTAACTATACATCCAAAACTTTTTATTTTCTGAGGCCTGCTATTTATTTAAGCAATATTTTTTTTAGTTAAAATTTTAGGTTACCTTGGAGCGAATTAAACTTTTTTGTTTAACCATAATGTTCTTGGTTACTCAACTTTTTTTATTGCATAATGGTTCTTAATTTTAGTTTTATATAAGAAATTGCTTTTGGTTTAACTAATGAATCCAAACCAATTTGTCAGGTGTATCACATTAGTCCACATCTTTTGTATTTGAATTTATTTTCCTTGTATTAAAATCCTGTAATCAAATACATAATTATTATTTTTAAATGTTGAAAATATGATTTAAGTTTAATCTTTTGCTTACGTTGCTTTATTATTTTTTCTTTAAAGCTTTGATTTTTGTCTACGATTACAATCCCGGATGTACCACACTCTTGCAGAAGTACATGAATGGAGGCAACTCAAATGGCCAATATGATTCCTTCTCCAGTGATCCGGATGCCCCCAGACCTTACTCACATCAGGTAAGATTAAATTCAATTGTCATATAGTACATTACGTATGTACTGTAAAAATTGGACTAACCTGGATGGCAGCTGGAAGTCAGGAAGTTAGGAATCGTGAGCACCGAATGCTTTACTTCAATAATTAACTGAAAATTTTAAAAACATCTCAATAGAATTCTCGATTAAAAAAATTTGAACATTTCAGATTGGAAAAATAACCAAGTCTTACACCTCAACTGTGTTTTATAATATTTTGTGTTTAGGAATCAACGCAGCTGTTTAACTGTATATTGGAAACCAAACTTTAAAATAAAACAATTGTATTTTGTATCTACGGTAAACATAATTTGGTGTTATCTATGAATGAAGCGGCTGAAACATTATATTTTTTATGGCCTTCAATGTCAAATGTGCCGTAAAAATGTGAAACTTTAAAGCTTAATAACTTTATTAATACTTGTTTATTTAATTAAACTTAATTTGACTTAATTTATGTAATCAGGGCACTCAAAAATAATGAACAAAATCGGAGCAATTGGTGATATATTGTAAATAATAGCCAAATATAATTAATATCTTATAATCATAAATACTAATATATCTACAATTTAATCAAAATTATTAATCTATTAAACCCCTAACAAAATTTATAAATTTTACAGTTATAGATAAAACACTATTAATACTTGTTCATCTTACTTCTTTTACAATTAATCTTCAATGTGTTTGTACATATAAGATCTGTTTCGTATCTCGGGGCACTGATTGAATTTGACATACAAAATATTCTTCACAAATGATATCAAACATGATCCTTAGGAAACATTTATTCCAAGAGTGCATAATAGTTTTTATTTGAGAAATCTATAAGACATCTGACAGAAACAACAGCTGTGTATTTAATTGGTCAAGTTTTGAATCTAGAATTGTTATTATTGTGTTAATACATTATAATATAAATTATACTTTCATAAGTTACATGAGTGTTTGAAAAATATAATATATAAAGGCGTTTTTTTTTAGAGATATAGAACTTTAAAATAAAATAAAAATCGTGGCATTGGCTTTATTGGAAAGACAATTTTATCCCATTAGTGTTTCAATATGATTTCGCACATATGGGCGCTGCGGCTGGCTTGAATAAAGTGCAATCTGGAAGTTCAATTTTCAACCACTTTTTAGAGCAGCTGGGGCCGCATATAGGCAATAACGCGACGAATGTTGGCTTTCAAGTCGTCTATCGTCTTTGGTTTATCGGCATACTTGCTCAGGTGGACGATTATGTTGACCGTAAAATGGACGTAGCGCGTGGTAAGTTTTGCGAACTGAACCACGATTTTCGAAATAAATTTGCACAATTTGCAGGTGTAAGTCATTCATGGTAAAATGGCAAACCAAACAGCACAAATCAGCTGTCAGTCAAATTGGCTGTCACTGGAAAAAGTATTTCCAATTCGAAAAACGAACCTCTAAAAAAAACACCTTTATGTATGTTAATTTACTTTTCATATGTTTAATGATTGGTTCTGTATTAGCAACATAATCTAATATAATATTATTTAAAAAAAAAAAAAAAACAGTATTTTTTCTCTATTTCAGAAAAATACTCTCCTCCGGGCAACTCATGGTGGAAGCTTATTACCAGAGTCGGCAATTTGGAGCTTATTGGTACAATTGACAGCTGCCCTGAGAGCTATACATACACAAGGTCTTGCATGCAGGTATACTGACCAAACTTGATAACTATTGTGTGTGGAATATGATTTTCTTTGACATTATCTATTCATTCAAAATCGTGCGTCATTGTGTTTTTTTTTTGCGTTAATACATTTTTTCTCTTTTTAAAATGTTAACTTAATTTTTAAAGCGTATATGATTGTTTATTTTCCAATGTGTAAATGAAAAAATGTATATGACTAAATTAAAACAAACTTCTGCTTCTGGTTAAGCAAGAAAGGTATGAAATTATTTTTTAATAAAATATCAATTAATTGAAAAATCTGTTACGATTTAATAAATAATGAATCATGACCATTTATATTTGTTGATAACTCTACTCACCGATTGTAATTCTGTCTTTTGAATTCTTTAATAATAATTAATCTAACCATAATTATATATGAAAATATTTTGGCGCTACACAAATGCATTAACTTTTTTTAGATTGTGAAACCACAATTAATTAATAGAGAAACAATATTTCTATAATTAATAAATTAATGGGAATGTTGTTTTTCTCAATTTTTCTTTGTCAAATTTAATTTCAATAATTTAAAGTCATATGCAGAGATGTGATATTTATTTTTCAAGAAATTAAAAAGGTTCACACCTCATGCATTGAGCCAAGCGAATTTATTATTTTAATGGCGAGCATTTACAATTTTTGATTTTGTGTGTTTTGCTAAATACATGTTATAATTTTTATGTCATATTGGAAATGAATTCCTTTTGTAATATTTTTGATAGTACAGTTAACTCCTGTTTATCGTTACCCCGGCAAGCGCGGATTCGTTATATCGCAATCTTTTTTTTTTTTTAATTTTTGTCTCAGCACTTGTCCAGCAGATCGTCATGAGTGATTGCACGTTCGCGCTGCCTCTCTTTCTCGCATCATATACACGTACATATACGTAAAGTTATTAGCGTAAGTGAAACACAAGAACGCCGGTGTCTGGTACAGTTGAACCAGTGCATCATCTGGACCTATCCTTCAGTGTAATCTTAGCTGCAGTGTCACACACACGCTAATTAAATTGACCACATATTTATCCATTAGTAATTTTCTAAATGTCGAAAAGACAATGTGAAAAATCGATTAAGAAAATTCGCAATGTAGTTACTTTAAAAAATAATCTAAAAATTATCAAAATGATAGAAAGTGATAGTAAATTTACAGTTGTAGGGAGGGATTTCAAATTTCCTGAGTCTACATTGCGATCAATTGTCAAACAACAAAAAAAAAATAAAATTACAGCGACAAAAGTACAGTAAAACCGCGATATAACGAAACCCGATATAGCGAAAAATGACGTATATCGAAAAAAAATCGAAATTTAGTCCCTAAAACCAATTTTTCATACAAAAATGCATTTATATAACGAAATCCCGTTAATATTTATAACAAAATCATTTTTGTCCCGTACGAAAAAATGCCAATACATTTAAGTAAATTTATAACGAAATAAAAAAATGTTAAAAGATGAAAATATTATTTCGCACTTACAAAGCCGCGCCGATGCATCTGCCGTATGCGAACGGTTTTATGGCCTTCTCGGCGGTGCGCGGCGGTCGGGCGAAAAGGTAGTAAAACAATTCAAACTTCTTCTTGGGTTCATAGTAGGCCCATAAAACCATTTGACATAATTCTTGCGGCGTTCACTTAGACACTTTTTACGTACTCTAATATGTATTGCAATCCCAGACCCAAACAGCTAGAAAATACAAAAATTAACAGGAACCCCCCGAAAGTTGCAGTATGTACTTATTGGAAATGTTAGTCTCAGTGTAACGTCTGTAGAGTTAAGTTTGTTCAGCTTTTAACGCGATTATTGCATGACCGAACTGAATATTTACATAAATTCATTTTCGTTAGACAATTGTTTTCGTGTGAACTCGTCAATAATATAAATAATTCGTTAAAATATTTTATGGACTATTTTTGTACGGCATTTTGTATTTCTATTAACTATTGTTTTCGTGTATTTTAAGTGAACAATGTTAACGATAATTTTAAAGTGAACAATTTTAACGATTATAAATATATTTTGAAGTGGTTGCCGCCGTTACCGGTAAGTACCTTCGTAATTTATATACGACTCATTTTATAAAAATGCCGCGATTCAACTGTAAAATTGTTATTTTTGAATTATTTTGTATATTTTATGCCCAAAACTATGTTTGAAGCGGCTCTACATTTAAACACAATTAAAATATTGTTTTGTGTTTGCAATATTCTGGAATTTACAAAAACATCTTCCAATTGGTGTTGAATAGGTTCTGTTTTTAATTTAATTCCTTTGATTATCCATTTGCTTATCTGTTTTAATAACAAAACTACTAAAAATATTTAGGTATTCAGTTCCCTATGACCTTCTTCCTCCTTTGTTTGCAGAATTTGCGATCTTTTTTGAAGCGCCCAACATTTTTTTGCGACGGCGCGTAACATATAGTAGGTTTTTTTATTTTTTTCGTTATATGTGGGAATTCGTTATTACGAATTTTTATTTTTTGGTCCCTTGGATTTCATTATATTGCAGTTTTACTGTATCATGAACCAGAAGTTTTTTGATGACAGAAATGGAAAATTTATTAAGCAAATGGATCTAACTCAAAACTCAAATCATAATTAATAAATCACATAGTCTTTGGGATCATTTAAAATCTCAACATGAAGGAGAAAAAGTTTTTAAAGCAAGCGTAAAGTTGGTTTGATCGGTTTAGAAAACAGTCAAACTTGAGTAGTCTTAAAATGATTAGCGAATCAGTTAGTGCAGACTTAGAATCAGCTGAAAAATGTCCAATGAAGTTCTGTGAAATTGTGAAAAGGGGAAATTATCCACCAAATTTAATTTTTAATGTAGATTAGACGGGACTTTATTGGAAACGAATGCCAACACGTACATTTCTACTTCTAGATTTAAAGCAACCAAGGATCATCTAACTCTTCTTCTTCTCGGAAATCCATCCGGAGAATTAAAATTGAAACTATTGTTGATTTATCAATTGGAAACTCCTTGTGCCATGCAAGGTTATTCTAAAAACAATCTACCAAGTATCTAAGAAGTAACCGTAAGGCTTGGATGATACAGAATTTATTTATGGACTGGTTTAAAACTCATTTCTGCCCGCAATTAAAAAATATTGCGAGGATATTGGAGTTGAACCTCAACCTCTTTTGGTGTTGAACAACGCACTGGGACATCCTCTGGAACTTGAGACTTTATGCACTGATTTTCCCGTTGAAGTGGTATTCTTACCTCCGAATGCTTCCATCTTACAGCCTATGGATCAAGACCCAATAGCAACATTCAAAACATGTTATTTAAGAAAAACAACGCGGCCAACTCATTGAAGAAACTGATGGAGGTGATAAAGATGCCATGCGAGTTTGGTGGATACAATTTAATATTATAAAAGCTATCAGAAACATTGAAGAAGCGTGGAATGAAGTAACCCAGTCGTGTATGAAGGGTATTTGGAAAAGATTGTTCAGAGAAATTGTTGAAGATCACATCAATTATGAAACGAGATTAATCTTACAGCCATTTCCGGAGGCATCAAAGGTGTTGATGTAGATGATATTCAGACTTTGTTAAAATCACACGACGAACCCTTAACTAATGAAGAGCTGCAGGAAATGGACTGCCAAGAAAATGACGTCTCGGAACTTGTTCCCGTGCGAAAGTGAAGTGTCAAAATCATTGAAAAGGCCCTTTCTCTTCACGATCAATGCATAGAGTTGTTAAAAGAAAACAACAAAGATTATGAGCGAGTGAGTGCTGTAAAGCATTATTTGCAACGGATTATTTGACAGTTATCAGCAAATTTTGCATAATAAACGTAGAGAGAATTCTAGATTCTTTTTTGCAATGCAGAACAAAATCAATGAATTATTTTATGACATTTTTTTATTATTATTAATAAAGTGTTTTATCAAGTTTTAAGATTTTTTTAATCCCCTGTTGATTGTAAAATTTTGCTTATGGCGACCACGTCCAAAACGTATCCCCTGTGTTTAACGGGGGTTTATCTGTACTTACATTTTCATTAAAATGCGAACTGTATTTTTCAAATAAATTATAATTAACTCAAGTTGTTATTGTGCGTTTAGTATGTGCTATTTAAATTATTATTTTAAATAAAAATTCAATGTTATTGGGAGAACACATTCTTATTGTGAAGTTGTAATTATTCAGAACAGATATTGATATTTTAAATACTAATTAAATGTATTTGTTAGACAGATATACATATAAAATCAATTTTATCGAAAAATATTGTTGTTGCGCTTTCAGGATTCGAACCTGGATATCTTTCTAATCAATACATTTAATTAGTATTTAAAAATTAAATGAATCAGTACCAAATCATGATTGAAGAAAAAAAAATTTCTATTTAATACCTACATTTTTAGAATTATGTAGGGAATCATATAGATATATGAAATTGTGCAGACATCAAAAATATTATTAATTGTGTTTAAAGTGCGTCTTTTTCCCTGATTATATTAATTTTTTTAAATAGGATTGAATGAGTTCATTGCTGTTAGTTTGAAATTGTGCATTTAAGAATCCTTGCAATAAGTCAACCACAATGCGTTACTTAATTTTGGCAAGTTGAATTTGGCTTGTATATACATTGTGATTTATAGAAAATTGGAGCCCAGCAGAGTGATTGTGAGCGGTTACCGTGTCCGTATCTCTTGGTGTGGAGTGGAAGAAGTAGCAGGGGCTGTCGGAGGGGGACCCACTGTAACTAATGAAGCCGCTGAGCAGGTATAACTTCTTTAAGTTTCTACTACACCTCAATCTTTCTATTATGAATATTTGTTTTTATTTTATTATTACAGTAACGTTTTATAGATAAGCAGATTTAGGTCAGTTAATACCCTAATCTCAATTAAGAACACCTTATTGAACCTAGGTAAACTGAATTTCATAAGCTGAATACTCTTTTCTCTCGACTGTTTCTTTTGAATCTCTCTGGATGGGTGTTAACAGATCTGCTTCGACTTTGTTTGACTTTGAAAGGCACCTTTTCAGGCACAACAAGATGACCTGACTGCATTAGGACGTATGGTACTAGCACTGGCCTGCCGTGCACCACTGGCCCCAGCTTTAACACATGCACAACTTCAGCTTCTTACTAGGACATATTCACCAGATCTCAAGAACCTTATTCTGTAAGTTTTTAATTCCATCTTTTTAATTTATGTACCACCACCTGTCATTTTTATAAAAAAAGTGTTCTGCAAACTATGAAACTATGCACTAAAATTCAAAGCCGAATGAAATAACTGATACACAATTAAATTAATATCTCAAATTATTAAAGGTCATGAAAATAATGTTTTGTTTTTTCAAATATTTACAGTCATTATACAAGGGCTGTATGATAAGTATCCGTGTTTAGCGCCATCTTTTAAATGACACCTGTCAAAATTTCAGACAGATTTATCTAGTAGTTTTGTTTTGATAGCTGTTGATAATAGAGAAGTTTGTTTGCAACCATGGATCATCCGTTTTTGATAAAGAGCGCACACGCCGTCTAATTGAGGTGACTGCGGAGGATACGGTCAACAAAATCCACGATATTGTGTTAACAGACCGCTGGGTGAAGATCAGACAGATTGCTGACATTGTAAACATCTCAATTGAATGCGTACAAAAATAGAACAGTTAAATTAAACATTCAAAACAGTGGACTTCGCCTGGTGAACCTGCTCCAAAGAAGGCGAAAACGGTTCCATCAGCCGGAAAGGTCATACCCACTATTTTTGAGATTCGCAAGGCATCATCTTTTGGCATTTGTAGAAGAGAAGGACAATCACGAAGCAATACAGTGCTGATTTATTGGGCCGATTTGATGCTGAATTGATGAGAAAACGGCCCTATTTGGCGGAAAAAAAGTGCTCTTTTACCATGACAATGCACTAGCTCATTCGTCAACAATCACCACAGCAAACTACAAATTGCTGGCTCATCCACCATATTTACCAGATTTGGCACCATGCGATTTATTTTTGTTTCCAAACATGAAAAAATGGCTTGGCAGAAAATGGTTCATGTCAAACGAGGAAGTCATCGTTAAATAGAGGCCTATTTTGCTGAGTTTGACAAATCATATTTTTTTGGATGGCTTAAATAAGTTGGAATGTCGCTGGACTAAGTGTATCGAGCTGAAAGGAAACTATGTTGAGAAATAAATAAAAAAAGTTAAATGCGTTTCCTTCCCTATCAAGGGTACTTATCATACAATCCTCGTACATTCGATGCAGTACTTAAGATACTTTCCCAACATAAAGGAAACCTTAAATTATTTTAATTAATTTCATTGTGATTTATTTAAATTGTTAAAAATATATATGTGTAATATATTTATTGTGGAAATTTCTCTTTTGTGAACAGATATTTGCTATCAGTGACATCACGACGCAGTGTGACAGACCTTATGCCAATGATTGGAGCTAGGTTCTATACCCAAATCGAGGCTCTTCAACACAGAGCTGACACATTAGAAGATCAACTTGCCACAGAATTAGACAATTCAAGGTTATATCGGCTATTGGTAAAACTGGCAACTATAAATGAACGCCCTGAGTATGTTTATTATTATTATTTTTGTCCTATTTTAAATATAAACTAAATACAATAAAACTCCGTTAATTCATAACCTAGAGGACCGAAATTTAAAGAAAAATCAGAATTACAAATAATAAGAATAAAGTTTTTTTGATGGCAACATTAGAAAGAAATTTTATGCACACCGCCGCTATTGACATGGCGATCAAACTTGCCTCCATCAGAATTGTAATATTTAAAATGTGCATCATAAATAATTTAAAACTTTTAAATCCTCTTGTCTTGCTGGACTTGATGGATGAAGCTTATTATTTTCCTGCGATTTTTCAAGTTCGAACCCAGAGGGATATTCAGGATTCAAATTTTTTCAGCCAATTTTAGCTTTGATACCTATTAATTTTTTGTCAGTGTTCAAAATAAGATGCATTTTTTCAAATGGTCAAGGATTTACACGAATTACAAGGTGTTGGTGCCATTTTAGAGAATGAAATGTGAATAAAAATATGAATAAATATGTCAACGAATTTAAATACGAAAGATTTAGTTTCTTTAGTACCTACATATGCAAATCGAAACATATCATAAACATAGAAACCAAATAATTCAATGAAAACATTATTTTAATAACAAATCTTATAAAATGCACTATGGAATTTGATATACATATGGCTAAACTCAGTTCGGCATGTCCTGTCAGGCTGTCACACCAGCACGCCATTTACGCGATAAGAAACAGCGTCGTGATTAGCTGGTAGGCGGGGCTAGCTGTTGATGTTTATGAAGGTCAAATGTGTAGTCACGCGAGTTTAGGGATTTAAGAACATTTGCAAATATGTGAATTGCGTGAACAAATTCCTTACTTCGGATGTCAAAAATGCATACAAACTGCGAATAATCAGATTTTACAAATTATCGGTAAAAATTAGAATGAAATGTTAATTTAGGTGAAATTTTTTTTTTTGAAATTGCGAATTCCGTGATAATACAAAATATAAGGTTATTAATTAACAGAGTTTTACTGTAGTATTTAAGTTTTATAAAAATATGATAGGAATATATCATTTGGATCTCGAGACACTTTCATTGTTTTATTTTATATTTAATTCATTTTGGTGATAATCACAGTTATTTTATCTTAAGGTGACATTCTGATAATTGTAAGAAGTTGACCCGAATGAGTATGAAAAATGTGTGTAAAAAATAAAATATTATCATTCCAGTCCATTAGAGATGGCGCTCTATAGCGACTATGATCATGATATTATAACTTCCGAGGCCATAAGATAATAAACACTGCTTTATTTAAAATACAAATGTATCTATATTGTTCGTTAAAATGTATATTTCAGACTTAATATGGACGGGTCATGGGCTGAAACTGGCGACCGGTATATGCTAAAATTGTTTAGAGACTATCTGTTTCACCCTGTCATGCCTGATGGTAGACCGTGGTTGGACCATGCACATTTAACTTACTGCCTTAACCAACTGGACATAGGAACACAGAATAAGGTAATACTTAGAATATAGATATTAACCTGGATTTAACAGACAAAATTTCCTGTCCAATATATCATGTGAAAATTAACATCCTGTTAATTTTAAAATGATTTCAACCAAGATTTTTCTTATAATAAATATACAGGTTATTTTGAGTTATTAATTCACTATTATTTTTAGCAAATATGCCACATGTTGGAAAAAATACTATTGTATCCATAATAATATTACGCTTCTCTATCTACATCTATGACCTTCTGGATGTGGCTTCAGTGGTGTCATTATGGCTGTATAGTGATTGATTAAACGGCCAGGTCTGTAAAAACTAACGTGTTTTTAATATCTCGAGGCTAAGATTATTTAAACGTTTTCTCTTTTATATATTCAATAACAGTACGTAAATATATATTCAATTTGAAATGAAGGTATCTTTATTACGAATAAGAAAAAAAACATATCGTATATTGACTTCTGTCTATGGTAAGGAAGAAATCTTACCATAGAAATTGTCTATCTACGATTCTTATGTCATCTAAATGTCATTTTTGTTCATTTTAACAGCTAACCCACGAAGATGGAATAATTTTGATTACGTTGTCATTTTATTTACGTGTGGTTTGTTTTGGGGATAGCTCTTCATTAAAATATAGATTTTATTGAGACCCTCATGGTCACATGGCTGCCACTATTAGCCGTGAAGCCACCATAATAGCCACTCACAGGGACTAGCAGCGAGCAATCTCCAATGCCTAAAATTAAAACCTTTAGATATGTTTAAAAACTAAAATTTATATTTCAAATACATATTGTTAAATAAATACGTTTTAAAGTATTACTAATACGATAATAAAAATCGATACACTGAGAACGAAAATTTTAAATTACCAACCCTTAAAATGTTCATGATATAATAAATGTATGTTAAAACATTAAATATAAATAAGACTAATTTTTTGCGATGAGTTTTACACAAATGTGTGCAATAATGTACTCTAAAGTTAAACATAACATGAAAAATACTAGTTGTATTAGGATCATAAAAAAATTAACATTACTACATAACTCGGAACCATAAGTTTTTAAATACCAATAAATATTTATTTTAAAAATAATATCTTTTATGAAATATGTACATGGAAATCACAAGAACGGTTTGCGTCCTCAATCTTTCAATAAAAAAATCAATGTTGTCATCTTGGTTTTGAGAACCACCAGAGTATGTCTTCAGAGAGGCCATAAATTTTTTTACTACGAATTTTCAAGTCAACAAATAAATATAAGTACACTCGGGTCTCTTTTTATCCATACTATTTTTATTCAGTTTATATTTCAAGAAGCTTTTTTTTTAAATAACTATTTTAGACCAATTTGACATGTTGAAAGGGTTAAAAATTTGGAGAATTTTATCTGTATATGCAAACGCAGTCTACGCCAGTACAATTCAGCCGAAACCAAGTGAAATTGGGCATGTCTGGTTGCGTTTCTCTCCTCCATTTTTTTCAGAAATTATCAATGAGCATTCGACATTCAGACATGTTGCAGGTACGTTGTTTACTTTAAGGGCTGTTCTTATAAACGTCAGATCAAATATCGGTTAGTTTACCAACAATAAACTAACCGACGATGGTCCGGTAGTAAATCTTACCGGCGATCATCCTATAACTGTCTCTGTTAGTTTACTGCTAAATTGTCTATGGTTCCTACAGCTGTCAGCGACAAAACATAACCTAAAAAATTTAATGTGGGCTTTTGTAGTACATATTTAAAATAGATATTAACATTGTTATTTACTTATAAAATTTCATATCACTGTCGAAAAGGAATGTTTGCAAATTATGGAACGTATTCTTTGTTTTTATACATGTGTCTAGTCTTTTTTTATGCGTTTTCCTGTGGAACGTATCTACCGCATCAAAAGAGACCTGAGCGTATGTAGGTACTCGTAAAAAGGATAAAGCTTTAAAATAAAATTTTAAATTCATTTCAAGGGATACCTTTTGAATCGTGTGTTAAATTACTTGTAACTATTCGAAAATTGTGTTTTTCATTGTTTATTTTGCAGTTTTTGTAGGGGGAAGTCACAAAGATCTGGGAGAGAGGGTCTAACCTTCAAATGGAGAACGATTAAATAGCAATACACATAGGTCGTAAACGATGTTCAATTCAATACAAGCCGAAAACTGAATTTCTATTATCCCTGAAATGGTTGAGAATAGGATATGGTAGCATAAACATTTTCGACTTTTATTTTTATAGGGTATAACCTCCTGGAGTGTTGTGGACTAGGTCTGCTATATTCTGTATATCCAAGATAATTATAAACTTTTCTGTGAAATTAATAATTTCACAAATACAGTAGTATCACGGTATACATCATTAATGCATTATTTGTTCCCTCATTTGAAAAATGACGATGAATGAGGAAACGACTGGTCATCATGAAATGCACGCAAATGTGTAGCAAGCTGAGATAATAAGTCCTTATAAAAATATGCCTTCATTCTAAACCGTCCTGTATGTGTTTTTATAACTTCTAATTTTTTTAAATAATCTATTACTATCCTTAAACAAATATCAGATATCTCATCGAGACAATTCTATTTTTTATTATATTTAATGGAAAATATATTTCGTGTTCTTGGACATATTCAAATATTGCTAATATTACTATCATATTGGGCTCTCTTTTTCGATCTAATCTTCCTTCCCAGATCTGTTCTCCCTCTTCAGTCCACCCTCCTGTCCAAATGCACCCTTTCATCTGAACTCATTCCTATCTTACTCACTTGGAATTATTCTATTCTCCGATCCAAATATATTTGGAGAATAGAGTAGCCGTACCACCAAATATTTTTTTTTTTCATGGAATGTTAGTAGTTCATCTAGCACGGACAATTTTTATTATTATTTTAATATGCTTGTGCAGAATTCTATTTCACTATTATCTCAGAGCTTATAATCATTAAATTTAATAATGTAATCCATTGTAATCTTTCACAGGTTCAGCTGATGTCGAGAGATGAACAAAGTGTGCTTGTGGTGTCTTATGCGGAACTTAAACATTGCTTAGAACAAGCCTTTGATGAAATAACACAAGCGGCTGCTTCCAGCTAAACGTGTTTTAAAAATGCTATTGTTTACTTACAGGATGGTTTGTAAGGGAGTTTAAGCATAATATGTAGTAGTAATAATAGTAGAAGTGAGTCTAAATTTCAATAACTAGTAATAATAATTCATTTTGGTTCATTTATTTTACAGAAAAATTATATACATTAAAAATAGCATGTCACTTCTAAACTTGTATTTGTTCATAATGAAAACAAAACATGGCCCAAAATGTTCACTCAATCATCTCTGTATAATACATACTTTCAAAGTCAATATGGATTCTTAAAACATCACAACTACAAAGATGGTTTGATATTAAAGAAAATTCGAATTTTGAAACTTACTTTATTTATCGACATAGTCCCCTCAAAGTTCAACACATTTGTCCAGTTTCAGGAAATGAGTTTCTTCGAGGTTTTCAAGATTCACGTTTACTTCCTGTATGACCCCTCCATTTGACTCAAATTTTCGTCCTGCCAGGAAAGTTTTGAATTTCGTTAATAGATAGTAGTCTGAGGAAGCTAGATTTGGTGAATAGGCAGAATGCGCAAGCAGTTCAAATCACATTTTGAACTGCCAATTTTTGCTCAGCGACATGACTTGAATACACCAGTGCCTTGTCATGGTGAAACACCTTTTTTGGCCATTCCCTGGCGTTTCTCTGCTACTGCCGCCTTTAATCGGTCCAAAAGTGATGCTAGTATTCTCCGGTAATGGTTTTCCTCTTTTCGAGGTAGTCAATAATGAGAATTCTTTTCGCATCCCAAAAAACTGACGCCATCACTTTTCCAGTGAATCAAACGCATTTTGCCTGTTTTTTGAACTGGTTCAACATGTGTGATCTATTGTCTTGACTGTTGTTTCGTTTCCGGGATATAGTGGTGTATCCAGGTCTCGACCACTGTCACAAAACAATGCAAAAACTCTACTGGATTCTTCTTATACACTTGCAAAATGTTCACATTTGCTTTAGAGTGAGTAAAAGTGGCACCCATCGTACTCAAAGTTTTTTCATGTCCAATTCATTCCGCTCAGTTAAGATGCCTCGTGCACTTTCACTCCTCTGTCATGTCATTATATACGGTGTCACAGCTGATTTCGGGGCTCCAGTATGTGACGTATCTTTAATGCTTGTTCTATCACGCTCAAATTCATTTAACCAAAGTCGAACAGTTTCATTAAAAAAGAATTGAATCACACCGCGGATTTCAATTTTATAAATTTTTCACTGTTACTCAAAACGCTTATATTTAAGCTATTGTCAAACAACAAATTACTTTCAGAGTGACCACACATTATTTATTCATAAAAAGGAAACTTTATTACTACATATACAGATGACGTTAGCCCCATCTATTAGTTTACGAACCAAATTACTTACCAAACCACCCTCATACCGTGATATGGGGCGGCTCATCACAAATATAAGTCATAATTCTTGCTACCACTCAAAAATTTCTTGCTTCTTTTAACTGATTTTTATTTGAAGATAATACATAATTAGATATAATTATTTTTTTTACTTTTTTTTTCTTCTCTATGAGTTTCTCGTATTCTCGTGACATATATACTATAAAGTCTCTAAAAAAACTTGTCAGCTGGTTAAGGTAACATTCACTGAAACTGTGAATTGAAATGTGATTTTTAGTATTTTTAGTGACAGACCAAAATGTAAGTATATTTTATATACATATTCTCAATGATTATGAAAAATTTGTGTCATTCGTTTTGTTAACTATATTATTGTCTATAGATATTCGTAACTACTCACTGATTTGAATCCTTATTTAAAGAGTGAATCTGATGTTTTATCGATAGCGGGGTGAAATTGATATATATATTTTTTCATTTTAGTATTGTGTAGACGAAGTCGTATACCTGTCCAGATAGTGTCAAGTGTGATAGCCCCTGCTTCGTTTTCAAGTAGTGATAATAAAATGTAAATATCTGATTCATCCAGATGAACCGTGTCCTTACTCGTACTCCACACTCCTTCAGATGAACATTGTCCTTTGAGTCTAGGTTTTGAGGAACCTTGTTCTTTGAGCACTCTTTTAGGTTTCAGATGTGGCCAATACATACTGGTCGAGTTTAATTTGATGCTCGAAAAAGTACAATATAGTAATTCTATTCAAGAAGTATTAAATTCTACCTGACTAAAAGTCACTTGGTGGAAAAAATGTTTTCAAAACAGTGGATGACACTGAAAATTATAATAATTTTTCCGGATCCAACAATATTATCATTGTTGCTTATAAAGTTTTACTTATAAATTCAAAAATAACATAGAAAAATAACATAGATTTTAAAGAAATTTGATTATTATATTATTTGAAATATTATTATTATTTTATTTTGTTATATTTGGTGATTTTTCTTCGCCTTTACTATTATAACACACATTATGTTCATATTACACTAAAAGTCATTTGGAATTGGGTTGGAAAACAATAAATAACTATGATACTTTTACAATATATGTAACATTTTAAAGTCATTGAAATATCCATTATTGTAGATTGAATAGAATACTCAATATATACAAAATCAAAAAACTGTCTGCAGGGCTGTAAAAATGAGATAACAATATATGTAAGCTTAATATATTGTAATTTTGTTTCTCGTTTTTTTTTTCTGCCATTTGTGCCGTCATTTTCATTAGTATAGTAAACTATGAATACTATTATATAGTAAATACTATTACAAACATATTCATTCGTAGCGTGTTCTGGTTTAACAGATAATACTAGACGCTACTACTGGAGTCCTGCAAGAATACGCTATATTTATATTATAACAGCAGCTGTAATGTCGGTATGTGCATCCGACTCATCTGAAATATTCTAATACAAATCTTCAATCTGTGATTTCAATACCTGTTTAAATGTTTATAAAAATAATTTTACTAAGATTCAATATCTTTTTTTCATTAGCCAAAAGCAATAATAATTAAATAAGTACAGTTATAATAGAGCGCCCCTGCAACAATACTGTATATTGGTTTTAGGCAGATCTGAGTTACGAATGCCACACGTTGCATATCATGGGCATCCAACGGTACAATCATTAAACGCAATTTCTAAGTGATCTTCCCTGCGACAACACTGTATATCATCCAAGGTGGCCGACGTTCCGCGTCAATCAATATTTGTAAGATATACGTGTTGTCGCAGAGGGAAAATAAATATCACAAAAAAATAATTTTATGATAGAGATATTAAAATTATTTTTAAAATAGTCTACATTTTCTTGGAATCGCTCCAAAATTTATTTTTTGTTTTAGTAATTTGAATGTACAATAAAATGACAAATTTTAGAGCATGCATTATATACATACTCGTACGTCCATATAACAATTTACTATATGAGAATGATGAACACTTTGATTGCGAGTTGAAAATATTGTTAAGATCGTTAGAGTCCTCGGGAAAAACTAATTGGCTGGGTTCAGATGCTTTGCTTGGATTAGGGATTGCATTTCTGCAAATAACCACATGATTCTAACATTTCTTGCATAATTTCAGGATTGTATTATAAAAATATTTTCACATTATCGCAGAAGTAGTATAAATCTGTATTACTTAACGTAAAATTGTGAATTTGATTAAGAATTCACACAGATCGATTAAGATTCACACCTGGATTAGTCAATTTTTAATTTAATGTGAGCAGTCAATCAGTACGTTTGCTACTTTTGTTTGTTGGTGAGAAGAAAGTAAACTATTTCATTACAATCCGAGAAGCAACGTATCAAAATTTTAATGTACATTCTATAAAATAGGTTTTAAAAAATGATTTATGGTTTTCTTGTAATTTCTTATTTTATTGAGTATTAATTACGAGTTTAATTTTTAATAAAAGTTTATTTTTTAATATGACTTATTTATTTAACTATATTCCAGTATTGTACATAGGCCTGATCTTTTCTTGCCCATTCATTCCAATCTTGTGCCAGACGTCTCCATTGAGTTACTGCAACATATTTAATGTCATCTGACCATCTGGTTTTAGAACGACCCACAACAGTAATAATCACTTTGTCTAATGCCAGCAGTCCACTTTCCCCGAGACGACCCGTGCCGACATGAGAATAAGCTACGCAAGCCGAGAGCTGCAGTACATTATTGTGCTCGGCGATAGTGGACTGCTGGCATAACAACCATCTTCGTGTCTCATCACTCGCCCAGTTCCTTAAGCTGAGCTGCTCTCTCTGCCTATTTTTCTGCAGGGTTGGCATTTAATGTAATACAAATTTATATTGTGGGGCAGGCAGGAAGGAAGGATGTCTGTGTTAAGCAGATTCCTAAAGAGTGAGTAAGAAAAATTTGGAACAGATGGCATTCAATATTTATAATAATTTATATCCAACCCACTGATTATTAACCCCCAACTAGTGGATCACTAGACACGTGTCTTAACTTCTAGGCCATCAAGCAAATCAAATAACTATGATGTGTTTTTAACATAGAGGTAGTTTTCGATTAAGAACATTCGCTATAACGAACATCACAATTTTAAGATTTTTTTATTTAAGTAATGCACAAAGTTGTTGAACCAGGTAATCAAATGGAACCCGGCTGATGTAAGAGTTATTGGATTCATATTCTGAGAAATTGGCACCTGATGGGTTAATAGAAATAGAAACAAATTTAAACAGAAGTATAAAAAAACTTGACGTTTCACATTCCAGAACCTTTACAATTTACAAAATGGCTACAGCTTCTAAGTTAATTTCTGCGGGATTGACAATGTTTGAAGGACAGGATTCGAATATGCGAAAGTGAAAAGAGGCATTTATAATTCATTGACGTATTATGAGATTTTCAGTCTTCCGTCAAGTCAAATTTTAAAAGAGTGGACGAACCAGCTGCAGCTGTTTCATTGTAAGTTCCACCATCTACCCAGAGTGCGCAAAGTGACACGCATGAGAAAATAACAAACACTGATTAAAATTTAAATGTACATATGTATGCACAAATATGATACAATTTTGTTTATATTTTTAAATAAAATTAACTGTTACTATACATATCTTGTGTTCTTTTAGTATTTTTTCAACTTATTTTACATTTATAGTGTATTTTAATAAAACGTACACATTTGATGTTTAATACATGCTTTTCACATGTAAATGACCACAAACTTATGCAGTTGCATCTAATATACAAAAAATGCATATTTTGGTGTTTTGAATTATAACAAACGAAACCCATTCGTAAACCGGAAGAACTGTGGTTTCAACAAGACGACGCAACATGCCTCACAGCGCGCACCACAATCAATTTATTGAAGGAAACATTCGATGATCGTATGACTTTGGATTATTTACTGTGGGGATATGTGAAGTCACTAATGTATGCCGATAAACCAAAGACAATAGACGACTTGTAAGCAAATATTAGTTGAGATATTGCCGATATATGGCCCTAGCTGCTCGAAAAATTGAATTAGATTGCACTTTATTCGAGTCAGCTGCGGCGCCATATCATGCATATGCGCTAAATCATATTTAAGCGCTAATGGCATAAAATTATATTTTCAATAAAACCAATGCCATGGTCAATACCTCGAATTTTATTTAATCTTAAAAGGTCTATATATACCTTTAAAAAAAACACCTTTACATTATTTTTAAAAATCTGAAATTTGCCTTTCATTAACCCATTCTCCAGGGGTGATTCCTATATGAGTCGTGTCTTACATACCCACAGCACGGATGACTCATCAGTTGCCGTGTTTCGCGCTGAGGAGCGGTGAAAATCATACCAAAATTATTTGAAATCTTTATCCTGCTGATATTTGTATACAAACGCAAAATAATTAAAGTCCTCATACCATCCATTATCGCTCAGTTATTCAAATTCTCAAACTCAGTTGTAAATGCGTTTCAAACTAGAGTTAAATTTAATGTCAGTATTTAAAAACTTGTAAATAGTATGCATTAGTCTCAGAAATCAGCGCCGCGCAGATCACTACTTCACTCTAGTAGTGATCTGCACTAGTAGTAGTTCTAGCGATAATGTTGTGTTCTCTCATGGATAACTCTAGTAGTAATCTGATTTCTGTATTTGTTAATGTTTGTGAGGATACATGAGAACCTTTGCTATTGATTTCTTAAAAACAAATCATACATTTGTTACGTTATCATAGTGTAGTCGCAAATTATAATGCCGCCAAAGAGTGCTGCGTATGAAAGATGTCATGCGTATTTATAAAGGCGATCAATGGGTTAATAAAATTTACCATTTTATTGAACATTAAAATACAGGCGTAATGGTAAACATTATAGGAAGGACATTGTAAAGAATTGTTAAAATTTAAATAAAAAATCAGTAACATTTTTTTAAAAATATTTTTATTTTAAACCATGCACTTACTAAAGTAAACACAAAATAAAAAGTACAAAGTATTTATAAACGTTAAAATGGACGGAATATTCTATTAAATGTTTGAGAATGTAAATTATTATAAAACAATATTAATATTTGTTTCCTTAATTAACTAACATACATAAATGGAATGCGTTTAATTTTTTCATACATTATTGTTAAACTGTACTAGTGGAGAATTTCATACAACCCAAACTACTAAACGGTTCTTCATTTATCTGGGAATTTTTTTACACATTTTTTGTGAATTGATTCCATAAACATTTTATTATATTATGTAAATTGGATATAAAATTACACAAAACCTTAAGACCGAAAAAATGTTGAATTAAAAGTTGTAAAAATATTTCCCTAGTACACATCAGTACAGTATTGGTGATGATAGATTACCTCCTATACTAACAGAGCAAGAACTCACTACATATCAACATGAGAATTTTGTCCAAGTCTACAGATCGTAGATGTCAACTCATAAATTTCCAATCACTATCATATATATTAAATAATTTGATATTGATAATTATACAAAACACTTTGTTTAAACCACTATTTATTAATTATTCTACATGTTTCAATACCTATGGTATCATCCTCAGGAAACAATGTATACTGAACTTAAAAAATACAAGCATAGATAAAAACGAAACTATAAAGTGGTGAATATGCAAGAACTAATATAAAAACAAATTTAAAAGGTGACTATTTGCAAAGAGGATTTGGTTAATCATAATATTAAGTTAATTATATTAAATAACAAGGATAAGGATGATATTTAAAAAAATCAGGGGTCTACAAATTAATTTGCAATGATTTCAATTATTTTTAAATAGGTAAAACTTGCAGAAATTTTGATATTAGAATTAAGGAACATTTGAGATGCCTAAATAAAAATAACTATTCAAAATTTTCCAATCACCTTTTTGAAACAAACCATTCCTTTGATATTAATGAGGGTTTAGAAATTATACATACAAATACTAGGGGTTTACAGTTAGATAAATTTGAAATTTTAGAAATAAGAAAAAGTGTTAATAGCAAGCTTAATATTATAAATAACCAAATCCTCCTTGCAAATAGTCACCTTTTAGTTTCATGTTAGTTCTTACTTATTCACCATTTTATATTTTTATCTATGCTTGTATTTTTTAATTTCAGTATCCATTTTTTCCTGAAGATGATACCATAGGTATCGAAACATGTAGAATAATTAATAAATAGTGGTTTAAACAAAGTATTTTGTATAATTATTAATATAAAATGAGGCCACAAAGTAATTTTGCTAATATTGAAAAAGGAAATAATTTGATGTTTTTATGAATATGTGTATGTTTATTTGATTTATCTTATCATAGATATAAGAATTTGTGGCATTTTATAAAAATGTTATTTCATGAGATTCATAATGTAAATGACACTGAACACAACTTCTTTATGTTCCTAATAAACACAATGTATATTATTGCACTAAGGGTCAACACGCAAGGATCATATATGACCCAATTTTTTCATCAATCACCTTTCGCATTGCAGACAAAATATTCTATTAGCTCATCTCAAAAATCAAGGAATCAGTAACATAATATGTGATGTTTTCGTAAAAAAATAATAATATACATAATAGATTCAATCTTATTATACTAAGAAAAAATGTTTATTTTATTATATAATAAGATTACAAATTGAAAACAGATAAATTATAAAAATCAGACCATTGAAATGTGTTGCCATTTTCATTAGGTACATAAAATAAAACTTGTGTTTTTTACATTTCAAAATTAAAAATAAACATTACAAATCAACATTTTTTGGTCCATTTCATTTTGAACTGTTTCAAATTTGATTTTAGTGCAATCTGCACTAACATTGATCTATTTTCATTTGAGCAATCTCAATTGCCCTCAAATATTTATTAAAATTCACTCATTCATTTTTGACAAAAAACATAATACAAGTGATTTAACGCTAAAATTGATAACTGTCGCGGATTGAACACAAATCATACTATTCGGCAACTAGATTATATATAATAATAACTATATTAGCCTAACATATTTTATTATTTTAAGAGAGCGGATGAAGAATTAAAATCCAATCGGAGATTCAGAAGCAGACTAATGGCCGGATGTGTGATTATTAGGATCTTTTTACTATAGTAAAAAAAGTTATTAAAATATTTTTTTGCGAAAACGGGTTGTTTGATAGTTGATAAAAAATATTTACTGCTCCAAAGTACATCCCGTAGTAAACTCATTTTACTCTGCAACATCTGATTAGTAAAAAATGAAAATCGATGGTTAAATATGGCTAACTTTTCACAGCTGTTCTAAAAGTCATCTGACACATTGATACTTTGAAAGTTGCAGTACGTGCACAGTTGACAATGAATCATTCAATATCCCGCTATTTTAGTGATGAAAGTTCGTCTGATGATGATCTCACTGTTTAATATACATTATTACACGTAATATGAAAAGATATCACCACCAAAGGGACAAATATAGATAATGTATAAAATAAAGTATATTTCATGATTATTTGTCACACCTATAGACATCTCCATCTATGCTATGACAATATATAAATTTGACGTTTGAACAACCCGCAAACGATTTTAACCACGGGTATTAGTAAAAAGTTACTAATGATCAGATAACCGGCCCTAATTAACAAAAAATCAAATTAAATAAAAATAATTTGTACTATTCTACATATTTTATAAGCAGAAATTATTCGTTCAAATTATATACATACAAAACAATAAAGTTGTATATGTAAATAATTATATTGTATTTGTATTAAAAATAAGTTTAGCAGGTCAATTAAGAAAATCATTGTCAAATTAATCTGAAAATTAACCGATACTAATAGCTCTTATTAATGTGATGTAGCAATTTTGATTCATTTTGAAGTTAAAATTATCGTGTTGAGAAATAAATTGAGATTTTATTAAAATGCATTAAATAGGAATATAATGGTATAATGGTCAAATATAATCAGGTATTTCAATAATAATAATACTTGATGTAGATGTTTGGCTGTGTAGATGTTCAGGAGTTATGGAGCTTAACTTGACCATCGCCAAAGTTGCAACTGTTGGTGTTATCAACCAGTTCAGTCCAACGTTTCATTTTTCCCCACAACATACTGATAGATTAAAAATTATTAATTGAATTATGATCATTCTTAATCGAATCACACTGTAATGAAGACAATTAGCAAATAACAAAGCAGCATAGTGATGAAAGAGACTATGTTTATATATTGTTGAAATTTAAAATTTTTTAATGTCAGAACGGACCAGGCATTATTTTATTAGTAATCTTCTGAATTCATCACAAAATTTATTTCTATCTGGATTAAAATAAAAATGTGAAATTTGAGAAAAAAACTTACAAATTTGTAAAAGGCACTCTTGATTATTTTTTTGAAAATACTTTAAAAATTTTTTTTTAAAAACATTAAGCGTACGAAACTTTCTGCTCATAGACCTGGTCATCCCATTCATGATGACTCGGCAAGGCGGTGTGCCTCACACCGCAAATCCGAGGACCGAAACGCAGAATAATAATAATTACTCCCACGATAAATAAAGCTAGCACTGCCACAGCAGGATACAAAATGATGAATGCCATTGTTGGCTTTATTTTATTAAATTTCGCTCTCTCTTTTCTGAAGTTCGAGATATTCTTGAGAAGTCTTTATTACGGGCGCTGGAGGAGGCACGTATCCCTTCTCTAGTTCCGTGTAGTCAAGTGGTGGCTGTTTGTGAGGAGTAGCCGACCACAAGGACACCAGCCAACGATTACCTAATGAATGTTCAAAGAGATATAATTAAAAACGAATAGATATTTTTGGATATATTACCTAGTTAAAAATCAAAAATTACAATAAAAGTAACAAATTATATTAAGTCAAAAAGTATCCTTAATTATGAAATATGTACATGTATTATTTTTAAATCAAAATAGTTCAATCATACCCGGGTACACTGAAACATTATTAAGTAACATCTTATCACTGGGTTATGGCATTTTATATACAGGTGAACCAAAAAAAGTGAGAACATCTCGTAATACATGAGTTATTTCAAAACACAAAATAATTCATTATAATTCTTTTGCTAATCAGAAATCATCACACCCCATATTGCACAATCTACTGGGTTTAAATCTGGGCTGTTCGGTGGCCACATGCCTGGATCAATGAAATTAACATTCTCACGATGAAAAAAATTGAATGTATTTCTGGCTGTGTGAGATAGAGCTCCGTCCTACTGTAATATCCAGTTATGCTGTAACGTTAGCTATACTCCAGGCTTTGTTTTAAAACTCTTTAATCATTTTCCTACCACCCCAACGTTTTTCAATTCAGATTTTTTTTATCAGAATACGGTCTTCTGAAGTGATTTGTGTCATTATGGGCAACAATTTGAAAAAACCAAATATAAACAATGGGAAAATTAATAATTAAAGATGGCGACCGGAAATTGTTGAAATAAAACGTAATGTAGTAAGTAAGTAAATTAGTAAACTATTTAAGCTATTGTTGATAAAGTTAAACTAATTTTGATGCAATTATATCACATTTTACGAAATATTCTCACTTTTTTTGGGCCATCCTGTATATAAATAATTTATTTTAAGTAATCAGAAAATAAAATATAATATAAACCATTTCTAATAATTAAAAAATAAGTATACACTGTAAATTATTAAAACTAATCTGCACAAGTATGTAAATGGCACATACAGCCATGGTTAAGTGCTACTATGATTTATTTACGTCTTCAGAAAAGGACAACCATCGTAGGAAGGTAAAAAAAAAAAGAAAAAAGTCTATGATACTCAAATTACAGGTCTACAATAACTTCTTACATAATAATTTATTTAATTCACACCCTCCATGACCAATTCTATAAATAAAATTGCATAAGTCATTATTTTATTATAATTTGTCATTATATTATTCGCGGGTAAGTATCCCTTGATTTACGCAGAAGATTCGCGTAAATCGAAAATTTGTGCGTTCCTACTGTCATCCCTCGAATCAGTGTGCACTATTAATTCAGATTCATTTTGAGCGGTGCTTTTGGTTTAGACTTTGTTAAAAATTCAATAACCAATTACTGTATTTTATTTTTCCCCAATTGAGGTATCTAATTTGAGTGTATAATTTATTACTCTAAACAACTCTCCTCAAGCAATAAATCATGGACACAACACAACACAAACAACAAACATCTACACACCAGTTCCGAGAGCAACGACATTTTATCAAAGATTCTACATGTTCTTAGCTCCGAAACTATACAACACACTCAATACCAATTGAAAATCTTTTAATTCCAATAAATTACACAAATATGGACCCAATATATGATTCAATCAGGTAGGGATGAATCAGAAGCATGGCTATCCAACATTCTAATATAATTTATACAATACCTTCACTAATAATTCACTAGTCCTATAACATTCCCACTACATATATTTCTATTATATTTTTATTTTATTTTTACTTTTTTATGCATATTTGTAATTCTCTTTTTATTCCTGTTGACTTAAATAACACCACAACAGCACGAAAAAAAAAACTGGCTACTTTAACACAGACTTCAGTCTAGCAAAGTAACCAGGACAACGCTGTATATATCAGAGGTGAAGTCTACTCCATCCCACACAATAAACTATGAGTATAATTACATCTTATGTTTATTATGTATTCACCTTTATTAAAACAAAGATATTTATGTCAATATATATATAAATAAATAAATTTAACAAAATTCAAATATCATGGAAATCGATTGTCCTTTAAATCACACTTTTATGGTAAACCATATTAAAAAAATCTGCTTTAATCAAGGGATAGGTGTACTCTGTAAAATATACGTAAACTTATAATTATATATATATGAAAAAACCAACCTGTGTGACGGTCCTGCCAGTACTCACTGTACTTGGAACAGCAGCAGCATACAATATTCAAAGCGAATAATACAAAACCAATAACTGTGCACACAGAAATTACTATGTAGAATGGGGAAAAATCGCTGTATTCATTCCCACTGAAGAATGGATTTTTTTTGTAATCACCTCTTTCTTCAATAATAGACATTTCCAGGTATTACATTCATGAAGCGACTGGAAAGAAAAATTACTTTGTTTAAAGAGAGACAGAAAATATGAATTATTTAAATCGCAACTTATTTGTAGAATAGTTAGCATGAAACACTCCACATCGCCAATAAAATATTTCCGCTTATGTTTTGATTAAGTGAGAATCATGATTAATCTCGAGATGTATGAATTGTAATATGTACATTCGCAACTGAAAAGTGAAGATTATTCTAACAATTTTAATAATAATAATAGTAATACATTCATTAAGATCACTTTTTACATGTGTTATGTACTTACATTGATAAATAATGTCTAACGGTCTGACGTATTACTCTTCCAAATTAATATTCATTAAATATATATTTTCACCTAGTTAATTACTATAAGTGTTGCGTAATATTTCAAATATCAGACAAATGTACCGAGGGTATGCATATACAATTTGGCAAAGTAAATACAACATATCAGTAAGAAAGTAAGACATATAATTGGGGACCCTACCTGCTACACTAGTAATTTACTGTATTATAGCAGACAGTGTTCCTCCGGTATAACAGTAAGCAAAGTGCACTGATCAATGACAAAAAATATATATATAAACAGTTAATCAAGAGATGCAATTAAGTCATTTAATATGCAGTTGTAGCAGTTTCATTCTCAGGTTTGGACCTTTAAAAGATCTTGGGCATAATTTCTCCCCATTTCGTGGAGCCAGAATTGCACTTTTCGTGAAAAATATACAAAACTACGGTTGCAATCTTTCACTTTTGCATTTAGACCGTTGTATATTTTTAGTGCTAGAAATAAATAGAACCTTTGTGCAAAAGTTTTGTTTGGTTTTGGCACAAGATAGTGACAGTTAGCCTGTGTCCTTGTTAAGTAAGGGTACGTAATTTGCTGGTAATATTTTACCAACTGTCATTTGAACAAAACTATAGATCAAATAGTTTTATGGTGAAATGACTGGTATAGTCACCGTGATATGCATGCAAATGCAAGCAACTTGACTTAATGTGTCCCTATATAAATATGCGTCAAGAAGCGTCAAAAGTCCTGAGAGTCAGTATTCAGATGCCCTGAAAATTAATAAAACTATTCAGATGCCCTGAGTATTTACTGAACTTTCACACTTTAATTTGACATCAACGTTAGTTTAATTTTATTTACTGTGACCAAAGTAATTATTTAAATTAAATACAATCACTTTGTATAAAACCATGAAATTTAGTATACGTCAACCGGTTTCGCTTATCTCAAGCTTCATCAAGATGTATTTAAAACTAATCATAAATACAAAGAGTGCTTATACATGCGTAAAGAAGGAGATAGAATATAAAATTAAATGTGAAAGAGAGAGACAGAATACATATACAGATAGACGGAACTTTAAAGGAGAGTAAAATACAATGTTGATGGATATTAAAGGAAACACACCTAATATGAGGCTAATGGATAAATTAATTTGATTAAGAATTGGCGTACCACAATTTACTGCCTTTTTTATTTTGAGGGTTTCTAAATTGTAATAGGTATATTTCCTCTAAAATCAATTTAATATCCATAAACACTGTATTTTCCCCTCCCTTAATGTTCCGTCTATCTGTATATGTATTATGTCTTTCTCTTCCGCATATAATCTTATATTCTGTCTCTCTCTTTCACATGTAATTTTATATTCTATCTCCCTCTTTATGTATATATACATATATATATATATATATATATATAAGTGCACTCTTTTTGTATTTATGATTAGTTTTAAATACGTCTTGATGAAGCTTGAGATAAGTGAAACCTGTTAATGTATAATAAATTTCGTGGTTTCATACAAAGCGATTGTATTATATTTAATCTAATATGTCAAAACACAAAGTGATTACTTTTTATGAAAATTTAATTATTTAAGTTTAATAATTTGTAATAAAAGTTTTCAAAAATGATCCAGAAAATAGCTATTACAAATTTTTTAGACTACAGTGAAACCCCTCATTTATCTGCTTCTACTCGTACAATTCTGCATTTGTCTGACCTTTTCAAATAAGTCTGAGTCACGTGGTCAATCTCGCGTTGGCTCCCATTCGCTAAGCATCATTTGCATTTGTGAAACCCGTGTTATATTATTGCTATTCTTGGTTATTTTAAAATATATTCATTGAAAATAAATGTAATCGTGGTCTGAAAAAGATTAGCGATTCATTATGAATTTCGAAAGTGGAATTCGTATTTCGGACATGGACACTCAATAAACAATCATATAGATTTGAATAAACAATTATCTGGGGTTCTAAAAAATTTAGTCAGCATTCATACACATCTGGAACAAATTGCGTATGACAATTCCACTGTGTTTCAAAATTTAATATAACAGCATTAAAAATGACACATACATATTTAATATAATTCTCTGAAAAATAAATATATTTCCATCTACTAACTGGGAGTCATTCTTTTAGCTTCCACAATAGTAAGACGCATTTCATTTTACAGTTAGCAGGCATAGAACGATGTAGATTATCAGTGACAAATTGGACAATCAAGGAATTACTTCTGAGTCAAGACATGTGTCCACTTAAAATATTTATTTCCTGATCACACATTATGTCATCAAGCATAATATTTTGGTCAGGTGTGTTAACTTTATAATTCCTTATTAGAATGATAATAGTGATTAGTTTTCAGAATGATATTAATGTATATGTGCGTCAATAGTTAATTAGAGGTGATTATTTATAAATATTTTTACACTTTTGATAAATTCAACGGCTGATTGATACGTATGCGAAATGACAAATTTAAAATGTGTTTAGATATAAAAAAAGTTGACATTGTTACCTATCATCCTTCATTAGATTCACCTTCATCTTTCACCTGTATTTTATTTTTGTGAAAATGGAAGTTCATGGCCTTATTAAGTTTTACGTTTTGAAAGGAAAGACTGCTACTCAGATTAAAGTCAAGCTGGATGCTGCTTTGGGGGACTCTTCTTTGAGCACTCACTATCCACAAATGAGTAACTGATTTTAAACTGAGACGTTAGGGCTTTGAAGGTGCTCACCATAGTGGATAGCCAAAAGAGGTGACGATTCCGGAAATGATTAACGTTGTCCGCTGTTAAAATTCAATTTTAAATGTGAAATTTCAATAGGATTGTCAGAAAATTAACATTTTCTATGAGAAGAAAGTTTGTTAGATGATAATCAAATGCAAATTGTTGCTATTGTGGAAAATTTATCAGTTTACGAAATGTTTGAATGAGCAGGACATAAAAAAGAGAAATAGTCTGAAATCATAGCAGCAAAAATTTTTTAATGAAGATTATGAAATATCAAAATAATATTAATTCATATTTCATATTCTAAATAAAAAGATGTGTTGATTTTATGTGTTAAAAAAATTATAGCACATGAATTTCAAGTTCTTGCTAGTATTATTTTTGTCATCATAGTATCACTTCAAGAATGCTACTATTATTTTTGTCAATGACAGTGAAATCAAATAAGGTAATGCGGAACCTGAATAAAACAACGAGTTAACAAAATTGTTTTATTTTCTTAATAAAAACAAATTTAGTAAGAGTATTATTTTTCTTATTATGGTATACGACAGCAAAAATGCATGCAGTAACATTAATTTTTTTCCAAAAAAAAAAGTAACAACATTGCAATTTTTTTTCTATGATATTGGGAGTATGCATTAATTCATGCAGTTTTCTAAGAGAGGGTGTTACTAGTATTATTTCGCGCCGTGTTCATCCGTGACTATATTCATTTGAAAGCTACTGTCATTGCGCGTCTTTTTCAGTATATGTCATTTGATTGAAGTGTAAACAACATTTTTTTCTATTCATTTGAACATGTCGAACTTTGTGCCAGAAAAAGTGTTTTTGCGGGGAGTTCTTCTTCATTACTTTAACATGAAGAAAAGTGCTACCGAAAGTCATCGTATTTTAGTAGAGGTTTATGGTAACCATGCTCTAGCTGAAAGAACGTGCCAGAAGTGGTTTGCACAGTTTAGAAGTGGCGATTTCAACTTAGAAGGTAATGCTCTGTATTTGGTGGGATCAGAAGGGTGTGTTGTATTATGAGCTGTTAAAATCGGGTCAGACGATCAAAGGGGACCTCTACCGAACACAATTAATTCGTTTGAAGAGAGCGATTGCGGAAAAACGACCAGAATATGCAACCAGACACGAATCCATAATTTTCCATCATGACAACGCTCGGCCACATGTTTCAAGACCGGTTCAAAACTATTTGGAGAACAGTGGGTGGGAAGTTCTACCTCACCCGCCCCATAGCCCCTTATGATTACTACTTGTTCAGATCAATGCAGAATGCCCTCACCGGAATACGCTTCACTTCAAAACAGGGTATCAAAAATTGGCTTGATTCGTTCTTCACCACCAAGCCGGAGAAGTTCTTTTGGGATGGAATCCACAAACTGCCAGAAAGATGGGCAAATGTTGTAGCTTCCGATGGACAATACTTTGATCATTGAGTGTATAACCATTTTTTCACAATAAAGCCTTAATTTTCGAAAAAAAAACGCATGAATTAATGCATACGCCTATTACTATCCTTAACTTTATGACGTTTATTATAAAAATAAATTGCAAATGCTATACAAACTTTCAATTATCTCAAAACTAATATTTTTGACTTAATTCTTAATCGCGGAATGTCTTGATCTTATACTGCAAAAAACTAATAAGAAAAAGTGTCACCCTCGCTCAAACGCACAATCGCTACTGATCTGATTGGATGTTGTGTCAGCGTGTTAGCAACAGTTTGGTGTGCTTGTATATCTAGTGAGGCGCCCAACAGTTCTGTTGTTCAAAAATCTAGTCATCGGTGTGCACGCCGCCATACATTCAAGGAGGAGGTAATAAGGAAGTGAATTATTTTAATGGGTACATTTTTATCCACATAACGCATTAAACAGTAATGAAAGAAAAATACATATTACTCTAAATGAGATTCGATTAATTCATCAACATCCATGTTTAGTTCATTCATCATTGAAACTATTTCGGTTATGATAGTTTCCAGAGATTCTTCAGGGTTTAGATGATCGCCCATTATTTGCGGGCATAATTTTTTCCAAGATCCATTAAAACCTGCTAAACTTGTTTACATACATTTCAAGGACGGAGAGAAAGAGATAGGGAGCGGAGGAGAGGAGAACGACTGCACATGAGACAAAAGCGAACATTATCAGAAAAAAAACCGACCGTCAAAAAAATGTGCAAAATAGCGAATTGTGCAGAAGTCGAATGTGCAAAAGTCGAGGGCTGCCTGTACAACGAATGACAGTTTACTTCGTCCTCAACTGTCATTTCGAATTTCCCGATAGTTTTAAGATGAATCCATGTACATGCACCATTAAGATTTCAAAAAACATTTACATTACCATAAATAACTATGTACTTGTATTGTAAGTAACTATTTGTAATTAAGTACATGAAATAAATATGAATGAAGTGATTAATGAATAAAATGAATAATAATGAGTAAACATAGTATATCGCGTTTCAAAAACAAAGGAAAAACTGAAAACACAACATAGTATTTAGCAAATGAAACATAATTATGCATAAACTATCCAAGCTAATAAAACAAAACAATTTGTGAATATCAACATATTGCTTTTTGTTGAATTTCATGTTTTATGAAAAATTCATGTTTCTAATAATAAAATATAATATCCATGGATATCATGAATGAAAATCATTTCATTCCTCTTCAAACTTCAGAGATTCGAGACACTAACATCATTTTTTAAATGCGCATCGTTTGTAAAGATGTTTTTGTTTGTTTTTCAAATTGGCAACACTTTTCCCAGTGACAGCCAATTTTACAACTGGTAGTTGATTTGTGGTCAGTTTGGTTTGACATTTCACCATGAATAGACTTACGCCAGAACAACGCTTGCAAATTGTGCAAATCTATTTAAAAAATCGTGGTTCAGTTCGCGAAACTTTGCATGAGTTACATTCATTTTATGGTTGACATAATCGTCCATCAGAGCAAGTAATTTGAATAACCAAGGATCGTTTTCGCACCACGCATACTCTAATTGATTATACGCATCCGCGTTGAGACGCTGTACAGTGCGCGCCGAAGAAGCTGTTGTTTCTTCAAAAATGATGCCGACCAGAACCTTAAAGTCTATGGAGAACGCTATAGATCCATGATTACTCCCCATTCATTCATCCATGATTCATTCCCCAATTGAATGACATTAATATGGAAGAGCTGTGGTTTCAACAAGATGGCGCAACATGCCACACAATGCACGCTTCAATCAATTTCGCGTAATGGACCTGTGAATTGGTCTTTGGATTATTTTTTGTGAGGATATGTGAAGTCGCTAGTCATTTGTCGCATTATTGCCAATATACGGCGTAGGTCGAAAATTGGACTTCCAGATCTTGCTTTATTCGAGCCACCCGTGGCGCCCATATGCGCGAAATCATATTTAAACACTAATGGTATAAAACTATATTTTCAATAAAGCTAATACCATGGCATTACTACAATTTTCGTGTCTTATATCATTATACCTCTAAAGAAAAACATGCTTTATGTGTTAAATTCAGGATGTTCAAAATGAACATTTAACTATGATGAAAGGTTCAAAAGTCCCTAGGTTAACATTTTTAGGTATGCGCAAACAAGACGAAACTGTATTTATTAAAAATTTATTCATAGAGTAAGAGTCAACAAAGCCACACCCTGTAAGTAATATGTTTAAAATAGAAAATTAAAAACTGATATTGTCTCCAAAAATGTCTGATGAAATTGAATAAAACTCAAATGGCATTTACAGGAAATTTTTATCTTTTACAGTAGTAAATCAATTGAAAACCATCCACGAGAAGGACGCCAAACAATATTAGTAACCCTGGAAAAAAGTGATCTAACTGAATAAGTATTTAGTAATTGACAAATGCAGACAAAAGCAATTACAGCACAATCAGACTATTCAGTAATACATTATCAAATGATAATATATCACAGAATTTTGGATTCTCCACGAGCACAAGATGAATATGCACATATCTTTATTTGCTTCTAAAACTTTTGCATGACAGCGCCTCTCTCCTTTCGCAATTACAAAGGAGACCACACTTTACAGAAATTATGACTATAGCTGCAAATAATTACTATATGTTTTCAAAAAAATTATTTGACCCAAGTGAAACAACAATGATGTGAAGTTTCTGCTTTGATCTACTTGAGGACAAGTAACAATTGAATCATTCAATTCTAAACTCCGCCTCAATTGATTTTTAGAAGAAATTAAGATTTTCTGTATACTTGCAATGTAAATACAAAACTGTGAGGTTCAAAAAACATTATTGCAACAAAAGCTGACCAAATTCAAAAATAATTAAATTAAATTTATTATATTATGTTATTAATTAAATAGGTTAGTTTTGGACTTCACTAATATTTTATATTAAATTAAATGTAATCCACCTGTTAATTTATTAGTTCACTAGTTAATTCATAATTCATTCATTCGCAAGAATATTTCATAAAAATATTATTACTAATATTTTTTAATGAAATATTTTAATTTTAAATATAAAAAAAATATAAGTCATAAATTGTTTAAGTCAAAGTCGCTGGCTATATTAAAGGGTTAAAAATCAAAAATAAATCTGTTATAATGGAAAAGATGGATGGTAAATTGTTAATATTTAAAATAATTTAGGTCATTTTTAAGTCAAAAAGACTCAAATTAACTTCTTTATTCAGTACTACATTAGATTATTATACAATAAAATAATACTGGCTTTAAATTTGATATATCCTGCAAGTATAAGCAATTAAAAATGGTTATGAAGTACATTTATACAAAAAAATGATAATACCGCGCGCAGCAATAATATAATCAAACACACCCATCGCATAGGTATATTCAAAATAATAGGCGTGGCACGCTATTCATACCAACCAGGTAATGACTAATGAAATATATAAGAGATGTTAAAATGTAAATTAAAACAACAAAGCTAGTCAACAATTTAAAGAACTTAATTAATATAATAAACAAAAGCAAATCAGAAGGAAATTAATAAACAGTAAACAAACTCGGATACCTGAAGTATGCGCAGAAAGCAGACGCAATACGTGATGTTCGAAGACAGTACACAGAAAATGTGAAATGAATTGGCGAGTTGGTGATGGTTGGCGACCATCGACCATTCCCGAAAGATTGTGGATTGAAAACACGTTTACCATAAACAAGAACAGAATAAAATTAGTTTCAAAATCTATTCACCAACTTACATTACTTATCTATGCTAACCGACACCGACGATTGGAGCCGTCAGGGTTTTTATGTAGAGACGTAATCTTATTATGGATAATAGCAATATATATATATATATATAAGAGAATCCATTATATTAACCTCGATTCTACTGGGGATTTCAGTTTGTATTCTTCGTGTAGTTTCAGCTCGAATAAGACTGGCATTCGAGTATAAATCAATAAAATGCTAATAAAAAAATTTATCACAATAACATCAAAAATAATCTGATCGCGGGCCCTAGTCGCCTAAATAATCGCCTCAGTAATTATAATATATTCAGCTTTTTTAACAATTCAGAGAAGTAAAGCTCTGATGAGTATGAAAAGTTCATGATTTTATTTATGGATGGAGGATTGGTATGGGCAAGTCTATTGTGTTGAAACTAATGTCTTCTCAAGACGATGTATGGATCTTAAACACAAGATAAATAAAATTCTTTCGTTCTTCAAAAAAACATTTTAAAAAGGCCATATATAATTTAATCAATAAAAAATTTAGATAAATTCAAGAACAGATTAAGAGTTTGGAGAAGTTTATGTTGACTGGAGCCTCCCTATATATATTTTTAAATAATGTCTTGGACCGAAAAAATGGAGATAATCAATTCACGAGATAGTAGATGATTAGAGAACTTTAATGCTCAGATATTAGCTATCCGACTAGAGAAAGAGAAATTATGAATACGATATCACTTCAGTTATTTTTGAGCAATGGTAAAAAATTTTTATTAAACATTTAAATAATTTTTCTTTTCTTGACTGTATTGAACGAACAGTTCAATTCATCATCTATTAATTTAATTAGTACGATTTAATTTATTTAAAATTTATATTATATAAAAAAATAAAATGATGGGATTTTTTTTCATCATTAAATAAAAATCCACGATTCTAAATATTTATATTATTTTAAATTTGACAAAAATACGTGCGCTGAAGGTAAACAATATAATCAAAGCTAAGCGTAGAATCTTAAGAATAATTTATTAATTTTTCTGAATTTATAATAAACGTAGTTCGATTTATAATAAAATCAACAAGAACCAAACCCAAAACAAATTTAAAGTCTCAATCTTGAACAAAGTGTCCAAGATTCATGTTTGTTTTTAACTTTATTACTATATGGAAGTGTTTCAGACTACAGTAATTATTTTGTCGCGAAATTGTGAATTATTACGATTAGTCGTCTGCATTATATTATATTTTATTTTAACACGGATATTTTCGTATATTTATTCAGCGGATACCCTAATAAAATTTGTCGAGAAAGCTGGGATACAAAATTTTGAAACATTTTTATAATATCTCATTTTTACCTTGTGTTTTATTTTCATCTTTATCGGTATCGGAGACAATATCAGGCGCCTCTAAAATCTTTTTGAAATCAATCTCAGTACCTCTCACATGTTAAGCTATTCCATCGTTTGACAATGGTGTCAAATTAGCGTGTAAGTATATAATGCTGATTTTTTTGTGTCAAACTATAAAGCGTTGATTATAATTGTTGATACATTTTATTTTGTATTCTTTGTATTGTAAAATCCTAATAATACACTATAATAGTTACTCATGGTGAAATTTGTAGCAAACTAGTATTATTTATAAAGAGTTTAAGATATTACAAAGGGCTATTTTATTATTTATGTTTCTCGGTATTCTACCAGTATTCTGCCGATAAACATAAATCAGTAGTATGTATTTTTATCTATTACATGGGAGGCCGGGGATTAGTTCCCTGCTGGTTTTTCAAACCAGAAAAACATATATATGTAGATACGGTTTTCATTTGTTTATTTGAAAATTGTTTTATTTCTATATAATCAAAATTTACGTACTCATTGTAATATATTTTTTCATTGTATATATTTATTTTGGTATACTCTAGTGTACTCGTAGTAATAGTACTTATTATCAAAAAGTAAACGCTATAATACAGGATAAAAAAATCTTAGAATTTCATAATCATTCTTCTTCATTTATTTTGAAGAGGAATAAATATATATATTTTTTTATTGGATGTATTAAATTAAAATGGATTAATTTTAAAGTTTATAAATCCACATTTAACAACATCAGTGTGAATGATCCATTATGCGAAAAATTTTGTCGTAAATTTCTTAGAACATTTTGGTTTAAAAATATTTAATAAAAAGTGATAATTCTACAAAGAGCTGTAGGAATTAGTCCAACGCATGGCTTTATATTTTTTTAGTGATCTTCAAAGTATATAAGAAAATAACAAATTAGTTGATATCTTTGGATTCGTGTCTATGATCGAGTCAGATCTTTGAAAGGAACGTAGGTACTCGTTCTGTGATAGGTGCAGAGTTGCAGAAGTACATTGGTATGTAGGTATTTAACTACATAATATTATATAGTACATATTTCGTTTGTGGCTTGTGGTTCGTGATTTGGGTGCGGGGTGTCTCGACGCTGTCGGTATTCGATTAGTTTTCTTACATTTTGCATTGCCGGAGTGAAATGTGTCTGTTAAAACCGTGAGACATTTATGTGAGTTGTGTAAAATGTAATCCTTTTACCCGGGGAGTGAATTATTTCGCGTACATAAAAATAACAATATTCATAATGGCAGTGCCCCCCTCCCCTTGATGTAATCTTTCCTGCTGGATCATTGTTAATGAAAGTGCATACTTGAAATAAAATATCAAATACATCGTTACGATTATGTGAAGTGTTTAAATTACAAGAATGTCTACGTTAATTGTACTCTTTTATTTTTGAAGGGAGTACTTTCATGTTGGCAACAACATTTTAAAGGAGTGAATTTTTGATACGTGTTACCGTGCATACATTTAAAAATTCAATATAAAATCAAAGAACTCCGGATATTTTCAAAACTAAGCGATGATTTTGAAAAGTGATAGCGAGATTATCGGGCTTTGAATCGAGTAATTATCGGAATAGTCCACGAACATAGCCTGAACATCTCGGCAGAAAGCCATAAACAATGATGGCACCGATATTTCTTTTTATGTTTTTTACTCTCATGATTCGGAACACATTATGCGATCAAGTTATTCTCTTGGATACTTCGGTCGAAGAGAAATTAGAGTGGACGAAATACCCTTTTAGAGAATCGGCAAGCACTCCAGGATGGGTCGAGGAGTCCTTCACTAATTTTGAGAAAGGTATTAACTGGCGCTCATATGTGGTTTGCGATGTTGCTTACAATCATGTGAACAATTGGCTTTGGACACCTTTCATTGAAAGACGACAAGCAAACCGCATCTACATAGAAGTAAAATTCACAATAAGAGATTGCTCTCTGTTTCCGGGTAACGCTCTCAGTTGCAAAGAAACATTTAGCTTGCTGTATTATGAATTTGATGTTGCCATGAATGAGCAACCTCCATGGGAACCAGATAGTTATAAATTGATAGGAAGAATAGCAGCAGGTGATGGAAGGTTTAATGCGAACTCAGAAGTGAACATTAATACAGAAGTGAAGAGTATAGCCATTACCAAAAGAGGGGTTTATTTTGCTTTTCGAGATCAAGGTGCATGCTGTTCTATACTAGCAATAAAGGTATACTATATAACATGTCCAGAGGTAACCATTAATTTTGCTCATTTCCCTGTTACCCCAACTGGTAAGGAAGTGACAATAATTGAGCAGGCTAATGGGACATGCGTTCTGAATGCTGAAATAGTAGATAATCCGACTTACCTGTGTAAAGGTGATGGAAAATGGACGCATCCTAGTGGTGGGTGTAAATGTAAAGCTGGATATGAACCTGATTTTGAAAAACAAATTTGTACCGAGTGTCCTCCTGGCCGTTTTAAAGCCACTACCAGTGATGATTCTTGCTCATTATGTCCAGATCATTCAAAATCCAATGATTATGCTGTGAGTGAATGTACCTGTGACTTTGGATATTATAGAGCAGAAAAGGATCCAAAAAGTATGCCTTGTACGCAATGGCCATCAGCTCCTGAAAACCTTACAGTGTCTTTTGTAGACCAATCTACCGTTATTCTATCATGGAGACCGCCAAACAGATTAGGCGGAAGGCTGGATGTAGCCTATAAAATCAAGTGCGACGCGTGCAGTGCCTCCGTCCAGTTCCAGCCGTCTTCAGATTTGTTCAATGACACCCGTGTCACCATATCTGGCTTAAATCCTGTCACCACATACAGGTTTCAAGTTTTTGCAGAGAATGGTGTAACTAAAATATCAGGTCATGATCCGGAATTTGTGGATCTTTCCGTCACTACTGAGGCGTCTGTAATTAGTGCAGTCAACAAAGTGAGAGTTGTTTCTGTGAAGAGTACGGATCTAACTATTGCGTGGGATGCTCCTTTGATTAATGATATTTCTGAACCCGAGTTTGATGTTGAAACGTATGAAGTAAGATGGTTTCCAAAGCAAGACATTAAAGGCACAAATTTTTCAATCATGTTGTCAACTGATCTCCAAGTAACGATTCCCGGACTTCATCAACAAACAGATTATGGAATTCAAGTTCGAGCAAAAACCCAACGTGGTTGGGGTGAATATAGTCCAGTTATATTTGGGCGTACGGGACAAGTTTTGGGTCCTGCCTACATTGGCGATGAAGATAATATGCAAGTCAGAATAATAGCTGGAGCCATGGTTGCTGTTGTCATCTTATTAGTTGTTATTATTATTATGACTGTACTATTTCTACGCTCTAGAGCGAATGATGAGTGCAATAAGAAACAGCCCAGTGATTGCAATACACTTGATTACCGTAACGGAGAAGTGTATACCGGACTTGAAAATATGCCAGTTAAAACTAACTCTAATGTAACTACTCCTCTGTTTACCGCTGCTGGTACATCATCCCGGACATACATTGACCCTCATACGTATGAAGATCCAAATCAAGCCGTGAGAGAGTTTGCCCGAGAAATAGATGCATCTTGCATTACCATCGAAGCCATCATCGGAGGGGGTGAATTTGGAGATGTTTGTCGTGGAAAATTAAAATTACCACCTTCTTGCGTGCAAGAAATTGATGTGGCTATAAAGACTCTCAAACCTGGATCAGCAGATAAAAGTAGGTGTGATTTTCTCACGGAGGCATCGATAATGGGCCAGTTTGAACATCCCAATGTGATATTTCTGCAAGGAGTAGTCACTAAGTGTAACCCTGTCATGATCATAACTGAATTTATGGAGAATGGTTCACTCGACACCTTTTTAAGAGCGAACGATGGAAAGTTTCAAGTTTTACAACTTGTAGGTATGTTGAGAGGAATAGCAGCCGGTATGCAATATCTTTCTGAGATGAACTACGTTCACAGAGATTTAGCAGCCCGGAATGTTTTAGTCAATTCTCAATTAGTTTGCAAAATAGCAGACTTCGGCTTATCTAGGGAAATTGAATCAACCACAGAAGGAGCTTATACCACCCGCGGGGGTAAAATACCAGTCCGCTGGACTGCACCAGAAGCTATTGCATTTAGAAAGTTTACTTCTGCTAGCGATGTCTGGTCTCTCGGTATAGTTTGTTGGGAAGTTATGTCTTTTGGCGAAAGGCCTTACTGGAATTGGAGTAACCAAGATGTTATCAAGTCTATTGAGAAAGGATACAGGTTACCATCACCCATGGATTGTCCGGAAGCCATATATCAATTAATGTTAGATTGTTGGCAGAAAGAACGAACTCATAGGCCAGCTTTCATCAGTATAGTCAAAACTTTAGACAAACTTATAAGGTGCCCCGATACTCTTCGCAAAATCGCACAGAACAGATCGGCCAATCCGTTAGCAGGTGACACACCAGATTTAACACATTTCAGTTGTGTTGAAGATTGGTTGAACTCCATTAAGATGGCTCGCTATGTGGAAAAGTTTCACGCTGCCAATATTACAGATATGGATTCTGTTGTCAACCTCACTGTTCAACAATTGACTCTGTTAGGTATAACTTTAGTTGGACATCAGAAAAAAATAATGAACAGTGTCCAAACGATGCGAGCACAAATTAGGGTTAATGGGACTGAAGGCTTTCTGGTGTAGTCGAAACGTAATCTGTATGTATTGTGCGTGTTGGTATTCAAACTGTGAGAAATGTTTATTTATCAAAATATGAGAGGAGTGTTTTTTTAAATTCCAGTGAATAGTATTGTGTGAAAACTCTTAGTTTTAATTACTGTAAATAGATTTAAGAATACTATTTTTAATTAGAAGGAGAGTACAGAGTATATACATTTACTAAATGAAGATCAAATAATGTTTATTATATATTTATTACCTATATCTTGTTTTTAATCATTTCATTTTGATGTATGTTAATGGGTAACATCATTTTTATGTTGAAGAAAAATAGAATTGTTTATTTTTTAATCTAAAATTTTAATGGTTTTTTTTTTGACCCCATGTGACCCTAGTTATTCTTTTCATTAATTTCATTTCTTCACATTTTTACGTGAATGCAGTAGATATCAATTAGAGTCATTCCACTGAATGTTACTCTTCAGTCTTTATACCTCGGTTTAAAAAATACTTTATCAGTTTTGTTTCTACCTTTTTATTTTTATAGTGATCTTTGTCCTAGATGCTAGTTTCTTCAGGCTTTTTCGGATTTATAAATCAGCTCAAGAATCATCTAAAATAATATTGTAAGCCTTTAATTTACTTGATTTATAGTAGATTTATTTATTAGTTATTATTATCCCAATAACTATTTTATTGCCTTTGTCATGCATCAAAGTGAAATAATTAAGGCTTATATTGAATTCGGATGGGACATCATTGAAATTATGAGTGCAGCTTAAAAAATACGTTATGTAAATAATTTTTGTATTTTAGTATGTATGAATAACATAGAAGTATTATAACGGCAGTTATTCAACTCGGCTAATCTTCACTTATTGCGATTAAGATTAAAATTAAATTTATTTAAAAAATATATTTTGTTTTTTTTTCTCCAGAAGACTGTATAAGGTAGTTTACGCAATTGAATACATGTTCGTGTGACTTCCAATAAATATATTCCATAACTGTTTCAACGTGATATATTATTAGTCACTGCATTGACATGACGCCAATCATTACTAAAAATATATATTATTATTTAAATGTAATACATAATACGAACAAGTTCATTATTTAAACTTAATATGAACAAGTTAATTTATTATGTACAATGATTTAGTTTAAATTATTTTCCGTTTTGTCACTCTTAGAGTGATGTTTTTTTTCTTCTGCTGTTTAAATACTTTATATGCTTAATTATACAAAAGACAGCACATCATGTGTGATATTATATTAAAACTATTTTTATTTGATGTGGTAATGTTCAGTATGTAAATTCATCCGTCTTGCAACTTATTTTTAAAGTTTTTTTTAATTTTTTTTTTTATATGTTAATTAGGTATTAAAACAGATGGAACAAAAAATATATACGTATAAATAATACTTCAATAAATTTTAAATAGTTTATTGTTACATCAAGATTGGTGACAATTGTTTTTTATTTGAGATATTTTCAATTCTGATTCTATTTGCATTTATAATAAAAAATATTTACATAATTTTTAAGTACGTAAATATTTAAAGTGATATTTGAGCATTTATTTTATTGCTGTTTTAATTTACTTTCTTATTTGACATATGAAACACAAATTATAAACTGTTTTTTTTTTACTTTGCCATTTTTGGATTGAGTTTTTAGCAACTTTTTATTAATTTTGCCAACCCTTGTAGAGATACATTTACGAGAACGGAGTAGTTAGTTCTTACCCTTTTTGTAGTCATCCCATTTTATATGTAAACATGTTCTAATCAATTAAAGCAATAACCACAATTTACAAATTAAACAAATTAAGTAAATTTTATTATTAACTTATATATTAATGCCTACTGATTTCAAAGCAGGGATTGCTTCATTTCAGAGAAATATTTCTTTACAAACAAATGACACTATCAGCAACGAAAAAAGATTTTGTTAGGTTCGTTAAATAATCATCGATAAGTATCAGGTTTTTTATTACTAGATTTTAATTGATCTCAAAGTTAGATTTTGTATGATATTATTGTTAAGATTCGAATAAGTAGAATGTTAAATTGTATATGAAAGGTTTTTACTAGTTAAAATAATTGCCTACATTTGGAAAAATTAAATTATTTTGTTGTTTTATATTAAATTACATTGCTTGCATTTTGGATTTACATTCAGCATAAAATAATATAAAATTTTGTTCATAATGTATGTATAAGGCTCATTAAATACAATTAAAAAATAAAGGTTGTATCGTTTGCCCAATGAAATGGATATTATTTTCATCTGGAAGTTTTGTTTTTGCAAAGTTACACTAAAAAAATATTTAATTCAGTTTAATGAAACCCTTAACCAATCAAGGATATTGGATTTTAATTAAACTTGTCTTTTAAGCCTCGAGTGTGACATCTCATGTTTTTTAATCAAGGCTCAATGAACAAATTTGCTTATAGGATGATCCATTTTTATTTTGTTTATTTGAAAATCCATAATTTAATTAATTGTATCAATATATATAAATTAATGTAAATTGATTCAGGTTTGAGATGGACACATAATTAGGTCGTATCTGCGCTGCTGTGTTATAATCAGGCAGAATATTTCAAAAGCCTTTTATTTATATAAACTTAATCATTATACTAAATATTTTTTTGTGCCAAATGCATAATTTTTTTTGTACATAATTTTGAATTTTGTGGCATATGTAATATGTATTAAATAATGAATCACCAACTCAAAAATTGTGTACATAATAATGAAATTAACAAGTGATTTGTGGTTTTTATTATGTAATTGTTTTAAAAGACTATGTTTTTAAAAAAAATTGTTTTGTACTTAAAGAGGAAATTACCAGATGTGAATATATATGAAATATTACAAATTTTTGTTTTCAATACGTATCTTCAAGACTGCACCATATTTAAAGAAAAAATCAACTTTAAATGTATATTTTTCCATGACATTTGTTAATTCATCTTGTTTAGTTTAGTTTTAATATTCTATTATTTGTTTTCTCTTTATTTTCAACCTTTCTTATTGTTTAAAAGAATGTAAACAAAAAAGAACAGATATTTTAACATTCCATAATTTTTTTATTATAATATCTTTGTATCTATCTGCATAATAAATGCACTCTTAATTTAATACTTGGAAAGTATTTTATTAGATCACATACTTGCGAGAATAAAATATAGCTTTTCTGGTAATTTAATTTTATCAAATACAATAAATTAAAAGTACTTAAATATCATTTTTAAGCTTTTTTATAATGTAGATTTTAATAAATATTTATTAAACTTTTTTTTTTCTCATGAATGTAATATGTATGTATACATTTCAAGCTCATTAATTTTTGGGTCGATTTTTGTGATATATATCGAATACTTGTGAAATATTATTATTTTATATTTAGTAAATTGAAAAGAATACATTATTTTCTTTCATTTAACACTTATTGTTCTTTAACTGTAAATTCTGTTTTTTGTGTTAAAAATACAGAATTAATGTTATCTTGTTTTTAACATAATCAGAAATCTTGCCACTATTGTAAGTCAACAAAACAGGTACATCTTTTATTACCCTGAAATATCTAGTGTTACTTAACCTAATTCTCTTTTCAGTGTTTACTATTTCATTATGTATCCCACTATAACGATAAGTAATGCCGCTGTACATTTATAATCATAATTAAAGCAATGATTTTTTGGAAAAAAAGATTTTAAATAGAAAACATGTTTTATTTTTATTTAAGTAATCTTTCACCTGTTAATAAACAGTTCCAATCAAACTAAACACTCGGATATGGTACTTATTTTTTATTCAACATTTTTTAAAGTGTTGTGTCCTGATTGAGGAATGAGAACAAGAGTCAGATAAGTGAAATTCCAAAAAAGAAAAAAAAATCATTTTAATGCGGTTAATAATATTATCACATGTTTGTGAAAAAAATATGTGCTTCGGTTGTCACCGGTGTTAACTTATAATTGTTTTAAATTGTACAAGTAAATAATTAATATATAACCATTTGGGTTTTATTATTTCACAATAATATGTCTATATAATATTGTGAAACTGGGCTGATATGACAAACAAACAGATGAAGGGAATTGCTGTGATGAAGGAACGTTATTGCCCCGAAATTGTATTATTTACATTAAACCTGATTGGTTTTAAATAATAAAACCCAATCACAGAGTTAATTTCCAACTTCAAACATTACAAATATGAATCACAAGTTATTTAAATATTGTTGAAATATATTACATAGCTTTTTATATTTCATGTTAATTTCTCTCAGAATGACACTCGACTTTTGTTTTCAGCTCTTCAATTTATAATATTTATTATGCGTTTATATGTTTTGCATATTGTAGTATTTAAAAAAGCGATAATTATCCAACAATGAGTTCACCACATAATCACTAATTAATCTAATACATTCAATCTATAGAAAAATTGATGTGTGTTGTAATTAATTGCGATTTAACAGCCTTTTAAATTCTCATCTGCTTCTGCACAATGTTACTGATTACTTCTCAATAATGTGAAATAAAATATTTTTAATGACCTAGCTATTTGCTTACAATATTTCTTATGTTAAGTTAGAGGTATTTTTCTTTAATTTAGTGATATTTACAGTGTGCGTTGTTTTATTTAATTGTATTATGTTTATTAAAATGTTTTTAGGATTGCTATTTTAACCCCAAACCCATAAATAAAAGTGTGTATTTGTATTTAGAGGCTGAAGTGAGGCCTCCGGTAGATGTCACTATACAAAATACAGGACTCGTCTGTTAAATATATTATGTCACGCCGAATTATTACGTCGCTGGCCGTGATGTAAAGTTTTTTTTGCGATGTATATATTCGGCGCTGGGCTGTAGGGGGGTTAATATTGCATTATATTTTTTTAGTAATCTTACGAATTCAGTATATTAGTAACAATAATAAAGAATGCAATTTTTTCCATTTTTATTGCCACGTTTAATTTCGTAAATGAGATCTTTGGATAGAGAAAACTCTCATGTTATTTGAAATATCAATAGAGAGGACAATGTTAAAATAGACAAAATTCTATTGTTTTTATTTCCATGCAACGTGTGAGTGCACACCGTCGACTTTCTGTCGTTCGACAGTTGTCATGACGGCGAGGGCTATAAGAATGTATGGCGGTGCGCACACTGATGACTAAATTTTCAAACGATAGAACAGTTGGTGGCGAACTGTCGTATGACTGTTTTGTCCTCAGTGTGTGCTCGCTCTTATCTATTATAACTATATGATTTAATTATTTTTTTGCCAGAAAAATAAAGTTACTCTATAAAAAAATATTCATTGCGATTACCAACAATATAATTTTTTAGTGATGTAATTTAAAATATGCATTAAATATGTTCTTTTAGCGTATTTTATATACCTCCCCGATTCGAAAACATGGCTTTCAAAATACAGTTTGAAGCAGTGACGAGCTAAACTGTTATTTTAATGTGATTGTGGTATTTATGTTTGGTTGTAACGATGATTAATAAAATCATTATTTGTATTTCATAGAGCAATCACAGGTACAATCGAAATTAAACCTCAACAGTTATATATCAATCATTATTATTTATTACAATCGAATACCTATCACACAATCACAATAACTGTTTAGCTCATCGCTAGTTTTGTTTGTTAACAATAAATATTATTTTTTTTCAACAAGAGTTTGCTGTGAAGTTGCAATGATACTAGGTGATTGGGGGTAGTTATGTATATTATAGCTTACATTGAAATGAGTATGTTTTTATATTTTCAGATTGCGATTTATGTATATTTATTTGCTTTTGATAAAAAAATTGTTTTGTTTTCGGCTGCTAGGAGCATTTTATCATTTCTACTTTTATTCCTTTCTGTTGATCCTTATCACTCTTATCATAGCCAGGTTCCAAGATTACATTAGATTATTATGCATACAATCTATGTTAAGGCTCTATTAGAAATCGCCTCGGTCATTCACCCTGATTGAATATCCGTATTTGGGTTCAGGCAAATACTATTTAGGAATATTGGTCCAACAATAACAAAACAGTAACATGTTGTAAATAACACCGAACTCATCGGAGAAAATCAGTTTTAGCATAATATATTTATCCAGATTTATTAAATTCAAAGAAGTTATAATTTAACTATAAAGTGAATCGGTTGACTTGAAATCATGCAGCAGGGATAGAGGGAGGGAGGGGAGGGATAGACAGGGGTCTTCTTGTATTGAAAATATGACAGCATTGAGGGGTACTAATTTAACAAACAGAAAATCAACAGTAAATTTTGTTAAAACATATTCAGATTCGCACCCAGATTTGGAAAATATTAATTTCAAAAAATTATAATAATATATATATTATGTTCATGTTGTTTGAAATATAAATCTTTTTCAACTCTATGAACTGAGTATACTAGCTATGCTGATTACTATTATACCCTGCGAGCGGCTATGTTGTAGCCACTGCGTGGTCACGACTAGTATCTTTGGATTAATAAAGCAATATAGCATTCATGTTGTATCCTATATCTTACGTTTTGTTATGTTGTGTCCCTTGTGCAAGGATGACATACAAGACTCAATGTTGGCGTTTACTGGATTTTCAATCGAAATAATATTGTAGGATTACATCTTCAGAGGATTTAAGATTTTTCCACACAAATATCAGATTATACATACATGCATACAAACTAACTACTATATTTCTGTTAGAATATGATATTCAAAGCAATTAGTTATTTCCTGGATAGTTTCTATTGTTTATTTTTAGGTGCGTATTTTCAACCATATTTGCAAAGTAGTTATGTGACATTTTTTATTATTTATTTTCTCCAAATATCAAATTGTTTTTATATAAATTGCGATTCAATAACTAAAAATAGGCGATTATTGTGTTGACATTTGTGCAAGCGATTCCATGTTGTATAAAAAACATTTACATAATTACTATGAAAAATAATAATTTGATAAGATCAAACAGATTTAAAAACTACTTCTCAATACAGATTGCCCGATTACAGATCGGGATGACCGGGGAAAAAAAGTAGCATTATAATAGTGGTGGTTTGAATGGATTATCTCATTACTAGATTTGTAAATCTCCCATATTTTAGTTATTTAAATCTGTCAACGAAAACTCCATTATATGGCTAAAAACACATTAATTGCTTGTGATTTATCTTATGTTAAACGGAAAATGTTATATTTAAAATATTTGAGATTAATTCCACTGTCTGCATAAATATGTTGTATATTTACCACCACACTGTAGGCATATAGTGTAAGATAGCAATAAAGTAGCTCTTCCCTCTTGACAACTCTTTCCTCATTTACACAACTTCTCACGTTGGAACATACATACATATATGCAACGTCATGTTGGAACATACATTTTTTTAAGACTTTCTATCTCAAAGAATGCCATTTAAAAATATTTCCTTATCATTTTGAATAGTTTCACTATTCTTGAAATACCCATACCCCTTTCCTTGATAACCTTGCCGGTCATTATATATTTAATAATGAGTAGTATTTTATATTAGTTTTATGATGTATCTAAAAATAATAAATGTCCCTGTGTAAATTTATTATCAATTTTCAAATATGCACATAGTTAAGCATAAAAAACAAAAGTTTTCTAAGATGTATTTCATAAATGATTTAATTTAATTACTGAACATAATAAGAAGTGGTTATGTGACAAATTGCGATAATGAAAAAATATTTGACATGGACTAAATAATGCCAGCTTATAAAATACATTAGCATCATAAGCGCATTTGCAACATAACTGTAATAAATTATTTAAGTTAGGATATCATTCAATATTTTTTAGATATATTAAGGCAATATGATAAATTAACTTAAGGATATAACTTGCGATTGACAAACTTAGATGGTGGCATGAGAGACGTAATCATCTAAACAGAAGAATATGTATCGATTCGGGTTAACCTTTACCATACCATGATATAAATTACCTGAACGCAGCCATGATGTCAACTCGTGTTACCGTAAAAAGAAAAAATGTTTTTATAAGCTTAAATGGTTTTAATGGCACGAATTCAATTTTGAAAAAATAATTAATAACATGATTTAGAACATTCATTAAGTCCTATACAACGTGTCCTTCCTTATCTTTCTTCATTTAATTAGTGAAAAAGAGACAATTATGTTTGTATGTTTGTTGTTCTTTTCACTGAAAATAGTGTGTGATCTCATATCACAAATTGTATTTTTACCAACATATTAATTTTACAACGGATTGAATAGAAAAAATAATTGTTTTTGTATGATTCCCTTTTCATACATGATTTTTCACGAATCATTTCTAAGCACTAATATTTTATTTAGGATTACCTAAAATATGAATTTTATATTGCATATATTTACCGAAATATTACAGGTTTAATTATGACGGTAGACCTGTGTTATTGCATGGTTTGGGAAGGGTTAAAAAACTCCACTATCAAACGTTAATAACAGAAATTTTTGAATTTTTGAGCAAATTGAAAAATTAGCTTTTATTTCTAAATGTTCTCTGTCTGAAGGTTACTGTCTATATTTCACTATCTAAATAACCGCTTGCCAAGTGTAATTTTTATTAATCTAAAATAGTTGCTATTAAATCTTGTATTTAAATGTGAAAACCATTTTTTGCAAGTAATTTTCAATGTTTACATAACATGTTTACTTATTTTGATCAGTTGTAAAATTTCATATGTAATAAATTTGCGTGGGAAAATATGAAATTGTGTTTTCTTGTTTGTGTTGGTCACTGTGCGTAATTTTTTCAGTGTATTCTTTTTCAGCAAGCTGACAAAGATAAAACAAGTTAGAAGATTTATGGTAGATTTTACGACTTAATTTTAACAGCCGTGAGTCACAATAATGTAGCTACGATTCCTGCATTGTAATATAAAACTTAGGTTAATTTCATTCATCAGAAGCGATATTAATAACAAATTGAATTTTTTAATTTCACGCATTTGGCATTAACTTGGTAATGATTCATTAAGAATAAGTTAATTTACTTTTTGTTTTAAATTGGAATATACTATCATCATTGCACCTTCAAAATTGCCAATAATTATTAAAATTATTTATCAAGAATGAACAAAAAACCAGATTTTTATGTAGTAAACCACACGGAATAATTGTAGAATTTAGGCTCATATTTGGAAGGGAGTGTTGAAAAACATATCTACTTGGTAAATATGGTATCCGAGTTTGTAGAACTCCATAATCATATATGTGAAAACAAAACACTTATTTTTTGATTCTACTCATTTAATTTGCTTGAGACACTTGTTGGTTACTTAGAATAATTAGAAGCATTCAAAATGTATGGAAATTCTCAGAATTCTATTGAATATAGAAATTCTAATTAGTATAGAGCCATAATGAAGTCAAATTTAGACAGCAAGCCAATTTCAAAAGGGCTTTCAAGGTTCAAGACATACTTTATGGCCCAGTATTGAATAGTGAAGACATTTTCAACAGATTTACTTTAAATAATCCTGTTTGTCTGTTTTAAATTCTTTACTTATCTGGTAATAAAGTTGTATGCTTCAAAGCTGAGCAAGTTTCGCCTGTAGTTGGTTTTTTTTTCAACCGTCTGGTTAGCTTTTGTTGGAAATTAAGACATTATTTTTATCATTCATAGATTTGGTTGATTTTTTGAATATGGCCTTGTAAGTATTACACTTCCCAAACGAAAAATAAATTATACCATCACGCCAATTGATTCTGTCTTAAGACACAATCTCGCCTTGTCCACATTCATACCTCTCCTCATGTGTATTTAATATTTCTAAATTCTAATGAATAATGTTGTCCCTTTTCATTTCACGTAAATTAAATTGTACAACTGTCCCCCATTATAGTTATAAATACAAGTTGTTGAGTTATATTGTTAGATTAATAATGCCTCAAGTATAATAAAAAAATAAGTGTTTTATTTTCACATATGTAATTTCAAGGCTGTCGAACTGTGTTTTTCAATCTTCTGGATAAGTACTGCTATTTTGTCTTAATGCTGCTCAACACTGAAGATGAAAAAGTATCTGCCAATTAAAAGTTGGTGAGATTTTTAGATTATTGAAACACCTTCCCATCCATCCTTTTAATACATACTCTGCGGTGGTGGGTCAGATTTGACCTGGGTGATTGTAAAAATATGAATTACGCTATAAATATTTGTTTAATGCTGTTTTCCTTCTAGTTAATCTTTTATTGATAAAAATGTGAAAAAATGTTCAAAAACTGACCTAAGACAGTTGGATCGAATCTCAGCGCTTACGCCGAAACATATATTGTCAACATTTTGAGCGGGTAGACAAAGGATACCAGGTAATGCGTCCATGTATTTGTTTTAACTTATTTTCGTCTGGCGGCCCCTAGACAATACCAGTAATATAATTATTTGAGGGGCGTTGTGCCTACCTGTAAGTTTTTTGACACTTCCTCCTCGGGTTCCGACGAGAAGATCATATGCTTAGTGGATCTTTGTATTTTGGCTGTGTAGGGCGTCTATTATTGCGTAAGAATATGTATATTATTTGGAATATTTTTTAATTTTAAACTTTATTTTTTTAGCAGAAACATTACAGCACATGCCATTTCATTAAATCATATTTAAAATTAAATATCTATAAAAAATCTCCCACAAAACGGTTGAAAAACCGAAAACTTGAAGTGGGTCTAAAATGACCCACCACCGCCGGATGTGTTTTGTTTTGACCCACCGGGCTGTAAGTGTTAAGTATATATTCTCTACAGATTTCAATGTCTCGAAAGAGTCCTTTCTTATGTTTTTGTTGCCCTCATAGATTTCTTCGAAAAATTCCTTCCATCTATCTTTTATTTCATTTTCATTCATTAATATCTTTCCACTTTATTGCATTCACATTGCCTTTTTCGGAACCACTTTGAGACTTTAACTTCCACCCTGAAGTCCCTCTTCCCTCCTTTCTTTTTTATATACCACCCTTACCTTTTCTTTTGCATATAATGTGCATATTCCCGTTTCCAATGGATTACAGCATATTTTTTCTTCTTCACAATCTAAACACAAAATACTGCTACGTACAAGCATAGATGCCGGAAGAATGTCGGGGCAGGAAGGAGTTTGGCATTCACCACAATCGATACCCACACCCCTTGTTTCCACACCTTTCTGACTTCAAAATTCTTTGAATGCCGGGCCATGAAAATCCTGGTCTTTGTTAATTCTTTAATCGAAATCTCCAGATTGGCCTCAATTTCTGTAGCTAAGGGATCTTAATCGATGATTTTTGGTGTTCCACTTCTAGGCTTGTCTTCGAAACAAAAATTTCTTGATTTAATAATTCTTTTGAACCATTTTTAGTATTGACTAACTAGTAAAGTTATTCATAGATAACAATTGTTTTTGGTTGTTGTGGTTACCTAATTTTTTTGGTGAAATTCATACAGCACACAGCGTAAAAACAGTTTGCTCATAACAAAGTCCTCCATTGAAAATGAGGTTTGTTTTTTTTTAACTGTTATGCTAGCGACGTACTTTCCAGATGTTGATCAAACACTACCTAAAGAAAGCTGTGAGATTCGGGCAACAAATAAGTCACAACTGACTCAAAGTTATTTACATAAAATGCGGCCTTTTTTTTGGGTACATCTAATATATAATTTTGTTTTTAGTTTTATCTGGATCAATTTATTTTTTGACTGTTGTTTTAATTGATGGTTAATAAACACAACTTCAGCTCGTATAAAGGTTAATACACAAATTAAACAATAATTTATTTTAATCATACAAGTTTTATTTATTTTACATACTTATTAAAAAAGTAACAAATTAATAATGAAGTTTATCAAATTGAACACATCATTGAAAAAGTGCAAAGTATGCCATTTTTATTGAGAAACAATTAACAGAAGCTGACATTCGAATCTGAACGTATGATTGGTCACACCGACATTGTGCTTCCCCCAACTAATCAAGATTTAATATTAGAACCATTTTCAATGATAATTTTCTGAAAGACATCAATATTATTTTGTAAAAACAAATTAGTATGACATAAATCTATTGTTACATTATTTATTTTAAATTGGATAATGAACCCGCAATTTTAAATGTGTTGTCACATTTCGAAACATTGCGGTTGAGAGATTTTCTCAAGGCGTAAAAATTTCTCAGATTTTCATGGCCATTCTGAATTTTCTGTGATAGGTTTATTGGTAAACTGATTAAAAATATTCCTCAAGGTATGTTACAATTTTTTTTCAGTTGCAGATATTCCTCGTGTATATCAGTTTTCAATTTTATTATAATGCAAGTAAAATTAAAATAAAGCTGAGATTTTTTTAATATAAAGCCTATTTGAATTTGTGAGCAATTAAGATGCGTGCACAGTGTAGATGATTCATTTTTATATTAATTTGATTTTTTCTAGAACCAAGAAAGCGAGTGAATCCTGTATTTAATGCTCTGAATTTTACATTTGATACATTACATTGATAGAAAAGCAAATCAATTTTGTTCATAGATAATAAATTTGATTTATAAACTGAAAACTGACAAAGCTTATAAAATAGGGTTCAAATAATTATCGAAAATTCAAAAATCTGCAATTTTTTAATATATTTTCTGTCTACACAAATATGTGGCGGCAGATGGAATCGTACCCTGTTTTTCCTAATGATGAATGTTTTAGCTAGTAAATCAAAATTAAATCTTCAATGATCTATATGGGAGATAACATTAGCAGTCAGATGTGATACAACCAGATCCGTTTAAAAGTTGTGTATACGTAGATCTTTAATGTGTTTTTTTTTATATATGTATGTAAAAATCTTCATAAGTTGCAAGTGTATTGTGTAGCCCATTTTGTTCTCAAATTTTCATCTGTTGTAAAAAATATTTTAAATATAATTCAAATAAAACATGATATAAAGTTAGATTTTAAAAATATTCAGCTGAGCGGCCAAATATGTAGCGCGTTTGCCTACAGAGGTGGAAATTCAATAGCTACAGTGACCATCATGTTAGTCCTATATTTATAGTGGCTTAGACTTAGCTTGAATATAGTAAGAATATTGATATGACAGGTTTTTTAAATATAAAAAGGTACATTTTAACAATATTCTTTTAATTTAAATTTAAAATATTGCTGATTTTGTTGAGAAGAGTTCCTGGCACATCACTAATATTCTAGAGATAATTAAGTTACGATCTAAAAATATAAAGGCTTTTCTGGAATGATCTTGCTGATACATAAATGTAGTTAATGGTAGTTTTCACTAGTAAAACTTTAAGATGTGTATATTTGTGTATTTTATATGAAAAAATAGGATTACAATGACGGTAACACAAAGAAACAGCAAGGCATAGACAGTTATATGTACTATACTATTTGTGAAAAATATTAATGTTTGACAGATTGTAAAAAATAATTTTACATAATATGTATATATTTTACCAAAATTCACATTATACGGTGATTTTGTGTATTTACAATAAATTGATCTATAAAAAAAACTTTGAATGAATGGTTAATCAACACGCTAGTTAGTCACCTGGCTAATCAGATGTTCATGACGTTTTTAAGCAATATGCAAGCAATTTAAAAAATACATTTTTGTTAATGTGACATTTAACATCAGGTGGCGTTATAATCTTTAATTTAACTGTTTCAATGGCCATACAAAAGTGATGGTGGTGTATTGCAATTGTGCCATTTATAACAAATATGTATAATAAATTACAGGTTATCAAAAGACAAATTTGACTTCAGAAAAATACATTAGAAGGTTTGTATATTTAAATTGCAAGAGAAATCCAGTTATATCACTACTAAAAGCAAATACATTTTCATTTAAAATTATTGAAGTAACAATAACCAAACAAATATAGTATTGCACACAAAGCCAACTGAAATTTCTGGGTTCATTTTGGCACTAATGATGCATGGTATTATATAAAAATTATAAAATTAATTGAAGTTTTTTCTAACAAAGTACATTTCATACTTCATGGTCGAAGTGTACTAAAAAATAGTTCCTATATTTACATGCTCATTTTGAGTTTACACTAGTATTGACGTGTCGCCCATAAAAAATCCATTTTGACAATTTTAACTATCTGGCTTTATTTAGAAAAATTTTTTGAACAATTCGATAATTCTAATCAAATTATATATTGCACACGAGTGTATAAATTTTTGATAGACAGTAATAACATTTTGGCTCTATTCGTTACATAATATATTTTATAACAAAATACTTAAACAAGCAAATAAATAATATCTTATACTAAATTATATCTCTGTGTATTATTAATTATAAAAGAAATATTCAATACATTCCAAATTTTTCCTCTAAAAATGTTATTTTACAACATTTATCAAACCTGCCAACTTTTAGAACGCACCTGGGACAAATTTTAAGCATAGTGATAAATTTGCAGGCCAGCCATATTAAATTTCTTATGAAACCAAAATGTTTCGACTTATTTAGTGTCTCACTAGTCCTGTAAGAGTAACATTATTACTTCATCCATATTTACAGAATATTTTAAAATTCAGGATATATCCCTCCCATTCTGAACATTGCTTTAGATAAGCAGCAATGCACCCGATCCTATTGTAGCGATGATACAGTTGAACTGCGCTTAAGGTGAACCCTAGGTCGTCTATTATCTTCAAGATTTGTATCACAGATATCATTCAACCATCTATTCCACGTGTTTAAAACACCATTGCAAATCTTTAAAAAAAATGTTAGAATCACAATTGATTTATTCTTTTATCAATTCGGGCATTATAATTATTTGAAATCTTATTAATAAGAGGTTCTCTTTTTCGTTGTAAAATCATCTATTTAAAAAAATTAAAATATTTAATTTACTGACAGCTTGCTGTCACTGATGAGTACGACTAAATCAAATGGTGCATTTAAAAAGTTTTCATTAAAATTGATTAATTCCATTATAATTTATAATTGATTTTTATTTTAATTCATATTGTAATATGAATATGAATTGAAAAACATTTTATACCTCAGACCATCAAATATATAGACATGAACTAATGCAAATTCATTGTCCTAAATATTTTCATTTTGGTGTCACCCACGTAACCACTTTGGTACCATTTATGCAATCAAATAGCTTTGTGACTTTTTTAAAAATATGACTTGATTGGAATGAAAATTTAAATGTTAACAATATAATATGAATGTAATGTAAAAACAAAGATTTAATTTTCGAAGAGCGAATACTTTTACTGTTGCATAAATGTGTCTTAACTATAGGATTTATGTTTCCACCAAGAATGTGTGTAGAATGTCCCTTGTTCCGCAACTAATGTTCCAAACCCCTCTTGTACACTTTATTTCATGTCTACATTTAGTGGTCTGTTTTATACGCATTTTTACTCAAAAAATAGAACACCAAACGTTAACCTTGGTCAGCAGCACGTTATTTAGTGATTGTTGTGAATTTGATACAAAACTAGGTTTTAAATGATAGTTGAAGCTTTGAAGTATTAGTAAAATGCCATATATTATTTAAAATGGTATGTTTTTAACAAAATGAAGCATTTTAACATCTTTAATGAGATACAAAGCATTTTATGTTTTGAACTCAAATTTCCTCTGCCCACATCCCTATCGTCATCAGATGATAAATAATTTAAATACAGTTTGATGGCAACCTATTCAGGTAGAGTGGAGAGGGGGGAGAGGAGTTTCGGTTATTAATTAATGTTTTTAAAATAAATAAAAATATTGTGTTCCCTAATGCTTTGTCCATATTCTCATTAATAACCCTGTTCCACGCCCCACTACAGTATCAGATCAAGTTTTCCTATAAAAAGCAATAATTAGTATTGAAAGTACACAAAATATTAAAAGGACTTCTGGCGATCCTCCACAAATTATATTATGATACGCCAAACGATTAATTTTAATAAAGTTGCCTTTGTGATGACACTTCATTTTTTTGGGAATAAATTAAAGCTCTAGGAAAAATAGAAGTAATCTGTTGGTGCCCGAGGATGAGGATAAAATCCCGACCTCTTGATTTGACATGCATCTTACCGCTGTCACATCTTTATTTGTTAAATTATAATATTCAATGTACCTACAATAGTTCGTAGAAGTATTGCTGATATTTAAAAAGCTAGCAGTGCTACAGTGTAGTAACTTCATTAATATTAATACTCATTTGCAAATGGTTAATAATTAAATTTATCACCTAAATAATTTCAATATAAATTAATTTGTTATAATTGGAAAAAAATAAATTATAAAGAATAAAAGTGAACACTTTTAGTATTTACAAAACTTATAAAACTGATCAATGTTAGAAACTGGATGTCACTTGCAACTTAAAATGATTGATTTAAGATTCTTCAAAAATATTTACAAATTTTTAAAGAAAAATAAGGGACTTTTGCAACGGTACTTTATAGAGTAAATTACTTGAACTCTTAAATGTATTTTAATTCTTCTTACTATCTTAAGTAATTTGGGAATATTTTTAAAGAGATGTTGTAAAACACACTATACTATGTATTAACTTCTTTCGATATATTGCTTATAAGATTATAATTTTAAAGAATGTTTTTAGAAGCAAAATATATTTAAAAAATATTATAATAGAGAGGCACTGGTATAATGAATATATTACAATAAAATAAATAACAATCAAATACATTTAGTTTCTACAATGTACATACAAATATTCGGTGTAACATTTATCTTACTAGGGTTATTGAACCATAGTGCCCTTGGAAAAACAGGTGTTTTATTTGAGCAATATAATGCAATCCCGCAAAACAAATTCATGGTCAGTATAAAGGATATTAATATTATATTCTCCGATTTGACGTAAAAGTTGAAAACGTTGACAACACTATTTCAACTACTAACGTTTGGCTAACGGTACAATACAAAACTATTTTTATTGAACCCATGTAGCTGGTACCCACAGGGGCTCCGTCTGCACTCTCCAAGCGGCCTTTAAAAGGGCGGCAAGTGATGTTGCCAAATCTCCATTTACTATTTCTTCATCGCATAAGTGCCCATAAAGATATTCAATTCGACGAGAAGCTTTGAGAATTTCATTTAATTCTTCATCCTGAAAAAAAAAATATTGATTGGGAATAATATTTTTTCAGAACAATTGTAATAACTTAGATTTATAATCAAATTGGTTGTCTAAATATATGATTACTTTTTTGTCCACTCTTTCTAGTATGGTATCATACCTTGATATATAAAGGATGTTTTTTTTAGAGGTATAGTACTTTGAAACGAAATAAAATACATAAAAATCATGGTAATTGCCACGATATTGGCTTTATTGGAAAGATAATTTTATGTTATTAGTGTTTAGACGAATGTTGGCTTCCAAGTCGTCTATCGTCTCTGGTTTATCGGCGTAGACTAGTGACTTCACATATCCCCACAGAAAAAAATCCAAAGGTATTAATCACACGATCTTGGAGGCCAATTCACAGGTCCATTACGTGAAATTATGCGCTCATCGAATGTTTTCTTCAATAAATTGATTATGACATGCGCAGTGTGGCATGTTGCACTGTCTTGTTGAAATCACAGCTCTTCCACATTAACGCCACTATAGCGCTCTCCATTGACTAACGTTCTGGCCGGCATCATTTTTGAAGAAAAAACAGCTTCTTCGGTGCGCACTGTAAGACGTCTCTGTGGATGTGTATTATCAATTAGAGTATGCATGGTGCGAAAACGATCCATGTTTATTCAAATTGCTCGCTCGGATTATGTCGACCGTAAAATGGACGTAATGCACGGTAAGTTTTGCTAACTGAACCACGATTTTCAAAATAAATTTGCAAGCGTTGTTATGGCGTGAGTCTATTCATGGTGAAATGGCAAATCAAACTGTCAAATTGGCTGTCGCTGGAAAAAGTGTTACAAATTCGAGAAACAAACCTTTAAAAAAAATACCTTTATATGAAGTCAACTCACTTTGAAGAATCAGCTCACAAGTGAAATTAATGTTTGGATTCATTTTAGTTCAGACATTTAATTTTTTAGGATCAAAATTTAAACCAAAAATATATATTTTAATACATATTTTTGTATTGTATGTATTATATTATCCAGTTTTTTTGTCACATCATTATTATATAATGATAAATAAATATCAAATAACACAAGATTTAATATGATGTAATAAGATGTATTATTAAATTCGCACACATCAACAGTAGTAACAAATAAAATATTTTCCCAATTAATCTATTTTAAATTATAACCATTAATTGAAGTGGATTGATTTCAATAAATAAAGACTACTAGCTCAGAGAGTGGTACAGTGATAGGAAAAGCCAACACATTGGTAAGTGCCGAGATTCAAGAATCAAAAAAATAATTTTGTTAGTATACTAAAGGAACTCAATGTTCATATTATGTACTTATATTGCTAATTTGATTTGTTAAAAGATAAATAAAAATATGCTTAATAATTACTTTATATGTACATATATATATATTATTAAGGGAAACACATTCTTATTGTTAAGTTGTAATTATTCAGAACATAGGTCTGTGATATTTTAAATACTAAAATAAAGTAGTTGGCTTTCAAATAATGGAAGGATAGATGTATCAATTTGAAAAGTATAACTGTGAGAACTGTAAATTTGTGAATATATGTGTGTGTGTGTCATGGAAGTGTGAAGATGAGTGGGGGGAGGCGAGCCTTTTAAGGGGCCGCATCAGTGGGAAGGGCTCTCTTCCATCTCAGCTTCTTCTGAATATCTATAATTATATTGACTGTAACGTATTGTTACCTGGAAATACTGAGTTTCTATTACAAGGAATCCGTACCTGAGATAACAAGACAATAATCAGAGGATTGAACCCCAAGGGAATCTTTGGTAATTCAAGAGTTATCACAGTAACCATATAGGTTCGAAAATTAGTTCAAAACCTGTGTTTTTTTTGTGTCATTTGGTTTTTTTGTATATTGACACTTTTTGTTTGGGTTCAACTGAAAAATGCTGTTTTCGGTAATCTTACAAAACCAATATGTATAATAGATGAAATTGAGCAACTTTAGCTATCAGGTTACTTTTTATAATTTTTAAAATATTAAAGAACTAAGATAATACAAATTAAATGTATTAATCCAATCCGGGGAATGTGCATTAACCAAAGAGATCCAGGTTTGAATACCAGTAGCAACAATATTTTTTGATAAAATTTATTTTATATGTATATCTTTCTAATTAATACATTTAATTTGTATTGGTATATATAATGTCGAACCACAAAGCTATTGATTAAAATATAAAAATATAAAATATTTAAAAAAATCTGAGAGGCCTTTTTTCATTTTGCATTGTGGCCCAATTTTTGTAGTTACATCACTGTAAAAAAGAAGGATATATGCATATTATATAAATAATGTGTAAGAATATGGTATTTTTAAATGAATTTACCGTAAACCCTCTAGAGTTGGATTCATCAAAAGTAGATCGAGCCCTTGATGCCATTCTTGTTTCTCGTAGTTCTTCTAGAGCAGGCGGCTTAATGAAGATAACGTAAGGACGAACACGAGGTGTGCGAAGTGCCTTCAAAGCTTGCTGATGTGGGCACAGTACACAAACATAGCCTGTTTCAAAAAAATGTTAAAAAAAGTTTATTCAATTTACTTCCTCTTAATCCTTGGAGTACTATGGGTGGTTTAATCAATGGTTTATCCTTTCATAATGGGCTTTCATTTTTTGAAGTTTTTATAATACTTTATTTTGAAATATTGATTCAATAATTATGTTACACATACTTTTAAATGATAAAATTTAAAACGTATCAGCCACCTCATATCTGAATAGGGTGCATGAACGGATAAATGCGTAAAAAATAAGTTAAGAAAGCAGTGTGATTTTTGTGACTGAAGGAATAAGACAATCAAATGAAATAAATTGTTACGTGAATGGGTTAACTTATTACAAAAAACTTTTTTTAAAAAGAAGCCTTGTGGAATTAATTTACATTTTTGAAGGATTAGTTTATATCTTGATGAGTTTAGATTTTAATGTAAAAATGAATAATCCAATGCAAAGCGCAAAATTAAAAAAAAATAACATTTTTAAAAAGTACAAAGATTTTTTATTTGATATAATTACCCACCCGCACTTATAATTGATTCCACACTTTCAGATGAGGTTCCATATAAGTTTCCTTTGTATTCTCCAAATTCAATCAATTTCCCTGCTGCAATATCTTGTTCCATTCTTTCTCGACTAACAAAAATATATTCTTTGCCATTTTGTTCTCCTGCTCTCTGGGGACGAGAAGTGACTAAAATATCATATACACAAATTAATAATTTTATTCATTATGCCAAACAAAAAGTAACCAGTACAACAGTAACAAGTAGCACTAAAAATATTTGTGATGTACTAGGAGATGATTTGGATGTTCGCAATGTCAAAGATAGTTTATGAAAATTCGATCAGGAAAATTTGATTTAATAAAGTGGCGGCCGAAATCGAAAACAATCCAACTTTATCTGTTGAAAAAACCACAGATAAATTTGGATACTCGTGGTCAAGCGTTCAACTGTATTTTAAAAAAATCAGCAAGGTGTGGAGACAATAAAAATGCACACTGCACAAACTAAGCGAAGAACACCTAGGCGATTGAATAGATGCATGTGAACAACTTTTGGATATGGAATCAGAAATGCCATTTTACAACATCTGATAACTGGAGACGAGAAATAGGTGCTATATTTGAACCAAAGATGGAAAAACAATGGCTTTCGAAAGAGCAGGTAGCGAAACCCACAGCTAAGCCCGGCCTCACAATGAAAAAAATCCTTTTGTCTGTTTGGTGGGACTGCAAGGGCATTATTCACTTTGAAGCTCTCAAACCTGGACAAACGATAAATGCACAATTGTATTGTGAATAACTGGACCGTTTAGCGGAAGAAAATATTAAAAAAAAAAAATTATTTAGAAAAACAACATTATTTTTTGGTACCCCTAATATTATGCGGTTCAAAATTTATTTCCAGAGTTCATCACTGTTGTTAATAATGGAATATTTGCTATGGTCTTAAATTTTGCAAGTTATAAATGTTATAAATTATGTATGAAATTATAACTGAGGAATCATCAAAGTATTTTATTTACCAAGGACAAGCTTTATCTCAGATTGTTATGGATAGGAGTTTGTTTTATGACAACATTCTTATTGTAGCAAGGGTTCTGTTAGAAGTCTCAACAATCGGCGAGCTTGTATGAGAAGATGTAGATGAGGCGAGAATTGTGTGTCAGGACAGAAGAATTTGGCGCTCTATCCTCTCTGCCTACCCCCGCGGTGAAACGGTGTGATGGTAAGTTGTTAGTTAACTTATTATATTTATGGTAATGCAGTACATATTACATTACTTCTTAATGGGCAAAACCATTTAATTAAAAATTACTTACAAGGCACAGGACTCTTGTATTTTTCTGGATCAGTTGCAACCAAACGTCGTTTGAGTTCATTTCGGCCAACACCAGGCGCTCCAATCAGTATAAGAGGTCTTATGAGACCCGGGCGTGGATACAAACGACCCACTTCTTCATATGTCGGTATATTTTCTCGATCATAGTCATCGTTTTCAGTCAGGTCGTACATCATCTTCTTGATTTTAACAGGCGGTTTACATGGCAATAAGGCAGCTGAGTCGATCGCCACATCCGAGCAGTCTGCCTCTTTTGGGATATCTTCTTCATGCTGCTGAGCTTCCGATGCCAAGGTACGGGAACACTGAACTGCCGCAGCAGGATTACACAGGACAGGCGATGAAGGTGCCGACCATACACTTCCTAAATAGTAAACATGAAGATTGTACAACACATTTCTACATCAAATATTGTTAATAATAATGTGATTAGTTTTTTTGTAAGAAGTAAACGCAAATACTTTACTAAATACATTTTAGTTTTGGGAAATAATCCATACAATATAAAAATATCGCAACTTTAAAAAAAATCGTAATGAAAGTTTTTTTTATATAGCAACAAAAAAGATTTGATTATGTCAATCTGGTCTGTTATATATTGTATTTCCTTGATTATAAGACATGCTCTTATTTTTATACACCAACAATAAAAAATAAAAACAAAAACGTTATGTAAACTTTATTATAACAGAAAGTCATACAATTACAATAAAAAAAATTAAAAATTGGCATGTAATATCACCATCAGAGTCTGAAATTATTTTTCAACTCAGTGGTGATTCAGCGATTGTAAGACGCCATTAATTATAAGACGCACCCCGAATTCAGAGATACCAAAATAGGAAAAAAATATGCCTTATACCTTATAAAAAATATGAGGAAATACGGTATATTTTACAAAATTATTATGATAATCCTGTTTGATCCAAACAATTCTTTTACCTCACTTAAAGTTATAAATAGTGTTGAAACAATGTGTTAAATAAAAAAGTGTTCAAGAACAAGACGCTTCATTTTTAATTCTTCATCACATCCGAATTTGTATGTGTAGAGCAGAAAATCATTTTAAAGCGCTGTATCTGGAATTCTTGTAGAAGTTTTTTTTATAACTTGATTATAAAAAATAAACTAAGGATCCCAAAAAATCGCTGTAAGATTATAATATTGTGATGGTCATGGTGGATTTAAATTCTTAAGAATCAAATCTTCCCTGCCCTCTTAGCAAATATTAATTTTCAAAGTTTATTTAAGTAAGGATTTTTCTCTTCCCATTGAGTCATTCTTCTACTCACAATTTGGGATTGTTGAGAGAAAAACAATAATAATTTTTCATAATTATATTAATAATTATTTTTTGTTATTAGTTAATTGTAGATCACCCAGTAGAAACAATTTATTGATAGTTTTAATTTTACGTTTACCCCGGTCATTTGACATTGTTTCATACTCCTTTATGAAAAATATTGAATTTTTTGTTTTTTAAAGGTTCTTATTTATATTTAGTGTTTACTGCACCTTGATTGGTGACGAAATACACAAATAGAAATGCTTCAATAAATGTACAATAAATATAAATAAATGATTAAATGTTAACATATATGTATACATATTTTGAGAAAGACAAAAATCATAAATATAGAAAAATGCAAAAACGCAGACTCGCAGCTAATTAACCGTTTTAGTGCTAAGCAATTTTCGATACAAACGATCGCAGCGCTTTTGCGACGCGTAGCATTCAAACGGTTAAGCAAATTAGCATATTCGCAGGAAATAAGTTGTCAATGATACACTTTCTTTGTTTCATTATTAAGTACAAGGCAACATTTCATTACAAAATAATTAAAATTTTACTTATGGTACGTGGATGAAACTCATCTTGAAATGTAAAGGACAGTACAGAGTTGAACGCTGTCATTCATCGTTCATTGTACCTTATACACATAGTATAGATTGACTGAATTTTATCGCCTAATCTCTGAGACGAGAGATCAAAGTCGCACCATCAGGAAAATATAAATTCATTAATATGAAGGAGTACTAAACATAGATGAATTAAATGGCAAATGACAGAGGGTAGATGTTACATGGAAGAAATAAATTGTATTGAATAATTTTGATTAAATGACGGATACCATCTAAAGTGCGTGCATGCGTCTGCCGTTCATGAATGATCCGTCCTTCCTGTAGTGCTCGTGAAGGGATGAGACCGGCCCGCATCACCTTCTCTCCCTCCCTTCTTGCTTGCCACCTACACAACACAATCATTTAATAAAAAAGCTGGCTTTTATATGTTGATGTTATTATGTTTTTAAGAAGAATTATTCAGGGATCAGGAATAAGGAAAGTCTTATGAGCTATTTTTTTATTCAAATACAAAAATATTTTCTAACATTATCAAACCCAGAAATGAGACCAGAGTATACATTTTGCATAACTTATTTTAATTGAAAGTGTGGTATCAACATACATAAATAATTTTAAATCTGCTCTGCTTGTGTACAAACACATATCAACGGTGTAGGTCCAATACTGCGGAAGAACCATTTGTCAAAATGTTCAAGACGGACATAAAAGGGCTTGCTTCTTTAGTGGGGATAGTTTATTCGCAGTATTGACTTTAACCGAGTGCAAGCAGTCTATTGATCAATTTCAAAATTTGATTGTGCCAATCGATGCGGCGTGTGCCGTTCAACTGAAAGCGCCAAAAAACGTATTTTGAAATTATTGGCTCACACGCGGTATTGAATTTACATAGACAATATGGTTCTATGCAGGTTTAATACATTTATAACATTGAATAATTAAATGAAATACATATTATTATATATTGTTCACTGATTCCAATTAACCAATCAAATATAATTTAATGTTGATGTAAAGTTTTCTGGATCATTATATGTTGCTTGTATCTCATTTCTTTGGGTGATGTTATGGAAATAATTGCAAGGTGCATTTTCAAAGATAGAATTTTTAATCTGAGTGTTAAATTTATACAGTGTTGAGCAATGACTGGCAATACCATACTAAGACTTAATTACCCGATTAATTTTGAAGCCAATACCGCAATACTAACATGTCAGAAATATGTATATAGCATCAGTGCATAAAAGACAGTTGAAGATGTTTAATGACTATGAATCTAAAAATTCGCGTAATTGAAAATATTACTGTTAATAATAATTTAATCTTACCAATAAGCATCATCCTGAGAGACAATGTGAAGAACATCTCCCTTTTTGAAATCTAGACCTGCCTCTTTACAAGGGATGTAAGGGTCTGATGCAGAAGAATAATCAAAGTGTGCGCGAACCCGCACTTTGCTTTCACGTAGTCCAAGTTTTCCATATGATGGTACTAATTTGAAGGTTATAGTGCCTTCAGAATTTTGCTAAAATATATATGATTTTTAAAAATATATAAATGTAACAAATTCATGAATTTTATTTAATATGATTTTAAAAAGCAAGTTACGTCGTTAAGCTAGCTCAGCAATTGTTTTATTTCTTTTTTGGTATTCATTATACAAATTTAATATTCAATAGATACTTTTAAGTTATCTTTTTCCTTAGAAATACATTGTATACTGATTTAAAAAAAATATTTCTATTATTTATTTTTAAGTTTATAGCACTTAAAACAGTGTGCCTGTATAATAATTTGGATACTTTTTAATTTATATCTTTTTGGTAATTAGTTACTTAGTTTTTTTTTAAGGAGAACAAATTTTTGTTGTGAAGTTGCATTTTCAGAATATATTTCTGTGGTATTTTTAATACAAATCAAATGGATCAAATAGAAAGATATAAAGATATTTAGTTGCTACCGGAATAAATATTTTTTTGATAAATAGATTTTTTCTGTAAATCTTTCTAGTTGATTAATTTAATTTGTTTTAGTTTCTTAGTGACTTTTTTCATGAATATTGGTGACACTACATACAATGACACTACACAGTCAAAGTCAATGCTTCACCAGGGTCAACCCACAAGTTTTGCCTTTTTGAATTGTCGTACATCACCTAATATTTATCACCAGTCATTATTTTGTGCAGATTCCTTCTTTTTATATCTGGACAATAGGAAACAACCATGTCATAACATCTCTAATGGCCCGCCTTCTGAATTTTAATCATAGCTTTCATCAGATTTCATAGGGGAATTGTTATTGTTTGCGGTCAAAGTGGTTGATATTATTAATTTGTTTATACTCACGAGGATGGCAAGCACATCTGCTGGAGTCTTGAATTCAACATTGATGCCATTAACTTCAATAACCTCATCTCCAGCGTGGATAAGACCAGATCTATCGGCAGCCCCCCCATGCATGACTCTCGCAATCACAATCTTTCCTGTGTCTTCATCTGTTTTTATAGTAGCCCCCTTAAAAGATATTTTATAAATGTAATAGAGTTTTTGATGTTTCGTTTTATAACATGTATGGGGACACGTTGGAAATAAATTGAAAACAAGTTTAATCTAACAATTATTCAGTCAAGAATTAGAAATTGGGATACCATACTGAGTGAAAATTTGGAAAAAATTGTTTAGAGGTTGCATCAAACCATATCAGAAAATATAAAATACATATCACTTTAATCAATTAAAAACAGATTGTTATGTCCTTTGAAAACTACAATTCATTTTTTATCTGGCATATTAGCTTGTTGAAGTTTTTATAGCAGAAAATATGTGAAGAATTTATTTAAGAAATTAGTACTGGAAGATGACTAAGAATGACAACAATTCAAAATGTTTATTTATTGGATTCTACACAATTATCTTTGTACTAAAAAAATGTACAAGATTGGTGCCAAGAATGCTTTCAACGATTTGGAAGTCTGCCAATAAAATTTAATCAATCAAACAGTACTTGGAATTGAATTTAGAATTACAATTATGATTCAGATTTCAAACAGGAGTGTTCCAGTTATCTCAAAAAGATCTATGTCACACCATTGGCTGGATTGTTGAAAGACTATTTAGGGATTTACGGGAAACTAATTATTAACTTTGCGTGCTGGCTAGAAAGAGGCTGCACAGTTTTACAAATCATAAACTAAACCAAATTTTGCAAAATAACACACAATTAATATTAACTATTTTTCTAAGTCACTTTTCCTAACAATTTAACATTTTTTATTCAAATCAATTAGAACAAATTAATTTTGGAGGAGAAACGCAATACTGTTCATGTTAATATAAGTTACAATCCCAAGCACATCATGTCACAAATAAATAAGTAGGAAAGAGAAATGAAATATTTAGGAATATTATAATTATAAATTTGTATCTACAAATATTATTTTATTATAATATAAATGATAAAATGATGATGGATTAAGATTGTGTTGTGATGAAATACGACTTGATGAAGAAAAATTCTCTAGGGCATGGAATTCAATTGTTAAATGCTATAAAAAAAGCATCAAACAGAACATGATTTCGAGCATTTAATTTAAATATAAATATTTTTTCTTATATCTTATTATCTTCTTAATATTTGGTGCATTTTAGACCAAATACATAATATATAACTTTATTTTATCAGAGTTTTATATGGTACATTCAAAATTATGTACATTTTGTTTAGAACATATAGAGTGTGATTTCTCTCATGACTTATGATGCATTTTAAACAGATGTGTTATATAAAAATACAAACTTCATGTGTGTAATAAAAAAATAAGGACATGAATTTTTACATTTTACATTAAGGCAGGTTGATGGAGACTATTGACCCAAGTCCATTGTATGAACTATACACTGTATTAATTTATATATTTATAAACTAGCACTCGTGTACATTACTATGTAACTAAGAAAACTTAGTAAATTTTTCAACATTAAAAAATTTAGTTTCTTTATCTTAATTAATTTTATTTATTAATGAAACAAATTACCAAGTATAAGAAAAAATCCCTTTTCAAATACTTCTTTTGTTAAACTTTTGAAATCTGTTAAATTGTTTTATTATAGGAACAAATTGGCTTGAGCTCAGGTGCAGTGTCACATGACACATTTCTGGGCTTTTATTATTATGTGATACAATAAAACCAAATTCAAAACATGACTGATAATAATAATGTAATTTTTGATTTGATAAATAATTATACATCATATTTCATTTCATATTTAGTTTTATATAGAAGGATGTTTGACTAGAGGGGATACCATTTTATGAGATATATTATACATATGTTTTCCATCAAAATTGAATGAAATTCTGATATTCTTTCAATTCTGAAATTCTTTATCCTTTCGATGGAATGGTAAGTGAATAGGAACTTTAAAACATAACTTGTGTGTGTGTGTGTGTCACCAACTCAAAATTTAAAATGGATGCAATCATATGGAATATGGAATGAATATGAAATGTTGGAATGCAGCACTGTACAAAAAATCATATATATTTCAAATAAATTTTTTAAAAAATTGCCCGAATTCTTCCATGATTAAAATAATGTTTAAAGAAGTTGATGGAAAAAACAAATGTCATTATCCTTTTCTGTGATTAGTTTACCGGTTATTAATTGCATTTTTTACACAAGTTAGCTTCAACACGGTACTACCAGATAGTGCATTTCATATATATATATTTTCACGCATTGCAATAAATCATTGGATAATCTCTGCCTGTGAAAATATGAGGAAATTATTTGATAATTTTTTTTCTTTTTCTTCTCTTTCAAAACGATATATGTTTAGTTTTTTGTTAGATGAAAACAGAGACGCCAAAGTGGAATCAAGGAAACGACTAATGGGCGATTTGGTCTGGTAACAAGACACTCACTTAGTAACAAAGTGATCAGGGGTACAAATCTCACCCCAGGAGACTACCAATTAATTCATATTGTTCACAGCAGATATTTTTTTTTAAATATGCACTGTATATGTGGCTAAAGAAATAAGAAAATAAAAAGAAGGAAATCATTTTAATATGCAAAAAAATAAAGTAAAATGGTATAGTTTGTGAAAATACAATAATTTATGATTATAGGTATAAAAATGGAATTCTAATTAATTAATTAGTTTTCTGCGCTATTTTGCTGTGCGTATCCAACGTCTCTGGTTGATGTTTCAGATTCCATTACAGGGGCCATCATCTTAGTTCTTGTCGCTGTTACGACGTATAAGTGTTAGCATTGTGTCAAATATTAGTTTGCAATACCGTGTTGAAAGCAGGGTGTGTTGTCGTCGATGTTATTAGAAAGGTTAAATATCAACAGCAGAATAGGCCAGAAAACTTTACACTGAAGATTCTGAACGTTCTGAAATAGTGTTATATGATATCATGTCTGATGATCGTCAGGTTAGGTTTTTTAATTTGCCTGTACACAGAAAGCACAAATGAAAATTCAGATTTTCTAATAAAGTTTGTTACAATGCCAGCATGTTACTCCTGTCAAAATTGATAAAATCAATGTACTGAGACAAAAGATAAGATTGATGAGAATGCAACGAAACTGACTGCCGTAATGTATGGAATATTTTCATTAACAATAATTATATTTTTTTTACCTACACAATGTTATTATACATAATTTATTTGGAATTCTTAATGCATACGTGTGATATATGACAACGCTTCAGAATTTTTTAAGTTTATAGTTTTCATTCTTAGTTTATACATTGTTACGATTGCCAAGAGAAATTATATGAAATAATATGAAAATGAAATGGAAAAGTCAGCTCTCACTTTTGGTTTTAATTAGTTTGAAGGCCCTTTAAACCTATTAAAAAAATATATTTTTTGGAAATAAATTTACATTTTTGGGTAGGCAACCGATAATAATACAATACTAAACTATTTAATTATATTTGTTGGAGGATAAGAAAACATTCTGGGATAATATTCGACTATTTTTTAATGTTCAACTAGTTTGGTACATTTTGTCTAAGTAATTAATGTTAATCAGCCTTGAGACAGCGCTAAACCCATTTTTGATCATTTTATCTCACTAATGATGTTATGTGATTATATTATTTATGGAACAAATAGATATTTACAAATTAATTTAAAAATAAACTCAGATCTAACTAAATTTTGAAATATTCTGTGTTGAGTACTTTGTAATATTAAAATATATATATATATATATACAATATATAGAATAAAAATATTTTTTTTAAAATATAGGAGAAAAGTAAAAGAACAAATGCCAAAATATTAATATTTAAAGACTTACTTTCCATGCCCATTCAAAGCATATTAACTATTATTTTGTATTTTGCATTGCCAAATTTGACACATACCAGTATATACTGATCAATGAAATCATATGTGGAAAATAACTACTAACGTCTTCTAGAGTAAACAGACTACAATTCTTAATAATCAGACTTGAAAACACTTCCTCGCACCAAAATCTCAAAAGCTTTGACTCAATCATATCTAAATCGCGACATTCTGGTTAAATCACCATTCACAAATTGTTGCCTTTAGATCAAAATCATTTAATTATAGATTTTAAGTTCACAAAAATGGTATGATTATGGGCAATATTTAATTAATAACAAATTTTTCACTAGATGTTCTAGCTGGCCCTTCTGCTGATTTTTTCTTTACATAGTAATGTTATTTACTAGTACTAAATAATATTCCCATGGTAACATTCTTTATTTAAACTTTCTTCATATATTGTTCAATAGCTCTTCACTTCAATAATTTATAGATTCTACATTTTTTTTTATGAACTTAGCAAAAGATAAAATTAAATCGTAATACAGGAATACCCGTTATGGCAGTTTGCATTTCAATACCAAAATTTGATTTTTGCAGTAAGCATTTCCCACCGACTACTGTGTGGTATCTTGATAACCAAAACTGTAGAGATGCGCTACGTAGGTATATACTTATAATATGCAGCAATCTAGAACTAGACCATGTGTACCACAATCTGGAAGGAGATACTAAATAACTTGGTGAAGTATATGGTAATTGTGAAGCTTTGAAACAAAAAATAACGGATGCAGATTCATCCAAAGTTAAGTGACAAATGATAGCAATTCTCTGATTTCAAGTGACATACCAAAAGAAGAAGAAAAATATGAAGCAAACAAGTCTACTAAAATATTTTCCAAAAAAAGCACAATTCATTTATTATTATGATTTAAATGTGTAAGCAAAATATTAAATAATTGATGTAAGCAAATCAAAATACTTTGCAATAATCTTATTTTATTGTGGTTATTTCCTGGCAGCGTTAACCGCAGTAACCAGGGTTTTTCTGTAGAGGAGATGCGCCATGAACAGTTAACTATAAAATTGTCAAATACAGTTTTTATTAAAATGAAACAATATCTCATTTACATATTGGATTGGACTGAATTTTACAAAAGTGTATTTTACAAGACTTTAAACATTTTTTTAAATATACTAATTTTGTTTGCTTCATAACACTGTCGCTATGAAAATGACAAAAAGGTTTATAATCCAGACAAGAATAAGGGAATAGTAAATATTTACTAGAACATAACACTTTATGTATTTAAAATCAAAATATTGTATTACATTAATAATAGTTTTGTAAGAATTTCTCCAGAAAACATCTTAAAATTAACACAAAAAAGAAAAAGGAAATGTTTGTAATAATTATTAGTAAAAAATCTAATATCTAAAATCTATTTACAATCACTGAAGTTTTTATACGACAACAAATATGTACCTACTTAATGACAACTGCTTCAGAAAAATTAAAACCATTTTTGGCACATAAATGAAGTAAGAAAGTCATCTTCTGATGTGAAGGGATAAATACCTATCTTGTTGAAATATTTACTATATTATGCACTCATTAAAATGAAAGAAATATTGAAAGGTTTAGCTATAGCATGTATTGAACTTTTTTCTCAGTTTCTTTATAGCTTCTTCAATATTATTGTACATAATTGTTTTTTAAAAGTATCCAATCATTATCTTTGAATGTAAAAAATATGTTAGTTTTCTGGGCTAATCTACCTACGTTTCAGATCTCATTGCAGGGTCCAGCATCACACATAATCATCACTGATATACACAGCAGATTAGCCCAGAAAACTGTACACAGAAGATTCTGAACGGCCGTGAAAACCAAAGAATATTTTAAATATATTTGTTCATTAAAAATAATAGTTAGATTTGTGTAAGAGCATTGATTCGGACACTATCCGTTAAGATGAAAAGGACACCCACGAGTATCTGGTTCATGACTTTCTGGCTATATTTCAAACAATTTGAAAAATTGGAAAACTTAATTAATTTTCTCAATGTGTTTTCATTTACATAATTGTAATGATTAATGTAAAGTACAAGAAAAGTAATAAAGTGAATAAACCTATCATCGGTTGAAAATTACTTTCAGAGCAATATTTTTTAAATAATCGCCACATAATTATGCATTAACAAGGGCGTCTTTCATGAATATAAACTGTTATAATAACCGTGCTTTAAATAAACATAATAATTTTTTTAAAAGGGCATGGTTACAACACCAACTAATGTGCTCGTTTCATAGCAGTTGTCTCTTAAATTATATGAGCAAAAACTTTTTTTAACTGATCTAGCTTGAGAGGCCGAAAATAATAATTCAGAACATGTGTGGCACACAAAATTACAATAATCATTTGATAAATCAGTACTTTTTTTTACACAAAACATTAAAAGTCATTTGATTTTTTTTACCTATTATAAATTTAAACAAATCAGTTTATTTATATTTTATAAAATAACATGACATAACACGATGAATCACTCAGAGCTTAAATTTGAGAGCAATACAAAGTTGTTCGTAAAATAATGATCGGAGAGCCACATGCTATTGTGAAATAAAATGATCATGTAAGGAAAGAAATTGAATATCACTCGGATATGGAGATACTATTAGCAGTTTAGAGAAACAGTGCACACACTGGGATTATTTACAGTCATAACTAAAAAAAATAGGGCCTCAATGCAAATTAGAAAAACTGTTTTGCAAAATGGAAGGGTCCCTGTATTTGTTTTGTATATAAGAACATTGACTATTATGTGGTTTTATCTATTATACAAAAAGTAAGAACAAAATTGGTCTTTTGTCTCTTGTAATATTCATGAAAAAAAAAAAAAAAAAAATGTTTTGTCATTAAAATGTAGTACTGTATACATCGTTTTTATAATACATGTGAGATTTAAAAAAGGATTAGTCCTTATTAGTGCTAGGAAATATATTGATACCAAATGTATTGCAGGGCATGGACACTATCTAACATGGGCCTCAATGCAGTGCATTGGCGTTGTTGTACCACTGATTATATTTGGTCGTCTAATAAGTCTTTGCGGTTTTTTGAAATGTTATTTTCCCACTATTTGTTTTTATGACAAAAAATTTAATACTATTTGATAGTATTTTTATGCTCTAAAACTCCAGTGTTGCCGTTTTCCTGAATCTTATAATTTTTGGGCTTAAAGTCAAGGTTAAAATCAGATCATCCAGGAGTTCAACTGGGAAATTCCGCTGCATCCACCCACCCTACAGTCCCGACCTCGTTCCGTCAGAGTCACCCTTTTATGGTCGCCCTCCAATCAAATGCGTGGTATTATGTTCAACAATGATGATGACCTCAGATATTGGCATCATAACTTTATCGATACCATATCAGCCAACTTTTATAGAAAAGGCATAAAAAATTGTTGTATAAAGTTCCAAACAATAATTGAGAATACGTCATTGATTGAAATGTTGTAATTTATGTTTAATAATTTATGATTTTATAATAAATAATTAAAAACTGCAAAGACTTATTAAACAACCCAATATACTAAAACCATACCTAATAATATAAATTGTTGAATCAAATAAAGATACTGAATTTCAATAATTATTTTTTAACCTATTGAAAGCTACCGTATCAACAGTTGAAAAGATGACTATGGTTCGTGATCACATAGTGCGCCTATTTCATACAATATTTTAACATACGCTAAAAAATTCCTAATACTTTGACAGTGCTGACATCTTCAGATATTTTTGGAAAATAATAAAATACTTTGTTAAAAACATTGATAATCTATTACATGTTTTGAGCAGCGGCCACATTGCTGTACCGTTATGTAGGTTTTTGTATGGAGTTTATGTTTATTCATTTATAAACATCCCATGGGTTTTTACAATCATGTTTTGGTTTCATATTGAACAAGATAACCTTTGATCTCTATCTGAGGCGATAAATCATGCGTAAGTCGTGTATTTCGATGATTTAATGTGTATTTGGGTATTCAAAAAAATGTGCCGCGTGTGAGTATTGGAATTTCAGGGCTGGGAGTAGCGTTCAAAAGGTTAAGGATTTTTTAATGTTGGTAAATGATACATGCAGCATAAGCACAGATATATGAAGGATGTTTTGAATGAATGATAGACAACAGTTATCTTGGAAATTTGTGAAAACGTCAATAACAGCAACAAGCATAGTGGGCAAGGTATATATTTGAAGCTTTAAAAACTATGGTAACTCTAAAAGTGTAGTAACTTACCACTATGGGCTCTGCACTCTGAGCACCACCCTTTTGACCATAAAAATAATTATTAAAATATGAAATGGTCGTATGCAGGTCTCGTGTAGGCGAAAAGTGCTCAGTGATAATTCTGCTTTCAAAAGTGTAATTATATATCTACGTAATCTATTACATAGGTTTATAATTTGTTTATCAAGTTAATATGTGCTTAAAATTAATAATATATTTTGATAATTTAAGCAATTATAAAAATAATTGAATAATATGCGTGAATAAGTAAATGTAATTCTAGTGAATTGAGATAAAAAAGTGAAATATTTATTTCGTAATTTATAAAAATTCAGTGGAGCAAAATAAATGTGTAATAATTTAATTTTTTAAAATAGTGTAGATGTTCATTCAAATCATTTTTAGAAAACTTAATATGTATGGTTAATTAAGTAAATATGTATTAAGTTGATATTTTTTGACATCTACAATAAAATAAGTTTTCGAATAATTTGAATTGAAATATCATTATTTTTATGCTCTGTTCTGGATTTGACGACTGTTTTTAGTATGTGAAGGTTAATATTATGGAAGTATTTTATAAAAAAATATGAATTATAAATTATATTTTTGTAGATAAATATGAACATTTAATACAATTAAGTCAACAAAATAAAAATCCAATTAATATTTGTGTTTATGTCTGCTTCAAAAACATTATATTGATGTCCTCATATTCCATATATGTACATAATATAATATGTTATCCCACTTTGAAAAGGGTTGATAATGTGGAACAATTAATACCAATTAAAAACTTTCAAATAATTTGAAACTTTCAATAAATTTGAAAGAATCATCAAGTAATTTCATTCAAGTGTGTATTATTTTTGTTACCTCACACACGTCAAATAAAATTAGGTATTATAAGCATTCACATCACAAATCACTCTTGAAGGAAGAAGAAGAAGCATCCATAAATTACAACTCGCTCCCGCCTTTTTGTCAAAGGAAAAATAAGTTGTAGTCGTCATGAAGATGGAAAAAAGCTAATTAATATATAAAATGAATAATATAATTATTTTCATCATGTACACGGATGAGATTTTGCTCTCTCGCCTCAGAGATTAGGAAATAAAGATAGGTAAGCATCAGTTGGTCATTTTGCTCTGCGTACAAAAATCAGAGACAAAAAATAAATAATAGCTGATTTTGCACTCAGCCCTGTACTGTGTTTTTCTTAACTTGAAACAACAACTTTATTCCCTGCAGTCACTCCCCTTTTCAAGTTTTTCATTTATATTAAACATGCTTCCCAAGTACACAAACTCTTCTATTTGTTCTAAATATTAATTTGTTATTTTTACATCCTAACATTATCATAAGGTCACTTTCCTTGCGCACATCATAAATAACACACCAAAAAGCTCATTCACTTTTCATCTAGATACAATAAAATTACACAATTTGATTTCTACTCTCATACATTCCAGTTCTGTCACATATTAAAGTTCATTCATCCATGTACAAGTTGAACAGTCATGATCAATAATTTGTAATCACAACCCTGTTTTATATCTTTTGTAATATCAAATCATAGTGTGATGATGATGAGTTTTGAGAAAAATCTTATATCTGGTGCACGTCGCACCATAAAGACTACTTCAATATTTTTTTGAAACAATAATTCCATTAATGGTTTAAAAAGATATTTAACAATTTTTTATGTATATCTTATTCACCCAATAGTACACCAATATACATTTTAAATATTCCATCAACTTAGAATTAATTGAAATATAGGCATATATTATACATCACAAATTCTATTAAATCATAGTTTGTAATACATATTGAAAATTATCACTTAAATTTCTCCAGATTTATGAAATAAAACTATGGACTCATTTTCAAAAATTCTAAATAACTATTTTAGGATTTATTCCATAATTTCCATATGATTCACATTATCATCTTTTTTTTTAACATATATATATATATATATATGTTAATCGGTCTGTTCTTTAATCGTCTCTTTCATTCAAAAAATTATTCACTCCATAAGTCCATCCTACTCCAAGAGTTTTAACCTAACCTTTCTTAATTTTATCTATTATGGTCAACATGGCAATAAATAGATTTTTTATATCTTCATTTTTTATACATTCAAACATTATTTTCCTGATGACATCTGAGAGTGATTTTACTTTTAAATACATTTAATTAGTATTTAAAATATCACAGACCTATGTTCTGAATAATAAGAATATATTCTCCATAATAACATTTTACTTTTATTCACAATACATACAATAGGGTCTAAATACTAAGAAATCATCATGTACTGGTAGTCATGAATGCGTTAAAAGTTTCTAATTTTCAATACTAGTAGAACCATTATTTATATAATGCTTATTAAAGCCACACTTACAGTCCAGTAAACTAGCTTACTAGTCCAGTAAACTAGCTTACTAGTCCAGTAAACTAGCTAAGTAAAATAGAAAAATTCACTTATTTGCTCCAAATATTTGCTGTTCTCAGTGTACATCCAACATTTTTCTTTAGTTCATCATTTTCTTAGACCATCACATTAGATTTGGTCACATTCAATCTCAATTCATATTCTATCATGCATCTTTCTATATCAGCATGCATCTTATGCAATTTGTTTTCTTTCCTCGCACATCTTTTAATTCTGTCATACTATATCCAATATAGGTTGAATGTCTTGACACAGATCTGGAGGTAATCAAGTAAACGGATGTGATCTATGGAGGTGAAGTCACCTGTATTTACCAGTGCGGCATTCATTATACGTTCCACAAATTTTACTGATTTATTGGATAGACTTCACCTGAATATACTACACTTCGGTACACAAATCAATCCAAATCAACAAAAAGGCTAAACACTGGCTAAAAATATAATTAACTAGATCTAGTTCGCAACATTCATGAATTTTTTTTTATAACCTTTTGTTTAATACAACCTAATTCTCTCTTACATAATTAGCTAACTAAACCGAAGGGACAGTTTCTACAAATCAAATTTGATTATTTTCATATCTGAGTAGAATATGTAATATATATATATATATATATATTTAATTCTAAATACTTAGCATGTGTCCATATTTCCAAGAATATTCAAGAATTTGAGATATTATTCAAAAATCATCTTACCATCGTTTTTATGAACTGGTAATGGTAATCTCATTGCACCCATCTTTTATACATATATATTTGTTTCTACATTTCCGTTCAAACCTTAAAAAAGTGAGATCCACTTGCCATCTATGCCATAAAAAAGTAGGATCCACATTTTTACTATTCACTATCGATTGCTATTTTCATTCTGCAAAGAATTGTTTAATTCTTTCATTTTTATCCGAAAGAAATAAATAATATTTCAATCAATTACATTCACACTTTTCATAATACGTCCACCACGGGCAATCATAAACTTCTTGCAAAATAGTATAATAATTACTAAATAAATAAGATATTATAAAACCATATTGTGCGCAAATTTATCTTCGAGTGTCAGTAAAATGTAGAATAGTTGTGTGTTCAGAAATATTATATTAAATTAATACAATAATAATGATAATATTACCAAAGGCTCGTCACTTTTCACTAGCTGCACAATTTTGACAGTTTCTTCATTGTCATCACTATCTGGAGGTACTTCAGGTAAATGTGGATAATAATCTTTTTGAGCAATGGCATCGTGAGCACACAGGATTCCCTGAAATTAAACAATCTTGAGTGAAATATATATTTAGGAGCAGATAATAAAACTGTAGATTCTAAATAAAAATATTATGCTTTTTATACAATATTATTTCAATAACGATGGCTGTAATCACGAAAATAAAGTTTTCTAATATTTTCATTCTTTCTTAGATGCAAAATACTCTTATATAAATATTACTTCGGATTCAACTATGCTTCCAAAACCAATTCACAACGATAATAAAAAATAAATTAACGGCGGGAAGGGTATTAGTACCGTTAATGTAAAAGCTTTTTTTAATTGAAAAATTTTTGATTATATAAAATACAATCACGAATTACACACCAATTGATTTCGTTTATCTCAAGCTTCATGAAGATGTATTTAAAACTAATCATAAATACAAAAAGAGTGCACTTATATATATATACAATATATATGTATATATACACAAAGAGGGAGATAGAATATAAAATTACATGTGAAAAAAAGAGACAGAATACATATAGTCAGACGGAACATTAAGGGAGGGGAAAATATAGTGTTGACTGATATTAAATTGATTTTAAAGGAAACATACCTAACATGGAGTTAATGGATAAATTAATTTGGTCATTAAGAATTGGCGTAACCCTATTTACTGCCTTTTTTTTTATTTTGAGGGCTTCTAAATTGTTCAACCGTAGGCTAAATCTATATTAATCCTTGTGCTATTATTAAAAAAGTTATTGCTTTCTACGAAAATACGAAAAAGTTTAATTAATTTCTTTTGGATATCGTATTGCATCGTGTAGATAAGTTATTAAATTAATATATTAGGCACATCACCAGTTTGGCGAAAAATTACCTGATGGAAATGTTATAAGATAACATCAATATAGAAATAGCATAGAAATAAGGCACTGTTTAAATTCAATATTTTTTTCTTTAAATGGAATAAAATACATCAATATTATGTTAACTGATGCTGATGTTAGCAAATTTAAAGAGCGTGAAGTCAATCATCACAGGTACAAAACGTTTTAAATTATGATGTGAGAAAGATAGTAGATTCATTGATATTTTCAATCATTAGCAATATAAAAATTACAAATTTTTTAATTACATTTTATAATTTACTATTTTTGGAAGAGAAGAAGATGATCAAAATATAATAAGTAATGTATAAAAATCATTTTGAAAAAAATACCTGAACGTGTGGAGTTTGCAACAATTTGAATAGTTCTTCTTGCATTGGTGAAGTCTGACGTTTTGACCCAGAAATCAATTCTAAGACTTCCAGGGCGACTTCCATTGAATTTGACAGCAAGGGGAAGAACCTTTCATCTTTGCCTTTGGCCACAATTTTATTATGAACATGCACCAATGCATGCAACTGCTTAGACTGTAATAGTTCACTGAGAAAAGTGAGATCTTCCCCTCCCTGAAAATCCTTCAAGGACGCCAGGAGTCGGGAGAGAGCTGAAACATTATCAATCAATAACTCATCTAATCTTTAAACATGTCATCCTGTAACAACTTCATCCTCTTCTTCTACTCTTCACGTTCATCTAGAATCATTAGTTTTATTATTATATAATCTAACTTCAATTATATAATATTACTCCTTACAAATTGTATAGGTACATCAAATCAAGTATTTATTATCTATGATAAAAAGATTAGATTTTTACCTAAAAATTAATCATGATGTTTATTAAATATATATATATATATATAAATATTTATTAATATAATGAATAAATTAGAATAACCAGAGAGGCGGAAAGACCTATTAACTTAAAAATAAAATAATCACTTAAAATCAAAATAATTGTTTTTTATTTTTGATATTTGAAACGGTGACCACATTATTAGACTTGTTTAATTACAAATTAAATTTTTAAAATCTGTTTGTACAAGATAAATAATTAATAATTATTAAAAAGTGTAATAATTAAAATGATTAAAAAAAAAAGTACAAATTTTCAACCATGTGTAGATCATTGCTCTTTACATTTTATTAAATTTAAAAATGTCATTTCAAAAATCTGCTGACATATTCACATTTTAAAATATGTACCTACTGTGTATTAGTTTAAATATAAATAAATGTTATGTATTTTTTTTTTGTGTTTCACCCCTGTGGAATAAAACATTTTTTAAAATTATTATTCCTCCGTGAAATAATAAAAAAATAAATAATAATAATATGATAATTGGCTTTCCATATAAGAAATACATAATTTAATGATTCGCAGAAAACATTAAACACCATATGTACTTAAAAAGTTTCCTTATAAAATAAATATCCAGGATATAAATATTCTGTGTAATCATGTATATAAATATGTAACTGGGAATTAAAAATACCAACCTGGATCCCAATTGTCTGCGAGGTTTTCGTCCATTATAGATGTCATTGTACAAATGTCAAAAATGGTTAAACTCGAAATCCAATTTCATTATTTTTTCACGCGAATTTGGCGCGAGCGATAATAACCATCTCAAATCATGTCGAATCTTCAATAGGCCCGCCTCGGTAACTGTTTTGCATAATAATACCGCTGATGGCTTAAAGAAAGTAAAAACTAATTTGTGGCGGCCGGCTGCAAGTGAAATTATGCCGTATAAAATTCTACCGTTTTGCGAACGGAGTTCAATCGATATTGAACAACCGACGACCGTGTAATGTAACATCAAAAATAATTAGAAAAAAGGCAAACGTCGCGTGGACCCATCGTATTTGTGACCAAGAATGCGCGCAGCATCCGTTAATGACTATTACCGACGTTTAATTACGAGTTTGACAAATCCCGGATAGATCGACTAAAATGAAGATAACCGCACTCGCGTCCCGATGCGAAAACATCACACCCCTACGACTACGAACGTTCCCGTAGTAGGAACTAGGAACCGCGCAAGTGTGAACATGAGCCAGCAAAACAGCGCCATCGTGGAAAAACGTGTACTTATTTTTTATTGTACTGAGCTCATCACAACATCGTACTTTTCGCTAAAGTGCACAAACCTTCACTTGCACATAAGCTGAGTGACGATATACTGACAACCCTTGAATCAATGCGCGTCTGCACCTTCGTTACGAGGGTTTTTTTTTTATAAGAAATTTTTTACCTTCCAATTCATGAATTAATATAAAACACATTATGATGTTTATTACAATAAAGTAGTTAGTGAAAGTGTAAGATGCACTTGCAGTAGTAGATTAGGCGATCTAGCCGCATGTAGAGTACTCAGAGTATCTGAAGAATTAGAAGAAAAAAAACACCTTCGTTGGCATTTTTAAAAATTTTACCTAAAAGAGCGTATTTTTTATCATGCGGTTTCAAACGATTATGATTTAAACAAATATCAGATATCTCATAGAGACAAAGCTATTTTTTATTATGTTTAACGAAAAATATATGGAAGTATGGGGGTAATTACAGGGCTTACGATCTGTCTTCGGCTGGTTTAAGTGATCACTTTATATAAATATAATGTTCACAAATTCTCACTCCTCCGTCTCCATATTTATCAGTTATTTAACAGTGACTTTGTAGGTAAAAATCCAGTAATTGTGTGTACTTGGACCATTTGTTCCAACCATAAAACCTTTGTTATTATGGCGTTAAATCAGAATAAAATTCCTTTATCTCGAATCATTCAATTGTATATGTAACCAGGAGTGGACTGGGGGCGGCTTGTGAAATTTTACTTGAGTCAGTTAGCCATTTGTTATGTGAAGAAAAAATCTTAGATTAAACTAGAAACATTTCAAAAGTATCATGAAACGTATGACTTCTTCGCTTTTTTATGAAATTCATTGTTAAATATTCATTTAACTCGTTCAATTTCATATAACTTCAAAAATTAGGCCACAATCTAGAATGGAAAAAAGGCCTCCCTGAATAAGAATTGTATATAAGATTATACGAATATTAGTACTGCGTGGTTTAATCATTAAATAGCAGCGGCGTGCAGTAGGTATAGATTTAGGTTATGCTGTTACCAATGATATTATACAATCGTATATAATATATGTCATACAATATATGTGCTTTCGTTTATACGACCCTACGATGTATTTATTTATAATTTTAGAGTACTGTTAATAGTGTTTTTAAAGTTTAAGTTTTAACGTAAAATAATACCTTCTTACCCATATAAAAATGTGTGGACGTTTTTAAGGACACTTTTTATGACTGAACATGATTAATTTATTGTTTGAAAATCCTTCACGTAATAACTAAAGGAAATAATTATTTTTATTAAAGGTTAACGTAGTAAATAGTATTGCCAATTGCTTTTTGTTTTTCCCAAATCAAAAACCAATACATGCACCAAATTTAAATAACAATCGTGAAATCAAAAGGTAAAAACAATAAGATAGTAAAATTCGCGAAGTAGTAAAAGAGGAAGTAGACCCTTTAATGATTTGCACGCAGTTGTTCTTCCTAATGTTCTTCTGTTAAAAAACAGCATACGTAATGGCTCCATATAAAACGGATCAACCGAAAGGAATTTTCAATGAAGTAAATAGCTATTTATATGACTTGAGTAATTCACCAAAATTCATTAAAGACGGAACAGGGTAATGTAAATAGCTCTATGCGGCGAATACAAAAGAGCGCCATGGGTAGTTGTCGTGGTAGTTTTTAGAACTAAGCAATTAAAGTCCCTACTAGTACACAGATGGCACTAATTGTAAAATAATTTTTTCGTTTATGTTAATGCAATTATTTAATTAATATTTTTTTCCCGGAATGCTACTGTACATCCTTCTGTCTCTGAGATCGATTATCATTATTTAATGATATCATTCCTAGTTTACTTACTTTTACACCTACATACTATACTTTTTATCACCGATTCTAGAAATTCTATTTATTTTTATAATAATTTTTTCAGTTATTAAAAATAATGATCCTGTATCGAGCTAGACTATTGTATGAAGGTTATTTAAGTATTTATTTATATTTTTAAGAATTATTGACAACTTCTTTTTTATTATTATTATGTGCTCGTCGTTAGTATTATTTTGAACATTTCTTTATTTAATTCTTTAATCCATTTTATAATTAGGGTTTTTTGTACAATTTGGTGGGGTAATATTTAATGGTTCTCTGCACTAACGTAGTTTTTATAGACGGTATTTTGTAGTTTTTATTTTAGCTGTGTCTTGTGGGTTTTATCCGCTGTATGATTGGGTAATTTTTAGAATTTTAGATAAATAGATACCCCAGTGGAAGTGAAGTAGAGGCAGACCAAGGAAAAGGCGGGCTGGGGCAGGGATAGGAGTTGGCGGAGAACACTTGTGGAGATGTAATGCAAATTAAAACTGAAATTGAGTGTACAAAATAAGGTCAAATACCTTGGCCATATATTCAATGAAGATGGACAAGACAATGATGGTATAGAACGACAGAGGAGACAGTTGAGCGTTCGTGCAATTATGCTGTCACGGCATTTCTACTGATGCAGTAAGGAGGTGAAGAGCATCCTGTTTAAATGGTTCTTCACCAGTATGTATACCTGCGAGCTCTGGTCGAAATACAAGCAAGTGACGTATAACCGTCTCCGAATTCAGTACAACAACTCATACAGAATACTGTTCGGATAGGCGCGTTATTGCAGCGCATCTACAATGTTTACCGAAGGCCGTATACATGGATTCGTTCCACTTCTGAGACATCACGTAAAGCTGCGGCGCTCTCATGGGAAGCTGGTTCCCTGACCAGAGAATGGCAGCGCCTACAGAATAGCTACATATAGCAGAAGTAGTTATATATTTAATATTTATATTTTGTATGTACGTGTGAACTTCTTATTAACTTTTTAATTTTTAATTTTATTTATTAATATTTTTCTTGGTTTTCTTTTTCATAGCATTATATTTATTTCATAACCTTAGTGTATAACATAATATGTATTATCTGTATGACGAATCGGGTTAAAAAAAAACCTAATCACGCTGGAATAAACACATTATTATTATTATTAATGCCGTGGTAGAAGAAGAATAATCTTTATTGAAAATAATAATTCTTTATTTCGCATTCCGTCGAATTTTGTTAGCAAACTATTATACTGTTTATTTAAAGAAAAATAATGTTGATCAATGAAGGTAGATAATTATAGAACGAGTATACTATACAAAATATTTTAATACTGATAGTAATTTTAAAACCATGATATTTATTATTTATATTTAAACTGATATTAAACATAGAGTTTTGTTTAAAGAACATAATGTACGTGGTATTTAGAAAATTAACTAATGATAAAAATAAAAATATAGAATAAGAGTTTCGTTTATCTACCTTCCTTTTAATTAGAAAATCCTATAGTTATTAATTTAGTTTATTTGATCGGTCAATATTCCAAAACCAAATCAAAATAAAGAAGCTCCTGTATAAATTAACCTGGCGATAATCAAATATTTCGCGTGTCCTTATATTACGAAATTCTACTTTCATTAATAATGAATCGTTTAAATCGATGTATTGTACAAACTAGACAAGGAAAAATGAAATATTTGTGGACATCGTATATTGTGTTTCGAGCAGGCAATGGAGATCGGTGATTTGTAAAATAATTGGTAAAAAGTGTTATCGAGAATGGTGCAGATACGAAAATGGTTCGCGAATGACATTGGCGGCGCGTGGTGGCGAGGGGACCCCACCAGAGCGCCTTTTGGTGAAAGTGGCGGTCGGCAGCTCTGCCAGGCTCAGTCTCGCTCGCACCGCGGTCTCCTCGACCGCCGACACCACCAGTGAAGTGCCAGCTCAGTGGAGTACGCTGATAGACAAACATCGTTCGAATAATCGTCGATTTGCACGCGCGTATTTTGTACATTTACGGAAATGGTATCGGATCAAATAGAATCGAACAGTTTCTGTTACGGATTTTAAAGACTGACCAGGTCCACTTCCAGGCTGCAGGCGCGAGTGCTCCTGGACTGCAGCATGAGGGCGGCAGTCTGGCTGTCAGTGGCGGCCCTGCTGGCGGGCGGCGGGGAGGCGGCCGGCGGGGCCGGGGGGCGCCTGCCCCGCACCTCCGCCTCGCAGCTGGCGCGCCCCGCCCCCCGCAACACCACCGCCCCGCTGCCCACCGTTAGGGGAGGCTCGGCCAGGAACAGGTATTTTCAATCACCCCCTCAGCGCTCATCCCTTACACACGTAATCTGGCATTAGCACCGCACGTCACACATTTACAACACACAAATTGTTTCGACTTGTTTATATTTCCAACATTCCACTCATTATTCATTTATAAACTAATAATTCTTGATAGGTACGTTTTAGAGATGCCTACAAAAAGTACAGAGACAAGCTACGACAACTAAAGGTATTCTTTGGCCTTGTTTATTAGGCGAAAGTCTAAGATTAGATGCTCCTAAAAAAATGCGGTTTCATTAACGTGATTACATTGGTTGCCTGTAATTCGTTCGCTACCCGACTCATACAGACCGCAAAATTATATTACCTAATAAACAGAACCTTTTTGCGCTCTGTCGGCAATCGTCGAATTAAACCTCATGTTATTTAATAGAAATGTATATTTAAATTAAATGTAGAGCGGAGCCATTCTGACTTACCTCCATGTATAGTAAAATATTTTATGTAAAAAATGTTTAATTTCTTGCATCACTAAATTGTACAAATCTTCCGTATTATATCAGAATGAAACGACGCTATGTATCAGCGATATTTGCCCCTATGATGGTCTATGCAACTATTTCGAAAACTTGATAAACTAGGCCGTACACACGCGGCACCCACAAAATACAAGATTCTGAACGGTCGTGAATACCTGAGAAATAACCAGAATAAAATAATGTTTTCGTATGTAAATGTAAGAATTGCTAGTACATATATATAGGACAGGTGTTAACCAAAATCTGTTTTAAAAATTTAATTTTTAAAACAGATCAGACCATCAAAAATCGCGTTAGATACTTGTTTTTTCTTAAGTCTTTATTGTACGGAGCATTTTTTTTTTTTTGATGACCTGAGTAATAATGGAAAGGTTCGTTTTTATTATATATTTCAACATGTAATAATCGGTGTACCTAATGTATTAATCTTTCATAAACTCAGTTATAATTTAAAATGTTTCCTGTTGATCACAATTAATAATAAAATATATTTTTAGTGTATAGTAAAAATGTGGAAAAAAAAAATTAAAAAAAAAGGTTTTAGTTAAAAATAAAATCAGGTGAAACTGTATAAAGTTGTAATGCATTTTGAATAAGTAAAACTTCATCAACATATTATATGTAAATGGAATCTTACTTATACAAGAATACGAGAAAGCGAATATGAAAGGTTAGTGATAGGTTGACTTAGTGATAATATAATATTCAAATGGTTACTGTATTCACTAAATAAACTGTAATTTACGTACAAAATATACAATATTTTCGGGAAACAAAACTATATAATATTTTCGGGAAACAAAACTATATAATAGTTGTAAAAATTTAAAAATATAGTGTATTTATTAATTAATTCATTAAAGTCATTCGCCTTGTAGGTAACTACTTTTGCTTTTAAATTATAACTATTATCTCATAATTTGATTTGTTTTCTGACAAAAACATGTCATTATTTCTGACATATATTACATGTCATCACTCAATAAAGGCCCCCCGTCGAGTCAGTAATTTTCTTTGGCAATTAAACTTTTTAATTAAAATTGCAGATAAATATAATATTTAACTTTTCGACAGATTAACTAAATAATATTAATAGTAAAAAAAAATGAAAATTTAAAAAAATAACACAAATATAAAGAAATATCAAAATCGTCACTTTGTTTTAGTTATTAAACCTATATTCAGTTGTACGCTCGCCGACAACACTCAATACAAATAAAAACACATATTAAATTTAGAGTTGTTGTAAATTATACTATTATTTTGAACAACAGTTAGTGACACATTTTAATAAGTGCTTCTCCAATAGTTTTTGACTTAAATAGTATTTTATATCTAACAGTTTAAATAAAGTATCTGTTCCTCCCCAACGTATTTCTTATTATCATTATTATTTCATATCCTATTTGATTCTAGCGTAATGAAAATCAAACGCTTTTAACATAATATAACAAATATATTTCAGCTACAATCAATTTCCTAAGACATTCAGTTAGAATGTCGGTATTCATTGTTACTTAGTGCGTTTTGCTCGGGTTCCTATGAACGATTTCTATTACGATATGCTACATTTATTTTGAACAATTCTTTCTTATTTTGGTGCAGATATGATTTTGTTTTTCATCTGATTTATAATTTTTACATAATTAAACAATTTTTAATAATAAATAATTTCACCATAAATATAGATGAGTTTGAAAGTATGTTACATTAATTATTCACTTCAATACAAACTACGCCGAATCTAAAGTGTTGAGATTTTTGTCTAATATTATTTAGCTAACTCCTCACTGTTGTCTATTTGATGTTAAAATTCATACATTTTTTTATTTATTTATTTTAACTGTGACACTTCATCTCTTTTCACCGTAACCTTCTCTCTATATTTACAATAATTTTTTTTTTTGAGAAATATAACATTGAATTCAATGTTATCAAACCATTATAAAGATAAATAAATTTATTTCGAGCTTGGATTGACAAAAACACGATATATCGATTAATGACATGGATGTATTTCAATTCAAATCTACATCCTGTTATAGAAAATGATCACAACAACTTAATAGCTTTCACGTTCGTCATCTCCATGTCTGAACTAAAATAACTTAAAACCTACCATACACACCTTTACAATTTAAATGATTAACAATTAAGTAAATCGATACATGAAATGAAAAAAATATTAATGTTATTAACGTTTAAAAAAAGGCGAGCCAGTTTTGTTCGAAATACACTACAATAAAAAATAATAACGCTGTTCCATACACAAAAAATTATAAATTCAAAAGTGCAATTAAAATCGATTTATTTAACTTCAGAATTCCCACGCGAATTTCGTTTGATTTATCGCTTATGATGAAAATAATAAAACGCGTGATAGTTCAACGTACCTAGTCATTATTTAAAGCGTGTTTTTAAAAATAGTTTCGTGTCAAAGCATTTAGTAGGGGAGTTAGTATTTCAGATCGTGTTATTTGCTCGTAGGTACACTGGTACACTTCACGCTTTGGAAGACAGTGTGATTCCTTTGGCAGGGCAGTCTATGTGTTTACACAACTGCATTGGCTAAAATTAACTAAAATAAAATATTCTTTCACAATCGTTAATCTGGCATTTCAAAAATTGACCGACAGTTTTGTCAGAATTTATTTTGTTGTTCGACCCGAAATATATTGTTAACCCTTCCCAAACCATGCAGTAAAACATGTCTACCGCCATAATTAAACCTGTAATATTTCGGTAGATACATGCAACATAAAATTCATATTTTAGATAATCCTAAAGAAAATATTAGCGCTTATGACCAGTGAAAAATCAATTATGAAAAGGGAATAGTACAAAAATAATTATTTTTTTCATTCGATCCGTCATAAAATTAATACGTTAGTAAAATTAAAATTTGTGATATGAAAGACAGAGATCACATACTATTTTCACAACAAAAAGATTAACAAACTTACTAATGTAATTGTTTATTTCTCATTAATTAAATGATGAGAGATAAGAAGGAAGGACACATTGTATAGGACTTAATGAATGCTCTAAATTATGTTATTAATCATTTTTCCATAACTGAATGCTCAATATTTAGAGTAAATTCCTGCCATTTAAGCTAATGAAAACAATTTTTATAACTATTATTTACGGTAACACGAGTTGACAGCATGGCTGCGTTCGGGTATTTTATATCATGGTATGGTAAAGGTTAATACAATATTAGGAATGCTGGGGCCATTTTCACATATGAGATTCATGAATACAATATGCTTGTTCAAGGTATTGTTTTGGCGAATGCTTTTACGCACCAACACGTCCTCGTCGGGGGACGGGGTGGTTATAGAGCATATGAGAATAGGAAAAAGGGTAGATCGTACATGTAAGGGTAGGGTATTGAGAGCGGCAAGGGAGAACGGAAGGGGGTATTCAGCATCGATCAAACGTATTTAATTAATTTATTTTGCAGCAGAAATGAAATGAAGAACTTACTTAATGTAGATCATTTAGAAAGATACACAGAAAATATCTATCTATCGAAAAAAAATATGGTTACCAATGGGATCCGTATCAGAAAATATTTGTTACTTAGGCTATAATAGATTGTTTTATCAATTACGCAATAGTGATCTATAAATTTTTTATTTCATTTTATTATTAAGGAGAACACATTCTTATTGTGAAGTTGTAATTATTCAGAACAGACGGTCTGTGATGTTTTTAATACTAATTAAATGTATTAATTAGAAAGATGTACATATAAAATCAATTTTATCGAAAAATATTGTTGTTGTTACCGGGATTCGAACCTGGATCTCTTCTAATCCGGGGAAGGTGCATTAAAAATTAATTAATTGTATTCAAAACATCACAGACCTATGTTCTGAATAATTATAACTTCACAATAACAATAATAATATATAAGTTGTATCAATGTGTCCAATATTTAATAAAAATGCATTTTCAATTCTGGCGTCTCTACTCGGATTACTCAAAGGTATTTGAGATTCCGTAAAAATAAAGAAGATGGCTTTCAAATAATGGAACGATAGATGTATTCATTTGAAAAGTATAACACGTAGGTTCGAAAATTTGCCGTCAATACACTGAGGTGCTATTGCATAATAAGTGAAGAGATCCAGGTTCGAATCCTGATAGCAGCAATAATATTTTTCGATGGAATTGATTTCATATGTATATCTTTCTAATTAATGCATTTAATTTGTATTTTTTATTTTAATTGATGAATCGTAAACTGATTTTTTACTATAACTAATGTAATTTTTTTATTCCTTATTCATTTCCGTTTGAAGCAGCCATACTTTTAATTGCAATATTTCTCAAATACCCTTGAGTAGATCCTGATATATGACACTAGGACTTCCAGTCCTTTTTTATTAAACAGAAAACATGGTTACAACAAAATATTAATAGATAATAAATAATTAGAATTGATGATGAAAATATTTATTAATAGTATTTATTAGTAGCATAGTCACACTTCATTTGGTGTATATATACTATGTTTTTAGTACTTCGATCATGTTTTTTCATGAGATACATTTTTTCTCATTTAATTGATTTGTTTAAAATATTTTTTATTTAAAATAAAATATTGTTCGTCAAACCAACACCCCCTTATTGTCATTCGCGAGAATATTCTACTTAACCCACTTACGCCGCGCACTTCAAACATAAGAAAAAATACATTCTCACGCGTGATTTTTTTTAAGATCGCGCGCAGCGTGGTCCACAGCAAAAATTTAGTGTTGATTTCATTCGAGAATTGAGTCCTCGAGTCGCCGACATCATCTATATGGGCGAACAGGTCCACCTTGATAGTTCTGAAATGTCAACTACAGCCTGCTGATGAGCGGCGGATTCCGTATTACGTTCCACGCAGATTCTCAGCATCGGTGTCGAGAAGACCTCACACACTAAAGATTAATCAAAATTATTCTTTGGAAAAAAGTAAATAAATCAATTATAATTTGATGTTGAATTTTGAAATACGCAAATAAGATTGTTGTAAAAACTAATTAATTGCCTTTTTATGGTGAGTTTCTGTGATTTTTATTTAAAAATAATATTGGGTATTCACTACATAGTAATAATTTAATTACTTAAATGTGGAAGATTAGTGGAGAGCGTCTTTGATTTATTAGCTAAGCCTACTTGTATCGCGTATAGGTATGTCAAATATTCAAATAAAGTGATTATATTCAGAATTTTCGATCAAAAATATACATTTACATTATAATACTAGAACAGGCTATATATTTGCGAGAATCCCGTGAACCGGACCCGTGTTTGTGAAAATCCCACAAATTGGAGTAGCGTTCTGGTTTGTTCCGGTCCATTTCGAGCCTGCATCTGGTTTTAATATTAAGTTGATGTTGACGTATAATTGATATTTAATTGTTTATTAGGGTTAGGAAATTAGAAAACCATACATATAAAGGCCACATTATGCTGTACCACTTGGAGACAGGGTGGAAAGCTGCTGAGTTAATTCGCGATATTGACGATCTTTTCGGCGAAGGAGCGATTGGCGAAAGGGCATGCCGAGAGTGGTTTGTTCGCTTCAAAGCTGGTGACAACAGCTTAGAAGGCAAGTCAGAAAAGGGTCGATCTTCGGATTTTGATGACCAGACCCTTCTGGCGGCTGTGGAAGAGGACGAAAGTTGCACCACTAGGACGCTGGATGAGAGCGTCAACATCGATCAGTTTACGATTACCATGACTACGCCCTCGAATGATAATAGTACATAATATTATTTGAGTTTGTTTTCGTTTTTAGTTATGTTATAATATAATTTTTAAAAAACGGCGGATAATTATGCCCATTATTATGAAAGTGGTCTAAATCATGTTTATTTCGTTCCGAGATATTTAAAGGTTTGCGTTTGTATTGATTAAAAAATATTTTTATATTACATAACACAATATTTCAAAATTTACTTAGTCTACTAGATTTATAATGTATCTCGACATATAAATGTTGCATGTAGTTTATAAGGAAATAAAATATTTAAGGTTGAAATGACTTACTCTGACGTCGTAAGAATCCGTAAGAATTGTCACAATTTGCATCATATTATATTAATTTAAAGCAATGTGACGTTAAATAATTAATGAACTTTTTAAATTCCTTGACTTAGACCACTTTCATAATAATGGGTACAATCAACACATGAACCTAATATTAATTAATTTATGGTGTTTGTATATTATTTTGCATCTATTAGATTATAATCCGCTCGACCATCTCTCATCATTCACATATTGCTCTACGTTGGCTGATTTGATATCTTGAATCAATTAGGTTCTGCCGTCTGATTATATTTTCACGGACTGCATCACGGACAACATGGGAAAATGGAAGTAGGTCGATGCATTGTACAAAGACTTTGCCAAAGCATTCGATTGTATTATTATCCTATCCTTTTGGATACGTATATTGATAATAATTTGCAAGCTGTTGTGTAAGGGGATATTGTTCAAACTTTACACATATTCGGGAGTATCCCAAGCGTTGACTTGAACGATATTTTACGAAACAACCCTATGAACCAACACTATCGGTTTTGGGGAGACCTGAGTTATGAATACCACAATGTTGTATATCTTCTTGGGCATCGAATGGTATATTAAACAACCCTATAAAATAAAACATAATTTCTAAGTGATCTTCCCTATAACAACTCTGTATGTCATTCAAAATGGCCGACACTCCGTTTAGCGACAAAAATTGTATTGTGGGTTTCATATAATGCCTCAAGTAATTATGTATGTTATAGATTAAGGATTAGACAGATTAGATTAAGGATTGCGAAAATATATAGGAAAATCTTAATTGTTTATTGTCTCAATAATATATTTCATCCCAATGTTGTCTAGTAACTTAATTACGCTTATTAATTTTCTTTTTCAATGGCGATACAGCTCTAATTCGCCTTGGTCCCTCAATTTTCCGCCTCCGATTTAGTGTTCTTTTTGGGATCCGTGAATCATGTATCCGCTGTAGGTGCCCCGTCACTCATCTAGAATGTTCATAAAAATCGAGTTGAATAAATTAAAGAAAGCTTGATAAAGCACTTGAATCATCTGGAGAACTCTGATTGAAAAGATTATGCTCAAGCAGCGGAACGTCACAAAATTACTGTCATTATAAAACAGACGCACAGTGTCAGATACGATACATTAATTTACAACGAAATCAATTCCTGTGACGTAAATTCTTCAAGCAGTGCCAGATTTACTTTTGAAGATTTACATGAGCTGAACAAATTATGTTTTAATATCTTAATCTAAACGTCTTCCTGATGTATGTAAGATTTTATTTTTATTTTTAGTATAATTAATTAATGAAAAATTCAATAACGAAGCTTTGTTTATAAAATTTTCGAAAATAAGTATTTGTGTGATTTGTTTTACCGAGAAATAATCACAGAAGTAAAAGAGCACATAATACTACACCGGATACAGACATAGATATTCCAGAACAACCCCGGCGTCTCATTTCAATTATTTTCACTCCACCTGGCAGAGGGTCGATGACAGAAATAGAAATAATAATGTTCGTGCGTGTCACCATTTAATATCAAGAAAATCAATGAACGAAATAAACGTTGAAATAATCCAGTTTTTTTTTCCAAATAGGTACGCCGCGATCTGGTCTTGAATCGATTTCATTTGTTTGTGGGCAGAACCATTACGTCCTTGTGACGAAGTGACTGAACAGGTGATCCACCATTAAATAATCCCACATTGCACTGTACCTGTATACTGATACAAGGTGGAAAAAAAATCAAAGAATCCACGTTTATACGTGTTCTCATTCAACCTCTTTGTTTGTGTTATTTGGCTCGGCTTCTATTCTGTTAGTAAATCAAGGAATCCACGTGTATATATGTTCTCATTTAAGCTTTTCGTTTGTGTTATTTGGCTCGGTTTCTATCCTGTTATTAAATCAAATAATCCACGTTTGTACATGTTCTCATTCAAGCTCTTTGCTTGTGTTATTTGGCTCGGCTTCTATTCTGTTAGTAAATCAAAGAATCCACGTGTATACATGTTCTCATTTAAACTTTTCGTTTGTGTTATTTGGCTCGGTTTCTATCCTGTTATTAAATCAAAGAATTCACTTTTATACATGTTCTCATTCAAGCTCTTTGTTTGTGTTATTTGGCTCGGCTTCTATTCTGTTAGTAAATCAAAGAATCCACGTGTATACATGTTCTCATTTAAGCTCTTCGTTTGTGTTATTTGGCTCGGCTTGTTCTCATTCAAGCTCTTCGATTGTTTTCTTTGGCTCGGCTTCCAACAGGATCATCTTTCGGTATTTGGCTTTTCGCAGACATCTTTTATTTCTGATGCCATCCTATGTCTTCTTACCAATCTCTACTCATTCATTCGTTCTACACGTATGATTTTAAAATCAAAGATTTTGAAAGCGCCGAGTATCGCCATCTTTCACATACTGAGCCTCTGCCATTTTAGCTACTCCCGTAGTAGACTGTGGTATCAAAAAAGTGTTTTTATAAATATAACGCTATCTTTTTTGTATTAGAATTTAATGCTTTGATTTATATTTATAAAATTTATTATTATACATTTTATTATAATAAAACACTTTGTTTATACCACTGTTTATTGATAATTCAATAACAAGAACAAGGTGATATTTAAAAAAAATCGCGAGTCTACAAATTAATTTGCAATCATTTTTATATAGGTAAAACTTGCAGAAATTTAGATATTAGAATTAAGGAGCACTTGAGATTTTTAACTAGCAACAACTATTCTGAATTCGCCAATAATATTTTGGAAACAAATCATTCTTTTGACATTAACAACAAGAGTTTAGAAATTTTACATACCAGAGGTTTACAGTTAGATAAATTAGAGATAACTAAAGGTGTTAATGGCTAATTAAACATTATAAATACCCAAATCCTTTTTGCAAACAGCCATCTTTTAAATTTGTTTTCACAGTATTTCCTAATTTGCCACCCACCCTTATATTTATTATCCACTCCCACCAGTTACATTCAGTTTTGTTTATTTTGGAATTTTAATTTTAGTATACATTCTATACTGAAGAAGGTACCGTTGGCCCCGAAACATGTTGAATTATTAATAAACAGTAGTATAAACAAAGTGTTTTCTCATTATTAATATAAAATGTTGCCACAGAGTAACTTAATATGAAGAAGTTGCATTGTAACCAAAAAGTATACATTAAAATTACAACACTACATTAAATATATATATATATATATAATATATTGTGGTATTGTAATGTAATGTACATTTTCTGGTCAAAAATATTTTAGTTATTTAGTTTATTTGTTAAATATTATATTCCATTTTGAACTGTGATGAAACTATACGATGCTAACTAGTTATCCACGCATTGTCTCTTGCCAGCGTTTATCACACACGTAAAAGACATTTAAGGCCTTTGGATCATTAATTTGTAATGAAACGAACGTTACATCATACGGTGTTATCTAATTGATCGAGCTACGAATCTAGCTGGTATAACATTTCGGTAAATTGTTCTTTTCTTACAAATCCGTCCGCTATAATTTATCGGGTTTTGCAAGAGCGGGTCAAAGAAACAAAGTGTTTCAATAGTGCCTCGGCTCGGAGGCTGCGGAGGACTATGGAACGGCGAATAATGCTACCTGATTTCGTATCTTCCTTTCAACTTATACGACGCCATCCGAACAATATTTAAATTGAGCGGCACGACTGATTTGGCTGGTGGATATCACCGATTCCGTTTAGGAAGTAAGCCAGTAACATTATCACGTAGTCAAATCTACAAATCTGTCATTAATTAACACGGCGGTTGCTTTGTGGTGTAATATGATTATTTTAATTTTCAAAACGAAACTTTGTACTACACACACGTTGGGTTATTATCATGACTAGTTTCGAGAGGTGCAGTCCCTCTCATCGTCAAGTGGCGGGGGTTGAGAAGAAGGAGGAGGTTTTGGTCGTTTGCGGGAATATGGACAGTATAAGCGAAGCGTTAAGGAATGTTATTTTGTTAATAAATTAACAAAAATACATTCCCTAACACTTCGCCTTTACTGTTCATATTTCCGTTAACGACCAAAACCTTCCTCTTCTTCTCAAGTCCCGCTCCATTGCCCGAATACAATACTGTGTTTAGTTTAATAGTTAGTTAGTAGTACAAAGTTTTGTTTGAAAAATTAGAAAAAAACTATCATCGCTACCAAATGCCATAAAATGATTTCTGATTTTCAGTTTACCAAATTGAATACACCAATCATTATCTCTATTAAAGCTGGGAATTTTATCAGAACTATCGAAGTGCTGAATTGCAGGTGTTACCGTGACACACTTATGACCGATGTCCAATGACCACGGTGATCTCTCAATGAGACTTTGATGTCTGAGAGTTAGTGAGGATACGCGCGTACTGGTTGCATCATTCTAATCTGGGGGCGAAACTTAGAACGCTCTGCGTTGAATCTGTAACGAGAAAAATCTCCGAGAGAAGTCACATCCACGAGCACGAGTAATTTCAATTTGGTAAATTAACATGCCGTCAGACGGAGAATTTTATCGAGAGGGATGATAATTATGAATATGTGAAATAAGAAATTTGATCATAATGAATGCATTAAATAAATTAGATTTCTAATTGTATTCTTCAAATATTTTCTTATCCACAGAAATACTTTAGGTAACACAGCTTCAGTATATACTTACATACGCAGTATTTGAGAACATTCCTTGGGACAAATATAACGGGCTGAATATTGATTTTGTCGACTAGAATGTTGTACGTACATGCTTGAAGTTTCATTCGCAGTATAAAGGAAGTCATAATTTTGTCCAAACTATTGATCTGTCACATTCTTTGTTAATTGAATATTAATGAAGCTCGATATCACATTAAATATAAAAACCGCTAATTTATCATTAAATTTTATTTATAATGTATGTGCATTGAACATTGAAATTTACCAATGTTTAAAAAATGATTTACCTACATCGGTCTAACAGATGAGACTTGTCTCGGAGACTAGTCTCGAATGTCGCGGAAAGAATATTACAGAGATGAGAGCTGAGCGAGCAATGATTTATTGCATATTATATTTTGTGCTCAGAGTAGAATGACGTAACCGATACGCACTGGCCTTGAACGACAAATCTCACGAGACGAGGGATCAAAGTCTACTGTGTAAACGCATTTTCCTATTACAATACTGTCAATTTATATAAAGAGGTCTATTTCGCTGGACACTTTGAGAAAATAATATCTATGACGTTTTCGGTTAAACTGTTAATAATAACTATTTCCCTTTTTTTACCATGTCTCATCCTCATAAACTCACCCTACATGAATGATTAAACCAGGAGGTTCTAGGAATCACGTAACATAATTCCTGGTTTTCAATTTGACATGATTTTAAATCATTTAAATATTTTATAGATAAATTATGAAAAATGTATCAGCTAGTATACAACATTACAGTTGTATAATAGTGTCTACGATTATACCTTTGTGGTGGGAGTCTGTTATTCCATTTGCCACCCTGAAAAGTAGGCTCAGCGCTCAGTTCTTACAAAAGAGTGAATAGTCGGAACACCTGGAGGCATTGTAAGCTGTTTGAACGTCAGCAACAGGACAGCGGCAGACAGGCTCGGTGTTCGGTAGATAACGACCTGACAGTTCGCTCAGTGAGAGCTTAGTTTGGCTTCCTCAGAGGAAACGCCGCACAGATATTATAAGTATAATTATATTATACAATACATTTTATTTAATTTTTGAACGAAGAAATAATTTTTATTTAAATAATAGTGAGTTTATGTATACGAGTGCTGATAGCACTAGAAATAAAGGATGTCTGCGGAAGATTTGGGGCGACCAGGTAAACCGAATAAACCAGATAAACCGAATAAACCAGATAAACCCGGTGAACCGGGTAAACCGGGTAAACCGGGTAAACCGGGTAAAAACAGATAGGGAAAAATGGTCCTGTTAGCTTCAGCAATCGACGAGCTTGCATGAGAAGATATATGGACGTGGATGGGTCGAGAGTTGTGTCTGGACAGAAGATTGTCCCGAAGTTAGTTAGTTTAATATGAAAATATTAGTCCCGAATATATTTAAGAAAAATGCCTTAAAACTTTTGTACATCCGCCATTTCGAAACAAGATAGCGGATCGGGGTGGCCAATGAACATAGGCATAGTTACAAGGTCAATTTTTAATAACAATCTAAAAAGACCTCCGGAACATACATGCGTTCACAAAATAAGTTATATACACACAAACACACACATATATTTAGATATACTTCTTATCACAAGGTTGTTTCAGGGTAAATATTGTGAGCCCATCGGTTTAATAAATTAAATAAGCAGTAAAAAATTGACCTATTTTCATAACAAACTTTCTGAGTGTATTTCAATTTAACCACTGTTGTACTATCATTCCAAAATTTCTATTAGAATAGCCAAAGACAAACATTAAAATTCTTGAATGGCTAACCACAACAAATCAATTCTAGTTTTGTTTTCTAATAGGGTGCGTCCAGGTAAGTGCGTCTATGGCGGAAGTGCATCTATGTCTCATAATTATGTTAGAAATTGGATTCCAGTGTCGCAATCTATTAAGAAATATTATAATACATAATACATGTTTGATAGACACTATTTTAAAAAATAAATTAAAAGAATATAATAATCAGTTTTTATATAAATCACAGATGAAACATAATGATAATAATGATAATTGGCGTAGGATTTTATACATAAATAACTTTTCGAAACAAATATCTAAACACCTACCACGAGATATTAGACCAGCATTTTACACAAATAATAGTATAGGAAATTTACTCATAAATTCTAAGGACAAGGATGATAAATTTAACAATTCTGGCGTCTATAAACTTAGTTGTAAGGATTGTGCTGCATTTTATGTTGGTAAAACGGGTAGAAATTTTAATATAAGAGTAAAGGAGCATTTGAGATGTTTGAACAATAGTGGGTTTTCAGAATTTGCTAATCATTTGATAGAAAATAGTCATGGTTTTGATAAAAAATTGGGATTGTCAATTTTGCATATAAACGGCGTAGGTCACAAATTAAATAATTTGGAATCGTTGGAGATAAATAAAGCATGTAAAAGTAATCAGGAAATTCTAAACAGCCAACTAAATTTAACTACGAGTCCTATTCTAAAATTTTTTCCTAAAAATTATTCGACTAAATTTGTATTGAGCAGCAATTTGAGTTAGGTACTAAATTTACTTTTTAAATAATTGTTGTTTTTTTTTTTTTAAAATTTAAAAATAGATTCTGGATAAATAGAAAAACAATGCTATATTTTTAGTTAGTTTTGACATATCCTGAAGAAGGAAAAGGTGTTTTCCGAAACCGGTAGATGTTTTTTAAACTCAATTGTGGTTATTAAACTAAGATAATAAATAAAAAATAGAAATATTATAAATCAATATTTGAAGAGACAGTTCAAAGATAGTGCAAATCCAAATATTAGTTTGCTTGAAATACCATTTCAAATAATGACAGTTGTTTGATATCAACTTGCGAGTTATGTATGTCTTTTCAATCTTTCGTATATCTCGATAATCTTTTGTGCCAGGACGCTGTCGTTCGCCTATTAGGTGAGTACCTTTATTTTGAGTTGTAGTTTGTGATTTATATATTAGTTTTGTGATTGTTTCCGCGAATTACGATTTATAAGACCAGATACACTTACTCCATAAATTTTACACCGTGGGAGAAGTGTATCTATTCAGTGATTGCAAAATTTCTAGTATCATACAGTACTGGAGTGAACTTCTAGACATATTCACGCCAAAAAATTAATAATCGAAATTAAATATATTAAGAAATATTCAATTTTTCTTTAAATGATTGAATAATATGCACAATATTGTATATCTGTCTATTAATATTTGTTTACATACCTCTCTAAATAAAATGCTCCAAAATTACATAAACCAAACGTCTCTGGCGGAAAGTCGCTGAAGTAATGAAATATTATCTGACGTATCGTCATTATATTACTATCATGCATATTCAATTTATAAACGTATTCGAAATAATATTCTCAACCTAGGTACGTATTATAAAAACGTGACTCAAACAGGTTATTCCTCTGTTGATTGTAAGAGGTCATAGGTTGCGTCTGGTACTTTTAATTCAAAATAGTTTCACCACGTCGTGTCATACATAACGAATTATAAAAAAATCGGTCAGTAATTGTTCTAAATTTAGTACGCGCTGCCTATTAGACTTGGTAAATCTGTATTTTACACTGGAGACAACCAATATATATGCCTTACTTCTTATTAGTTACACTAATTAGATAACCGAACTGGTAGCACGTTTATCTTATTTCTCACAAGACAGTCCCGGAGGCGATTCAATCAGTTCTACCTTCGCAGTCCTTTGAAGAACTAAAAAGGCGAATCGAAGTATTTATACGATATTAAAAACACATATAAAGCGTAGAAAAAAAACACAAAATACTCCACCGATTTATTCTCATAAAACCTTGACAATAACGTAGTGAACGTGAATTCGTTGTGATATAAAAATACGATTTGAGCATAAAGCCAACCATAATTGTAATGGCGCGGCTCGCTTCGCAATTAACAATTTGTCTTGATCTCAAAGTGATTATAATTGATGATAAATTAGGAGAATATATAAGACCGGATCAGTGTTACTGCGCACAGCTCTGCGATGGTTGTGATCGGTGATATCGTTCTGTCTGAAATAATTGGGCTGTTTTACATATTTTCCACGTGAGACCGTTGAACTATCGGAGCGACCGGAACACGACAGCTCGCCGTTCCGGTAACCCGACTTCCCTACATAATTTAATCTGTACGTTACTTTTATGTAACGCGGCCCACGGACACAAGGTATTACATGATCTCCGGTCGACTTATTAGATTTGCATAAACATACGCAAGGTTTTAGGATATTAATAATCGATGAGAAATATTTAATACATAATTTAAAACATCGGCCGGTATCTCTTATCTCTACACTGTGTGTGTTAATATTTCGTTTGGAGTATTTGTTTATTTATTACGCCGAGTTCTCGTATCCGCCGAGTGCGGCGGCCGTCAGCGCGGCGGCAAGTGAAAGGTCCGTACGGACCCGCAGTCTTGTAACATATTGTATATCGATACATTTATTAATCGTTTCATATGAAACTGTTCGCCGGCCGAGCCCCTTGAGCGGGTTCTCAATCATTTGTTTGTCCCATTTAAAGCCCCGGCCGTCAATCTCGTGTGTACATTTCTCGTACAATAACCGTAATTTCAACGTGATTTGCAGCTACGAAAATAATAATAAACAAACGAGTGGAATAATCAAATGCAGTTTCCCCTTCGAGACAGTATTTAAATTAACTAATGCGCAAAGCTGCACCGTTTTCCGCTTCAAACGAAACCGTTCAAGAAGAAAATAATAATCTTTAATACACTATTAAAATAAATCCGATTCAAATAAGTATAAATATAAATATTATGTATAATAATTGTCCTCGTATTATCCGAGCCGAATATGTTTTTAAAACAACTATGAAACAAAAATAAAATTATTAAGGAGAACACATTCTTATTGTGAAGTTGTATTTATTCAGAACACAGCTCTGTGATATTTTAAATACTAATTAAATGTAATAATTAGAAAGATATACATATAAAAAAAATAATTCTGGCGTCTACTATTGTTTTACTCAAAGGTATTTGAGATTCCGTAAAAAAAAGTAGATGGCTTTCAAATAAAGCAACTATAGATGTATTAATTTGGAAAGTGTAACATATGAGTACGAAAATTTGTCGTCAAAAGTTCTGGCGCTGCAGCATGGTTGGTATGCACCTTTCCCGGAATGGAACGAGAGTAGCAACAACAATATTTTTCGATAATATTGATTTTACATGTATATCGATCTAATTAATACATTTAATTAGTATTTAAAAATAAAATGTTATAATTAAATAATTAAAATATTAGATTTATTGTATACGAGTTTAAAACATTCATATTATTCGGATACATTTTTGGACGAAAGATTTGAAAATTTTTAAATCTATTATGTAATATCACAATTTAGTAAATCGCGAATAATATCCTAAGCATCATTTATTTAATTGTCTTATTTAATCTCAAAATTTGGAAAATAAACAAAATTTGTAAAATTACAAATGTACAGGTAATATCACAATTTAGTAAATCGCGAATAATATCCTAAGCATCATTTTGAGGTCTTATTTAATCTTAAAATTTGGAAAATAAACAAAATTTGTAAAATTACAAATGTACAGGCCTAGTCAACAATATTTAATAGATGGGAATACTTTACTAAATTACGAGTTGAAAATGTTTAAGGAGTACGTACGAATTCTATACCATTACGAAAAATATTATGAAGGAAAATACAGGGTGAATATTATGTTCCAGGCCGATTTCGTTTGGCCGCCATTTTGGTTTGACAAATATTTGTCAGTTCGCATATGATTTTTGTAGAGAATAATTAATTACAAATTATTATAAAGTATCTAACGTCTCAAAAACATCTATAAAAATAGTAAAAAAAATTTATCTAAATAATAATGTCAATACTGTAACCATTAATGGTGACCACCATCGTCACATGTTAGAAAACTTGTTGGTGGTCGAAATGGGTATATCAAGCCTGCAATACATGTCGTTTCAACAGGACAATGCTACTTCATACATAGCCCGAGCTACGTTTGAAGTTTTGCAAGAAATTTTTCCTGGCAGAGTAATGTCAAAAAGTTGTGGTATCAACTGGCCTCCTCGACCATCTGATTTGAAGGCTCCCAACTACTTTCTATGAGAGTACTTGCAAAAAAAGGTCTACGCTAATAAAACAATAACGATTTTGATGCTACAAGACAATATTCGAAATAACACACAAAGTGTGCGAGAATATTATGCAAAATATGGTTAAAAGAGCACGCATTTGTGCCGCTGTCAGAGGCGGCTATTTAGCCAATATTATATTTTATACCTAATTGTAATAAAACAAATTATTGATAAACATAATTAAAATTACAAAAATGTGTTTAATTTCTTAGTTATTTAAAAATAACATCGGCCTGAAACATAATATTCCAAAATAATGTTAAGCGTCTACGAAATAAATATTTGCGAAATTGATCCATTATTATTATACACTTTTGCTTCAGGGCCTAAATAACTTCTCATATTTTCCTCATTGTTAATTTGCTCTCGATTTCTCATTAAAACTTTCTATATGTATTGTTTATATTATTTAACTATGCCTTAATCAGTTTTTTTTTCGCCTAATGAAAATTGAAGTATGGTTTTTAAACAAAATGCTAAATCTTCATTTTGCACTAATGCTTATAATATTCAATATCAGAGAAAGTTTTAAAATATTCAACTAATCTAAAATAATGACGCTGGTATAAGTGTTAAAATTGTGTAACATTACTTTTTTTTAATCCACTTAAGTAATTTAATCTTTTTAAAGCACCGCGAATTGAATCCAAACAAATGGACCGCTGTGGTAAAAAGACAAGAACGATTTAATTAGATATTTATTTTTTGTAGATGTCACCTCCAGCAAAAATGTGATTGACTTTCCGAATACAATTACCTAACGTACACTATACGACTAACAATTATTATAGTTATATTATGAGATCCCAGCGTTTTCAAAAATGATTACAAAAATAAATTGTAGATAGCTAATTCGTATGTATAACAAAAAACAAATCATTTTATTGTTGGATAACATTATGTATTCAAAATCAATTTAAATAATAACATTTTACATGTACAGATTTCTGAGCTGTTCTGACGCATAATTTCGAATTCTCTAGTCGACGTTTCGGATCCCATTGCTTGGTACATCATCAAAGTTGATGTCTGTGATGCGACATATTATGGTAGTGAGTAACATAACATCAACATGTAATGTGATTGAAACGTCGGCCGGAGAGTTCGAAGACACACGGTAGAATAGTCCAGAATATTCGACACAAAGAATCTGAACGGTCATGAAAAGAAAGCCTGAGAACATTTTTAAATAACATATAACTAATTTCTTTTAAAACGAAAAACACTTTTTTACTTTACTTGAAGGTATGTTTGATTCATTGCAAAATAAAGTTGAAAGCTTTTAAAAATGAAGTAATAGATGTATCAATTGTATAAAATACTACATAATATAAAACGTAATCGGTTGAAATGGCGAAATGTTAAAGCCTTTCCCCGGATATAAAAAGTTTCGGATTCGTACCCCGGTGGCAATCAAAATATTTTTTTTTTTAAATGATTTTTTGACTAGTTTAATTTATATTAAATAATTAATTATTATTGAATTTGTTGTATATATGTATTTTATAAATATATTCATAAAATTAAAAAGTAAATTATTTTATTAAAATACATTAAAAACGTAATAATAAAGCAATAAAAATAACGTAAAACTAAAGCAATAAAAAACTCAAATTTCCGAATGAGTTTGGTCACATAGATACGCAATTAGAATTAGAAGATTAATTATAATGAAAGATTATTTTTGTAAAAAATATTTTAGTAATTAATAATTCTTAATAGAACTTTGCCAAATACAATAGATAAATAATACATTTAAAAATCTTTTAGCTTATCAGCGTATTTGTTTATTTATTGCACTTAGTAGCAGCCTGCGTGTTTAAAAGCAAATGATAACATTTGGAAAATAATCCAGTGCCATTGTTTAGATTTTTAAAATGCCTAATTTCAATCTTTTATAGGCAAAGGGGGATTTTATCAAACGGAAAATCCTTGAAAATCCAGCGATTAAAAAATATATAAACAATTATGCAATGAAACGAAATTACAATTGAATACAGCGTTTGTGTAAAGTGTACATTAAGATAATTATATCGTGAACAATAGACTAACTATAACAATGATACAAGCTAAGCGAGCACCACCGAGTTGAACAGTATCTTAATTAATATTTGGAAATATATTGTTGTTACCAGGGCAGGCTGTGTACAATTGCAAAGGGTCCAACCGTATCTAGCCCAGCGCTCATAATAGATGAATAAAGAAAGGCACGGAGTTTTGCTAATTTATTTGAGCCCAGCATAATTCAATTAGATAGCCTTTAAATCTTATTATTTGTATATTTTGAAATAATGATTTTTGGATATTATTAAATTGTTCCGGCGTACTGATGTGATTTCTAATAGAGCTCGTTCTAAAAAATATTATATGATTAATCAATTGCATACATCTATTCGTGACAATATTTTTATGATATAAATAGGTATAGGTAAGGTGAAAATATTCTGTCTAAACTAGGCTTGTTTTTCACCGTTACAAATATATATATTATAGGTAAGTAAATAAATATTTTTTGATGTCGTCTTAACGTGAACATATGTCATCATCTTTCTGTCAATTCGCTACATTTGATCTCTAATATATCAAAATTTTAGAACGAGAATGATATTCAATTGTAATATATCCTATTCTATAAAATGTAGTTTTAACTTGATTAATGACACAAACCAGTCTTGAGGGGTGGATTGCCTAAGTAAAAGAAGAAGGTATTTACATATTAAGGCTCAAAATTTGCATTTATCTCCGTAATTTTCCATTCCGGCCCTACCTACGTACAGGTAAATGTGAGGTGTACCTACTATTGAATGATCGATATTTTTTATTCAGTTTTCAATCAACAAACTGTGTTATTCCACGAGGGAACAATTGAGATAATTGCGTAAGTATTGTAATTGACCAACACAATTACAGACAGCATTGATTTTGGATGGATTTAGAATAGGGGCGTCATAAATTATTTGTATCCGGGCGGCCATTCAACACAGCCTTGGCGGATACTTACAGATTAGATTAAAATCTTGAACAATTATACGAAGGAATAAATTCAGGGTAAATTGAAAAAAGAGATGAAGTCTTATATATGTATGGACCAATTAAAAGTAATTACAGGTAGTTCTCGGTTTACGCCGTAATTTTGTTCCTGAAAAAACCGACGTATACCGAATCGGCGATAAATGAATTCAATTATAGTGGGAAGTGATATGCATATAAAGTGAAAAATACGCACATAAAGTAAAAAATTATTACATTTAAAGCCTTGAAAATAATATATAATTAAATTATTAAATGTGTGCGACAATAAAATACACTATAATTCTTAACCAAAAATGTAAAATTTCGAAGAGGTGTTATTTCTATACTGATTTCCAATTGTGGCCAATCTCACAGAATTCATTAATCAATCTGTATCTATGGTTAAAAGAATACGCCGTTAGATTGTTCGTTATATTACTTTTAAATGTTCTTCAGTTTCTTTCTTCTCTTCTCAAGGACGACCGTCTTCATTGGGAAGCGGCTGATCACGACTCTCTGAAACATCCGTCACATCTTTAACTGTAATATTGTCCAATACGACCTCTCTCGATAACACTCTATTCTTGCACTAATTCTGGAATGTTGGAAGAACTGTACGCCATACTCCATTTAAACACTGCAGACACTTCGTTTCAAGCGGCCTTTATGTTGTTAATGTTTTAAAAAAAATAGAATGACCTCCAATAGTCTTTAATCGCTTTTTCTGAATTGTCCAATCATTTCCATAAAGGTTTTACGGAAGTTGCTATAACCCTTTGATTTATCGGTTATAACACCATCATTATTGTGAAAAGGTGTAAATGTAGCCGTCGTTAACCTATGACCGAACGTAGGAAAAATATACATGGGGGTAAGGATAAAATGGACTACAAAAATATAAAATTTCTGCCACTTTGTGAACATATATTTATAACCAAACCCACCCCCTTTGCTACAAACGAACCAGTGATATATAATACTTGCTTTTCTCAAATTTTTGATTTTAACTAAAAATGCTAAAATATATTTTATAAAAGACAACCAAAACAATTAACATAATTGAAACAACACTGTATATCTTTTTTGAGCAAATCTGAATTATGAATGCTGCAACGTTGTATATCTTATTATTAAGAAGAACTCATCATCATTGTAAAGTTGCAGTCTTTCAAAACATAGTTCTGTAATATTTGAATACAAATTAAATGTATAAATTAGAAAGATAAAGATAAAACTTATCTTTCTCATTGATACATTTAGTTTATATTGTTATATATCGAATGGTATATTAAACGACCATATCAAATAAATAGATATACTATTACCCACACTTTCTAAGTAATCTTTCCTGCAACAACACTGTATATCATTTAAGATGGCCAATCAATATTTATTAAAACCGATATACAATATTGTTGCATATTGAATTTACACACACACAATTTTTGAGTTAATATCACTACTAGTCTCGAGAAGAATCAAATTTATATAATTTACTTACTACTATAAATAATAAGACAAAACACTTTGTTTAAATCACTATTTACTGATAAATCGACATGTTTCGATACCTATGATTCAGGAAACAATGTATACTAAAATTAAAAATACAAGCATAGATAAAAATAACATTTTATAGTATACTTGATGGGTAACTAAGTAGGAACTACTATGAAAACAAATTAAAAAGGTGACTATTTGCAAAAATTTGATTATTAATAATATTTAGGCTAATACTTTTTCTTATTTCTAAAATTTCAAATTTATCTAACTAGTAAACCCCTAGTATTTGTATTTATAATTTTTAAACCCTTACTAATGTCAAAGGGTGATTGGAGAATTCAGAATAGTTATTGTTATTTAGGCATCTCAAGTGCTCCTTAATTCTATTATCAAATTTTTTTTTTTTAATTTTGGTGTACATTGTTTCCCGAAGAAGATAAAATAGGTATCAAAACATGTCGATTTAAAAATTAGTAATTGTTTAAATAAAGTGTTTTGTCTTATTATTTATTTATTATTTAATTTTGTTCAATTTACAACTTTAGATGGGAAGGACTTCTCTTATCAATGTGACTGCATTATGTGATGGTACTCATTGCTTTATTACATTAAAAAAAAAAAGATAATTCAAAACCGATTAGAAAATGTGCGGACATGGAATAAGTAAAATATGTGTCAAGATAGAAATGTATTGCGTTATATCCCCCCAACTTGATACGGATATGGCGTGATTTCATGTACACAAACGTATTATTATTTAATTAATTTTTTTTTTTGGCAAGGTCAGGTCTTTGGTGGTTGCCGTTGATTTCTCAGGGTGCGTACACACAGGTGAAACTTAGATAAACGACGTTGCTGTATTATTCGATTGCGTGTATTGTATGATGAAGAACTTATTCACACCGACCTTTACCGCCATATCTTTGAGATTCATGTAGGTAGGTGTACATGGTATAACAGACCTAGTCAAAAATATTTCGGTGGATACGTGACTGAATTGCGAGTCGAAAATGAACAAGGGATATTTGCCTAATCTCAACCATGTCAGAGATATAAGCATTTCAAAAAAATCCTACGTATACTATTATTTCGATTAATTTAAATATTTTATTGATTCAAAATGATGTATTGAATACAAAAAATTTAAGATCATCGAATTTCAAGCGGCTAGGTTATTTTTTGTTAGATAATTTAAGGTCAAAAGCAAAAAAATAGATTAATAATGGAACAATTTCGCAAATATTTATTTCGAAGTACTAAGATTTCAAGCATAATACGATTTTGTAAAACTTTCAAACAAGAATATCTTCCGTAGCATTGCAAAATTTGCACATATTCGATTCGTAATTCAGTGAAGTATCCATTGTGGACTTGGTCTGTTACTTTTGTATATAGGTATATGTCCCCTAAATAATATCCACGGTTGCTTTTTACTATATGTATCTATAAAATCGTTTTTATTATAAGTCATTCGCTTTATGTGTTAATACATGACGTATGAAAATACTCGTTGGTCTGTTGATTTTAATTCATTAATAAAAATTAACACAAAGTTCTGCCGAATTGGTAAATGAAGAAATACACGGGTAATATTAATTTATTAATATATGATAAAATATGTTTATTCAGTGGAATAGTAAAATTTATCACGATAACTGCATTAGAAAATTTTGTAACATTTTATACACTACTACTTTTACAGTTTTTTATTTTCACCTTTAGAGGACCAGTCTCCAAAACCTTTTATAAACCTGGTGATTCTGGTCCCTTTCACATGCTAAGTCTCTGCTACCTTAGCTACTCCGGTAGTAGACTGTGGTATCAAATTGTTGCTTAATAATATGATGGTAATTTTTTTTGTGCTGGAATTTAATTGATATGTTTGTTTTACATTATCACGTATACATTCTTAACATCAAATTTTATTTTAAAACATAGATACCTTTATTGTACTTAATAATAAGTCAATATTTATTAATTATAAAGAACATAAGATTTTTCTAAACTACTATTTTCACATTTAGCTTGATTTTTCGACAGTGCAGTAGGGTTTGATTATCCGAGATTTTTTATGTTAATTTTATTTATTTGACTGAATTTATATTTATAATATTTTTGTTGAGTCAGAAAAACATAGACTATGAAGAGCAGCGGTGGTCAGCGAGAAAATTTCGCTTTGCATTTTTTAATCCACAGTAGAACAGTTTTTGTTTTATTGATAAAGCTTTTATAATTTGGTTACAATTAATAGTTATAGTTTTTGATTTTTTTTTTCTGATTTGATTTTTTTTTTTTAAATAAAGATGCGTACACGGAATACACGTCACATCAATATTCTTATTATTTTCAAATTAAGCTAAATGTTTGTGCTATGAAAATAGGACTAACTTGCTGGTGTTCTGGAACGAGGCGCAAACCCCCGACCACTAGATCACTAGGCCAACGTCTTGACCACTACACCAACAGACTACTCAGTTTATTAACTATGTTGATTTTATGTGTTCTTTGATATTTTTTTTCTAAATATGTATAACACTTTAAAAAATCCTATTCGTGATCCGTGAGGTCCTAGAGGGTACTATAAAACATGTAAAGCTTTTTTGTTTTTAGTTATCGTTGTTATTTGAGCGTGTAAACACTGATGAAACTTTACTCTCACATTTCATACTGTTTACAAAATATAGTAGATTCGTTCTGTACCGCGTTCAACTCTATAACGTTCTTCGCGCGAGTTTTGAGACAAAAATCTCATAAATTTGTACACGCTCTCTTATAGGTTTATTATGCTACAAAAAATTACTGTTGATAACAATAAAAATCAATGAACATACGGTAGCACAAGTGCGATCCATATCAGTCAATTGCATAACCTGTTTATAGAATTACACCCATCTGCAGTAGTTATTTATAACCGGCAATACTGACATAATAAATATTGTACTTTTTATATCAACGCTAGTCTATTTGCTATTTTTATTTACTGGGAAATAGGGTACTCCAAATAAATACACAGTTTTGCAACACTGATTTAACAGTAAACATCTGCAGGTTTAATGACGGGTGTTATGATGGTTATTTCAAAACTAATTACAATATTAAGTAAATGGGGTCATTTGAAACTGAATAAAATATTTGTTTAACTAGCACGCGTGGTAACTAGCAACATATTTCCGTTTGCAATATTAAAATTTACTAGATTTCCGTTTAAAAATCAGATTGAAGGATATAATTTCTTTTTTGTATCGTTGTACCGAATATATTAGGTTGAATCTGAAGTACCGTCGTATTTTTACATAGATAATGTTTTTTTTTTTTAAATTAACTCTGTTAATACATGTGCTAAATTTTTCTTTTGTATTATTATAATGGAGAGTTTCTTCTGAAAAATTCTTCAGTTGATAGCCAACGTTTGGACTAAACGGAGCCCATGTGAATTTTTAAAATGTCGGGAAAAAGTGTGCACATTCGACACTATTTACTTTTTCTATTTAATAAAGGCCAAAATGCATCAATAGCAACCAAAAACAATCGTGACGTGTACGGTAAGGGTGCTATCGATGTTTGAATCGGTCAGCGATGGCTTGCTAAGTTCAGATCTGGTAATTTATCAGTAGCTGATGAAAAACGGGCGGGGCGCTAACCGCTATAATAAAAACTGATCCTAGTCAAAATACCAGGGACATCGCATTGAAGATGTATGGTATCAGTCATACGACCGCGGTGAGATATCTGCATCGCATTGGCCTGGTTTACAATTAATCAATCACAAGGGTGTTGTTTTTCACCACCACAATGCGCAGCCTCATTCTGTAATGATGACGCTGCACAAATTGAAGTAGCTCAACTGGGATGTTTTAAAACATCCACCCTGTTCTCCTGACCTTGACTCCATTAGATTTTCATCATTTTTTATCTCTACAAAATTATTTCGATGGAAAAAATCAACTACACAGGAGGTGAAAACGCACTTGGACATATTTTTTGAGTCCAAACCGGGGAATTTTTATTCCAATGGGATAAAAAAATTAATTGACAGATAGGAGACAGTCATTAGCAATAATGGAAATGATGTAATATAATTATATAATAAAAATGGTTTTAAAAAATCATCATTTGTTTTCCTTGAAAAATGCGATAGTACTTATGAACGATTGAATTGAAGATTGTTTAAACGTTTGAACATTGAAAAAAATTGTAACGATGAAAATATGTTATTTTTAAAATTTAAATAAATTAATGCAGAATTATTTTTGCTTAATTAATTACACTTTTAAAGTATACGTTTATTATATTTTTATTAAATAAGAATCGTTTTATACAATGCAGACAGAAAAATGTCTCGTTTAATTAATGAACCGTTATGCTCAGCCAATAACAAATCAAAAATACATTTGATAAAACATGATCCTTGTATTATTTTTCTCAAAGCGCACTGAATTTTTATATAGTTTAAATCTATTTAAAAACGTTGGTACTGCGTCGTGTTTTTTCGAGTTTTTTTTCGAATTGGCAACACTTTATCCAGCGACAGCCAATTTGACAGCTGACAGATGATTTGTGGTCAGTTTAGTTTGCCATTTTACCATGAATAGACTTAAGCCAGAACAACGCTTGCAAATTTTTCAAATATATTTCGAAAATCGTGTTTCAGTTCGCGAAACTTACCGTGCGCTACGTCTAACGATATAAACATCTATTCGAGCAAGTAATTCGAAAAACCATGGATCGTTTTCGCACCACGCATTCTCTAATTGATAATACGCATCCGCAGAGACGTCGTATAGTGCGCACCGAAGAAGCTGTTGCTGCAGTGGAGCGTAGTATTGAGGAGGACCCGAATGAGTGATTGGAGCTGTGTCCATCCACTTTATGGAAGATTTTGATTTCTGATACACGTCTCCAGCGCCTTCAAAAAGTGGTTGAAAATTGAACCAGATTGCGCTTTATTCGAGCCAGCCGCGAAATCGTATTTAAACACTAATGGTATAAAATTATCTTTCCAATGAAGCCAATATCGTGGCCTTTACAACGTTTTTACGTGTTTTATTTCATTTTAAATTACTACACTTACAAAAATAACACCTTTATAACATTAAAAATTAAACTGACCTCAAAATCTTAATTAACTTGTTTGCATCGATATTGAAACACACACGCAGTGAGTAATAATTATAGCTAACTTTATGAAGTTATTTTAATATTAATTGAGAGTTGATAACAAACCGGAATTAAACAAAGTTATACTTACTTACTTATCATCACGCCGTTTCCCCGTGGGGGTACGCATACGCATACGATAGAGCGCCACACTCTTCTGTCCTGACACAATTCTCGCCTCATCCACATTCATACAAGCTCGCCGATTGTTGAGGCTTCTAACAAAACAATCCTCCATTATCTGGTTTACCTGGTCGTGCCAAGTCTTCCGCGGACGTCCTCTATTTCTGGTGCCATCAACACTTGCATCATATATCTTTCTTACTATTCTCTCCTCATTCAACCGTTCCATACGACCGAACCACCTAAGTGATCCTTTTTTAATCTTACTCACTATACTAACATCAGCTTTACATTATTTCCTTATTTATTCATTCTTTACTCTGTCATAAATAGATTTGCCACAAATACGTCTAAGTGATCTCATTTCCACTGCATTCAGTCTACTTTCGTTCCATTTCTGCCAGCTCCAGGCCTCACTTCCACACATCAGTGTCGTTACCAGGATTTCATTGTGCACCGCTAGTCTTGCCTCGGTTGACAAATTCCCGTTATACACTCCATTGAATATAATCATTTCAAGTATGTATGTTGAATAAATTCAATAGAAATATATAATATTTATATAAATTTAATACTAATAAATATTTATTATAAGTTCGGAATAGTGGTGGTGAATAGAGTTCAGGACCTTCACCGAATGTTTTCCACAATGTTCATACTGAGTTCGTCGACGGACACGACACGTAAATATAACTATAATAATGTATAAGAATATTGTTACGGGTATTTAGTGTCTCAGTAGACACCAATGAGGAAAAAACCAATTATTTCATATTTTGTTACGGGTTGATATAATGTATAAAAAAAATTTTTGTTTGTGACAAAATTATTTAAAACAAATTTCCTATATTTTACTTAATTTTGTTGAACCAGTATTAGTGATGAACTGAACCGTTATTATGACTGTGTAATTGGTATTCAATTGTAACAACGACTGATAAATGAGATTTAATTGTTGGAGGTTTAGTTTCTAGTGTACCAGTGATTGGTTGACGAATTACGAATAATAAGTTATTAGTAATGATGATAATCGAACACAAATCAGTCACAATCACGGTTAAAATAACGGCTTATCTCATGGCTAACCAGTATATAAACAAACACATTAATTCTTAAAAAAATATGTTACTTTTTAATGTTAATGTACTCTTTTAATATAATTACCATAGCCAAAGAAAATAACGCATGAGTATAGTACAGTGTTTTTCTAACTGTGTGCCGCGGTACATTGGCATGTCGCGAGTGTCCTCCTAGTGGGCCGCCAAATTTTCTTTTTTTTTACCTAATTACATAATGATAATTTATTGCTCACGTACCTCACAAATGGAAGAATCAATTGATATAGATTTAAAGACATAAAGACGCTTAGATATTATATAAGGGTACTAGTCGCAATCTCAGCTACGTCCACATTTTTTTTATTTGGAGCAAAACATGAAAAACTGGTATAAGCTTGAAGAACAATGTGTTTTTATGAATGTACTTAATAATAAGTTTATATAAATAAATGGTGAACTGTCATAAAAGCTTACACTAATTTTGAATGACCGATTTCTATTAAAAATAGCTAAGTTTGATTGTTAGTGTAGTAGTTAACACAATGCGTAAAAGCTATACGAAAAGAAAACTGTAATAAAAGTTGGAAAAAATGTATGTTAATGATTTTGTAAATAGTTCCTTCAGTTGTGAAAGCATTTTTGTGGCAAAGAGCTTCCCGAGATAAAAAAATGGGAAGACATATTCAACGTTTTGGACAGATATTTAAAATTCTTTAAATACTAAATTAATGTATTAATTATAAATATATACATATAAAATCAATTTTGTCGAAAAATATTGTTTTAGCGTCACCGGGATTCGAACCTGGATCTTCATTTCCAATCCGGGGAAGTGCACTACCTTTGTGCTATAACGCCAGTATTTTTCTTGACAAATTTTCGAAACTATATGTTACATTTTTCAAATTAATACACCTGTCGTTCCATTATTTGAAAGCCATCTACATTATTTTTACAGAATCTCAAATACCTTTGAGTAAACCGATTTGCAGACGCCAGAATTATCAATTCATTTTTATTAAATTTTGGACACGTTGATACAACATATATTATTAAGGAAAACACATTCTTATTGTGAAGTTGAAGTTACATTCATTTAGTATTTAAAATATCACAGACCTATGTTCTGAATAATTACAACTTCACAATAAGAATGTGTTTTCCTTAATAAAATTCTTTAATTTATCGAAGAGCGAATGCATCAGGATGTGTACCGACGGAGCACATTTTACGACTAAAATTTAATGTTATCTCTCATTGTCTCATTGATTTATTCGTAGTGAATCGCAAGTATCAAAATTATTTATGGGGCGACTTAAAAAATGTGTTGAACCAAGTTGTAAAAATAATTAATTTAATTCAAATGGATACAGATTATTAGAAGATTAGATCATAAGACTTGTTTGTGAATTACCATGTGTTCAGAGGGAGCGTCATATCTAATTATTATACTATACTTTAGTAAAAAGATTGAAAAACCCTGGTGTAGCATAATGTACTAATGAATGTTTATCTACGGGCTGGCACTGAACTAACTTACGTTCATAGTCACTTTCTATCGCTCGCCTCTTAAACATTGTAATATATCTAGCTTATTAAAAATGCTAATTTCCCAGTCGTCTGATCGAACTTATTTTTTACAAGTGATCACTGTGGCACGAGCTCAACGAATTTTTTTACTGAATAATTTTCGTTCGTGTGCTCTGATGTTATTTTGGATCCGCGCGAAAAAATAAAAGCAAAATATTGCGTAAAATCGTAGTGAAGTATTTCGTACATAAATATTTATAATTTATAATGAAATGGCGTAAAAAAATACTAATAAATCCATTTCTGTGTAGATTTTATCCTACTCTTTCTTGTTATCTTAGGTATTTTTTTATCTAAATGCTTTTAGACATTAATAAAAAAATCAAGACGTATTATATATTACTCTAAATTTGATAATTTTACATAAACCATCTATAATGACATTTCAATTATTATGTTAAATTATTTTAAAACATAGAATAATGACGTCAGTATACTTGAACTCTAATGTCGAATGCACATATATTACAGAAATCTCATCTTAATGATTAAGATGTGATTTATCTCGGAGATTCGCCCCCAAAGCGCGTAAAGGAATTGAGCATTCAAAACTACCTTTCAGTGCGATGTATCAGCAATTTTGTGTTGCTACGTGCAACTACCCTGTTGTGGATCGAATAATGAGGAGGGTAGGATAGTACAAAAATAGCTTTAAATATCATCAAAGGAAAACGGACCAAGATCACACGTGGAATTGTAATGGGTCATTGTTCGAGCCAGCTCATTATTAATGTTGGTTAAGTCAAAAAAATCTCGGTACAATTAATCGAGCAAGCACAGTCACGCACTTTCCCAATGTGAGAACGGTGAACAATTACAACACTGAATAACCTATAGAAATATAACAACAATGACAGAGTTGACGTGTCATAATCTACATATATTGTGAGCGTAATTGTACGGAATGTACTAAAACGCCGTAAATCTGTGTGCTTCATCATCAGAGAAAAGATCACGATAAAATTAATAAAAAATCTAATAATGTTTGAATACAATACTAATTATTATATAATAGTAGCAAACAATCAAGAGGAAACACTAGTATACAATATAATCTTGCTATCGAGTTACCAAATGTCTTTGCGGACTATCAGTTTTACACTTGCTTTGCGGAATAAAATATCTCTGCACAGTAAAGTTATGACCGTTAATTCAAAATATTATGTACTCGACCACGATTGTAAGTCTAAAAGAAACGATTTTTAATTAATCTTATTAGGTTCCGAACACTTAAAATATTTTGAATAGGAAGTCACAAACATATGGTTGCATTATGTCTATGTTCGTAATTTTTTTACTATCTATCCAACTACGGGAAATGTTCGGTTTTCCTCAAAAGGCACTTTTAGATAGGTACACAAATCTATAACAATGAATAATATTTAATTTAATTTATAGCAATTAATTAGTATGCGTAGTTCTGACAAAAAAAAAGTACCTTTGGTAGTGTCAAGACAGTATTTTCAGAAAATTTTACAAATTGTTACAAAAAAAGTAAATCACGCCTCACATACGATAAGTTATCTTATAATAATAATAATAATATCAGAGAATACTAGTGCGACATATTGCGCTATTTTAATGCTGTATGTAATGCAATAATTAAATATAATACTAAATACAAATTAAATGTATATCTTTCTAATTAATACATTTAATTAGTATTTAAAATATCACAGACCGTCTGTTCTGAATAATTACAACTTCACAATAAGAATGTGTTTTCCTTAATAAAATATCATACTGTTTTCTATAAATATCTCTAATTTAATATAGTTATTTATTAGTGATACATGTATTTATTTAAATGCAAGATAATAGAACTAAATGTTTTAGATAAATATATACGTTCATATAATATATATGAGTATTTTGATTACTTAAAAATCCACGGATCGAGGGTTGAATTAAACCTTGACCAGCGTCTCCAATTTCCTTGGGACTGTTTCTGAAGCCTCGATACTACTATCATAAATATAAATATGGATAGAACACGATAAAAAACGAGTGATTTCTCGGTACAGAATCGTGGCGCGCAACATATAATACAGTATTGACGCCAACTATGCTCGTTGCCGGGTCTCGTTATCTGGGAAGGACAATACAATTTAGATTTCAGATAAGTTTTTATTATTACAATTACCAAGACTTATTTGGCAATCGGTTCCTTACAATCTGAATTCGCATCTGAGTTAGAACGTTAAACAAAAATATCACATCTTGTGGTGATTCGGTATACGTGTTTGGCCTCACAAGGTTCGTAATTTGTATGCTTTAGAATTTGTAATAGCCTGATGATAAATTAATAATATATTTGGTTAGATTTTTAGGAATAATACATTATTTAGATATCTGGCTTACTAATATAAATTTAAATTTAGGGAGTATTAATAAATCTTGCATTTCTGTATAGGTACACATCACTACGACCGACTAGAACTATTTAAACGACAGAAAGCTTTGGAAAGTCACTTGGGTTTATTGTAATTTTTTGATTCTCTTATGTAATAATTAAAATTTCGAAATGAAATCGGTCGTCTATTTAGTATCAAATCGTCTCACATTGCACTCTTCTTGTGGAACTTATAATAAATAAGAAATGATTTCTATTAACTGCATGTCATAACACTTCTGTTACAGATATTTTTTTCAACTTCCGACATCACACCGTAAGCTTACGTAACACGTAAATGACTGGGATCGAACTATTATAGCGTCGGGTGAATATAATAAAACGGACGTACTGCGTAATGTACCTATATCGATGTGATACATTAAAATAAATAAATGAACGGATATTGCATAATTGCCTGCAGCGTAACTTACCACAAGGAATGGCGGACAGCGAATAGCGAATCGCGGTAACCACGGGTCGAGAGGCGCGCGGCGCGGCGCGGGCCCGCTCCACACCAACGTTCGGCTAATCGAGACGACGTATTGTCTTTTTATTGAGACCGAGATTATTCAACGCTCTTTTTTATGATAATAAATGTTTTAATATGTTTCTTCACTCTCGTAATAATCTTTCATTGTGCAAGTCGGCAAAAAATTAGGAGTCCCACCGCGGTTATTTTCAATCTCATTTTTAACGATAACCGAAATAGACAAATCAAATAATGTGACATGTTAATAATGAAAACGTTACCTTTTGGCCGAATTTGTTTAATTTATATAGCCGCTACAATATGTTCACTTAAGTACTCAGAAGCGTATTTTCTAGTCCGATAATAAACCGTGCTATTACGAACACCTGCTCGTGCTGGTCACTATAAATTCTTCAAATACAATGGCGCGATCACTATCAGTATTTTGTGTTCTACAGGTGACGCAACAAGGTAACACTCTGATATTATAAGGGTGGCTCACTGCGTAGTGCTTCGACTAAAATTCAACTTTCTATTTTTAATCGCACATCAGCGGTCAATGTCACTACATCTACATACATCAATCATACATGCTTGTATTAAATTTATATTAATCTTCTGAATTTCCAAATAGCATTGTTATATGATAGATAAAAGTAATTAAACCCTCAAGAAATAGATCACTTACTTCTTCAAATCAACTTGGTTTTAATACAGATTTAGAAATGATTTATCGTCATATTTTTGTTATCTCTTACAGATTTATTTATTCATTCCTCTGAGAAAAAACTGCACGAAAAATATGGATAATATATTAAATTATTTACTATTATAATATTTATATTTAGCTTTATTTAAACTACTGTATGTCAATTAACAGTGGTTAAAATAAAGTTAAATATAAATATAATTTTAAATTATGTCTAACCACAAATTTAACACTACAAACATCAACAATATTACTATTAAATTAAAAAATTTTAACAATGAATTTTTTTTAAATCTAGATATTAATTTATTTTTGATCTGTTTTATTTATTTTGACATTTACTAGTTTTTATTCACATTGTTGCATTTACACTGTCAGTATAAGTAAATTGTTTAGCTGTTTTTTTAATTCTCTTCGGGAATATTCGTGTATATTCTAATTGAATTTTTTTTTTAAATTACTCTAGAACAAGGAGTTACTTTATTATTTATATCGTAATAATAATATTTGGTAAATTTAAAAATCATTAAACACTTCTAATTGTTGAGTTGAAAACTCTCGAGAACACCTAGAATATATGCTTTACTTTCACACGATACATTGTAACTTTACGTAAACATCTTTTTTTCTGCTATGAATATCAAACAGTTTTTGAACTCACTGTGTTTCAAAGATGGAAACTCCACTTTTTGGATATCTCATTTGTATTTTATTATTAATTGAATGCTTGTGTAGTTTCTTTAAGATAGTGCTTCTAATTTCTTATTATTTGTCATATACTCCCTTCAAACTAGTATATTTATCATCTTGTGCAGTTCTCATCCATTTAAGTCCAGCATTTTTCCGCATGTAATCAGTCCAACGTTATTGTGACCGACATCTGCTTCTACTATCCAGACATAGATGCCACATCACGATCTTCCAGATTTTGATATTAACATGCGCTAATGCGATAAAATCTTAACATGAATTAATATGTTATTGTAAAAAGTAATATAATTAATTTAGTAAAAAATGCAAACAATATAAAATATGCTAGCAGCACCAGGTGATATATAATTTATTATATTTCTTCATATAACTTTCCATCGTTCTGTTTTAATCATTTGAAGTCGCTGGCTTGGATGCTCTTTTGCTACATTGGCCGATATCGTCCTACTGCAGTCTGGAATATTTATTATTTTTTTATCTTCTTTAGCGAGAGTAGTCATGATCATGGACATGTGCCTGAATATTACTGATGACGTTATGGATGATCAGTCGTCACCTAATCCAGTCCGCGATATTTCTTGTGCAGTTCAGAAGCGGTATCGAAGTTGTAACCAGATCGGTCTGTCATATCGGTGATCTTCTACAAGAGCCGGTTCTTTCTATCTTTCCTTGGTTCATTAGTTTTTCAATTATATCCTAATACCTGTTGTTGCCGTAATTAGTTTCGATATCTAGTCCTAGATTTTTTATTGGTTTGTTGAATATGTCCATTCAACCTATGTAAATAAAAATACACTAACCTTTGCGTAACTGGGCTGTAAATCGCCGATTCTTCTACGATAGTCGCTCTCTCTCCAGTCTTTAATCTTCTGAAACTCGGCTGGCCAGCCTCCGAAACCTTAGCACAAAAAAGATAAACAAAATGTTTTTTATATCAGCCGTCAGAACAGAAGCGATTTCACTTCTGTTTTCTGTTTTTAAATCTACACAAATGGAATTCACATATTCAAACTTTTAATACCAGGCCTACCCATCGAAGTATAAAAACGCGTTAACACCTGTTGACGCGACTAAAACATCTGAGAATTCGAAGCCTTTCTGTAATCAAGACATTCGTTCAACGGGATGTTCACGGTATGTGGAGCACTGGTATTGTATTTCCATAACACACATTTTCTTGCATTTTCGCTCTTTCAGATACCATATGTCTGTTTCCAAAAAAGTGTTTTGACCAGTCTCATTTGTTTTTTTAGAATTCTCAAATTTTTATAAAAATTGATGTTTTCAAAGCTTTATACTTTTTAAGTACATTTTAAAGGTTACGAAATTGTATTGTTAATTATACGCCATTTTAGTAAATTGAGTTCCATTAAGTGTGATCTTTTAAAAACGTTTTATAAGAATCATTTAATCAAGGACGCGCAGTGTTATCGCCGTTCTTTTTCTTGTTATTTTTAATATTTTTTCTATAACCTTCAATTTATTATCTAAATTGAATGTGAAAATTTGAGAGGATACTTAGATACTTATCCACTTTAAGTCATCATGAAAAATGTTTTGAATAACCACAATTATTAACATCACTGATCACACGAACGAAAAACATTAAGGTAAACTTTTCGTAATGGTTTTAAAAAAAAAATGTGGTTGTTAAAAGCTGACTAATCAACTACCCATTAATAATAATGTGAAACAAAATAAAAAAGTTATTTGAGTAAAGATGCACATTTTTCTCCTGTAAAAATGGATAAACTACTAAATATATAGATATAAACTAACGCATATTCCTTATTTCAATATTTTCATTTTGTTGTCACCCACTTGTTCAATTACACAATCAAATAGCTCTGCGAATTTTTAAAAATGTATGACTCGATTGGTACGAAAATTTAAACGCTGACATTATAATATGCATTAATGTAAAAAAATACGTCTTCTTTACACAACGATTTAATTTTCGAAGAGTAAATATTTTTATTGTTGCATTTCGGATTTATGTTTCCGCAAATAATGTGTGTAGAATGCCCCTCGTCCCTCAACTAATGTTCCAAACCCCTCTCCTGTATGTACACTTTATTTCATGTCTATTCATTTACTGGTATGTGGCTAAATTTACAATTCTTGTAAAAAATTATGTAGGCAATGTGAAAATTATTATTTTTTTTGTTTCGCGCACAAGTTGTCGATATCGCGCAATATTAAGTTTTGTAATTTCCCGTATAAATACTTTTATATAGTATGGTAATAAAGATATTAGAGTTAAGTGACGAGACCAAACTGGCTGTATACAGGTCCCCATTAATATATGGTCACCAAATATGGATTCTCACGGAGAGAGCGAGATCGAAAATTCGGGTTGCCAAAATGATTACATTATATTAGGTTGATGCATAACTATTCGCCGTTTTTAAAAAATTATATTGTAACATAAATTATATTGCATTATTCTATTGTAAATTATATTGTAACATAAATTATATTGCATTATTGTATTGTAAATTATATTGTAACATAACCAAAAACGAAAACAAACTAAAACTATAATTATCGTAGTAGTGGCGTAGTCACCATTAACGTCAATTACTGCTTCCCATTTGCTTGGAAGACGGTCGACTCCGCGGGCGAAGAAGCGCTGGTAATTTGAGTTTTCCACGTTTTGACATCCTCTATCGACCAGCGGTGGTCGGTGACATTTTGTAGAAGGGATGCTGGATAATAAATTTACACCTACTATATACTTATATGCAGTATATGAAAACCTAGACAGGCGGAACTGAATGAACATGCGTGAAAGTCGAATACTTTCAAACTTTGTGGATACGGAACGAGTGATAGAATCCATTGTTTTTGGTATCTGTGTGTTTACTCGATTCATAGATGTTCAAAAGTTGAGAATTTACATGTATTTTGCTCTAGTTTGTGTTATAACTGGTTTCTAAAGAACAGGACGAATTTATTCGCAGCAGTGCTGTTTTCGGCTAGAAACAAAAAGCCAAAGCTTTTTGACACTAGAACACAAGGGATGCGGAGCATCCAGAGCATATATGAAGCGACCGCGCCTGCTATCGACTCATCCAAATCGTCATAGACTTTGTCAACCTGTCAATTTTTCAGAGAGCGGTTTATGTGGTAGTTTGTGGGGTTCGGTGGGAAAGTAGGGCGGATGGAGGAACAAACACTATCTCTTTCTAGAGATGGATTCGATCACACGGCGTTGACATGAGGACGAGCATTATCGTTGTGGAAAACGATTTAGTTCGTTTTGCGCGGTATTTTCAGCTGAATATCAGTATAAAGGCGATCAAGTTGAGCCAGGTACACGTCGCTGTTGATGTTGTACTGCCTTTGGCCATTCTATTCGGGATTCGTACCTCATCATTGTCACTCCACCAGTAGCAGTGGCGAAAAACGTCGCGACGGTGTATAATTATGGATCAATTTAATAGAAATATTATTAAGGAGAACATTAATTAAAAAGATATACATATAAAACCAATTTTAGCCAAAAATATTGTTGTTGCTAGCGGTATTCGAACCTGGATCTCTTCCAATCTGTGGAACGTGCATTATCCGATTATGTTATACCAACACAGTAGATCGTGGAGTGACTCGATAATATATTACATATTAATGTAAAAAACACGTTTAGTTTATACAAAGATATTATTTTTGAAGAGTAAATACTTTTACTGTTGCATAAATGTTTATAATCTACCGGATTTATATTTCGTTGGAAAAATGTATGGTAGAATGTCCCTTGTCTTACAAATAATGTTCCAAACCCCTCTCTTATATGTATATATACACTTCATATCATGTCTATTTATTTACTACTCTGTGTATATTGTATATATACTGGGTGTAACAAATGTTCCTAGTGAATTATATTTTAGGGGTAGAGATATACATATTAAAAATATGAGTCGAAAATGTTCAAGCTGCGTGAGAGTAATATTAAACATGTCAGAGATATAATATTTAAAAAAAATCATAATAATGCAATTATTTCGATTAATAATTCCCAATTAGAGACAAAGCTTGTTATGAATTTGTAAATATCTCATATAATACGATTATCCGTAACGGTATAGAATTTGTACATTCTCCTTGAACATTTTCGACTCGTAATTTAGTCAGGAATTCGCTCATAAAATATTGTGGACTAGGTCTATAACAACCTGTATATATAGGTATAAAAATACAGGTCGACTTTCAAGTACTTAACCCGGAAGACCTCCGAAAAAATATATTCTACATTAATAACGTACAATAGTAAGACGACACGTTTGACGTGGCGGTTATAAAGGGTCAGAATGGAGGTTTGCTTTAGAATAAAAAATGATCTAATCTATTCTATGGATTTTATGTTTTAATCATCATGAGTAGCTTATTGGTGTAGTGGTTTAGACGCTGACCTAGTGATATGGTGGTTGGAGGATCGCGCCTCGTTCCAGGACACCAGCAAGTTAGTACAATTTTCGTGGTACAAACGTTTAGCTTAGTTTGAAAATAGTAAAAATATTGTGTAAACATCTCTATTTAAAATATATATATATATATATATATATATATATATTCCACGAAACATAAAATAAATCACTTACACTATGCATTAAAAAAACATAGCAATCTAAAAAAAGCAACGCATAAATATACGACGGATAGTAATTTCAAGAATACACAATTACTGGATTTTTACCTATAAAGGCACTGTTATTAAATAAATATCAGATATCTCATAGAGATGAAGTTATTTTTATTATATTTTATAAAAAATATGTAGGAGTATGGGGTGATTACAGGGCTTACGATCTGTCTTCAGCTGGCTTAAGTGATCACTTTATACTATATATATATAACGTTCACCAATTCTTACCCCTCAATCTCCATATTTATCAAATTTTTGAAAGTTGTATATATATTTATTTTACCGCTATTCTACATCTATAAAAATAGATCATGGGAACTATGAAATTATTTAAAGTTTTCATTCCAATCCGGAAGCATATAATCCTTCCACTATGGCCATACAGCCACCATAAATAATACTGACCATAAATCCAATATTTAACCAAAACAACCTGCAAAACAGGTTGTATTACAGATATGTATTTGGTAGCATCACTGTGTGTATACCTAGTAACATGTTGCATATAGCTCACAAGTATCTCATCACTACAGTTGTATTGAGATTATATTAAGCATGTTTTAAAAATTGCTATCAAATGTCAAATTGTTGCCAATGAATTAAATATTAAACACACAATATATATGTCAAAAACATACAGCATGGTAGGTACCTTTCTGCGCACATAATAACTCACATTTTGGTGCCGCTCGAAGTTGTTTTTCCCTTGCAAGCTGCACCGATGCTCTAGATAGATGCGTTCATGGATCTAGACTCGGCTGAGATTGTGTCGCGCGGTGAACGACCGAGTCCACCTCCCCAAGCTGTATCCGCTGAACGCCTCGAGACAGAACCGAGAAGGTCTTTAATTAATTAACTGTCGGCCCGGTACACAGCCAATCCGGTTCGTACTTTATACATTAAATACTTCGGTTTACTTACATTGACAATACAACGCAGTTTCTGCTCAGATGGAGCAGACTTCGTATTTTATTTAGCGACCAAACAAAACAATAAATTTAGTCACTCCTGTCATAACGACCATCTCGTTTAACTACCGCTCACATTTACGACCGTTATTGTATGTTTACTAGTGATGGTAAACCGTTACGCGACTGTGATTGTGTCGATGATTGGTAACTGAGATTTAACGATGATTGGTAACTAAGATTTAACTGTCGGAGACTTACTTTCTAGTGTACCAGTCATTGTTCGAATAATTACGTTGATTAGATAACAATCATTGTTACAATCGAAAAAAATCAGTCACAATAACAGTCAAAATAACGGTTCAAATAACGATTTTACATCACTAATGCTTATCGTTACTCGTACAAGAACCATCAAATCACTGCATACTATTGTCGCTTAATTTTATAAGATGTATTGCATTGTCTACATCTAGCTCTTATTTAAATATTTAAATAAACTACTATATTATGTAGGTTGTTTAATTTGTAAGATAAAACATCAAACGTCTTTATTAAAAAATGTTTGTGATGTTTTAGTACATAATTTATATGGAATAAAGGCCAGTTCAAAAAAGTGTCCTTAAAAACAACCTCTGTTTAGGTCGGATTTTAAACACACAGTTAATGTATTAATAATGGCATAATTGTGCGTAATTGAACTCAGAATTTAAATACCTGTATTATAAATTGAAATAATCTTAACTAACGCACTCGAGCATTTGAAAAATGTCCAAAATGTATAATTTATTACATTTTAAGAACACCGTTTAGATGTTTACTAGATCTTAGATGAGGAAAACACATTTAATTCTCGTGCCATTGGGCTCAAAGTCTGTCGAGATTTTTACACTCACTCCGACTTTAACAATTATTACAAGTGTCACGGGAATGACATATTACATAAAATTAACAGTGATCTAAAACAAATATAGACTATTTGTTATGATCTGGTTAAAGTGTCTACGTAAGGAAACACGATGAGATAATGCCAGAGATTTTGATGAGTTATATCAATACCATGTACACGTGTTGAGATTTTGATCTGGAGATAAACTCAGAAATCAGCTTGAGATTGATAGCAAAAATTAAAACTAGTGTACACGATGTTCGGTTGAAAGCAAGATTTGACACTTAAAACCACCATAAATCAGTACAACTATCGATTCTGAAAAATTAACATAGGTCTTTAAACATTAACATTAATATTTATTCTAAAAAAACAAAAGACTATCCAAGTATATATCCAACTTTTCGCAGATTTTAAAGTACCAAAAATAGAAGACATATACAAAAAAAAACAATAATTCAAATTTTCAAAATTAAAAATCAATTAAATTTTAGAAGCGGATTCCGATCTACAAGATATAGAAATCAAATTGATATCCCAAAACTAAAATATACCGGAACTCAAAATCCCTATATTTAGCATCAAATTTTTTAACAATCTCTCCATCACAATTAGAAAAATTACGGACTATCATAAATTTGTGTCTGAAGTAAAAAAAAAATGTTCACAGACTAACTGAAACATAAATTAACTCGTATATACTCCCTCTCTATACACGAGTCTTACTCTCATAGAGAATAAACAAATGTTAATATATATATATATATATATATATATATATATATATATATATATATATATATCCACTGATTGTTCAAAATCGTATTATATTTTCGAATATTAAAATAAATAATAAAAATATATAAAGCGTGAAATTACAAACATTTATTCAGTTTTAACTGATGCCGGAAAGATTCGAAATCACTCCACCGACGAACGACAGTGACATTTATCGTTAGACTTATGAGTAAGTGACAAACGTAGGCAAGTAAGGCGAGAGGCGGGAAATTTCTAAGACATGTGTACGAAACCTGAGAGTTGTCTCAATCTCAAAATCTCAGAGATTGTCTCGAATGGAAAATTTCTTAAAAATCTATTTGGGGAATACTATAATGAGAGCAGTCCAATCTCGCCGAGGCATGGCGAAAGGAGCCGAGCACGAGAATGTACTGCAGCTCTCGGCTTGCATCGTCTATCTCTTCTCGACACTTCGACGCTTCGCCTCGCACGCCTCGCCTCGCTCCGTTCTGGTCGGAGCGAGACGAGGCCTCTAATTATCGCGGTACACTCACAATCAAGCGTGCGGCATTACACGCTGCTCCCAAGGTAAACCACTACATGGCAATACGCGTTTACCTTTCACACTGATCGCACGTTCGTCCGACGGAGTATATGCGAATCTAATAACTTCGCTGTTTGCGGTCCAGTTTAAATCAAATAAACTGTGTCGGCGAATTATTAAGACAAATTAAAATTTATCTATGCACAAACCTCAAATGATAATCAATATAGACAATGTCGAGTTCACCAACGGCTGCTCATTTTCCTATTTCATATTCGTAGATAACATTATCCTTTGTGTCACTCGCGAAGCATCAGCGGAATGTTTCACATCAATCTGATATGAGAGATGGTACCTCTCACGATTTTTTAATTAAATTTAATATATTTTGTTTGTACAAAAACCAGAATTTCGAATTTACAGTGTGACTGGAAATCACGGAGAAGCGATTAAAATCTACCCAAGAAAATGAAATTCTCCGTAGAATATTTGGACCAATTAAGGATAATCACCAGTGGCGCACCCGCACAAACACTGAACATGTCGAGACCATCTAACGATCGAATATCTATCTTAACAATATTGAAGTCGAGATGCTTTGATCGGCAGGTTGTCAGTCGTGACGACTCCAGAGCACTCCATAAGGGTTATGAGAAACGGGATGTTGGTCCTGGGACACTCAAGAATTAGACGGGGGGAGGCAGCTACGTTACAAAGAAGTCTGGAGACGCACGGTTGTACGATCGACTATGAACCTGGAAGTCCTCGGAGCCAACTCTATTAATATAAGTGAAAATTCCTTATTATATTGCAACAAAATATTAATAAAATTATACATTCTATATTCTTGTGTACACGTAGAGCTATCTTAAATTGATTATCGTTAGAATGATATTAAAGGAATGAAGGATATAATGAACATAAAGAAATTTAATAATATGGTTAGATAAAAAAATTAACTTAAAATATAAAATTAATACGATATTTTAATCAGTGACATCTATTGCGTAATGCGAAAAAATTGTAAGTTAATATTAGTATTCCTTTTCATTTTTTGATAATTCATTATAATTTTTTGCTTATCTGTACTACCATCTAGCGTATTTTTTAAAGACTACTATAAAGGACACTAAAATATATATTAAATAATAATTAATATCGATTTACACTTAAAATGTATGGATAATCTTTAAATACGGTGGACACTGAGATCTAGGCTAAAGTATTTGATTTCTGACTTGGTGACTTGTACCCAGTTTTTGGAGGTGGTACCCCGATTTTAATGAAATTGGTACACCCCTGATTAATGGCATATTTCGATCGACAGTGGATTAGCGCGAGCAGCTGCTCCGCTTACAACAAAACGTGACTGGGTATTGCATTGGCAATAAACCCGCAGGCATTAGATCGCCCGTTGAGTTTATGATTTAATAACATTTATTTCAAGGTGCCTGTGTGCTGAAGTCCGCAAAAATGTGGGTCCAAATATCCCAAATGTTTCGGGCGGTCCGGCTCCAAATTCACCTTGACATCAGTGTCTTTCTACCCACTCAATTATATTTAGATATATATTCATATTATGCAATAAAATGATATGAAATATTTAAACAGGATATTTGTAAACTCTACTAATAATATTTACCCTTATTTACAAGTGAATATCCTCTAATGAATTCGCACTGGTTCAAACCAGTTGGTTGTTTAAATTGTAACAATACTAAAACTCTCGTCGATCGTTTATTATTGAATATTCACAATCTACAAGTATTGATTACTTATTACTTTCCGCAATTCTTACCTTTATTAATTATTGCTACAAAGTGATCCAAAAATTAAGTCCATTTTAAAATTGTTCTTCTTATACACCTTTTATATGGTAATAAATGTAATTCTATCTACTTGTAATTTTAATTAATTGAATAATTGCTTGTAAACTATGCCCGTCTCGACACAGAATTTCTCTAGTGAGACGGGCACAGTCCAAACAAATTTTTATATAGTATATATAGTTACTAATAAATAAAATAAATAAATAAATTAAGATACCAAATATGTTTTACAACGTTTATTTTCAACCTAAAGTTATTCAAATAGTTCAACATACACGATTGAAAAAGTTAAGTTAACATGGTTAGGAGTAACTAAAAGTTTATTTGGTTTATACTGGGGAGGGGTTGCGGAAATCAGTTTAACGATCCGTTTGGCCATTGTTTTAGGGGACGTTATTGACCTCACCCATCTATAGGAGACAAAGAATAAAGCTTATTATTAATCAACTTTTAAATTTATATGTTGTTGATAGAATCGGCGTTAACTTTGTAAAATTTCATCACAATGGATGGATATAAATGAAACAATGTTATAACTCTACTTGAGTCTATTAGCACTAATAATAATAATAATATATTTTTTTGATTCATAGTACAGTACAGTGTGTTATCATATTGTTTTAATTTGATAACATTGCAGTAAAGTGAAACATGTATTTGGGTACTCTGCCTGCTACACTAGTATTTTACTGTATTATAGCAGACAGTGCCATTCCGGTATAGTAATAAACAAAGTGTAGTGTTCAATATACTAATAAATATACATAAAGAGTAAATCAAGATGCGATTAGATAGCATATAAATACAACGTTCAATGTATATAAAAAGTAAAAAAATATTATATAAAGAGTTAAACAGGATACAATTAATAGAATATAAATATAATGTAAAACTTAAAATAAATGCAATGTTCCATTCAGTTAAATGGCAAACTAGCACAACACACAGAAGAAAAATGTAACATTCAATACATAGATACTGTTGTTGTTCAATAACTAGCAATAATGACTTTTTATTAGCGAAGTTAGGATATTTTATAACACATCACCCCTAAATAATTAAGTAAAGTTAATAAAAAGCACTGCCCGAGTTTAGAGAGAAACAGTAATTCTCATCGACAGGTGAAGTATTAAACTTATTAATCGAACTGAATAACTCGAAACTCGAGTAGTGCTAATAAACTCAAGTAGAGTTATAACATTGTTTCATTTATATCCAACCATTTAAATTATTACATAATTTTTATTGGCAAATAATTACAACTACATCATATTTGTGTATCGTTTAAAATGTTTGCACCTACCTACTACGTTAATAATAATTTCAACCTCTAATAGTATATAATGAACGCTTAACCTTATTAAATACGAGTTAATTTATTTTAATTCTAGAGATAATATCGACACAGAAGAATTCAAACCAGACCGACTCAAAGCACGCTATGCATATATTTAAAGTTGCACATACTTAGATAATTAGCCCCCATAGCCCATGGTTACAGTACGAGCGAAATATGATACTATTAGGTCATTAATCAAACCATAAAAAGGTAAAAATAACCCCATTACAATTCGTCAGATAGTAAGCGCATGTAGCTAAATTATTGCACAAGAAATGTAACATTGTAATCTGCACGATTATTTATTGCAACCCCCAGAAACTCGTCCATTATATTTCTACATGATATCAGATAAATAAAAAAACTAACGGCCAATATTGTTTACACATACATACTATACGATGATTGCACTTCACGTTTTTAAATACATATTAGATAGGTATGTACATATGTTAATTATGCCTAAGCATATCAATTTACTTTTTCCGAACTGCATGTGTGCAATTCTTCGTTACCGACAAAAAACACACCTGACGAAAGTTTGAATTAGTTTATGTGATTTTATGATTTTAGCCTGCCTACAACTTTTTTACGTAAAATAACGATGGCGTGTGTCGTAATGCTCGTTGCACACATACGGACTAGGAACACAAAAAAAAAAAAAATTTGGCACCTAAAGTAATTTAAAAATAATAAAAACACGTTGGCTATAATCAACATCGCTTTAAACGAAACTTAACCGTGCAGGCGGCAAACAGTCGTTTAAAAAATATAGCGAGAGTAAATAAAAATGTATTACATTTGCCAGATATAAAATAAATGTAATCAAACATGATTGCGAACGTCACCTTGCGGTTGTTCTAAAACATTATCGAACAAATTGAGTAATTATGTGATTGCTTTAGAGAGAAATCAAATAAGAAATTACGATGATTTTTTATATATATAACAGTGAATGTGTATTACCGATGAAGTAAATATTGTATTAAGGAGAACACATTCTTATTACAAAGTTGTTATTATTCAGAACAATAGGTCTGTGATATTTTAAATACTAATTAAATGTATTAATTAGCAAGATACACATATAAAATTAATTTTATCGAAAAATATTGTTGTTACCGGGATTCGAACCTGGATCTCTTCCAATCCGGGGAACGTGCATTATCCGATTATGCAGTACCAACACACAGTGGATTGACGATAAATTTTCGAACATATATGTTATGTTATGGAAGAGATTCAGGTTCGAATCCCGGTAGCAACAATAATATTTTTCGATAAAATTGATTTTATATGTATATCTTTCTAATTAATACGTTTAATTTGTATTTAAGTTATATTTTCACTGGCTTTTTAGTGAAATCATATCCGGAAACATTTTCGCCGGAAGATATATATTTCTACTAGCGAAAATTCAATTTAACTGATAGGCGATAGTGAAATTATATGCTGCTTTAAACTGTCAATTTGACAGGTTGAAATGTCCATTTGCGTGTTTTTGTTTTCGCTTAAAATACGAAAAAGTATTCAATCCAATTTATTTTGTTGTCTAGTCAACAAAATAGTCTCGATAAAAACGATCTTTTAATTTTTCAAACAAATACATTGGCAATACAATTTCACCGATATGCTTTAAAATGAAATTACTAAAACTATAAACAATAATAATCATAATAATAACATGACTAATTTTCAAAACGCAGTTGTAGAGCAACACATAACCAGCTACAAAACGTTCCGACGTCAGATGGCACCAATGACACAAAACGCATATATACACGCGGCGTATACCGTATCGTCCGTTTGTGAACAAATACAGTTTCACTGACATTAAAGCTGTGAAATTAAAAATCAATTGTTTGATATATTTTAACTGGCTAGGGTTAGTGAAATTATATTTATAGTAAATATAATTTATTGCAACATATACATACTCGAATATTAAGTAAGATTCCTGGAATAAGTCTTAATCAAATAGATCATTATGAATATGTCTACAATAATATCAAATACTAATTTAATGTATTAATTATAAATACATACATATAAAATCAATTTTGTCTAAAAATATTGTTTTTGCGCTACCGGGATATTATATATGTATTAATACATTAAATTAGTATTTAAAACATCACTGACCTATGTTCTGAATAATTACAACTTCACAATAAGAATGTGTTCTCCTTAATAATACAATCATATCAATTTATCGAGCAATTTACAAAAATAGGTGACAAAATTTTATATAATAATAAACAGTATTTTCGAAATCACAGCATTTGGACTCATTTGCCAGCTTGACGGAAAATACTGCGAAACTATATTGATAATAAAACGAGACTGAACATTCACTGGAAGTCTTGTGCTGAGCGAGTTGTTCTTTGTATAGATTTTGACTTTGAAGACGCCATAAGTATCTTCAGCCGTTGGGAAAGTAAGGACGTTTATGTAATGATGTAACTTGAGTCATGTCATCACGATCGAAATAAACTCATCTTCACTTTTGCTCATTTGCCTAGTTTAATTTTCCACGTACGAAAATGAGTTTTGTAAATTTCGTTTAACCGGTAATCAAATATCGATCTTATTATATTGCTTCGTAAACTGTAGAAATGTATAGTTTTTAAATATTTCACTGATGTTGGAGCTTATCATTATATCCTCTTCGACTCTAATGGACTTTAAAAGTTTATTTTCAAAATTACGCCTTCATATTTGTTATTTGTCATCTGTCGCGTCATTGAAACAACCTTAAACTGGATCTCAGAAACACCGTTAAGTCTTAGTGATAATGATAGTTTGAAAAATCTGAGAAACCTTCCATTCAATTCGACGTTCGTGTATTGTGGTTGCGCTAGTGAGACACCCGTCCTTCAAAGCCTCCAGCGGTTGCAACAAGTCAAAGCTAATGATCGAGCAATATTTTAATTAATTAATTATTAACCCACCAACGGAAAGTTTCTAAGTGGATTTTAATTTACTCTCACGTTGGTACTCTACATAATCTAATTTCAATTGTTTTATCGCGAAACGCCGTACATTAAATTTAACAATCATCAAATAAAGGCTTCTGCGAGTGTATGATACTGCATTAAAAGTTTTTCCAGAGCCTTAATAAATATTAAATGTAAGCTGCGATAATGTAAGCACCAGTCCAAATTTTAAGTATAATGTGCAGGCTGTACTAAGCAATTCAGAACTAGTAGTGAGGGTATGTAGAACGGTAGACAGCTTAGTAGTAAACACCTTTCAAGTTATCGCGGCCCAATGAATAGTGGATTTAGGTCTTACGAGTGATCTTTGGGCCGGCGAGAATTTAACTCGGAGAAACTCGAGAAACGAGATTTCGGAAAAACTTATTTACTTAGGCAAATAAAATAAATATAAGATGTCGGAGAAAACTTTCATTGACATTAAAAATTCACATAATGGTGAAAAGTTACAAAACTGAAAACATTGTCCAAATTTGAAGTGAATCTAACCATATTTGGTGAAACGGATTAATAAAGTGATGCTTAGGTTAAAATGGTTAAAACAAATATTTTTGTATTATTTATTTACACATACATAAATATTAATTTATAAAATACAGTAGTTTGCGCTTTCAAAGACAGAAATTGCTACATAATTAAAAAATATTAAACAATGATTTATGTAACACTGAAAAGGTGTTATTAATGTAGGCGTTTAGTTATGTGCAATGTTGTTGGCGTTACATTTGATATAAGACATGTTCATGTCACTAATATATGAGTATAATTATATTTTCAGAAGTGCCACGACCAATTTAAAATTATCACTTACGGACAAATCTCGCAAAAAATATTATTTTTGTCTTTGTTCGAATGTTGTGAATTAATGGCGCAGCAATAGAAGACAATGAGAAATAGAGAAGAGACCGCGAAAGAAAAATACAGGTACTGGAAAAAATCTTAATTATGGTCGAGCATGCTTGAGAACATAATTGAGGCTTTCAGACTTTATGACGATAAGTTGAGAATAAATATAATCAACGACACAGTTGAATATTTAGAACAGTAGCGTACGATTTCTAAGGCATTCCTTTCGACTAGGATATCAAGTAAGACGTCCTAATTATGTCAAAGTCAATATAGCCTCTGTAAACGTGTCATGACATGTACATTTATTTAATGAAATCATTAAAAGTATCCAGATCAGTGACCGACTCGCTCTGCCGGCTAGGACGTTTACCTCCGAAGCGGTCCGCGCTTACACATATCGCACTGCACACGTACTGCGTATACACAATAATTTAATTTAATATCCATCGGTAATATTATATTTATTTCAAGCGATAAATTAACGAGCGCATCAGAAAGAACACGTTAAATTCATAATATTATACGTCTGCATATAATGTACGACTGACTATCCATAAAACACTAACGTGTTTTTTATTACAATTTCAAAAGTTTGTATGGTCGGCTGTACAAACCCGCACACTTAAATCTGCATATAGTTTTCAAAATTGGCATACCGCATCTGATATAAATTATTATTACTAAAATATTAACCATAATGTGACTCTGTTGAGTGCCCGAGGTTGTAAATGTACAGCCAAAAAATAATTCTTTAGCTTGCTGTGAATAATATATTTTTTAAATTTGATAATTATTTTTTGTTTTCGGTAACATATATACATATATACAGGGTGGCCCAAAAAGGTGAGAACATCTTGTAACGCATGAGTTATTTCAGAACATAATATAATTAATTATAATTCTTGTTGTATTTTTTTTTTGCACAATATTTAGCTAATTATAAATCATCAAACACCCCATATTACATAATCTACTGGGTTTAAATCTGGGTTGTTCGGTGACCGCATGCCTGGCTCGATAAAATTAACATTCTCACGACGAAGAAAGCTGATTGTATTTCTGGCTGTGTGAGATGGAGCTCCGTTCTGCTGTAATGTCTAGTTATGCTGTAATGTCTAGCTATACTCCAGCCTTTGTTTTGAAACTCTTTGGTCATTTTCCTAGCACCCCGACGTTTTACAATTCGCAAATTTTTGATCAGAATACGGTCTTCTGCAGTGATTTTTGTCATTCTGGACAACAATTTGAAAAAACTAAATATAAAATTAATAATCAAATCGGAAATTGTCGAAAAAAAATGAAATATAGGTAAGTAAGTAAATTAGTTAACTATTTAAGCTATTGTTGATATAGTTAAACTAATTTTGATCTAATTATATTACATTTTAGGAAATGCAGGAATAGCAACCGTAGGTTGGCCCATTGCAAATGTTGAAATGGGCCAACCTGTATATATATATATATATAGGTTTTGGTTCGGGGGTAAATTAAAACTTTGTTTCTAACGGACACCTTGTTTAGTTTTGTTCATAGTTTCGTGTGCTTAAGGAATAAAATATCAACGAGGAATAAATCTAAATTTGGACTGTAGGTACACGCTACATATCTGAAGAAGACGTAATAGGCTGTACAAAATATGATTCAATACTTCCGGTTCCGATTCAAACCGGTTTTATTGACTTTGGCTAAATGTCTCGTGCTTGGTATTTACTTTCCTGCCGGTAGTACGAACTGTGCGAATGAAACAAAAGCTGGTAAAATTTACGTTTTATTTTAAAATTTTAGTTTTGTCTAATTTATCCAATTCTTTAAATTATTCTGCTTCTTTTTTCATACACCCTAATTCCTAAGTTTCAATCATTTATTTATAGGTAAGCGGTACGTTGTTTATTAGTGTAATATAATGATAAGATTGTCATCTACGCATAAATAATTACAACGTTGATTGGAATTTTTTAATGTAAAATCACCTTGTAATAGATATGATGAATTTGATTAGAATTAATAATTTTATACGGTAAATGTTATTTTTTTTTTACAAAAAATAATAATACAGTATCTACCTGCCTAAGTAAAATAAAATGAATGCGTAAGAAGTTTTCTAATATGGAAATAAATAAAAAAACAGTAAATAACTTTGTCTAAAAAGTGAAAATTGTGCAAATAATGTTTTAAATGAATACGTCATTTGTAATCGAAATCGGTAAGATATTTTCTGACTATGTCTAGTGAGATCTTAGAACGGTACCAGCATTGCCACATCGCAGTTGATTTCTTGTTTCTCTGCGGAGTCGTGTTTTAGTTCAAACCCGTAATTGGTAAAATAGAATCACAAGTGCGATTTCTTTCCACAAAACTTTCATTGGAATTATAGGATTTCTGCGGCGAATTGCCATGTTTATAGCGTAACACGCAGTTTATTAAATAGTTGTATATAAATTAAATATTAAACAGATGGGTTAAAACACATATTTAATATTGTAAGCTGTTTCATAATAGTTATTCAATAAAATCGCTAATTGATCGAATAATCTTGTTAATGTAACCGGTAATATCTCGGGATCGAGAGGATATCGACAGAGAAGGGATCCTTCATGGTCCCCTGTTTTATCGAAAAAGTATCAAAGAACACTAGTTCAATATTAATTCATAAACAAGAAAATTAAAGTATTATTAAATTTCCATTTAAATCTAAATATTATGATTACGAAGAGATCCAGGTTCAAATCCCGGTAGCAACAAAATATTTTATCGATAAATAGATTTTTTCTGTATATCGTTCTAGTTGGTTAATTTAATTTGTATTAAAATACCACAGAACAATGTTCTAAAAATGCAACTTTACAACAAAAATGTTTTTTTTTTTAAAAAAAACCTAAATATTTTAGAATTATTATTAGTTCATTAATGTTTGTAGCGTTAACTTTGTGCTTGGACATGATTTAAAACTGTATTTATATTTAACATTATTTAAATTACTGTTGTTTTTACGTCAACCGGTTTCAACAAAAATAACAGTGGTTTAAACAAAGTTAAATATGTTTCAATAAAAACAACAGTGGTTTAAACAAAGTTAAATATAAATATACTTTTAAAATTAGCAATATTAACTTGGTGGTTAAGATTCATATTTTTTTATTTATTATCTTAGTTTAATAACCACAATTGAGTTTAAAAATTTAACTACGAGTCCTATTCTAAAATTTTTTCCTAAAAATTATTCGACTAAATTTGTATTGAGCAGCAATTTGAGTTAGGTACTAAATTTACTTTTTAAATAATTGTTGTTTTTTTTAAAAAATTTTAAAAAAATTTAAAAATAGATTCTGGATAAATAGAAAAACAATGCTATATTTTTAGTTAGTTTTGACATATCCTGAAGAAGGAAAAGGTGTTTTCCGAAACCGGTAGATGTTTTTTAAACTCAATTGTGGTTATTAAACTAAGATAATAAATAAAAAAATATAAATATTTCTAAATATAATTTGTTAATTTAACAAGTGACTTATTTTATTACTTCGTCCGTTACTATAGATGTTATAATGTATATTATAAAAAAAAAAAACTGAGTGTAAAGCATTCTTAAGCTTGAAAATATTCAGAACAGCCATATTTGCTTTAAAATATTATAAAGAGAGTTTCAAAATATTTGAATTCTTTAGCATGTCATTGTTTACAGTAGGACAATTGCTTTGAACATAAAATATATATTTTGTACGCTTCCACTTTTATCTTGTGTTTTATTTCATTTTTACTAATACCGGAATCAACGCCAGACGGCTCCAAAACCTTTATGAAATAAATAACTGTATCGATCCTGCTACGAGCACTCTACCATCTACTACTCCCCACTATTTTTTAATGCAATGATTTATATTTTGATATACATTCTGAATCAAATTTTAATGGTAATATTTAATTTTATTTGAAAAATACTTACACGTGATGAACGTTGTAATAAGCTTAATTATTAAAGTGCTAAAGATATTTGTAAACGTCTATTATCACGTTTCGTTCGTAACTGTTGACAGTACAATTGTTAGTACGTTACCGAGGTTCGGTTCTTCGCCGGGGAGATTATATATAATGACAATATTTTAGTAAGTTCCTAGAACACACAATAACTGGATTTTTACCTCCAAAGGTATTGTTATTAAGACAAATTATAAATATCTTATAGAGACGAAGCTGTTGTGTTATATGAAAAGTATGGAATTATGGGTATTACAGGGCTTACGATCTGTCTTCGACTGGCTTAAGTAATCACTTTACACGATGTAACGTTCACCAATCCACCCAATCAACCCCCATATCTATCAAATTTTTGGAATTTGTATATATGTTACTATGTAGAATCACTTCGAGTATTAACTACACTTCGCTGTCGCCATCTATGTACTGAAAATTGATATTTGAAATTTGCTATATAAGTGTTTCTACATAGTTGTATATATGCATTTACAACTTCCAAAAATTTGATAGATATGGAGGTTGATTGGATGGATTGGTGAACGTTACATTGTGTAAAATGATCACTTAAGTTAGTCGAAGACTGATCGTAAGCCCTGTAATACCCATAATTCCATACTTCCTGTATAATAAATTCGTTTCTATGATATATCTATAATTTGTCTCGATTATATATAATTTTATTTATGTAATTGAATTTATGAATATTTTTTCGAACCAGAAAAACATATTCCACTCAGGGGTTGTGCGATACATGTGTGTGAGACATGTGACGCGTTTTTTTTCTTCAAATTCCTAGATACATTTCTCACAATATTTAGAAAGTGCGGTTTAATAAGAAATATCTCTAGTTTATGGCTTGTTTCCCCGATCTGCCGATACCGTGCGGAGCTGCATTCTACCGTGAATACTGCTCGCTATTAGAGGCGGATGCAAACGCCGATAGTTAATTTTACGGTCTTCTGTTCACGAGAGCTCATCTTGCTGGGAGTCCTATGATCTAACATCGTTAGTTTACACGCCACATGCAATTGCTTTTCTCTTACATTTGCACTAACAATTATTCGCATTGCTGACAATAAATGCTAGTTACGAATATTTCACCGCAAGTGTAGTATTTCGTGAGATTTTATAAGTAGTCCTGAGTCTTCCGAAGTGCCGCGTAGCGCTCCCAGCGGTAATGTCATGCAAAATTGGGATAACATCAGTTAACGATGTAGGGTTGCCGACAGCTTCTGTAGTAATACAATTCTTGAGGGTTACAATTCCTTGATCTTACCCTTACATAGTCGATTCCTTGGATCAATGTTCCCATGTGACATTCTAATAATATGGAAAAATGGTCATTTACAAAATTTAAAAGTACTCACGTACGTAATATTTATGTGAAGCATTATACATTTTGAGAACATTATTTATTGATTAACTTGTAAACAAATTAATAGATTTTGAATTGAATAAAATTGATATTAGTGTAATTGTAAATATTTATATTAAACGGTACACATGTTTAATTTGTGTATATTAAAAAGTATAATGAAAATGTCATTGATATGGTTTCGTTTCTTTAAAAAAATATATTAAAATAAATAACAAAGTTCTATAATCATAATAGATAACAAGTTCAAGTGGAAAAAGTATATTATTAATCACATAAACAAAACAAGGAAAACTACCTACATATTTTTAAGACTCACATAAGAAACATCTTATCGCCTACAAATCTAAAAATAATATTTTGCGCATTTGTATAGTCACATTTGTAAAACGATATTATTGGATGAGGAGGAACATGTAAAACTTCAATATCACAATTAGAAATTACTCAAAAAATGATGATAAAAATTATTCTAAAAACAAATGACAATTCTAGTGCCCAACTGTTTACAGAATTCAAAGAACCAAAAATGATAATACAAATTTTTTAAATTAAAAATAAATTACATATTAATTAAATATATAAATTGATTAGGTATTAAATTATTTGATAATCTTCTACTTGCAATCAAAAAAATTACAGACTATTATAAATTTGTATCTGAAACCAAAAAATATATATACAGACTAGCTGACACATATTTTTTTTTATTTATACTAAACTCATTCTCTATGCACCAATTTCCGACTCTCGCAGGGAAGAAAAAAATGTAATTATCTGATTACGTTTATATAAAACGCATTACATCTGATTATATCTACTAACAAAAAATAATTATAACAATAAAAAATTAAGGTAAATTTAGAGAAACTATCTATGTACGTTGTGAACCGGAATATACATTATGTTCAAAGTAATTGTGAAAGTATTTAATCATAAATACCTTAAGTTATACAGCACATACTAATATGACATGTTCAAATAATATTTCGATAGAATTATATATATTATTACTCTTTGTTCAAATATGTAATCGCATCATAAAGAAAGATACGTCTACTGCCATATATGATATTTTTGTTTGTAGATACTTGTGTTTTATAATGGGTGTTGATGCATGCATACATCTCAAGTTCTGAAATTTCTACAATTCAATTACTATTGAAAATAAAAGTTGACGATGAGAATCATAAAACCCTAGCGATAGTCTTAATTGCTTGGTCTTTGACATAACTAGGTTATGACATGCTTCTAAATTACCTTTATGATTACTACAACATCGACCGCAAATGGACTAATGCATTAAAATTCAACATTTTAAATTTGTTGAAAGAGTGGAGCGCGAATTAAACTCCCTAGACAGGGTCAACATTAAACTTTTGGTAGCCCTACTACGAAGTAACAAAACAAATAAAAAATAATCAAATACGTTTCATTATTTTTAATTAATTTATTTGATAAAACGTGTCTCGTTTCTAAGAAAGATTTGAACCACTCGTTTAAATGTCCCGGTTGATTAAACTTGTAAAACAGGACCCGAGGCTATTTAATATTATTAAAGACTTCCCTGGCGAAGGTAAAAATCTCTCTGCATACCCTCATGTTTACGGACCGATTGCGATGGTTGGCGCGCAATCGCAATGAAGCGCAGATCAATTAGAATGTAAAGAAATCATGTAATGGCGGGTACCTATCTGTTATCGAATTTTCGATCGACTTTCAAATAATTTTCCATCTGAACAATTGACCATTTGTTTTTTAAAGTAGAATATAAAATCAATTGGAGCCTGCTCAGCCGAATGATTTTAAATAATGGAAGAGTCTGCAACCAAAATCATTATTCTTGCTGTTTGCTCCGTGGATATTACAGTTAAGTACATTGGAAAACTATTAAACAATAATATAATTAAATGAATTATATTTATTACCATTATCATGCTCATGTTTCACAATTTTCGAGCTCCTAGATATGTATTTGTTGATGAACACCTGCTATCTACTGGCGAAATGAACAAGTCATACTTATCATAAAGGCGATTTTTTATTAGATGCATACCCGTTATTAACCTGACCTACTGTAACTTTAATAAGACCTACTCTTACGTAAACATTACACTCGCCTAAAGGTGTTCGCGGAGGTGACGCACAAATACAATAATTATGAAATATAAAATTATGATTCGTTAATTTGATTTTTACTTCCTGTCATTAATTTGAATTTCAAGATTGTTTATTTATATTAATATCTTCTGGTTCACAATATTGTTCAACTTGTTTTCCGACATGTTATTAGCTATTACGAAGCGTTTAAGGTAGTTTACTTCATTGATGACTGTTTAAGGAATGTTACATTTGATAATCTTTTTTTGTTTAGAGTTTAGAAAGATTTTAGAGAATCATAAGTGAATCTGTGATAGTTTTGTAATATTTTATACATTCATTTTATGTGTATGCATTTGGGATTCTGTATTTTCGACTTTTTCCAACTTCTGGAACTCAAAATTTAAAATTTTCAAGTTCCGGAAATTTCCGGGAATCAAGACTATGAATTTTATTTGATTAAAAAGATAATTTATTTTAATAAATATTCATATGTATGATGTATGTAAATCGATAAAAAATTATTTGATAAAATACATATTTGTAGTTTTTAAATGAAATAAAGCTTATATTTATAAATTGATTACAAAAAATAAACACATCTTGTTTGAACAAACCGAAAAAACTATTCCCTTCAGAATCTTTATATTTATAGCTGACCATATATTTCGCTTTGTTAGTATTTAGAAGCTACAAGAATTGAGGATACCTACTGTACCGCAATGGTCAGCAACTAAAATATTTTATACAAATAGATTATTTTCTATGTATCTTTCTAGTTGATTCTTATAATTTATGTAACTTAGCTCGTTTAAAATGGATCAAGAAAAATCAGAGTTTTTTTTTAAAGTCCCGTGACACGAGATAGAAAAAAATAATCATGGAATGTCTCTACACAGAATCCATAGTATGCATGCAAACCATCATCGCCACGTAGTATGGATATATGTAAGCGAATATTTTAAGCAAATTATGAAAAATGCTCTAAATGCATGTCTTGTCAATATTCCAATTAAGTAAACTATATGAATTAGTAATTATTTTGAAAGACTTACGATTTTCTGATATGATTTAATATTTTTCGATATACAAACACTTAGTTTTACATATTCGGATTACTCCAACCGGTATTGGAGACTGGCACGTTTAGTGAATGGGTCTCTCAAGCTCCTCTTTTTAGGAGTAAAGGTCTGCTGAAATTGCACAGCTTTGATCTTGAGTTTAATAGTTGGGCTGAATATTTTTATTTTATGGAGCTGTCCGACTCCCACACGTTTAATTAAAATTAACTAAATTTTCACAATTCTTTTGCTGTGGATTGTCTACGTAATTTTTAAATGCATCTTATCAAAGTCATTAAGGAGAACACATTATTATTGTGAAGTTGTGATTATTCAGAACATAGCTCTGTAATGTTTTTAATACATATTAAATGTATTTATTAGAAAGATGTACATATAAAATCAATTTTATCTAAAAATATTGTTATTGCTACCGGGATTCGAACCTGGATCTCTTCCAATCCGGGGAACGTGCATTAACCGATTACGTTACAGCACCACAGCGACAAATTTTCGAACCTATGTGGTACACTTTTTAAATTAATACATCTATCGTTCCTATTGATGATAATATAGAATTAACAATTCAATTTTGGACACATTAATACAACTGATACATTATTAAGGAGAACACATTCTTATTGTGAAGTTGGATATTCAGAACATAGCTCTGTGATATTTTTAATACTAATTAATTTTTATCGAAAAATATCGTTGTTGCGCTACCGGGATTCAAACCTGGATCACGTGGATTGATACATTTAATTTGTATTATTTAATATTTTAAAAATTATGAAAAGTAACCCGATAGCTAAAGTTGCTCAATTTCATCTATTATACGTATTGGTTTCGTAAGATTGACGTAAACAGCATTTTTCGGTTGAACACAGGCAAAAAGTGTCGATATACAGAAGAACCAAATGACACAAGAAAATACAGGTTTTGAATGTTGATTTTTTTAAACATCGCGAATAATTGTTGACTAAAGTCAGCGGTTGTATGAGCGAGTAAATGATTTGATTATAGATTTGAAAGGAAATGCGGCTGTTTTCCGATTTAGAAATAAATGTTAATTGCTGAGTTATTAAAATCACGTATATTGGAAATGTTAATGTATGTCTAATCATCTTTTTTCGCCAATTATCAACTTCCATTTGTGTTAGTTCCCGTATAATTGTGAATCAGAACACCGTGCTGTTCCGAAAGAAGCACTTTTCTTTCAACGCAGACAGCATTACTTACTACCTTTTAATTTTGTGAAAAGAAAGCGTTTATACAGGGTGCAGTTTTACCACAACCTTTTACGGATGAACGAATACTTGTCAAAATTATAGAACGCGTGTTACAATCTATACTGGTGATATAATTTGGCAATAATTATATGTAATTGAGCGGTTTGGACACTCGACCGCGACAACGAGATCCTGGTGTTTGATCCCGCTGGAGGCAATACACCAATATCTGTATAAAATTAGCCTATGATGAACTCATAATGTAATAATAGTTTCAGTTTTGTTGATTTCAACGTGATCGACACTGGATATATATATATATATATATATATATATATATATATATATATATATATAGAGTCTTGTGTTGAAACAAAAGTTGCATGTACGAAAAACATTTGAGAAACAAATAATATTATACATGTTAAATAAATATAAAATATATATCTATTAATTTATATCAGGAACTACCCTGTAATGTTTTTTTACATTCTAAATTAACAGCTGATCGATGTACGATCTTATACTTCCTAACACAAATATTTCACGTCATTTAAAAAAAAAAATGTTTGTTTATAGGTAGACATTGTGTTACCGTATTAATTTGATAATAAACTAGTGCAATCGAATGGAAGTATATTAAATTATAAAATAAAGTATGGACATTAAAAATAATGATAATGGAGGTGAAAGTAAGATTAATACAGACATAGAATAACAAATCAAATCCCCTGATCAAGTTTAGAAGTTATTGTGAACTTTATACATGGCAACGCAATGCTTTACAGGATTTAAATGTAATAAATGTAAATTTAGTTGCAATAACTTTTAGGTATTATTTGTATGCTATAAGACAACATTTTTACGGGACATTACACAAGGACATGATACAGACTGCTATTCTTCTTATTTCATAATTTTCAAAGACTAGTTAGTGTCTTTGGAATCGACGATTGTCTGTGTCTGCAGGGCCTAACAATAAAATAATGGCAACCGGCGAAGGCCGATTGTTTTCTGCTGGAAATATAAATACCAACAGAGAAACAAGCAAATAAACAATTATTACCTCTCAATATAATTATTAAACAAATTTAAACTTTCTCAATAATTACGGATATGAAATATGAAAGTTTTAAAAATATATATTTTTTCGTTTTTTACACAAGTTGTGAAAATATTTTTTTCACTTAAGAATTGGAATTTATATCCATACAACGTCACCGACATTTCCATGTCAGAGTTACGTTCACATTTATTTAAACAAAATAAGAACAAAATCGTAAAAAACGCGGCATGTCCCACGGCCTCTTCAAATTCCTCGGTAGTAGGTACCTATAATATGAGTTCAGATTAGCTTTGATGACCCCACATTGTCTTCATTGTGTTCGGCAACCTAGAAACAAAAATATAAAGATTTAATAGTACAAAAAATAATAGAATACATTTCGAAACTAAACGAAGCGTTTATGCTATGAAATAGGACTAACTTTGTGTATTTCCGGGACGAGGATCAAGATATATTTCATAGGATTTGATTTTAGCTCCCCCCTCTCCCAAATATTTCGTATTAGATTCATTTAAGGAAAACATGTGACGACAAACTGCACGTACGTACACATTAACATTGGTCACTACATATTTAATTCAGTACCTATAAGCGTCAATCTTTCGTTTCAATACTTTTTAGAAATTTACTCGCTAATTAGGTAAAATACACGGGTCCTTTAGCATCCTGGTAGGTATAAAGATAACTTATTTGTGAGTCAGTACATACACAGTACCTATATAAAAAATATTAATTCAAATATTTATACACCTAGTACCGTTTTATAACAAATGAAATATTAAAATGTCAATTACAAAATGAATTTTCATTCCTTCCTCCTTCCCAATGAACATACACACATACGCGATATTTACACGTAACCATGAGAGTACTAATTTTACTCACAGTTTTTTATTTTATTTCCTCAATAGGAATTCAATTCAATAATAAAAAAACAATAATTCTATATTCTAGGTGGGTTGCGACTGCAAACTGTAATCACACTGTCAGTTAGCTTACAAAGTCATGTATTTTTATTTATCTATTTATTTATCTTTTACATCATATTCTACATGGCATGGGGATTGTTTTTATCTATAAATGAAAAATAATTATAGTTGAGAAAGCGGAACTGGCCTACGAATATTAATTTTTTTATAAATGGCTAATTCCCGCGATCTGGCTATCGATTTATTTATGTGGAGATATATTAAAAAAAGGATATTTGTCAGTAAGCCTCCATCTCTTCTTGAGCTAAAAATAATATTTGTACACAAATCAGAGCGATGGAGCCAAGTATTTCGCATGCATTTACGAAGAGTAATATTTTATAATTTTTTATGTATGCGGTAAAAAAATCACCATGATGTTTAATATTATTAAATAAAAAATAATAAAAATTCGAAAAGTAATTTATTTTTTAAATGGTAGAGTGACCTTAGATCCACCCTATGGGAAAATATTTTTTAACCTTTACCATACCATGATATAAAATACCCGAACCCAGCCGTGCTGTCAACTCATGTTACCGTATATAACAATTAGAAAAAATATTTTTATTAGCTTAAATGACTTTAATGACACGAATTTATTATAAATATTGAGCATTCAAATTTGAAAAAATGATTAATAACATAATTTAGAGCATTCACAATACAATGTGTCCTTCCTTCTTATCTCTCTTCATTTAATTACCGAGAAAGAAATAATTATATTTGTATATTTATTATTTTTTTCACTGTGAAAAAGTGTGCGATATCTGTCTTTCATATCACAAATGGTATTTTTACCAACGTGTTAATTTTATAACGGATATGTTTTCATAATTGATTTTTTATGTCATTTCTAAGCGCTAATATTTTCTTTAGGATTATCCAAAATATGAATTTAATGTTGCGTGTATTTATCGAAATATTACAGGTTTAATTATGATGGTAGACCTGTGTTACTGCATGGTTTGGGAATGGTTAATGAATGGGAATGAATTGATGAATACAAATTCCCTTTTGACCAAATAATTACTAACTATTATTGTTATGGTGCAGTACTAATGGCGAATAATGAACAAGAACTGCAGAGTCCAGTGAGTAGAATGTACGGTGTAAGCAAGGAAAGCGACCTCATGATGAATGATGTGTTTTCCCTCGATGTGTTTATAAGCTTATATATTATATTAATATATTAATTAAAAATTAACATGGTAATCCATTTTTACTCAGTTTCCCTTATTTGTTATATCTGGCACGTTTGTATGTCAGACTTCTCTCGGCGACAGTTGTTTAATTATCCGTTAATTTATTGTATCTCCTTGATAAATAAAAATAATTATTGCAGAAATTATTCTTGCCGCTCGGTTACGTTGCTTTGTATTATTTGTACATATCAGGAAATAACAATCTTATTCGAAACCAAATAACGCAACTTTCACAGAAATAAAGATAAAAATAATTCGTAAAAATAATTCATCGCGATGTTCAATGATCAACATAATACATTCTAAACTTTTCTGCTCCGACTAACCTTGTAAACTCTACCTCACATGACGTCGAGAAACACAAACGACTATAGTTGTACAATGTAAGGCTCCCAACTAACAAACGGTAACAATTAACGTTGAATTATGATCGATGCCCTCAAGATAATTTATTTGGGAGCATTTAAATACTAGGGCAAGCCAAAAATTATCTACATTTTTCGTTCTAAAATTTATTTACACATACTTCATGGAAGCCAAGCTCGTCGTGGATCATTTTATGGGCAGAACCATGACTGATGTTCAAAGAAGACGCAACTTCACTGATGGTAATTTGCCTATTCGCTAGAACTATCTCTCGAGCATCTTGAATCTTGTCGTCCGTGGTTGACGGGCGTTCTTGTCCGGCCACTTAAACTTCTCGATCCACAAAAAACAATTTTACGCGATAAAACACTATCCCCGTATTGTTATAAAAGTCTACGGTGAATTTCAGACCCTTTAACACCCTCAGTCCAGAGTTGTACTTCCGTGGTGCAAACTGCTAGCGGAGCGAATGTGTTTACACTGTAATAGCTGGAAGGCAAATGACGCGATCGGAATCGAATTTCCTACACGTGACCGCAGTCGTACCAACTTTAAGCACGTGTGCACAGAAGGCAGTATAACAACCTTGATGGTGTGTTAGGGCGAATGTGTAGATATTGTTTGACTCGCCCTCGTAGATATTATAATCTCCTGATTACAACCCGGTATATTTCTATAATATACCTTCACCGGTCACTGCACTGGGCCACTTCCTACCAATTTCTGACGCCAAGAATATATGTATAGGCCTTTATTTATATATGTTGTCCTGCTATTTTGGGTCTGCTTCTTCTTCAAGAATGATTTGTGCCATTAATCAAGTTAAAACTTTATTTTATAGATAAAGTACAAAAATATTTTAAAATAGGAAATATTATCAATACCATTGTCGTTCAAAAAAATTATTATTATATAGATTAAAAGTGGCGAATTAAGGGAAAGAAGATGACATAAGTTGAAAATTACCATTGACGAAATTACTACAAAAAAAACCTGTGATCCGCAATTGACAGGCAAAAAAGATATGGTCAAGGGTTTCCTCTTCGGCACCACACTTACACATTTGGGAATCTATTAAGTTCAATCTGAATAAATGTAAGGCTACCTGGCAATGCCCAATTCTCATTCTAGAGATATTTGATATTGTTCTTTTGGAGATATTTAAATTATTTTAGGCCGATTACCTTATGATTATTTGGATCCATCCATTGTGCAGTCCAAATAGAATTCGTACGTTTTTTACCATATTAAGTCTGTCATACATCGGGATATGGAATTAATGAGGGAAAACTTCATTGATCACATACAGCACATTAATTTCCATGAATTCCCTTATGTGCAGAAATCCAAATGAATGACACCTGTTTACTGTTGCTGTCCAAATGAAATAGACATCTTGTGATCGAACAGATTTTCTTATTGTCTAGCCAAACTTACATATTAACAGAGAGGTAGTCAAGAACTGCTTGCGAGTCGGAGAATATAACAGCCTTATTGACGTTCTGTAGTTCACAGATGTCCAAGGCCTCTTTAATTGCCCAGCATTCTGCTGAGAAAACCGATGAATCCGAAGGAAGTCGTAGCTTTACATTTATTTCTAAATGAGGCATGGAGACTGCAGCACCACAATAGCTCTCAGGGCAAAGATAAAAACCGTCGGTATAGACGTGGAGATAATTAAACCATTTCGAATCAAGTACACTATTAAACAACTTGTCTTTTTTCCAGTTCATTATTGGGCAGCCATTTCGGGTATTGCATATCATTCTTACGCTTTGTATAGCCTAACCATCAAAACCTACGTAATTTTATAAATTTTGTGATATTCGGCTATATATAAGTCGTAAAATTCCTGATTTTCATAATAATTAGTTTTGTGTCCAGGATTCTGAAGCGTATCAGTAAATAATTTAAAAGAAATATATTTATGAATCTATAAAATATCTATTTTAAGATGCATCCACAAAGTAAATATTTATTTACAGAAAATCTTTGTTACGATTATGTTATGGTCAATGTCGGAACGAGGGCTAAAATGCTCTGACGAAACTGAATTGCAAATATATCTGGACTTTAGTAGTGCGCCTAGAAATTACAAGGGTAGTTCTCACTGATAATTTTTTAAATCTAATGTAAGCAGCTGACAATAACACGAAACATGCAATATGTATACAGCCCTTTTAAATTTAATTTTAACGTAATTTGCCAACTGATGACTGGTTAACGAGCGAATCAAAATATTTGATGTTTAAACAATGTTTAATGTCCCGTGCCCAAGAATTACACAAGATGTCTAAATTATTAGTCTATACTATAGATTAAACAAGCAGTATTAAGTAACAAATTGTTTAAACTACTGCTGAAGAGATTTAAATTCATCCAACTGATGAACGCAACATCAATGGTCAATGGATTGCCATTTGACATTTGATATACAAGACATATAGATGGGAGACGGTGAAGCTTTGAAACTTAGGGCCGGTCGTGTGATCAGTAGTAAATTTTAACCATAGTAAATTTTTTACCATCGCCCGTTGTAAAACACGTTTGCGGGTTGTTCGAACGTCAAATTTTCTAATTTCAAAGTCAATCCCGTCCAATAGTTTGGCATGGCAAATAATCATAAAATATCTGCGAATTTTATCAAAATTATTGTTTTTTTTTAAATATTCACCATTGGAAATACACACAATTTTATGCATTATCTATGGCTTTATTCACCATACGTTAGAAATCTGTAATATATGATAGTTGTCATTCATTGTCTTCTACATTGCTTGATTAACATTAATCTTTGTTATCAAACCCACACTGTATCATGTTATTGTATTTAATAATTCGGAGAAAACATCTAATTGGTTGAATTTACTATTATTTTTGTATATTTTTAATAAATAAATAAAATATAAATTATCGGTAATATAAAATAGCGAAATCTCCATCGATCGGATGAACTCTCATGACTAAAATAGCGGAATATTTAATGTTTCATTGTCGTGTACCTAATGCAATTTTCAAAATATCATTTTTTCAGTGTGACTTTTGAAACAGCTGCGAAGAGTCCGCCATTTTTAATTAACGATTTACGGTTATTTAATGTTTAAATTAATTCACTATCAAATGTACTTGCGATGAGTAAATATTTTTATCAAAGATCGAACAATCCGTTTCGCGCCAAAGTGACTTTTTTTACTGTAGTAACAATTTATCACTGATCAAACAACCGAACCTTAGTGTGTACATTGTGGATTACGAAAGTAGAGGATTGTGTTCAATGAATCTCTCGAGAGCGTAATCCCTAGTGGAAAATCTCATTCTTGTAAAGCATAAATATACTTATTTTTTATTTATTATCTTAGTTTTATTAGCCACAATTGAGTTTAAAAAACATCTACCGGTTTCGGAAAACACCTTTTCCTTCTTCAGGATGTCATAACTAACTAAAAATATAGCATTGTTTTTCTATTTATCCAGAATCTATTTTTAAATTTTTAAAAAAAAACAACAATTATTTAAAAAATAAATTTAGTTCCTAACTCAAATTGCTGCTCAATACAAATTTAGTCGAATAATTTTTAGGAAAAAATTTTAGAATAGGACTCGTAGTTAAATTTAGTTGGCTGTTTAGAATTTCCTGATTACTTTTACATGCTTTATTTATCTCCAACGATTCCAAATTATTTAATTTGTGACCTACACCGTTTATATGCAAAATTGATAATCCTAATTTTTTATCAAAACCATGACTATTTTCTATCAAATGATTAGAAAATTCTGAAAACCCACTATTGTTCAAACATCTCAAATGCTCCTTTACTCTTATATTAAAATAACTACCCGTTTTACCAATATAAAATGCAGCACAATCCTTGCAACTAAGTTTATAGACGCCAGAATTGTTAAATTTATCATCTTTGTCTTTAGAATTTATGAGTAAATTTCCTATTTATTTTTTAAATAATTGTTGTTTTTTTTTAAAATTTAAAAATAGATTCTGGTGAAGAAACAATGCTATATTTTTAGTTAGTTACGACATCCTGAAGAAGGAAAAGGTGTTTTCCGAAACCGGTAGATGTTTTTTAAACTCAATTGTGGTTAATAAAACTAAGATAATAAATAAAAAATATGAATTTTAACCACCAAGTTAATATACTTACCTATTTGATAAAATAGAATTATTGTATCTGTCAAACGTCGAAAACTCCGACTGTTACCGCGTATGGAGCAACACCATGATCGTGATCGTTCAGAGCCCAGGTCTAGTGCATACTGAGACACGTCGAGTTCGACTTTCTATCTGTGTGAACCGATCTAGAAATTAATGTTGCTAGATTTCAACTAGGCTGTAAAAAGGGCCAATAAAATATAATTGAAATAATAATAATATTTTTTTAGATGCGCACTACGGAGTGTGTTATAAAAATAAGGAGCAAATTTTGTACAGCAAAGTAAGAACACGTAATTCGGTGCCCTGCCTGTTACACTAATATTTAATAATATATATCACATAGAGACGAAGCTATTTTTTTATTATATTAATGAAAATGTATAGAAGTATGGGTAATTACAGAGCTTACGACCTGTCTTTGGCTGGCTTAAGTGATCACTTTATATATACATAACGTTCACCATTTTCACCCATTAATCAATATCCATATCTATCAAATTTTTGTAAGTTGTATGTGTGTTTAATATGTGGAAACACTTCGAGTACCACTACCACTACACTATCTATGGATTAAACTTCATATTCATTTCCTTGAAATAGCATATGTGTCGCAATGAGAATCTAATTATTTTTTTGAAATTACTTAAAGCAATATTCTTTATCTTTAAAATATTTACTAGAATACATTATACTAGAATACGCCTGAAAAATCAGTATTATATATTTTCTTATTTTGACCAGTAGCAATATTTGAATATGTCCAAGAATACACAATTACTGGATTTTCACTAACAAAGGCACTGTTAATAAACTGATATCTGATAGAGACGAATCTATTTCCACATATTAACATATATACAACTTCTAAAAATTTGATTGATGTGGAGATTAATTAATGAGTTAGAATGGTGAACGTTATATTTGTATAAAGTGATCACTTAAGCTAGCCGAAGACAGGTCGCAAGCCCGTATACTTTCATATATTTCCATTAATATAATAAAAAAATAGCTTCGTCACCTTGAGATATCTATTATTTGTTTAATAACAGCGCCATTGTAGGTGACAATCCAGTAATTGTGTGTTCTTGGACATATTCAAATATTGCTAATTAAACATTCAATTAAATTGTCTCTTGATGAAGAAATACTCTCAATAGAAAGTTGATCCACGCCGGCTCACATTTTCCAAAGTGGCCGATCGAAAGAAAGGAAATGATTGAAATAGCTTAAAGTTATTACAAAGTGATGTGGTCGACGCTGGTCCGCAAGTAGAAGTGTTCTGGCCGGCGCAGTGTGCAATGAAAGTGAATTCCGGCCGATTTCTGCCGGCACCTGTAATAGTTGTGCAATTTTCGTTTATAAATTGGTTAACAACGTGTTGGCGCTTATTTAAAATAGCTAGGAATTATTACACCGCGGTGCATTTCTTGAGAGATGTGTCAATGCAGCCGCCGAGACCCGCGCTTTGACTGAACTCACGGCGGTCGCAATTCACCGAGTATTTATCCTTCTTCCCTTAAACCGGAGATTTACAAATAATAGGCATCTCATTGAGACGTTGTTATTTTTTATTATTACATTTAGTGGAAATATATGAAAGTATGGATAATTACAGGGCTAATTAAGCTTAGACACACTAAACAATGTCGCCAGATTCCATCGGATATGTTATTTTATTAGTGAGACAATATGTTATTTTATTATTTAAATGTTTCTAAAGAAACCTTTGATTTGAACCTGCTAGGTGGCGCCAGGACTTAATTATTAACAAAAAATATTTATCGTAACTAATTATATCAATTTTAATGAAATCACATTTTACGTGCGATATTACGATTTTTCAGAATATTGTTCCCCGATAATTAAAACAAATTACGTAAATCTATAATCTAATAAATATGTAATACGGTAACTTCATAAATAAAATTAACAAATGATACAGTTGAATCGATACACGTGATTATATACGAATGGAACCACACAACTCTACTATATTTTTATACAAATATTTGCGTCCCATTCAATTCAATTCAATCAATTCAAAACGCAAATGGACCATTTCGTCACGAAAGAGATGATCACAAATATAATTATAGCTAATGCGGTGACGCCGTCGATGACTCGCGATATGATAATGTGTGTATTTTTTTCTCTTAAAAATAGCGAAATGCTCGTTAAAGTAGGTGTTTGTGTCACCGAGAGACTTAGAAGGTATCTGTCAAAACACGTACACGATAAATACGGGCGGGTCCGTTTAAAGTGCCAGCGCAATTGATGTGGTAACCGAAGTGAACGACTACTCTCGGAACTCTCACCGCGTCGAGTTGTTCGACAAAGTGTCGCGAGATTATCCCAGATTCTCGGCATATCTCAATATTGTTAGCACTCCGCTAGTCGTTAGAGCTGGATGTTGACAGACGTGTAACACACGATTGACTTTACCCGATATGTATGAATATATCAATTGCAGGAAAAATATTTCTGTGTACTACTAATCATGTTAACACAATTATTATCACGTATCAATCGCGCTCGGGAAACATTTTGTTAGGTTTATTTTTATGTTATTTATTAAGAAAAACTTGTATCTTTATATAACTTTCTGTATAAAAATTGGAAACGAGTAACGCATTCCGCTTACAATTTTTCAACATTCCTCACATTTCACACGTTGTTTTATGCATCCAGATAAAATCTAGATTACCATAAAATAATATTTTGTAAAAACCATTAACTCTTTAGCCGTTATTAAATCACGGCTATGAAAAATATAAGTACCACCCATAAACAACATGATTTTAGTCATGTTTTCTTATATTTTCGTAGATTATGTGACCAAAATTAATTAAATGAAGTCGTAAGAATACCTAATAATTTTAATAGTTGTAACTTACTGTTTCCAAAAAATAAAAATTTCTATACACATAACACAACATACTATTTATCACAAGTAATATTAAGTGTACATTATTGATTTAAAAAAGTGTTTGTGACGCACAAATTATCGATTTAAGGCTTTTACGGGTCGAGTACGATGTTGAAAAGGAAGTTTCTTGGTTATTCCGCGTCTCAACGTTTCGGGTAAATCTTATTACCCGTCTTATCGGTGAAGTGTCGCTCTAAAATGATCGTTAAACACGTCTTTTCAGGCCGGCAGTTCAGCGCTAAGTGAAATCACTACATATATATACACAATATAATAGTTTGATATTAATGAAAATTAAAGTGGTAGAAAATTAATATCTTCAGATGAAAGATAGTGGTGTCTAAATTAAGACATCTATTGATTATTTAATAACTGTAAAAATAAAATAAAAACCTTACAAACAAGCACGAAAAGACTGATCCCTGTTTATTTTCTCTTTGCGTCTAATGATTGGCAATGTTGGATAATTAGCTTTATTCACCGGTACCACATAAAAAGTTCTTACATTTATACAGACACAATTAATCCACCTGGCAAGTCAATGAAAGCTCGCGCGCATATTATTTTACGAAATGTTGAAATTTTACTTAAAAAATCCGATTACTTCTCTAGTTTTAACGCACGATTGAATTATTTTTTTAATATAATAATACAAAATGGAAAATACGCAATGGAATTTATTTAAGATTTTATCAAAAGGTTGTCCGATGAATCGACAACGCAATCACTTAAATAATCGACAGAAAATAATTTTTTGAACTTTTCTAATGTTTGTGTGTTATCTTTCGGCCGGTGAGAGATCTAGCTGGGGGCTGGCGTCGCTGATGAACCTCGACACATAAGTTTATGTGTCAGCCGTGAAAATCTGAGAACATTTTTAAAGTTAATAATTATCAATAAGGAATTAATTATTTTTAATTGAATGGGTATAATTAAATAAATTACTTGGTTATTAGTTACAAAATTACCGCGACTAATTTAATTGCCTTTGAAATTAAACATATTTTATACATCTTCTGTATATAGTTTTCTGTGCTAATCTGCCGTGTATATCTGACCTTTCTTGGCGACGTTTTGGATCCCATTGCAGGGTCCATCATCAGGGCTGATGTGATGTATTATGTATATGGACTCGAAATGTCGGCCAGAGTGGTCAGATATTCACGGCAGATTATTACATTTTTATTTAATATATTTTTAGATATTTTTTCAGAATAACTCGAAGATTGATTAACTAAAGAGCAGATTTATAAATAATTGATGATTAAAAAAAGATTCGCTATATAGAGGAATACGATGGAATCTTTTATATTATTATATTACACTTCAAACGCCAGTACCTTGTTGCGTGGTGTCGTATACTTTTTATTGCAAATCTGTCGCCTTACATAGCCATTGGCTATGTAAGGTAACACACGTGTGTTGCGTTATCGGAGATATTCTGTGGTAGACTTCCCGTTTTTTGATTTTAAATTATATATCCAATATTTAAAGATATGCTATAACACTAGCTATATGCTAGTTTATTATATTAATGTAAAAAAATGAATTAGAACAAATTATGTATATTGATTGAGAAAACTTTATATAATGATTTGAATTGTATTTATTTGAAACCCTACAAAAAAATCGATCGATTTAAAACACTTTGCTGGGTCTTTATCAAAATCAATAGTCAATTCTAGTGTATAACGAGATATAATCACAAATTACACACGTTTTAAATGATATCGGAACTACTCTACTAATTAATTCACGAACATCCAACGGAAACATGAGATCATAATTTTATTATGTATTGATTTTCTGCTATTAATTTCTGATATAATTATTATTGATGAAATATTTAAAAAAGTCGAATGCAGTACGCATACACACGGATGCCATTTTGATCTCTGGTCTCTGAGTTTTGGCGGTAAAAGTCGGCGTATTAGTTGATCGTTCTCGTTCTGTATCGCGGTCTACTTCATATTCAACATTGAAATTTACATAAATTTGTCTCATTTTTACGATATTTTAGTTATTAGCCTTTTATCTCTTTTTAACGATCTACAGAAATTATTTTTACCCATTGTGTTCGTTTATATCTTTACTAAATAAAAAAAAATATATTTCGACTATCTCAATATCAACTACATAAACAGACACGATTATTTATGTAGTATTTGCAAGATATTTAGATAGATTACAATCAATAATGTTGTATGATATTTTAGCTCTCATACGCCTATAATTTCATTTTTAGATTGTGAAGAAATGTACGTGAATAAAGAAAGATTGTTGTGTGTTAATTTTTGGCTTGCTTTCACTTTAATAATTTATTTTGTTTGGAATTTTTTAGGGCTAAATTGATGTCTGATGTAATTCTATTAAAAATTAAGTTAGCTTAAAATATATAGTCTAAATAATTTAAACCCGAGGCTAGCTAAGAACGCACGTACCCATGTTTATGCGCACACAACATTTTCGTAAGACGTACTTCACATCGTCACATTTAAGTGCCGCACCCTAAACTCACTTACAAACTCGGACGCAAAAATATTATTTTTCATTTAATTGCTCTATATTACGTAATAATACACTTACATAATATTGTATATGTATACATATTTAAATATATAATATATAGCTGACCCGCCACACGTTAGTATGTGAAAGGTATATGTGCTCTTGTATATGTGTCTAGTGTAAAAATTCATATAAAAAACAAATATAATAATTACATTAAATTCAAAATACCAGGCACAGTTTTAACTCTAACTAATTTACTATCACGCCGTTTCTCCGATAGAATAGAGCGCCACATTATTTTGTCCTGATATACAATTCTCGCTTCATTCACATTCATACATCTTCTCATACAAGCTCCCCGATTATAGATAATGTCTGCATTCTTGTAATGTTAATCGAGCTGTTATCGGAATGAAGTAATAGTTTCACTGATATATTATATTATTTCCTTATTTATATTTAGTGAGATATTGTAATTGCTGAGAGTAATGATTTCCTGCCATTGAAAAGCCATAAGAGATCTTTAAATACTATGCTACTCGCTTACCTTAATTATCAAAAATAGATAATAATTTTTGGTATTTATTGGAGAGTACTTCGCCCATAATGTCAAGCTTCCTGTATTTCCAAATGTAATTCCATGGCGTGTTTTCGAACAAGGGCCATGCAATCGGATATAATACAAAGACCTTGCTCTTCCACTTGATAAAAGTATTCAAATCCCAGGCGCCCTTCGGTTACTTTCAGAACAATTAGCGATTCAAAAATCACACTTAGTATATTTTTTAATTTTATATAATAAATTGCGTAGTGTCAGAACAATAAATTACAATTGTAAATTATTAGAAAAAATATTAAATTGTGTTAAATCTTTAACGTAGTTATCTACAAAACATTAACATTATCCGCATACGAGTATTTCGTAACTCACTTACGTAGTTTTTTTTTGCGAATTTCATGGCCGTTAGATATTTGATACAGTAATAATATGATTATAATTATTATGTTTTCGTTAGCTTTTATCTTTTTTAGCACATCTAACCCGATTTCGTAACTGTTACTCAATATATCTATGAGATATAATATTTTTCTTTAAAATAAATCATGCCGAATAATAGATTTAACAGTGGATTCAATAATGTTTTTTTTTAATGTATTTTGAACGTGTGTTAGAATAAAGTCCCCATTACCTACATGGGTTCACTTACCATTGTTAATTATCTCGCAGTTGAACCAAAACGTAAAGAATCAAAGGCAGTCCACCGAATCGGCAATCAGGCGTTTTATATTTGATCTTGATATCATTGTCTATTCCATTGAAAGACGAAATTTCATGGAAGCGTTTATCTTAACAGTTTCGTTCTGATATTGCAAAATCATGAACAATGAACTTAGAGCAAATGGAAGTAACAATGAAGTCTGAATTCATAAACCGTTATTTCTTTTTAATTAATATCAAATAGAGAGAAAATTATTTTTCTAACTGGATACGTATTTCTACAATAGTTAAGTGAATACATTAATTATTTAAAAATGTTTGAAATCAGTGTAAATGATACTCATAAATTGTTCAAATGTTGCATTTAGTAGATAAGTTTTAATCTTTATAGCTATTTAAAGCTTGTTTTGTAACTTTTGATTACCGATTTGTTGAGCAAGAGACGGATACTATTTAGTGTTTTAGATAAACAGACAGCGAATGATTTGTCACTTTTTACCATTTGGTAATCAAATTTACAAAGTTACGTCGGCGAAACTCAAAGGCAATAATGTATTTTATCCGTTGAACCATTTTGACAAATTTTGTAGAATAAATCGAAAAACACTTAAAAATTAATTGATATTTCATAATACGTATTAAATATGTTTTGAAGTCCTTTCCATTTTTCGCGCTAAAGAGGAGTAGAATAGACAAATTTCAATTAATGTAGAAAGGACTAAGTTGATGATCTTCCTCAATGAGGATCGAATTCACGACTATCTATTCTGTAGACTAAATATAATTGACTAAAGTCGTAAGTAAGCGATTTGTTTTATTTATCTTTCCAAAACCTGCTTAGGCACGCTTCGGATTCGAAATTCTTATAAAAACTAAAATATCCTTACTCTTCTAGTAATTTTGATTAACAATTATGATTTATAATTATTTGTCCTACTCTAGAAACTTGTTTTAAAATGTAATCGAGTATTGAAAACGAGCATTCGAGGCGGAGAACTTAACCTAACTTCATCTTCTGGCATTGTTGATCTGCTCCTGGATGAAGGCCTTCTCTTCTTCAACATTGACCATTGACTAACATGGTGGTGGCTATGAAGATAACCTACCACATTTAAGGATCCGTAGAATTGTTGAAGTCCCAATAGGATATTTATAACATTTTTATTTATTTTTTAAATAGAGGGAATACATTTAAATACACGAAATACATTTCACATCAATATTCTTACTATTTTCAAACTAAACTAAACGCTTGTGCTATGAAAATAGGACTAACTTGCTGGTGTCCTGGAAAGAGGCGCAAACCCCCGACCACTAGATCACTAGGCCAACGTCTTGACCACTACATCAATAAGCTACTCATAATTACACATTGTTGTAATAATATGTATTTTACGTTGGGTACAGCCAGTGATGTTCTCTTAAAGGTTCTCTCCGGTTTGCACGAGTTCTTTGTAACTGAATATTTGTAATGAAAGCGATAGCAGATATGTTTCACAATATTGAGAATTGATTTTTGTTTTGGTACGCTAAGAAATATAAAAATTTAAATATGCAGAAATTCTTCGCTTCTGAAAATATCCCTTAAAACTGAAAATAACCCTTAAAACTGCATAATCTTAAGACCGTTAAGAAAAAAAATTAAAAATGTATTTCTTGTAGTATATGAGAGATTCAGAAGTAATCAACCACCATCAAGTTAACGAAAATAAAGGGTGATTGACGTGTTTGAAAATGATTTCTGTGACAGTTTTAAAATTGATAACTGCTTTTGAAAACATGTTTGTCTGTTTAAGAGTTTCGACTTAAAAATCTCCGCTTTAATTATAAATATGTTTATCTGAATTTCTGTATGGTGGACGAGTAGTCACTAATATTAGTTAACCAAACTGGTTGATAATTTTTTTAGAGACAAACTTTATTGGACTGATAGTTACAAAGATAATTTTTAAGATAAAGGTGTTAACCTATCTCAACACAATCTAAACTGACCTTATCTAAAATTTAATTCCTAAACTTATATACTAGGTGTAACATACCTAATACACAATATATTAAAAATATGAGTCAAAAATGTTCAACCTGCATGTACCTAATTTCAATCGTGTAAGCATTAAAAAAAATCGTTGTTTTGCGTTAATTTCGATTAATTGAAATGTTTTAATGAATATACAAAATAAATGATTATGAACTTTGATCGATCAGACTGTTTCTTGTTAAATAATTTAGGGACTGAAGCAAAGATGTAAAATAATGTTAGGTAAATTTTGCAAATATTAATTTCAAAGTACGTCGACTTACAGCTTAACATGATTTTTTTTAAATCTCGTATAATAATATTTTCTATAACAGTATTCAGCAGTCCTTGTTACGAAGACTACGTCTGTCATGGTTGACGTTTGTGGCTGAGGAGTCCTATTCTTGAACCGCACAACCTTCCACATATTTTGAATGACGGATCTTCCTCCTTTTCTTTCCTCTTTTCCCTTTTTTTACAATTGTGTCTGCTCTCTGTTCGCAAGATTTCCCTGCACAATGTACTTTTTGACGTCATTGTCATGGGCCTCGGTTTTCCAGTGTTCAGGGATCTATGCCATATCTACTCTGTGCCCTCAGGGTGTCTTTGAATCCTTTCCTCGGTCCACTCTGTCTTCTTTTTCCGTGAGATAGTTGCGCATAAATAACTCGTTTGGAAGTCGCGTATCGTCCATACGCACAGAGTGACCTGCCTATCGTAATCAGTGCTTCAGGATCGGAGTTTCAATGGATGATTGTGAAATAAAACACAATTATTTCATTTGATTTTTATTTATCGATTATTTGGTTTGATTGCGTAATCTTTTAACCATATGTTTCACAACATTTTCGCACACTTCGCGTGTTATTTAATGTAGCATTGAATTGTTGTTGGCTTATTGGCGTAGACCTTTACTTTCATGTTCCCCCGTAGAAAATAGCCGGAAGCCATCAAATCAGGTGATCACTTTTTTGACATTAAGCGGCAGGGAATTTTTTTTCGCAAAATTGCAAGCATAGGTCGGGTTGTGTGTGAGGTGGCACCATCCTGTCGAAACCGCATGATCCAATTCGGTCACCAGGAAGTTTTCCAAGATGTGACAATAGCCATCACCATTAATGGTTACACCATTGCCTCTCGCGTCCTGAAATAAATAGAGCCCAATGATATCACAGCAACTCTGTGTGAATGTACAGGTCTTTGGTATATCAATTGAATATTTTCTGTGCCCTAATAACAGCTGTTTTGTTTATTAACAAAACCCGCCAAGTCGAAATGAGCTTCGTCGCTCATGATGATTTTTTTAAATGATAATTAATAAGATAAAATGTTTTAATGACTTAAACACGTCTTTGAAGCATTAGATTCTCCAAAATAAATTGTAATCAATAATTCTCTACGAGTACCGAATGCGAACTGACAAATATTTGCCAAACCAAAATGGCGGCCAAACAAAATCGGCCTGGAACATAATATTCGCCTTGTACTTCTCCGGGGACTTTAGGTTGCAGCTATCCACATAGACGATAATTTAGTCAGATATCCCAGCCATAAAGTATTGTTGATTAGATCTGTTCCACCTACACCCTGTATACGCGTGTGATACAACAGAATGTACCCTCGGCCGATGAGGAAGCTCTGTACCGTCTCGATAAAAAGTTGCGGTGCACATATCAAGTGTGCTGAGTCAATTATTATCGCTGGCTTTCGACAAGTCCCACAGGAAATGGCCGGTTCACCGCGGCCCGCCATTGTCCAGCGGGCGCGCTTTGACTCGCACTTTCGGCGAGTCGGTTTCGTAATGACGTATCCGAAAACGACTTTCGTTTCGTGATCTGCTGCGCGCGGCTCTCGGCGGCCGGCCGTCGGTATCGAGGCTGACCCGCGAGACCGTATTCGAATCAGGGCAGCTCTGCGCCCGTTGAAAGTCTATCGATAGGTCCACCGATCTCTATGATCGGACCCAAGTTATACGTTTTATCGAATTAGAAAAAAAAAATGACATCACATCACAAATAGCACACAGATAAACGAACGAGCGAGTGCAAGTAATACGTTCATCGACGTGTGTTTTATCTGAGAAGGAAGGAAGAAATTTTATTACATATTTTCCATATACGTAAATCTAATTCGTTAAAAAAACGGCTGCTATACTTTGTATTGATAGGTATTATATAATTAATTCAAATAATTTTGTAGTAATTCATAAAAAAATTCCGTATTTATCTACCGGGAAGTGAACGGATAAATTTTAGTGTAATGTTTGTGAGTGTGTAGATTTATAGTACCTAACTTACCTAGTATATTTGTTTGGTCGCTTTTTCCTTGACTTATTTTTTTGAGATTACTCTTAAAATGTTAAGAGCTAAGATGTTTTCACATAAAAAAAACTGACTAATTTAACTAAGTAAAATGTCTAGTAAAGTTAACGACAGAATAAAATAATCTAAAATAAATATATTTCAAATATGTATCTCGTATTATTTGATTATATTATTATTATTGTAAAGATGTTTATTTTAAAGGTTAATTGGCAACACTTTTTCCAGCTACAGTCAATTTGCGGGCTGAATGCTGATTTGTGCTCAGTTTGGTTTGTCATTTCATCATGAATAGACTTACACCAGAACTACGCTTGAAAATTTATTTCGAAAATCGTGGTTCGGTTTGCGAAACTTACCGTGTGTTGCGTCAATTTTTCGCATCGTTTTCGCACCATGCGTACTCTAATTAATAATACGCATCCGCAGAGACGTCGTACAGTGCGCACCAAAGAAGCTGTCGTTTCTTCAAAAATGAAGCCTGCCAGAACTTTACAGTTAATGGAGAGCGCTACTTTTTCGTTCCTCAATTGAATGGCATTAATACAGAAAAGATGTGGTTTCAACAAGACGCCGCAACATGGCACACAGCGCGCACCATAATCAATTTACTGGGGGAAATATTCCAATATTCCATGAGTGTATAATTTCGCGTATTGAACTTGTGAATTGGCCTCAAGATCGTGTGATTTTCTGCGGTGATATGTGAAGTCGCTAGTCTACACCGATAAACTAGAGACGAGAAACGACTTGGAAGCCAACATTCGTCGTATTATTGCCGACATACGCCCCAGTTGCTCCAAAAAGTGGTCGAAAATTGGACTTCCAGATAGCGCGTTATTCGAGCCACCAAGGTGCCCATATACGTGAAATGGCAATTAAACTATATTTTCTGTAAAGCCAATTCCATGCCCATTACCATAATTTTTATGTGTTTCATTTCATTTTAAAGTTCTATACCTCTAAAAAAACACCCTTTAGTTCGCCTCTCGTTCGAGTCATAGAGAGATTAACGCACAATTAGACTTAACGTTTTCTTGTAATATCCCGTCTAAAAATATTTAAAAATAATCGAATATTTATTCGAAACCTGAAAGTCTTTTCTAGTTATACTAGTCATAGTTAGCGTAGTGCACATTAGGCATTTGTCGCCAGCGGTAATGATTGGAGCGCTTGTCGAATTATCGGCTCCATAGCCGTGCGTGAACTGAAAATTTCTATAAATGCGGGTGACATAACTAACTACAACATTAAATTGTAACAATAATTCGTACGTTTCTTTATTTCATTGCGAATAGATTCACAGGAATTCACGGCCGTCAGAGAAGAATCTAATATTTTGTATGTTGTAAAACGTACTTTTCGTTATAAACATCGGTTTACCCATAAAGTTGATTTTTCGGGACATATTTATGTAAGGCTTTTATAAAGTCCACAGCAGAACGTTTGATAAATAATTAAGAAAAATAAAATTGTTTAACAATAATATTGAATTACTTATACATATATGATAATTTATAAGTAATTCATTTCGGAATATGATGTAGCAATATTTTATGGATAGATATACTACATTATGAGTCTAAAATGTTCAAGCAATATGTGCAAATTCTACACCGTTACGGAAAATATTATTGTTTGAAATTTTTATAAAATCATGTTAATCTTTCCTAACCGGTGATGTAAACTGAGTTATCATTACCTCTAATTATGTGAATATCTCTGTAAATATACTAAATACAGAGATCACATTTTAGATATTCTTCCATGATATATTTTCGTATAGGATAAAATAATTACAATACATAAGTATTTACCATACGCAATAATAAAAAATGTTTTGTAGAAAAACCTGACGTGAATTTGTTAATACATATATGTATGTGAACGTGCGGAGTGGTGCCAAAGGCGAGTGCGCGGGGTGCGGGGTGCCGATCGTCACTTTAGTTAGTGGCAGAGCGTACCCTGGATGAGTTATACGTGTCTTATGCGTCTTTGTACTGTCGTTCCGAATGAGAAATATTTTTTCACTTAGCACTTTTTCACAATAATTGATGCATATATTCACTTATATGTACACATATCAACTATTATTTTAATGATTAATATAAGTAATTAATGTAAAATATTCATTTTTATCAGACTTAAAAATCTTCATGTACACTGAGTTTACAGCGCCGGAGCGCGCGTTATTATTTTAGCACCCTATGGGAAAGGTTATCATATCTACGTACTTCGAAAAAAAAAATATAATTTGCAAAATGTATCTATATCTTTGCATCAGGCCCTAAATTATGTAACAAAAAATAGTCTAGTCGCTCGAAATTCGATGACCTTTAATTTTTTGTATTCAATATATAATATATAATCAGTAAAATACTTAAATTAATTGAAATAATCGTATAATTACGATTTTTTGAAAGGCATATATTCCTTGAACATTTACGACTCGTAGTTTAGTCAGGTACCCACCCATAAAAGATTGTGGACTAGGTCTGCTACATCCTGTATAATTACTTACAATGATAACGATACATTTAATAACATTTATACTCCTTAGTATTGCAGTTCATAAAATGAGATATAATTCTTTAAAAATAGTGCTTCTACACGCTTAGCTGTTTATATTGCACGACAAAATTTTACCATAAGCCAGTTCATAGTCATAAACATTAAAATACGACCTTTATAATTAAGAGAACCACTTAACTAATGCATATTAAATTATACGTATATTTAAGGTTACTATGTCAAATAATATCCAATGAACGATGGGATGAGACTTTTACTTCAAACATCATCGGCTGAATCTATTTGACTGTGCCCGCGTTCTTTTGCAATTGTTATATACCTACACATATACATTTTTATAAATATTTATTAACCCAACACAATTATCATTTGCATTTATTCGACTTTGGGACTCTCAACGGAGATATTTTTAATTTTTCGGGAAGCTTGGACGGGTGAAAACGTATTGGTTCAGTGATAGAGGAGTTTGTGTGTTGGCATTTAGCGCAACTCTCGAGATTCATTTTAGAAATACTTATGGTAAAGAACATTACGTAATTTATTTGACAAAAATTGATTCATATACACGCACTCCAAGGGATGCTTTTAAATTATATACAAAAGTTGTCCCAAATTGATGCAACACTCATCAAAGAGACCAGATGTTAGATATATATATATATATATTAAGTATTATAAATTATATATATATACATATTTAATAAATTAATTTACAATTGACGAATACAATAGCCAAACAACAGGCTGAAATAAAGGTTCTCCAACACTTTATCGTGACCAAGGAATTCTATCAAACATTCTTATGCCTTTTCCATTATTTAACACCTAGAGAAATGTTATCCCATTATGTAATTTAATGTTTTCCCAAAGAGAAACTTTGTTTCTATTCGATTATCTGTTTTGGTTAATCCACAATATATTCTATATACTATGTTTTGTGACCACTTTAGAAACTTTTAAGTTAACCTTATTGCTTTAGCTGAATTTGCACTATATAAAAGCGAATTTTTCAGTGATACAATTTTGCTAATATTGTAATGTATTTTGGTTAAATCTAATACACTTTTTTCATCGTACTTTTTTTGGTATCTTTTACTATATATCAAATTTTTCGGATTTGCTTGATAAATATTTTACACTTTTTATGCGCAGTTATGTTTAGTACATTATATAGTTGTTTCTTTTCATGAAACAAGTCTTTTGTACTATTTTGGTTATTACATTTTTTGTCATATGGATATACTTTTTCTTTGTACTCTATATTTTATTTATAAATATATAATATGCGAAAATTTTGCTCTAATATTTAACATGACTATTTTGCTTGTAACTGTATTAATTTTTATTTATGTTCTGTTTCAGGATCTTGTAATGGTATTTTTATACAGAGATTTTTCTCTATAATGCGACATTTTGCTTCTGTTATTTAAAATATTTTGCTTCTTAAATTTCTATACCTCACGTTTTATATATATATATATATTATAAGAAACTTGTTATGATTCTATTTTACACTGTTTCGTTAAGTGCGATAACTGTTGCTTCTATCATATTAACTGTTTTTACTTACGATAATTTAAAACTTTTTTTTCTATTTCAGGAACTTGTTTTAATGTTGCTCAGATTATATTACTCCAATATATATGTTTGTCACTTACGTTTTATTTTTTCAGATTTTTTTAACTATAGCTTGAGATAATTGTCTCAGCAGATTTTTATGACTGAAATTGAGATCATTTTTCCCTATTATAATACTTAGATAATCCATATATATAAAAAAAAAATACATTTGTGCTATATTTTTTGTAAGGCGTTTAGGTTTTATCAGAAGTATAGATGTTTATTGAACCGATGTCGTGAGAGTATTGATGGAAAATTAAAAATATTTCTAACCATTTCAAAGTGTAAAACTGAATGCGATATTGAAAAATGACCACACTTAGAATTAAATCTTCTAATTATAGCAGTGATGTTTTTATGTATTGAAAACTATACAAGTCTGGTACAAATATCTAGAAACATAATTTTTGTTTACTGTTTATGTAAAATAAACATTTTGCATAAATAAAAAACAGTTTACATTCATGTGTTTGTTACGTCTATGCATGTGAATCTGTTAATGTTAAATTTAAAATATTTTTTTTTTTTTTTTATACAATACTTATAATTAAATGACCGTAAGTCTAATCTATTAAACGTGGGTGACCATTAATATTTGTGTTATAGACACTTCCAACATGAAGAATTTTCAAGATAATCAAGCACTTGATATATCTATTATCTTAATTAGGAAATACATAAATTGCGTAGTTAAAATTAATCTAACCTAACAAAATCATTTTTAAAATTTTTTTAATTTGTTTTGTTTATTTTTTTTTTTGACAGTTTTACAATTTTTTATAACATGAATTAAGTATTTTATATTTTTAAAATAACATGGTTTTTCTTTCACTTACCTCTCTAAAAAAGAGACTAGCTCTTGTGCTTCTTGGAGAGGGAGTTACACTACAATAATATATACAGGCAAATCTAATACAAGAGTAAATACAAACTGTAATAATGTAAAGAAATTCTGGAAAATAGGGAAATAGTCATGAAAAAATGTAGGAGTAAATATATAAGTTGCAAAAACTATATCTTATGATAATAATGATGTCCAGGACTTTGCATTATTAATATCATATTAAATTATTTAATGATTCGGCTAGATAAAAGATATATCATTTGATCTAATCATTGATATGAGTAATACTGCTGTAGAAACCTTTACAGAATAATATTTTTATTCTTCTTCGGCGGTATTTCGTTATGAGGATGACGTCTCACAGAATTATAATTCATAATCATACATTAAAAAAATCAATTGTAGACCATTTGGATACCCATCTAACTTACTTTTAGAGTGCAAAGTAGATGCTAGATTAGTTGTTAAGTCTGGTTAGCTACTAAAACCTACGTAGAATGAACTCTGCTATTTAGATCATAGCTAATATAGTTTTATTGCACCCAGCACATAAATAAAATGATATCTGATCTACAATAAAATATCTGTAACATGCAGACTGTGTTGTGCATAAATAAATAGAGTCATATATAATATATCAGAGAATAAATAATATATTGGATATTTTACAATCAGATCATCCACTCCCTTTTAAACTATTTGCACAATAGTCGCAAACTTAAATTCTTTTAGTTTACACAATTGACCTGTTACGTATTTTTTTGTCGTAGCATATTTTGCCTGTCTTAATACAGACCACTCTAGCGAGATAGTAAATTGTATTTGATATTTATATAATGTATCTTATAGTTATATATTATACATACATAATGAACTTATGTATTATACATTGATTTTTATTTACCGTAAAATAAACATATACCTAGTTAGGCACTAATGGAAAACTATTTTGTTTTATATAATAATATATCCACTTACATATTTTGTATATGTATGCAAGTGAATCGATTTGTGAACTTGTTTGATAGTGACTTCCTTTCACTAAACATAGGGTAGGATACTTTAGAATGTTCTGAAAACACATTTCATCAATATAATCGTGGGTTGGGCAGTATATATGTATCACGATATATAAAAATATTTACTCCACTAAAATTACCTGAAAATACTGGTTTCACATGATGCAGCTAGGATGTGAACCCATTAGCCAAGGATATGATTGCGTATTAATAATTCACAAAGTAGTTTTCTCCCAGTAAAATACAGTCATTATAGTTAACGATGAATGCGGTTAAAAAACAAAGAAAATTAAATATTTAAATATTACCTTCGTTTCCCATTAAGATTTTAGATATAAAGACGAAAAATGATACAATTTGTTCATTGTGATGACGCCAAAACTCAAAAACGCGTCAGCTTTATAATTCATGATCATTTGAGACCACAATTGCCCTCCAAAATATAATATGGTAAAATTTAACCTATAATATGTATCACAATACGGCCATAAAATAAATTTACAGAGAAAAAACTAAATATTATTATAATTTTTATTATACGTTAGGAAATTTTCTCTTTTGTGTCACGTCATTTACAATCTAAGGAGTAAATCTTATTTCTTTTTACGTTTTACGTCGTGAATAAAATCTGACACGGTTTACCAATGTTTTGAAACAACTTAGCGGCCCAAAAAAAAAAAGAAAATTTTATTCTAACGCACCTTTAATAGTTTTTTTTTATTAGATTTTCTCTAAATTCACCTCGGTACAGACAAGAAACGCCGATTTCCCAATAAAAAAAACCACTACCCACGTGAGTAGTGCTATGTGCAAACCTATTAATGGTACCTAATACTTCATTTATAATCATACGTTATCTCTATACAATCTGTTCAGCTGAATAAGTTTTCTTTCGCGCACGAGTGAAACATATTCAAAAGGATAAAAATATTCAGGTCATTCGTTGTGGCGGCGAGCGCACTCAATGGTTCTTTATTATTCATTTGTGGCTAATCCAATGACAAGTGTCGTTCGTGCAGTGATAATAATAACATCGTGATCTTGAATGCTGAACTAAAAACTCGTGAAAATGTGTATTTCCCCTGTTATTTAAGGAACCAGCACAACACTGGAAGGAATCCTTACCGACACCGCCGCATATCTGATATAACACGTGTTACGCAATTGTGAATGGAGAAATCTCACTAAAACTACGATCATCTCGCAGCGGGACGGGTACACCAATTTTACAAAATACCATTTTTCTAAAGAGATGATTTTTGCGTAAAAACAGAAATGAATGGCTCATTCTTTCGACTGAGCAGCTTTCCAGAAATACCGAAAGGAAAACAAAGACGAATGTGATTACAAAACGTTCAAGGACAATACTCTTTACAATAGAACGCTAAATTTGAAATAGCAGTGTGCAATTTCAAAACGATTTTCAAGCATAGATAGATGAAAGGCATTTTTTCCGGCCTCATTAATTTTGTATCAAATGTGTTTTGTGCGGTCGACAATGATTAATGAGCCAAATTATTTAATTCGTACTGTACTGTGTTACAATTATCTCGCTGCCATATTGATCTTAACCTTCTCGAAGGTCAATCGCCTACTTTACAAAAAAACAGACAAGTTCGCCTTCAGACATTTTTTTCGGATATTCTTCTAAGTAAATTATTTCATCGATTCATTAACAACATATAAACCAATACTTCTTTTCTAATACAACACACGCGAAACGTGTAGGTGAATAACAAAGCGGTGTAGACAGGTGGACTGGCATTTATGTAATTTGATGTCTCGTTAATTGCACATAATATAGATCGAACTTTCATGAGATTTTGAAGAAAAATATACATATTTCTTTTATACAATGAAGCCAATTGAAACTCGCAAGTAGGATAAAAAACATACATATTTCCTTTATACAATGAATACAAGTATACACTTTATACAAGTAGGATAAAAAATATACAATCTTGAACTTCTGGAACTAATCTAATTGTTGTTCTCACGATTTCGCCATTAGCTATCAAATTAAAACCTTTTGTTTTAAAAATTGCTCTACTTATTTTTATTAAAACATTTAGAAAGAATATGCACTCACGTTTATTGTACCTATGGGGGTCATTCGTTACTCTGTAGTGGAAATAATATTATCTATAAAATACTATTACGGAAATATTTTATTTTAAATTGATTGCATTATGTAGAATCGACATGCTTGTATGATCTTACAGTCAGACGTTCGGCTGGTGACCAAGTTACGAGGGGTTAACTCCTATTTTCATTACATAAACACTTATCTTAATTTAATTATTTTTTTTTGTTTAACAGAAATATTCAAACTGTGTAGAACAATTATTGTAAATGCAACCTGTTTTAGAATCATCACTTTTGATATTAAAATTGGAACATGTCAATTTAAAAAAGTTGTCCACAATCATTCAAAGAAATATGTTTTTGCGATTTTCTACGTCAATTTTTAACAAGAGAGCGAATAGTTGAAATATAAAAAATACGCGACACGCCAGTGCCACCTCAACATCTGACGATGATAATGAAACAGAATGACACGAATGAATGAAGTCACGTAGCATTTTCGCTTTTTAAATTGTTAATACATTTTTGTTTGTCGTTGTGGCGTTGTCTCATAATTTGATATGTTTCCAAGACTATAATTTTTAAGTCCCCGAGATGGACCCAGCCACTGCGTTGCCAGTTTGAGTCAAACTCCAATCAATTAGGTAATATTAAATTATGTTAGGATGCTTTAGGAAAAAGGTAGAGGCTGACAATTAGAAAACAAGTTTAACATTTTAAATTGTCATTTTAAAATTTATATTTTAATTGATATAACTTTAGCATCAATGACTGTGATTTATGACTTTTCTAGAAAATTATTATATATCTCCCTTTTTGAAATGTCGTTAGGTTGCATAAGAACCTAACTATTTGTCTCTGTAATTCCTAGCGACCTAAATATAAGACCGTTACGTGCTCAGTTACCTAACATGGTTCAGTATTAACTTTCGGTATTACAACTTTACATTAACTATTACTGCAAGCATTTAGGTCTTCCAGATTCTCGATTAGAAATATTATCTGATTTTACAAATTACCTACAGATATTTTAGAGAATTTTGAATAATCGTATTTTCGTAATGAATCAAGATAGGATAAATAATACATCTTTGGCACTCTTTGTATAACTTCTTCAGAATTGATAAATGATTATTCGTATTGTCTGTCTTGAACAGTAAAGCTATTTATTTAAGTTAATCTTAGTAATGTATAATAAACTACAAAAAAGTTAATCTTAGTAATGTATAATAAACTGTACCTTCTATAAAATTTGTCAGTGACTGGTATTTAAATCACTTAACTTTCTACAGTTGATTTCTTGATAAAAAATAGTGAAATAGTAAAGAATTTTATACAATGTATAATATTTTGAACCGTCAGTACGTGACTAGATGAGCCCTTTTAGCTAAAGATGCCGGTAGTAATATATTTGTTTACATCACAGATATTCACGATTATTTGAATATTATGTAATTCTTAACATATTGACACCTTACTCTGAGTGCTACTTAATATCCAAGCAGCGCAGAATCCTATTTTCGTTTTCATATCATTTTCATTTCATCGTCCACCGGTTCTTCAAGTAGTAACATCCGAAATGGAATTAATGCTCTTCATAAAAAAAGCAGTGGGTATTCGGTGGGTAGGGCAGATCAGACTTGTTTTAAATAAGACTGCTCTTTGATCTTCAGGCTGTTCCAGTTAGGAACATCTCACAAAATGGTGGTGAGATGGCAGCTTAATTCTTTCCTGGCTAATGTTTCCGAAATCGCTATTTTGTTTAAACGATCGTAGATCAGGCTTATAGAAGTGGATATAAACCCTTTTTCTCATAGCTAATGTATATCTTTATATATTTTTCTACTCTTACCACCATTTGTCTTTCGTTCACACAGTGAAATCCCTAACATTACTTTCTCCATGCTCTTTGGATCACGTTGGGTATTGCTATTGGTTATTTTTAACGTCTTAAATTTCTCTAGAGTTATTTTTTATTTATTATCTTTCTTTTATTAACCACTGAATTGAGTTTAAATACATCAATACATACATACAATACATACAATACAAAAAAAAAAATTCTAAAAATTATTCGACTAAATTTGTATTAAGCAACAATTTGAGTTTGGTATTAAATTTATTTTTTAAATATTTTTTTTTTTTTTTTTTAAAATAGATTCTGGTGAAGAAAAAATTATATATGTTTTTAGTTAGTTATGACATCCTGAAGAAGAAAATGGTATTTTTCGAAACCGGTAGATGTATTTAAACTCAATTCAGTGGTTAATAAAACAAAGATAATAAATAAAAAATATGAATTTTAACCACAAAGTTAATATTGCTAATTTTAAAAGTATTCTCTAAAATTGTTTATTTTTTCCAGATATTTAAACTATTTTATAAAGTGAATAAGTAATTCAAATTTAAACATGTGATAATTCTGGGGTGATGCACTTTTTTAGCAGAACCGGAAAGATTCATTTAAAAAAGTAAATAAATAATTGTTTTTTAAATGAAATAGGAGAATGGCCAGAATCCGGAAATTAACAAAAAACTGACGATAAATACAGTTCGCTTTTTAAATGCATTTTTTAATTCACGAAATACATAAATTGATTGAATAATACTTGATTAAGCGAAGAAAGGAATTGCCAGTAAGCGTAAAAAATATAGTATGTTTCGTACTAGTCGACAGACAAAGTAAAGAATAAAAAATAGAATTTCTGCGATATTAATAAGTATATAATAGAGAGAATTAATCTAAATAAAACTTTCACTTTTGACCATCATTCAGTAGGCAGCACGTACCTAAAAAGCAATTAGATATCACATACCGCACATTGTCATCGGTACTGGGCTCATATGTGACTGGCATATGGAGGAAATTGGCTACCCATTATTCACACCAGTCGCCCGGTTTGCTAAAGTGATGTATGTACTTACAGTGGCGTCATTATTGACGTTATGTGGAACCAGGTTACTTTAAGTGAAAGGGGTGCGACATTCTAAGAAACTTTTGGTTTATAAAGATTGATTAAAGTGTCTATTGTTAGCTGAATTTTCCCACACGTTTGTAAAATGCGCCAATTTTTTGACGTGTCTACTTAACTAACAAGTCATTTCGGATATTGATAATTAAAAATGAATCTTTTTATATTTATTATTCCTTATTAAACATGGTGTATTAATATATGTGCTGTTTAGTATAAATGACACACGATTCAGAGGGCGTACTGGATTTTGAAGTAAACGGAAACAAGATAAAAAGTTTTAAGATTTTACAAATGACGAGAACTTATGTTATGAATGATTATGAAGAGTCACCTGGGATCTCTCATCTCAATAAATGGAGGGTACGAAGCCGAAGTCTGAAGGAGACTTGAAATGTCTAAGTCTGCAATGTGGAGGTTGACCAAAATTTGGAAGAGCCGGTCGATCTCAAGGAACGTATAATCCCAATTGTCAAAAATCCCGGTGTTCTCCGTAGCTCTAGACGAAGTCGAAACATGGATCTTTAGGAGGAAGATTGAAACATCTGGGAGGCGAACGAATGTCTCTACATTTCTGAAACTCCGTACAAAGAAAAGGCCCTTCACATCTTGCAGGAAAATAATTGTATTGTTGGCGTGTTCCATGCTAGAAGAGATGAAGATAGCCTGGAGAAGTCGGTGGTCACTGAGGATATAAGGACGAAGGACAAGACTTCGATTTCCGACAGACCAAGTCTGAAACATGTCCGAAGCCTCGCTACTAAACAAGGCTCCAAATCGAAGAGTGGAAGAAAGCGATTTAGTGGATCATGATGTCGAGAATGAAAATATAAACTGAACGTGAGAGAAAAATAATCGTACAGTGTATATGTTAATTAACTAATAAGGAGCTATTATATATATACATATATTTTTTTTAAAGATCCGACTTCTAGTAAGAATAATAGAAGCTTCTACGCATATAAAAAACTGCTGGGGTCGAAAATATTGAGTCACCGAAGCAAACTGTTGATACACAAAACTATAGTAATACAAGTAGTTGTGAAACGGGGTGCCTAACCCAAATCTAAGAAAATAAATTAGCAGTCTTTGAGCGTAATATATTAAGAAAAATGTATGGGCATGCAATAGAAAATAGAACTTACAGAATAAAAAATTCGATAATCTGATTGAGCTAAATCAATCGTAAGATTATGTAAGTCCCAAAGACTGCGATGGGCTGGCCATTTCGAAAGAATGCCAGATGACAAGACACCAAAGATCATGACCGGGCGAGAGTTCACCGGAGTGAAGACTGGAGCAGGATGGGAGGGTCTGGGAACTGGACAAGAATGATTAGGGATAGGAGTCGGTGGAGATCACTTATGGAGAAGGCTAAATCCTACACTGAAGTGCCATGGAATAATAAGAGATATTCAATTTTTAATTGTCGCAAATAAAATACAATTAATTATATGGAAGGAGAAGCATTATTTTTTTTTTGTTTCAGTCGTCTAAATTAAAGTACGCCATTTTCGTATTATAATGCGTACATATATATATATATACCATTTGTATTGCATAGTAGAGATAGTCACAGAGGATAAATCAACAGTGTCGCGCATCATCCGCTTCTTCCACGTCCCTCAATAAGTTTGTATTTCTATGTGCGAGATTCTTCACCATGTTGTAGGTGATAGGTCCGCCCGCTCAAACGGGTTTTGAATTAGTACACATATGCGGGCAGAATATCGTCATTTTCGAGATCAAATGTTCTAATTAATCCGATTGCAGAGCCAATATGTCAGTTATTTAATGGGCCTGTGGCCATGATTTCAGCAAAACTCTTTTTAAAACAAGAATGCGTATTTGCCTAAACTAGAGCTACAGCAGTGGGTATCCAAAGTAGAAGAGTCGTAGTTCGACATTTTATTTAAAAATTATAATAAAATATATAAAAATTGAAAAACAAAACTCCAAGTTACGAAACGAATGTAAAATAAAAATAATTCACGTATAAACAATCCAAGAAAGCATATCCAATAAATAACATTACATTTTTTCCGAATAAAGCAATAACTTGTAGTGAACACTAATATCCAGAACGTCTTTTGGTAAAAAGTCGCGTTTCACGAGTTTCAAAATGCCGGCCTAACAAAATACCGCCCCTAACGTGTGTAGTGGCACGCGGGTGGCTAATTTATGGAGATGGTTTTACGAAAATTGAAAATCATCTTCACTTAAGTTGCTAGGGTGGAAAAAAATAATTTTGCCTGTGTCGGCACAAGTCTAGCGCCGGCGCTGTATATGGGTGTCACGTGAGTGTATATATATATATGTGTATGTATAACACACAGAGAATAACTTTATTTTCAAAATTTGTCTAGAAAATGTATGCACTGTACGAATTGTTATTTTATAAATTAAATTAGTACGATAATATAATTATTCTTGGATATTATGATATCGTGATATATTCATATTAGTTATTCAACTAATATGAATATTCATTCCGTTAAAAATTATTGATTTTCTTGGCAACGGTACGAAACAATCACATAGCTTGAACATTTCCATTTCAGCTCTATAAACAAAGTTTGTACATAAGAGAAAATGTAAATTGGTAAAATTACTTTATAATAAAATATATTCAAAATTTTGGGTATTTTAGGGAAACATCGTCAAATATTATGAAATTTGAAAGCCTCACAAATATTTTATTTGCGATTTTCACTGTTAATAGATTTATCGTATTACAAAACAATTTCTTATAAAGCACTAGAATATTACCGTATACCATAGAAAATCGAAGGGGGCAATGGATATGGTACATTGCATATCTCTGAAATGTAATTAAGGATAAAATAACAAAAGGAAGTCGTAGACCAAATAATGAACACCTATAGACAACTTCTGGATCGTACCATCTTGAATTTAAAACTTTAAAAAATATTTTTTAGTCAGTAAATGAAGTTTAAAATGATAAATTATCTAAAGAACATAAAACAAGGTGGTACATAATATTTAAAAAAAACCTTTAAATATCGTGTGGATTTTTGTTGGATGATTTAATCAAAAAGTTATTATAAGATAAAATCAATCAAATAACGCCTTTTGTGAAATGCAATGCCGTCACTGGCGTTTTGAAAACACTACGGCTATTTATTGGATTTGAAAATACGCGATAGATATTTATGTTTGTTTTTCGAATTGGTAACACTTTTTCCAGCGACAGCCAATTTGACAGCTGACATCTGATTTATGCTCAGTTTGGTTTGCCATTTTACCATGAATAGAGTTTATTTCGAAAATCGTGGTTCAGTTCGTGAAACTTACCGTGCGCTACGTCCATTGTGTCGACATACTCGACCACCTGAGCAAGGAAATCGAATAATCATGAATCGTTTTTGCACCACGCATACTATAATTGATAATACGTATTCGCAGAGACGTCGTACAGAATCTGCGCACTGAAGAAGCCGTTGCTGCAGTAGGGCATCGTATTGAGGTGGACCCGAATGCGCATAATTTCGCATAGTGGACCAAGATCGTGCGATTTAACACATTTGAATTATTTTCTGTGAGGATATGTAAAAACGCTAGTCTACGCCGATAAACCTGAGACGATAGACTACTTAGAAACCAACAATCGTCGTGTTATTGCCGATACACGTCCCCAGCTGCTCCAAAAGTGGTCGAAAATTGGACTTCAAGATTGTGATTTATTAGAACCAGCCGCGGCACCCATATGCACGAAATAATATTTAAACACTAATGACATAAAATGATATTTCTAATAAAGCCAATACCATGGCTATTACAAATTCATTCATTACAAATTTTTATATAGATCTATAAAATACACCCTTTATATTATAATTCAGGAGTCAATAACAAGAGTATCAAAACTAAGCTAGAGTATGGTTTTTAAAAGTAACACTGTATTAAGAAAAAATCTTTCACCAATGCATTCTTTCAATCCTTACATAAGTATCATGGTAATGAAACCCGAACTATACGTTACTATAGAATATGTTTCTGTTACTAATTAAATTATACATATCTCAAAAAGCAAGATAGAGGAATGAAAAAATACATTCACGAATGGTATCATAATTTTATAAATTAAGATTTTTCCTGAAAATTTCATAAATATTTCTATATAGGTATGTATATATTTTACATTACTATTATTTCATAATTTTCATTAATAATGTATATATTTTAATTTGACGTTTGTTCAAAATATACAAATATATGACATGTTTGTTTGTTAAAAATGTACCAGAGACTTTATAAAATATAATTAATAAAATGGCCACGTATTTTAAGAATTGATTTTATAATTGCTCACCCAGTTTTCCATAACAACCAAACAAGGAAATATCTAATCTACGGTGGTCGATATTGGCTGACGTGAGAAAATATCATATTGTATTCTGAGAACGCGGAAGACATTTTGATACGAAGAAATCTAGAAAGTATGGAATTAAGTCGATTTAATGTACACTCATAATACAATATAGATTTTTTGTTAATAAATGCTCATGAATCAAGAGTTGGCAACGTTCTTATCACGCGTGATCCGACTCAAGACCCAAAGGTCGGGGGTTCGAACCCACATACCTACATAAGTGTTTCACGACTGTGTATTTACGTAACTCCGTGAAACTTGTGTACACCCATAAAACCATTTCAAGCCAAAATGAATAAATATGAATTAAATAACTACCATAAAGAAAATGTATTAATATTTCATATATGCAATTCACATTCTCCATACAATTATGTGATTACGGCTGCTCTGTTTAAGAGATTTATTCAATTTCCGAAAATACGATCGACGTCACTTTGTATACAACGTAACTTAGAGTTTAAACCAGGCTTACGAGTATATTAATTTCACCTAACATTATTTCAATATTTAATGTTATACCTACGTTAAAAAAAATAAATGTATATTTAAAACGCGTTACATGTTTCAAATATATAAATCATATTACCCCTAAATAGAACATATAGTTTCCTATATATTTCATCGTTGTTGATGTTCTTACATTCAGCCGCGAACTTCCTACGAAATAATCCAAATTTTTCTCAAGAGTTATTTAATATATAACATATTCTGTGTCAGTATTTTACTAAAGCTGTACACTTGACCATCTGCCGAACATTCGTAGCACACCAAGTCTCGACTTAATAATGATTTTACATGACGCTCCCTATAAATAAAGTGTTATTCACAAACTTTCCACTGCATTCAGTGACGCGCACAGCATGGGCTAACAGCGGCAATTCGGCGGTAGAATACTATAATTCGGCCAGTTTGCTGATCAATCGTGGTGCTAAATTAGTAACATGTACATGGGCTTCCAAACAATTATCACGATAGTTGCATATCTGCCGATCGGTGTCACGAGAGTAGGTTGTTAGAAGGTTTGATGTTATGTTATCATGCACACCAGTTTCTGAAAACACTGTACTATATTAAATAAAAGTTGTATGTTTTTGAAAGGAACATCGTGTATGATTCATCTCAATGAATCGGGCAGGAATTGGTTTCCTGTTTTCTTACTAAAACACATAAAAATATCTAAAAAAACAAACACAAAAAGCTTTATAAAATACAACCGCCAACCGAATAATCCAGTTGAGGCACAATACCACCACGTGACCTTGTGGAGCACTTTGGTTCGTGATTATTTATCATTCTGCGTCCCGAACCTTGATATTTATATATCACATTTTGCTTAGCCACGATCTGTTTTCGTCGCTATAAAATACCGCATTTTTGTTGATATTCTCCGAGACAGGTTTTGTGCCGGGCTGCAGTTTGACATTAAACCAGGACAACGCATTATCATTTTACGTATAATAAATCTGTAATCCAAATCTGTTTCTAGTTTAAAGTTTTACATACGATAACAACATAAAAATAATTTCTAAAAAGAAAACGCATCACTTACTTTTTTGAGTTCTAAAAAATTTCATAAATTCGATGAAATAAATTAAATAAAAATCTCCCTGGCGGACAGGCGAGGATACTTACCACCGCACTACCGACGGATACGATGAGATGTGAAAATACACGTTTACAAATATCCTTAGGCAATTTAATAATTAATATTGTTACAAAGGTGTAACTATTTCTCAAAAAAAAAAAATTCAATAGTGATATTAAAATTTGACGTTAAGAATGTAATTTTAATAAATATATTATTATTCCAACAGAAAAAATTAGCATTATACAGGATGTAACAGACTTAGTTCACAATATTTTATCGGTGAATATCTGACAAAATTACGAGTCGAAAATGTTTAAGGAATATGTGAAAAATCGTTACAGAAAATATTATTGTTTGAAGTTTTTACAAAATTTTGTTAAAAGCGAAATAAATATTTGAAGAATGTATCCATTATTAATCTATATCTTTGATTCAGGTCATAAATCAACTAAATCTGGCAGCTCTAAATTCAATGATCGTTATTTTTTGTTTTCAATATATAATTATTTCAATTAATCGAAATAATCACATTGTTTTTTAAATGCTTATATCTCTGACGTTATTGAGATTATATACACATTCTTTTAACATTTTAGACTCGCAATTTAATCAGGTATCCACCCATAAAATATTGTGGACTAGGTCTGTTACACTCTTTATCACAATCTGAAGCCACAATCTAATAAGGGAATAGCGAGATGGCTGAACAATCGCTTAGTCTGTAAGAGGTAGCGGGGTCGACACTCGGCGATTTCAATATCTTTTCGATTTTATTACGGTTTCGGACGCGCCCTGTATTGACCCCGGTATCGATAAAGATGAAAATAAAAAACAACACATAAAAATATTACAATTTTCGTTACACCTCAGTTTCCGTGACATATTTAGCTGGTGTACCTGTTGAATTAATTAAAATAAAAATTGAAAATTAAAAATTTAATAATATATATTTCTCCACTTCGGTAGATTTTTTTTGTTTAAATCCATTAATAATAGGTATAACGAATAAATTGCATGTTTCAACGATTAAAAAAACAGAATAATCGGGGTCGGTTTGAGTTCGAGTTCAACATTCACGATTGTTTCACGATATCTGACAATCCGGTCAGAAAATACGTTACCGCAGCCTGAAAATATGTATCTATAATACCTATTATTCGAATTTCAAACGGCACGCTTAATTTTAAGATAATTTTATACTGGTATATATAATAATGTAATAATTATATGACCGGTCATATTGCGAGATGCAGGAATAATATGTACGTATATATGTATAATATTATGTCGTTGGTTCTAGTTTTATTGTATAAGACGCAATAATATATAATATTTAAGGATATTACGTTATTTTTATTCTCTCAGTCTTTTAATTCATCTAAGACAAATTGTAGATATCTCACATAGTCGAAGCTATTTATATTATATTATATAGTATGGAACCATGTAGAAAGACTTCGAGTTATAACTACAACATCGCTGTCGCCATCTAAGTGTTTCTACATGATAGCATATATATAATTTCCTAAAAATTTTATAGATATGGAGGTTGATTGGGTGGAATGGTGAACGTTACATTGTGTAAAGTGATCACTTAAGTCAGTGGAAGACAGATCGTAAGCCCTGTAATACCAATACTTCCCATATAATATAATAGCTTCGTCTCTATGAGATATCTATAATTTGTCTTAATAATAATGCCTTTGTATGTTAGAATCCAGTAATTGTGTGTTCTTGGACATACTCAAATATTGCTAATTTTAATTCATACACTAAATTAAATAGTTAAAAATAGTAGCTAGAAAGTAGTTTGCGATAGTGTGAAAGTGATGCACTTACAGAAGGATTGTAGGCGGGATAGCCGCGGGTATAGTACTCAAGTTTGTGTTTGAAAAAACTTACTATACAATCATTATTATAATATTATATATATATGTCAGTCGGAAACATCAAAAGTAATGCTATGCCTTGCCGGTGTGTTGAATGTTGTTTTAACAAGTTTTAAAAGTTGTGCATTGATTGATATTTGTAATTTATAAATACACGGCACAGGTGCTAATTCAAAACGGATAATTTATTACATTTTTTCAATTTTGCATGTTTAAAATGTTGCCATACCTTTACATTTTGTTATTTATTGGGCAATTCGATCGTACACTTGCCGTGCTATCGTTTATCTTATTTATCGGGAGTTTCAACACCGCGTCGCAGGGAATGATTCGCACATAATTGAAGTTTACACATCGCAGATGTGTTGGTAAGTTTATCATTTTTGTTTGAAATAAATGAAACAATAACGGTCGACTTTTTTCTCCTACAGCTAGAGCCGCATGAATTCGAACATAATGGTGTGAAAGTGCACGGAAAGAGAAATTACAAGACTTTTCTTTTTACGTGTACATTAATATAATAACACGTTAATGGGCAGACCATAGTAAACAATTGTATTTGCTTAGTATTCAGATGGGCGACGAAATGGAATATTGAAATTCGTATACGTAGTTGTGTATGTAGGTACGTATCCATTTCTATTGCCAAACAGCTAAGTGTTTCTAGTTTTTATTTATTTATTCAAGTAATTTAAGACCGTTTAATATTTTTCCCACCTAAACCGAAAAAATACATTTTGGTTATAATAAAAATGTTAATTTAAGAACCCATTTTAATATTCTTCTGTGTACAGTTCTTTCTTGACGACGTTTTGACTGTTGGTGTTGTGATTGAGTACCGGCTTGCAGTACCGTGTACCCTGATGATGGACCCTGCAATGGGATCCGAAACACGCGGGTATACGCGGCAGATTAGCCCAGAAAACTGTACACAGAAGATTCAGACCTGAAAACCTAAGAATATTCGTTTTAATATTATTTGTACAACGACCAAAAGTACTAAATGTTAAAATATACTAAATACTAAATTAATGTATTAATCATAAATATATACATATAAAATCAATTTTGTCGAAAAATATTGTTTTTGCGATCCAGGTTCGAATCCCGGTGACGCAAAAAAAATATTTTTCGACAAAATTGATTTTATATGTATATATTTATAATTAATACATTGATTTAGTATTTAAAATATCACAGACCTATGTTCTGAATAATTACAACTTCGCAATAAGAATGTGTTTTCTTTAGTAGTTAAAATATACGTTTAAAATAGAATTAGACTTTATTAATGAATTATTTTTTATATATTATAATATAATGTATGCATTATTAATATACGTTTAGTTGCTTTTATGTGTTATTCGTATATTAACGAACTGGTTACAGTACTGCAATAGAAAGCCTAATGGGGTTATGTGAGAACAATACTCCTACCAGAAAGTATACTAAAATTTAAACGTTTACTAGCTCGTAGTGACCACCTGCAAAGGAAATACCTGTTCTGAGGTTATTATTTTAAACTAGGTATATATTCGTTTCGCTTTAAATTTTATTACGTCATGATATTATGTATATGTTAATGATGTATACGGTACAAGGATACAGATGTAATGCCTTATATCGAGCGGGGTGATAATTATTGTTTCTAAGATATCGTGCCGAGTGTCGACTTCGATGCTGTGCTTAAGATGATCCGACGAGACTTGAAAATAATATATTTAAATCAACAAATCGTGACCTCAAACGCGTCAAAATTATTTATCGATCGATGACCCTGAAGATCTAAGAAATCTAAGAAAATTTACGATACTTTCTGTAACTTGAATAATATTAATTGAAAATGAAATAAATAACCTGAATTGAATTAACAAATGCGTGCATAATATTATCTAAAACGTGATTAATAAGACTGTATTAAATTCTCCATAACTGTTAAAGTACGAGTAAATTCACTTCGAAATATTATTACCCACCTGTTGTCGGTTTTGACATTGTCGTGATCTATAAAAACTGTCAATTTATTGTTTGTAATGTAATCATTATTCAAATATGGACACATCCGTCTACGCCCAAATATATGTATATTTACGAGGGACGTGCAGTGCATACAAGCAAAAAAGCTGTGCATTACTAAAAATTATGGGAAACAAATATAAATTAAATAATTTAAAATATGAATCGTGAATGTATATTTACGGATTTATTATAATTAGTGCCATCTGTGTACCAGTAGCAACTGCAATGATAAGCAGTAGCTTAGTTCTAAAAATTACCGCTGTAGCTGTAGCGCTAGTAGCTACAATGCGCCGATGGTAGCTATTCACACTACTATCTTCTAATTTTAAGCTAGTGTATTACTCAAATCATACAATTGGCTATTTACTGAATTGAAAATTCATTTCGGTTGAACCGTTTTACATGGAGTCATCACTTATGCTGTTTTTCAACAGAATAACATTTGAAAGGCTTACAACTGCGTGCAAATCATAGAGTGTATACTTCTTATTTTACTTATTCGCGAATTTTTACTATCTTAATGTTTTTAACGTGTTGATTTCACGATCGTTCTTTGGATTTTCAAACAATAAAAGAATCATGTTCAGTCATAAAAAATGTTCTTAAAAACGTCCATACATTTTTTATATTGATTTTTATATGGGTTAGAAGTATTATTTTACGTTAAAATTTAAACTTTAAAAACACAATTAATAGTACTCTAAAATTACAAATAAATACATGGCAGGGTCTTATAAACGACGGATTCATTTTGTCTAAAGATGTTGGTTAAACGAAAGTACATATATTATATATGATTGTATAATATCATTGGTAATAGCATAACCTAGACCTATACCTACAGCATGCCACTGATACTCTTGTACAAAATACAAAGTTTTTTTTGTGAAGTATTTTAGTACATAAAAAAATAATTTGACTGCTAATAATCGATACATTAATTTTAATATCCAACGAAGATCATAAAAATATAATATTTTTATTATATTTTTATTATTATTATTTTTTAAGTTGTTAATTCCAATCGTGAGATGAAAATTTATGTGGTTAAACACTTGTTTCTCGAGTAAATAAACATGTTTTAAAAACTTTTTAAGCCGATTTAATTCAAACTATTTAAATCCACCGTGTCTTCAGTTTTTTGCTTCAAATATGAATACGAACATTACAAAATTTCTTGTTAATTCTTTAATTTGTCGATTATATACGTACCAATCGGCGTGCGTGCGTTTTATACATCACTGTCGCATACTGGTTTATCGATTTCAATACGAATTAGTATTACGAAAACATTAGTTTTCGCCTATTTAGCTCTTTCCATCGAATACATCAATATTGATGAATAAAGTATTAAAGTAATTTAAAATCGTTTAACATATTATGTATACTATATCAGTATTCATATAAATACAATAAAGTAAGTCATCAAGTACGCTACAGTATAATTAATTAATGTAGAATATGTTTTATCGGAGACTCCATGTGTAAAATGTGTCACGAAATTGCATTAAAAATGGAGCATTTTAAAGTTTTGGAACTTTCCATAAGGTTGTTTGTGGGTATTGATTTCAAAAAAGTTCCAGAACCTTCAGTGGTTAAAACCTAAATGTACTATGTTCATTGATACTAGGTAAAAGTGAGGAGACTGTGTAAAAATGATACAAAATTTTCTTACGTGCTATTTCTATATATAGTTTTCACATGTTACTAAATAAACATATTCTATGTTAATAGTGCGTTAGAAAACATTGGAGCATTTTACAGAAGATTCTCCGGTTGATATATACGAAGGGTGTTACGGATATTTAGAATCTTTATAAACACAAACAAAGAAAAAAAAATAGGGAAAAACATTATATATGCACGTATCTGAGACAATAACGCGTTTTTTACGAATATTAAAAAAAAAGTATATTTCAATGCAATTTTTTTTTTAAAATACATTTAACTTCTGAGTAAGTTTAAAAGCAAATAATCTCTGTCAATATTCGACTCAAAGTTTACGGCTTTACTTGTACGTCATTGCGGGCCAACATCACGCCTGACTGGAACATACGAGTACGTACGAGTATATAAGTTCGCGGTTGGCATTATGAAGATGGGATTGCTTTGATTACCAGTGACACTGACATTTGAATACACATATCTGTAAAACATGACTTAACGAAGCAAATTTCGATTGCAGCACATGGCGATTTTTTTATTTTCAATGTTCGAAATTTACGGAGAAACGATTTTGAATAATAAAACAACGCTATTTTAGTTAAAATAAACTGAACAATAATTATGCAAAAATCATTTTTATTTAGAAAGCTCATATTTGTCACCGTTTCTTGAAGCCCCCTCACCAAATTTACAACTAAAATAATTTCAGAAAAATGTGTGATGAAAATAAGGTTATATATATATATTTTTTTAATAATTTTTAGGAAAAAATTTTAGAATGGGACTCGTAGTTAAATTTAGTTGGTTGTTTATAATTTTTTGATTACCTTTATTTATCTCCAACGATTCCAAATTATTTCATTTTGTGACCAACACCGTTTATATGCAAAAATGTCAATTTAAGAAAGAATAGGTTCTTGTAAAGAAACAATAATATATGTTTTTAGTTAGTAATGACATCCTGAAGAAGAAAATGGTATTTTTCGTAACCGGTTGATGTATTTAAACTCAATTAAGTGGTTAATAAAACAAAGTTAACAAATACAAATATGAATTTTAACCACAAAGTTAATTTTGCTAATTTCAAAAGGAAAATATGGTTGTTTAAGTAAATGCCTTCGATAGCCAGGTTTCCGATTAACGATAAGCACACATATGATATATGAACTGCACTAACCTTTTTAATTTTGCTGTCTTTCTAGTCCGATGTTGTTGTTCGTTTAGCTGGGTTGTATTCTTTAGATTTCGACCGACCGAAGCGCCGGTGGTTTATTTGGACCGGTCGAAGTACGGGACGTAATTGAATGACGCCGGTCGGTTACCATATTCTTAGTTTTCCGATAAAAGGGCAGAAATACACAAACACACACAGACACACACACACACATGCACTTTATTATAAACCAGGAAACGTAGTGGTGCCAATCGCGCATACATCGCGTAAACATTGTAGATTACATATTTTATTCAGAACCCATAGACCTAAAATTGACGTTTTAAAACACTCTAGAAATTCATATGTTAGAAAAACCGTTTGAATGTCTTATTTATGTATTCAGTACCAAAACATTGAATTCTAAAAATAATCTTCTAGCATCTTCACGTAGTAACGGTTGCTTAGCGTTACAAAGAAAGTACAATGCTATGAAACTTTCAAACAAATTTCATTCCGTCACAGCTAACTGTAAACCTAACGAAAACACACGAGCGCTTTTTATTTACTCGAGAGTGCTAATTATAGCATTAAGCATTTAACAGCAAGATTATGAGATCCTAAAATTATATACATTAATGTTACAAAATACAAAGAACAAATTAGGAAATTTTTGCATTAAAATATTTATAAACCTCGATTGAAAAACCGCTTGCAATTGTTTAAAAAAAAAACCCGGTCGTATGCTTTTTGCGAAATTGGCTTACTTCGATTGGTTTCGAATACCAAGTCTACGAAATCAAGAAAATATTTTCGAAATTTTGTATTTTCATTCATGCCGGTTGACTCAATAGATAAGGAAAAAAGTTGTCTTCTGATGTTTTTTTGTTTGCTTTTAAAAGAAACGACAAAAGTATGGGCGGCATTTTCTATTTAACCGCAGTCGAAAATTTCCACAGCAAATAATCTTTTTTGGAGGCATATTGTTTCCCGTCACAAAGAAAAAATTGTCCGTCAATTTTAATAAACATAATTAATCCTTTTGAATATATATGCAAATAATACATTATGCATTTGTAATTTAAATGATTTCTATCTTTCTTCTGTAATGAAATGTTATATTTAAAAAAAAACAGCTTAAACGAATCATTTAGAAAGGTATTTAGGAAAAAATGTACATATCGAAAAAATATAATCAGTTGACAGCTTTAAATAATTAAGCTTTAGTGATACTATACAATGTTGTATAGGTGTTCCTCAGTCATGATCTCAATAGATTTTATGTATTCTCGATATTATTTTATGCAATGGAAGCATGGACACTCACCGAAGAAACGATAAGGCGACTTGAAACATTTGAGATGTGGATCTACAGAAGATGCTCAAAATAAGCTGGTTGGATAGTAGTATTTAGTAGTTTAAATGTAGTATTTAAAACAATAAAAATCCAATAACTTCAGTATGTCGGACATGTGACGAGACATCCGGAAAAGTACCTCATAATTGCTGGTACTCGGGGGCCTGGAAGAAGGAGAACATCAAGTCTAAAAAACCTAAGTCAATAGTTTGGCCAGTCAACTGTAGTTACTAAACAGTAACAATTCACTAGTAGTATGTCAAATGACCATTGATATTTCATTCTTCAGTTAAGTTAATATTAATCTAGCCAATAGCAGTTAAAATGGAATGAATAATTGTTTTAGAATACATAAATAATTGTAAGTTCTAGGTGAGGTTTCTGCGAATTTGAGTTTTTGTCTCATTCTACCAATCTCCTTGTGATCCCTGAGTTTATCTCCAAAATTTCAACACTTGTACTGAGACTTATCTCATCGTGTCTCATTCCGCGGACGCTTTTAAAGTTTTGACACCGATGCAAAAATTGCAACAATAAAACAAAACATATTTAGATTCAAAGACACCAACATCTGGACTCGCGTGACATGTATAACCCGATGTAATAAATTCACAAAATATGCAACTGGGAAAATTTGATAACGCACTACTTGTTTTTATATTGTTAAAACTTGCATCAATATGAAAAAAATATAAAGCGTGCAATTACCAACTGCGTACACATTACGCGTATTTTACGAGATGTTATTGATTAATATCTGAAGGATGATGTCGAATTACGAATTATTCCACGCAATATTGGTCCCGCTTCGCTGGTGTTATGTCAGATGGATGCGTTCGTTCCAGAAATCTTCTCGTCCTGACAGAGACTGGTGCCCGCCTAGCGTTACGTAACGTATTTTGAGAATGGCGTACTCGGCGATAAAAGGCGGCGGCCAGATAACAGCACACATGACAGGTGCTCATATAGACAACTGAACACAGTGATAATTGTACGAAAAGTAATCGAACATTGGGTAGATTAATGTAATATTTAAAAAAAAAAATAATAACAGATTTATCAATTTTAAAAGAGCTACAGAATATAAGTTCAAAACATTTGTCGTCAACCTACTTGGTTGGTATAGTGAAATCGGATAACGCATTTTCTCGGATAGGAAAAGGTTCAAGTTCGTATCTCGGTAGCAACTAAAATATATTTTTTTTATATATCTTTCTAATTGATTAATTTAATTTGAATTAAGATTAATATGAGTTTTAGCACACGATAATTTACCTTCCTTTAAGATAGGTCACGTTAAGTTACATTAGTTATATATTATATTAATTTTATTTTCACTCCCATATTAAAAAAGGTGTGAATAACTAGAAGGTATTTTTAAATGTACACAAATAAATATTTAAAAATCAACAAGCAGGCAGAGATTTGTTGTTCTCATTTGTAGCAATTTTAACAGGTATCGAGGAGTCAATCACGAGCTGATTCTAATACAAAAGATATTTATTTTCGTAATAAGCAAAGTGTCTCGTATTTTAAACTCGTAAAGTTTTTTGAAATTAAATAAAAGTAAGTCCACAAGGGCGAGATAAACGCGACATATTTAAACTTTTTTTTTACATTTTTTATTTCAGTTACTTTAATTATACCGACATTGTATTTAATTTTATGAAATATTTTAAAATTAATCCTTGTTCAAACAACGACCGTTTGATCTAAATTCTGTCATCGACATTGGACGACGATTCACAATTAAACGGAATATAATCCAAATATATTTAAGCATTGGATATCGATAGAATTTGAGTGTAGGTATTTCACATTGAAAAAACCACAAATTAAATATTCCAACAGCCGCCCCGGATATCCATAACCTGGATGTAATTTATTAAATATCTGGGGCGGATAAAAAACCTTTTAATTATAGTTGAATAGTTTTACGGTTCAAATTACTTTATATCATGTGTGTTAAATCAGAGTTAGGTTTTATAATGAGCGACTACCTGGCAGTTTGACCTAATAACATGATAATTTGAAGAATTACCAAACCGATACCCTGAACGTAATATCCGTATAGTCGAATTGGTTTACCAATTTGCGCGGATTTCCCAGTGTATATCAGTGGCGGTCGGTGGCTTTTTGTAGAAGGGATCCTGGAAAACAAGTGTATACCTACTGTTAAATACACAAATATAATATATAATCGAAAGATTTCAATAATTCGGCTTTAAGTATTCAAGCCAAACTCTCAAAAATGCGTCACATAAACAAATTTATCAAATCCGCTCGTTTCATAATATGTATGCTATCGTTTTTTGTACATTGGACGTTGACAGGTGGAACTGAATGCTTATGTTCGAAAGTCGAATACTTTCAAACTTTGTGGATGCGGAACGAATGATGGAATCCACTGTTGCTGGTATGTATATGTATGCTGTTGAGAATATACATATATTTCGACTCGCTCCGTGTTGCAGTGTGTGTTATGACTGGTCTTTAAAGAACAGGACGAATTTAATGGCAGCAGTGCTGTTTTCGTCTAGAAATAAAAAGTTCAAAGCTTTTTGACTCTAGAACACAAGGGATGCGGAGCATCTATGAACCGACCGCGCCCGGCGTATAGGAATTACGCTCAATAAATCATTTCATCTGCCATTCATTCGCCTTCTAATCTGTCCCAAAACTTTATCCTACGTTGTAAAAAATAGCAGTGAGAATTTTTAACAATAACACAACAGCAACGTCATCAGAATAGCAATTTATTGATATAATTCATGTTAAGTTACAAAACTGATTCTTTTTTATATTTTTTAACAAATAACAATAATATTTATTTATTTATTATATTTGTTTTATTAATCACTGAATTGAGTTTAAAACAAAGACAATAAATAAAAAATATGAATTTTAACCACAAAGTTAATATAGCTAATTTTAAAAGTAATAACAATAATACTAAAGAAGAGATCTAAACGCATAGTAAGCGCAAATCGTTGTTATTTATATATATGAAATTTTAAAAAAAAACTACTTTTGTCAAGAAACACCGAAATATTTTAGCTTAGACGCAACATCAAGCATCGAGCTCTAAATTTGTACAACGAGATAAGCGTCTCAGGGTTTATTAAAATAGGGATACTTCGATGGTTGAACCACGTGGATAGGATAACCGGATAACAATCACAGAAGTTATAGCTCTGAACACAATATTAACTGAATGCAGAAGCTTAAGAAACCCAAAGCTGAGATTAAACGAAATGGCTCACAATAGGGAGAATTCTTGAGGCCAATATATTAATAATCATTTTTAATGAACTTTTAAATAAATACAGGTCTCTCTTTATTCGGGTTAATACGGTTCTTGGTACGTATGTAATTGTATAATAATGAAGGCGTAATAGAAATAAGATGCCTTGCCCAAACTGAGTAAGACTTGCATGGAGTCAGTCACAGGAATTTGGGTTAGCAATGTAACTTGTCAAGTATCTAAGGCCAGATGGATTATAATTATTTTTTAAATTATAAATTTAATTTATAACAAATCCTTCAAAATGTTTATGTTGTTTTAAAATAAATATAAATGCTATTAAAACCTTCCCTGAGTGAGATTGGAATCCATATCAAATAAATATTCTCAATTATTACCTTTTCTAATTACCTCGTTGAAGTGTTATGTTCTGAAATTATTGAGTGAGCATCTTTTAAAACCTGATGTAATTTTAGTGTTAAATATACTACTAAAAATATATCGGTCTAAGAAGTTGTGAATTTTGAATTAGAATTATACGAACCCCGAGAAATGAAACTCAATTTTATTCATGAATACGTTTGACCAATTGGAGATGAACAGAACTAGGGAACAGGGGGGCTAAAGGATCAACCAAAACCAGGAAGAGACACGACCGATCTGAGAAATGCTCCATTAGGTATCTGAATTTTCAATTGTATCTCACGTACTTAAATTATCTCGCCTTACGTATTTGCTTTATTTATAAATATATATCGCCATTCTTCGTCATATTTTTGAATGTTTAGTTTGGACATGATCACTTATGTCATTATAAATTATATTTATGAAATAAATCTATAAATCAATTGAACATTTTTACGAGCTTCAAAATTGTACTTAAAGAAAAAAAACATTATTTTTACAACACTTTACTTTCTTCGGAAGCTACACACCTTAAACTACTTCTTAACATAGTCCACACTATTATCAAGACACTTGTCATAATGGGGCACCAATTTTTGTATACCTTCGTCATAAAACGACGCTGCCTGAGATAAAACTATGTCTATACTCCGTCTTTGTCATCAAAATGCTTGCCACCAAGCAACTGCTTCAGGTAAAGAAAAATATAGAAAATACCTGGCGCCAAATTAGGATAAAACAAGACACACTTGGTGATGAATGTCAGCTGACTTCATATTTCATGTATCTAACAGTCGGCGGGCTGATCTATTGTCTTGAACACTTCAACCACTCACTACAAGATGGCCACACTATATGAATGTCTCTAACGTTGCGTGTGGTGAGTCAACAGATGAAGGAAACTATTGCGCGTGCGCATTATCGCAACCGCAGTATCAGGCAATGGTACATAAAAAACGTTTAAACAATTCAAATCATTAGAAGGCACATTTTTATAGAAATTTAAGAACAGAAAGTTAGTGCATGGTGTGTCATTCGTTGTATATCGTATTTTATACGCAGAGCAGATAATCAATGGTTGTACGTGGTTGAATATTACTGCCAAATATCTGAGTCACTTGAACGAAGTATCATCCATGTGTATGGACTAGGGCCCTATATTTGAGACTTCCAATCCGAATATTCGAACTCCGAATGTATTCGCCTGTTTTTAAGTATTCGTTATTCGAATACTTTTAAAAGTATTCGCTCATATTTATATTATAAGATTTTTAATATTTTTCTAAACGAAACAAAGGTTTACGAACCCTGAAAGTCATATGCAAGCATTCATTAATTCATTCAAGTATACTATTTTTTTCTCCAGAAGTACCGCTATCGGCTATATGGAAGTCGGACAATAAAGATGTAAATGCCTTTGTCGGACATCTTTTGCATTTACCTTTTTTTTAAGTCTTCTGCTTATCTTTATGGTTTTATGACAACGAGCACTTATAATACATTGTTTTGTCAACGATGGAATCAGCTTTCTATTATTCTTTAGTATTTAGCTTTCATAAATACAAACAAGAAGTTATATACAAAATAATGAAAAAAAAATTGCATGTGGGGTGTGAGATATGAAGTAATATAAATATAATATACTGACTCCTCTTTATCTCCACGAAGAGTTCGAGTTATTAATCACGAATCTTACATTTTTGGATAAACATTTGAAACATTTCTGTATTTATCATCCGAAGTAAATTATTCCTTTCTTAAAAATTTTACGAATATATTATCATTAACTATTCGATATTCGAATAGTTGGAATCACGAATATTTGGTCCATACCATGGACCCTAGAGGCTCCGAAGATGCAACACACATACCAAAGAGACCAGATGCTCAAAATATAAAATATAGAAATCCACTTTTAAGTGTCATCCAAGCACATAGATTTATGACTCGTAATACATTTTTTAATCTTCTACACGTGTTAATCTGTACATATCATAAAAAACAATCAAAATTGTTTTAAATTTAAATGTTTAACTAGGTACCATATTTATTAAATTAGGCAAAATTTAAAACTGTCGTGATGACACTAATTTTATATTTACAAGGCCACGTGAATATTTTTCGTAAGATGCGCGTTAAGTAATATTTTTATTACGGTATAAAAAAATATACACCCGTATTATAAAACAAATGAAAATTCGTGGACACTATTACGCATTACGTCACACCGATTCAACCGGTAGACGTAACCATTGACACAGTGAAACATGTTGTGTATGTGGGTTGCAAATAATTTCTATCGTTTATCTGCATTGATTTAATACGCACTTCTCTCAGTATTAACGATAATGCATTTGCGATACAACACTTCAACAACATAAAACATTACGTATAACAATATATAAATTGGATATCCAACGTGTCCAAGATTGTGGTTTATCCTTTCATATTCATAATAGTTTTGTGATATTGTTAGTTACATGTAAGATTAATAATAAATGATAGAATTTTACCTCATCAGGCAATACACAATATATTTTAGAATATAAAAATCTAATTATGTGCATAAATCAAGATATGTATGTAGGTACAATGCCAATATAAAGAATTTGAAGGACATAATGATAAGCGCGGTCGTTTTACGTAATAAATGGATTATTGAAAAACATTACACATTATTTTTAATTTAAAGTATAAATGATTTCAGGCGTATTATATTTATCCGGTCATTTTACCCAGTTTCGCTGCATTGCGTATAACTGTTCTAAAAAACTATTCATAATTTATTAGAAAACTGTTTGTTCTAATTTTAGTGTCTCCTTATTTCAATTCTGTTCATTGAATCAATTTTCTTGCCAATTATTATATATTGAGGATATCGATCGAGATCCAAACGTCATACATTTTTACATTACGTATTATTGAAGGTTCTTTCTCTACTAATTTACAAATGTACACATATATTACGTATATTATTATTAAATAAAAAAGATTATTACATTAAATGAGCAGAGTATCAGGGTTTTTAAATACTTTCGTACTTTTACGTTTATTGAGGCAAAGCAGTTCTTTAAATTTGACACGGCAGATTTGGTCATACCAATTTTCTTTAAGGCCTCAACTTCGTAATACTTGAGACCAACGCTTCCAGGTAGATACATTTACTAACTGCTTCGTAGTCATCAAGAACATTAGTTCTCTGAATATGGTTATTAATAATGTGGTTTAAAAGTAAAAGTTATGCGACATAAAATGTGTCGCCCAGTCGTACAAGAATTTGAACAATGGGAAATGAATGCGTACAATTGACGTCAGGCGCCTCTTTAAATGTTCAAATTATTAAATAATAAGATTCGGATTCAATTTTTGACGTGTCGGTTCTCGTTTTAGATTCCATCATTTGTCCAGGGCTGTCCAATGCAGTAATAAAGAGGAACGGAACATTGTTGATTTGTGGGAATAATGCATGAAACCGTACAGTATTTCATACATTTCTTCGCGTTTCTTGTGGAAGTGGAGCAACTCGAGATTTGCGGACGTGTACTTGTGACCGAAGTAAACGTTGGCATAAAGATCGACGGGGGTTTCTAAGTGCGAACACATTGTACTTCAAGTGGAGCTCTCTGAGAAGCGAGCAGCCCATGGCGGTGAGTGACAATATTTCCGCTGATGTAGGATTGTGCGCCCACAGCGCCCATTACACTTTCACTGCACTCGAGCGCGTCGTTGTATTTCTCTCGGATCAATTACTTTAGTAATAATATCCAGTCATTATTCTTTCTTTATGCTCTATTTGATCACGGCATTGTTGCGTTGCTTGCATAATTATTGTATTTATTCCACCATATTTATTGTTATGTAGGTTTTGCTTTCAGAATTCATCGTAGATAATTATATCGAAATGAAAGCGAATGCATATGAGCATGTACTTGATAAAGGTAGACCTCTATTTTGTAAATCGGGTTTTTGAAATCAATTTTGATTTGTTAAAATTAGAGTTTCTTTTACTATACTTGTATTTGATCTATTTGTCTGATGGACTAGTATTGGCGACAGAATCATCGGTAATACTACCCCTAGTGCCTCTGTTATAGGTTTGTCTATGATGCGATGAGATTCATTTATCATATCAACTACGGTAGGTGAGTTAGTAGAGTCTACAATACAAATACAGATATTTGTCCGCGAACTTATTTTGTTGACTTTGTTTTGTATATGAATAAATACAAAGTATAAAATATTAGTAATTCAATCTCTCCCAAAATAATAGTTATCACTCGAAGGAATTATATATTATTACTGAAGTACTCTAATGTTACACTTCTTGTCCATCAATGTTACAAATGTTTTACATATGTAAAAATAAAACGTGTAGTTTTTTATTCTACTCGTTTAATTTCATTTGAGACGCGTTTCACATTGCAAGGGCATTATCAATCAAAAAACTAGTGTTTTATTTTCACATGTGTGGTTATGGAGTTTTACAAACTTTACAAATGTTTTAGTTCTATTACAATATAAATGTATAAATACACATAACCACAAATACAGAGAAAAAATTCATAACTTTAGATATTTACTAAAGAAATTTCTCTTAATTTATGTTTAAAGAATGTACATTCCCTTTCCCGGAGATATCAAATAAACTCTTCGTGACTAAAATAACATGATCTCAATTATTATTAAATTGTAAATATTTCGCGATGAGGCAATATTATGTATTATATAATAATTCTCGCATAAATGTTATAATTATTTGTCAAGAACACTGTTTATGTGATTCCTCGCGCTTTTTATCAAACGTATGTAGGTTATGTATTATATGTACTATGGTACTGATCACATAATACCGCACGTTTCGCCAGGCGACCTACCTACTGGCAAAAAATGCGAATTATTATAACTATTCGTATTTTATTTCACGAAATATATAATGGAATCCAGTTCGTAATTGTTTCTAAGTGCTCTGTGCGGTAACGTACGTGACATAGTTTTAAAATATTGACCTTTTATCAAGGATCATTTTGGCTATTACGGCGGTGACCGTAAGTGTTCGAAATATGCTGTGACAGGTGCATGGTAGTAATGAAAAGGAATAAATAAGTGCATTCAAATGAATATATCAGATCGAGAGGGAGCGGGCTAGTGAATTGATTAGATAGCAGACCAGATAACCTTCTCGACAAGTAGACACCGTCCCCTTCGTCCTTGACGCGACTCGCGTGTCTTGGAACGGATACGTAGTTGTACCGGACGTAGCAAATATGATTTCGTATTTTTTATATCACTTTTCGTTTGCAAATAGTACCTTCCGACGTATGGTCAAGGGCTATTATTCGAACGGTTCAAATACCTTATTAATTAATGATGTCTGTGATGTTTTCATCTATGTCATTACAACACCATCATATGAAAATAATATATTCACGTAAACTGCATTGAAAAAACCTGTCCATCTTTCTGGTTTTGCCAAAATTATATTTCTAAAACGATTACAGTTTCAAACTGATTATTTATTTATTTACCTGAAATCTAAACAATTTTTTCTAAGCGTCAAAAGAGATTCATATAACATTAAAAGCAAAATATATATAATTTTAAAATATTGTTTAGATACAGTTAGTCCTTATTTCATAGTTACATTATTAATAAATATATACCAACATACTCGATTTTATTACCATCATATTATATATTTTATTGTTACATTAGTCATTTCAATAGTATTCAGATTTAAAAATCAGACAGAATAGAGCAAGTAAATATTGACAAGTCTTTCTGTCTGCATCCAAAATTTACTATTAAAGGGTAAAAAATGTATTATCTCTTATTTTGTACAGCAAGACATCAATATCCTTGGTAATAATTTTCATACTCTTCCCAATAATTCACAAAATTGATTTCAATTTGAAAATTTTATATTTTTTTGATTTTACAGTGTTTTATTTACTATTGATAATTTAATACATACTGCGTATCGCATTTTATATTATGTGTACGCACATCACTAGCACATGCGAATTTTTGAATTGACATTTGAAAATAATGATAAAAATATGTTTGTAAAATGATTAAAAAAGCGAATACTAGTAATTTAAACAGTCGTTTCATACTTCAAACTTTGGGGAATCCAACTAAAAGGAAATTGTATTATATAAAACATGCTTTAGCTTCGACGTGTATGTATTTTAAGTTGTTTAATTACAAATAGAATTTCAAAAATAGTTGTCATAGAATACGTGTACAAACGAGAAGAAAAATAGACTTCATTTCCCTACATACACAAAAATTAAGAAAAACCAATTAATGACCATAGTTTTCTTACATTATTTTCATTCTCAGACCTAACTCTTTCTTCACGACCATAGATATGTGTAAAGGTAATATGACAACCGATACACATGTCTAACATATTTTATTTTGTTTCAGGGAGCAATATATCTTCAACGTGTTTGAAGTAATTGTAAGTACATTGGAGACGAAACTACAAAGGATAGAAAACCTCGATAAAGCAGTTGAACATTTGATGAGACGTGTGGAAGCTCTGGATTCTCGTGTCAACGATAATATTGATAAAACTGATGATATTATATCAAAATTACGAACTATTGATCTTAAATTATTCCACCAACAACCTCTAAACAGTAATCAACGGGGCACTTCTAAAGATGTGTCATCAATGGATGGAAAAACTCTCAACGGAGACGGAGATAGTTTGGACATGCGCCTCGTGTCTCTAGATCAGAAAGTGTCCGACATAGACACCAAATTAGTTGGATTAAAAAATCAAATTGATAGTAATTTCTTACCAGTTGACGACATAAATGCCGAAGCCAGCGAAAAGAAACCCATCAGTATGAATGTTCTAGAAATAACGAAAGCCATGAACGCAGAAGTCATTAATCACATAACGAAAGAACTCGAACAATTAAGAACAGCGACTGGGAATGTTGATAGAAAATTGCAATTTCACATTAATTTGGTATCTGAAAACCTAGGAAAAGTGTTGAATATAGTGTCAGAAGTTCACAGTGCCGTCATGGAGCCCGAAATCATTACCGACTCTAATTCCACGCTACCTCTTCCGATCAGAGTATCGGGTCAAACGAGCAAGATTGATAATCTTGTAAGAAGAATGCTACCGATAATCAACGTGTCCGAGAAAATGGACGAAGTGTGGGATGTCGTCGTTGGAACTAAAAGCTCCGTTGACGACCTCGTACCCAAGTCCGACGAGCTTCTCACGCAGACTCAGAGACAAGAGAGAGCCATCGGACAGATCCACGACGATCTGAACGTGAAAGCGAACCTTATAATCGAGAAGTTGAAGAAGCAAGAAGTAGACGCGGCGAATCTGGTAGCCCGGCCTGTTCCAGCAGACCTTCTCTTGGATCCAACGATAGATCGCCTGGTGGAGTACGACCTCAGTCGCTACAGCGGAGAGGAGCCGCCTCTTGCCACCACAATGCCCACCACCACTACCACCTTAGACGCCACCACTACGACGGACACAAGGTCAGTCTCCACTCATTCAATCCATTTTCTCATTATTTTCTAAATCACAACCTTTTACAAATTTGAATTAGTATATATAAAAGTGATAACATCGAAATAACGTATTTTAATTTGAATCTTATAGAATAAACCAATTTCATTCATATTTCGAATCATAGAACATGTATTCACCTGTGGAACACCAAAACGATAAATTCTTAATGTAATAGTAACAAAATATACCTGTGTTCTGATTTAACTTTATTTTCGTAGAAAATTGTTTTTTTCTTTCATTGTATGAAATTTCGTATTTAATATATAATTATTTATATAATTATATCCTTGTGGTTTTAGTTTGAAGAGAGATTGTTTGAAATGATTAATGCATTTAAAATTTTCGAGAATTTGATAGGCGTAATAATTATCTGTTCTTACTGAAACATTTACTGTGAAGATTCTAAGAATATGTTTTGAATGCATTCAAATGGAGATTAATATGTTGCTGATGGTGTAATTCAGCCGCGGCAGCACTACCCCCATCACGGTCACCCCGTCCAACAGTGGAAGCCTGTCAGCTCGTAAGGGCGGAGTCATTTTCCCCAGCGTTAAGAACAAACCGTCCATTGCCAATTCCACATTCGCCACGGACCTTTTAGGCCCAAATTACAAAGACATAAGGGTAAGCATGAAATGTACCACATTGTATATTAATACTGCGTCACTTGAAATTTCATTTTACATTATAAATTAAAGGTAATAATGCATGTTCGCCGGTTTTGTTTCATAGCGAATGTAAGCGAAACGCGGATTGTGTTTTACTAAAAATGTTCTCTTACCTTAAAACAGAAATATAATTCATAGAATGTTGATCTCCAATAAATATACAGCCACAGAAGAGATATTTCTGATAAACAAAATCGCTCCGACGAAAATTATCGAAATGTGTCTATAAATATCAATTAAAAAGTGTTACGGACCTCAAAAATCATAAGTATCTAGATAATCTTTGTTAACTGTAGGAAAGCAGTGTTTGGAAATCAATATTTTATATTTCCATTTTTGTAGCGATTTAAATATATGTACAGTATGTTTATAAAACCCACATGTTAATGAAATCCACCATATCATATTTATATTTTCAAAAAAATGTTTTAAAAAATATATTTCAATGTTTTTTTTAGATAATTATTATGGCTAATGTCCGCGCATGAGATTTTTATTAGGAAAATTATCTCCGAGACTGGTATTATGCTCCTACGAGATTCTTTAGAGACAACTCTCGGCTTTTGTAGTCCATCGCGTGGATTCGAGCGCCATCCCATATCATTTTATAATCTTTCTAATCTTTTAGAAAAATAGTTGTAGATATCCATGGTTATTGGTGACGTGTACATAGGTCAGTTTTATCAATCTCAAATGGTAATCTCTGAGTTTATTACCAGATCTAAATCTCAACACGTGTTCACGGTACTGAGATTTATCTCAACTAAATATTTTAAACTTATCTCATCATGTCTCATTCCGTGGTCACGGGCCATTAATAATATTAATATTAGAGTTTATTCACAAAATGAATCGAATAAATGTATTAGTCTTTCTTCGATGCTTGTAAGTTGCTATAGGCGTGTACTATTGCACCAGTAAAGAAGGCAATCTCTATAATTTACACATTCAGATGTTTCGGGTACCCTTTTATATATAATAATATTTTTTATCAGCTGCGCGCAATAGCGACAAAAAAAACTCGTAAATCTTAAGTGCTTAATAGTTTTTTAACCGAATTGAAATCGTTCCAAAATAGACCAGCGTTTGTTTCTTCATAACCATATCATAAAAATAGCAAAAAAGCTCAGCCGTTAACAAAACTATACAGAAAATTATGAAATAACATTTCTGTGCTCTTAGGTAGACGTAAACAAAAATGCAAGATTGACTGACAGAACAAAACGAAGACAGTGAAATAACTTTTCTAAATTACCTTAAATGCTATAATATTAACAGTTCGTTTACACGGAACGAATTACGTCACGTTTTTCTTATTTGATTTCTTCCATCTTGAAACTTGACAAGTGTCGCTTAGGTCGGTACTGGGTACAGCGATAATACAATTGTGTACATCAATCACCTACCTACAGTTACACATTTTCATTTCTCGAATACTACGCAGTAAGACATGACCATTACCTCATTTTAGCGTCTAATTATTTAGTAGGTTTCGGTAAAACATTGGCTGTATTATTTCCGTATCATGTTTCTAGTTTATTATTAACTTTTTAAAGAAAGTGCCAAAGATTACGGTCTTATATGAATTGAAAGCGAAAGGGCACATAATACGTATTACAGGATGTCTCAGAATATGAAAACCATAAAGGCAAACTTTGGATAGACAATCTGTCTCTCTTTCGACGTATCATAGTTCTTTGATCTGCATCTACAACTATAATTGGTTGCTTCCATTTTTCGCGGTCCTGGGCATTGTTTTTCTCGGGCTTTTTATATTAATCTTGTTGAAGAATCTCTAATTTCTTCTAGCCCTACGTATGCAAAAATTATTTTCTTGCATCTAATGGAGAACCTTTCTTCAATACCTACTATTCTGAAGATTAGAGACATTCGTTCGTATTGCTGTTTATGAAAGACAACAACACAACACCAACATCACATCTCTGTGTCGAGCATGTTCCTTTATTTCTTTTTCAGGACTTAGACCTTTTACCTTTTATGATATCCTTCTCACCTCCGATGCCCTTCTTACTATATGTTTTCATTTTTGTTTTAATTTAATTTAACATTAATTAAATGTAAAAGTATTATTTTTCTCTTTTTTTTTGACAATCACCGTTATGTATCCTTGCTATAAAGTTGAAATTATATTTTATATTGCGTTGTCAACTCGAATGTGGTAGACTTTTTTATATTTATGGTTGACTTGGTTATAACGCCGTGTACTTAGTAATTGTAAGTTATATTGGTTTAACCTTATATATTTTAGTTTTTGTTTTTAGATACATAGATATAGATCCTTATTAATAATCAAGTCGTTTATCATTCACTACGAATCGAGTGCGTCGTTCTAATTTACGAAAAACATTTCCCAAGTTTGTTAATACTGAAAAATCTCACAATCTATAAAACATACCTGTATAATAAATATAATACGCCCATTAAAGTTGCCCGATGTGAGAAATACAGCCTCATCACTTAATATTTGGAACAAAAAGAAACGGTCGTGAAATCTGTTTTCAATTCATTTTTGACAAGCATTTTTTAATTATTTAGTAAATATAAATATATGTGTTTTTTTGGCCACCTCTGCCTTTCTCGGCATTGTAAAAAAAATCATAAATTTTAGCAAATATTTCTTCAATTCATATCATTCACTCAGTGTTGTATAAAAATCGTTCGAGTGCTGGTCGCGTTGCTCCGCCTTTGAACTCCATTTATGGAGCCACATTCATATAATTATCTCATACTTTTTGCTTTCACTCGAGAACTGACTTACCATTATAGTGAGATAAGGGGTTATTCTAAGAAATAGACCCACAATTAGTTAAAATTATACATTAACATTTTTTGCTTTCTTTAAACTCTTTATATATTTATTTTGCGCCACGTACGATGTTTTGTTCAAAAGATGACTGATATTATTATTCTATATTTACCAAAGGAAGGATGGAATATATAAAGATACAAAAACGTATTACATCATATTATCTGTGTCAATATTTTATCAATTACTTATTATTACTTATTATATAATACCTTATAAATAGCCATATTTGTCTTTAAGTTATTACTAAATACATGATTTTATTGCTATGTACTAGAATGCGTAATTCTTCACATTGCGTAAACAAACAATTTACATAAATGTAGATATAATCATATTGAAAATTTACACAATAATTACTGTGCACTTACAGTAGCAGATTTTTTTATCTAAAATACTTAAGACTCTTAATTAAATCGCAGTTTTTTTTTAAATAATAGATTTAAAAACAGAGAGTTCAACTTGAAAAATCCAAAACAATGTTAATGTTTAAAATATGAAAATTTTAAGATTAAAAAACACCAAAACTACATAATAAAAATCTGTTCATACGGTTAATGCAAGTATTCTTATAGAATTCTCAGTTACACGTCTTTAATGACATCTTGATTTTTATTTTATGATTTAAGAGTTTATTGGTTATGTATCTATTTATTTATTGTAGTACGAAACTCAATCCGTTTTTCATCACCTCTAGGACACTAAAATTTTTTTGACCTTATATTTTACTCTACCCTTATTAAAAAATGTTCCCTGTTAAATATCTCAGTCGTACAAAAGAAAATCTTATACAATTATTATTGCATGGAAGAAAATTGTTTTTTGAAAGTGAATGTTGGGAAAAATGTAAAATGTTCGATTGTTATTATTTCAGATAGTCAAGTTGTTTTGTTGTATTTTAAGACAATATTTTTTTCAACTAAATTACACTTTCATTGTTCAGTTTTATTCACCAATATTGTGTTTTAAATTCCTAACCGTTGATATTATTTATTGTTAACCGCTTTCAATAATATTCTCATTCTCATGTTGTGGGTTTCTAAATTCATTTCTGAATTATGTGACGTTTTCGTGCGATTCGGTGATTTTAACATGATTTTCTTTATTTCACCATATTTCGTAATAATTGTATAATAATTTATTTTAAATTATTGTAAGATTTGTTAAGACCAAGAAAAATTGATTATTTTGACAGTTTTTTTACTAAAATTTGCAAAATGTATATAACATTCTGACTCGTTAAAATTATTATATAAAGCGTGATTCATAACATAACATATTAAATCTGTTTTTTGATATTTTTCAGGGATTCTCTTGTATCGACTTGCTGAACGCTGGGATGAGAGATTCTGGGGTGTATTACCTGCAAATTAGAGGAACCACTTACTGGTTTCTCAAGGCATTCTGCGAGCAAGACACTGCTGAAGGAGGTTGGACTGTGAGTAAATTAAATACAAAACTCATTAAAAATTTAATGCAATTTAATTACTAGTTAACTAAAGTCAAATACGTAAATTTTTCGTTTGTGATATTAAAAGTTTCTTCTGAGAACGTTCATTTTTTACGATAACATCGGGACTTGAGTCTTAATGAGCTAGATGCGAGAATGGAACTTCCATTTTGTCAGTCGCCTTGGTTATCAAAATAATACGCACGTTATAATTGTGAGAGTCTCTCACAGCCGTCTCTGGTCTCTCACAATCGGCGGAAGTGAAAAAGAATAGAGTCGGTCAAAACAATAGATGAACATCGTTCTTGATGCAACTTATTACTGCCTTAATTATCGACGATGTAAAATCTTTATTACACATAGATTTTAAATATATAACATTTCAGGTCATCCAACGTCGCGACGATTTCGGTGTGCCGTCAGAAAACTTCAACCGAGATTGGGCCGACTACAAGAATGGCTTTGGTGATCCCGCTAAAGAGTTTTGGCTCGGGAATGAGAATATTTACATGCTGACGAACAACGAAGACTACATGTTGCGTGTTGAACTCGAAGATTTTGAAGGGAACAAAAGGTTAATTTATTTTCATAATATTTAAAAAATCAATGACTTTATTTTTAATATTTTAAAATATAATCAATGAGGTGGAAATAATTCATTTTATTTTTTAATTCAGATACGCCCAATACTCACATTTCAAGATATATTCTGAGAGTGAATATTACAAACTTGAAATTGATGGCTATGAAGGAAATGCGGGAGATTCGCTCAACGATCCTTGGTACGGCTCCAACAACAGTCCTTTCTCTACATACAACAGGTTTGTACAATAAATACTTAGATGTATATTACAAATAACGTATTGCATCGCATCAACACGGAATGTTTGAAGCTATTACTTTGCGTAAATTATTTACTTCTACAAGTGTACTTCACAACAAAAAACATATTTTATGTTTGTCGAGACCTTTACACATTGAACTCTTATTCTGAAGCACTCGTATCATAGATAGTCTCAAGGTTATAAAAGGAACCGAAAGGAACCTATTTGTCCGATCAGCTTGTGATGCCTGAAACCATAAGTAAGAACCTTGGTTGTGTTTAGAAACATTATTGATTCAATTATTATGATTTACATTTATTTGTTCAAAAACGTGCACAGAGAGACTGACTGTATTTCATGCCGGTCAAGTTACAAAAATCCAAAATTAGTGTCATATCATTACGATGGTTTTCTTTCTTCTCGCATTAAAAATGTAGAATTACGGCATGCATAATTTTACAGAGAGGTAAATTAGAAATCACATAAGTTAAAATTCAATTAATATAATTTATATTCAAAATATGGTAAATACTTGATGCAGGCTTTCATTTAAGAATTCAAAATTATCGTTTACTAAATAATGATTTTAAACTATTTATATCACCACATACATACATACATACGTGTTGCCATATTGTAATGATTGATTATTTTAATGTATTGTATGTACAATATTTAATTTTGAATAATGGAAAACTTTATTTCCGAATGATCTCTGAATATTAAATTGTCTTCACAGACCCCAAATAATCTATATTCTTATTTTACGTATAACGTGCCAGGGCAAAATTGGTCTTTACCAATTGGAGCTGGCATTATTATTTATTAGGTAATACAGTGAAACCTCGATCTACGAACATAATTCGTTTCGAAAAACTGATCGAAAACAGAGTTGTTCGTTAACCGAAACAATTATTCGCATTAGAATCAATGTAATAATCTGTTTAAGATCCCAATAAAATGGCGCTCTATCGTCTTTTTTCTACTTCTTGCTTGAAATCTTATAAACGTAATAAAAATTCATTGTTTTAACTTAAAAGGAATTGTAAGTAACAAAACGAAAAGAATAAACGCAAGAACAAACATTATTTTAACTTATCTTACAAAGTATGCAGTAAAGTGTTATTGTTTGGAAGGAGAATCTACTTTTTTGAAAACATCAGGTGCTTGAAGTTCGTCAGGTTTATGTCTCACGAAAAACCTATCCAACGATATTTGTTTCTTTTTGCTTTTTATAATTTTTCGTAAATGAGACAAGACATTATCATTAAACAGATTTATAACACGACTGATAAAGTTTTATCAGGGTGATATTTTTCCACAAAACTTTGCACCTCACTCCACTTTGCAACCATTTCGTGGATCGAGGACCTAGTAACATCTTCCACTCGTTCACCAGTCTTTGAAAATAATATTTCCTCTGTCACCGTATTTTTCTGATCAATAAGAAGCTAATTTTTAGTCTATGGAGCACGTGACTGCCAGCCTGCTCGGCCAGCGCCGGTGCGTCTGGGGTTTTGCGCATGCACTGATATCTGTCTATGGAGCAGGTGACTGCCTACCTGTTCGTAAACCGAAATTCTGTTCGCAAACTGATGCATTTGAACGTCAAGATGTCTGTTCATAAACAGAGTTAGTCGTAAATCGAGGTGCCACTGTAAAAGAGTATTGTCTGTGATTTTTGAAATAAAAAAATGTATTCCTTTCAGACCAGGATGCTGTGCTTGAATGAAATATATATAACAGTAGTTACGTAGTGCATTTCTGCAATTGATTGTGAATTGTAGCACACGAAATTTAACTTAATAAAATGAATATTGGTTTTTCCAGGGATAACGACAGATCGTCACTTAATTGCGCTTCCATGCTAAAGGGTGGGTGGTGGTGGAAATCTTGCGGGAGAGGACTCAACGGTCTGTACTTACACGATCCTCAAGATCTCACTGCGAGACAAGGTGAGTGATGGAATAGAATTAAATAATTATTTCTGATATTGGAAGCGGCAGTGGTTGCATATTTTAGACAATTATATTAGAATAAGAATGGCTATTATTAATCCCAGGGATTATTTATTATTATTTTAACTATCAGAGGAGACGCTCATCAGTTCAAATCTAATTTTTGTTGTTGTTGATAAAAGGATTATCTACTCTTTCGATTCTCGCATCAATCTACAGTTGAAAATAATTTAATACAAATAATTGTCAGCATATAAAAGAAGTGAGCAGAGCAGATTTTAAATGAGTTAAGTTAAATGATGTTAAATAAAATTAGGCAATTATTCATTTTCCCCATTCTTATGTTTGAAACAAACTTATTGTAACTATTTTTTTTATTTATATAAACTGTTAAACATTTAAAAATAATATTGGTCTAGCGTGTTATTCCTACAAATACAAAGTCTGACCTGAGATGGGTGTTCACATAGTAGGGTCAACACTGGATTTTAAAAATATCAGAAATCAATTATCTTTTTTAAAAATTTATTTTCACCCTATCCCGAATCGTTTTGAGAGTTGTTTACTATCGTTTCGACTCGTCAATATTACTTTTTTTTTTTTTTATTGCATTCAGTTAACATCTTAATACCATCATAGGTTGACTCCGGTATCATCGAGTCACGTCTGTACAATTTAACGTGAGACTCGTTATCACATTAAATTCAGAAGGCAGCTAAAGAGAAGCTATAGAAATCATGCACCCCCAAAAGGAGAAGGTAGACGTTACATTTATGTGTTGCAGTCGCAGAAGTCGGTCACAGTCCGGCAGAAATCCACCATGTCCAGGTCGCAAGAGGTGCGAGGGAGAGCCAGTAGAATGCTCCGTTAGGTCTCTCTAGCTACTGCTCTTCCCGGCATCGTTCATCCCAGCAACCCCCAACGAAAGACCCACACCCTAATAAATTCCCGTAAATGTCCGAGATTCCTTTCATTTCTTAATAGATGATCGTTAATAAATCTACTAGCTCTTTAGTTTATTCATATTTTTGATTTGTTTAGAGCATGGTTGTATTAATATTACGATGATTTCAGGCATCGTTTGGTTCCGCTGGAGGGGCTGGGATTACACCCTCAAGAAGGCTTCTATGATGATCAAACCCAAAGGACCACAGACGAACACTTAAAAACTCTGAAGCAATATAATAGTTCTATCATCCACATTTATATCATGACAAATTTCATATTTTCATCTAGGCGTATCAATTACTAATTTATTTTTCAAACAACAAAAAGTACATGCATGTGAGATAATTAAATTCAAATGATTCAGTATACATTCGTAATTGAATTTGTGAGACTGTTTGTGTTGAATGCTAAATTATAATAAGATGTATTTTCTTTACCTAGGTAGATTTCTTGTATTAAATTAACTTAACAGAACAATATATGTGTAAAGTTTTATATTTAAAGTAAATTGTAATATATTGCTTATTATGTATATTTATTTATGAACAAACCGTTGACGCGATCGGTTGTGAAAAATTACATTTAAGGCAGGCGTCTCTTTGAATTTCATTATACAGTTGAAATTTAGACTCTATTTATTTTTAATGTTGAAAATTTAATTAATGAGGCTTAAGGGAAGAAATATACAATTGTTTTGTAAATTTTGCTGCCCAAAGTACAACGATGAAATTGTATTGTATTAACTGATAATATCAGATTACATTTAATTTATACCACTACCATAGGAATAAAGGAAAATGTAGGTGATAAAAATATTTAAGAACCTTGTAAATATATATCTTTATGACTATTTGTAAATTTCATTTACTGAAATCATCATAAATTATTACTATTAATAGACTAAATCATTCATTTATCATTTTAACACATGCAAATCGGAATTTAATCAAATCTTCGTAAACAATTCTCCCAAAATGTACATAGAATATTTAAATGAACGAATAAATCATTATTTTTAAATGAGTTAAAACACATTTTACGATACACCCGAACCATCATATAAATGCAAATCATTTACAAATGCATATGCCTCATATTATTGTTACGGTATAGAAACCAAAATTGTTATTATTTAGATTGCAGAATGCTATGATGCTCGAGACGTCTTTCTACGAGTGAAACTTCAATAGTAAACGTAGACCCTATGCAATCTATGTGTACGATCATATATATATATATATATAGGAATGAATTAGAACTTGGTAAAAATTCATATATTTGACATTCCCCATAGCGCAGGTTTGTATTCGAAATGTTTCATGATACAGTTCTAATCAATTAAAACAATTGGGAAATGGTTAAAACTTTTATAGGCCTTGTCTGGAAAACTATCATTATTTGAGATAACAGTATTGTACGTAAATATTTTTATTTTCATAAAATCAAGTATTTTTACATGTAATAATTATTATAAACTATCGAAATTTTTGTATATGTATATAAATAAGTAATTTAATATGTTTGTATAAAGGAAAAATTTATAATAAAGTTGCCTTATTATTTTTAATTTTTCAATTATTTAATATTTTACCAATATTTTTAATTCTTCTACATCTTAAGGTATGCTTATCTTATATATTTTAATATATTTTACATATTTAATATATTATAATATATTTTAAGGTATGGTTGCACCTATGCATTAAGTATAACCATATCTCTAAAGCTATTGACCTATACATAAAATGTAATTATGAATAATATTACCATCTGTTAACACTGATCAATTTTTTAAATTTAAACTGAATGCTATCGAAATAATATGAAATATTAAAGTGCGTGTATACTGAAAAACTTTTCTCTAGCTTAACAGATATTTGATGTTAATAATCAGTAGTTTTGCTCTGTTTATAAAATATAATTATCTCGATCATACGATATACGCTCAACTCAATCTAACCTAACCTAACCTTTACGCGAGTTTCGAAGCAAAAGATTCACCCGACAAACAAAAGATATTCCTTCAAGGTTGGGTCCATAAAAATGGCATTTACTTTAAACAGATAAAAATGAGTTGAAAGCTCAGTCTTTAAATATCCGGATAATAAACTCATACTTACTTCTTAGAACGATATATGAATTCTCTTCGCAGAAATCAGGAATTGTTCCGCATTCTCTCTAAGTGGTTTCTAGATGTGTTTGAAACATTGATATGTTAGAATCAATTAGATGTATCAAATATAAGCTATCGAAGGTAATAATAGGATTATTCAAAATGAAAACTACTACAGAAAAATTACTCACCATTCATTATTATATGTTCGCCAAGATTTTGCTGTAATCTTAAATCTAATAATATTGTTATCTAATATATGATTATTTTTACATACCCCTACCTAACACAAGGGTATACAGTAAAGCTTAAGACTTGCAATGAAGTTAACAAATAAAAAAATGCAAATGGAAAAGTAGATCTTTGCTTGGAAAATTATTGTGACAATAACGCTACAGCAACGATTAATCTAGCACGTAGATTCCCTGTCAAGAAAGGTGAGCGATAAGGAGATATAATCTCACCTAAATTATTTACCGCAACTCTTGAAAATATGTTCAAGCAACTGAAGTTGGAGTTAGAAAATGGTATTTAAGGTACCTGTTTTGCAGATGATATTGTGATATTTTTTCTTTTCAAAACAGAATGCATGTACTATCAAAAGTCAGTTGTAGAGCAGGATACCCTTTCTACCCTGAGTCATTAAATTTAAGTGCCTAGCAACTGCATATTTTTTGTAGTATTCTTCAAATATAAAATAAGCAAATTGAGATAGAAAATTTAAAAAAAAATCTAGGTATATTAAATATAATTTATGGTATTTCTAAGTACACTCAGACCTTACATGATTTATACAAAAAACAAAAATATATAGCATAGTACAAAACATAGGAAAGAAATATTCTAAAACATTAAAATAATAGATGAAAATATAAGGGAAAAAAAATTTTGGTCAAAATAACTATTAATAATCACAAGGAATACAACCTAACCTTGCAACAATGCGCAACTGACATGTCACATGCCGCAGTGTTGACATAACCAAAAAATAACTAATGTTAGTAATCTAAATAAATCGAGTAGAGTATTATTTACGTATACTTAGTAGTATCATCACCGCAGTAAGATATATGATTAGACAAAGTTGATGGTATTTTTAAGTACTTACTGTCAGGATTGAAAGGATTAAGATAAACATTTCAAAAATTGAAGTAATAATTAACCATTTGTTCATACGGAGTTTGAATATGATTTTCAAAAGTTGTCGAAAGTGTCAAGAGAACAGACAGATGTGTATAGTAGATATAATTGAATAAACCAAGAAAATGAAACGTCAATGAGTAGGTCATACCTTGTCCAAACAGTGGATATAAAATAGCTGATGAAGGGTGATGATCTCTTCCAAAATAGACAAATGAGTAATTTTTGAGAAATATTTTGAATCCTTGTCTGCGTTAATAAATAATTCGATGCATATTAATTACCGTTGGGGAATTATTTTTATTTCCTCTTTTTTCACTATTTTTAATTAAATCAATGCTTTTATTGAAAAGCTTTAAAAAATTCTTAATAAAACGAAATTTTGTTATTAAAATACACACAAACAAAATTCTGAATCATTCAAAATTTTCTACTTGTTGCCAATTATTTTATGTGAACAATTGATTAGCTTAAAATAAAACAAATACAATTCATTTCAAAGTTATAATTTATTAAACCAAATGACATGGCAGTATGACAAAGGCAGTGTAATCTATTAACAACCAAAAAAAAAACCATTTTGCATTTTACAACTGGTGTACAACCACAAAACAACTATTATATATGTATATACTTTTATACTATGGTTCAGTAGATTAGGAAATTTAATTTGAAGTTTTATGATTTTTTTTATAATCAAAGGGAATCGATAAATAATAATAAATATTCTCCTTTTACTCAAATCAATTGAATATCAAAATACATTTAGGTACATACACGTATTGCACTTTTTTCACATAATTCAGTATTATTTAACAAAATAAAAATTATTTAAATCAAATAATTAATAATAATAATAGATGGATTAAATGTAGCAGATACATGTACATCCAATCACATTTTTGCTTCATATCTATATTTTTATATTTGCATTGCGAAAGGGTTTAATTAGTACTTTTTAAATTTTCATGGACAGACAATATATATTTATATATATTTTTACACATAATATAATTATTCTTCAGTAGGTATATGTAATTCAAAAAATATTATTTTACTATTATATACTTAATGATATGGAGTTATTTAAAATTTGGCAAAAATTTTAATTATCTAAGTTTAAAAGCATCGTTACTGACCTATATTTTTCTAAAGATCTCAGCAGCGATGGCCTACAATGGTTTTTAGGAAAATTAGCGGACCACTAGAGGAAATACCATCATTCGGAGAGGAATTTATCTCACTATAACACACATAGATACATGGAAACTAAATCTACGAACCGCACTGCTTTCTAATAAAAATACTTAAAAAATAATAAGAATATGTAATTTTTTGTAATTTATAATTTAGAACATTTTTAGATTATTTTTAAGTGAAAACATCCTTGGTCACTTCTAACTAATATCTGATGTTGAACTATTATTATTAGCTACCTCTCCGTCTGGCTTCTTCTGCCCCAGTCGCCGACGTTAATACGATAGAGTAGAGAGCGTGAGCATAAAACATTGCAAGGCATTCACAACTTCGGTTTAAATTTTGGGTTCTATTTAAAAAATATATCATTTATTTTCGAAAATACACATTTTTAAGCGTCATCAAAATGAGTTTACAACCTGCAAAAGTATTTCGAAGGTGGCCGAAACACCAACTGAGCATAATCGTGCACTTCGCACAAGAATAAAAGCTTCAAAGTCTACCAGGTCTTCAAAAGAACAAGTTGAAAAATGCAGAAATCAAACGTGGAAAATTCGAATTCCTTTCATTCCAAAAAAACAACAAACTCTGGATGTTGCCATCAAAAAATGAAACACATTTCGTGCATTCACACACTATTTTTTTTTAATATTTGAAAATATTTTAAACACTTGGTTTTGTATCTTATCGGTGACTTAGATATTATAAATGACATGGAAAATTTAATGAAATTGTTTTTTATGTCTAGAAACATTTGCGTTCGACATGCGTTCGCATCCTGGGTTGTTTCTGGTGGGTTCTGATGATTAGGAGTGAGGTGATATTACTCTAAAATTGCGTTTAAATTAATTTAAAGGATAAAATCGGCTATTATTTTTGAAAAAATCAATTATTTCAGCCAATCGAGAATAAACGTTGAAAACTTTACAAAATGTCGCACATTATTATTATTTCCGACAAGAGTGGCCATTTCTTGGTCAATTTTTTTATGTATTAAATGGAATTAAATTATTAAAATACTCTTTTAATAAGGGATATTTGACGTGTATGAATACTATTTTATAAATCGAAGCGGCCTGTCCTATTAATGTTTAATCTACGTTAAAAATTGAGCGTTTAAGCTAAAAAGGGAGTCAAAGTAAGTTTACACTCATTCAATTGCCCTTCAATGGATTCAAACGATTCAAGAAATTTTGTATCCCATCACGTACAACAACGGAAATTTTAATGCCAACATTTATAAAACAAAACATTTATACGAGTAGAACTTTATACGCCCATCACTTTATACGCCAAGTATTTTACGATGATTACTTTATACAACCAATAATGAAAACGAGGTGTGTCATATAACCACTAAATGGGTGAACCCAGTAGTATCCAAGTTATCAAGCCAAGGTAGGCTGTTCACCAACGAAGAAAGCATTTAAAGTAAAGCTCATTGGCCAAGGGAGTGTTGAAAGACCCAAGCTGCGGTAGTTGGATGGCGCACCCAGGATCAGGAAAAAGACAAAGAAGAACAGATCCGAGTGAGTAATAATTCCGCAATAATGAAAATTCCGCAAACGCAATAAACACGATGAATTCAAAAATAAAAAAGTTTAATAAAATTTGTATATATATATATATATATATATATATATATATATATATATATATATATAAAATAAACATTATTTCTCGGATAAAATTCTTCCCTCGAGACTTGAAGAGTCTATCAACAAAGATCAATATATATCGATCGGTCAGTTTGCTCTCCGTAAAAAAAAAATCCACCATCATACATTATGTAACGAATGACTCAGCACGCGTAGCACAAATTCTGTATTATTTACGATTGATCCGTATAAAGCTAATTAATTGATGTTGTGATTTTCATTATATTTTTATTAGTAAAAAATATCCGGAAGAAACTTGATTATATCTACATTTTGGAGTAATTATGATCCGTTAAATAATATACAAATTAAATCACTGTTCGTTCATCAGATAAATAACCGTAATTTTTTTTCTAAAAGTAGTAACAATCCATTACACGCTTCCAACGTACTAAATATATTCGTCGACGATAGCATCAAAAATATATGGTTTAATTTTAAGTCATAGAAAGTTGATGCACGGATAAAATTATAAGAACCTTAAACATGTAGTATTCTAATTATAGTAATTAACAAATACAATTGGGCGAGAATTTAGAATAATCTATTAGTTAACAACCTACGTAACAATCAATTACTCTTCTGTTGTACCTACAACCGAAAATTTTATATATAAAAATATACCCAATTTTCAGAGTGTATGCGTGAAAAGAATTTAAGCTTTGAATAAGGACTACGAATTTTACAGTTAAAGTTAAGCCCGATAAATTTACCGCCAGTAATTCACAAATTTGAAAACACTGGTGAAGATTTCTTATTTTTGGCCGGGCTTACATAATTTGAAATATTTCAATTCAATGAAAATCGTAGTTTTAGATCTCAGCTTTAGATCTTTAGCTTAATTTGACTATAAAGAGTGGAGTACATTTTAAGCTAAGAATTTAGTAAGACATTAATAATTTTATTTTATCTTCACGGTGTACTCTGATAATGCCATCCCTTAAAATATAGCCCTCCAGAAAAAATTCTCGATACAATAAAGCACATTTTTTTCTCAGTTTAAGTATGAACGATGAGACGAAGGACGGTAGAAGATATTAATTATTATGCAACTCATGCGTATTACGTATGTAGGTACATATGTGTATATTGTGTATTCCTCTGAAAATCGCATTATCTCTACTTAATAACTAATGTCTATATTGCACTTCTCTTGACTGACAATAGATTTTTAGGTTATTAATTTTCACTAGAGACTGATTTTTAATACGTCACTTAAAGATCCTTATTATCCATCAATGTATTTATTTAAATTCTTTAAAAAGTGTACACTAGCTTTGTCGGAAGGAAATGAAATGGAATGACGCGATATACAATTATGTCATATATCGTAGATAGAAATCAGGTGGCAAATCCTCAAACATTAAAAAATTATTCAAGTTGTACGCAGATAGTGGAAATCACCAAAAGCTTAACACATTTTGATATAAAATAATCATTTTGTGTGCGTCCGCTAATAATGATATTGTGCATCTGCTAGATAATGACACTAGTGCATCTGCTAGACGATATAACTGCAGCTGACATCAACGTATCTGAATGCATATAACGATATTCAGATAAGTGTAGTAGTTAAATGATTCAATCGGTACAAGTACACATTACTCGAACCTTCACTTTACTTCACACCGAAACTTAACCGCGTAGTATTTTTATTTTAAACATTTGTCATTTTCAAAAAATAGGGCCTACTTGAAAATCAAAATTGATACATCGAAATATTAACATTTTTAATTTAATTTTAATATTTCTTGAAAAAATATTTAGATTTTAACAGAAAAGGCAGGAATTTTTAGATTGCAGAGACCCCATGGGTAAATTGAAATACAACTTGTGTGAGAACATTTCACAGAAGTTCTTTATAATATTATAAAATATTTATATTCGAATTGAAGATATATTTGAATATAATATGCTATTTATTATACTTACCATTGACTTTTTTTAAATTGAATGTGGCATAGGTAAAGATGTAAAAACGCAGTAGTCGGTTTGGACTGTGAATCTATTCCCCTCCCACTTTCATCTGTGGCAGATGGCTCGACTTCTTGATATGTTGATAAATACTTCCTTTAGCAAGTCCCGGTGATCCTTTACGAAGATCCTTATTTGTTCCTCTCGACTGAGATATAAAAGCTTCTCCTCCATCTTTCAATGATTTTGTGGAACCTGTGGTGACGATACTGGGCCCAGACTTCAGCTCTGGATTTGCTCCATTCCATGTAACATAGTCAACTCTGAAAGAACATTTGTTAACAATTATAAGAAATTGAATATAAAATGCATACATAAACAAATAACAAATACAATAAATATAAATAAGACAAAATGTATTTTCACCACGTTGTGTTGTTTATGTTCTAAAATTTTGTAATTTAATTAATCCAAACCATTCTCATAATTCAAGATTATATAATTTATAAAATTAATGTTTTGTACACGAATATTCTATTTCCTTAATTTATTTACTAGAAAAACTATTAATATTATTTATTTTTCGTCATCATTATTAAATTTTATCTATTAACATTGTTCTATATGTATTTATTTACTTATGTATTCTATACGGAGGCTGTAGAACCACAGCCATTTGGTGACAACAAATTTGAAAATGTAATAATATATTATATTTTTAATATTGCAATATATTGTGCAAAAAAATATTCCGTGACGTCAACTTTTAAAATTAATTTAATTTAAGCATAGCAAACTGATAAAATAAATAGCAATAAAAGGTCTTACAATAATAGTTGATCCTGGGCTCCTTTGGCGAGGGCGGTATTTGATCCTTTCGGTGTTGTCAAGTATTTCGACTGAGATCGTCCACATTCGGAAGGTGGCGAGCTATTAATCCTAGATAAATTGTTGAGTAATACATTATTTTTTCCTTTCACTCGAAATAAATTTTAAATTCTAAATAGATTAATATTACTATTTATTATCTAATATAGTTTAATAGTTTTTAGTTGAAATAAGTAAAGCTGTTAATACTAAAAAAAAATTGTACAAACGTATTTGATTCCTTCGGACATATAATAAAAACTATTTAGTTTTGGAATAATATATACATATATATATATTTTGTTTTCTAAACAATATGAAAATAAGTGTTTTACTCTACTTGCTATCTATTCATCATAAACACGCAGGACATATACAAGGGGAAAAAATATCATAAGAATGCTAGTGCTTCTGTTTTTCAATTCTGAAATTATTATAAATATTAATTTTCTTTACCCGACATCATAAAAATTCTTCACATTATAAGGAATAATATGAATTCAAAAAAATGATTCTAATTTATTTTTAATCTTCACGTTCAAGAGTTTTCTATTTCGCTATCTATAAAAGATAACGTTTCTTATTTACAATAATAATGAAATTTTCATAAATAAGTGAAAAAAAAAACATTTTAAAATCTGTAAACCTATGTAGAAAAGAAACATACGTGTAATCTTTAGAAATAGTAATAAAATAAGTCACTAAAATATATACCGAACAACAATTTAAATTTTACGTTCAATTTAGAGTTGGATAATATTCTTGTTACAGTATAATTTATTCTGTAAATCTTAAGTATACATTTTATACATAATGAAGTAACCCCTTTTGTCTTAACTACGATTATTCTAAAACAGATATTGAAAATTAAAGCAATATTCTTTAATTTTTCGTGCAGATTTATCATATGAAAATATCATATTTTAAAAGTACGCGCGATTTTCGTGAAAGAAAACAACAAAATCAATTCTAAGACGACTATAATTTTATTTATAAATCTATTTCGTATTAAAACTATACACACTCTAATATTTAAATAAATACAACATTTCAAACAAAAGACAGGTAACTAGGTAGATAACACGTCAATAAAATTACACAAATACAATATACGATACAGTTATTATTAAGTTTAATATGATGGATAATGGACTTTAACCAACGAAACATTGCTATGTTTATCATATATGTATAGTAGGTAATGTTTAAAGAATAATGTGTCGAATGAAAAAGTGCGAAATAAATTCGACTGCAAATAATAATGCAACTAATTAAAAATTATTAAAAGCAAAAAAAAATAAACAATGTACACACAACGACCGAAACTGCAAGATCTGATATCTGATCATTCTACTAGGTCTAAAACACATTTAATTCGTTCGTTCACAATAACATATTCCACAGATAATTAGATACAATTATATTTTAACGAGTTAATCATGCCAATATTGCCGGTGACTGTAACATGTTCATGATGTTCAATCGCTATGGCTGAATGTGGCTTCATCTGTTGTCGAACAAAATTAGTGTGATATGTGCTTAATATATGAACACTCTTGTGAATTTCATTTTAAACGTACGCTATGAGATAAATATTATTTATATTAATCGAAGAGTATTGTAGAATATTTCGATATTACGTACATACTTACATGTGATTCTGGGATTGTCATTCACGTACACTGAAGCTGGGTAAAATTATTGTAATTTTGCATTCTAACTCACGTTAATATTAAGTAATAAAAATAACTCCAATTAAGTGCAGTTAATTTTATCATCGTGATGATGATATTCAATGGTATGATACGATAATTTTATTCTATAATAAATATTATATTAATGTATATTTTTATTGAATTGTATATTACAAGTTGATAACAATTTGAACAATATTTATTTTCCGAAAAAAATGCGAATCATTTTTGTTTCAATTTATTTATTTTCAAATGCTTAACTGCACCAATTTCACCAATTCAGACGACGTGAACATGTAGGAAACTATTGGTTTTACGACTATGTAAGGCGTAATAATTTTTAACAAAATTAATGTAATTGGCGGACAGGGTGGTGGGCTATGTTATTGTGAAAGTCCTACATCAATGCAGGCATTATACTGCTATTCAAATAATTTAACACAATTTTAAAAGACTCATAAATAATTCGTTAATGTGTTTTTAATCAATGGCGAACATTCTAGACAAAAGACCTAGCATATCAACGAAGTATAGTTTGAAATAGTAAGTTTATTCCAACATCCAATTTAATTTATATCGGTTTAGAACTGTTTATTTACTATGCACACGGTGTTCCAGAGACAGCTGTCTAAATGGAACTTACAGTTAGGTGACATCACTAGCAAATCATTGAACTTCAAATAAGGTTGTCTTAAACTCAACTGTTTAAAAGATTTGCGATCTGCCTATTAAAATGAGCACTGTTCCATAAATACTCATCCTATTGTGATGAAATTTGACATATGTATCCTGTGATAATGCAGCATCTTCAAAAGCTACCAGATTTTGTTTATGGCCAATTAAAAAAGGTATTGTAACTATTTTGCTGAAAAACACAAAAGTTTTAATAACTTCTAAACCGCTAAAAATAGGATAACCCAACTTGTTGCTAGTGATGTAGCCTAACCGTAGGCTCCGTTTAGACTACTGTCTGTACTCACACCCTATACATATGTAACTCGATAAATTATCGATTTTTTAACCTCCTGCATTATTTTAGAAGAAAAAGTCATAACTTTAAAAATATAATCTGCCTGATAACAATTACATTTTCATTATTGAGAACACATTCTTATTGTGAAGTTTTAATTATTCATAACATAGGTCTGTGATATTTTAAATACTTATTAAATGTATTAATTATAAAGATATACATCATTTATATCGAAAAATATTGTTGTTGTTACCGGGATCGAACCTGGATCTCTTCCAATCCGGGGAACGTGCATTATCCGATTATGCTACAGTACTCAGTGCATTGACGACAAATTTTTGAACCTATATATTACACATTTCAAATTGATACATCTATCGTTCCATTATTTGAAAACCATCTACTTTATTTTAATCAGTTAATGAACGTTCCCCGGATTGAAAGAGATCCAGGTTCGAATTCCAGTAGCAACAACAATATTTTTGGATAAAATTGATTTTATATGTACATCTTTCTAATTAATATATTTAATTTGTAATTAAAATTACATTCTATTTTATTTCAGACCCATAATGAATAAAACTTAACACTTTAATTGAATGTTGGTCTTAATCGATTTGATCATCTTTAAATATACTTTCAACTATACAACGTGCGGTCGCAAATACAAACAACTTTGATCCAAGGCAGGCACGACACGGTGAGGGCGGGGACATGCGTTGGGCATTAGTTGGCTAGAAGATGCATACTTTGTGACTTCCTTCTTGGTCTTGTGTCGGCGGTTGGCCCTTTCAGATTGGTTGGTCTCCCGCGAGGGCATCCACATGGACAGCACGTCGCTGTACGCTATCGGGGGCGCTATCGGGGGCGCTTGTACGGGTGATGGTGTCGATAAAGCGGCAACTTTGTTGCGCGACGGTAAACTAGCAATGGCACAAAATAGACACAACAGTTGAAACACCCGGGTCAAAAACTGGCCATTCACACACTTTAGGGGAGTATTTTAAAGTTGACTTAACTCTTTTAACAAAGAATATGTTTTATCTGAGGCTTCCCGTGTAAAATGCAGCACGAAACTATGTTAAAAACAGAATAGATTAGTGCGATAAAAAATTTCGTGAAGTTTGCAAGTGGTTTCTATATTGGTAACACCAGTCGAAATTTTAATATAAGAGTTAAGGAGCATTTGAGATGTTTGAATAATAATGGTTTTTTAAACTTTTGATAAAAATTTGGAATTATCTATTTTACATATAAACAATGTCGGTCTTAAATTGAATAATTTGGAATCATTGGAAATAAATTAAAACTATTATAAACCAAAATATTATAAACAAACAGCTAAATTTAACCACAAGTCTCGTTCTAAAAATTTTTCATAAAAATTATTCTACTAATTTTGTGTCATCTAGTAACAATTTAAGTTAGGTACTAAATTTTTTTTTTTTCATAATAGATTCTGTTAAAGAAACAATGTAACATATGTTTTTGATTAGTTAATGACATTCTGTAGGAGAGAATGATATTTTTCGAAACCGGTTGATGTATTTAATTCATTAAGTGGTTAATAAAACAAAATTAACAATATAAAATAACATAAATAACTGTAAATGGGTGAAATTTATTCATATGCAATTTTCAATTAATTTTAATTTAAAAACAATAGTTTTCGTTCTATTTCGGTGATCTAATATATATTGAAACGAGACATCAGATAGATTCTGTAGTAGAAGACGTATTTTAGATGAATTAATTTTGAAGAATTTGGCGGACGGCCATAAATGCGTTTGGAATAGACCACCAGATGGTGCTGGGTCAGTTTTTAGCCTCGGTGTATCAATTGCCTTAATAGAGTTGACAAAGCGGTCATCGTTGAACATGACTTTAACAGTTCTCATACACTCAAATGCCAAAATATGATATAATAATAATGTGCTCGAAATGAAATTGTGTACATATATGATAGAACACAATGCTTTATTACATCATTATTAATATATTATCGCATTTACGATAAAAAGAAATAAGAATATTACAATATACATAACTATTCACCTGTCATTTATTTTTATCTTAAATATATTTAACACCTGGTATTATCAACTGTCATCAAATAAAATATTGAATGTAATATTAACGGAATGAAAATTTTGAAATTTCGGATGAATATTGCGAAATATTTCATTAAAGCACTTGAGAGTTAGTTTGCAAGGTACGATAAGCAAATATAATGTATATATGCCCATAATTTAATATCTGTTGTACATGTAGTATAATTATTATTCAGCTACTGTATACTTCCAAGTTATTACACTTTTTAAATATATATTAACGAAAAGTAATGCTACGCCAAATGCCAATATGGTACACTTTATGAAAGGTATGATCTTTTTAAAAATAGGTGAGGATTGTATTGTACCGATCTATTTTTTCAATTATTTCATTGTATAGTCATACAGTCATAAAAATGTCACAGTTTTTGTTATATTATAGGAGGTTTTAAAGAAAGAGTCAATAGGATCGCACGCTGCAAAATCAAAACAGTAAACATTAGTATTCGAAAACTCTTAAAATAATAGCCCAAGGGGCCTCTTAGCACCATTTAAATAAAAACATATAAATATACATACGTACAGACATTTATTTTTTAAATTAATATTACAATAGCTATGCAGAGAATTTTAAGTGACTACAATGATAAATGCATAATTAAATTGTAAGCTTTTTTTAACAATTGCGTAAGGAAATGTTAACTATTGTCAACAATAGAATAAATAAAATTTTACTGCCGACAATAGCGTAAAGAAAATTTTGAGTATTTTCAAGAATAGCGTAAATAAAATGTTGGCTGTCGTCAATAATTAAATTTTAAATGACATCTGTCGTTAAAATTTAAAGTGTCATCGAAAAAATGTCAGGGAAATAATCCTCGTATTTTGTAATGATGCGAAAAATATTGAATTGAAATAGAGGGTAGAATGTTGACATCAGTATTAATAAAAATTAAAAAAATATATTAATATCTTTTCGTTTGTTATTATATATTGGTTTGTTATACAAAACACGTCAAATACATTGTTATGCAGAACACAATTTTCAAATAAACGTGACAAACTTTACCTCGTGCGACATAATTGTATTAGTAAGCGTCACTGTGGCCTGACAATAATATTCACGAATCTGTTTACTTCGCCGAAATTATCAATTTTTGACCGCATATATCGATGTCGCAAAGGAATGATTGTTAAAATCGCTGCAAATATTATTAAGTATTTGAATAATTTGATCATACTCACTCTTCTTTGGTTTCCAGAGTCATAGTGTGTTCTGCTAGATTCTCGGTAGATTTCTTGACAGCATCTTCTTGCAAGACGACAGACAATATCTGCTCCGCTCTCTCTTCACTCCAATCGACACTCTCCAAAGCAATGGAGACGACCCGTTCAGGAATTGTCGAATATTTATGTTGAAGTTTTTCTTTAACTACAAATGTAATAATTCCTGTATTATTATGTCTCAAATCTATTTAAATAATCATTTAACTTATCTATGGTCTAACGGAAGACACTCACATGGTTACCGAGAGGTTTTGATCAGTATACAAAGAAATCAGCAACAAATAAAACACTGATAATAGTTTACATTGTTAATATTCATAACTAAAAAATAGTGAGAGTATATGACGTATTGTCACGAAAACTTCTTTATTTTTTTTTACTCTCATTTGGGAATGTTTCGAACCACTCACTGTTGATATAATTAATTAGCTTTCCGATTTGGGAATACTTTGAACCGCTGATATAATAATGCACCTTCGTCTGTAAATTGTATAGCATTGACAGCTCTCTGTTATTATTTACTAATAAATAATTCAGCAAGAAGAAGCTTTTCATAAATTTCGCCAAATATTTTCCACTTTTTTTTATTTTAATATAGAGCATTATTCACAAAATAAAATATTGATTCAATTAAGATCGAGTTAATTATGGTAAATATAATTTACTCACAGTTAAAAATAAAGTTAATGAGCTATTTTTTTCCTCCAAATGCGATTTAAATTTTGACAGTGTATTGGTAAATTAATAAAATAATAATGAATATATTTTTAACCCGCCATTTCATCGATTTCAGATATAATATTTATAAAAGTTAAAACATCGTTCTACTCTTATAATATATTCTGTTTTACTTGTATCGAATTCTGTATACTTACGTAACTGTTTCTCCTCGATGCTTTTAAGTCTGGGTGGGGTTGGAGGAGGCTCGACTGGTTCCGGTTCCTTGTTAGTTAAAGAGAGTCTGGGAGGAGCGGTGTCCCTTTTTAAATAGCCCATTCCCAATAACTTCTCGCTTGACTTTAGGACATTGTTATCCTCATTAGCCAACACATCCAAAATCAGGGTTTCCTCTGCCTTTGGGAAAACGCTTTTAAGATACCTTTAAAAACGCACCGCAATCTGATTAAATTTATCTATTAAGTCACAGTAATATGATAATTAATGCATTCAAGTGATACTTTATCACTTGAATGCATTAATACAATATCAAAATAAATGTTTTAATCATACAAAAACAATTTAACTTTTGCCATTTTAAATTTGTTGTATTTTAGGTTCGTTTCAGATATTACTCATTATTTAAAAAAATTAAGGAATATCAAGGAAAATATTTGGATAATATTTTTAAAAATGAAGTAATTTAAAACACCTATCTAAAAATTGTTATAAATAATTTACACGAATTGACATAATCAAGGAAATACTCATAATTGAACCCGCAGTTTCTACATTGTATGTACAATAATTGCAATACCCAGAAAAACTCAAAGACATTGGTATATAATATTCTTGTAATAGAACTCCAGAATTGACCTGATGAAATGGTTTCGCGTAGATTTATATTTTCTATATTTACTCTAGACGCTCGAAACTCCCTTAAATACCTGAGTTTCATCTTTGGCGAAGTATGCGGTCTGGAGCGCGGCGAGCTGGTGGTGCCGCTCGCCCCCGACTGGGGGCGCAGGGGCGGCGAGGCCCGCGGGGAGCCGCCCAGCGAGCTGGCGCCCAGCGCCGCCACGGCGGCCCCCGCCAACCGCGACAGGCCCGCGGGCGGAGTGCTGAAGGGCCCCGGCGTGCTGATGGGGTGCTTCTCCACTTGCAGGGCGCTTATCACCACAGCCTCGCGGTTGTAGTACCTACAAAATTATATATTGAATATTTCATTATATTATGTACAGCGTACTTCATTACATTCATCTTAAAAATATTTCGAATTGATATAGTAAGCTAATTAATACATTGGGATCCTTAGACTAATTTGCAATAAACGTGACTTTTTTAGATACATAACTCATGTGACATCATGTATTGTAGTCTATCTTTCAAAAATACTTGTTTTTTCTTAAAATTTGGTTATTTTGCCCAACACATGCCCATAATCCATTCGAACAGACAAATCTGAATATTATTCAACAGTGAAAAATTTCACACAAAAAAAAGTCTGCAGTAAAATCAACAAATTCGAGATACGCCTCTTTGATAAAAATACAAATATTTGTTAAATTCAAAAAGATCTTTGATCCAAACACAAAGTCGATATTTTACAAAAAATAATTATTTTAATTAGATTTATTTTTCACTGTAAAATACATAATATTGTATATTTATGACTTACTTTTTCAACAATATCTTGATGTGTGTGTCGCTCACGGTCGGAAACATGGAGCTGATCTTAGTCACGAGAGCATCCGTGTCTGTGGCCAGGGTAATGTGGCTGTCGTGCGTCTTATTGTAACTGTAAACTCTGCTGATCGGGCTGTCTTGGGGCTTGGTGATGTTATTAGCACAATACATCCTGCTTATAACAGGGCTGCCCTTTGGAGTGAGACTTAAGGTACGTCCTAAGACTGGACTCCCCCCTGATAGAGGGCTACCATTTGATCTTCCGCCCATTTCCTGCTGTCAATTCATATTTAAAATTATATTAATTATTATTTTATATTTTTTATTTATTACCTTAGTTTTATTAAGTTAATATTGCTAATTTTAAAAGTATTATATTAATTACACTTGCAAATAAAATTAACAATATAATATTTTACGCGATATGCTGGATTGCCATGAAACCAAATTGTATGTTTATGTAACAATGATTTTAAAATAAATCACACTACAGTCCTGACGAAGTTACAGTGGTATCAAAATACAAAAAATGATATCAAAATATTTAATACAAAGTTAGTTTATATTAATAATCATATCTGACCACAAAATTAACGCATTAAAATAATTTAATTGTTGAAAATTCTTTTGAATATCTGAAAAAATTGCTATGCAATGCAATAGAAAATTAAATAAATAAAAATTATGAATTTTAATTCTGATTTCGTTTTATTATTTTAAGCGAAACTAGATAGAATATTACAATCAAGTAACTGCTAAATATCGCGTATAAATTAAATACCATCTCTGTATCTGACATTTTATTTGAAAAAAAACTGACACATTACTTCAAAGGAAAGTGTCAATTTTTTTGCAATATTAATTAGGTTATATGTTTGTTTTTAAGCTAAAAAACAAACGACGTCAGCTCTACTGTCTACTGATATAATATTAAAGTATTAAGAGAACACATTCTTATTGTGAAGTTGTTATAATTCAGAGCATAGATCTATATTTTAAATATGAATTAAATATATTAATTAGAAAGATATACATATAAAAGCAATTTTATCGAAAAATATTATTGTTGTTGCGCCATCGGGATTCGAACCTGAGTCTCTTTCCACATAATGGAACGATTGAATGTATTAATATCAAAAAGGTAACATATAAGTTCGAAAATTTGTCGTTAAAAATATCGTCGCTTTGGTTAGATAATGCACCTTCCCCGGCTTGGAAACAGATCCAGGTTCGAATCCCGATGGCGCAACAGCAATATTTGTCGATAAAATTGATTTTATATGTATATCTTTCTAATTAATATATTTAATTCATATTTAAAATATTAAAATAAATAATAAAATGAAAGTAATTAAGATTTGTTTGGTAATCACCTTAGGGCACATATCTTCATCATTTCTTCGTTTAAAATGGAAACTTTAACAGTAGACTTTTACCCGAACTAAGACGGATGTATTGCGTTAATCCTGGTTTTAAGCTATAAAAATTTTGTTCGTTTTTTTTTAAAAATCATTTCGAAGTAAATTTTTATTCATCTTTTTCAGCCGATCTGCGTTCTTCGTTCAGTGTTGAACATCTCCCATTTTTACCAATTATTTCTCTGCTGTTACATACTATGGTCATCGCGTCTTAGGACTGGTAAAAGACAAGTTTAAATATTGGGGCGTGAAATTTAAAATAATAAATATCATAACAGTTGAAAATATAGAAAAAAACAGAAAGATGAAAAGTATATTTACCAATATCTGCTTTGGTATTGCCTTGGGGCTGTACGTGGTTGGGTGGGGCGGGGGTTGGAAGGCGTGCTGCGGTGGGAGCGGCGGGGGGTACGGGTACACGAGGTACGGTGAAGCGTGGGCCGGCTGCTAGCGATACACCCCGAGGATTAGAATTAAATAGGTATACATTAGGGTTATTCTGTGTTGGGGGGGGGGGGGGGGTTGGGGCGTGACGGTCCTCATAATTAACGTCAACAATTTATTTCACATTATTTATTTTTATCCAATGTATTTAAGGTTCCTCTTTCTTCATTAATAATTCAAGAAGAACTAAAATACCATAAAACAGTTTTTATAGCAAAATAACTATTTATTTTAGTAAATATTTTTTAACCATTTTCATCATACGAAATGATAAAAAAAAAAAACTCGACAGAATTTTTTTTTTAAATTTCATATTTTAGGATCTAATCTCATATTACACAAAAAATCTTTAAGACAATCGCAAAATACTTCAGTGTATTCAATATTTTTATGAATTACATCGCATAGTTTTCAATGAAATATGTACATTTTAATGTATATCTTAATTAAACAATTTACAAACAAGTATCTGTAATAATGTCATAAGGATATTTTTTATCGATTTTCTTATGTTAATAATCGTGATTTAAAAACAGATAATGTTTTGCATCTGGAATTATACATAACTCAATTTAAATTATGAATATTGTGCGCAAATTTCAAGGATGTTAGTTTTAAAATATAATAAAAAATGTGAACATATAACAAGCCTTTAAGAGTATTTCAAGATTAATTTGTATTAATATTTTCTCAGATTTGAGAAATAAATGTGTTTTTAATATTTGTATTTCTACATGCATTAAAAATGTACGAATTGCATCCCCATAAATAAAGTATGTAAAACATGAACATTATTAAACAATATCCTTGTATGAACGCTCGTATTAGTAGCAGTTAAAATGATTAAAAAATGTGAAAATTGGTTTTAAAGAGGTTATGTAAACTTTATCAAATGAATACTGGGTGTTTTGTATCTAATTTTACAATACATTGACATAGCAATATTACACCAGGAATGTGTGTATTATTGACATATACATGCATAATAATTTGTTTTTATAAATAAATGACATTTAAAACATGATTTCTGTATTGGCGCCATATATATGATAAAACAAAACACAAAGTTTCAAAACACACCGATGATTTATTGAATATCGACGACAGCTGGTTATTTACCTGAGGAATATAATCCACTGAATATTGCTGAAGAACGGGATGGTTTTGCTGTGACTTTTGGCGAATCCTCGGATCCTCCCAACTCGTCATTTTCGTCAAATAGTTGATGTAGTAACTGAAACAATAACCCTCTTTACTACTGAACGCTCCAACAAAACAATCATAAATGGCGTATTGCGCCTGAACTACGCGTATATTTTACACAGCGTTATGGGTGTAGTATGCGAACGGCGCACATATTCGACGAGTGGTTTTAAATCGTAAAAATAACGAAAATGACTCACTGTTTGCCAGTTCTCCTGTCGAATTTACACTCCCAGCCGGGAGGGAATATGTGTTGATCAATATTTTCAGTCATTTTGGATTTGATTACGTTTGCAAGGCAAAATCTACAAACTGTCAGGTGCGGCACCACAAGCGGGCGACACAAGATCAATAAACATCCCTCTCCAAGCGCCACTCGTGGCTCGTGGCTAACGTTCACGAGCGTGCGTCGCCAGGCTGAAGGCCGTTGTTCAAATAACTACATTGGATTTTTAGATAATATTTACCAAACTTATAAATAAATAATTATTAGATATGCATACGATTTATTTAAAATTATATTATATTTTAGAAAATATAACACAAATATGATAATATTTTTTGCTAAAAATAATGATTTAAACATTTGTTTGTAAAAAAATATATATTTTCATAGTAAAAAAATTATCTTCAAAGAACATTCTCTCTCTAAAGAATATTCATATAACAAAATATGACTAAAATATAGTGTACTTATAAAATATAATGAGTACATTAAGGATAAAAAAAACTGTTTGGTTCTTCGCGGTAGTCATAAGTCGATTGCAAGAAATCTATTGGTCCGATTTAAAATTTAAATACACCAATCGGTGTGTTTTTAAACGTGTAAGCTAACCGACAATTTTTTTTTTTTAATATTTTGACTGATGCGCGGTATTACACGTTCAAACAACGTATTATCATAATAATAATAGTATTTTACCCTGAACATAGATGGCGCTGATACAGTTCTCAACAAAATGGCGCACGTGCGCTAAATAGCTGTCTTTGTCATTGACATTGCAGTCACTGCGCTATCCCAGCACTGTATAAACTGCCTGCCATTAAATAACAAGTTGAAAAAACGGGTTTTCGCTATGCAAATATGATATACCCAATTCTTCGTCAGCGAATATATTTTTGCTACGAAAATAGTTCAATACCCCGATAAAAATAAAACAACGGATTACTTACAGAACTTGTTTTAAAAACATATTTTCAAAACTTTATATTTTTATTTGTTTCAAACCTTTTAATGGCGACCAAATTACCCTAATATATTTTTTGAGTTCTCAGGGATCGGTCTCTTGTTAGCACTCGTTACTTCTAAATTACATTATATGTATTTATTAAGTTTAAAATTAGATTTGATAAAATATTTATGATATTTGACGTGGATCTATCTGTATTTCTTTGTTTTGATAGGATAATTTTATCCGCCGTGAAAAGATACCCCTGGTAAGCCCTTTTCCGTGTCCTTAGAACTTATAATCTGTGTTTATACAATCTATACATACGTAAGCTTGGCCGCGTGATACGGCTATGCCTACTCAGGGCAGAATTTACGGATTCATACTGGAACCTCCAAAAAACATCTTATTTAAAGATCTTCTGTGTACATTTTTCTGTGATAATATGTCGTGTATATCTGACCTTACTGGCCGACGTTTTAGATCCCATCGCAGGGTCCATCATTAGCCCTGATGAAAACCGGTCCGAAACACAGTACACAGAAGATTCTGAACGACCGTGAAAGCCTACATTTTCTTTTAGTTGAAGGTTATTTCAAAATTGTTTAATAACAATCAATTATGTTTGCCTTGAAATGAAAATACAAGACATGTAGTGCAATTAACATATAATTAAAAAAGATTTTAAAATATTACAAATTATTAAAGAAATACAATTGTGTATATAACCACTTGTGTAATGCCAACCGAAATGGTGAATTAAAAGAATTAAGTAAATTTTCTTAATTATAGTATTCTGTGTCATCGGGGATCTGTTTCGAGCAGTCTTCAAGTTTGACGCATTTTCCTGTAGATCTGTCCTTCACGGTCGGTTCATCACATTCACATCTCGAAACGTCACAGATCGGTTGCAACTCCCTGGCGACAGGTTCCGCACAAGTTCTCTCAGAGATGGCAGGCCTGGTGCAGGACGTGCCATATGAATGAGTACCTTCGGGACATTCGCGCACACCTGAAAATAATTTATAACAATATTATAAGATACATTGTTAAATTAAAAACTAATAATAAAGTAAAATGAAATATGAACAACTCACATCGACCGTTAATGTACTGGCATCCTCTTTCGTGTGAAAGGGCGAGACCAATCAGTGTCAAACAAATTAAAAATTCAATCTTCATTTTCACTTGGTTTTTAATAAAAAGTTAATAGATAGTGAAACAGTGAATAGCGAATATTATTGTGATCATCGCACCAGAATAACTTGCCTTTTATACTTCAAAAAATGAGATACTTCAAAACACACATTGCTTCGAAAAACCAGTTTCAGATTCTAAAAATAATTAAGTGTTTGTAGTGTACAGCGGTTCTGATCGGGAATCCAGCTAGACATAAATATTTTTATTAAGTTGTGAGTAAATTGTAAACGTCATCCTCTTCCTATATTTTAATAGCCCGTGTACACATATGAGATTGAGACAATCTCTAAGATAGTGATTATGCTCCCGTAATTTTAATTGGAGGCAACTCTCGGTGGCATTCGTAGTTCACTACGTCTCAGATATTCACTGTCGTATATATCAGTACGTCACATGTCAGTGCGTTGACCAATGATATACCGTTCATCAGATAGGTGAATTTGAATCTCCCCAACAATAGTTAAAAGGGAACAAATATTTATAATTTAATGTCTTCTGTCTGTGTAACCTTTCAGAGTAAATAGTAAGTATTCTTAAGTACCTATCTAAAGTTTTAAGTAACTTTTATGGGCGCGTTTCGAGTATCGCCGTCAAATCGAACGTCATGTAAACGGGTTTGAGTTCTCGTTTTAATCTCTAAATCAATTATTTAATCTCTGATTTTATTTCCAGATCAAAATCTCCACACATGTACACGGTGTAGAGATTTAACTCAACTTAATTTCTGAAATTTATCTCATCGTTCCATGGAGACCGGCCATGAAATGTATAATATAATAAATAAGTATCAATAATTTTTAAATTACCAACTGTTGATTCAAACTACTTATATTTTAGCAGACCTGTATTTACATACGCTCATTAGCGAGATTTATGGATACATTGTTACATTTGAAACTAATAATTATGTTTGCGGTGAGATTTATAGTAAATTAACTAACTCAATGCTTTATTGCATATAATATCAATACAAAATGTATTAAGGCGGGTTCTAACTAGCAAATTAATATATATATTATAATTAATGCAATACTAGTTAGCATATTTTTTAGAATAACATATTATTCCATCAAAAAATCCAACTGAATTATGTCATAGAATTCAGATTACTATCTTCTTTACACAGAGCCTTCAAAACTCTACTGAAAACAATAACAGATACTGACATACATCAATAATTGATATACTGCAGAATATAGATACTTTTATTATTATTTCTTAATTTTTAGATAGTTCCTATATAATTAAAACTATTAAAATGAACCATTTAAAAAGATATACAGAAAAAATCTATTTATTAAAAAAATATAGTCAAACTCGGGACTTTCTATTGTGGTAGACAACTATATATTTCGGTGGTAACTATATATTTTCTGTGAATGTTTTTAAGTGATTCGTCTAATTTATTTAACTTTTATAATAATCTTGTGAAAACAAATTGTATGTTTGATATTCGGCTGTATTGCAGATTGGAACTTCGGTGCACCCGCGAAATAATAGGTAAAAAATACTTGATATCAAAAAAAAAAAACAATAATTAGCATTTCACGTATACAGCTGTGTATGGACATAGATGAAGTGTTTTCCTCGAATCTCGGAAATTGGACGGTAAAGGTTGGTATGTTATCAGTTGGTCAGTCTGATCTTCATACGAACACACCGGACAACGAATAACAACTAGTTTTGAGACTAAACTGTCATTCGTCTGCTTATGCTTTTTGCAAGCTGCTGAAGAGATGTACTAAATAAATGCCTACATATCTCACTTCTTTCCCTCTACCTTTTTTACCTTAACTTCAACTTTCTCACCCAGTCCCACTCCCCTATTCTTTCTTTCCACTTTTACTTGTCCTTTAAATTTAATTTTCAAAGTGCGGTACACATGTGTAATCTGTCATCTTGTGCATTTATCTACGAAAATTTACCTGCATTTAAATGTGAATATCGCATATTTGAGTAGACTCATTTATACACGATAAAAGCGCTTCTTTACAAGGTACAAGAATCACTTATAGATGTATGTAATATTTGATTGTTCTCCAGGACTCGCCACTATTTATAAAGGGTGATTTTTTTTAAAGGTATAGGACTTTAAAAAGAAATAAAACACATAAAAATCGTGGTAATGGCCATGGTATTGGAAAGATAATTTTATGCCATTAGTGTTTAAATATAATTTCGCGCATACGGGTATCCCATTTTTGACCACTTTTTGGAGCAGCTGGGGACGTATATCGGCAATAAAGAGACAAATGTTGGCTTCCAAGTCGTTTATCGTCTCTGGTTTATCAACGTAGACTAGCGACTTTACATTTCCACACAGAAAATAATCCAAAGGTGTTAAATCACACTATCTTGGAGGCCAATTCATAGGTGCATTACGCGAAATTATGCGCTCATCGAATGTTTCATTAATTCCAAAAAAATGAAACATTAATTTCATTCAATTATGGAACGAAAAAGTCAGTAATCATGGATCTATTGCTGTGCAGAGTATACATAGTGTAAAAACGATCCATGGTTATTCGAAAAACTTACTTGATTTTCGAAATAAACTTGCCCAATTTGCAAGCATTGTTCTGGCGTAAGTCTATTCACGATGAAATGCCAAATTAAATTGAGTACAAATCAGCTGTCAGCTGTCAAATTGGCTGACGCTGGAAAAAGTGTTACCAATTCGAAAAACAAATCTCTATAAAAAGCATTGTGGTTATCAATTTTAATAAATTATATTTTAAAATTCATTGTGAGTTTAATATACACATCACCATTATTTTTACACGATTAATGTAAACCCATAACATATACATGATTTAAAATCTGTCACACGAAAACTAATCTCTTCGTCACATATGGAATACCCATAATTTTATTATTAGTTCAGTTTAAAACATCCAAGTCGATATTCTTTCTTAATAATCCCAGAAATGGATTACATCTTATTAAGAATACTTCGGGAAGTTTAGCGATGAATACTTTATGCGGGTTTTTACTATAACGACCTGTTTTAATATGTACTGTAACATTATAAATACGTCAGCAGGTGAATTATCTAAATTATCTAAATAATTCGGGTGGAGAATAAAATTTTGAATATGGCAGCACTCTCGCACATGCGCGGTAGGTTGTCGCGATAGACCGCGCGCCGGGCCCGCACGCGCGGCACGGAGAGCTTCATTCGCATACAGACAAAGCTAGCAGTGGCCGCGGGTGAGACTGCCGGGATGGTGTTGGACGGCGGCGCTGCCAACCGTTGTACGAATTAATTAAAATTCGTGTAAATTAATAAATCCGTAATAGGATACTTAAAATATTTTATTTCCCCCTGCAAACGGGTTGTGAACGATTTCGCAAATGGCTGTCCGATCGCTGGCCACGATCAAACGATAAGGGTAGCGGATGACCCGGGCCTATAAACCAATTCATTCCAAATCAGTACATGGCGACAAGGGATTATAAGTAACAATTTCGAAACGTGGAGGAATCGCGTCCCAAACCCAAGGTCTTGTCTTATTATTGTTCCATTTTTTCTGTCTGCACTGGATTGCGAACCTACCGTGATGGCATTTCTACACCTTCAACTTTGAACTTCGCAAACTATATTTGTTTAAGATAACTCTATTTTACATTTGTAATGATCGCTATGTTTCTTGTAATAAACCACTGTGATTAATAATAACTTCTTTGAATAATGTAGAGTAGATTCCTGTCCATCCGAATTACACAAGTAGTTATAAATTTATCACAAGTGAAAAGAAATGTCGTCGGCAAGGTGAGTTCCAAGATCCAAGATGTACCCACATTTCATGTTTCTCCGCTGATCTGGCTGGTGGAGGATAGACCGCTAGGTTGCACCTCAACAATATATATTTAAGATATACAACCAACTGATTTTATAATTACAGAATCGTCCACCTACATATCAAGGAGCAATTATTTAAACTAGATTCTTCCACAACGGAATGATTGCAGTATGGTGTCTTTGTACTTTATATTTATTAATATGATATGAAAGTGTTATTTTGTCAGTTAAAAACTTTATTAATACAAATTAAATGTATTAATTAGAAGTATATACGTATAAAATCAATGTATCGAAAAAATATTGTTGTTGCTACCGGAATTTGAACCTGGATTTCTTCCTATCCGGGGAAACGCATTAACCGATTACGCTACACCAAACATAGTAAGTTGACGACAATTTTTCGAACCTATACGTTGCACGTTAAAATTATTATTATTTGAAAGCCATCTTCTTTATATTTTATTTGTAATTAATGTATACATTTAATTTGTATTAAAAATATTACAGACCTCTGTTCTGTAAAATTGCAACTTCACAATAAGAATGTGTTCTCCTTAAAAACAAAAAAGGAATTTTCTGTGGAATTTTATGGGTACTTAATAAAATTAGTATTATTCGAAAAGTACTTAAAATATATCACGGTCATAAAATGAGATATTGGTGTATTATAAACATTATTCAAGGAGAGCTAGTATTCAAAGCACTGTCAACAAAATAAATACAAAAACGGACATTACAAAGTGTGCAAGTGCATAACATTTTCGAACAGTGTCGCTGCGATTATATGTAAGGTCGCGGTCTTCAAAGGTCGCTTCGCACCATCAATGTGGATGTCCAAACCTGTCGGACGTACATCTTGACAACACCGAGTTTTGTATTAATAAAAGTTATTCAAAAAAATTAAATAAGTTTTAAGATTAATGAAAGATTTACAGAAAAAAAAAATTATATAAAAATTATTTGTGTTGCTATTTAAGTTAAGTTTAAGTTGTGTTTATATGTCAATATTCATATTAGTATTCACTTGCGGGCCTTCCAGGATCAAATCTTCGTCCTTTTCATCAATAAGCACGCAGTTATTAAGTCAATTATTTTTAACAATATTTGAATATGTCCAAGAACACACAATTATTGGATTTTCACCTACAAAAGCACTGTTATTAAACAAATCTCGGATATCTTATAGAGTCAAAGCTATTTTTTATTGTATTTATGAAAAATATATGGCAGTATGGGGTAATTACAGAGCTTACGACCTGTCTTCGGTTGGCTTAAGCGATCACTTTTTATATAATACATATATAAATGGCGACAGCGTACACAATTGCCCCGTTACTTATTTTTGTCAAGCACCTTGACATTTAACAAGTAGTTACCCTCAGGTTAGTATCACATTCGGTGTCTCAGCTTATAAAAACGGTTAAAATCTATGGTTCATTTTCAAACCGTCGCCAGACCTGTCAGACTAAAATGTAGCCGAAATAAATGTGTAAATGTAAAAGAATCTGATCGCGTCGGCCTGGATGCTGCGGGTCAAAACGTGCTGTGATGCCAAGACGTCTAGTGTCTCACACAAGAAGGACGTCGAACTCGTGTCCAACCCGACGAACTGAGGATTTTTATTCTGGATTTGTTTTATTTCTTGTAATTTGTATTTTTCTTGATTAGATGTCTTTCTTTTACTAAAGACTAACATCTTTTATTTATCTACTCCAGCTATTATTATAATTTTTTCCCAGTTAAGGATGAAGCCAGAATGTGAAAAAAATGAGGTGGATATGTGTGCTCAAAGTAAAAGAACCCGCGGATCTCATTTTCTACACTGTCTAGCCGATAAAAGGGAAGGATGTGTAAATCTTCTACCCCACAATATATATATAACATTCATAATTCTCATTCAATTCAATTAATTATCAAATTTGGTCCACAGATGGCGATGGTGTTGCGGTACTCGAAGCAAATCCACATACTGACATATATACAACTTTCAAAAAATTTGATAAATGTGGAGATTGAGGTGTGAGAATTGGTGAACGTTATATATATATATAAAGTAATCACTTAAGCCAGCCTAAGACAGGTCGTAAGCCCTGTAGTTACCCCATACTTCCATATATATTTTCCATTAAATATTATAAAAAATAGCTTTGTCTCTGAGATATCTGATATTTGTTTAATTATTATTAACATTACTTCATATCAATATTTATATAACCTGTTTTTATACAATACTAGCTGAAGTATTCTAAGTGAAGAGACTTCACTTGGAGGGAAGGGGGTAGTTTTTTTTCGAAATCAGATGTAGACGGTAATTTTCCTCTTATTTTGAACGTCAAGTGTAAATAATTTCATTAAGAAGTACCAAAATTCTGCTTGAAGAGGTGAGAAAGGGAATGGGAGTGGTTTTTCAAAATCTCATGTATACAGTGACCTTTCTTTTGTTTTTAAGGTCAATATATTATATAAAAAAACAAACACACCCACCCACAGACACTCCTCTTTATATGTACTTACAGATATATGTAAGCCTAGCTGGGCGGTTTGGTGTGATATCATATCATGTTAATGTGATATTATATTATGTATGTCACATCATCACATTTTCAAAAAAAAAAAAAGGATTAATCTTATAATTATTAACTTAGCAGTAACCAACTTAGCGTCTGCACTCATGTGAAGGGCCTTGGTGTCATCTTAGATTCTAAATTAACTTTCATCCCGAATATAATTCGTAAGTCTCGAGTCGGTAATTGCAAAGGTCTATTATAGACTCCTTGGATTTGCTAGAACAACAAACCCATTCCAATCACTTTTTACTTTAGTCATCTTATATTTTTCATTTGCACGCAGTCAACTGGAATATGGATTGGTAGTTTGAAACACCTATTTAGAGTTGCTATAACATGTTATTAACCTTTACCGTTCCATGATATAAAATATCCGAACGCAGCCATGCTGTCAACTCGTGTTATCGTAAATAATTGTAAGAAAAAAGTTTTTATTAGCATAAATGGCTTTAATGGCACGAATTTACTATAAATATTGAGTATACAATTTTGAAAAAATGATTAATAACAAAATTTAGAGCATTCATTAAGTCCTATACAATGTGTCCTTCCTTCTTACCTCTCTTCATTTAATTACTGAGAAAGAGATAATTATATTTGTATGTTTATTGTTCTTTTCACTGTGAAAATAGTGTGTGATCTCTGTCTTTTATATCACAAATGGTATTTTTACCAACGTATTAATTTTACAACGGATTGAATGGAAAAAATAATTGTATTTTTACGATTCCCTTTTCATAATTGGTTTTTCACTAGTCATTCCTAAGCGCTAATATTTTCTTTAGGATTATCTAAAATATGAATTTTATGTTGCATGTATTTACAGAAATGTTACAGGTTAAATTATGATGGTAGAACTGTATTACTGCATGGTTTGGGAAGGGTTAATAAAATTACAATCGTATTCTTGAAAAGACTGTTATTTTTTAAATTTTATTCATTTTTTAAAATGATCTTAATAGCTAACCACAAACCACAGGTTAATAAATGCACTTTGCGTACAATAAATGTTATAAAACGATATTACAATAATTCTTGACTTAACAATGTTTATATTCGATATTAATTAAGCAAGAAAATAATCTTTCATTAAGTAGCAATTTTAATTAGTTTGAATATAAAATAGGCAAATATTCATAATACGGTATGTTTAATTTAGAGGTTTTCAAACGTTGTTGATAGAAATTTACGTTTGAAAATTTAAAACTTTATAAAATACTGTTTATACTCTTCCACATTCAGAGGACCCCAAGAGTAATACATTAAATAATTAATTCATTAGTAAAATTATAAATATCGCACTTAGTTTCCTGGCTTAATAACTCCGCTGACACCTTAGCGTATCCGCAATTGGACTCGTTTCCGGACAGTCCTCCAGGTGGACGCAGTTCCCTGTGGTCTCATCTAGCACCGTGGGCTCGTCGCAGTCACACCGAGACAGATCGCAGATGGGGCCCATGTCTCGGGCCACTGGTTCGGCGCAAGTCCTCTGGCTCCAGGTGGGCGGAATCCCGCTGCTGGTGTACGCGTGGGTACCTTCGGGACACTCCTCTACGGCTGACGTGCGAACAAAAATGAGTGTAGTTAGTTGCGGTGCTTCTACTTTTCAATTCTAAATCAATTAAAGTACGCAAAATTGAAGTAATTAGTATTAAAAATTGTTAAGTAGACAGTTTAGCTAAATTGATAATTGAGCATTTGTGTTTTACAATCGATCAAACTCGATCGTGTAAAATTTTAATTAGTCCGATTAGCCCCTTGATAAATAAAGAAAAAACAATATTTTCAGATCAAATCACTACCTAACTTTGTTGTCTTTTGAAATTTCTCATTTATTTCGGGTACATAATATAAGAGACCTAGCAGTTTATTGTATATTATTGTCTACTAACAATCCTTAAAAATGTCGATATTTGATATATATTGCTTTCAGATGTTCAACGCAACATTTTTGTGAACGATGCTTTGAACGATTATCCTTCATACTTCACACGTGCACATTTTTTCACTTTAACGAAATTATGCACAGTTTTGAAAAAGTCTATTCCTAATATGTATTACTTTGTATCACCATTTACTGTTTCACTTTCACATCAGTTTCAATCTAGTGTTCTGTTTTGAAACATAGAATTGAAGCGAATAGAATAGTACACATTTCTGCGTCAATCTTGGAACTCTTCACTCTTGCAATCGAAGGTAGTTAAGTACATTTTTCAGCTATTGATTTTATGGTATATAATATAGTAATATAAGTATATTAAGTAACATACGATTGTTTTAATAATTGTTGCGTATAATTGTAAGAAGAACATCGCGTATAGCTCTGAGATTAAACGAGCCGTATTGACAACCCACCGCTGTACAACACTATCGTACCACATGTACGCAACTTTATTTAAAAAAAATTAAAAGTCACAGTTTTCAGATTGGTTAATTCGTGTCCTATTTATTTTTAAAAAGTTACAAACTACCGTAAACTATGTAAACAGTATGACTAAGCAAAACCATTCCGCAAAATCTTGGCAAGATGCACTTTCAAATATTTGTGACAAATATAAGTTGAAATGAAAATCTCGGGTCTCAAAGCTAAGGGCATAACGACGTCAGTGATACTCCTAACATGAAAAATTAATAATTTTCATAAAATCTAAGATACATTGGCCTGCGCGTTTCCCTGATTTATTTTTATGGGGATATTTAATAAAACGAGTATTTGTCACTAAGACTCAATTTCTTCTTGAGCTGAAAAACAATGTTCGTGGAGAAATCCGAGCGACAAACCCAGGCATTTATGGAGAGGATCGCTGAAAGAACTCGCGTTTGTGGAGACGAAAACGGGGGTCAATTACAAGATATTATTTTTTACGTATAGATAAAAAAAGATCTCCATACAATATAAAATATCATGTAAAAGATAAACTAAAATAATAATAAAAATTCAAAAAGTTATTTAAAGTTCTATCTGTTTATCCAGAATAAAGATTCATATTAACGCAGATCTAATGTTTGATTTTCTTACCTGTTCCCATAATGTATCTGTAACCACGCTCATGGCCCGGACCTACAGCGAACACGCTACAAAAAGTTAACATTAACAAAATAATTACTTTCATTTTCAATTTATTTTCACTTCGCGGTAAACAAAATGTCCCCCTGAAAATGTTACTGGAAACTGAGCGCACTTAAATATTCTTCAAATTGACTTTTGTGTAGAATTTCTGCGGATTCAGCACTGAAACAAAATATTGAAGAGTTATAAAAATATAAAACAATTTGGTAAAATATAAAACAAACGCTTTCATAATAATAGTTTAACTAAAAAAACTAATGCGAATTCTAACCAAGAAAACATTTTTAATATTTTTGAAACCTAACCTAACCTACGCTTGCTTTCATTTAAAAGCAAAGACATTTTGAGTAATAGTGTTTTCTATGTATTACGTAACCATACTTTACTAAATATATTTAACTCACAATTTATATTTAAACAGAAAAGTTTTTTAACCTTGGACATGCATAGAATTTATGCACTTTTTTTATATTTAAGTTTACACATTTTTTATAATTTATAATAATGTATTTTTAAACAGGTTACAATACGGGGGGTCACATTTTTTTTAGTAATGAGGGAACCAACTGTAGAAGACTATAATCTAATCATCGATTAATAATTTATTTTTTTATAACTTTTAATTCATAGTTATTCTGTTGTTATCATGGAAAACTCTCAATGTAATCTTATATTCCAATTCAAATAAGTAATTTTCTTTAGCAAATAATGGCATTGTTGTGCTACAAATGACTAGGTAATCTTTTAATAATGACTCATACAGACTCGTCACTATGTTCAATATGATAATTTTTTCAATATACGTATATAATAAATAATAGATCATTTAAATACACCGACTCGTGTTGCATATTGGTATAAACGAATTACAAATTTACTTATACAGATATCACATCATTTTTTTAAATGTTTAAACAATTCTAAATGTACGCTTACAATCAATATTTTATTATCTTCTAATATCCAACACGAAATATTGAAAAAAACATTCACACGATTTTCAACTATAGTAATATGTCCTGTCAGAATGTAAATATAGTATACAACTAACAAATAAGTTAGAATAATAATAACTAAAGCTGTCAATGTCAGAAAACTCAGAATGAAACAATGATTACGTAATGACATAATACGTAAATGGATTGTCGTCTGTAATAAAATCTTACCATTCAAACAGAAAAACTTTTGGATTGGTTTTACAGATGGCGTTAAACATGTCTATCATTCGTACTTCTAAATTATGATTGTTATTTTTTCAAAATTTATACCAATCTATGACAGATAGGTCACTTTTAAAAGATAAATTTGGCAAGTAGTACAAATTAACAATATAATATTATTACGTTATAAAACCATATAATCTTTTTTTTGAGCGTTTTGATAGTTAGTCGTTTAATTTAATGCCAATAATGACATCTGTTGTCGAATAAAAAATTCAACATTTTATTCACAAAAGATGCACGGTACACTAACACCTACTAGTTTCATGTGTGACAGAATTATGATGAAAGGAATACAGAGATTGTATGTCGACTTGGTTTTCGAAAGAGATTTTTATTTATTAAGTTTTGAATATTTTACGTATTATTTATAAAAGAGTATTTTTAACTATGTTCGGATTCATCTTTTTTAATACGCATGTATTCTACTAATTTTTTTGGACAGTGTTCTAATATCCATTTTGTTTAATTTTTAATCCTATAACTCCACATCAATGAAAAGTTGTAAAAATACAAATTAATATTTCGATATGACTATCTATTAAATAATAATATTTATGTGGAACCGTAAAAAGTTAACATATATACTTTAAACCCGTTTTGGAATATCATCGTATGTTTAAGCATTCCCGAATTCAATCTTTTTTCATATTAATAAAACACATTAAATACTTTTCAATAACCAACGTCTTGAAATCTTAAAAATAAAAATTACAATTTCAAAAAGCGTTCAGTACATTTCTAAAAAAATGCTTAAAATCAGGTAATTCAAGTCAGATCGAGTCTCAATTTGGGCTGTAACACCATTGAAGTAGAACAATTTTTAAATAATAACTATTAATCGTTGATAGAATCGGCGTTAACTTTGTAGAGTTTCTTCATCAAAATGGATGGATATAAATAAAACAACGTTATAACTCTACTTGAATACATCAGCACTACTCGAGTTTAGAGAGAAACAGTAACTCTCATCGACAGGTGAAGTATTAAACTAAATACACACGAATATAGGAGACAATGCTTAGGTGGTAGACATACAAGTGATTAGGTACTAACAGAAGGAAAAATGTGGAAGGGTGGTTGTAACAAACATATTGAGAGGAGAGGAGATGAGTTAGAAAATATAATATTGTTTAATAAATTAATACCAGAGTTAGTAATTTTATTATCTTTATGCGTGACGGGATTGAGAAGTTTAATGGTACACGATTAAAAATAATGATATATAATATATGAGACCTTTAGAAAATAGTTCAGTATACATCATTTAAGATTATTATTTAAACAGTTATATTATTTATAAATTTACCACACGTCTTATGCCCGTCTTGAGCCTATTTTAAAAAGACGATAGGATTCGTTATCTATTCGAGCAAAATCTTAGTGATTAATCTTAGTGGTATCAACAATCTATCACAGGACCGTCTGTAGAGTTTCAGTGCACCGGAAAAAATATGAATTTGTCGCCCGAACACTGTAATGGTACCTATATTTTTTTATATTTTCGTATTTAGCAATCACTTTGTGGTTTGACATATTATATAAAATATAGAATAACAATAACTTTGCATGAAACCACGAAATTTATTATACGTCAACCGGTTTCGCTTTTATCAAGCTTCATTAGGACGTATTTAAAACTAATCATAAATACAAAAAGAGTGCACTTATATATATACATAAAGAGGGAGATATAATATAAAATTACATTTAATAGAGAGAGACAGAATACATATATAGTTAAATAGAACATTAAGAAAGACAAAATATAAAATAGTCGGTATGGTAGATCGCTGTCGATGCAACCTCTCAAATTCAAATGTCACAACGTATTGTTATATTTTTTAAGTTTATTAAGTTATGTCTTTTCTACATATCATCATATATGCCAGACACAACCTCAGTATAAGGATGCTCGGCGAAAACATTCCCTAGACCAAGTCCATCAAGCACCTTGGTGTGACTTTGGGCACCAAGCTCACGTGGAGCCTTCACGTACAGAATAAAATCGCTGCACGTGCACTATCAGCTCTTTATCAGCTCTCACCTATGCAGCCCCTATTTAGGATCACGCCTCCAAAAAACTCCAAACTTTCAAAAGTAAAGTCATCCGGTGAGCCCTGGGTGCGCTTAGCTGGTAGAGAGTTACACTCATCCATCCCCCTAATAAGGGATCACATAAAACATCTCGCAAAACGTTTTTATGCCGGGCCATCCGTACCCCACCATAAATACCCTCTCAATATACGATTTAATTTTTCCCTTCCGATTTAGATTTAGGCGACCAAAGATGGTCCTACTAGATTATTAAAAACCCTGCCCCAAGAATGCAGATCCCTGCGACATGCCAGCAGTAACTTCTCTCTCTTCCCTCCTTTGTTGAACACCACTTAACTCAATTACCGCATACAACAGATGAAGGAACAAGGGGTCTTAGTACCCGGGACTCTGTTTGCTATGAGATCAATGTCAAAAAAAAAGATGTGATTTTTCTCAGTTAGTACTTGTGCGCTGTTACTCGTACTAAACGTTATTTTTCAATATGATCTTCGCTTAATAATGGTATCACGTATACAAATAATTTTAAAGGATCGTTGTCGATAACCCGATAAAATATTAGGGGAACTATTTGCAACTTATTGACAAAAATTTTATATAATAAAATTTTCATAAAATATTTTTTTTTATCACAACCAAAATCTAAATATGTGGATAAATGATCTATCTGTTATTTATTAGATAAACTTTGTTGCTAAATATATTTAAACATATATTCAAAGATCCAGTATTCTACAATCTCTGAGACAAGGATTATGCTCCCATGACAACCTTTCAAGACATTTCTCGATATTCGTAGTCCACGTGAATATGTATACACAAGTGTCAGAGATTGGAGTGTCGCCGCTAGTCATTGACATTGATCTTGTGGCACACAGAGTCCCGGGTACTAAGACCCCATACTTCTTCATGTGTTGTGGCAATCAACGCGGTAATCGGGTTAGGTGGTGTATAACAAAGAGGGGAAGAGAGAGAAGTTACTGCTGGCACTAAACTAAACGTTAGTTACTTACTTACTTACTTACCATCACGCCGTTTCCCCGTGGGGGTAGGCAGAGAGGATAGAGCGCCACACTCTTCTGTCCTGACATACAATTCTCGCCTCATCCACATTCATACATCTTGTCATACAAGCTCGCCGATTGTTGAGGCTTCTAACAGAACCATCCTCCATTATCTGGTTTACCTGGTCGTGCCAAGTCTTCCGCGGACGTCCTCTATTTCTGGTTCCATCCTGGTCATTAGTTAAATGTATTAATTGGAAAGATATACATATAAAAATTTTATCGAAAAATATTGTTGTTGCGCTACCGGGATTCGAACCCTGATCTCTTTCCATCCCGGGGAAGGCGCATTATCCAACTATGCTACAGCGACAATACTTTTGACGACAAATTTTCGAACCTATATGTTACACTTTTCAAATTAATACATCTATCGTTCTATTATTTGAAAGCCATCTACTTTGTTTTACAAAATCTCAAATACCTTTTAGTAAACCGATAGCAGACGCCAGAAATAACAATTCATTTTTATTAAATTTATACAACTTATATATTATTAAGGAGAACATATTCTTATTGTGAAGTTGTAATTATTCAGAACATAAGTCTGTGATATTTTAAATACAAAATTGATTTTATATGTATATCTTTCTAATTAATACATTGTTACGTCGTGCGCTGTCGCCAGAGGATGGAATGCCAGCGCACCACGCTACCAGCTAGACTCTGTCTGTGGGTCAATAAAGTTTGGTGTCGGAATGCCTGTCTCAGATGGATGGGGGAGGTCTGAACAATGCAAACACTTTATGCACTTTGAACAATTTATTTACATATAAAACACAAAGCCCGACACTCTAAGCACGGTTATTGTCTTTAAGATCTCCTTTCTTCCCGTTACACTCTTTTAGCGATACGACCACTGCCCAGTTTGCCACGCCCCGTTCCAGAAGTAAACTCTTCTTCCCGAAGGTCACCCCGATGCCATCCGGTTACTGTGGAGTTCCTCGAGCCCATCCGTCTGCCATCGCTTACCGGCAGTCTCCCCGCGAGTACCCGCGAACAGTCACGCGCGGGTAGATCGATGCTTCGACCCCTCTAATTCACCACGTCTCATCCAAGATTTGTTTTATCCTCAATTTCGCCATACCGTCTGGCGAGACGCCGCCACGGCGCTCTACCTCCGGCGCGCGCTCGCTACGAAGTCCCCTGCTACCTTCCTCCGACCTCTTTCTCCACCGGCCGCGCCTACTCGCCTCGGTAGATGGCGCCCTCGATCTTGGCGCGTATATTTGAAATGTCACAACATTTCATTAGTATTTAAAATATCACAGATCTAAACTAAACGCTTGTACTATGAAAATAGGACAAACTTGCCGGTGTGGTGTCCTGGAACGAGGCGCGTGTCCCCGACCACTAGATCACTAGGTCAGTGTCTTAACCACTACACCAACAAGCTACTTTTTGGTGATGTTTTTGCGCATATCTAGAATACTGCAGATTAAACTCTCAACAGATATATCTCCCCTAAATCTTATCATGTCTCATTCCGTGAATGAGACGCACAACGATCCAGCTTCGTTTCCCATCACATGAAGCGATAAAATATTTGTACTGTTAATGCGGGTCAAATAAAATTTAAAAAATATAATATTTGTTTAATTTATTTTTTGTGAAAACAAGTTTGGTGCAGTGATGTGTAATACAGAGAATGATAAGTATAATTATAAATTATTACATGAATACAGAAATAAACACTATAACTACCTCATCTCACAACCTAGGAATGGAGAAATGTTAATAACTTATTTTACTCGTGACATTTAATAAAAACAGAATACATTTCTTGTTCTTACTGAAAGTCGGTCCTTAAATCTAATGTTTCTAATCACAGAAAGAGTTACAATTGTATCTAAGAATATATTTTAAATATTTTAATTTTATGCCCCATTTTCAATATCACGCTTGACGGGGTGTTCGCCGTCGAGGTTCAGGGCCGGATTGACATTTCCAGTCACGGTGTATTTTCCATTTGAAACCCAAATGCTGTAGAACACGCCACCGTTTTGCTCTGACAACCTTCGTTTCCTTTCCATGTCCTTGCGAGGAGTGTTGGTGATGGACCTGAGTATACTGCTTCTTCGCCTTTCGTTCCGCAAATTGATCTTCTGAGGTAGATTCAGCCATTCCTGTAAAATTTAATAATTTCGTCACTGTTCAGCCTTCGTTAAATAATATATTCTACTACCAAACACCGACAGGAGATTAGAAAAAAATTTAAACGTATAAAATTTAACTAATTAAAAATATGTAATACAAATTAAATTAATAAACTCGAAAGATATACAGAAAAAATCAATTTATCGAAAATTATTTTAGTTCTTACCGGGATTCGAACCTAAATCTTTTCATATCCGGGGAAATGCGATATCCAATTTCGCTACACCGAGTAAGCTGATGACAAATTTTCGAACTTATATGCTACAGCTCTTTCATCTGTTATTCCATTTTTATATTGCGACAAATCTTATAAAGTAGGAAAAGGTCTAGGTTCAAATCCCGGTAGCAAACTAAAATATTTTTTAGATAAATTGATTTTTTCTAATGATAATTTGTATTAAATATCACATATTCTGAAAAAACTGCAACTTCACTATAATAATGTGTTATTCTTAAAAATATGTAATTATAAAAATAGATAATTTTTTTTAGGATTTATATACACCCCTGGTAAAACCCATAACTCTATAAATTGAGAACATAAACTATGCTTGTAGCATAACAAGTACATCACGGAGTTTGAATAGATACATTTTTAATGAAAAGTTAAATTAACACACGGCGATATTGATTAAGAAGTATAATAGATATTACTTAAACTAAGGGCCGATTATGTGATCAGTAGTACCTTTCTACTATGCTAACTTTTTACTATAGTAACTTTTTACTAACGCCCGTAGTAAAAAACTTTTGCGGGTTGTTGATACATCAAATTTACTACTGTCAAAGCATAGACAGATATATTTATAGGCGCGACAAATAATCATGAAACTGTACATTTTGAAATGAACTGTACATCATGAAATTATACCTTTTATATGGAATTTTTCGCCTAGGAATTCGAAATCTGTCACTTTGGCGAAGAAATTTTATCGTATTATGTATTAATGTATATTAAACAACGAGATCATCATCGGACGAACTCTCATCACTAAAATAGCGATATATTGAATGATTAATTATCGTATACTGCAACATTCAAATTATCAATGTGTCAGATGACTTTTGGAACAGCTGTGAAAATTCCGCCATATTTAACTATCGATTCTCGTTTTTACGTTTTAAAATGAGTTTACTACGGGATGCACTTTCGAGAAGTAAATATTTTTTAATCAACCATCAAATATTCCAGTTACTACTGATTACACAACCGAGGGAAATAATTAAATTTCTAGTTAACCGTTTAAAATACACGAATACGAGTATAAATTACGTATGTTTACACCTTTGTAAACCGTCGAGTATTTTGTCACCATATTTGAGGTTTAAAATTTATTTTGACATCTTTGTAGATGTGTATAATTAAGCAGGTTAATTAAAAGTGATTACAGAAATTTGTGTTATCATCTGGTGAATATTAAAATTTTAAAATAATTCATAATCGAAAATATTAGACACAAAGAAGGCTTTTATTTTGACTTTAAGCTAAAACGCATATTTTAACATTCCATATATATATATATATATATATATATATATATATATATATACAGTGTAACAGACCTAGTCCACAATATTTTATGGGTGAACACCTGACTAAATTACGAGTCGAAAATGATCAAGGAACATATGCCTAATCTCAGCCATGTCAGAGATATAACCATTTAAATAATGGACATCGAATTTCGAGTAGATTATTTTTAATTACATTATTTAGTGTCTGAAACAAAGATATAGATTAATAATGGATAAATTTCGCAAAAATTTATTTCGAAGTGCCTGCGTAGACTTAAAGCTTAACACGATTTCAAACAATAATATTTTTCGTAACGGTGCAGAATTTGCACGTATTCCTCGAACATTTTCGACTCGTAATTTAGTCAAGTATCCTTCGCCCATAAAATATTGTGAACTAGATCTGTTACATTCTGTATATATTATATATCTATAGCACTAGTACCTATATGGAACTGGCGACTTTTCTAGATTAGAACTAACTAGATTTATATATCTTGCGAAAAAGTACGGCACGACAATGGCAAGTGTTACCATATCGAAACATCAGTCTAGGTTTCCCCAAGGAAACCTTCTACAAAAAACGCGATGTAATCCAGAAAAAAAGGCCAATTCCTTTATATATGTGTGTGTGTAATACAGAAACTGGATCCGCACTGCACTGTACACATATTCACACAAAAAATGAAGATGTCACTGATTTGTTTAAATTCTGAACAAAATTATATTGCATACTTGTATAAAGGGTTAAGATTATGGACTAACCTTAGCTTTTGCGGGCAATCTGTCACTTATTTTCAGGATTGGAGGCGACAGTAGGTCAATAGGAATTGTCGACGGATCCGTTGGTTTGGTCATCACTGACACGACCATACCGAGTAAGATAGTGACGGTGCAACCGATCACAGAGTACCACAGGTACGATATCTTGTACACAGACCAAACTTCATCAGCCCTAGAAAAAAAAAGATTTTATAGAACGATCGGATACTAGTACGATAATGTGGTACCTAAGTGCGCGCAATAAGATAGTGTAGATCTAGTCATGTGAATTGCCTGATAAAATAAATTAACTTTGTATTTAGTTAACATTACTGTTCGATTCTTTTGAGACGTATTGTTGGCGTCTTCGCTGCATATAACCATTGACATTGAGACGAACTAATGTCTATATTCTTCAAGAACTATGTACTCAAGAAAAGATTATTTTGTTATTTGAGCATGTTTCTAAAAGAAATTGAGATAGCCTGGATAAATTGATGATCACTGGAAATATACAGTGCGTCCCAAGAATCCTTTTCATGTTGGTTTATTCGCTGCATCAACGCAATTAGCGGAAGGTATGCCGATCGCTAGCCATGTCCTTGAGAATTCAGTCGCTATGGAGCTTGTCCTTACCAGTTGTTCATTAAATTTTCCTTGGAAAATTAATACCTTAATGCTGCCTTAAATCAAAGATATACAGTAACAACCCTGCCTTTCTGAACCAATTAAAAGAAAGTATCCGACAATAAATGGCATCGATCACGGAGAATACGTGCCGAACAGTTCTCAAAAATTTTGCCTAACGTTATTTTATTACAGAATTTTTATTATAAAATAAACTTTTGGGACACCTTGTATAAGGAAAGGGTGTTAGATCAATCTTGAAGAGTGAAGGCAAAAAGTTCTCTCTGTAGAAGCATACTAAAATACCACGATGCTTAATCATGAGCACATCGTCTGAGAGAGAGAGAGAGAGACTGTTTAGTTAGCATTACTGATATACAATCATGTAGATGGTTATCTATTAATGTAGTTGTGGGCAGATTAGCCATTCCAATAATATTTTATCGCCTATCTTTTGGCAGGACGTATTTTGAAGCATTGAATAACATTTGATACTTAAATATTATATATTATATTAGGTTGATGCATAATTATCCGCCGTTTTATAAAAATTATATTGTAACATAAATTGTATAATATTATTATATTGCAACATAACCAAAAACGAAAACCAACTCAAAACATATTATGTACAATTATCATTGTGGGGCGAAATTACCATCAAAGCCAATTACTGCTACACATTTATTTGGATGACGGTCGATTCCGCGGGTGAAGATGCACTGGTTTTTGGAGGCAATTCACGATTTGACATCCTTCATCAACTCCTCCAAATCGTCACAGACTTTGCCAACCTGACAAATTTTTTAGAAAACGGTTTAGGTGGTAGTCTGTGGGGGCCTCAGTGGGAGAGTAGACCGGATGCTGGAGCAAATCACATCTCTCGCTTGTGATGGATTCGATCGATGCGTTTGACATGAGGGCGATCGTTGTCGTAGTGGAAAATGATTTAGTAATTTTTGCGCAGTGTTTTCAGTATAAAGGCGATCATGCTGGACTAGGTGCACGTCGCTGTTGATGTTGTACAGCTTTTGGCCATTCTGTCCGGGATTCGCACCTCATCATTTTTATTCCACTAGTAGCAGTGGCGAAAAACGTCACGAAAAAAATGGCGGATGCATCAACCTAATAATTGTCTATATTTTGTTTTTTTCTTCTTACAAGACTATAAGAATTTTTCAGGTTTGGTAATTGATTGATTTTCTTTGTTTTCGTATATTATAAGTTAAAAAATACGGATTGTATGTTTAAGCATCTTGTATATAATGTTATACCTTATACGTTCACTAATAAAGACTCAGAATAGGTGATTGCATTGACAATATTGAGAAACAAGGTTATAGGAGTAATGATTAATTTACAAAGTTGTATAGAACGAGCAACAATATACATACGCTTTAAAAATATACATACGGTTGCTGAAGTTGAGCTGTTAATCCAATATCGAATGTCTGGTTGTAGCAAGGGCATCCTTTAATTGATAATTCTTTAGTTTCTTCGTGAATTTGGCCGTTGGCTATAGCCACCTGAGCACCCATGCCGATCCACATCACAAGGGCTAGGGCAACCAATGCTCCCGTCAGCGCTCCCTGTGGAATAGTTTAAAAAATATATAAATTTATATCATAAGGAATAAAATGCCGGGATCCCTGCCCGGTTTACAAACGTATTACTAAATCCGGGATTAGTATATATAATGCCGATGCTTTCGGGATTAATATTTTCCAATAATTTCGGGGTACCGAAATTAGATCAAAACTACATAATGAATTTTTGTTTTCTGACTAACAGACTTTAGTGTATATTAAGATTTTATTTAAAAAATATTGTTTAAGAAATCAACCTTAATAATTATAATGCAATACGTAAACTGTCTAAAAAAATACAGCCATAAAAAATGCGAAATGTATATTTGGTACATTAGTCATATATAATAGGACTTTTGACTTTGTCTGGTACTTCAGAGTATTTATTAAATTAGTTTCAGATATCACAAACCGTGAAACAACTTGTTTAATGTTTTGTCATTTGTGAAGCTTTTGTTCTTATTATTTTAATAGGCTGTTGTTAATGCACATATTTATCATAACCGCGTTTCATAAAATGTACATAAGAAGTTAATTTGTATAAGTTTTATTTGGACAGTTTGTCGACCTCTGACCGACCGCTGATGTATGTAATATTATCCTGCTCCATAAAAGCAGACATACTTAAGTCATGCAATCCATACATTTTGCCACGCATATGATATATGTAACAACTGTACAAGTGAAATGATTTAAAAATATTTATATTTTATATTACACATTTGTTATATAATTTTTATAGACAATTGAAATTATTTTATTTAAATCTATTACATGACATTGACATTGATCTCATGGCAAACAGTCCCGGGTACTAAGACCCCTAGCTCCTTCATCTATTGTAGCAACCGATGCGGTAATTGAGTTAGATGATGTTCAACAAAGGGGGAAGAGAGAGAAGTTACTGCTGGCATGCGGAAGGGATCTACTTTCTTAGGGCGGAAGGGATCTACTTTCTTTAATAATCTAGTAGGACCATCTTTAGTCACCTGAATCTAAATCGGAAGGGAGAAATTAAATCGTATATTGAGAGGGTATTTATGGTGGGGCACGGATGGCCCGGCATAAAAACGTTTTGCGAGATGTTTTATGTGATCCCTTATTAGGAGGATGAATGACCAGCTAGGGCTAACCGGATGGCTTTACTTTGGAAAGATTGGAGTCTTTTTATGTGACTTTTGGAGGCGTGATCCTAGACGGGGGCTGTATAGGTGAGAGTAGGCCTGAGAATGGCTTTGTATAGCAGGAACTTGTTAATTTAGCACTGGGCGCAAAAGGACGCACTAGCAAAAGAAAAAGATTAAAAAGTGAAAAGGTGTTGTGCGACAAACAACTTTCCTGATGTAATCTAACCACCGCGTCAATTAAAATCTAGAAAAAATATAATATTGGAATTTCTGACAGTAGAAATGATATAATTATATTTACAAAATGTATTTTCAGAACAAAACGGTCACATATACAACTACATAATTCATACTTCAAAGATAATTGACACACGTAAATAAAACTTTGATGTAATCTATATAAAAAATTTGCTTTGATAATTTATTTTGAGTATTTTTTTATTAAAATATTAATACATACGCATACGTAAATACTTACAAATTTTAATGTTTTATTTACAGAATTTTACTAACTTTTAATATATGTTTTTGTCACATCATATCGTAATGTTGTAAGAATGCTATAAAATTATATAAAATTTCAATATCTTTCGTTCTGTCATACTTAGGGAAATTTATACATTTTAAAGGAGTGTAACGTCAATCTTCTTTGAAATGTAGATACTTTACTTGTTTCTCCTGAAAGTACATTTTTTTTAAATAGTAAACAAAGCATAGTTCATCAGTAATTTGAAAACCGTGACGTCATTGTACTATAGATAGATAATTATTAGTTCATAACGATCGTTTTTTAATTTTTAAACGTCAAACTATTTTTCTTGACGTTTCAATAAGTTGGTTACGAAAAAATGTTTAGGTATTTATTTATTTATTATGGAAGAAGAGACAGTTTTTATATCAAATTTTGTATTTGATAAATGTAAGCTCATCATATACGTAAAAAAACACTGCGTTATAATTACACACCTTCGCATTAGCCCAAGGGAAGAACATCCCTAGAGAAAACAACCCCAGTGTTACACCACCGACCATTCCATTGAAACTCAGGGCAACTTGCAATACCGATCCCAGCTGCTCCACTATAAACACAAGCGCAAATGATATGACTCCAAAGGCCAAGGATATCCATTTCGCTACCTGAAATTAAGGAAAATGTGTGTTAATTTTCATTTTATTTCCAATTTAATAATTATCTACGATCATATGTTTTTGTGACCATCAAATAATTACAGTGAATACTCCAAAGGGTATTCTGGAACGTATCGGAGACACGGCGTGATGGTGAATTATTTATATTTCTATCTTAAAAAATGAAACACAACTTTATAAATTATTTGTAACACTATTAAATGGCTTCCAAGCCTTCGTTAAATATATTTAACAAGAATTGTTTTAGTATTTATTTTATTAAGGAATGGACTACATGCATATACAAAATTTATATCTGTATTAATTATTAAAATATATCTATTATAAATTATTAAAACATAAAATCTTAACATACAAATAAAACAGTAATACCCTAAATTAAAGGAAATTGTAATATTCTGAGATGAAAAGTTCCTGACAGCTAAATTAATTGAACACTTACTAACACTAATTATTAAGTAGCATAAAAATAAATAAATCAAATGTTTTGAAAAAATTTCAATAAATTTTTTCAGCGCCTAATATATTAATTAGAATGATATACATATAAAATCAATTTTATAAAAAAATATTGTTGTTGCTACCGGGATTCAAACCTGGATCTCGTTCCAATCCGAGGAACTATGCTACAGCAGATAGTACTTATGACGACAAATTTTCGAACCTATATGTTACACTTTTCAAATTAATACATCTATCATTCCATTATTTGAAACCCATCTACTTTATTTTCACAAAATCTCAAATATCTTTGAGTAGTCCGATAGATATTTGTCGTCAAAAGTTGTGTGTACTGTAGCGTAGTCGGTTAATGCACCATCCCCGGATTGTAAAAAGATCCAAGTTCAAATCCCGGTAACAACAATAATATTTTTCGATAAAATTGATTTTATATGTACATCTTTCTAATTAATATATTTATTTAGTATTTAAAATATCACAGACCGTCTGTTCTGAATAATTACAACTTCACAATAAGAATGTGTTTTTTTTTAGTAAATTTTAGGTAGATTATATTAGAAATACAGAAAATATTACGATGCAACATTCGGAAAGTTTTAATACATTTTTTTCCATCATCACTCTCCGTTCAAATTAACTTCTTAGTAGTGATTTTTATCAAATTTCAATCGAACCTTTCTGAAAAATTGCCTGAGTGAATTTCTCGACAATGTTCATCAGACAGCTTAGCCCGTCATCCTCAATCTCGTTCTAGAGAAAGAGGAGAGTACCTCCTAATATAGGAAATACCAGTACCGAAAGGAATTTTTTAATAGAAACAGCCAGTACCAGAAGGAATTTTTTAAGTCTAAATTCAAAAATAATATTTGTAATTAAAACAGGTTCAAAATAATATATAGATGTTAAAAAAAAGTAATAATGACAATTAATAATGTGAATATTTGTGTTATAATACTTAGTGTCGTAACAAAATCTAGTATATTTGATTCTATTAATTATCTAATGTATATTTAAAAAAATCAAGTAAGACAAACCGTTAAAATATTTAGTTCCGTTTTTATTGTATTGTATTCAATATATGTAATTCTATTCGCTAATGTTAACATATTAAATTAATTTTCGTATTACCGCCAACAACAATTGACGCTCAAGTACTCGTACAGAAGTATTATGGTGTTTAAAATAATTAAGCAAAGGATATACAGTCGCTGGCACATTTAATGAATTAATTCGTTCCAATTCATTCTAAAAACCAACTCAATCCAGTTGTTGCGCATAAAATGACATGTAATAAATAATTTCATACATTTCACTGAGAATATACCAACACACATAGAATGTAATTATTGTTTGTCTCATCAACACATTTATAACCTTGTTTTTCTTAAAAAATGTACAATAAAAAGGTACGAACATCAAACAAACGGACAATGCCGTTTTCAATCTGATTGTAAAAAATATCTGTGTGCAAAGAAACATTGACAAATTAATTTTTGAAGATATTTTATAAATGATATTTAGTTCAAACATCTTAAAATCACAAGAATGTGATTGAAACAAATTTGACGACTTGATAGCGAAAAGTGGTAGGAAATAAAACATCGTTCGTAAGAAAAATTAGTACGACAAGGTATGATCGGATTAAAGAATTAGCATATATGCTTACCAGAGCCCCTTTGGTTTCGGGCAATTTATAATTGAAAGCACCGACGATAAAATCTTGGCAGGTCACGGCAGCCATCGACGTAAGAGCTGATGCTACAGTTCTGAAATAAAGACGTAATCATAATGCCTGAATTAAAAATGTGCGTGTGAATTCCTGTTTATTAAAAAACTCAATACTTCATCACATGCAATTCAATACTATCGCATGATAATGATGGAATAAAATAGCGTGACACAGGAAATCCGAGGAAAGCGCAAGAGTCGTCACGCACATCTGGTCAAAGAAGCAATTGAAATATACAGACACCCAGTGAACATTAATAGGAACAATAATGAGGGTCTAAAATTAAAAACCTCGTGGCGCTTCATAACCATAAGAGTCAAAGAGCTCTCAAAGATAGTGATACGACAGTAGATGGAACATAACATAACACAACATTACTCACTTCACACAACACCTGTAGTGCAAGCCTGTAGCACAACACGGTAGTGCAAGCCAGTACCTAATAAACGACAGACCATGCTTTCCACACGATACTGCAAGCCAGTACTAAACCACAACACTAATAATCATACATCACATCAGCCCTGATTAAGGACCCTACAAATTATGATTATATATCCGAAATGTCGGCCAGAAAGGTCAGGTATAACTATATATAGCCCAAAAAACTATACACAGAAAATACAATAGCGTGTAATAAAATAAGACTAAAAAAATCTCTAATAATCTAAAATAGAAGTAATAGGATATGTTTTCGATCATTTTATTGATTTAACAAACACTCAGAACGCGTTCTAAAGCTAGTTAAGTGGCAAAATCCAATTTAGATTTTTTTTTTGAATATGTATAGGGTAAAAATAAATATGTGTATTTAAAGATTATGTCATGTTGGCAAATACGCAAGAAAAAATGCTGGGTTTTTCTTGTATTATTATTACTTTAGATTTCAATTTGGACACTTTAGATTTCAGGTATACCCATAAGAAAAAAAATCACAATTAATTCTGGTCAGTGTCTCCGTACTTGCTTATTCATATTCTTGGGAAAATTTCCCTCAGCTTCTCCATCGAGACCCTAGCTTTGTGAGTGGAGTTGCCCCGTCATTTTGAAATTGCATTATGTTATTGTGTCCGAGGAACAATTGCAATTGCGGCACCAAAAACTCGTCAATCATACGGCAATGAACCTCAGAAGTGACAGTTAGTCTCTGGTTAAAAAAAGTATAAAAATTCCCACTGGACATCCTATATATAATACATAGACTTTCAAAACATAACGTATCTACTTACAGTATATTAAAATCTCTTTATTGTATTATATTAGAGCTATAAAAAAATGTAGAATGTGGATTCATATACAAATAATTTTACTTGTATCTCGGTAATGGAGCATTTCAAACTAAATTTGCATATTTGAAATTATTCACGTTTCCTTTAAAGCATCCTGTACGTTGAGCATATCACTGAACTAAAAAAATAAAAACCTAAAATACGTTTAAAGGAAATTATATGAAAATGGACAAGAGACAACACAAGAGTGGTATTCCATGATAGAAGAGTGTGGCGTTCTACCCTCTCTGGCCCATCCCTGCGGCGAAACAACGTGACAGTAAGTTAATTTATTTAAAAACTGTATACAAGGTAAAAGAATAAAAACACAAATATTGTATTGATAACGACTAGGTTTGATAAATTTTTTTAAATTACATCATTTTAAATTAACAAATTATATTCAATCAATGTGAATGGAATATTTTTAATATATATTTATTCCAAAACTATGCAAATAAGATAGAAGTTTGAATATCTGCTTTAAATGTACTTCTATTCGGTGTTTTAATTCATTTTCGGCGTACAAACATACGCGTCAATTTTCATGGCCAAAAGCGTGGCTAATATCGGAATATAGTTCAAGCAGAGCAGGCGTGACAAGAGTTCTTAAAAACCATACCTAATCAAATTAATGTATTCCTTGTTTTCATAAAATAATATAACGTAATTTTTTTGCACGCGCTATCTACATCTAATACTCAATTTTCAATATCAGAAAGCAGTTGCGAATTATAAAAGGTAACTCAAGATTCATCACATCATTTTTATTTATTATATAAAAACTTAAAAGCTTCCCAATGAATTATATGAATATTAAGAGTCGGTGATCCCTCAATGAGACTGATCTCTAAAAGTCAAAGACATGTATGTATTAAATGCGTCATTATAATCCGAGAGCGAAACACAAGCGATGATGATTCATAGAAAGCTTCACACTAAATTCTATTTTGAACATCACATCGGATAAGTTGCGTGCTCGGTCCATCACTTATTCATCGAATATTAAAGAGCAAAGTGCATTAAACCAATCAATCACCGCACTTTAAATATTGCTTAACCGCGAACGCGTGGTGCGCTCCCAACTAGTGACTCATTGCGACTGACAAATCCGCAAACCACGCGTGTCGAACAATACCCCTTCCACTTGCCTCACTCTGATGGTTTACGAGCAATTACAATTTAATCTTGATATTTTTCCGCTGGACACCCTATATGTAATCCATTTAATCTTAGTGTATGGTATTAGTACGTTTTATTTCCCTGATTGCTATACTAATTCAAAGATAATATTATGTTAATCATTTAATTCGTGTTTTTATTTTTGATTTATTGTAGAATATTAAAAAAGGGGATTTCAGCCAAATATTGAAAAATATTTTATATATATATATATATTCGTACCCAGCGTAATTTACAAAAAGGGATTTTAAAAAAAAAGTGCAATTCTCATGAATTAGCGATATTATTTGTGGTATATTTACGTTTGAAAGTAACATATTCGAATCATTCGTTTTATTTCATATTTAACTTATGGACTCCCTAATAGGTCAAGGAGTTTTACGACTGATACAGGATATGTTATTTCTCCTACCTCGGAAGCAATAAATATATTAAGATAGAAGCATAAATACATAAAATTAAGTCGGATTAGACATACATAGTTTAAAAACATCTACAAGTATATTATATATATATAACACGACCGCACACGGTGTGTTTAACTTTTACATCCAATACAAAATCTTTACAAAGAAATATAAACGTTGGTACATATATTCATTTTACTTATTTTCAAATATATTTCAAGAAGCTGGGTATTCGTGTTTATTGTAAAGGAAGCAACTAATTCAAATATATATTCATATCGAATAAAAAATTTATTTAAGAATGTTAATGATATAAAATATATCTAATATTAATAATAATTTATTTTTTTATTCTTAGTACAGTGTGTTATATTATAATCAGATAAACATTTGAGCAAAGTAAGACATATATTTGGGTATCCTGCCTGCTACATTAGTATTTTACTGTATTATAGCAGACAGTGTTCTTCCGGTATAGAAGTAAAGAAAGTGCAAAATATACAAAATTATATATATATATAAAGAGTTAAACAAGATGGCATTAGATTAGGTAAATACTTCTTAAAACTTAACGTAAATGCATTGTTCAATGTATAAGATATAATATATGGTATGTATGTAAGATTAAAGCAAGATGCAATTAAATAACATATAATTAAAACGTAAAACTTAAAGTAAGTCCAATGTTTATTGTATAAAAAAATAATTATATACATAAAGAGTAGAACAAGATACAATTAGATAGCATATCAAAAAGATACATAAAGAGTACAATAATATGCAATTAGGTAATTCAATATACTGTTGTAGCAGCTTTAATTTTAAATTTGGACCTTTAAAAATTCTTGGGCGTAATTTCTCCCCATTTCGTGGCACCAGAACTGCACTTTTCGTAAAAAGTATGCAAGACTATGGTATTTTTAACGTTTGCATTTAGACTGTTGTATATTTTTGGTGCTAGAAATAAATTGAATCTTTTTGCAAAAGTTTTGTTTAAATTTGGCACAAGATAGTGACAGTTAGTCTGTCCTATCTTGTTAGTCCTTGTTAAGTGAGGGTGTGTAATTTGCTAGTAATATTGTTTATCCCGATAAAAGTATTTTAGTATACCAAGAATATACATCTGACGGATGTCTAGGACGTGACATTCTTTGAAGAGTTCATTTGAAGGATAGCGAAAGGGTTTCTTATGAATAACTTTTAAAATCATTTTTAGATATATCACAGAAAAATGTTAATAATATATATCAGTACTCACCCTAAACTGGCTGCGAAAATTCCAGCCACAAAAAATCCAGGTACTCCCTTCATGTGACCCAATACATTAATGACGTATAGGGGTAGAAGTTGATCCGAAGCTGATATGACTTGGCTCTGTATATGAAAACAATATTAATGATGAAATTGACAGCAATTTTGATTTGGATTTTAACCATGCCTGATAGTAGACATAGTTTAAAGGAATATAAATGCTATTTTGTTAATTAAACATTTAAATATTTTATTTACATGGAAATAGAAATAACGAAAAAGTAAAAAAGAAAAATGAATGACACGAATTTTGATGCCACCAGTAATAGAGAGATCCGCGGAAGATTTGACTTGATCAGATACATTAGAGACTGTATTATTTCAAAAAAAGCACAGATTGGTTGAAATAATTTAGAGTACCTCACCTCTATCGGATCACAATCTTTGTAATGTGCTACTAGAATCATTCCAGTGTAGAAATTCACGGTGTAAATCATAACCAACCCGACGCACGACACCCAGAGAGCGCTGAAAATCAAAAATGTATTGTGTTTTTACCATCACAATTAATAAAAATTAAAAATCTAACATGCAATAGACATCTTGTAGAGCAGACTAGGCCGCGAGTAGTAGAAAACCAAAATCTCAGAAGTTTTTATAACATGAAAAACGTAAGATACAATTGGGATTTATTGTGTGGGATGGATTAGACTCCCACCCCTGATGTATACAGCGTTGTCCTGGCTACTTTGCTAGACTGAAGACTGTGTTAAAGTAGCCAGTTTTTCTCGTGCTGTTATTTAATAAAGATTCGTCAAAAATAAAAATACAGATAAAAAATAAATAAATTTTAAATAAAAATGTAGTGTGAGTGTTATAGAACTGTTATATAATATAATATTTAATTTCTCGTTGCTTTTTCTGACATTTGGGGTCAACTTTCCTATTCATGCATACGCCAAATCTTGTCATCGTGGGCCACACCCATGTCTTGTCATTGTCAAGGGTCTATGGTTTTCAGATATTTTAGAATGGTTGATATTCATGTCTTTAACAGCGCCTTCAATTCAGTAAGTCGTAGACTTCCGTCATATTAATATACTACTACCATATACATTACATATATATATATATACATATCATTTTCCTTTTTTATATTATGTATCTTTTTTTTTTTTTAAATAGAGATACATACACGGAATACGCGTCATATCAATATTCTTAATATTTTCAAACTAAGCTAAACGCATGTGCTATGAAAATAGGACTAACTTGATGGCCCCCCATAATTAGGCCCCCGACCACTAGATCGCTAGGCGAGTATCGTAACCACCAGACCACACGCACATCTGCAGGATAGCTAAGGCGACGAACCTTATTAACTCAAAGTATGTGTTGTCTTCATGACAAATGTAACAATTCATCTACACATGTACGCCTATATACAATGATTTTGATTGACAACCAATTTAAAAAATATGTCCATATCGTCTTCAATTACTATAACACCATTTATATATATATAATATTCAAATATAATCTCTCTAGCTTTGTACATATAGTCATATGCCATGTAATGCCAAATTGTCACAAAATGGCGTGATATATATTGTCCACAGATTACTTAAACACAATTATAATTTTACAAGTTTTTGATAGATATTTAATTAATTGTTTTTATTTACAAACCTTCGCGCTTGCGATATCCTTTCCACAGACAGGTATTTTTGTATAGAGGCTTGATTAGCACAGAACATGGAAGTCCAGTAGAAAGTTCCTCCAACGACAACTGACCAAAAACTATGCCGAATGGTAGGACTTGGATCCATCCTAAAAGAAAATATATATTTTACAGAGATTCAAATACAAATAATACAAACTTACGTACCACAAGGGAAAATGTAGGAAAAAAATTGTTAATTCAATCAATGATTTATTTTTAAATGATGACTTGCTGAACGTTGATGTTAAAGAATTCGAGATAAAATATTTGGAGAAGAAAAAAACAAAATACAAACACCTATTGAAGATTTTAAAATTGATTTATTTTTATGAAAACATACAATCATAATTTATTTTTATATTTTGCTTAAAGCACCTGTTTTAAGAAAATATTTATAGTTGTTTTATTTTTTTTAATAGAGCACCATTTTGAAATAACGATTATTTATTTAATTTGCTTCATTAAATTGATATTTAAAATAGTAAAGGACAATTATTTTTTGGGTAATATAAATATAAAAAATATTATTGTTTGAAACTTTTATGAAAAATCTGGATCATTACTTGAATATTTCGAGCCGGTCTGTGGAGTAAGACTGGGACCAGACGACAGATGGACCTCCAAGAATGGACTCTCCAAGTCCAAGAATTAAAATAATGGACCCTACTAGAACTGCTGCTTGGAATGTATCAGTCATAATAACAGCCTTCATACCTCCCTGGAATTAAGAAATATTTAAATCAATTTATTATTTATAGAAAAATTAAAACTTAGCAAAAGAAAGATCACGTACACGTGAACACTATTGTCTCGAGAGTAGCCTTAAAAGTCAAAACACTTTTCGCCGAGTCATGTATTTAAACATTGTCTATTATACTTTATACAGACCATATTTAACCAACCAACCAAACTCGGCGAACTCTACCGCCATTCTAGAGACAAAAATGTCTCCGTATGGTATTATACAACCTTACACATATATCTTTGTATGTATGGAGACAAATTTTTCGCAATAATCCATAAAAAATAAACACTATTTGCAATTTTTTTATGAATTACAAAGCGTTTAATCAATGTTTGACTCGAAAGTAGCGGTAAAGGTCGATACATGTCAGTTGAGTCAATCTTCTCTCTGTAAAAAATGCAATAAACAAAGTTCAAACTAATGACGATTATGTACCGATCATTGGAGCAAATAAAAACGTTACGGAAAAAATAATTAAAAATACATTTATATACCATGTATACCATAACAGACAAGAGCCTATTTGACAGGTATCGAGTTCAGACTAGATCTTGATCCTACGATTGATATGAAAAAGAAGTCATATGAGACATGGATATGATAACGGTAGTTGATACACATGACAATGAATGTCTTTATAAGAATTTAATAATTAGTTTTCAAATGTCTTGTTGTCCCACAAAGATATGTACATATATGTGGTAAATATAAACCAACATTTATTTATAATTACCTAAAATCAAATAAATTCCAATGAAGGTTGCAATGACGTACCTGAGATGCATAAAATATGCAGACGATATACACGAGCGTCACAGCTATATAGGTGTTAAGGCCAGTTACTAGAACAAACAGGCATGACAATTTAAGGTGTTTTATTGTAATATCAAATAATCTATAGGCATAAAATATAATATTGAAAAATATCTGTAATATTGTTATCGCTCGCAATCTCCTCCCACAGCAAAATCATTTGCTACTTTCAAACGCAGAATGCAAGATATTAAAAAAAAATGCGAAACTTTAATAAAATAAATAATCTGAATATTATTAGGAGAACACATTCTAATTGTGAAGTTGTAATTATTCAGAACATAGGTCTGTGATATTTTAAATACTAATTAAATGTATTAATTTTATCTAAAAATATTGTTGTTGCTACTTTTTGAACCTATATGTTACACTTTTCAAATTAATGTATCGATCGTTCCATTATTTGAAAGCCATCTGCTTTATTTGATAAGTCCGATATAGGTATTTGAGATTCCTTAAAAATAAAGTAAATTTTTTTTGTGTTTCATTTCTACCAACTTCTATATCTGTCATTTATTTATTCACCTATCATTTTATTCTAGTCATATATAACTAAATCAAAAAATATTGTAATATACTTAGTGGACTCCCAGGTATCCGAGGAAGAAGAAAAATTTTACCCGGATAAAAGACCTCCACCAAAAACAAATCGGAAGAAATTGCTTGCGTCAAAATTAAATACCGAATCTTGTTCTTCAAACACGTCATCGACCAGGATTTTCGGTCGCACTTTTGCCAATTTTTTTTTTGTTAAATATAATCAATATTGTCGGTTTAACTTTCTAGTATGTGCATATTATGTAGTTGATTGAACGTTTATTTTTATATAAAAATGAGGAAAAAAAACGATTTTTACTGCTTCGGTTGACGCTCAACCCGGATAATCGAGAGTATATCATAAGATCATTGAAAAACTGCCGAAAATAAATAAAAAATATATTATTATGCATATTTTTTGTATAGTATAACATTTTGAAATCTAAGCGATTTTAAAAACTGCTTCAAATTATATAGCTTGTTGTTTTCGATAAGAAAATTAGCGTGAACATGAAATTTCAAGCTTGTTAACGTTGTTTCAAATGTGCACATTTATCACAGCAACAAGGCAATGTAACAAAGATTGCTGAAAAATACACTGCTTCAATACAGGGTACCTACGCAATAACGCACCCTTTCCCGTAATTAAATTAATGCATATTGAATTGAGTTTATTTATATCACAAGTATTTTTTTTCAAGATGATCGTTAACCTTTTTTGAAATACACATGTATTGTAAAATATTCACATATTATAAGTTTTTCTACTATAGATCTTTTAAATACTAAATTAATGTATTAATTATAAATATATACATATAAAATCAATTTTGTCGAAAAATATTGTTTTAGCGTCACCGGGATTCGAACCTGGATCTTCATTTCCAATCCGGGGAAGTGCACTACCTTTGTGCTATAACGCCAGTATTTTTCTTGACAAATTTTCGAAACTATATGTTACATTTTTCAAATTAATACTCCTGTCGTTGCATTATTTGAAAGCCATCTACATTATTTTTACAGAATCTCAAATACCTTTGAGTAAACCGATTTGCAGACGCCAGAATTATCAATTCATTTTTTATTAAATTTTGGACACGTTGATACAACATATATTATTAAGGAAAACACATTTTCGACAAAATTGATTTTATATGTATATATTTATAATTAATACATTAATTTAGTATTTAAAATATCACAGACCTATGTTCTGAATAATTACAACTTCACAATAAGAATGTCTTTTCCTTAATAATACTATAGATCTTACTAGATTCTCGAACGTTCGATTTAAAGTCCTAAAACAACCTTTGATTTTAAAGACCCTATTTTCAATAATGACAATAGACAATTTGACAGACTACTACTACCCGAATATATTTTTAAGGATTGTTCACAGATAACATCAAAACCGCGAGATCTTTAAAACGCTAATAGTCTACGAAACGTTAAAAAAATTAATCTAAAAAGAGTCTCTCTTAAAATATCGATCATGCATTTTTAATCATAGAAATATGGAATTTTTTACGCAAAAATTATAATTAGTAAGAACAACGCAATATATTGACAACTCGCTAGCAAAAACATTATAGATACTTGTATCTCATTGCATGTCTCTCGCTCTTGCCGGCACATAGCAATTCGCAAGACGTATAAAAATTGTTATGTTTCTAATACTTTTAAAAATTCAGTGGTTAATAAAACAAAGATAATAAATAAAAAATATGTTATGTTTCTACATTTTTGACTGGTATATTATATTATATTCTATTCTAGTAAAATTGATTGACAATAATCAAATTATTAGAAAATTACAAATACAAAAAAAAATCGCCTTCTGATATTATACTCACAAATGAAATTGTTCCGCTCACAAAATGTAAACGTGCAAATAGGTTTATCAGTTTATGCGAGGGTTGCTTAGAGTATATATTCCTGAATGTAATTGTTATCTACCCATATAGAAAGATAACAAATAAAATCAGGACATTTGCAGCAATCAACGCAAACATTCATTCTAATATATATATTTAGATTTTTTAAATTATTTTTAATACTTTGGGGAGCTCAAATAAATCAGCTCACCATTGCTCAGAGCCAGAGCGGGGGCGTAGACAGCAACCGAGGTATAGATGACCATCTGCAGGATGTACAGTCCGCTAGCCAGGGTGCGAACTTTGCTGGAAAATCTCAATTCCTAAAACAATTATAACCCCCATGTTAACTATATGTTCAAAACAATCATTATTCTAATAAGAGTTGTACTAAAATGAACGATACTTGAAGTCTAGTTACTTAAATCCTTTGACATTATACGGAAAATCTATATATTTTAAATAGCAACAATATAATAGCAGCAAAATTAATAATACGATCGATCGTTCCTCGAATAATCGTTTTCCCCCGTGTATCGTTTATTTCTTCTAGTTCTGAATTAATGTCATACAAAACACCCAAAAATAGATCGCATGGATCGTTCCTCTATGCATCATTTTATTGCATTAATCGTTCAAATTATGCAGCATACTTCGTAGCTGATTTTTATTTACGGCACTCGTAAACAATGAGCCGAACATTCGATAGAGAGAGAGAGAGAACGCTGCTACTGACTGACATTAGATAATAGACAAAGATAGGGATTTCACTGTAATATTATTTTATACCAGCAGTCTGTACCCGGCGTTGGCCAAGACCCATATTTGGTTATATTTTAAAATGGTGGTTAGGTAGTAAGGAGAGGGAGGTGATTTTATTTTGCTCAGGTCCTTTGGACCAAGCAGAGGGAGAATAAAATATCCGAGGGTGTAGGGTGACTATATCTTCCTCAGAGTCGTAGAGTCTAACTGAGCTAAATTTTGAACATATTTATAATATGAGAGAGTTGAGGTAGTCAAGAAAGGTTCTAAAGAGTAACTATGTTACATTTGGTTTAGTTTGGTCAAAGAGTATAAGGGGGTTCAGAGGGGGGCATAACAAGATATTTAATTGGTCAACCGCGAAGTACTAAATATTCTTCTCATATCTTTAATGGGGGAGGGAGCTTCATTTGGATAGTTCGCCCCTGGGTGCCAAATATTCTAGCTACGCCTCTGTCTTAATGACTGAAATAAAACGAATGATAATTGCACTTATATATATTTTAATTAAACAATAAAACAACAGATACATTTCATCACTCTGCACGTGTCTATAACTAATAATCTAATATTGTACTCTGCACAATACAACATTGTAACCGCAAAGCACTTCATGGACTATGAGCGATAATATATTTGGGTAATAACTAAGAAAATCGAGGTAAATATTATTTTGTTTATTTAGTACGAAAAAATATTTTTTATTAGTATCAGGGGGCTTACCGTATGTGAATGTCCATTGAAATCAGATACGTCAATTGAACATGCATATGTACACATGCAACGTGAAGTTTAATTTCAATTATCTTGGAACATAGTATTTAATTACCAAGTGTTTTACATTATATATTATTATAATAAAAATACACGAAAGCTTCGCATATAACTACTTGAGTTATTTATACACTCTCTAGTTACTGTCTTACGTTTCGAAAATTCAATAATTTAAGGTACTGTAAGTAATTACTATAGGTAATTAGATCACGTCGACATATTCATACAATTAAAAAAAAATTCGCTTTATGAATAATTCATAGTTTTTACAAGATTCAATTTCTCAGATTGGTAAAGAAAATTCACGTTTAATTGTTGCCTGTATTTTACGACACCGACATTATTTCGCACAACGAATGTGACGCGCGTAGCTTATGATGAACAATGTATAATACATATAATTTTAAAAGTCCTTTCATTAATGTTTCAATACTACACCACTGATTTTTCACGGTATGCATTGTTATAAATATTTGTATGCACTTAAAAGCGGCTTGTATACACTTGTAAACACTTAAAAATGGCGCTTACTTTAATTACTAACGTTTATATTCTTCTTAAATTATATATAATTAAATTTGACGATTAAAATCGGTCATAAATTTTTTAGATGTACGATAATGGATTGAATGAATTTAATACGAATATCACCAATTGTCGTCCCTGTTGACCTAAAAGTAGAACGTTCGATTCCCATCGAATGCAAATATAATTATACTTTTACGCGTCTGAAAACATATTCGTATATTTCAGTTCATATGTTTTATACAAAAAAAATGATGACAAGTACTTACATTAAATTGATAATAATTTTTTTTTTTTTTAAATAGAGATGCGTACACGGAATACATCAATATTCACATCAATATTCTTACTATTTTCAAACTAAGCTAAATGCTTGTGCTATGAAAATAGGACTAACTTGCTGGTGTCCTGAAACGAGGATTATGCGCTCATCTGCAGAAACGTGCAACTGTAAATAGTGTGTTTTATATCACATACAATTCAAAAATTAATCATTGTTATTTTAGGGATTATTGTTGTAGACTATTATTGACTGTGATTGTGTCAGAAGGATTTGCGGATGGCAAGACTGAAGACTGGAGACGTCCGTGGAATTGTTGGTACGACCAAGTTTACCAATTGCTGGAGGATGGTCATGTTAGAAGTCTCAATAATCGGCGATCTTGTATGAGAAGGTGTATCAATGTGGATGAGGCGAGAACAACCTTTAATATTCGTATCTGACTTTAAAAATTTCCAACGCTATGTCTGACGATCCATCAACAGATGGGATGTATCGGGTGTGGAAGCAATGAGCGCGACATAACCCGACCACTACATCACTAGGCCAACGTCTCGACCACTACACCAACAAGCTACTCTAATAATATTTTAAAATTATTTTAAAATATTTTTTCTTATTCTCACGATGTATTGATATTTTTGAGATACAAAGTGTATTTTACTCACCAAATACTCAAAAGATGATGTCAGCCTTAGTTTCATGTATACAGGCAGGTATAAGTGACTCGTTATCGGAACAATAATGACAAATGACGAGCATATCAACCAGAACTGAGAGCCGTAGGTGTACATCTCTGCCGGATTTCCGAGAAGTTCTATAGCTGTGATGAAACTGAAAGCAAAACTTTACATTCAACCAATAAAACAGACAAAAATTATAAAACCATGAACGTTAATATTACAGATAATTATGATTATTAGATGTTTGGATTTGAGAGAGGCAGTGTTTTCGGAATTGATAATACAGAAAAAAATATGATTTGATCCCCTGTGCAAAGTCCAGTGAAAAAATAGTAATAAGATAGATCAAAATAAGCATAAATTTCAACAACTACAATATACAATAAAACCAGACATGAAATAAAGTGTATTTCTACGAGAGGGGTTTGGAACATTAGTCGCGAGACGAGGGGCATTCTACACATTTCTGGTGGAAACATAAATCCGATAGTTTATGACATATTTATGCAACAGCAAAAGTATTTACTTTTCGAAAATTAAATCTTTGTGTAAACAAGACAAGAAGTATTTTTACATTAATGGTTAATATATTGTCAGCGTTTAAATTTTCGTTCCAATCGAGTCATATTTTTTTTTAAAGTCGGGGAGTTATTTGATTGCGTAAGTGGTACCAAAGTGATCATGTGGGTGGCACCAAAATGAAAATATTAGGACAATAAATTTGCGTTAGTTCATGTCAGGTGGTCAGTGAATAAAATCTATTTTTTATGTTGAGAAAACAATTTCCTCTTCCACAGTAACTACAACAAATTAATGAATCAATTAACGCAAACAAATACTATTCTCACAATAAGATACAAATTTGAATTAAACGGTACTTTATGTATTTAAATAAATACGTAATGTGCCATTCGGGCGCTAACACATAACACATATTTAATGGTCAAATATTGTCTTACTACTGGCGACACACATATGTTGTAGCTGCGAAAATTTGAGGAGCTATGTGTTACCGGCGACTGCCGTCAGATGACGTAAATCAAAATCCCGAATGAGTATTGAAAATTTTAAAATGTATTTATCAAGACATCGTGAATTTCTCATAAAAATATTAATATCATTGCAAGCTATCTAATCATGAGGACAAAATGAAGTTTATACATACACACAATGTATTATTTAAGGGTGTATGTCCACGGACGAGTCTTTGATCTTCCGTCTCAGAGATTTGTCAGCGTTCACGATATTCTACTCAGCGTTCAAAATACTTGCGGCAGTGAATTGTAGCTCGCTTCGTGCCAACTCTATACTATTCTTTACAAACTTTTGAAATAAGTCTCCGAAACAAATCCGGCGCCGTAATAAGCTGCATGCACAGATGAAATACTTATAAGATTTTTATCTTGGGACAATCTCTGAGATAGAAATAATGCTCTCACGAGATTCTTTGGAGAGAACTCTCGGCTTTTGTAGTTTGTGCAGGTCACCAAGTCTTAGAGATTCGTCGTCTCGTACTTCAATCTCAAGCAGTGATCTCTGAATTTACCTCTAGAACAAAATCTCATAGTGTCTTACTCCGTGGACATGGAGCATAAGAATAAATACTTCGGATATTTTTTTCCACATCATTGAAGGAATTTGAATAAATTTGCATATTGTAAATGAATTTTTATTACATTTATTTTTGACGTTTTAAATTTCAGTTCGAAAACGTTTGTTTAATATTATACTTTGTACAGGTGTGTACTAAGTCCTATACAATAAATTTTTTTATTCAAATTTGTAGGTACTTACCCTGAAACTACTGAATTCACAAATAAGTATTTTACCTTCCTACCGGAACGTAAAAGGAAGAAAAGGTTTAATTTTTGAGCACGTGAGTGTTGTGACCTCTCGAACGTGTAAAATTCGTTTGACGTTTATGTGTACTGAATAAAATATGCGGTCACCATGTAACGAGTGTGATTTATTCGGTCACATTATCGTCGTATATTTTTCTTAGATGAAATTATTTAGTGCAGATTATTCTAGTGCGAAATTTTTTGGGGGGATTTTTGCTGGCATTGCTCTACATATAAATTGGAATAAAATGAAATGTGCGAATGGGTTGAACCCTCAACCTTGGAGATAAGTATTCATAATCCTTTAGGAAATCAATGATTCATCAACTTAAGAAACATCAATAATTATTCTCCACTAAATGCGACGAGATCGCACACCTACCCATTCCCGCCGTAAACAACTTAAAGTTTTCTGGTTTGAACTACAAAACGTCGGGTTAGATATTTCCCGTATGAGCCGGTTAAAAGCACAGAAACTTTTTTCACGTTTTACCCTTGCGCATGGTTTTTTGACAACTGGTTTTTTCAAGAAAAGACAAACTGTCCTCGTCGCGAGTCAAACGAGGTCATATTTTAAAATGCTTCGTCCAAGCGTGTATTCATTACCTGAACTCGTTTTATTTCATATCACTCATGACCCGTAAAGTTAAATTATATTTATGACAACAAATTTTTTCAAAATAAACAAAACAAACACATCTAATAAACAGATATTAGGTATATCATTATTATATTTAATGGAAAATATATGAAAGTATAGGGTAATAGAGTGCTTACGACCTGTCTTCGGCTGGTTTAAGTGATCACTATGTCTATATATTCACCAATTCTCACCCCTCAATCTCAACATTTATCATATTTTTGAATACTTCCATATATTTTCGATTAAATATAATAAAAAATCGCTTTGTCTCTATGAGATATCTGATATTTGTTTAATAACAGTGCCTTTGAAGGTAAAAATCCAGTAATTGTTTGTTCTTGAGCATATTCAAATATTGCTGACATATCTAATACATTATATTGCAAGATGGACAATAGAGTACAAGATGATCTTTATTTAAATGTGTTCACAAATATACATTTTGAAAGAGGCATCACTAAAACACATTGTGTATTTATTTGCAACAGTTTTTAATCGAATGCGAGGACACTCTTTGATTGATTTAGTGCCTACAAGTACCGGACGATCATTCGCCGATTCATAAACAAACGATCCAATTCGTAACAGACTCGCGAGATTTGTCTCGGACAGATTTTACTTATTCGAGAGTTAACTCGCTGTCCCGATTTGATTTGCGAGCCTGATTATTGAATGAGATAATTATTTAGAGTCCGATATTATCCGATCAAAATCAAAATTACTTTTATTATAAAAAAGTGACATACGTATGAAACTTTAATTTATATTTAAAATGAAATCCCGTTTATATCTGGTCGGTTCGAACGAGTTTCAGTTTACTCTGGTTGATTCTGGATACAACGAACGCGAACGAAGTGGCCGATGGTGCTCGGCGCATACTCTGAAAAGGCTATGTGCGAGGAGAAGGAATTTTTGTCTCAATTAGTTATTGATGTTTTAGTGATTCGCCGGTCTATGATCGTATGTGCGCCAATAAAACCGAGCAATTAACAATGAGATGATGTGATGACGTTGTACAATAAATTAAAATTTATAAGACAACGCCGACATACTTTCATTGTAAATCGACGTACGATAAATCTTTAATAAAATCAAAATATTATTAAAAATAATAATACATAAATTCTCTTTCATTCTAATAAATATATTATGTATACTATTTACAAGCAAAATGGTAAGTTTGATGTACAATAATATATATTCCACGCACACGTTGAAAGGTTTTTTTAAATAGATATAATACATAAATAATTAGACAAAATACTTTGTGTAAACCACTCAATTCAACATGTTTCGATACATATGGTACCTATGGTTAAATAATGTAATAATAAGGACGATATTTAAAATAAATCAGGGGTCTACAAATTAATTTGCAATGAATTCAATTATTTTTATATAGGCAAAACTTAAAATTAAATTAAAGAGTACTTGAGATACCTAAGTAGCAACAACTATCCAGAATTTTCCAATCACCTCTTGAAAACAAACTATTCTTTTAATATTGATAAGGGTTTACGGTTAGATAAATTTGAAATTTTAGAAATAAGAAAACGTGTTAATAGCAAGCTAAATATTATAAATTACCAAATCCTCTTTGCAAATAGTCACATTTTAATTTTGTTTTTATATTAGTTCTTACTCATTCATCACTATATAGTTTTGTTTTTATCTATGCTTGTATTTTTAATTTCAGTTTACATTGTTTTCTGAAGAGGATACCATAGGTATCGAAACATGTAGAATAATCAATAAATAGTGGTTTAAATAAAGTATTTTGTCTAATTATTTATATAAAATGAGGTCAGAAAATAATTTTGCTAATATTGAAGAAGATATAATACATGTCACATCGATATTCTTACTATTTTTAAACTAAGCCAAACAAACTTGATAATGTTCTGGACCGAGGCTCGAATCCCAGACCGAGTGACGCAAGCGCCTTAACCATTATATAAACAAACAAACTTTATTACAAAAATATATCGTAGTAAAATAATCATATCGTAGTCTAAAAGCTAAGTGGGGCGATTATATTAACAAGTTGGACTAATCTTGATTTATCAACGATAATGATATGAAACAATCATAAAAAAAAATGACAGATATATGTCAAAGTAAAAGTTTGCAACAATTTGACATACTTTAAACGTATGTGTAAAAGTAAAAGTAAAAGTTTGCTTAAACACTTATGTGAGTTTTAATACTGAAGAATGTAAACACTTCTATTATTTAAACCTCTATACCAAATACGGGCATTGATAATTAAAATTATATTTTCATGCGTGATCGTTCACAATACGTATGTTAAAAAAAGATACTACAAATCTATACAGACAGGCGGTCATTCAAGTCAAAAACATCAAAGAGTAAATAGAATTAATTAATTTACCGCTATTAAACACTACATAAAAAACAACTAAAATTATCTATGGATAATGATTACAACAAAGATTTATAAAAAACATGTTAGTTTTTTTTTTATTATCCAACTTTTACTATTCGAGATTTTTTTTTAAATTACTTTAGCAATTCATTAACTAATGAACCCTGTATTATATTCAGTACTATCATATAATTTAGTGGTTCGTGATCTCTTTCTCACGACCGGTGGAAAATTCAGAGAAAATAAAACCTTCTTAGGACTACAAATATTTTTAAAATACGTATTTTTCTAACGAGAAATTATAGAAATCGTTGCTCTCGTGCACCACTCAGTAGATATTTTTTCATTTATTTTATATGCATATATTAACTCAAGCGCATATTTAAAAAGTTTTTTTTAATATTATTTTAATTTATTTGTGTCATTTAAAATTATAATGTTATTAAAACATTGTAATTAGTAATATAAATGGTATATATTTTAATTCTTTACACAAGGTGTTAAATTTGAACGGACAATAGAACGAATTAATATAATTCCAATTCAACGTAATCGGCGTGTTTTAAAAAGTATTGTTGTTTTTATATCTATAAAATATAATAAAATTTCTGTATAATAAAATTGTTTAATTTATTTCTTCCAATTTTTTATATGTTTTTTTCACGCTTTAATTTATTATTCCCACGTTAAGGTAATAAGAATACTAAACTATATCCAAAATGGAATTCAAAGTTACAATATTGCTCAAATATACACCCCCTTGCCAGCCCCTTAGCCGGATAATTTGTGCGCCTAACAATACTCAATTATGCTTTCTGCACAACATACTCACAGTGGCTAAATGTTTTCAGCGCGAAATTATTTATTTATTTTGAGTACTGACTTACAGTGAAATAAATGTTATCATGTTACTAGATGAACCTATTAAATACTAATACGACTAAAATTAGTTTTATATGTATGTAAGAATGTTTATAGTATTTTAACGACCTTTATCAAAATATTCTCAATTCCCGACGATTAGATACATAAATAAAATAAAAATTGAAGAAGAAAAAAGTATTTTGTATGTTTTTCGAGTCTAATTATTATTTTCTTATGTTTTTTGAGAAGAAAAAATAAATTATGTACATGAATATATCATATGAGATGGATTCGATGCCGGAATTCATTGAAATATTTATGTAGGAATTTATCTATAAAGAAAATATATTAAAATTAAAATATTTTAATATATTTATATACAAAACTAAAATAAAATGATACAATGGTTTTCTTAGCCAAATACACATGATTGAAGATAAAAATAAGATAATAAAAATAGACAATAAAAAATTTATATACATCCACAGCAAAGGAAGATTGATAATGACAACACATTTTAATCGATACGTTTATCAACACTTACATTTGGAAAGTAAGTAAATTTAAAATATTATATAGACAATCAACAATAATATGCTACAAAAAAAAAGAACAAATGGACTTTGCTGTCTTGAAACTACAAGCTTCAAATAAATTCTACGGTTAATATGTTTAACAGATCATTTTTAGAGTTTATGAGTTTGTGTATTTAGGAATTTGATAGAAATAGAAAGGGTGACTGCAGGTAACAAAGTGAACGGTGCTCTGAATGGAATAATTTTTAATTGAAACTTGTAATTTCTAATTGAAAGACTGGCGGTACACAATGGAGTTCTAGTAACGATATTGATGTATGGAAGTGAGGCCTGAGCTGGAAGAAAAGGAACGAATGCAGCGGAAATGAGCTCACTTTGGCATATACGTGACAGATCCATTTATGACAGAGTAAATAATGAGGAAATGAGAAAAAAATGTAAAGCTAATTTTAGCATAGTGAGTAAGATTAAAAAAGGATCATTTCGGTGGTTTGGTCAAATGGAATGTATGAATGAGGAGAGAATGGTAAGAAAAATATATGACGCAAGTGTTGATGAAGACTTGGCACTACCAGAAAAACCAGATACTAGAAGATGGTCCTGTTAGAAATCTCAATAATCGACAAGCCTGTAAGAGAATATTTATGAATGTGTATCAGGATAGAAGAGTGTGGCGCTCTATCCACTCTGCATACCCTAGTCATAATTTTTAGATTTTGCAGGAACTTTAGTTTTCGCATTTTATGATTGGTGTATTATAATATATTCCTATCATGTATTACAAAATGACTATACTGGATAATGTATTACGTAATTTGTTATACTTTAAATAATAATAAAAAATACTTTGTTTAAACCACTAGATATTTATTGATTTATCAATATGTTTATATACTTTAAACTGTCAAGAAATATAAAGAATGACAGGCACATAATATGGTTGTCATCATACATTGTCAACTCACTACATCCCCTGACTGACCGCCTGACTGACCCCCCTGACTGACCCCCTGACTGACCCGCTGACTGATCCCCTGACTGACCCTCTGACTGACCCTCTGACTTACCCCCTGACTAACCCCCTGCCAATCTCTTCGGCCCTCCCGACACCTAGCTCTGATAATTTCGTCTGTTGTTTGAGACATTAGGCATTCTTTGGGTATTTTTTTTCTCGTATATACCATTTAAGGTTATTCTTTCAAATGAAACATGACCCGCCCATTACTGCTTTGCGCTTTTTAGCAGTGGCCCCTCTAGGCTACGTGATCATTTTTCAACTCTTCAACTGATTCCCATTTTGCTTCTTCAAATCATTATTTTTAAATGATAACTAGAAAATTATTTTGTAATTTATTTTACTATGTTACTTTGAATAGAAAAATAATTATCATACATGAAGTGAATCAGGAAGTCCTGGTCCAGGATAATGCATAATAAATCTCAAATGATTAAATGCCCATAAGACTTTACCTCTGCTTATCGTGGTGACATTTATATGGTTGACTTGCATAAGAATTTTATAAATATTTTTATTTAGTTTTAGCAGAAATGCACAACCAGGCTTTTCCATGTTTTCTGTTTTATTCTGCCGCGTGTCTGTCCTCTCTGGCTAATGTTCCGGGTTTTTTATAGACCTCTCACTGATGTCGCTGACGAGAGGACTAAATGTCGGTGTTTCGTTAACTATAGGCATGCAATATCGTGTCGAAAGCAAGGTAGGCGATGAACAGACGAATCCATCGCGCGGTGTCAACCTCTCCCAGCGCCCTCGGTAACAATAATCTAACTTGTGAAGAAATAGCTTGCAGTGCAAGAAGAAAAAGAACGAAGTTTCACGCGACATTTTGAAGGTGAAATTGCAACTCAATTACTTAACTCTTCTTTCATATTAAGTAAGTAATAATCAGTGTTTATTACTTGACAACATTTTAAATGCAGTACAACTAATTATCGAACTAATATAATTGTTCACAGCATGAAGTTCTTGCGGGCGACTAAATTACGTAATTAAAAGCAACTTGCTTCATACGAAAGGTTTTTAATCAGTGTTGCCAGTTTTCACATATAGTAACGAGACCTGAATGCTTAAGGAGAGACTAAGAAACTCCAGATAACACAGCAAGGAACAGAAAGATTTATGCTGGATTGCACAAAAGGAGATCGGAAGCGCAATGACTAAATACGCAACCAAACGTAAGTTTAAGATGCCATCACGATTGTGAAAAAGTTGAATTGAAAACAGACGGGTCGTATGGTCAGACTAATGGACGACCGTTGGACGGATCAGGTACTCTTGAACAACCCACGAGGCTGGGTTGACGTGATTCGACGTCATTCTGACGCCAGGGATAATATCTCAAAAGAACATCGTGAAGAGTCCTTGATACTACAGTTATGTCATCATGACATAACTGATAAATGAATGCACATTAGTGATAAGCTCAAAATCACGAATCGTGAGTCAATCACTGATATCTTTGAGTCACACATCAGTGAGTTTGAATATCTGTGAATATCGTGAATTGTGATACAATTTTTTTTTTTTTAATTCTATTGATTTTCCTGTCGCCGCCGTTTAAATCGATGATCACTTGAAACAGCACCATCTACCGTATTTTTTGTAATTTGACTAGCGCCATCTATTGGAATCTGTTTTTGTTGGTAATATTTATGCTGGTTTAGTTTAAATTTGTTTGTATTTTTATTAGTTATTTATGCTAGAATATGTTTTTTACGCAAATAAAGTTTTAATAATATAAATAAATACGCTCAAAATTATGTTTTTAAAATTTATAATGTGGTATCAGAAACTGTGACCAATCACAGTTTCCAATCACTGATATTATCGAATACCAATCACAATCACATCAGTGAGCCAAGACTATCATTTTATATCATCACCAATGCACAGAACCTACTGGGTTCAGTAATTTCGAATTAAGTGTGCCTGCAATTTATCATACAACAAAAAAAAAACAATCTTTAACAAACATTAAAGTCTAGCAGTAAAATATGGACTTCTTGATTCTCAAGTTCCATTCAAAAAGATTTGTTAGTTCTAAAATAAAAGATATAGGCACTAGGCTAGATGTAAAAGATTTTCTCCAATGGGTACTGGTATTCCGGGTACTAGATACTTAAATTGTAATTAAATATATCATATACGAGTGTTACAGACCTAGTTCACAATATTTTATGGTGGATACCTGACTAAATTACAAGTCGAAAATGTTTAAGGAATATTACGTAAAATATTATTGTTTGAAATTTTTACAAAATCTTAAGTCTGCGTACTTCCAAATAAATATTTGCGAAATTTACCCAGTATAATTAATCTATATCTTTGCTCCAAGCCCTAAATCATCTGACATAAAATAGTCTGTTCATTCGAGACTCGATAAACTTTAATTTTTTGTATATAATATAAAATCAATTATTTGAAATAATCGCAAAAATACGATTTTTTTTAAATGCTTGTGTCTCTGACATAATTGTGATAAGGCACATATCCCTTGAACATTTCCGACTCGTAATATTGTGGACTAGGTCTATCACACCCTGTATAATAACCATAAATATACATTTCTAATGTTGTTGATAGATATATATGTGCGGTAATAGAATGATTAATAATTAAAAACATTGTATTTTTATCATCGAAGACAAAACTTAAAATAAAATCATTTTTTAATATTTTTTTATATTATCGCGTCCGATAAAGTTATATCAGCATAAAAATTGTAAAAATCATTAAGAATTAATTATCTTGCACGCGAAGTTTTCCGGACATGCAAAAAACACAATACGCAAAAAAAAAAACATTGAAAATTACACGTTGTCAACATTATCAAAATGTCGAGCATTCACTCAATGACAGGTAGCTGACATTTTGACAATTTGCTGATGACAATTAGACGTCCCATTTAATATGAACATGGGGGGATTGCGTTAAAATTAAAGGGCCTTCCGCTCCGGTCTGTGATTATTGGTAACAATGTCAATCAATCGATCCCGAGAAGAACGGCTTCCCATAGAATAACAAGGCAATCATCGGCTCCGCCCCGTCCGACCGATACTGGTTTGCGCGGGCAGAATTTGGTTGCGTCCAGTTCCGATGGTGAGTTACTTTGCGAAATATTTTCAAATCCACTTTCAAGAAACCGGCGGGTTAACCCGCTGCGAATCTGGTGGCGATTCGATGTTGTGAATACGCAAGTTATCGATTATGGTAAATAACACACGGTCACGGTTACAAATCTAATTTAATATCGTATTCATAATGAACGATTTATTTATAATTTTTTATCGATTTATGAAAACATTATTTTTATTTTTTTTATTCTCATTTGTTTTGAGGTCAAAAACAAGACTCTTTGCATCCGACTTCACCGGAAGTAAAGATAAAAAAATTGCAACATTTTATTCATCAAATTAAAAACTTTATATATACGAATATCATTCCACTTAACATCTCAGATAATAATTTGAATTAATTTCATTTATTGTAATCGCTAATGTTAATTATATTTAATAGATCATTTACAAATGAGAAGGCTAAAACGAACCTACACGTTATTTAATAATTGTTGAATCATTACGGAATGACTTTTTAATCAAATATAATTTTTAATAAAATTTGATGAAGAAGGGTTATTTTTTATTTTTATATTATTGTTTTTTATTAATTTATCTGAGTAACTCAGATGTGGAACGATTATACGTGCTATTTAAATTTTTTTGTGATAACAGCAAAGTTTTGTGATAATAACATTGTGTGTGATACATCAAACATTTCGTTTTGATGTCTTGAGGTAGATAAAGAGGATAGAATGCCATCACTTCTATTAATTCCTACACCCTTTCATAACAATACCCTCCTCCAGACGCAGTATTTCGTGGTCACGTATGTTCGCATATAGGTACTTACTCGTACAGCTGTCTCATTTTATCAATTATGTCTGCACGTCTAAATCATTTCACTTCATCGAACATATCAACGAATAAGCAATTATTTTTTCAAATATCAGTGTTTAGTGTAAAAATTGTGCAATTTTGGTTTCATTTTTACACAACGAGCAATACGTGATGATCGATGGCGCTAAGAACGTGATGTTGATAAAAATATGTCATTATTTTTACTTGAGGATGCAGGAGTGTAGTAAAATCACGTATATAGCTACTGCGTTTCGTGCCTTTCACATCCGATGGGACAAGTACGTGATATATACAGAAAAATGATATCGCATTCTGACTTTCATAGATTTTTTAGAAAATACTGCTGACTCGTGTGTGTCATTCTCATACATATCGTTATTTTTTCACAAAATAATAATTAATATTGTTTTATCATAAATATGCAATGCAGTCCAATAAATGAACGAAGAAAATGGTGCTACGTGTCTAACGAGCTTCGTACAAATGTTATAATGCATTACTTGTACGTGAGATAAAAATGAGTATAGTATTCATCACGTATTTAGACAGCACGTTCCATGCAAGTGAATGAACAATATGAATAGACCTTTCATAACCGATACGGAATATTCGCTAAAAATTGAAATGTAAAATAGCACGCCTTACCTTGCAGCTAAACTCATTGCCATCGGGAACGTGCCCATCGAGGATCCACCGAGAAGGAAGTCATCGCTGGTGGTCTGTTTCTCCCCGAAGAATCCGTAAAATATGCCAATTCCGCATGAGATTACCAACATGGCCCCGAGGATGACATAGTCTTCCCATGAGAATAAGTTCTTCAGTTTATTCCCGGGATCGCACGACCCGGGGGTGGATTCCGTCGCAGCATCCTTCAGGCCGACTGACACGTAATCCAATCCTTCTGTCGGCTTGGTATTCAACCTTCCCGTCTCCTGGTTGAAGCCAGCAGAACGGGCATATTGTAGCGGGGCTATTACCAGTAATAGACCCGCGAAGATACAAAGTTTTATAACGATGAACTGTGCGTTTGACATTGTAATCGTCTGCCCAAATATGAACGCCGATGTTGTCAATTCAAAATCAAGTCAGAGGTCGGTCAGTTAAACAACCTGTGAAGAAGAATTTATAATTAGCTGATGGAATATTTTGCAAGCCGGTGAAGACGAAGGTTGCCTGCTGTGTTATTGAGGAGTCAACTTTTCGGAAGTAGATATTGACCGGCTAAAATATGGATCTACGAGGTCGGAAGGTTAAATCAGGTTATGTCCGCGGTTTCTAATTGAGATTTAATTCTTCATTTCATTCATTAACGCAATTGCTTTTAAAATAGTAAAATACATGTATAGGTTTAAAATCCCTGGTATTATGAGTAGATAAAAGTACAAATTGTTTTCTTAAAAACACGTAAAATGAAATTGTACGCATGAATTAAATACCCATAAACTTTATTTAGTAAACGTATTGTTCTTAAGAAAAATATAATTTCGAAATTCTGTTTTTTCCAATTCTCGCCAACCTTTTATACGCGATAATCTTTTGCGATTTATTTGACTTTTACAAAAAAAACATACGCAAATAAATAATACGGTGGCGCATTAAATATGAATGTAATAGTAATAAATAAAAATAGTACTGTAAATTAATTAAACATTTATAAATCTGCATGTTGGTAATATTTTGTATTAAACCAAATAAAAGGTTGAAATGACCGATGCATTTTTAAGTATTATTTAATGTTTAGTTTTCTCTAATATCTTAATATATATCTTATAATAACTGCAATAAAAAATTTCATTTAATTTAGGCTTTTACACATTAATTAATACAGTGGAATTATCAAAATAACTTTAATAATAAGTTTTTCAATATTAATCTAATTTCAAATTCAAATTAAATTAATCAATCAGAAAAATCTATTTAGCGAAAAAATATTTAATTGGTACACGGCAGCAACACATTATTTTTTTGCACACTAGATTTTTTCTGTATATCTTTCTATTTGATTCATTTAATTTGTATTAAAAATACCACAGTATATACAGGATGTAACAGACCTGGTCCACAATATTTTATGGGTGGATACCTGACTAAATTACGAGTCAAAAATGTTCAAGGGATACATCCCTAATTTCAACCATGTCAGAGATATAAACATTTCAAAAAAGTTGTAATTATGCGATTATTTCGATTAATTGAAATATTTCATATATTCGAAATTATATAATGAATACAAAAAATTTAAGTTCATCGAATTTCTAAGATTAGACTATTTTTTGTTAGATGATTTAGGACCTGAAGCAAAGATGTGAATTAATAATGGAACGATTTCGCAAAACTTCAAGCTTAACACGATTTTGTAAAAAGTTTAAACAATAATATTTTTCGTAACAATGCAGAATTTGTACATATTCCTTGAACATAATGTTTACATGTTTTGAAATTGCAACTTCGCAACAAAAATGTGTTTTAATTAAAAATAATACAATTACATTGAATTTAACATTATCATTATTAATTCCAAAGTATAATCATAGTCTAATCGAGTAGATATACAATAGTTATAATAAAATTACTGTACTTGTATTTAAGTATTTAACATGTAAACCAAATACATATAATATTTCAGTTATAAAATATAAAAAGAGAAGAACTCACCTTACTACACGACACGACCAAAATTTTTTTAATAAAAAACTTTAACTTGTATCAGTGAATATTTTACGGTCTTATTTTACACATGACGCTCTGTCTAGATCGTTTCTCATGAATAAAAACGTTCTGAATTGAATTTCTAAGATTTGGCGGTTCGATCTGTTTAGGTATTTCATTCGCGTAATGCGGCTTTAAGTCGATCCTTCGGGAAGAATATCGCCTGTGTTAGAATCGTTTAAGAATACTTTTTTTATTTTATTTTTAAAAGAATTTAAAAAAATGGCACTTTTTCCGCGGGTAATTAACAATCACACCATCGATCGCGTGCACGTGGTAATATTGGACGTGTACACACGACAATGGCTATGCGGGAAATGTTTCGCTCTTGAGGTCGGCCGCGGTTTATAAGGGACGCGCTCGGTACGTGCCCGAGTGGAAAATGTAAAGATAACAGACGCAACAGCGGAAGCTGCAACTCGACGAACAGCCGACAGGCACCAATGTCAATATGATGACAATGAAAATTTAATGCCGTATTTCAATTATTTATATTTATAATTGTAAAAATCTCGCTTCATAACTACTTTTTCCAGATATGAATTGCCGGCGTAATCCGGTACGTGTCAAACGTTGGATAGTCAAATAATGTCACTAACATATTGTCACGTAAATATTGCACGGAACTAAGGACATCATAAAATGTTTAATATAATACTCCTGGAAGAATCAGCTGATCTTGACAACAGATCATTCGTGTTGAATTCGTTTTACCATCTAGCTAGGCACTCTTGACCGTGGTGTACAATGCGTAATTATAAAGTAAGATAGTAATTATAATAATTATGTGATAATTCTCGCGTGATCTGAATTTTTGAATCCGTGGTTCTTTAAAGATGACACCTATTCCTAAAAAAAAATGAAAAGGCCGACTCTCAGATGGTATGAACATGTGATGCAAAGAGAGAAATATCACGCTATTCATAAAACGCAACGTATTCTAGTCAATCGGGGCATTAATGGACTGCATTCTTTAGCTTGTCTCAAGTTGAATCTCAGAGAGAAATCGCATACGTGGACACGGGCTAGAAGGATTTGAATGTGACCAAAGTGAAGCAAAATAATTAGAGGTGAACGAGATGAGGTGAGGACTAAAAAGAATAATGACAATCTTGGTGTCGAGCCTCATTACATGAAAAATGACCAGGTAGATACCGCAAAGGAAAAGGTCTAGAGACAGGCCAAGGAAGAGTTGAATCGACTGTATGCACGAAGGACTGTAAAAGAGTGGGAGGGCCTCTCGAGGGAGTTTGTGCTGTAGAATTGTAATGGACCGGGTCCACGGAATGAGACACGATGAGCTATATCTCAGAGAATTATGTAATCTAGATACAACTCAATACTATGTATACGTTTACGGAGAACAGCTTGATATTACTAGAAAGAGACAAAATTCAAACATGTAACATTTGAGTTGATAGCGCGAATCGACATGTGCGCCTAAATGACACCAATAATCGTAGATATCTACAGCTATTTATTCTTCAAAGTTAGACAATCAGAAGACATTAAATTCCAAACATTTCTTCCGTTTCAAATCCTACTGGGGAGATTCAAGATACAGATGTCTCACAGAGATGAAGCTATTATTTTTACGTGGAAAGTATGGAAGTCTTGGGCATTTCAGGGCTTACGACCTGTCATCGGCTGGCTTAAGTGATCACTTTACACAATGTAACGTTCACCAATTTACCCATGTTACCACATCTATCAAACTGTGTAAAATAAATAAATTATACAATTTTTTTAAATATATCATTTTTATTTTCGCTATTTGTACTACACATACACACCACACATAATATTTTTGAGTTGTATCACGACTAGTTTCGGGAAGAGCAATCCTTTCCATCTATCTACAGGTGTAAATTGAACTAAAATTAAACCCAGTTGATTATTGTGGCGGTGGGGGACATACGGGTGGGAAGTGACTTTATTGTTTCTAGAAAACATTGTTAAAAGCTGCGAAAGATTTGAAAATATATTATTGTTTATTAATTAATGTTTTCTCCGAATTCAAATTTTTATGAATTTCCATCATTTCAAGGTTATTTATTCCCATATATGGTATCGAGTGGAGTAATATTAGATCGTGGCTGCCGAAAGAATTATTGGTATCAATGATACGGTTAGCGAATTCGGAGAAATTATCATTTTTCAGACAGCGTCGATGTTCTTTAATTCGCTCATTTAAATTTCTCCCGGTTTGGCCAATATATTTTTTGTTGCAATCTTTACAAATTATTTGATATATCCCTCTTTTTTCTAAAATACCTACATATTTATTATTTTCGAATTTAGAAGAATTTTATTTAGTGTAAAATGCGGATCTAATGTGGGTAAGGAAATAATTTGTAAATTACATCTGTAGATGAGAAGGACTGCTCTTCCCGAAACTAGTCATGATACAAGACAAAAAAAATAATTGTGAAAACAAAAATTATATATTTTTTAAATTAGCATGTTACATCATGAATTAACTGCCAAATCAACCATTGATAATTATAACTAACTTACCATCACTCCGTTTGAGACTCGTGTGTCGCTACCAGGACTCCACGTGTCGGTACCAGGACTCCATTGTGTACCGCTAGTCTTGCCTCGGTTGACAAATTCCCGTTAGATATAACTCCATTCAAAGCGCCGTTCACTTTATTTCCTTCAGTCACCCTCCTTTCGATATCATTCTCAGCCTTTCCGTTTCTATCAAACATACTTCCTAAAAACACAAACTCATCTACTTGTTCCAAACATTCATTACCTCCAAGTATTTAGCGCGGTGTCTTGCTTTCCTCTTTCTCGAATATCATCACTTTCGACTTGTTAACATTCATAATAAGGTCGCTTTCCTTGCATACATCGTACATTCTACTCGCTAGACTCTGTAGTTCTTGTTCATTATTCGCCATTAGCCATCACATCATCGGCGTATAATAAACAGCATACTATCAAATCGCCCATTTTTGCTCCTTCATTCATACATTTCAGTTCTTTATAGTCATGGAGACATTACACAACCCTGCTCAACACCCTTAATGATAATTATACAATGGCTAAATTAAGTAATAATCGAACAAATAACTAAAATGTTGATAAATATATTTTTTTTATTTATTTGAAATTTTTACAATTTTTTTATAATTTGAGTTATTAATTAAGTATTGTACATTATTAAAATTACATTTTTTTATTCGCTTACCTCTCCAAAAAGCTCTTGTGCTTGGCAAGGGAGTTACACTGTAATAATTTTATATAGAGAGTTATACATTTGTAGTTTATAATTCTTGTGCTTCTGAAGTGTTCTATAATATTATTTATTTTCTAATTATGTGCTTCTGAAGTTTTCATTCAATTTCTTTCTAAGCTTTTTTATATCTTTTATATCTTTTATTTCTTTAATTTGTGTATGGAGGCTATTGAATTTTTTTATCCCTAAGTAAATAAAATTTTGCTGATAGTGTTTGGTGCTATATTTATGGATTTTAAAGTTATTTTTAAGCCTTAATGATGTGCTTGTTTCAAATTTTACAGTGTTATTTTTTTTTTCTTTTTTGAAAATGTTTTCAATTTGAAAACTGGGAATTTCGCAAAAAGTGTTCGTGTTGAAAAAATTGTTCTTTTTTTAAATATTATGATGATATAGTATCATTTTAGACGTAGTGAATTAGGTGTAGAGAAAAATATTTGGATGCAGCAATAGGCTGTATTTGCGAAGGTAAAGAAAAAAATAGCGATGTGTATCGCTCCGTTCTTCATACAAAATGCAAGGACGTTGTACATTTTAACATACTTTGTTACACCGGTTACGCAATACGCTTTACACGAGTTTCGAGAGAAAGGTTTCATTTTTAAATCCACGTATAAAAAACGTCGAAAAAGTCTACTGAATAAAAATAACAACATCAATTCAACTAAAACTACATCTTCAATTCGATAATTGAAGATGTAATTGGAATTGAATGGATAGATATTAAATATCGTGTGACCATGTGTATCTTTAACAATTAAAATTTTGCGAAAATTGACGAATTTTAAATGTCTGTCGGCATAATCTCGTTTGATTCATCCAATTGCGGTGTTAACATTTAGTTGAACTATCAAATTCATCATCTCTATTACTTGAACCCATGAACTGTGAGCACTTAACTTCGTGAAAAAACTATTAGAATAATTTTTCAGCTTTTTTTTTAGCAGCTAAGAAAATTATTTAATTCTGTCAGTCAAATATATTTGCCGACACAGCTCTTCTTCGGGGTTAATAAATAATATTAAATAAGTATTATTTACATAGTACTGATTTTTTTTAAATAGCAGTCTACCTGGAATTCTTATTAAATTTAAACTGGAACCATTGTACTGAAATTAAGTACGAGCTATATTCTGTTATTGTAAGAACTGTCACTTTTTACATGTATGTGTATCAGGAGAGTGAGTAGATGAGTGGTGGGGGGCTCTTCCGTCACAGCTTCACCTAAATAACTAGCCTATCTCTGAAGTGTATAATTACTGTAATACTTGCTGTAATAAACTTGATATTGGTACCAGGACATACTGAGTTATTATTACAAAGAATTGGACTCAAAGTAATTAGTCAGCAAGCAGAGGATAGAACCCCTAAGGAATCTGGTGATACTTCGAAAGTCATCACAGTTATGAATAAAGTATTATTATGTAGTCATGACCTTAATTAAAACTATCGAAAGAGAATGAAACGACGTTAAGTGTTCCCTATTCTGTTATATGGAATGAAATCGTAAATATTCAACGAAAGGATACCGAAGCTATTTAAAGCATTGAAGAAGTGGCTCCGTAATCAATTACCAAGAGGATTACTATCTATAGTGTGTTGATTCGAATATGAAAGGGGAAATAAATCATTAAAACAATCAGTTCAGTATAGGCAGTGGCGTAACTATAAAATGTGGGCCCCCAATTTATCCATTAAATAGGAAGAACAAAATCGGTCACTTGTCTTCATACTTTAATGAAAAAAATGTGTATTTTTAGGCATTTATATTGAAAATTCCTTGCTTTACTTTACGGCGATAGTCTGGTGCCTATCTGGACATGTTAATGGGATACTACTGATTACACCGATATTTTTTTTCCTAATACATATGAGAAATGAGTTTTTAATTTTTTAAATCTATTTTTTGCAATGGAAGTTTTAAAAAATTATTAGTCTATGTTACTTACTTACCATCACGCCGTTTCCCCGCTGGGGTAGGCAGAGAGAATAGAGCGCCACCCTCCTCTGTCCTGACACACAATTTTCGCCTCGTCTTTACATCGTACGTCGTACATTAATACATCTTCTCACACAAGCTCGCCGATTGTTGAGGCTCCTAACAGAACCATCCTCCAGTATCTGATTTATCTGATCGTGCCAAGTCTTCCGCGGATGTCCTCTATTTCTGGTGCCATCAACATTTGCGTCAATATCTTTCTTAGCATTCTCTCCTCATTCATATCTTCAGTTAAGTGACCCTTTCTTAATTTTACTCACTATACTAATAGTATGAATGAAACATGTATATTGTGCATTAGTCTATATTACCGCTGGTAAAAGTATTGATATCAAATGCGCTCACAAAATGCATAAATAGGGCGCGGACCTTTTGGGCCCCTATCTAACGCGGGTCCCAATTAGTCCCAATGAGATAAAATGCTACTCTTAACTCACTAATGTGATTGTGATTGGTAATTGATAATATCAGTGATTGAAAACTAATTGATCACAGTTTCAATCACTGATATAAATTTTTAAAATATAATTTGTGTCTATTTACTTATATTATTAAAATATCATCTGCGAAAAAAACATATTCTACCATTAATAATTAGTATAAAATTACTGCACATACATACATATATCTACAAAATATAAAATAAAAATACAAACAAAATTAAACTAAATTACCAATAAGCTAGCAACAAAAACTGATTCCACTATTGGAATATCTATATGGCGCTAGTCAAATTACGAAAAATACGGTAGATGGTGCTGATTCAAGTGATAATCGATTTAAACGGCGGCGGCAGAATATTAATAGAATTTTTAACAAAAAAAAATTGAATCACAATTCACGATATTCCCAGATATTCAATCACTGACAGTGAATGTGACTCAAAGATATCAATGATTGACACACGGTTCGTGATTTTGGTGGTCTCTACAATTGTTTCTGTTATCGCATGTCCACTGTCTGCCCGCTACTGTTCATATGTCATCAGTTCACATTTTGCCTTTCAGTATGAAGTCATCAATCGGTCATATTTTTAACATATGTTATTTTTTTTAATAAAAAAAGATACGTACAAATAATACGTGTTATATCAATTTACTATTTTCAAACTAAGCTAAACGTTTGTACAATAAAAATAGGACTAACTTGATGGCCTCCTGGAATGAGGCTCGAACCCCCGACCACTAGATCAGTAGGTAAGAATCTTAACTACCGGACCACAAGTACGTATTAAGGGCCAGTTGTATGATTAGCAGTATCTTTTTACTGTAGTAACTTTTTACTAACACCGGTAGTAAAAATCCTTTACGGATTGTTGATACATCAAATTTACTAATGTCAAAACATAGATGGAAATATGCTTTATTTTATGCAACATCTAGGAATTTTTTCACCTAGGCATTCGAAATCCGTCATTTTTGTCGTGGAATTTTTTCGTATTATGTGCTAATATATATTAAACAACGATATCAATATCGGACGAACTCTCATCACTAAAATAGCGGTATATTGGATATATGATTATATATCTACGTGTGCTGCAACTTTCAAAGTATCAATGTGTCAGATGACTTTTGGAACAGCTGTGAAAAGTCCGCCATATTTATTTATCGAATATCGGAGAGTAAAATGAGTTTACTACGGGATGTACTTTCGAGAAATAAATATTTTTTTACTAACGATCAAATAATCCGTTTTCGCAAATAAATTCACTTTAGTAACTTTTTTACTACAGTGATCTTACAACCGGCCCTAATTCACTTCCCATGCCCTGTGCACTGCCATTTCGCTTGGTGTCGTACGTCTTCGAATTCGGTTTGGCATGTAATTTTTTTTGTTTACATAGCAAAACCCCGTCCATGGTTCTGTCCTTGGATTTATGAACCGCGCCGACAAATAAACATATTGTTGCCGTAAATACTTCGATAGCTAGTTCTGGGTTTTCTATTGGTAATGATGAATACAGTAATTCAATCTATGTAAATTCAAATTACACAAACCTTTGTGAACCTGTGCTGGTAGAGGCCAACGTCGATATCCTTGTATTCTGATGGTCCGCAAATATGCTGGTCAGCCACCGAAAACCTTCACACAACCGATAATCCGAAATTATACATACTAAATATTTTTATCATCGCCGCCGTAAAAAGTCCGTCCGAATCACAATAACTCTCTTCCCAGAAGCAGCTTTTGTTTTCTGTTTTTAAATCTACCCAAAAAGAACACGCATATTCAAAATTTTATATCAGGCCTACCTATCGAAGTATAAAAGCGCGTAAACGCATATATCTTGTATCTCTCATTCAAGACAAAATTGTTAGCAAAAGAGACCCACAAAGACCCAAAATCCTAGCAAAATAATTTGAGTCCATTTCGAACAGCTGCAAATAAAATAATAATTCGGCGAGATGCATTAGAAGCAGAAGATAAATTGTATACCGGGAGGGTCTTGGACATTGCCGCGCTGCACCAACTGCAGACGCGCAAAATAAACTTGTTTTCCTTTCAGACAGGACTGTACCTATCCACTGAAGAGCAGTTAAAACAGGTTGCTCCGGACGCAAAGTTAAACAGGACGCGAAATTCAGAAAACCTTTGATTTAATAAAGTCATTTTGTCATTTATGACTCTCAAATGTTCTACACATTTATGAAGAGCGGTGTATTTGTGGTATTTGCAGCCGGCACAATCTTTCTAAATTGTCACATATCACCGATATTAAAAATGCACTGATCGTTCCACAGCCCTTATGTCAAACGCGGACCTTTGAAATAAGTGGAAAATATTATTTTTTACAGAGAACACTTTTTTCTGTGATGTATTTTATTTTAAATTAAATTAATCAATTAGAAAAATGTACAGAAAAAATATTTAGTTATATTTAATAAAATAACAATCACTTTGTATGAATCCAAGAAATTTAACGTCAACCGGTTTCGCTTATCTCAAGCTTCGTAAGGACGTATTTGAAACTGATCATAAATACAAAAAGAGGGAGATAGAATATAAAATTACATGTGAAAGAGAGAGACAGAATACATATATAATTAAATAGATCATGAAGGGAGACAGAATATAAAATTATACGCGAAAGAGAGAGACAGAATACATATACAGATAGACAGAACATTAGGGGAGGGGAAAATACAGTGTTGATGGATATTAAATTGATTTTAAAGGAAACATACCTAATATGGAGCTAATTAATTTGATTATTAAAAATTGGCGTACCACTGTTTATCGCCTTTTTTTATTTCGAGAGCTTCTGAATTATCCAACTAGAGGTCAAACCCAATTTATATTCTGTGATTTCGCTATAGCAATCAAATACATTATCGACAAATTTTAAACTTATATTCTGTAATATTTCAAATTGATACATCTATTACTCCTTTTTTTTAATTATTCCGCTAAATTAATCCTGGTAATGATAAATTTTTTTCGTGCTATTGTGGTGTTATTTAATTCAAGAAAGATAAAGATTCGACAGGAATAAAAATAAAAATAGAGAAAAAAATTATATATGTAGTGGAAGTGTTGTGGAACTAGTGAATTATTAGCGTAGGTACTGTATAATGATTATGTTAGATGTTGGATGGCCATGCTTCTGATTGATCTCTATCCAATTGGATCATATATTGGGTTTCGGAGCTAAGAACATGTAGAATCATTGATAAGATGTCGTTGTTGCTCTCGGAACTGGCGTGTAGATGTTCGTTCTTTGTCTTGTGTTGTGGCCGTGATTTATTACTTGGGTTGAGTTATTGCTACCATAGAAGTGTTGGACGAGTCTCAACATATAGAGTTGTCTTATGTCTAGGACATTGTACTCTTTAAATATAAGATCTGATGGATATCAAAAGGGACGACCATTTATTACCTTGAGAATTGTCTTTTGTGCTCTTTTAGCCAACTCTAATATTGTTTTTGCTGCTCCTCCCCAAACTAAAATAGCAATTATGATAAAATTATGGCAAAATGAAATTGTTTATGTTAATAAAAACAATTTATTTTTGTTTTCATTAGCAATGCATAATTTACTAATCTTCTTACGCTGCCAGCTCCCCAAATTCCACCAAACAGTAGTTCAAACCGATTTTATTAAATTCTTGTATTTTCCGGTATAAATAAGACAGGCTTGTGAAGTATTTACTAATACGGAATTCTTAACTAGGCGTATCGGTAGTTGCAGAGCCGGCTAGGAAAGTTGCGGGACTGGGTGCCCCAAGATAATATTTTTGTAAAATTTGTGTCCATCCACGTCGGTGACTAAGTATCGCGATCTTCGTGAACCCCTGCCCTCTTAACTACGCTCCTCCACTGTTCTCGACTTCCTGCAGATCTTAGTACTGTCACCAGTGTCTGTTGCCTTTCCCACTTGGTCGGTACAACGAATGGGAGTCTTCCTCTTCCTCTTCGTCCGTCCGTTCTTGATGTTCAGTTCCTGTAGAATGGAGACATTTGTGCGTCTCGCCGTCCATGGTATGCGCAACATGTATCTCCAGCAACACTTCTCAAAAGTATCGATCCGTCTTCTCTCCCTTGCTTTCAGGATTCATGATTCCACATCATGTAAAAATGTAGAAAATTTATGTAAGGGGATGTAAAATAGCCCAAGAAAACACAAAAGACCCATTTAATATAAAATACACCTTTGCATTACAAAAATATTATCACTAAATAGATACTTGCAGTTGACTGATTTGATTATCCTAATGAACGAGCTCCAAAATCTTCTTTTTTTTTAAATAGAGATGCGTACACGGAATACGTTTCACATCAATATTCTTACTATTTTCAAACTAAGCTAAACGCTTGTGCTATGAAAATAGGACTAACTTGCTGGTGTCCTGGAACGAGGCGCGAACCCCCGACCACTAGGCCAACGTCTTGACCACTACACCAACAAGCTACTAAATATTTATTTTATATTAAGCATTATTTATTTAATATATAGGTATATTAATATCGACAGTTCTTAAGATTGAGAAATTAGAGACTTAAATAAAATAAAATAAATATTATAATATTACAAATTGACAATTGAGGAGAATGAAGAGAATATTAAAACTGTCGCACGAGTACAGAAGTGTGAAGATTCCAAGGTCAACGAAATCTAATCACGTGACATCCAACAGTCCTCGACGTTTAAGAGCAAATAGTGCGAATTTGGCTTATGGTAGGCACGTGTTAGTAGTTTGAACTAACATTATTTCAAAATGTACAAATACATAGTCAATTTAGTTGGGACCAAATACAGTAACAAAATTCCATGTTTTTCTTTATTTATCTGTTTTGAGCGCAGACCCGGGTGCGCTACATTCTCTGTACATGCCTCAAACCGGCCCTGGGTATTTGCCCGTAAAATCGGTTTAAACCGCTGCGCTAGGCTAAGAAAACTTATTCCACTTACATCACGTCTTAAATTGATTTCGTTGATTATCGCTTTGGATTCGATTCCCATTACATCGTACAAGTTTCATAGAATCAAAGTCGTCTTTTTTTCAAGTAATTATTAACCATCGCCACAACAACAACACTAAAACTACAACACTTTTCTCTTTGTACATATATTTTCGTAACGTAATACAACACTTATCATTACGCGATGTTATATATTTCATTAAATGACATTATAGGTGAGCAGATAAGACAGCAGGCTGGACCACAAGACGATGACAAGGTATGGATATTGCTCTATGTGAACGAAGAAAAAGAACCTTCATCATCATCCAGCGTTTTGGGCGACACGCTAACGTTCACTAGTATCAGAGTTATCAAAGAACACGTGTCCCGCCACCAGACATCTACCCGACGAAACAACGTTCGAATTTGTCACATCTCTTTTGTGAAAAAAACAATTAATTAATTGACATCAACTCAAATACTATGAGTTCCATATTTTTTCCAGTTAAATTCAAATTTAAAATATATATTTTGGGGGTTGGGGAGGGTGACACGCCAGCAAAGTTAAGTTAGATTTTATGAAATTTTGACACACCGAGCTCACTGATCTAGACCAATGTTTCCCAACGTGGGGTCCAAAGCTACAGAGGGGAAATTTGATTTTTAAGGGGGACAGAAATGCAAAATGATGAGTTAGTTAAAACTTCATTTAATACAAAAGGAGCGATGGCATTGGCTTTGTGAGGAAACAGAAATCAAATATGCAAAATCAACCAAATGTGAAAGAAAACTATTGTCACCGTTTCCATCTTCATATTTAGCTGTATGTGGATTTAGTGACAAATGATTTTCTGCTAAAACAAAAAATCGGCTGGATATAACACAACGGGACACTTGAGACTAGTGACGAGCTAAACCGTTATATTAACCGTTATTGTGACTGTGATTGTGAAATTTGTGTTCGATTGTGACCATAATTAGTAACTGATTATTCGTAATTCGGCGAGTAATCGCTGAAATACTGGAAACTAAACCTCTAACAGTTAAATATCAATTACCAATCATCGATAAAAAAGAAATACCAAACGCACAATCACAGTCACAATAACATTTATCTCATCACTACTTGAGACTGAAGCTAACTAAATTGGAACCTAACATAAAATCAAGCCCAAAAATCTCACTAAATTTAAGTAATAAATAATTACTAATAATTAAAATAATATTGAAAAATCTTTATTATTTCAAATTATTTTCTACTTGAATTTCAGTTCTTCATTATATGATTATTAAGGAGAACACATTCTTATGGTGAAGTTGTAATTATTCAGAACATAGGTCTGTGACATTTTAAATACTAATTATATATAAAATATAAAATCAATTTTACTAAAAAGTATTGTTGTCGCTACCGGGATTCGAACCTGGATCTCTTTCCAATCCAGGGAAGATGCATAATAAATTTTATATGTATATCTTTCAAATTAATACATTTAATTAGTATTTACTTTATTATATGGTTTGAAAATTTACTTACTGTGATTTTATCTTAAAACCTATCATTTAAGTATCTTCAATGAACAATTCAATTTTTTAATATTAAAAATTATGTATAATGGCACAAAAAAGTTTGAAAAACAATGATCTAGACGGAATTAAAATTCATTCTAAAATACCTTTTTCCTCTTTTTGGCCATCTCTCTTTTTTTGTTTTGCACATCTCCCCGTTCAATTTTACTCAACAGCTGATCATCGTTTTTTTCTGTTTTCTGATCATCGCATCTTATGATTTTTATTATCGGATATTATTTGTATGATCATGCAGTTTGGCAAAAAAATAAAATTATAAAATGCAATTAAACATAAAGTAAATAAATAAAATAAACCGTATGCATGAAGTAAGTAAGTAAGCAAAAATAATGTCAAATGAATTTATTAGTTACTGAACAGTTGACGTGTAGTGTATGGTGAAATGACTGGACAGTGGACAGTGGTATATTCACGTGCAAAAGTAAATGTTGGATAGAGTCAAAATACTCTAACACGTTTTCATATTTCACAAAAAATGCTCCTTGACCTGAAGATATATATATATATATAGAAACTGCGTAGACCAAAGATCACAGCAATTACTGTATAATCCAACCGGCGACTACTGTCTCAGTGGCGTAACTATGCCGATGCAGCCAATGCGGTGCAAGGGCCCCAAAAGGTCCACGCCCTACAATACATTTTATCGTACATTATAAAAAAGTACACGATCTACATTTTTACCAGAATGCCACCCCCTTCTGACGTGTCTCGGCGTCTACACGGTGGACTACGAAAGTCGAGAGTTGCCTGCAAAGAATCTCATGATAGCATAATTCCTGTCTCAAAGATTATCTTGAGATGAACATCAGTGGCGTAAGTACAAAAATTAGGCCCCAATGAAAAATGGAAAAAAGGTCCCCTTAGGACAACCTATTCCTTATTATATTTACAATACTCGTACTAATTACCTACCTAAATAATTAAACTTATTCAGTAATTTTGTTTTTTTTTCAAGCATAAACCTCATTCATACTAGTATGCAAATTTTTGCTTTGCGGCAATAGTATATTTCCTTAACTTAACCTAGCCCTATGTATTAATTAGCAAAGAACTGTATAGGTACATCGATAATATTTTTATGTGTTTTCTTAACCTTTTAAATGCCATAAGCGCGTTAACACGCCAAACTTTGTATATTACTCCAAGCTATAAGCGTGTTAATACGTACTTTTGGGCCTTGCAAACTTGCAGAGATTTAAATCATATTTTTAAATCATGTTGCCATCTGTGGACGACAGGTCCCAGCTTTTGATAGATAAGTCAAGACCCTTAAAACCTAGTCTTACCCCATGTGGTGTCTTCCACTTCAAAAAAGTTGACAGTTAAAAGGTTAATGTAGATGAAAAATATTTTTATACATTTTTAGTTCCATTTCTTGCTGAAGAGGATTTTAAAAATTCCATATAGAAAAGTATGAATGCCAAGAGTTTTGTAGACCGCAAATCTTATAGGCCCCTGTCTAATGTGTGCCCCAATGCACCGCATTGGCTGCATTGCCGTAGTTAAGCCACTGATGAAAATATCATCTGTGATCATATTATAAACAATATATATTCAGGAAACCTTTCTTTGCATTGGGACCCAAAACTTTTTTTTCATTCTGTATTGAGATCCAATTTGTTCAATTGCATCACTGAATTGTCCTTTGAATTGTCCCTGAATTGAACTTTTTATTTATTATTACAGCCACGCCTTTTAAATTCTAGAAAATTCATCTGTCACGAATTAGTTCTTCTAATGTTTTTGACTTTTATGTAGCCAATGTTATGGGCTACATTCCGAAGAATACGACATAAAGCGACCCACGGCAGAATAACCCAGAAAACATTCAAATTATTATTTATACAACTACGCATTTATTAATTTACTAGCATCATCATCCGTTGTAAGTCTTAACCGCCAACAGGAAACGTCTCCACCATCGTCTGTCTCCAATTTCTTACGCTCAAGGCTGAGGTATTCGCCTCTATACCTTCATAATTATTTTATTTAATTCTCTGTATCTACATAAAATAATTATTTTAGAACTGAGAATAAACTTTTTAAATATTATTGTTATATAATAGTAATTCTGAAATAATACAAACATTTGTCTTGTTAGGTCTACAAATTATTCACGTAACACGATTTCGTCATATCATGAATCTACAGGGTGGATATACAATCTGGATACATAGGCATAAATAACATGAGTGAGTAAATAAAAAATATATATTGTATGTTATAAAAACTTAGAATAATAAGTACTATTTGGTAATAATAGCGGAATAAAATTTGACTTTTGTCTTCTTTACTATTCACCCTTTCTTGAAGTGTGTTTTAGGTATTTAGGTATAAAAAAAAACATTTTTTTACTTTATGCCGATTTTCCCTATTCATCTCTGATCATCAATGATCTGATCTCTAACACGATATATTAGCGTACATCGGTATACATCGATAATGTTTTCACGTATATGCGTATGAGAAATGATTTTTTAAATTTTATAATTATATTTCTGGCTGTGATATTTAAAAAAAAATTATTAGTCCATATTACCGCTGTAAATAATATTGTAGGGCGCGGACAGTCTTTTGGGTCCCTATCTAACATGGTCCCCAATGCACCGCGTTGGCATAATTATACCACTGTATGTATAAGAATATTAGTTCTACGCGATTTATCTATTAAATATTATGAACAATATCAATATGTCTCCTAAGTATATTTAAGTATTAATTATACATCAACAAATTGTCAAGATACTACTGTATATGTCGATAATATTGATACGTGTTCTCGACGTGCAAAATGATTTTTTTAATTTTATAATTCCATTATATATTAACGCTGAGAAAGCTACCTAAAGCTAAGCTAAAGACCCTACACGTACCCGTATACATGGCCGTGTAAGGGCTTACCTATCAACCATTAGAGCCCGAACCAAAGCGACCAATAAGCACCAGCAAATAAACATTATGCACCAGAGACGGTTACTGCCAAGCAACTAGCGATCACTTCTCCGCAGGCCGTCCTAACACCAGCATCGCTACTCAACAGCATCTCCAGCGAGTCACTCCAGAGTTCAACCGCGTATTTAAATTGTATTAATTCATCACCTCAATAAATGAAACTTTGTAAGTGCTCTTTCATTTATATACCCTGCTCTAGTTACAACAAGCACACATGAGACAAGAAGAGGTTAGGAGCTTCTGTCTCATAACCTTCTGACAATCTCGAGTCAATCATAATTTGAATAACTTCAACACCCGCACCTTTTTATTTTTTTTAATAATAATACATTTATTAGGTTAACTTTTTAGATGCACTATGTACTTACATTGATAAATAATGTCTAACAGTCTGACGTATTACTCTTACAAATTAATATTCATTAAGTATACATTGCGTAATATTTCAAATATCAGTACCGAGGGTATGCATATAAAATTTGGCAAAGTAAATACAACATATCAGTAAGAAAGTAAGACATATATATGGGTACCCTGCTTGCTACACTAGTAATTTACTGTATTATAGCAGACAGTGTTCCTGCGGTATAACAATAAGCAAAGTGCACTGATCAATGTACAATATATATATATATATATATATATATATATATATATATATATATATAAACAGTTAATCAAGAGATGCAATTAGGTAATTCAATATACTGTTGTAGCAGTTTTATTCTCAGGTTTAGACCTTTAAAAGTTCCTTTACTCCTACTGTATTGATATCAAATATATTGTAGGACGCTTAACTTTTGGGCCCCAATATAACATTTGTGGCTATGCACCGCATTGGGTGCATTGGCTTTGATACGCCGCTGCCCAAAACAAGAAGTCAAGACATCTGGAGAGATTTTTAATGGAAAGAGTATTCAATGAAAATAAACGATATTAATCATCAGAAGTAACCCATTATAACTAAATGTGGATCGACAAAGATGATGTATCCATGAATAAAATATTTAAGAAGTCTTTGACTCGAGACAATCTCTGATATACGAATTTTTAGATTCATGACACTTCACGTTCATCGTGCGTCAATCGTCAAATGTCATTTTCGTTCGTCAGTTGGGTTATATTGAATCTCCTCAGCAGCAATCAAAACGGAATAAATATTTATAGTTTAATGTCTCGTATGTATGTAAATAGTTGTAGGTGTCTGAATCTTACTGTTTTTATGTCTTTCTGCCAATCTCAAGCTGATCTATGAGTTCATCTTGTTACTTGTACACGGAATTGAGATATATTTCAACTAAACCTCTGAGATTATCTCATCAAGTCTCCATCAGTGGACACGTTCCTTAACGTATTATGTCAATTGTGGAAATAACATTGAAAATTTTAATTAATAAAAAAAACATATAGTATTAGCCTGTGTCCAGACTTTATGTCCATCCTGTAGTATGTAACAACATGTTTTTTTATCAATACAATTTTGTTTTTATTCAATAACTTTTCCTTCTGTCATGCTTTTGATTGCTGTCAAGTAATTTATGCAAATCGTACATTATAGAAAGTATCAAGAGTGCTACCCCTTCTGACGCGTGTCAAATTTACATGCATGTGCAATTACATATTATATACACTATAATTTTTTAGGTAGTGGAGGAGTGTACGAAATGAGGTAGTGTTTTGACCTTTGAGAATATCAAGTCCAAAAAAAACTTATAACTTTTCTTGGCATGTCTGTATTATATTTATTAATATTATAAATATATTAATTAGAAAGACATACATATAAAATCAATTTTATCGAAAAATATTGTTGTTGCGCCACTGGGATTCGAACCTGGATCTCTTTCCAAACCGGGGAAGGTGCATTATCCAACTATGCTACAGCGATGATATTTTTAGCGACAAATTTTCGAACCTTTTTGATATTAATACATTTAATCGTTCCATTATTTGAAAAAGCCATCTACCTTATTTTTACGGAATCTCAAATACCTTTGAATAATCTGTTAGCATACGCCAGAATTATCAATTCATTTTCATTAAATTTTGGACACATTGATACAACTTTATTATTAAGAGAACACATTCTCGTTGTGAAGTTGTAATTATTCAGAACATAGGTTTTTTTGTCGCTAAAAATATCGTCGCTGTAGCATAGTTGGATAATGCACCTTCCCCGGTTTTGGAAAGAGATCCGGGTTCGAATCTCGGTGGCGCAACAACAATATTTTTCGATAAAATTGATTTCATATGCATATCTTTCTAATTAATATATTTAATTAATATTTAAAATATCTAAAGATAAATATATAAAGAATGTGTTCTCCTAATAATTAATATTATAAAATATTATAACTAAGATTTTCTCTTTATGACGTTTGCATTTTTAATATTTAAAAATCGTAAAAATCTACTAATCTAACAATCTGTCATTTATGGAGCTATGCGTGAAACAGAGAAATTAAGACTTTGACTCGCTAATGACAATGAAAGAAGAAATTAAAAAAAACTAATTTTCGTTTTATGAAACTCTTTTATTTATATATATTTTTACTCGTAAACTAACTATCGTTAAGGCATTAAGTTTTGTATTTAAATCATTGATTCCTTGTCATTTCCCTCTATCATTCTATGTCCTACATCAGTGATGGCGAACCTATGACACGCGTGTCAGAGATGACACGCCACAGCATTTTGGGCTATGCCCCAGCGTTCACTAATACCAGAGTTATCAAAGATCGCGTGTTCCGCCACCAGACGTATACGCGACAACAACGTTCGAATTTTGGGTCTCACTTTGTGAAAAGAACAATTAATTAAAGTAAGAAATTAATTAATTGACATCAAATCAAATACTATGGGTTCCATATGGGGGGAAGAGATGACACGCCAGCAAAGTTGTTAGATTTTCTGAAATTTTGACACGCCGAGCCCAAAAGGTTCGCCATCACTGTCCTGCATCATTCCATATGACGTAGGATGGACTGGTGATTGGTGCTCAATCTTTTAATAAATTAATTAATAAATTTCAATGACTTTTGGCATTTCATTCACATGTCTTTGTGTAAATCAATGAGTGGGACGCTTGAATTAACGCTTAATTGTCTAATATTTGAAAAGCACTCGACACTCTTTGTGATATATTTTACACCGTAAACGAAGCTAGACACTAATTAATCAATTATTGACTTGTCTAGAGTGATCCTGGGCCAACGATACTTTAAAGTAACTCATTAATTCTTCAGTGATGATGCGGAATAAAAATTAACCAACAGAGAACAATCGGTTTCGTCGATTCAGTAGAAACGCTACTTAAATATTTTTTTCTCGCTGGTAACACTGTGCGAATATCTTGAATTTTTAGCACAATATAAAGAATGTTTTTTAAGAGGTTTATTTTTCGATTTGGCAACGCTTTTTCCAGCGACAGTTGATTTGTAGTTTTGTACTCAGTTTGGTTTGCCATTTCACCATGAATAGATTCATACTAGAACGCTTGCAAATTTATTTCGAAAATCGTGATTCAGTTCGCGAAACTTACCGTGCGCTGCGTCCATTTTACGGTCAACATAATCGTAATCCGAATAGCCATGGATCGTTTTCACACCACGCATACTCTAATTGATAATACGCACCCGCAGAGACGTCGTACAGTGCGCACCGAATAAGTTGTTTCTTCAAAAATGATGCCGGCCAGAACGTTTAAGTCAAAGGAGAGCGCTATAGATTCATAATAACTGACTTTTTCGTTCCCCAATTGAATGGCATTAATGTGGAAGAGCTGTGGTTACAACAAGACGGCGCAACATATCACACAGCGCACGCCACAACCAATTTATTGAAGGAAACATTCTATGAGCGCATAATTTCGCGTAATGCACCTGTGAATTGGCCTCCAAGATCGTGTGATTTAACACCTTTGGATTATTTTCTCTATGGCAATGAAAAAAAGAAGATGACTTTCAAATATATATTAATTTGAAAAGTGTAAATACTCGTTCCCCGGATTGAGAGAAATCTAGGTTCGAATCCCGGCATATTTTTTGATAAAATCGGTTTTATATATATATCTTTATAATTAATACATTTCATTTGTATTTTTAAAAATGTTATTTCCACAAAACTATAAAATTCTTTAAATATCGCACATCTCTGAAAAAGTGCGGAAAAAATAATACAGAATAAAACTGTACAGGAATTTAATGATCACCTTATCAGTTTGTGTAGCAATAATTTTTTTAATTTTTAATCTATTTCATCTTGGATTGTAAATTTTATTCCTAAAGATCATCGTCAGCCATTTTCTATCCACTGTCGGATGAAGGTCTTCCCAAGTGTCTCCCACTATTCTCTGTCCTTAAATGATTTTGATTGCTGATGAAATCACATACAGATTTCTATCAGTGATGTCGTTAATGGCTTATCGGACTATTGATTTCCCTCGGGTACCGCTGAATGCCTACATTCGTCCAACGTTGTCCTTCCTCCGATCGATATGGTCTGTTCATTACCATTTCATTTTCTTGGCGTATTCCACTATATCAATTATTTTTGTTTGTTCTCTTATCCGTACATTTATTTTCATGTTACTTCCATGCGGGGTGGAAAATCTATTAAAATCGTGTAAGGAGATGAAATTATAAAATGCTTATGAATGACACAAGGATTTCTTTATTTTTCAAAAAATAACATTTGATACATTTTTAGCGGAATAAGCATAAATGTTTAAAACATAAAAATTTTAATCAGGTTTTTAGACAGTACATTGGTTTTTCTTAAATACAAAGATGCACACACAAAACACAATATCTAGCTTCAAAGTCAGCCAAATTGTAAAATCTGTGATGGAATATGTAATGGAATTATTTAATCTTGAATTAAAAATGGCCTTATTGTCACACTTACAATCATCGAAGCATTTATATTCTCACTTTTTGGCAAGTGATTTATAATCACTTGTCAAAATCTCATCCAAACAGCTACTGGAATACTTACATCAGCTGAAAATGTGAAGTAAAACTTTTATAAAACAATTTAGTTCACAAGTTCAGCAATCGCACGGTTTCAGCGCAACATATTCAAATAAATGCTGCAGTACATACTACAAATAAAACTGAAAAGATTTTACATAAAAACGTAGATATACATTTAAAACTCTAACCGAATTGTGTGCTTGTGCCTTTTTGCTGGGTAAAATTTATCAAATGCTTTAAGAAGACTTAATAAACAGTTAAATATGGAATATCAGGTTTACCACAAAGTACATACATATATCTACAATCACTAAATCTAAAAAAGTTATAAAAAAATAATAAATCAATCAGTTGATTAAATCATGCACCAGGTACGCCATAGAAAAACCTGATAGAATTGAAAGATATTTATTTACTAAGGAAAACAACTAAAATTTCTAAGGTATTCGGATTCGTCCCCGGATTTAGCATATATCAATCCCGAATACCCAAAATTAGTATCCGGCGGAAAGTATCCATCCACTCGGTAGAGTCTTACTTACAATAGATGAAAAAAAAAATTTTAAACCATTATATTCACTCATGTTGTGATTTTTAAAAGGGATTATTGAAATATAATTCATTTGACGTGTATGTATAAGAATTTTGATAATCTACACATATGTAATGTCAAAATGAATAAAAGGTTCTTTAGAACTCTGTACTAAGTATGACTAGTTATAATTCCAATCCTACAACTTTGATAACTGTGAATCAAAAGAAGATTAAAATTGAGTTACATTAATATTAAACTGCAGTGCAAACGTCAGATTAATATTATCTACATCTTTCTTTCTTCCCTGCCTGCGCTGTGCGGTGAAACAGCATAATTTTAATAAGTTAGTAATTTTCTGAGTAGCTATTATTCTAAAATGATAACGAAATAATTAATACAATAACAATTAAACTATCATAAATAAGATTTCACATAATGTAGAAGTGTTCACGAAGTACACAAACAAACAAAAGTAATATTTGGACAAATCACGGGTAGAAACTCATTGGAATTGATTCTTTTGGAATGGCAAACAAATAATATATTTATTTAAATACTATATTCCCTGTGCTGCGCTGCTTAAGGGTGCAGTATAAGACGTGAAAACCAGATATTTAGATCGATTATAAATATACACATTACGATAGAAAACATTAAGAGAGGTTTGGATTGAGAAATCATCAAAATAAAATATATTCATCATTTTACCAAAAGGAAGACAAAATAAATGCAGCTTAAAACAATGGAAAAGTGTGAAAACTTAAGTAATTTTTAAATTATGTATGTCAATATTTAAAACAATCATTTCCAAGTCTCAAACTTAAATTATGCTTTATTATAAAGATATATCCATTTAATTTATGTTTTAAAACGAGACCAGATTTCTAATAAATCTTGAATGGTGCTGAGGAAGCAACAACCAAATTATGAGATAGGTCCACGCACCTACAGACTATTAGTACATTATAAACATAAATTTCACACCACGAAACGCATGTACTTCCTGCAATGCATGCAAAAAACAAATGCACAATATATTCAGGTTAGATCGCAAATTGTAATCATCTATTTTTGTGCTATGCTAGCAGCTTGGTGTAATTATTGGTTTCCTTTATAAAAAAAGCATGTTGTATTAATTAACTAAATGTTTATAGTCTCTGTAAAGTAGTCTGACTTTGATATACATTTTGCGACATAAACTGCCAATATATTATTTACATACAGGAATATAATTGAGTATTTAATCTGTGGAAAATTACAATTAAAAAATTACTATCTCAATATTGATAAATAAAGACTTTTAGCGATATATTATTGTTTAAAAAGAATTATTTTCATTTTAACAATCCAAAAGTTATCAGTATAAATTCTTAATAGGATTAAAAGGACTTACTTTACAGACATATTTACAAACATCTTTAAGATATCTTTGAAAAATATGCAGTATATACAATATGATATAAGTAAATACATAATTAGTGCACTTCACAACAATTCAATAATAAATTACGCTAAATTAAAAATATTGACATATTACAGTGTCACAGCATTGGTAGTACATAAAAGCACTACAAAAGATAAGATATTTTATTTATATTTAAAAAAAAACAAATAAAAATAATAAACATTTAATAATGCTCAATTTTATACTACCAATTCCACAACTTTGATGTTATATGAATTTGCAATAATCAAAAGATTGATGAGTAATAATCTCATTTAATTTCTGCACACATTATTGGATCGAACTGTACAAAAATATTAAGCAGAAATCACTCAAAATGTTATTGACAAGAATAAATATTTTTCTATAGACAAACTAGCTCGGTACTATTATTTTGTACTTAATAAACCCGTTGTCTATGACTCAAGTGTTTACAATACTTTGGACAATAGTTACATGCGGATTATCATTTTTTTTATTCAATAAATCTGAATAAACGCTTATACAAAATGAACCAAATATAAGCATTAGTAAACTCACATTCTAAATTATGTAATTATAATGTAAATTATGATATTTTATAAGCATTGCAGCTTAAATATAACTAATATATAAATATTTCATATAAATTAAAAGATATACATCCTGACACACAAAGTACGCCGAAATAATAAAAAAATCAAGACTGATTAAAATTATCAAATTAAATAGTCTATGATTGTTGCATAATATCTTGCAAATTTTGTTCTTCAGCTATAAGTTAAAAATTCTAAAATCACTCAACAATATTTAAAATATTTTATTTTTTCAAATCGAATAATAATATGGAGATCGAGCATTAAGCCAGTGGCAACGGTGGTTCCAGAAATTCCGAGGTGGAAACTACAGCCTAGAAGACGAGCCTCATCCTAGAAAATCTGTAAGGCTCAACGAGGACATCTTGCAAACCCCGGTGGAACAAAATCCCATTGTAACTAGCAGAAAAGCTTGCATTTGGTCATTTAACCACTCATCGACACCTGCGTGTCATCGAAAAAGTCAGCAAATTGGGTCAATGGATTCCTCACAAACTTTCATAGTTTAATCTTGAATGTGTGCTCTTCTTTGTTGTCACCCACCATATTCACCGGACATTGCTCTATCCGATTATCGTTTATTCTGCAGTCTTCAAAATCATTTGGATGGAAAAAATATACATTCTGTAGACCAAACTACAGTAAAATCTCGTTTATTCAAAGTTGAGGGGACCGAAAATAGGATAATGAATATAAAAATTTCAAAAATTTGATTCTTTTTTACATACTAACTTTTTTCACAGCAACTCAAAGTAATTATATACACCTATATCCACACATTTAAAATTAACAAACAAATTGTCAAAATACAGTGTAAACAAATCACAATATTATTTTTTTTAAAAACACTATTATAATGGACTATCTTTTCGTGCCATTTTTAATAATGACATAATAGTCGAACTTGTCAACCCGCCATTTATCCGCTAAAGTTAGCGACAAGTTTAAAGTTTTCAGTGCTTTTAAAACATTTATTTGTGGTGGTCGCGGCGATATTTGGCACTCGCCTTTCAAAGTTATAGTTCTTTCTGTCATCATGTTTGATATTGTTGACAACTTCATTAACGGAGTCGCGTATTTTTCTATTAATTTTGTTATGGATAATATTTTTTGTCAATCTCTTGTATTAATTTGATTTTTAGCAACTGTCTGAGTTTCGCATTATCATTATTATTAATATAAAATTATCAATCAAAATTATAAAAATGTTTTAATTTAAATTTAATGAAATACGGAAAAGTCTAAGGAATGCAAACCATGCATTCGCGAATTTCAAAATATCTAACACGTAAATATTAGAGAAAAACAAATAATGTTCTTTACATATAAAACAATGCCAATAAAATAATTAACAAGATACGAGAAAATCTGAAGAAAGGTAACTACACATTCTTTAAAATGTCTTGAGACTAAACTTAAATAGAAAGAGAAATGTCTGTATTAAAATTAATACAAATTAAATAATTTATAAAACACGGAAAAGTCTGAGGAACTCAATTGCATACTAACATTTGTACAACAAAATATACAAACGCTACGTAAACAAAAATAATTATGGTAATAATACGAAACAGAAGATTGGCAAGCATTGACATCGTAACTTGCAGCTGGGAGAACTAGAAAACTGCGTTACCTATAAGGGTGCAAAAATAATATTTACTTAATTTTTCTAATGTAAAGGAAACGAGCGAGAGGAAAAAAGGCATGTGAACTTAAGTTAAAGCGTCGTGGTAAGAAATAAATATTTCAAATCGAGGACGCACAAGATATATTTGTCATCTTTTCTAGAATACTAAGAATGAGTGAGAAAACAAACAATGAGAATTAACTTTATGCGTCGTGAATCGGTATAGGGGCGGAACTACCCGTTTTGATAGTCTTGGACTATGGACAGGCACATCGCGTAGCGCATGTGTATTTTCCAGATTGCTGACATCTGACAAAAACAAATCGAATTAGGCGAAAAATAGATCGACAAATTCATCTGATAGGGTCCAAAAATAGCTTTGAATAACGATATTCGATTTATAAGTACAATTTAGTATGAAAACATTCCAGAGGGACCACATTCTGCTCTAAAACTTGGACTTGCGGCGAATTTCAAATTAACGTTCTTCGAATAAACGGGGTTTTACTGTATTAACTAACACTATTGATGAATTTAATATGCATGGTAAGAAATGGTTGTACAATTTAACTATAAGTACTTTGTCACTATAATGTGTTAATAACAAACACACACATTGTGGCAATGTTAAAAAATTATAAAAATAATTAAATATTAATTCATGTTACATAATTAAGGCAACAATGTGGATGAATAAGTGCTTGAATTTTTTAAATGAGTCAACATTTAATAGCATAGCATCTTATATCATTTCAAAAGATAGTTCATCAGCACATTGTTAAAAAATTTAAGCCCTTTATTTGTATTTTTTCTATTTACCAGGAACACTGAAAATTCAGTAAGATAAATTTTATTTAAAAGAATAAATGTCAATTTTTTTAGAATCCAACATATTCAACAATTTTCTGTAATGTTAATGCAAAAAAAAATTACAGCGGGTAAAAGAAATATTTTTAAAATGAATAATGTCAATATTTAGTCACAGCCTTTCCAAAATATTTATAAAATTCATAAATCTTACATTAGAACTACACCCATCCTCATTTTGGCTTTTCGAATGTTCCAAATAGTAAACGTAAAAGAATAGTTATCAAACACCCTGAATTATAAATAGATGAAATCATTATCCGTTACAATCCTACTGCTAGATTCTATTGTAACGTTTTGTCGTATGGAATATATCTTCATTAAAATACATCTATGATAAAACAGACACAAGCCATAAATACTGATAAGCGCGGTTCCGCAGTACATCAGATCACCTCGTACTTAGGATACTAAAACTTTTTCAGAACCACCAAATTCATATTCCATGTCATACTCGTTCCAGTCAATATCTGATGTATCATCGCTGTCAAGTGAATTCAGTGAAATGTGTGATGCCGAAGACATGAAATCTAAACCCCCCAAACAGCTCCCTAATTTGATGCGATCATTTTCACGACATGTAAAGTGGAAATTTTCTGGAGCTTCGAATATCAACACAATGGTAGAACCCATCGAAAATAATCCCATTTCTTGACCTCTGTTTAATTCATACTTTGATGGAAACCGTACATAGTCCATATTCGAATGTGGTTTGGATTTATTGGTTTCTAGAGTTGGATCGTTATGGACAATTATAGAGCCAACGTTTGTCGCTCCTGAAATATAAAAACAAATATTTTACTTTAGTCCTCAACCAAAGTATTCTAATTAAAATTGACATCCTGATTAGGAAACACCAAAAACATTTTGCCACATCAGAATTTAATCCCTCAAAGTAATTTTTACCACGCGCCATATTTACATAAGTAAACACCGATTCGGAGATAAGTAGTTCGTTCGGCGACTCGACTCACAGTGCCACTGAGGTCGAGGAGAGGCGCAGATCCATTTGTATACGATTGAGGGAATAAGGGTAAGAATTATATCTTTTGAAAACTAATGCATCAGTAACGTCAATTTCAAGGACACCCAGTTTTAATCTGGAGTTGGCGTCACGGGTAGCTGGGATGTGCAATGGAAGGCAGTCTCCATTTGAGATGGAGGAATCTTCGACACATCCAGCGTAACGTCCATAATCCCATACGATGGAGGATGAAGAGTGTGCAGTAGTTAAGACGCACGGGTTTCGAGGTTATGTGAACATCATTTTAACTTAGTTGTAACATCAAGAGAGAAGGACAGTTCACCGTGGAAATGGAATCAACTCTACAGTGATGATTTGCCTTGCGTCTTATCTGAAAGGCTTGCCACAAGAATTGTGCTTACAATGTTGGATTTATTATTGTTTCACATCCTTGTCATGATTAGTGTACAGATGCCGGAAGAAGAGAACATTTACTTGACATTTATTTTGTATTAAACAATTTTGTTATAAATTCTCTTATTTATTTAGTAGCTTTAGAATTACACAACACTTAAATAAATTTACCACAGTTGAAAGAAAGGTCGTCAGCCGAAGGTAAGTGCCTAGGATTCTATTTCCAGCCGAACCCACATTTCTCATGTAACCACTGTCTAGCCGGTGGCCGTGCCCTGGCGCCCTATCCGCAGGAGCCAAACCGCACCGTAACAATTTATTAATTAATATAATACAAACATTAAAAGTAAAGACTGGCAGCCAAATATATGTAGTCAGTACAGCAATATTTGGTGCCCGAAAAAAAACACAATAAAAACATATCCCCCCTTTACACTTATAAATAATGTAAATGTATGAGTGAAATCACCAAAGGATATCTGTGAAATAGCATTGAGCTACTTTACAGAATGGAGGATTTTATGGATCAAAATGCATATGTGAATATTTTAAATTATATTATTTTGAATACCTTAAGACAGCACTCAACTGTGGGAGATTATATCTCCTGCGAACAAGTACTGTTGTACTGTAACTTTTTGAGGCAACACCTTGGCAATGTGTTACCATGCCGAAACATTGGCTTAGAATTGATACAAAAATTGCAATCTAACATAGAAGATGCACCAGGTCCATATATGAACACATATGTATTAATTGTTAATAAATAGTCAGAGCATTAGAAGACAGCTTAGCACATTTTCATCGGGTACTTTTCACGCAAACTGGTGACGTAATGCAGATAAACAATTATTGCTCTAATATATTAATTTTATATCTTATCTACACGATGCAATATGGCATCCAAAGGAAATGATTAAGTTTATTTACATTTTTTCAATAAAAAAAAGCTTTTATGTAAACGGTATTAACTGCCAACTTTACTTGAAATGGAAGACACCACATAGGGTAAGACTATGCTTTAAGGGTCTTGACTTATCTATCAAAAATTGGGACCTGTCGTCCACAAATGGTAAAATGCAAGTTTGCAAGAAAAAGTGTATGTTATCACGCTTATACCTTGGCATGACATACAAAGTTTAGCGTGTTAACGCCCTCGTGGCATTTAAAAGGTTAATACCCTTCCTGCAGTTAGACACTAGTAGGTATTATTAACCCTTCCCGCCGTTAGTGTGTTAAGATAAAAAGTTCCTTACCAACTGCGGTATAACTGAAGAACCCATGCTCCCATTGTCCGACATACACAACCCTTTCATTTAGCGCCAAAAGATTGGGTAACCATCTAGCCATCTTCGGTGCAACAGACAACAGTTGACCACAAAAATGAAGACGCTGCAGTGCTAGCCAATCACAAGGTGAATGAAATCTAAAATATTGAAAAAAAAACAAATGAAATTTTTAAATTTTACTTTAATTACAAACCATTCAGCAAAAATGAATAACTCAAATATAAAACACACAACTGCCAAAAATGTAAGTACGTACATTTTTTTTTTATCTGCGTCATATATTTTGCCATGTGCGTACTGTACATGCGCCCAGGTACAATAAAAAATCATCTTGTTACCAAATTGTTGTTGTTGACAAATCTTGTTACCTAGTCTGAATGTTATTTACTTCCTTATTTTGTTTCCATATAAAAAAATTATTGAAATGCTTACTAACTGTGCACTAACTAATGTGCACGTATAACATGTATCATAAATATAAACCGAAAATATAAGATAAATCGGCAAATACAGAATCATATTTTGAAAATTTTCTACAAGTTCTTTACAGATGACATTAATTAAATTAACATAAAATAAAATTATTCTGTTAGATTTTAATCTTATATGACCATTTCATTAATTTTTTCATTCAAATGCAACCATTTTAACACTCACGTCCCGAAACAGGGCACAACATAACCCCAAAAATCGTATTTTTATTATATTATTATTTATTCAATATTAATATTGAGTTGGTACTCATTGTAATCCTCTTAAATATCTCAAATAATGTAAAAGTTATGTACTGTTTAGATTGTTTAAATGAATATGAATATTTTTTACTTTGTGATGAATATAAAATATTAAAATTCTATCCCATTTGTACTTGCATGTATTTTAAAATAATCCCAATAATTCCATTCCACTTCTAGTTGTATGCATTTTGAAATAAATATTATAATATTGAATCATAACTGGACGGCTCATGACTGCACATGTGCGGTGTGTAAGCGATCGCCGCACATCCAGCTACATCATTCTGCTCGCACAGCTACCATTGGCTTGTCAGTGATGAGGCTTCAAAATACTATGGTTTCTTATGAAATGACGACAAATTTAGGAATATCTTGTTAGCATTATATAAGAAATTTAATTTAAAATAAGATATAAATATAATATAAAATATACTTAAACCATTATACTTTATTAATGGGGTCACTTTGTACCCCGCTCCGGCCCTCAATCATATTTACGATCTTTTAGTACTTAAAGGTTATCACATGTTGAACTTAATCACATGAAAACTATACAGCTGATGTGCATTCAATAAAGATTGGAAGTATGTATAAGAAAGAAAAATGCTAAACAGATATATAACCTTAGCTGCCCAGAAAAATCGTAGGCGAAGCAGCATCATGTCACCATATTGACACCAAAATTCTTAAAATTCAGAATTCACAGGGTAGCTTTTTCAAACTTTATTTTTACGAATAAACCATAAAAACGTTAGTATAACTAAAAAAAAATTATGTGGGTATTATTTCACCATAAGCGTCCATCGAACGCGATCTCGTACGATTTTGAGATGAAAAAAAGTTGAATAAAATAAAAGTTGCTAGTGTTGATAGTGTTGATACTTAGAACATTATTATTTATTTTATATTTGTTTTTTGGAAGGACATCAGATTTTATTAATATTATTGTGTTTAATGTGATGCTTAAAACAAAAATATATTAGCACTTCACAACTACGTACACATTATATATAGCATTTATACAGCATTAACAACACGCATAAAATGATGCCGCCGGCCGCGGCAATGGCCAATGCTGCCTAACGGCGCACTCACTGTATTTATAGTAAAACGCTCATATATTAATTTTAATTAATAACTAAAAAATAATATCTTATTCACTTAAATTACTTTGCAACAAAAACAAAAAAATAATTGCAAACGTATATCAAAATCTAGATGACAATTTACTCAAATTGGAACGTTCCAGATACTTTTCAACTTATTGTGTCCTCATCATCAGACTGTGCGGTAGTAACGAGCATATCTGGAATGTCTAAAAAGTCGACAGTCTCCACCAATGAAATAAGTCACCCTCCGCCATTTTGTAAAGTAAAAATAAAATTAAAAAAAGTAAAATGAAAACAATAACAAGTGGTAAATATATCAACGCTCGGAGTGCTAAGAACTTTTATCTCAAAATAATAACCACCCGAAGATAAACATACACTAACATCAAATACGTGTATCGATACGATGGAGCGTCGCAACCTCCACACAGCAGTGTGTACGGAACTATGTGTGTGGCGGCTGATCCGTGCTGTAAAATCTGTACATATTACAAAAAAGGAAATAAATTTAAATCCCCTTATAAAAATGATCATCTACAGTAGTCAGTTCACAGAAAAAACATGAAGTAATTGAATGAACATTTTTACTTTGGTCTCTTAGTAGCAAATTTACATCATAATAGAAGATGAAAGTGAACATTTTGTGCAAGCTGCAAATATTGTCTCCCGTCCTGTGGAACCAAATTTCATGAGTGTCACATGCAGTCTCCCGCACCTTGCTAATGTACTCTTTTTTGGTATTTCTGTTTTTATTTTATTTTCTGCCACAATCTTCCCGCGATCATCGTACCAGATGTCTTCTAGAATTTTTCTTGTTGCCTCTGCAACACCTATCAAACTTTCCCTTATTATCATCCACCACTGGTCAACAGTACAGTACTCTCGATTATCCGGGATGTGGATTATCTGGGATGTTTCAAATTTCGAAAGTCATTGAATATTTTTTTATAAAAATCAAAATGTTCCATGTGCTCATAGAGTTTAGAGTCAAGCACATCAGCTGTCATCGTGTCTGAAAACATTTATTGTTATTATGTTGTTTTCAGTTTGTTTTAAAGCTTTATCCGGGTTGATTGTGTCCGGTTGTCATTAAGTTACTTGTTTACAATAGCGTTGGTAAATTATGAAAGTGGCATTGTGTTTTCTCCATATTCTTTCAGAGGTGTCACAGTTTTTTTATTATTAAAAGGTGTTTAATTTTTAATAAGGGATAAACGCAAACGAGTTATGCTTTCAATTGAACAAAAGCTAGAAATTGTTCGAAAACGGTGTGACGGTTAAATTTTTAATAAACCAATATAATGTTGGTGACCAAACCATACGCAACATCATGAAAAAAAAGAGAAAGCTGGTAGATTTTGCAGGCACATCAGATAGTGCTATAGGCATGATCAACAGAAAAACGATAAAATTGACAACACATGAGGATCTCGACAAGGCCATGGTTTTGTGGTTCAACCAACAAAGGGCGGAAGGTATTCCTGTCTCTGGGGCTGTTTACGCAGCCAAAGCAAAATATTTTTACGACAAATTAAAGTTGCAGAGCGATTTTAATGCGTCTTCTGCATGATTAATTTGGTTTAAACAAAGATCTAACAAATTAAACATCTGACAAATTGTTATTCAAGGTGAAAAATTAAGCTGTAATGAAATAGCTGCACAAGAATTCATCACTAAGTTTCAAGCATTTATTGAAACTGAAGATCTTACGCTGGAGCAAATTTACAACGCCGATGAAACCGGGTTATACTAGAAATGTCTCCTGTCAAAAACTTTGGCCTACAAGACTGAGTTAAAAGCCCCTGGACATAAGCTTTAAAAGCAGTGACTAACGGTTCTTTGCTGCGGTAATGCCTCCGGATCTCATCTTCTGAACCTTATGTAATCGACACGGCAAAATACCATGAGCTTTCTCAGAAATATTAATGTCGAATTTACCTGTCGATTACTACAGTAACAAGTCAACCTGGATGGACAGAGATATTTTCCAATTGGTTCAAAACCAAATTTGTGCCATCAGTGTGCTAATATTTATCATCTTTAGGTTTGCCACAGAAACCTGTTCTATTATTGAACAATGCACTGAGTCCTCTATATGCGGAAGTTTTAAAATCAGACGATGGAAATATTTTCATTAAATATTTACCGCCAAATGTGACAGCTTTAATTCAACCGATGGATCAAGGTGTTATCCAGCAACTAAAGGCGACCTATCACAGAAACTTGCTACTTAAGTTAGTAACAGAAAATGAAACTGACTTATTGACATTTTGGAAAAAATTGAGTGTTGGATGCAATTGAAATCTCTTGGCGTAAAATTTTGCCGGGAAATGATAATGAATTTTTCGGATTTAAAGAAAACCATGAAGTGATAAAAAATTTGCGACAAATTGAATGGGTGCAAAGATGTTGATGAGCAATCGGTACTTGATTGGCTTAATGCAGATGACAATGAGGCTGGTCATGAAGTATTAAATGACAAAGACATTTTACAACGTGCAACGAATGATACTGCGCAACCTGATAATAACGATGGGAGTTGATTGCATCAGAAAAGTCAATCATGGTGTCAGTTTAAATCATGCAGAATCACTTCTTAAATATCTTCAGAATGATAGCGCTCTCGCTGAAAAAATGATGTTGAGAAATATTCGAAGTAGAATTCATCAAAAAACAATCATCTATACTTTCGTGTTTCTCTAAATGATTCCATATTTTATTGTTGACTCATCGTATTTTTTAAATTATTATTATTATGTTAAATTTTGTAGCCGATATGGACTTGAATTTAATTCAACTTAAAATAATGTATATAGTGGAAGTTATACAACACTGCAATAATATCTCTTTTGCGGTGTTCATAAATGCGCATAATCAAGAGTCTACTGTATTTATCTTCATACAATCTACAAATGGTTGGAATCTATTGTGTACCTAGCAACATACCGTTCCTCCAGGCATTTTCAATTTCTCTTCACCCTCACCCATTTCCTTTTCATATTCATTGTTTAAGTTTTTAATGAATTTAATATTTACCTATGGTAGTCTCCAGGTGCTAAATATAACACACATTGATACATGCAGGTCTTGTACTGATGTGTCATTTGATTCTGATTTTGCATCCAAAATAGACTCTGACGATTCGGTCGTAAGCCAAGAAATGTCTCCACGCAATAATCGAGACCTTTCACCTGAAATAAAACATTTTAAATCTATTGTATTTTAATGAAACAAATTGAAATGATTGCAACGGTGCAATTTTTTAAAGTAGAAATCATAAACACATATTTTAAAGTTTTTTAATATTATAAATACCTTTTTAATATATTTATCCGAAATTGGACCACACTGCACAACAGTACCATCACAGGGAGATATCAACAAGCCACATGTATCTATAGATCTTGCATCTTTTTTCAATCTCCTACAAGTGAATTTTTTGCATATTATTCAGCCAAAAAGTTTCAAACTCCCATCAATCCTTATTCCTTATTGCCTATCATTTATTCTTATAAATTTAAAATTGATGATTCTTTTAAGTGTGGCGATAAAAAGTTGGTACAACTATTTTCCATTTGTTTTTTTGCTGCAAATCTTAGAAAATATTCAAGATATTGATACGGATGAAAGTTTGATAACAATAATAAGTATACAGTAAACGTTTGTTACGCTAACAAACAACATTATTTTGAAAATCATTATAATTCGAGAATATTATCAGAGAATCATATTTTATCCCCCTCAAATGAATTTTCATATAAAATTCTATCTATAACTCGAAAAAGTTGATAAATCATAACATGAAATAATTTTAAGACAAAATTCTATGTAATTAAGATAATATTCTCTCTCTAATTCAAGATTCAACATAACATGCCTGTGTCTATATGTGGCGAAAAAATGACAAAATAGATGTGGAGGACTTTGACAAAAGTGAAAGCAACATTGGCTAAATATAATATAAGATTTAAAAATGTTTTGAGAAAATATATATTTGTAATGTTTTGAAAACATTATATGAAATTCTACTTTCCTAATTTGAAAATCTTTTTTTTTTTAATTTTGATCCCCTCAATTTCGTATTCAAGAACTTTTACTGTACTTTTATTTAACTTTCTTCAATGGATACAAAATCTATATTAATGTGTTCAATCAAAATAAATTTTAATAATGTCATGTAAAAAGTGAGATAAATTAGTAGATAAGAATTTTTATAATTTTGTATTAGACAAAATCTGCAGGTTTTAGCGATTTACCCAACATTTTTAACCTAACAAATGGCAATTCTGCCATCGTAACACTACGTAAACAGTATATGATAAATATATTTTTTTATATATGTGGACGTACAGGCATGCCTCGTAATAACGGCTTCATATGTTCCAGATAAGAACCCGCATGCATGACCAATGCATGTACTGCATCGTTGACTTTTAAAATAAATACTGTTTTTAAGAAAAATGATAAGCACACTAATAATCATTGGTCTGATAAAATATAATAAAAACTGTAAATATATATATTACGTATTTGTATGGTCATTATTATTAAATTATTTTATATTTTAGTTATCGCAAAAAAAGTATAAATAATAAAAGATATAAAGAATTTGATATTCAATTCTCTTAGAAGTAATTAAGGCCCATTGTAGTTGCTACGAAGCAGACTACGGGGTACATCAAGTAAAGGGGGCGTAAAGACGGTTGTTGAAGCGAGTCGCCGTTTCATTATTCGAGGCACACCTGTACAGTTAAAATGATCACAACAAGGACTGGTAAGAAATTTTACATATAAAATACTGGGAACAAACACATGAAGCCTTAACTGATCAGAGTATCCAGAAACAGGAAAGTAATGCAATAAGATTGTAAAAGTACCTTACATTCAGATTTACCTACTGAGTAAATGCATTTTCGTTTTTTTTTTCGATTCTTTTAACTGTTAATGACATTCTGAAATGCAATAAAATTCTTATCTGAGTGATCTCAATAATGAAATTTACCTTGTGAAAAAGTCAGAAATTGTACTGTAGTGTAATAATGGTTTTTCCATTTCTTCTGTATCTACACCAAACAATTTGCAGTACACGCCATACACGAGTGGGCGGGCCAATTTAGGTATATAAATAGCTAGAAAAATAAACATAATTTTTATTGGATTCAAAACAAAAATGAATAAACAGATACACTTCTACATTTGCCAGTGTCATTATTAAATAAAATGATTAGATTTAAACAAAAAGGTACATTATAAAAAAAAAAGGTGTTTATCAATCATTCAATAAAATATTACAACCTGTATAAAATTATCCCATTTCTGCACATGACATATCGTTGATACTGAATTAATAGATTCTAATAAATAAGATTAATCACTGTATGGTCTGTATGATGTGTCCTTAAGAGAAAATAATTCAGTCCACAGTCATATAAGAAATTGATTGAATTGAAGAAAATACTTTTTTTCACAAACACCTTTTCACCACATTTTAATTTTTTGTGATTGCTGTGAAGATACGAGGCGTGTCCGTAAAATAAGTTCCACGAATTTTTTTCACATAAAAAAACTGGTTTAATTTTAAAGAAAAGTATATTTTTGGAAAGTTCAGTCCTTCTTTTATTTTTCTACATAATCGCCGTTGCGTTCTATGCACTTCTGCATTCGAGGCACCCACTTCCTTAATCCAGAGTCATAGAACTCTGCCGCCTGTCTGCGTAGAAAACTAACAACCGCATTTTGTACCTCTTCATCTGTCTTGAATTGGGTTCCGCCAAGGTTTTTCTTCAACTCGGGGAAGAGATGGAAGTCACTTGGTGCTAAGTCTGGACTGTAGGGTGGGTGAGACACCATTTTCCATCCAAATTTTTCGATGAGGGCTGTGGTTCGATAGGCGGTGTGCGGTCGGGCGTTGTCATGGTGAAAACGCACTCCTTTGGTCAGCATTCCTCTTCTCTTGTTCTGAATTGCACGTCTAAGATTTTTCAAGGTCTCACAGTACCGTTCAGCATTGATTGTTGTCCCACGAGGCATAAACTCGCACAACAATACGCCCTTTCGATCCCAAAAAACGCTAGCCATGATTTTTCCGGCAGACAGGATTTGTTTGAACTTCTTTGCTCTTGGCGAAGAAGGGTGCTTCCACTGCTTCGATTGCTCCTTTGTTTCCGGTGTGGTGTAGTGTACCCAGGTCTCGTCGCCAGTAACAATAGAGTCTAGAAATTCCTCTTCGGTTGTTCCGTGAAAAGCGAGAAATTCTTGGGCCGCTTCAAGCCGCTGCCGCTGGTGATCTGCAGTGAGCATTTTTGGTACCCATCTTGCGCAGACCTTTGAATAGCCTAAATGTTCAGTCAAAATCTTGTCGATTGTGGTTTTGCTGGCCTCCGGAATCTGTTCGCACAGCTCCCTAACTGTAATCCGTCGATCTTCGAGCATTGCCGCTTCGACTCTGGCAATTGTTTCGTCGGAAACCGATGGCCGCCCTGCACGGGCTTCGTCGTGGACGTCTGTTCGGCCATTTTTTAATTCTCTGACCCATCTGCGCACCATCCCGGAGCTCATACACTCTTCTCCATACACTTCACAAAGTTCTTCGTGAATTTCCTTCGCCGATTTCTTCTTAGCGGCCAGGAAACGAATAACAGACCGCAACTCGCAGCTGGCGGGAGACGCAAGAGGAAGCTCCATCGTTGACGGCTGCTGGGCCTAGACTAAACGTCGCAGCGACGCTGGCTTGGTGAGGAATTGTAGTGGGGGAACCAAATAACCTGCCTCTGCTGTCTGGTCGCGCATAGAAACGATCCTAGCGCCAGCGGCAGTCCGTGGAACTTATTTTACGGACAAGCCTCGTATTTGAGGAAGAATCTGACTTAATAGAATGTGGCTTTGAATGTGACTAATTAAGGGGAGGTTTGAAACTAATCTTTATAAAATTTACTTAAATGATTGTTATTTTACATGTAATACTTTCTGCAGCAGATTTGTAATGTAAAAAGATTACATTTGAAGTAAAAAAACTATTTAATGTAAATTGATTATTTAGAATTTCAGGTATTTTAACTAACCACATCCCCGTTAATACTGACTACCAAGTTTATATAGTAAAATGTATTACAAATATCAATACAATCATTAGCATTTCTTTAAAAAATGCTCAAATGTTTTTCTATAAAATTCACATATAAAAAATAAACTATTTTATTATATGCTTGATAAGGTCAATATTAGTTTTGGTGGCAATTAGGGCAGTAATTATATAGAAAAAATTTAATACAAATTAAATATATTAATTAGAAAGCTATACATATAAAATCAATTATAATGATAATGTGCTCAATATTTAAAATGCTCACTATACGCTTTTTTAAGAAAAAAAACATGTTTAATTATTTATTTTTTTTAATTTTAAATGTTGTTTTTCCTAGTTTGTCATAAGTAATGTCAGTTTGTATAAAATCTTTAAATTCCAAATAGTACCAAATCCATCATTTTAATACATTTATTATAAAACATTCTTCTAGGTTTTTACTTAATGATTAATAAATGTTATCAGTCGTCTGAATTAATCATTGGCTGCTAATATAAATATTTTTAAGTTTATCTCGAAACTTTAAAATGTGGATACGCAGCCAGCTACTCACGTTTGTTGAATGCATTATTTGTAACATAAATTAACCAACTCCTCGCAGATTTCAAATGTAATTATTGTTATCGTTAAGATAACTTCTTCTGCAAAACAATTGTTGCAAAATATTTAGTAAATTATTAATAAAAAATAAAAAATTACGCAAAATATTTCCTTACCTAAAAAATAAGAAATTTTAAAAAGTAATCTTATCAAAATAAATTAGTAATTATAAACAAAAAAGTTATTACTGAAGATAAAATCAACAATGTAAATTTAAAAGCAATATTTAAAATATTTTTATATTTAGCCTTGATGTCGATCATCAATTATTACAAAAAATAATATTGATATGTATTTTCTGAACTGGCTTAATAAAAATATATATTTTTTTAAAGTAAATTAAAAACAACGTATTTTAAACATTTAACATTGACAATTCGTTGATATAATTAAATGTCATTAAAATGGTAGAATTTTTGATTTTTTTAATAAAAATGTACGCATTCAATCTATTTAATTAAAAATTACTATTTTTTTAAATGCTGCACAAAGCCGCAAACTATTTTTCATATAGTGATACTCAAATAACAAAAAATCTAAACAATTATACGCAAATATGAAAAAGACAACAAAATTTATAAATTATGATTGTTAAAAGGTAATATTTACCCAAGTACAAGATTTATTTATCCAAGGAGATACAGTTTTTTTGGGATGATCTGTGTTTTTAATTTATACAACACAATGAACTTTACAAAGAGAAAATATTTACATGATTTAATTTTTGTCAAAAATTATTTCAATTTAATAACTATATTTAGTTTTCTACAAGTGAATACATAACTTCATCACCCATTCAACTATTTTATATTGAATGTATCCAGAATCCATTTGTTTTTATGGAATTACTTTTATTATTTCTCACTGGAGAAAATACATGAACAGCTGACTTGTAATCATCATAATTTTTTTAATAGATTTTAATAGATCTATAAAAGAAGCTATATATTTATGAACATAATAAATTTAAATGACAAACAAAAAGATTATATTAAAAATTATAATTTTCCTTTTCACAAATAACACAAATATTGTAGTCATAAATAATGTACATATTTCTAAAAAAAATATTATTTAAATATACTAACATTTATTAAAATATTCAAGGATATTCACGTTATTTATTTTATTTTATCTTTGTGTATACTAGAATTATTTTTATTTTTATTATGTTAATTAGTTCAGAAAAAATTCAAGATAAAGAAGACCTGACCTTAGCTTAAAAAAAAACACTTGATTTCATTATTTTACATTAAAGATAATTCTACGCCATTTTAACCAACTAATCGGGTTATAGATTGAATTATTGACATTTATGTTTTTTAACAAAAATTTAAGCAAAGTATAATGATAAAAATGTGTTTGGTAACAATATCAAATCTATCTAAAAAGCTATTGCAACAGACGATAATTGATTCACAAAAATAATATCATTAATCAGTCAAGAAACCAATTCACAAAATCCACTTGTAGTCAATTTTTATAAAAACATGAATATGTCGCTGCGTTGTAGAGCATCGCACAGTATTATAAGATACATATCTAATAAATATATATAAATTATATAACAACACGCTTGAGACCATGTTGATCACATATTTATATGTAGAGCAAAATACTATTTCAGGCGCTGCAATATATATATGTACAAAACACAAATAGCAAAATAAAACGATTAAATTATAACAGTAATGAAACGACTAAAAATTGCATTAGGTTCAACTGAATGTTCCAATCGCGTGGGTAAACATTATCAAAAATCTATATATTTATTACAATTACTTTATTGATTTTAATCCAAGCAAATGAATAAAAATGTAAGTACGTATTAAATTGAGTTTTAAAAGGAATTAAATATTTGTTGATTAAGATTAGACGTTGAGTTTTCAAAATATAAAATGAAATGTCGGTCTCTATATTTAAAATTTCTGTAAGCCATTATAATTTGTCGCTATTATAATAAAAACCATTGAAACATCAAAAATAATTAATATTAACATCAACCAACTCCATACATCTACGCACCAAATAAAATCAGTTTGAAAGCAAAAAAAAAACTCATTTATGTAAATTTGGAACACATTATTAACTACTTTTAATTTTATAAAACATTACTTGATGTTTTTCATTATTTACCTGCTATTTTACCCCATGATCTGCTCATGGATCTCCAAGGAATCAAACAATACACCATAATCTGAAATAATTTTTGAATAAGCTTAAAATCTTCTTTTTTTTTTATCAGAATAGAATAAAAATCAATACGGTTTGTGAAATAAACCGTGATTATGATTGGTGTGTATTCAATTGTAATGTGCAATTTAACGATTGGAGGTTTTGGGTCTAGTGTATCAGTGATCGCTGAATTACGATTAATTTCATTTACTATTCGCCATTATTAAAGTCCAAACAGCTGGTAGCAAAACTGTTTTTTTCCAAAGACACGGAAAATATATTATACATTTTTAATCGTTCTCACAGTTGATATGTATTTACTTTTAAGAGAGACCTTTCAACACTCTTAAAATATTTTACGCCATGCCCATGGCACTGCCTTCAATCAGATACCAATCACACAATCATGATTTATCTCATCACTATCATGTAATTACTTGAAATGAAAAATTATTACAAATGAAGAAAAGATTGATAGGCCAAATATGAAAAGGTACAACATAAAATATTATTATTATTTAAATAATTAGACAAAATTCTATATATTTTCCAATTTGCTTTAACTTTAAAAAAAACAAACCTGCCACTTTTGTGCTCTTCTGTGAGGTGCCAATTTTAAAATTGATTTCCTTAATGGCCATCTTACTATAGCCGCTGTGCTGCAGACAGTCAGCAAGGTTTGTTGGGCTAAAGATCCATCCCAGCCTATCCATGGTCCGGCCACCAAATATATGAATGATGATGTGCATAAAAGATAAATTATTCCAGATACAAATCTACGGTTTTTTTGAGGATGCAAATGAACTGGGCCTGAAATCATTCATATTTTTATATTACAGTGCATATAACATGTAGCTTTCAAATTACATAGCCGTTTGGAAGGAAACTTCTTTGCCTGCATAACTAAAATTCAGAGATCAATTTATGGAGACAAAAATGTATCACAGAGCTTATTATATCATCTACCTCCGCTGTTGGGTGCCAGACGATTGTCACATGCGGTATTCCAGGAACATGCGACACATTATCATCTCCAGTGCTGTATCTCGAGTTCTAGAGATACAATTTTGCAAAAATAAATGCCATTCTTTTCAAAAATAATATACATTTACATTCTTCAGAGTTTTTCAAATGACAAAATATGAAAGCAAAGAAATTTCACATAGAAGTTAGTGAAAAATAATGTATTGTATTTCTAATGAAACATTTACAATATAATGATACTTGTATTGGCATTACTTACCATTAAAACTATTTGACTGAGAGAAAAATAGTACATCTTTAGAGCTTAAGATAGATGATCGGTTCACATCCTTGCAGGTATCATTTTTCGTTGGAAATCTAATAAAATTAAAATGTACACTTAAAATTAAATCAAACATTTGACATAGTTAATCTAAGAAAAAACAATAATAATTGGTGTTAACAAAATAACCAATAACAAATTGAATGTACACCAAGAACTTATTAGAAGAAATTAAAAATATATTTTAATAAACTACTCAATCATTGGCATCTAAAACTTTGGCGAGTACAAAAAAAACAGTATAAAAGGATAAAATTTTCTTCTGTACACTCTTTTGTAAGTACATAAAACACAACTGATGTAAGTAGTACACCACAACTTCAATTTGGTGGTTGAGTGGAGTCATTACTTATGCTGTTTTTTTAACAGAATAACATTTGAAAGGCTCACAACTGCGTGATAACATTGATAACATAAATCATTGAAGTATCTACTTCCTCTTTTATTAATTTGTGAATTTTACTATCTTACTGTTTTTAACATGTTGATTTCATAATCGTTCTTTGCGCTCGAAGTGCATTTAGTGCAAGGATTTGTTTTTAATTTGAGAAAAACAAAAAGTAATTGGCAGAACTATTTCCTACATCAACCTTTAATAAAAATAATTATTTCCTTTAATTATTATGTGAAGGATTTTCAAACAATAAAAGAATCGTGTTCAGTTATAAAAAGTATTCTTATAAATGTCCAACATTTTTTATATGGGTAAGAAAGTATTATTTTACGTTAAAACCTAAACATTAAAAACACTATTAATAGTACTCTAAAATTACAAATAAATACATGGTAGGGTCGTATAAATGAAGGATTCATTTTGTTTAAAGACGTTGGTTAAACGAAAGTACATATATTATATTACATATACTATATATGATTGTATAATATCATTGGTAACTGCATAACCTAAATCTATACGTACTGCACGCCACTGCCCTTTACCCATCCTAATGTTTGTGTTACGTGTGAAATGTGACCTTGACTCCACCAGAAGTCAACTTGATTGATTTGTGTTTGACCTCGACACTGCCAAAATTACTGTCCACCATTCATCGTCAAAAGTACTGACTGCTGTAGCATAGTTAGTTAATGCACCTTCCCCGGATTGGAAAGCGATCCAAGTTCGAATCCCGGTAGCAACAACAATATTTTTCGATAAAATTGATTTTATATATATATATCTTTCTAATTAATACATTTAATTAGTATTTAAAATATCACAGAACTATGTTCTGAATTTTACTACTTCACAATAAGAATGTGTTCTTAATAATGTAATTTCCATAAAGAAATTCAAGATGATTTTGTCCAGCTTATCTTAATAAAATATAAATGATTTTATTGCGAATGTTTCTCAGTTTAACTTAGCTAATTAGATGATTATACCAATATCATGAGAACTATCCACAACAAAGATACAACTTTGTCATCAACTAAGAGATGTAATATGGATGTGGGCGAGAGTTGTTTATCAGGACAGAAGAATGTGGCACTCTTATATCTATAATCTTAGTTTACGTATGATGGTAAGTAAAAAATTATTGTAATGATTTGGTAAGATTTTTTATCTAATTAGCAGACTATGTGACCACTCTTGAGAAAAATATAAAACTTTATTTTTTGATAAATTAAATTATAAAAAATTTCATCTTTGTGTGACTAATGAACGGATGATAAATGTGAAAATAAGATAACCTTTATTTAACAACACCATAATTTTTCTAAAACCCTTGGCACTATTGGAGTTTAACACAACATTGCAAGTTGATGCCCACTGCCTCCCTCCCCCTTACTCAAAGAATGATACCCTACTTATAGGCGTGCAAACCTTTTCAAAATGTTTTAGATATTTACCCAGCTGTTTTAGATATTTACTGTTTTGGGCAGAAATTTCAGATTTGTATCTGGTCCCCCAACAAGAGACATGAATAGCCTTGAAAAGTCTCAGGATGTGTGAACTCAACTAGTTCCCACCTCTTTGTAAAAAAAAAAACTTTTTACATGTAGACTCTAACCCTTCCTGTAAAAGAACACCCCTACGCTATTAAGGCTGAAATGTCACACTATGGGAAAGCATGTAGGTGAAAATGTGTGAAACCAATCTTGTAGCCCGTTTCTTTCTGATCTAATTGCTTTTAACCCCATGTTGATAGGACAAATAGGAGCTAAAATATTTTAGTTTTCGCAAACTCTTTACATTACAAAATATGCTATGTCCTGTAAAACAAATATGGCCACCAAGCAAAAACCAAAAACAATTTATGGTGGTTTTAATGAACTGTTAAATCGTACCCATTATAAGGCATCAAGTGAATACTTATGTCACAAATAATTATAATACTTTTGACTTTTCACATAAAAGGATAACGTCTAAAAGATGAAGAATGAATGAGAAAATACTTCAAAAACCCTACTTGGTTTATTACTTAAGATGTATTGCGTATTTTTTAACTTTTCTAATTATTTATATTGTGCGAATATAAATTTTACAAAATGTATATGTCACTTATTAAAAAATATCTCATATAAAAACAACTTTTATTTTTTACAAAAATAAATTGGAAATGTAACAAAAAAAATTAAACATAATAATCAACAATAATGCATTCCAGGAATGCATGATTCAAGTGTGTCTAAACACTTTCGTCGAAATAAGTGTAAGTGTTATAATAAATAAATTATTTAAGGAACATGCGCGCTGATGACCCAGCTCATGGGTTTGATTGTTTTACAAAAAAAATCTGTCAAAGAATAATATTATTATCACAGCATACTTTCAGTTATAAAACAAAGAAAAGATCGTAATGTGTTGTTTCCAAAATATTAATTAAAAGTAATGGTTTTTTCGAAATAATCCCCGAATGAAAGAATCGTAATAACTTAATTTCAATTAAGATAATTTAAGAAAAATAATATGTCTCGTCATCCAAAACAACAAATTTTAAGTTTCAACCAACTCAAATTCGATGTATAAAATAAATTATTTTTATACGAAGTATGAAACACTACATTTCAAAACGACGTAGATAATCTTTTGAATCATAATTGGAAATGCAACTGAGAACAGCTTACTTTTCTTTTATTCCCGTAGTAACAATCATTGGTAATATGCACACGGATCACAGACTCCAATAATTAAATGTAAAATGACAATATAGATTGAAACTCAGAATCAATCACAAAACCCACCCAACATCCAACATAAGAAAACGGGCGTCTACTCACAGACAAAAATCATGATTCATAGACAAAGGTGACGTTTACGTTAATTTACACCAATTCTACGGTTTACACCATTTACACCATGTTTACAAGGAGATGATACACATGACGCACCACATACGATGATGCGATAAACGTCAACCTTGTTATACCTCGACGCGGAATGACGCGAAGCTATCAAATTAATTAGACGAAGAAAAAACAATAATAAAGGAAATTTCATTTTTCCCATTGCATGCTAAATCACCGCTAACGAGACCATATGGCAAGGAAGTGGTCTGAGCAAAAGACCTTCAGACGAGTGGCGGATGTAATTGCCTAGGGACCGTCGACTTAGAATTGCGTAATAACTATTAAAGGATCTGGACCATTTTCTTTTGTCGTATAGGATTCATTGTTTTACTGGGGTGAAGTGGATGCTATAATTTACATTCGGGTGTCAGGAATGTAGCGATCGGAATTTAAATCCACCGCCATTGACGCTAGCGACAGCGCTGCCGGCCGCTACTATAAGCCTGGCTCGAGAATTCACCGCTAAGCAGTCTTTTCAGTTTCATCGTTTCACAACGGCGGTCTTGCCGGCCTATGTGCGCAAAGCAAGACCGCCAACTCGCTTCATTTCATTTCATAATACACGTGCACCTTCTACATCTTCATTCATTCCTTAATTCTATCTGTCTTCATTATTTTTATCATACTGTCATAATAACCCTCAACACGCAAACAAACATTTATTTCATTTAACCACCGACCTAACCCCCAAAGGAATAATGACCAAAAGAGAGAAGTTCGTTTTTCTTTTGCCACAAAGGATAGTAAATTCCTAGGATTATTTTGTCTAAGTAAGAACAATTAAGCTAGAGCCACCCACTAACTCTAACGATAAATCAAATAAGAAGCGACAAGATAACGGCCGATGGAAATCTCTAGCAAGAACATGCAATGTTAGGCAATTGTTTCTCTGGGTCATTGTTTCAAAGAAAGAAAGGGCGCGGAGATACAATGGGAACTGCACTGCTTTTGTTCAGTCGAATATATGTCCCGACTTTCACGTGGAATTAAATTGATTTCAAGTATTTAGATTAAAATAGGCTCGTGGTACCGCTCGCGTTTACAAATACATAATATGCATGTATACAACAAGTCAACAAGGTATGGGCAGATTAAAATAAACACGTACTTATAGAGAATCCAGGGCACACTTTTATAATAGACAGATTAACATGAACCAAATATAACTATATGCAAGATTAAATAGTAAACTACCAGACCGCATATAAAAATAAAAGAAAGAGTAATAATGTGCAATAAAAAAAAAGAAATCTTGATAAACAATGTAATTACTATATAAAATTACGATAGTAGCAGAGTTCGCTAGAGACAGCCGCAACACAGACAACGAAGGATAGTCCTCAGAGGATCCATCAGTTAGCCTCAGACAGCAGTCCCCCGCCGTGTGGAGAAAACCGAAGACACGAAGAACCGAGTGAAGTCGAGTGCAATTAATCGCACCTGTAGTCGCTGAAAAAATGGACCTGCATCTTAATGGTCCTTTTTTTGGTGCGGTCATTGTCTTATTGTTGACCCCCTAATTTACTGAAGGTTATCAAGACGCCCCCGAGTGCGATATTTCTCGGAACGATTTATTCTCGAACAAAAGGCAACCGATTGAATTTATGACGTATTGTGTAACTCGTGTGGTCATCCTTCGTAATTGCGTAAGAGATAAATCTTCTCGATGAATGGCCGAGAAAAACAATGAACGACTTTCCAATGAAGGAAGAAAAGGTTCTTATATGACGTGGTTCCCTGCGAAATACACTTCCAAGAAAACCAAGTATCCGCGGATGACAAATAACGATAGGTCGGTCCGAATCAAAATCGACTCGCGACATAAATTACCGTTCAGACATATCAAACGCCGGGCGAATTGTAGGGCGCGATCTTTTTGGGCCCTGCCTGATGTGAGTTTCAATGGACTGCTTTGGTATAGTTACGCCACTGCTTAAATATCCAAGTGAACTGGTTGTTAGACATGTTCTTAGGTGTTCACGACTGTTCAGAATCTTCTGTGTACTGCTTTCTGGACTAATCTGCCCGGTATATAAAACCTTTCTGGCCGACATTTCGGATCCCATTGCAGAGTCCATCAGCCCCGATGAACCAACATTTATTATAAATAAGGCCAATGGGTCGCTAGCAGAAGAGATCTTCAATGTTAATTGTTCATCAGTTTTAATTTCAGTAATTTTTTTAAGCTTTTTATTGAACTGCTGAACGGTTGTTGGTGAAAGTGAACTGAACAGTTCATTTATTCAAAATGATGAACAGTTTATTTATGGAGACCCACCTCTAATTCGAAATTCGAAAGGCTTGCAACATTTTCCGTGCCCTGCCCATGCGTCCTAGTCTGACGTGTTTATAAATCACATATATTTTAACAAATAGAAGCATAATGCAGAATAACCAATTTTGAGGTATTTGTCATATTTTAATATTACTTAATCATACATGTTTTTGGTATTGAGTTGTTTAACGTCGCTATAAAAGTGTTTGATACAAGACTTTTTCACCGACAAAATGGACGTCGGTATTAGTAATTGCTCCGCATCACAAATGCTGCATTATTGAAATGCACATTAGAAGGTTTATCTTGTAAAATTATTAGTTGTGTTTCACTACTCGAACTTCTGAACAATGTGCAGGTGTTTGTAATGAGTTTTTCAATTCATTGACTACTGATACCTGTGCCGGCGCCTTTATGTTAAATATAGTATAATCAACTGAATAAATGTTAATGTAATATGTCTGTGAATTACGAAATGCTCATTCCATACAATTAACTCAAGTTTGGCGTTATTATTCTTAAAATATTTTAATAATTAATTATCTTTGCACATTTGATATCTTGTTCAGTTATAAATGCGATCTATTTTTTGCGATAATTTTTTCATGTTTGAATGTACACATGCTTTATTTATGTATTTTGAAATATTTACTAACTTATTTGCCCCACATCTTGTTCCATGGATAAGTTGATCGACTTACCCTTTGGAACAATTTGAAACTAAAGAATTTGAACAATATTTTCCTGTGATGTGGAAATACACGAAATTTTATTTATTTAACATAACAATCATGTACACATACTATTACTGTATTTTCATAGTAATATGCAGAAAGTTGGTTTGCCATCCTCTCGTCTTCTACAGACTTCTTATTGTTGATCCAATTGAAGATTGCTATTTATTGTCTACTGTGTATATTTTTTAAATTTTTATTGTTTGCGTCATTATTGTCAAATGAAATGTACTAAAATATTATACCACATGTTTTATAATACATACTTGGTGTAAAGAGGAAATTCACAGGAGTCACTGGTGTTCAGCATAGGAGAATGTGTGACTTAGCGAATGTCGATCTGTTTGTACCCATAGTCCATAAAATTCAAAATTGTTGAGATGGTTTGGCACATAGAATGAGTGAGTAATTATATGAGGCAAGTGGTGAAGGTAACAGGAACGCAGCGGGTCTGGCACTCCCCGCGTTAACATGGGCCACATTTCTGTTCAGAAGAAAGACAGACCAGATGTTGAAGGACAGCTGCATTGGAAGTTTCAACAATCGACGTGCATGCATGAGGAGATATATGAAAATGAAAAAAGCAAGAATGATACACCAGGAAATATGTGTGCCGTTTTACTACGCGTACAAACGGAGATGTGTGACTGTAATTTCTGTGTTCTGCGAAGAAACAACTTGATGGTAAGTATTATTTTCCCAGAACCTGAAAACCTCGAGTGGATAAAAAGTGTTCCAGTAATGAAACCTCGATTGAAAAGCGTTTCAATAATGCGAATATATAATTTGTTAAAAGCGAAATAAATTAATATTGTGGTTGGTCTTGATATCAATGAATATAAATCTCTAATTAAATATTTTTTAAATTCCTTCACTAATTTTTCAATCAATAAAAGAATGACAATTTAATACCATTCATAAGTAGGATTTCTTACTTAATTTTTATTCAGTCCAGTTTATAGTATTTGTGAATCGCGGGATTAGTATATGAAATTCCGAAACATTAAGAATTATCATTTCGATCCTTCCTACGTGAAGTATTGTAATTAAAAAATGACATTTCTAATCATCCTAGTATTTTGCACGTATTTGATACATTTTTAAATGGCTGTAATGTTTTTAATATTATGTTTATTAGTATGTACATCATAGAATACAATATATATATTTTTTAAATCTGTCAAATAAATAAGTAACAAATACATGCGAAATACTAGAATGATTTCAAATGTAATTTTACTTAGGAGAGGTCAATTTGTTTGGCTCCCTACAACAGCACTTAATTGATCTGCACTTTAAAAGCCTATAAATAATTTGTATATTAATAAATAGCAAAACATGCTTCGAGCTTATTCATAATAATAAAATTGTTTCACATTAAAGTTGCAATTTGTCAATTTTGCATTATTATTTTGTTATTTTTATTTACTCACTTAAATATAATATAATGTTATTTTTTACAAATGTAACATTAATGAGCGATTGCAATTTTTGCTTGGGATTGGCTTCTCTTTTCATAAATGATATACTTTTGCATTTCAACTTGTAGAAAATTATTGACATATAATTAATGTACTGGTTGACTGCTTGAGGACTCGTTCTGATAAATTATGTTCCTTGAGCCCACTATGTATTTGTGTAAATAACTTTAAAAATTATGTTTGGGTTTCAGAAACGTTGAAAAAATTCCGAAAGGTTTTGACTTTGGTTGGAACAAATTACGAAAGTTTGTACTGGCTAGATAATAATTAGCGATGGTAAAATTGTTATTTTAACTGTTATTGTGACTGTGATTTTGTTTGATTGTAACGATTAATAACTGATTAACGTAATTCTTTGAGCAATGACTAGTACACTAGAAAATAAGTCTCCGACATTCAAATCTTGGTTATCAATCATTGTTAAATCTCAGTTACCAATCATCAACACGATCACAGTCACGTAACGGTTTGCCATCACTAATAATAATGGTTAAATAAAAATGCGTTTGATGCGTTCAGCTGCAGGGCTGTGTATCTCTGAACCTTTCAATGGTTACTGTTTTTCATGTTTTTATATATTAGGGGGACGGAAAAGTAATCAAATTTTTATTTTTTTTTGCTGGTGATAAATATTTATTTATCAAAAAAATCCTAAATACTAATCAAAATAATTTCTATCATTTCCATAATTTTTTGCCAACGTAAAGGCAATTGTTCAATGCTCTTTTTGAAAAAGTCCTTTGATTTTCAGCGAAAAACTTTTCTAAGTGCATTTTCACTTTTCCAACATTATTAAATTTTTTATGTCTCATTATATGATATACTCTATATATACTCTAACGATCTAAGAAGGTGGTAATCCGACGGCGTAAGATCCAGTGAATAGGGTAGATTGGTTAAAAGTTCTAATTCAAGCTCCTTTATTTTTCCCGTGTTATTTTTGCAGCATGAGGCCTCGCATTATCGTGTTGCAGAATCCCTTTTTTTTTTTGGTTATTTACCTAAGCAGTTCGTTTTTTTACAATCTCTTGTTTCATTTGCTCGAGTTGCTCACAATACACTATCGCTGTAATGGTCTGACTGAGTTCAAGCAATTCATAATTCCAGAAATATCCCACCACACACAAGGAAAGACCTTCTTTATTGTTGGTGATGGTCGAGGGGTCGGAACAGGTACTTGTCTGGAAGAAAACTATTGTTTATTTCGTATAGCACACACTTGATGGTTGAAGATTGATTGTCCATGGTTCAAGATGATCTTGAACGATGGACAACCAATCTTCAACGATAATTCCTCAATTATTTGGACATGGATCCGATTCCACCATCGACTTTAGAATGTCATTGTCTAATTTTTGTGGTCGTCCTTGAGGTTCCTATTTCCATTTTTAAACTGTTTAAACCACCAATGACATTTGTTTAGTTTTAGAATATCCCCATAAGTATCGGTGATTTTTTTCACTGTTTCGTTTGCCTTCATTCCTCTATCAAACTAAAACAGCATAGAATGACATAAGCGCACTTCTATTCTTGGTCTCGACATCCTTCACTGCGTAAAAAAATTTTTTTTAACAACAATAAATTTACAACCTAGCTTTAACATAATAACAAAACTTAGGTATTTACTGGACCGTGTCTCGACACAAACTGACTGAAAGAGCTGGTCGAGAAATTTTGATTACTTTTCGGTCCCCCTAATATATAGACACTTGTTTATCAACTGGTATATTAAAAATATACTTCTCTGTCTACCATATATATATATATATATGAGACTGCGAGAATTTTTAATCCTGTATAAAGAAAAAAATGTCACATTTAACACTCGCATATCACTCTGCTATTTCTCCAATGAGGTAGGCAGAGTGAATATAGTGCCACGCCCATCTATCCTGTCACACAACTCTCGCCTCATCCACATTCATACATATTTTCATGTATTCTTGTGATTGTTGTGTCTTCTAATGAACCATTTATTAATTTCTGGTGTTTTTAACCTGTTCCCTGCTATAAATGACTTAATGTGTGCTAACTCGAAGTTTCAATGTAATCAAAGACAGATTTTAATTATTACATATTGTATTCCCTACCGCCATCGAATTTCAAACGTCACAAAATCTGCATTGTGAATTGTGGAATTTCTATGATGAATTTAATCGGCATATATTCCTGCTAAATGAATTTAGTAAAGAAATCATTATTATTTCGAAAACACTATGTTTTAGTGAGTTTTCAGATTTTTAAATCAAGATTATAAATTAATTAATTAATTTTTATGAATTATTATTATTTTTATTATGGAGAACGCATTATTATTGGGAAATGCAGTTTTTCAGAACATATTTCTGTGATATTTTTAATACATATTTTAAGAAAGATATATATATAAAATCAATTTATCAAAAAAATATTTTTGTTACCACCTGGACTCGAATCAGGAACTCTTCCTATCCGGGGAAGTGCTCTGACCTATTACACCATATCAACACTGTAAGTTAACGACAAATTTTCGAATTTATATGTTAAGTTATGCCATTATTTGAAAGCAATCTACTTTATATTTGTGGAAAATCTCAAACACAAAGGTGTTACAATGTTGACGTGATGAATAGAATAGAATAAATAGCCACAGAATACACATCTATATTAAAAATATAAATATATAAGAATCATAGTTCCCTCTATGTGACTTTCGAGACAAGTCACATCCGTGCGCATGTAGGAACTGAAGAATAGCACTAACTTTGTCCCCCGGATGAGAATCAAACTCACACCCACTTAATCATTAGGAGAATAAGTAATTGCTAAACCAATCGATAGATTTTCCATTTACTAAATAAATTTCCAAAACTTGTTTATGAAAGTTTTGATTTGTTTTGAAAATTTGTGGAATGTAGGTGTGGATTTCTTAGTCTTGGATTGCTTCTCAGTGACTGGGAAGTGTTGATGTAGTATTGTAAATTTCTCTAAATTTTAGACTTATCTGATGTAAAAATGTTAATATTGACGACGCCTGAAATATGGTGTATTTCAAATTAATTTAGTATGAAATTGATCATTTATTCTATTCTCTTAAGCTCCATATGTATACTCTTCATATCAAACTGCACGTGTACCAAATTATTTATGTACACAATTTCGTATTTTTGTTTGTCTCAAGAAGTTGGGCAGAGGAATGAAAATTGAATTTACAAGTTTTGATACATAAAATGTAAATAATATGTATGAACTAAATATATATATGTATGAACTAAATGTTATAAGTGTGTTAGTAACAGATGCTTGGAAAAAGTTTGTGAATTCGTGGATAAGGCAAGTTTAAACAAAATGGGAGAATATATGAATCTATTGAAAAGAGAGTGATTGTTATGAATAATGAAAAATGACCATCTTTTTATGCATCAACTTTATCAGTAATAAATCTCAAAAAAAAATTAATATAGAGTACAATCTTTATTTTAAAAGTATGATAAGGAATATTTTTAAATATCCTTAAACCCCAGGGTGCGAGAGACTATATATGACGCTCGTGAAATTTGGTCCTGCGAGACAGGAGACTACATTTGCAGCTCGAATAGAATGTTCACTTTCATCTTCAATTATGATGTAAATTTGCTACTAAGAAACCAAAGTAAAAATGTTCATTCGATTGTTTCATGTTTTTTCTGTGACCATAATTTTTATAAGGGGATTTAAATTTATTTTCTTTTTTGTAACATGTGTCCATACAGATTTCATGGTGTCGTAACTATTATTTTGTGAGATAAAAATTCTTAGCATTCCCAGCATTGATGTATTTACCACTTCTTACGTTTACAAAGGACTATTCATTTATTACCCTTTCAGTCATAATTATTATTTATTACGTCAACAATGAATAATAAAGAGGTAGAACAGTATCATATAGATAGTATCAATTCTGATTATTCTGTGAGTGACTATGAAGATTACATGCCTGAAAATTTAGAGGATCGAGGTGATAATTTAGAAGATAGTTAAATTGATATTTTTGACGAATTAGCTACAGATCCCGCGACAGAAATTCACTCGGAGAATTTCTCACGTCAATGGCACAGTATTAGTAGCTTTAGTCTAGTATTGCATGACCTCAATCAACAATATGGATTACGAAATTGACAAATCGAAGACGAAGATGTTTTGTATGTTCGAACACTTTGCAGGTTTCAACTCGGTATTGGCGTAGTAATTGTGAGATTGCCTTATGCCCAACAACTTGTTTTAAAACTTATCACACTATCTAATATTTATAATAAAAACTGTGTCTGGCCGGCAATACTATTGTATGGTCACCGTAACTAATGCCGACGAGCGCCGTGCTTGCTAACGCAACACTAACGTGCTGACGCAACACTAACGTGCTAAGATATTTTTTGAATGCATGAGTTAAATTTATTTGTTTACAATACACGATAAGACAATGATTTATTTTAAGATTGAAATACACTGTCAAAAATACATTTTTAATAGATATAAAAAATTTACGATAGACTTTATAATTAATATTCTACGGGTGATTATTTTCATGGATGGGACTGTAAAGTTTTTTAAATATATAAACGAACAATTATAGATCAGAAATCATAATTTTATTATTTGATGGTCAACATGAAATATTTGACCACATTATGCAATTGATTATATAGGTATGTATGCTTTGTGTGCAGCATAATTAAATTTCACATAACCAAATCGCAATCTTTAAAATTCACACCGTACCGGGGGAACAATTTCTGAAAATCTTGTCTGACATCTGAGGGTTAATAATTTTATGGTCTATGGTGATGAGTAGATTTAATTACACTAAATGACAATACAAGCTTCTAATAACGAAAACGTGAAAAATCAGTAAAAGCAAAAAAAATATTCTGGCCTCGACAAAAGGTCTTTGTGATTTTATACATTAATTTTCTTTTAACATAAAAAGATTTTGCATCTCAAAAGAAAAAATGTATACATCAACGTTGTTACCAAATTGTTTACTGTTTATGACTCAAACTTTCTATTGACTAGGCCGTCATCTGATAATAAATAATGTCGCTTACTTCACACCACCACCCATACCATTTTAAACAAAAGGGACTGTCCATCGGCCACGTCGTCACCAAACAGTTTATGAGTTAAGAGTAGAATCCGAAAAACTTGTGACTACTGGATAAAAAAAATATGAAATGTACACCTACTATGGAAAAGATTTGAAATTAAAAATGTATAAAACATTTACCACAACGTGTCAATGGAAATAACAGTTTTGCCTTGAGCATTCCGGACCATAGCTGTGAGTTAACTTTCTATTGACTAGGCCAGCATCTGTCAATAAACAATTAGATATAACATTGTACACATATTTATTTTATATTTTTTCACATCTACAGTAAGACTTTATTTCATCCCTCTTTATTATACAGTGTTTTTCAGTGTTGTGGTTTTCCTTTAATTTATATATAGCGAGATTGTTAATGTTCGTTACTTGACTTCATTAATCTTTGAAAATTTTAAACAAATCCAATAATTGATTCACTTTTCTAAAATGAGAAATAATATCATCTCGACTTAAAAATTAATTGGTATATGTTGTACGGCTTCCTGCTAAAATCATACAGTTGGTAAAATATTAATTAATTACTCTTTTTTTTTTTTAATATGTACTGATAATTATGAATGTATGTTATTTTTTGTTTATTCAAATGACTAATTTATGTATGAAGCGACACCTGACTGTATTTTTCACCCGCTCACTTTGACTGAGTAAAATTCTATCTGATCCAAATGAAATCTTGTCATGACAATCATTTTATTTAAATGTTTGATTATTTGTTAATCCGTGTTTATTAATTTTACTTTGGATTATACGTAAGTTTTTCTAAACACCATTTTGTTTAAATAATAATATTGTCAATTTTTCAACTTAATTGATGGTTAACTTTTGCCTTTTATAAAGTTTAAGTATTATATTTAGGGACTGACCCACGCTCTGATTAAGTTATAATATTCCTTAATTGATAAGTCAATTTAATTTGCATTTCAAGACCACTAACTACTCTCATCCCGTGAATAAATTTTTTTATCTGCATCTTATCCTACAGACAAGATTTATAAAAATCCATCGAAAATAATACAGAATATTTGAATAATTTTGATTGAATATTTATATGGCGCAGTTATTTGTCAATTATTTATTCAGAGGCGGTAAAATATCTCCTTAAGTGTCACAATTAAAAAAATATCTATTAACAAATTATTTTTCCGCAATCTTCATTAATACTAATTTCTCATTTGTTACAGGGTTTGGCAGGCAGTTGGTGTATTTTGTTTATTATGAACTCAGCAGTATTTCGGTATATAAAAAGAATATAAATTGTTTTATGGGCAATATATATGATCTTAAAATTTGAGTATTTAATTTGTATGCTATTTGCATTCCAAGGGTGAATCGAATCACTGGCATTTAAAAAAAATTACTATACAGATTTAAAGAGATTGTGAATCAAGCTATTGTTTGAGAAACATTAATTTGATTCTAAACATTAAGCAAGATGCAGACAATCAAATGTGTAGTTGTCGGTGATGGGGCCGTTGGTAAAACTTGCCTGCTAATCAGCTACACGACTAACAAGTTCCCTTCAGAATACGTGCCGACTGTCTTCGACAACTATGCCGTGACAGTGATGATTGGAGGGGAGCCTTATACGCTAGGTCTCTTTGATACAGCAGGTAAACAATAAATTCTTTAACACATACTGCAAACAAAATATGCTCACACACACGCTTTGCTAAAATTTTGTTAATTTTACTTGCCTTTCTTTAGATTTTCTATGCACGTATTCATATCTAGCTTATGAAAACATGACAGGTTCTCGAGGCCGAATGAACGTATTAAAAGCTACAGTATTACTAAGTTATGTTACAGTAATTAGATACTTTAGAATACACTGTATTTATTTATAAGTCACTAAAATATCAACAACAAAAATCACAGTGATATTGGCTTACTTTCCGTTTTGATATTTTAAATTATCAAAAAAATACTTTGAAAACCATAGTTGATTTGTCAATGACATCAGCCATTTTCAAATTTGTAGAAGGAATCTCAGTTTTCAACTAGATATATATTTGCCTTAGCGGATAGACTGGAAGCCACATTTAGACAATTGTTCAGGAAAAGCTTTTTTTTTTTAAATAGCTTTGAAACTCTATAACTTTTATTTATTTTATTTCATTATAAAATATTATTTTTTACTGTTACAATCCAATCACTTCCTAATTTTTTTTTTATTATTAGAACACAAATATCATATCCAATGTTTTTCTATTGAAGTAAAATAAACTTGCGTATTTTTGCAAACCAAAACATAAATAAGCAAGTATTTAAAAAAATGCATACAACAGAAAGTTTGTCTCTACCGGTAGGGATACCTATCGAAGTTTATTTTGAAATGTTTTTTTTTATTTAACATTAATATTTTTAGGTCAGGAGGATTATGACAGACTAAGACCTTTGAGCTATCCACAAACAGACGTTTTCCTGGTGTGTTTTTCTGTAGTTCATCCAAGCTCATTTGAAAATGTCAAAGAAAAGGTGAGTACGTTCGATTTATTTAAATGACTATTTAAGTTCTTTCACGAAAACAAAACAGTCATGGGGAAAAAATGTCTAATGCTTGGAATATTACCCTCACTACCACATGTAATAAACAAATTGTTCAGCTGTAGAAGGAAGCTTTACTGAGCCAGTATCTGCTTTGTATCTTATCTTATATTAGGGCAGGTATGATTAATAAGAATGTTATGGGTTTATTTTCAACTTTATTTCCAAGGCATGATCAGACTACGCACGACACACATGCAAAGGCGGTAAGAAGAGTGCTATGTCTCCGAAGTTAGTTGCGCGGTCTTTGAGTATTTGGTGCGTAACACTTAATTCAAAATTAAGAGAACAAAAGTGTACAAATTATGAAAATAAATTTTATTGGAAAACATCAACACATTTTCTAAACATGTGTAGGTGTATAACAAATACATATATGCAGGCTATGTCTAATAAATATTTGTCAATTGTCATTGTATTAAAATATAAATTACTTTGATTCAAGATGTTGAGTTGTCAACTTAATATTAATTTATTTAAAAATAAACATTCAATTTAATTTTAAAATAAAAATGGAGAAACATTGTCATCACTTCACTGTGGTTTAACATAAATTACAATGAAATGCTATCAATGTCTAACAAAATAATCACTAAAAAAATATCCCAATTTTTGTCTGTTTTGATTAAGAGACTCATTTTATAATTTTGTCAGTAATATGAAATAAATAAAGTGATTTAGAATTATTGATTTTTTTGTGTCCATTTTGCAAACATTGCCGGTGAACACAGCCAGTCTCTCCCTAAATGATAAAAAGCAAAGTTGGTCTAGCAATACCTGCGCAGCCTTTTAATGAGTATTTATCCCTAAATTAAGTTGATTGTAACAATGTTTTGATGAATTAAAAAGCATCAAAATTCTAATTAAAAATCATGTCAAGGAACACTTAATAATCCATGTATACAATTGTCTCTCAATTCAGTGCAGAAAGGAACAAATAAAACTGATTTGGAAAATAATGTATTATAATTATGTTGATATGGAACCAACTGTTACATGAGGTCATTGTACATCTCATGACAGTTACGGTGTGGAGCCAAGTTTCATATTAATATAAATTTAAATGAAATGCTTAGAAAGTTATTTGATAATATAATAAAATTTTAATCTATTGAAGATAATAAATAAACTACAAAACAATAATAATATAAGATATTTAAAATTTGTACAAATGTAAAATAATAAAATATTTATTCACAATATGATTGTTAAAATAATGTTTTATTGTGAATATTTTAGTAATCGGCCCGATTACTATTCAGCTATGTACATTATGTTTTGCCACGATTTATGCTATCATTAAATTATTGTTTCAGTGGGTGCCAGAAATAACACATCACTGCCAAAAAACGCCATTCCTCCTTGTGGGCACCCAAATAGATCTTCGTGAAGATGCAGTTACAATGGAAAAGTTAGCGAAAAATAAACAAAAGCCAGTTTCATTAGAGCAAGGTGAAAAATTGGCAAAGGAACTGAAAGCCGTCAAGTACGTTGAATGCTCTGCACTGACACAAGTAATACATTTTTATTTACTTTTATTTTTAAATTACTGTGGAACTTCAGCAATTACAGCGAAGTTCTCTATACTATAAGGCCAAATTAGAGGCATATTATTTATTACAAACGCACATTTATAGCTAACAAAGTTTTTAGGCTACATGTGAAAAGACCCTTATGAACATAAAGTAGGATAATACAAATATTTCATTGTGTTTCTGAAGTGTGTACAAAATAAACATTGAAAGAGATAGTGTTTGTTTTACCTTTTACTTTAAAAATTTTGACAGCTAAAAAAACATTGCAATTAAGTATATAATTCCAAAGTTTATCAATGAACAAAATGAACCCATGGTATATGTTAGGAAACGAATCATAAATTATGAATTAGGCTGTTTTGAATTGAAATTATTAAAAAAGGTGGTAATTAATGAATAGGCTCTATAATTTTGGTCAATCTGTACTGAAATTATAAAAACTATATTCAACAATATTTATGATAAACAATTTACTTGCACTGCAGATCAGCTGTGTTAAATTGTTGTACTTAAACTGTCAAACTTGTTATCTTTATCCAAGCATCACCCTAAGTGAATGGGCAGTAGTAGTTCTCACAAAGCTTGTGCTCATTTTGTTTCTGAAACTGAAAAATTATTAAGGAGAACACATTATTGTGAAGTTGCTGTTTTTTTTTTTCAGAACAGTTCTGTGGTATTTTAATATTATGTTATTGCTATTAATTTTTCAGAAAGGATTAAAAAATGTGTTTGATGAAGCTATTCTCGCTGCTCTAGAGCCGCCCGAGCCAGTGAAACGCAGGAGATGTGTGTTGCTGTAAATGATTCTTTCTGTGCCAATACAACGCATTATTACCTGAAAATATTAGAATCATCATACTACTTAAAAACTATTAAGGTTTACATAATTGTGCATTTATCTGGTATGTATTATATGGTCCAAAATTCTGCATTATAGGGTTTTTATATTGTACACAAGCAGTGCTTGTTGTTTGTTTAATTAATTAATATTTAAAGTGGCTGGTTCGCCATATTACATATTGTATTGAAGATTTGAGCATACTATGTGTGATTAAATAATTATACACGACATGCTCCATTTTATTATAGTGTGTTCTTTTTATGATTCAGTTAGACTATTAAAATAATCTAGAGGATGGGAGTGGCTGGCACATTTTTTTTACTTTAATAAAAGGAGAATAATGCCAGTGAAAATTCCAGTTTTGTAACGCGCCGCAGCAAAATGAAACTATACAAAATAATGAAAGAAACATAAACAAAATTAAAAGTTTTGTTCCTTTATTATAGTTTTGAGTGTGAATCTCACTTTATTTATATGTATTTTCCTTATACGGTGATTCAATGTGTCTGTAAGGGTGAATTGCAATGGTGGAATTATTTAGCCCCGCTTATTTTATTTTGTATCACTGAATCATAAAAGAAATGCTATACTTTATCATATGCCTAAAATTATCAAAATTTGTGACAACATTCCAACGTTTATTTTACAATGATTTTTATTAATTACTTGAACAATTTTTATTATTAATTTCCAATAATACACTACATGTAATACAGACTTGATCAAAACTGATTGTGGCAAATCAAGTATGTGTTTAGCTAGGAATTATAGTACAGTATCATATGTTTTAATTGAGAGAATTGTTCAGAGTGTAAATCTCAGTTTCATTAATTACCCTATAAAGCAGTTCTAGGTACGGAACCCTTTCATTACAACACAATTTATGTCCACAATCTCCGCTAGTATATTTTTATCTATCTATGATTAAATACCTCGCAACTTTATAAGTGGAACCTGGATATATTGTTTCTGGGTTGATTTTTTCCTGTATCAAATTCTTATTTAAATCTGACAAAATTTTCATCCCATTCATAATTCCTCAAGGTGTCTCTTTTCCGCATTCGTTATTTAGAAATACAGTAAAACTCCGTTAATTCGTAACTCAAGGGACTGAAATTTAAAAAAAAAATTCTAATTACAAATAATGAGAACAATTATTTTGAAGGCAACATTAGAAAGAAATTTTTTAAATCGTGTTGTCATTTTACTCTTCTGCATTTTTGTATGCGCCACTGCTGTGTACATTGTGATTTTTGTACTGAAAAACATGACGACTGTCTTATTATTTCAGCTTTTTATGTGTCGAAATCTTTATCAAATAATTAATTTCTCCTGAATAATGAAGGTGTGTGGCGATGTGGCGAATTAAAAACAGGCTTCATTTTAATTTGATTAGCAATCAAACTCGACTATTCCATCAAAATTGATATAAAATTGGAATATTAAAAAGCCCGTAAAAAATAATGAAAAACTTTTAAATCTTCATACTTCGTTGAAGCTTATTATTTCTCCATGATTTTTCAACTTAGAGAGATATTCAGGATTGAAATTTTCCCGCTGAGTTTTTAAAATAAGTTCCATTTTAACAAAACGTGGAAAAAAAAAATAGATTGAGTATTTAAATAAAAAGGTTTCGGTTTCTTTATTACATTAAACAAATCATAACATTTCTTAAACAAAAAACCGAATATAAAATCAAATCAAATCAAATGTTCAAATTATTTTAATTAGGGATTACAAGGGTGAGTAGAAATATATAATTCGCAACACGCTGACAATTATTGTCAAAATACCAACAAATCTTTGACGACGACAACGAATTTGGTATACATAAATATGGTATCACTCAGTTCGGCCGCGGTCTTGCGAGTTGTGAGCTCTACGCGTGCTGATCTATTGTGATAAGGAATAGCGCCGTGATTGGCTAGGGGGTGGAGCTAGCTACAGATGATGAATACGAAGGGATGATGAATACGTAGTCGCGCGAGTTTGGATTTAAAAACACGTGAATGTGCGAATTACGTGAATAAATTATTTACTTTGGGTATAAAAAATGCAAACGAACTACGAATAATATAGTTCTACGAATTATCAGTAGAAATGTTCTTTTCGGGGCTAAAAGTTTTTTTAAAGTGCGAATCATGTGAAAATACGAAATATGGAGTTTTACTGTACTGAGTTTTGTTTCGATTAACAGTTTTACAGTGTGCGCACAAAATGTAATTTTTTTTTATTGTATTTGGATTTACCTTTTTTTATTTTTGTTTTGTAAAGTTATTGTCCTCTTAAACAAGAGTAAGAATTCTTCAAGACTAATTAACACAAGCAAATTGTTTAAGCGTTGTCCATATTCAATTTGATTTTTGCAAAGAAAAATAAAGTTGGTGTATAAATCAGTACAACCTGTGGCAAATTCGTTTGTTTTTTCAAAATATGATTATCGGGGCTCAAGGAGGAAACCCCTGATTAGTTGTAAAGTAGCTTGGTGGACTCCCTTGACATTTAATTTAATCTTTCCCAGTCAGTCGAGAATAAAAATAAAATATTTTAATTTTGTATATTGATAGCTAAACTATACAGCATTACATACAATATCACTTATTATAATATGCTTACATGTTTAAGTCAAACAAACATACATTATTATGTATTAGAAATAGGCTTGTACATACAATAAGAGAAAAAGAAAGTAGGACTATAGCGTTACCAACATTTTTTTTCTTTTCCACTTAATGGATGTATTATTGATTATTAAGCAAGTCAATACATTCAAAGCAATTTAATGTATTTTTTACTAATACAATTTTTCTTTTTGTCTATATTAAAAATGATTTTGTTGAAATTCAATTCTTATATTCAATTTTGAATGAAAGCAAAGTTTTTAATATTTATTTAGACTTTTAACAGCTTTTAGTGATGCCCCACCAGATCAAATAATGTTTACACACACATGCGTTTGGTGGAGCTTCTGTGGACCATGTGCCTAACGGACCTAACTCCTCACAATGAGGAAGTAGCTCGATGCTATCATCATCTAGCCTCGTGATCTAGCAACTGTTGTAAAGCTAGATTTTTGTACATAATGGGATGATTTAGGTTTATACATGCTTCCAAACATCATAATCTTACGTATTCTCATACATTAACATCTGATTTTTTACATGTATAAATTATGTATATTTTTATCGCAAATATTTCATAATAAATTAATTAAACAGTCGTCTGTAGCTTAAATGTTAATAATTTTGAAGACTTTAATTCTAAAAAAAAAATTTATTTTGCATTGTTAATTATTTTTCCAATTTGGTTGTATGGTGTTTATTCGTTCTAAATTTTTTTACTGTTTAGTTTGAAATCAAAACAACTCATCCACTCTTTAGCATTATTAAGGTAACATGATCAAATGTTCACAATTATCATCAGAACATGATTTTTTCATCCCTAGAAAACCAGATTATTCTAAGTGTTAAAAATATATATCGTAAGCTACATTTTATAATGTGGCTCCACACCTGTAAAAGTGTCTCTGGTTTAAAAAAAGTAAATCTTTTTATCTATAATATGTACTAGAAAATGTGAAATAATAGATTTTTGAATGTACAAATTATCTCAAGTTAATTTACAAAAATCGTAAAAATAAGATAATCTGAAGTTTTAGAGACGACTGCTATTTCAATCTCAACAGATCGTTATAGAATAGAATGATAATTTTCATGGCCATTCTAAATTATTTGACACCCAAATTGTAGACTTCTACTAGGTGTGGAAGGGAAGATTCTCAGGTGGATAAAGACAGTGGCTTCAGATCCACAGTGAATTAACTTTTTTATAGGGACTTTAAATTAAATGTTTTCATGTCACATTCGCTTAAATCATTTGAAAATATATAAATGTCATAAAATTGAATGGCTTTAAATAAAATTATTTCTGTTCGTTATAAATATCTCCTATTTATTTGATGTATTTACTGTGAAAGGCCTATCGGACCCTGAAAAGCCGGTTATATATTTAGGTGACTGACTATCATTACAACCTCTGTGGCAATACATTACTTCTCATTAAATTTTACAATTTTTGATAACTCCGTAGTAATAGTCAGGAGATTGGAAAATAAACCTCTTTCAAAAATACTATATAATTTCTCTACTTCTAGCAATTTTCAAAGATGTCAAAAATATAATATTAATGAATTGGCTATTTCCACATTTAGTAGGATATAAGTAAAAAATATTAAGATTAATTTTAAAATAATATATATGAATTATGGGAATGAATGGATTAAAAATTACCGAACTACATATTTATTTTCTATACACCGTGTGCCATAAGAATATACTCAAGAAACATTAAATGAAAAATAATATTCTGAATTAAAAACTTACATTCACTGTAATTCTACACAAATATAGTTTTACCAATTTATAATGAACAATTCATTTACACTATTGAGTTTTATTCATATAAAACATTTTTTAACAATTATTGTCATTAAAATGGCTAGTAATTCATATGTGTAGATGTTTTATTATTTAATTTTAAATAATCGAGAGGTACATTAAATATGTATCTATATCTAAAAGCAAAATTTGAAAGTAGTCAACATATTTGTCACTGCGCAGGGTGTATATATATATATATATGTTAGAATTTTCCCATAGTTATGTTTCTATTTATCAATTTAATGTAATAAAAAGTATGTACTGTTTTCCAGAATATTTATATATTATGTACTGCATTTTGGTAAAATGATTTTGTATTCAACTAATATCCTGGTAGATGAATAAAGTTATATTTATCTTTTACTAATAACGATATTAATATTTATTCTTTTCCCCTTTCCTCAGAAAAAAATAGTTTATCCAATGACAAACAAGCATGTCAACCAACGACCGCAAAGATCTTGTGCTTGTTTGGTCTGGCAGTAAAACATAGCACGTGCAATTATGGAATTTCAGTATTTTTGATACAGGTCACAACATTGCACTTTCATCAATTTTCATGCATAACTGGAGATTTTTAAAAAGAAATGATACAATCTAACATAATGATTTTATAATTAGGTCAAAATCTTCTTCGGCAGTCCCTTGTTACGAGAATGACATCTACTATGGTTTATCGGTTATATGCCAAAAGTGAGTAGCTTGTTTGTGTAGTGGTTAAGACGCTGGCCTAGTGATCTAGTGGTCGGAGGTTCGCGCCTCGTTCCAAGACACTAGCAAGTTAAGTCCTATTTTCATAGCAAGCGTTTAGCTTAGTTTGAAAATAGTATGAGTATTGATGTGACATATCCTGTGTATGCATCTCTATTTAAAAAAAAAAAAAAAAAACTTCTTTTACTAGATATCAGATTTAATAAAAATGTTTTGTTTTCGTAAAAAGCAATCACTTTGTGGTTTGACATGTTAAATTAAATAAAACAATCACTTTGTATAAAACCACAAATTTTATTAAACGCCAACCGGTTTCGCTTAGCTCAAGTTTCGTCAGGGCGTATTTAAAACTAACAATAAATCCAAAAAGGGTGCACTTATATATTTACACTCATCCCTCGATTTACGCGGTAGAGACGTTCCAGGAAATTCTGCGTAAATCGAAACTTAAAGTTCATATAAAATAGGGAGATAGGTTCCAAAAAACTGCATAAAACGAGTACATACCAAAGACGTATATATAAAAATAAAAGATTATGAAACTTCGAGTGGCCAGACTGCTTTTTGTTAGATGATTTAGGGCCTGAAGCAAATAGATTCATAATTTATTTGAAATACGCAGACTTAAAACACGAAAAAATCTTTCAGTAAAATTTTCCATAATGGTACAAACTTTGTACATATTCCTTGAACGTTTTCGATTCGTAATTAATAGTTAGGTCTTCCAAAAACCCAAAAAATATTGTGGATTAGGTCTGTTATATCCCGTATATAAATTATTTTTGCATTCCATCTATAATTTGTAAAGCATTGAGTTAATATGTAGTACACCGAGAAAGTGAATTTTCTCAGATTTATTCAACCAAAACAACTAATTTTTTGAATACGCAATAACTATTTGAAGTAGTTTAATTACACACATTCTAATTCTGTATTCCTTTTTTGTTTGAGTTTGTGTTAACATAATCTCTTACCAAATATGTTGTTACGCCGTGCGCCGTCATCCGAGGATGGAATCCAGCGCACAACGCCACCAGCTAGACTCAGTCTGTGGGTACATAAGGGTTGGTGTCGGAATGCCTATCTCAGATTTGTGGGGGAGGTCTCAAACAATAATAACATTTTATTCACTGAACAGGAGAAAATCGTCATTGTAACACGTAGAGGGTTCCAGAACTTTCCATGACCGGACCAAAGCATCATCTCGTCTTCTGGAGGTTTCCAGTGGACCAATCTTGACGTCAAAGCGTGGACTGTGCTCGCCTCGCTTCCATTCACGCTCGTTCCTGCGGAGAGTCCTTCCTTCATTGACTTTCACGGGCAGAATAAGGCCCAAATATCTCTTGTTTCTGCCGTGAATATAATACTACGCGAAGAGTCCTTCCATCCTTAACACACGGACAGAACAAAGCCCAAATATCTTTTGTCCTGCCGTGATTATAATACTCAGGTTTATTCGTCGCCATTTCTCGATCTTTTACACCAATACTCAGATCTTGGCGGAGCGCCGTTTGGCGTCCGCCCACACGCCCACCCAGCTCGGGTGCTCGCTACGAAGTCCCCCTCTACCTTCCTCTGACTTTGCTCTACCGGCTGCGCCGGAAGATGTCACCTTCAGTCTTCACGCGTACTTTCGAATGTTACAATGTATGTGCAAAACAAAGTTTAGTGGCTGTATTTACTCAAAAAATTTGTCCTTGAAGTAATATAAATTATTTCATTTTAATCTTTTGAATGTCTTGTCAAAGGCCAAATATTATTATTTTGTGGCGTGGTACAAAATAATATTGGGCCAGTGGTTATATTTTTCTATACAGGCAATGGGAAGCCCTTCTGATTGAACAACATCTTGTGTAAGCATGTATTGATTTTCTAAGAAACTTAAAGATAAGAAAACTAGAGTACTTTGGACATGTTATGACACTTATGAGATGCTGCATTTTGTCATACAAAAAAAATATAAAGAGAAACTCAAACATCTGAATCTCCAAGCAACTGCTAATTAAGTCCGAATAGCTAACATCTGTTAACGGTTGGCACCTGAGGAAGAAGAAACATAATTGTTTACATGTCGACCCCTCAGAATAACAAGGTTCCGTCTGACACTGTTTTGAGATAATGAGCTCAAAAGTGTTGATTGAATTTCAACATATATTCATGTATATTTTGTTTTAAGTATGCATATACAATCAGTTTTAAGGTCTTAACATACTTTTATTAGTAGTGTGGTCAATTCAGGCCCTACTGGTAAGGTAGTTTTTTTATTTTACATAATATGAAAAAATTTCACCACCAAAGTGAAAGTGAAAGATTTTGAACGCCTATACAAAAAATTAAGCATATTTCATAATTATTTGTTGTGCCTATAGACATCTCCACCTATATTTTGACAGTGGTAAATTTGATGTATCAACAACCTGTCAACCGGCCCTAAGGGAAATAAATTACAGAAGTGTAATTAGAGGAACAAGTTTAATACTTGAGTATGTATTGTAAACTTAATTTTATTTGTTTCGTAACCAACAGATATTTGTGATTGGTTTCTTAGTTATTCACATAAGTGTAAAATTAGACGAGTTTTTAGGCTATCAGAGAATCATTAAATTAGACCAATTATGTGTATCAAGAAATGCCATTTCTTCCGAATTTGATACATCACTGAATCCATAAATTACATTACGCCGTAAGAAGGTTGGCATATGCAACAGTGACAGTTTTCAAAAAATAAATTAATCTCTGGATTTTTAACAAACATTCAAAGGTTAGTCACCCCAGTCAACCAATAAAGTTACTCATCATAGTAAGCTGGACATTATTGTCACAATTTAATTTAAAAATATTAATAGATAGGCATAAGAAATACTTTTCAAAACAGTAAAAAAATATTTTCGTAATACGAGTATATTTTATTTATTTTTATAAATTACCTTTTATTGTACATTTAATTATCTTGTTTTATAATAAAAAATAAAGTAATACAGTAAAACTCTGTTAATGCTTGTACTTTTGTATTTTCACGTAATTCACACTTAAAACCTTATTATTCGTAGTTCGTATGCATTTTTTATACCCAAAATTTGTTGCGTAATTTGCATATTCACGTGTTTTTAAACCGCAACTCGCGTGACTACGCATTCATCATCCCTTCGTAAGCATCTGCAGCTAACTCCACCCCTTGGCCAATCACAGCGCTGTTCCTTATTGCAATAGATCGGCACACTTAGAGCTTGCAAATCGCAAGACCGCGGCTGAACTGAATGATACCATATTTATGTATACCAAATTTTGCAGTGCATTTTATAAGATTTGTTGTTATTTTGGCAATAATTGTCAGCATATTGCGAATTATATATTTCTATTCACATTTGAACAATTTTCATTCAATCTCGCAATTTACAAATGAATTGTGTGCAACAATTCTATTAATTTTAAATCCGGTTTTTTGTTTATGAAATGTTGTGATTTGTTTAATGTAATAAAGAAACTGAAACCTTTTTCTTTAAATACACAACCTATTTTATAATTTGGAAAAATTTGGATAAAATGGAACTTATTTTAAAAACTGACAAAACCAGGAAAAAATCCAATCCCGAATACCTCTTTAAGTTTAAACTTGAAAAATTGTGGAAAAATAACAAGCTTCAACGAAGTATGAAGATTTAAAAGTTTTTCATTATTTTTCAAGGGCTTTTTAATACATATTCCAATTTCTTGCCCAATTTTGATGGAAAAGGCCAGTTCGACCATTAATCAAATTAAAATGTCCATAATTTTGTTGGGTCAGGCGCTAGTGAATCATTTGAAGAAGTATTTTTATATTGGACTCACCACGCCGTGGAACTAAGTAAGGCGTAATGAAGGTGTATTCAGGAGAAAATAATTATTTGATAAACATTTGAAAAAGCTAAAATAATATAATTACAGTATGAAAATCGCGATGTTGACAGCGTCGCCGTGCGCATAAACGTGGAATGTTCGGTCCCGTGAGTTACGAATTAACGTAGTTTTACTGTATATCATGTTTTGGAATAAGACATGGTTCTAGTTAGGCAGATATTATTCTTCTTTAACAGCCTTACAGGACTTGGGAAGTTCATGGCCGCAGACACTACAGAGCGCCATCCAATCCTCGACATCGCTGTTGTGGTCCAGTTTACTGGGTACTCGCTTACCCCTTTCGGGCCCGTTTTTATTCAACGGTTAAATGCTCCAAGTTATACAAATAGACTTCTAATATTCTATGTAGCATATTATAAGAGCTTATGTATCTTTGCATTAGTTATTTACTATTATCTAGTCTGCTATTTCTCTGCTGTAACTGTTTTGTTAAAAATTTTACGTGGAAATCGGCCCTTAAATTTATTAATCTATAATTTACTTTGGTGCGTTGTATCAATATTTCCATGTAGAGTTTTATACTATTAAATTTACACATGTCAGTTTTTGAAATACTTCATTTTCATATAAAAATAAATAAACAGGAAAACCAGATCAGACAACAAAATGATTCTGAAAAATAAAGAAGTGAATTATAATAAAGACAAAAAATTGAAGAAAGAATAAGGAAAGGCTAAACCAATTTTAAGATATCAAAATCTAATAAGAAGGTTGTAAGTTATAGATTACACATTTCTATTTTGTTTGAATTATTTAATAACATGAGAACAAAAATATATTTTAAGTACACATTATTATTGTGAAGTTTTTGTCCAGAACATAGTTCTGTTGTATTTAATACAAATTAAATGTATCAATTAGAAAGATATACAGAAAAAAATCTATTTATCGAAAAAATATTTTCATTGCTGCCGAAATTCGAACTTGGATCTTTTCCTACCCAGGGAAATGTGTTATCTGATTACACCACGTCAACAGAGTAAGTTGATGATGAATTTTCTAACTTGTGTGCTGCAATCCTTTCTAATTTATACATGTTATTTCATTATTAATAAAAAGGAATTGATTTAATATCTGGTGCCCGGGGCAGCATAGATTACTCAAAGATATTTGAGATTAGTCACAATGAAAAGGTGATGGCTTTTAAAAATTTAGTAACAGATGTATCAATTTGAAAGAGTTGCTGAATATAAGTCCGAAAATTTGTTGTAATTTGTATTAAAAATATATTTAATTTTGTTAAAATTCTATATATAAATTGAAGATCGCAGCGTCGTCATCTCGGTGAAATAAATGCAAAACATGTCAATTTTGTTGTGTATTATAGCGCCTTATACGTAGGCGTCAAATATAAACAAATAAAACTACTCAATGGTATTTTATAATTCATTGAAAAATGGTTAATAAATAGATGGTGGTGGCTGTAGACGGATTGTACTTAACTTTTTATGCTCAGACAACAGATGTAACTTTGCCGATGTGTTCATGCTGTTTTGTAGTCTTTGAAAATCAACTTATGCCGTGATTGTGTTTGATTGTAATGATGATTAATTGATTAACCTAATTCTTCAAGCAATGACAGGTACACTAGAAAACCTCTGAAATTTAAATATTATTAGAACACATTCTCATTGTGAAGTTGTAATTATTCAGAACATAGGTCTGTGATATTTTAAATATTAATTAAATGTATATCTTTCTAATTAATACATTTAATTCATAGTTAAATATTAGTAACCAATCATTGTTAAATCTCAGTTACCAATCAGTGACACAATCACAGTCACGTAACGGTTTACCATCACTAGTACATGGTCAAAGATCACACACAAAACAATCGAAAAGTAAATTAAAACATTGTCAAAATTAGGGCTGATTTACATACCTTCCCAGTATTCGCAATTAATTCACAAATTATAATAGGGGTTTTTTGTTCAAGATTCTCATACTGAACGAGTATTTCAAGTGTACCTATCCAGAAAGGGTGCTGGTTTTGTAAATGGAGCTTCCGTTGTACAACCAACAAATAAAGATCTATCCAGATAAAGATAGCAAAAGTAAAGTAAAAAAAAAATCTAAATTATGAGAACAATTTTTTTGAAGGCAACATTACATAAAATTATTTTTATACGCGCTGCCGCTGTTGACATTGCAATTTTCATATTGAAATAAAGTGACATCAGAAATTAGCATGATTTTATCAGTAAAAAATATTTTTCTCGTAAATTGATTTTTTATTGGTTTTAATTAATATGTTGATTAAGCACAAGAATGTACAATATTAATTGCATTTTTTTTTTAAATGTTTGATAAATGAATAACGTTCATTATTTCAGCTTCTTATATGTCGAAATGTGACGAGTTTGATATTAAAATCATGCTCTTTGAAGCGACTATCACCTTCGCGAAAACAGATCCTTTTAAAATGCAATGTAGAATTTAGGTATGCGTTCTCAGTTCAGCACCGGCCCTGCCGGCTCAGCTCGAGGTGCACCGATGTTGCGATAAAGGCGTCGTGATTGGCTAGCGGGCGAAGCTAGCTACAGATGTTTACGAAGGGATGAAGGTCAATACAAATGTTTCACTAATATGAATTTTTATGTTTGGAAGGATTTACAAGCTTCTGTAAATATGTGACATAGATAAATAAATTTTATACTTCGGATACAAAAAATGCCTACGAACTACAAATAATCGAGTATTATGGATTAACAGTAGAATTTAATATGAAATATTATTTTCAGGGTTAGAATTTTTGAAAAAAGTGTGAATTACGTGTAAACACAAATTATAGTTATACAAAGTTTTTTCCAATTTTTTCTTTCTTGATTTGATAAAGGTATAAAATGCCACAGCTCAAAATTGTGGCATGATTACAAGGGAATGTTTCAAGGTACTAATTGAAAACAGAAAGATGTTCTCAGTAAGGGTAAAGTATATACATTGAGGAAAATGTTATAATTATTAAAACATAATGCGATTTTATGCCCTATTTTTTAAAAGATACACGATTGGACCATAAGACGCACTCCAAAATTATGAGACTATCTTTGAGAGAAAAAAACTTATTGTACAAAAAAAAGAGAGAAAAATATACATCTTATTCTTGCCAACGAGCACCGGTTTATCAGTGGTCAGAAGTCTATTTGTTTTGCACGCCAAATGAACTGTCAAATTAATATAGATATTTAATAAGTATAGAAAAAATATAGTAACTAAAATGTAGAAAGGAGTATAAAATTATAATACATAGGTATTCAAATTAAATATATGCACTGGAATAAAAAGATACATGTGCACAATATTTCATTTGATAGTTTAAATTGTTTTCTGCATGGGTCTGTTACTAAGTATCACCTACCTTCGGACCACGAAACACGCCCCAATTTTAAGTCAATTTTTCTAGGTAAAAACATATCTTATGCTCTGAAAAATAATTCTTAGTGCGTATTGGAATATTGTCATTATTTAATTGTCACTTTTTAATGGGGGATGCAAAATGTCATTATTTAAACAATAATTGAACATTCGCCGCCATAAAAAGTTAAGAATAATTTGTATATTTAATTCAAAATCATTTGTTATATAAATTAAATTTTTATTATTTCAGCACAAACAAATAATAAAATGTAAATAAATCTTTTACCAATATTTTTAAAATAAAAGGCAGTTAAATTTTTTGCTTTTAGCACCAATAGAATCTCAAAAAAAAAAAAATATTTTGGCATTAAATTCTATTCATCCATTGGTACTTAAAATGATTTGACCCACAAATATTAATAAATACATTAGAAATTCAGTAATCTTATGTAACCACAACATTGGATTGTGCCCTCAGACTGCTCACATTTCAATTTGCCTTGCTAGAATAAGGTTGCAGGTCTAAATAGTTATTGATAGCAAAGTGGTCAGAAGAAACACCAGAAGTTTCGCCTCTTAAAACATTTCTCAGAAAATATAAGTAGGTTCTTGATTCTTAATTAAAAAATACTAAATGTTTAAAAATAAGAATGCCTAATCTTAAGTTTGGCTGGTAAATTGGCAAACTATGCTCGCCTAATCTGCTCTGGCTGAAGTCCAAAAAATCTATTAATTCCAAGAAATAATGAATTAATGTAGAGCAAAAAGTATTGATATCGGGGTGTATGGTAACAGGCCATATTTAAATACATAAAGTGTAATGTATTAGGAATTAAGTTTAATAGATTCAAGGAAAACATTTCTAAATTCTTAAAATCATTAAATTTGTTTAAGTAATTATGAATAGTATGTAAAATAGGTATGTAAAAATTGTACTAATGAGAAAAAAATATCATTTTGAATTGAAAAGATATCATTTTGAATCTGAATATCTGCAGCCTGACTCAATTTAGAAACAAGATTGATATTTATTATTTGAATTCTTAAATTTATTAACATATTTTAGATAATCCTGAACATTTTATATTGTTTCTGTAGATATCCATGAAGGACTCAATGTTCTTATCAGCACAGGACAGGTTTTTATCAGCAAGGAAAGTAAATTTAATGTTTGAATAACCAAAGAGCTTGATGACTGAAAATACAAAATGTTATAGCTAAAAAATAACTTTTTAAAGTTTAAAATTAAGATTATTGTTGTAGTGTAAAATTGTTTAAGTTTCAAAAAGTAAAGGCTGACTTAGTTTTTTATTAAACCAAGGAATTGTTTAATGAAACTTTGAGACAGAAAAACCAAATGTTAATATTTTCTTTTTTTTGCATCCACCTCTTGAATGGTGACTAACTGCTCGTTGTTAATGGAAAGGCATTAATTATTTTCTTTGACTCTCAATGATTTATGTAAAACATTGAATTCTATTGGAAACATGGCTGCATTTTTTAAACCCAATCTTTTCTCCGTCAGAATGTTATTTATATATTTTTTTCATACACACTTTATTAAACATCGTTGTTACGAAAATTACCACACAACCTCTCAAAAACCATACTTAATAACTGTTGAAAACAGATACTTTATCCTCCTTCGATTAAGGGCGTCACAGGCCTTTCACTTATGTCCCTGTCCTTGTTCCTGTTGTTTATATAAACTTGTTAAAGAATAATTACCCTGAATTTACCCGTTGACCCTATATAAATAAAATAAAAATTTACAAAAAAATACCACTTTCTCAAGCGTTCAATTACAAAAAAAAATTGGATAAAGTGAACACATTGAAAATTACGATGTATTAATTTAATGAGTTCTTAGGTTTTCATTGTCATTTATTATTAATAATAATCATCAATTCCATGATATTTTGTAATAAAAATAATCAAGTTCATGTTTTCTCATAATAATAATAATAATAATAATCAACTTCTATCAAAATTTAAAAAGAGAACTAACTACATTTGTCAGGTATACAAGAGTTAATTAAAATATAATTTACAAACACTCGGACCATTTAACGTACTCTGAAAAGTCTAAAGTACCCACAGACACAAGACCCAGAATCAACTAAAGACAAGTTCATTGGTTCAATATTATATACATTGCTTAAAATTGATTGATAAATTTGTTATTAATCAAGATAGTTAAAAGAAAATTTACAATTTTAAAAATAATTAAATGAGTATAAAAATAGTACTAACTCTATGTCATTTTTTTTACACAATCCATATATGTGAAAAAAAATGGTTATAACATTAAAAATACTTCTATTCTAAAATAAAATGTAAAAACACCCTTTTTCCAAAAAAAAAATAAAAATAACTAATTGTATCCAGGATTATACTGAGATAAAGAGAAAAGTGCACTCGTAACATCTAAATTCTGCATCAATACAGATGGTCCAGCCAGAAATCCTGATACTCCGTTAGGCCCGTAACCGTGTGCCGATCCCTTTGCTTGTGCTTGACCTTTAAATAAATCAAATTCATATACATTAAATAATATACAAGCTCAAATCAATTATATCAGATGCGCAACCCAACAATCAAGTTGCGCAAGAAGTTCTAACGAAATTACAATTGATATAATTGGATATCTCAAACTTTGTCAATTCAAATTTATCATTAATTCAAACTTCTTTATTGGTCCCGTGAACTTTGTTTCGAGACAGTACAAAAAAAATATAGATATTTCAAACTATTTTGTTTAATTCAAAGTTACCATTGATAAAATTCGCAAGCATCAATAAAAAAAAATTTGCAGATATTTTGTCAATTGGAAACACTGACGATGCACGACGTGTTACCTCCACTTGTTACTCACAACCCCGTTGATGAGATACCTTTTGACTATTCATGCCAGCAGTCCACTCTCGCTGAGGCATGGCGAGAGAAGCCGAGCACGAGAATGTACCGCAGTTCTCGGCTTGCTTCGCCTATCTCGTGTCGACACTGTTCGTCTTGTCCACGCCATCTCGCTTGGCCACGCACGCCTCGCCTCGCCCACACTCCGTTCAGATCGGAGCGTAGACGAGGCGAGGCGAGAGTAAACTGCTGGCATCACAATTTAAAAATTACCAATTTTAAGGCCAGCACCGGTTAGCTGTATGGAAAGAAATGTAATAACTTTTAAAACCATTTCTGGAGAAAGTATGTAGGTTGATGTAGAAGCTGCATAAAGTGGAAAGACGATTTGAAAATTCTAAATCGTGGTAAAGATCCCAAGGACATCTTCAACGCCAATGAAACAGGGTTATTTTACTGACGTACTCCACACAAAACCCTGGTGTTCAAAGGTGAGCTGTAGTGGTGGAAAAAACAGTAGAGTGTATAACTCTTTTAATTGGATCAAACGTGGATGGAAGTTGCCACTTTTGATGATCAAGAACAGTAGATCATCAGATGAAGAAGCAGAGAATCCTGAAACTAAGAAGCTTTCGAATTCCGGCGAAGCTTTAATTCACACCAACAAAGTGAGACGATTTATTGAGGGGCAAAATGATGTGGATGAAGATTTGTTCTGGTCCCTAAATAAGATGGAATGGTGCAAGAAAGTTCATAAAATTTATGCAAAAAATAGTCAAAAATATCTTCCTATTTTCAACATATATTAATTTATATTATTCAAAAAATTAATCTAAATGTGAAACCTGTTTCGTTGTTTTGTTTATATTTTTATTAATGTACATTGCGCCATATTATTTTATGACGTTTGCAGATTTTATGATACAGACTTTTTAGATGTTGGATTGCGCACATCTGATTTACATCATTCCGATTATTTTACTGTGTCAAACATTTACAGAAAACACATCCAGAGAAAAAATTATGAAAAATCACCTGCGCGAGTTGTTGCAGAAGAACTCGATGAAGTCGCCACTGTATTTGTACGTGTTGTAGTTGCACTCGTCGTAGTAGCAGTAGCACAGACGCTCTAAAAATTTAAAAAAAAAAAAAAAATTTACTTTATGGTGCACTTTTTATATTTAAACTGAGTTGGAAGCAAGTAAGAAAATAGTCATAATTTTTTTATTTTCAGTTTAAATCTAAATCATATTAAAAATATATTTATATTTTCATTATTTAATATTTTGCACACAGTTGTTTTGTGAATGGTCATATTGTACATACAATTTTCCATACTCACAATCAATTTGATACTGGTGAATGCATAAGTATAAGTTACAAGTATAAAAACCATTAAATGTATATGTAAAAACCATTAAAAATAGGGAATATAATGCTTTCAAGATGACGCTAATAGTTAAATTATTATCAAGCATCAGATAAATAATTAATGACATTATTTGTTACGTAAATCATGCGAGAAAGGAAGGTTTGAATAGAAAGAGACGACAATAAAATTGTTGATTTTTGTCGCATTCGATACGAGTATCAAACATCTCCTGTCTAAAACCTTATAATGGTCTTTTTCATATTAAAGTAACCCCTCAATAATATGCTCCAAAACATTCTATAAATTTTTAGTCACAAATAATTGAAAGGGGGTCCAAGATTATTAATATTGTGTTCACACTTGTCTTTCAGAATAATCACCTCTGGTTTGAATGTCCCCACTCTCGCCACTCTGTGCGGGCCATTGTCTCTACTAGGATTGTTGACGGAATTAGCAGCAAACGGTGTAGGTTGGTTCACTTGTTCATAATGGCTCTGCATTCTCCTATGTGCTTGTAATGCTGTGCCCTGAAAACGTGGAATCTTTCGTACAATAAGTGAACAGAAATAACTTTTATTTTTAAGGAATTATACACAATGACTCATTATCAAACATCCTGTAATAAAGATAATCAATTAATATAAAGCTCAAAGGTTGATTAGTATACAGCAATAAATTAAAGTGTAATCATGAAAAAAATATAATTTATTAGGTGTACCCAAAAAAAAGCCGCATTTATGTGAATAACTTTGACAGGCAGTGGTGACTTATTTGTCATCCGAATCGCACAGCTTTCTTTCGGTAGTGTTTGATCAACATCTGGAGAGTATGTCACGAGCATAACAGTTAAAAAAAATAAACCCAATTTTCAATGGATGACTTCGTTACGAGAAAAGCTGATTTTACGCTCCAGTGTGATGTATGAATTTCACAAAAAAAATTCAGTAACCACAGCAATCAAAAACAATTGTGCCATCGATGGTGAAACTTTACTAGTCTGTCAAAGCTAAAAATGGTTTAAAAGAATTAAATCAAGAAATTTTTATTTCGAAGACAAGACTAGAAGTTAAACACTAAAAATTATGGATTAAGATCCCTTAGCTGAAGAAATTGAGGTCAATTTGAAGGTGTCGATTAAAGAATTAACAAAAAAGACCAGGATTTTCATGACCCGGCATTCAAAGAATTTTGAAAAAAATCAGAAAGGTATGGAAACAAGAAAAGAAGAAAAAATTAACTCTAATATTAAACTGTTGATCACCCTCCGTATTCTCCTGATTTAGCGCCATAGAATTACCATTTGTTTAGATCTTTACAACATAATTTAGATGTGAAAAAAGTGTCAGTGAAGTGAAAACAGCCCTCCCTCAATATTTTAAATCAAAGCATGTCAGTTTTTACAAATGAAGAATTAAAAACTTGCCTGAACGATGGAAGAAGGTTGTATCTATCGATGGAGATTTTCTTGAATAATATTGTGAAAATAAATTTGTTTTAAAAAAAATGCCTTTCATTTACAAAAATGATATTTTTTGAGTACACCTGATATATAGAAACATACGCTAGTTTATTAAAAAAGAGAATTCAAATGCAAACCGCAAAGTCGCTTTTATCATGTTTTCGCAATAATGCAGATTAATAGTACAGATTATATGTGTCACTGAATTTCAAAATCTGCTATAACACTTTTTAAGAAATTTGAGTTATATTGAGTTATATATATCATTGAATTTGGAATTATTTATTTTATTTAAAAATGTATGTTTCATTTTCAAAATACGCTTTGTTAGCTATCAATATTAAGTATAATGTTAGGGCGAGCAAACCCCGTTATATAAAGATGTGATTATCATAATGAAATACATATTTAGTTTCAAATTAATACAACTTAACCTAAATACATAATAATTTTAGTTTAGATGAAAGTAGTTAATAAATTTTCTAAAAAAGTAACAATGTCTATCTTTAAAGTGTTGCAGTTTTACTTGACTTTCTTGAAATTAGGAAAACGTGTTATAACGGATATTGAAAATCAACAATAATTTAGTTCTTACACAAGACATTTGTGAAAAGCAATAAAGAAACTGTACATTTATATTAACAGGTTGTTAATAGAAATATACACAGCAAAAGTACATAAAAGAAATACACATTCATAAAATTTCGCTAAACAATTGAAAATCAAAGTAAACTTGTAATTATATATATTCACAAGTTTCCACAAATCATGAACAAGAAAACAGAACGCTCATGGCTGGAAGAATAGACAATGTAATAAGAAAGAACAATATAAATACTGTAAACAATATGAACCACATTAAATTTAAACTTAACACCATACAAATAATATTTGTAGGTTTAGACAAGATATTGACAAAATCAAATGAACTAAACACTTAACAATTTTATTTTTCAAAATTCAGAGTTGCAAATTTATTACGTGTTGTAAGTGAGCAAGATTGGAGGTGATCATCATACCTGAATGAATCGGTCACCACAGACACCACAAACGTACGGTTTGTCTCCAGTATGCCTTCTAACATGAAGGGTCAGGTCATTGGACTGGGTGAATGCTCGGTCACAGAAAGTACATTTGTATGGTCTCTGTCCCGTGTGTATGCGCATATGTCTCACCAGTTTGTTGGATCGGGAAAATCCTAAAACAGTACAACACATTCATTTGAAGATTTTAAAAATATAATGTCAACATTTAAATAATCTATTGTGATACATTATAAAACACACATATGTAATAATATGCGCAATTGTAAGATTAGATAATCAAAACCAAATCCATTTTTTAAAGAATAAATAAAATGACGTTACCTTTTCCACAGATAGTACAAAGGCATGGTTTTTCTCCTGTATGAGTTCTTCTATGACACTGGAGATCTGACGAGCGCGGAAACCCTAAAATTAAAATATTGTAAGACATAAATCACCACATAAATTTTACCCCTACAGAAATTGTGTTTTAATTAAGGGCGAGCTTTCACTCTTCCAGTTTGAAATTCAAGAAATTAGATATGCTTTCAAGATGACACTAATAGTTAAATTATTATAAGAATCAGATAAATAATTAATGACGTTATTTGTTATGTAAATCATACGAGAGAGGGAGATTTGAATAGAAAGAGATGATAATAAAATTGTTGATTTTCTCTCATTCGATATAAGTTTTAAACATAACTTGTGTCGGGAGTATTTTCCATCTTTTTTCATATTGATATATTGGAATCACATGGAATGAAATAAAAATGTGTGTTGTCATTTGAATTAATCAATCGAAAATTAAATCATTTATATTATAAGAAAATATATTTAATTTATGTAATAATTTAGCATATTAACACAATTTTGTAGCACGTGGAAAATGCATCTAATGGTCGCGGTCTTTCTTATAATGCTTGTATTGTCTTAATTATGGGAAATAACATTCAGTTTATTAGTATTAAATGAGTATAAAGATCTTATCTAAGTAATAGTTTAAAAAAAACCAAATCTAATATACTTCTGATATAAATGAATAATAAAAAACCCACATTTTCATAAAAAATCACAAAAACTTCAATTATTATTGAAAGTAGCCCTTAACAAAAATTCTTCATCCCCAGACAAAAATACATTAAGGGCCAGTTGTACGATCAGAAGTAACTTTTTACAATAATAATTTTTTTTGCCAAAACAAGTTGTTTGATCGTTAATAAAAAAAATAGTTACTTCTTAAAAGTATATCCCGTAGTTAACTCATTTTACTCTGCATTTGATAGTAAAAATGAGAATCAATAGTTAAATATGGCAGACTTTTCACAGCTGTTCCAAAAGTCATCTCACATATTGATACTTGGAATGTTCAGAACAAGATAATTAATCATTGAATATCCCGCTATTTTAGTGATTAGAGTTCGTCCGATAATGATCTAGTTGTTTAATGTACATTATTACACATAATATGAAAAAATTTCATCACCAAAGCGACAGATATCGAATGCCTAGGTGAAAAAATTCATAGATAATGCATAAAATAAATTATATTTCATGATTATTTATCACACCTATAAACATTTCCACCTATATTTTGACAATAGTAAATTTGACACTCGAACAACCCCCTCAAACGATTTTAACCACAGGCGTTTATAAAAAGTTAAATAAGCAAGATTTTTTTTACTGTTTACCTTTTTCACAGATATCACATTTGTATGGCTTCTCGCCAGTGTGTCTGCGCATGTGTACTATCAGGTTGGAGGAATTGGAGAATGACCGCCCACAATACACACACAGACAGTTGGAATCCAGTTCTTCCTTATTCGGTTCGTGAACTCGCGTGTGAGACCTAAATAATCATTCAGATCATTATTAAATTCTGACTTAATACAATGTATACATTCAATTTATTTCCATATTTCATGTTATATAAATATTCCCACCTCAAATTATCTTTTCGATTGAACTTCTTTTGACATATTGGACATTCAAATTTCTTTTCATTTGGCATGTGTATTTTGGAATGTTTATCTAAATGTTCTTGCCTGGAAAATTAAATTAACAATATAAAAATTAACATAGAATATCTTTGAATATACTCAAATTTATTTTAATTATTTTGACCCTTACTATGCCAAGAAACTAATAAATAGGCCATTTTAGTTGTTCTAGTATTTTGCAATTACTGCCACTTAAAAATATATCAAATAAAAGCGAAATACTAAAATAACTAAAAATGACCTATTTGTTAATAATAATACTTTACGTAGAAGGGGTTGATTTAACACCATTTAACATTTCAAATATCTGTTTCTTCATCAGGTCAGAATAAAACTAAATTTAGTAGTGATCGTATCCTTCATAAGATTGAATAAACATAGTCAAATACGGTTATATCGACCACGGTAATAGCGAGACACGGTTATAATGAGGAAATACTTATTATTTTGATTCAGCCCTCTTCACTGTTATAGTGAGCTCGCTTCGCTGATATAACGTACAAAAATATTCTTAACAAGTGAACAAAATACACTACACGGTCTGAAAACTCTAATTCTTGAGAAGTCATAAAATCAAAAGCGGAATCTGGCGACGAGGTTCCTTATTGTTTAAGATTCCTTTCAGGTTTGTGAATTCTTAGAAAAAAACAATGGGTGTTTATTTTGTGTGCGTAGTAAGTATAGTAAGCTTTAAACTTTAAAACAGAGCAGTATTTTGAATTTTGTTAAGAAATAATGTGATTGAATGTAGTAATTTATTTTTAAATGTTTTTGTTCATACAATTATAGATTTTTCATATGTATTTGATTTGCTTTAAATTTTATTGGATATTAAATATTTTTGGAGATAACGAGTAACGGTTGTAATGAGCAAATTTAGCTGGTCCTCTCGTACTCGTTATAACCGAGTTCGACTATATTAAAAATATTGCAATACAAAAATTGACAATTTTAAATGATTTAAACATTTAAATATTTCGGTTTAGTATTATTCGGAATTAAATAAAGTTAAAAAAATATATATATCCATTTATACTTGTAGAATCCTTTGTTGCAATTGGGGCAAATGAAGGTCTTTTCTTTCTTCTGATACATTGGATCGATGAAATTAACAGACACAGACTCTCCTTTATGATTTCTGAGAATGTGTTTATTTAGGGACATTTCATACGTAAATTTAAGTCCACACGTTCCGCACTGGAATGGTTTCGTGAGATTTTCACACTGCATACGTTTATGTTTCATAAGTATCTCGTTATTAGGAAAGACCTATAATATTAAAGAAAACCTATTAAAATCAATCACAAATAGAATTAGAAAACTTAGACGAGAAAATCACAAATTGAAAAGTGCAAAAAAAGTTATATATTTTTCAACATAGAAAAGGAATTTATTATCAGTCTGTATTATTATCCCATAAAGATAATAAAAAAATACAGTTAATTGAAAAAAAAATACATTTTGAAATTTAAATACTTTAATTATCGGATCTTTTTTATTTTATGTAAATAATTTTTACCTTAGTGCATTTGTCACATTTGTAAGGAAAATCGTAATTGTGTGCTGACATATGCCGTATAATATGATTTGTTCTGGTAAAGGTTTGTTCACACAATGAGCACTTATGAAGACGATATTTTCTTGTTTTCATATTTCCTCCTCTTTTTGTTTTACCCAATATTTTGCTCTGAGGAAAAAAAATAAAATTAAGTACCAGAAAAGAATATGACCCTTCATTACATACATATATACATATAACCTTTCAATTTTTTAACACCTTCCATAAAAATCAGGAGGCTTTGAATTAAAATACTAGGGACATTTTGTTCTAATCTAATTCTAATCTCTTCATATCTATTAAAAATATTCCATCGACAATAAAATATATAAAACTGATGGAGGAAGATCTGGAGTATGATGAATGTAGAGTTATCAGCATCTAATAATAATTTAGTATGTGCTTATCTTGAAGGTATGCTCTTGCTGTATTGGAATTTATGATAATAAATTACCGAATATCATATATGAATAAAAAAATTAACACATGGTTTTAATTAACTTTCCTGGAGACTGAACTAAAATATTGTAAAATAAAATGAAAGTGTAAATTAATAATTTGAATTGATATCAATATATGATCGCAAACAGTTTTATAATATATATATAAATATAGTATTTTATTACTGCAAATACAGCAGACTCGCAATTTTCCAGGATTGAATCATCCGGGATGTTTTGAATTTTGAGTCATTGAAAAAAAATATTTCTAAAATGAAAATGTTCCACATTGTTCATAATGGCACACAAATGTGTTGTGTCCAGAAAGTGATTTCTTAAAATATTATTTTTATTATTTAGTACTTTATGAGAGTTAGTTGTGTCCAGTTCTTTGTTTACAAAAGAGCACAGCGTGTTAAATTATAACAGCGAGGTGTTTGCCGTCAGGTGTGCCAGTTTTTATTTATTTGCGCGGCTAAAACAAAATATTTTTATGACAAATTGATATTGCAGGGTGATTTTAACGCATCTTTTTAGTGGTTCACATGATTTAAACAGAGGCATGGCACCAAAAAAAATTGCCATTCAAGACGAAAAACTAAGCAGTAATGGACTAACTACACATAAATTCACCTCTAAGTTTTAAGCATCTATAGAATCTGAAAATCTTATGCCGGAGGAAATTTCGGTTTCAAAAATTTTGTGATGAAGAATTTCAAGAATTAAAAATATCACTAAGAATAAGTGCTACGTAGTTTGCAGTGAATTGACAGGTGTGGAATGTTGATGAACAAAGAGTTTGTGATTGACTTAGTTTAATGAAAGTGTGTAATATGATCACGAAGATAATTTAAAATGTGTAATTAAAGGTATCATGAAATCTAATACAGTAAAACCCCGTTAAAACGAACCCTGTTATACCGAAAAATGATGTGTATCGAAATTTTTTCAAAATTAACTCCCTACAATCAATTTTTCATACAAAAATAAATTTATATAATGAAATTTGGTTAATATGTATAATGAAATTATTTTTGTCCCGTACAAAAAAATAGCGAAAATACAATGAAAAAAGCGTAAAAATATAATGAAAAAAAATTTTCACAACGAAAATATTTCAAAATATATTTTGGCTGTTTATCATCATGTTTCTCAATTGTTTTATGCCATCCTTCCCACGCTCTGAAGCGTACACGTGTTCACGCCTCTAAAAATAAGTCTTATCTAAGCCAGCTAGAGAAAATAAAAATCCCTGAAATCGAAACCGAAGTCACACTTTAGGGCACGCGCGCGTCAGCTTTGTGTATGGTATTGCCCGCAATGCTCGAGATGTCTATAATTCTGCACATTATTATCTTTGATCTTCATTTTTTTTCTTCATTATCATCATCAACTTATGTCATTTTTTACATTATAACTGAACTTTTACATCGATTCCAATGAATGATAATATTGCGTACGACATTTTCGTTAATGTGTTTGTTTGTCAATTTTTCTCGTATGTTTGTTTACCGACATTTATATGTACTAGTATTGCGTAATTTATTCTTTAAAGTACATTAATATTATGTGGAACCCTAAAATGGCTTCAAGTCATGATAATTCCTATAAAATTTTAATCTTCGACAAAAAACTATGATTCCGAATTCGTCTCTCCACAATTTAAAGAAATATGAAAATCGATTTACCGATGCAAAACTCTCAATTCTTATAGCGGCTCTACAATTAAACAGGTAAAATTTAACGTTGTTTTATATTTGCATGACATTTTGGAATTTCCAAAAATATCACCGAATTTTAGGTTATCTTATATTGTTTCATAAAATATTTTTAATTCAATTTCTTAATTATTATCAATTTGCTTATCTATTGAAATAAATAGATTATTCACAGTTTTCTTTATACAGAAAATCCTCCTTTGTTTGCAGAATGCCTTATTATGTTATATCCCGTATTAAACTGACAATGCGGAACTTGCAAATTTTTTTAAAGCCGTACTACATTTATTTCTACAGCATGCATGGAATATTCATATGTTAGGAAAAAAAATGTTTTTTCGCTATATGTGGGAATTCATTATTACAAAATTTTATTTTTTGGTCCCTTGGATTTCGCAATAACGAGGTTTTACTGTAATAACGAAAAGGAATAATTTCTTTAGAAAAAATCAACTATGGTATCGGTTTAAATAATGCGGGATCACTTTTTGACTAACGGCAAAGTCCTCCATTCTTTTTTATTGTTCTAAGTGATTAAATATTATTTATGTTATAATCTTAAAGATTCCTCAACGATACAAAAATGTATAAGTAGCGAACGTGACATGTTTGAATAATACAAATATTCAAATCCCAAACCCATTCACATAAAGATATATTGATTTACTTATATTTTTTTAATGTATAAACGTACCAATTTCTCTTCAGATTCACTTTCAACATTACCCGCCCCTCCATCATTAGATTCACAATCTGGATCCACGGCTTCCACTTTCGGCTCGTTGATGTACCGTTCCAATCTCCCCTCTTTTATATCATCTATTATTATGTCCGAGAGGAGATCATCAGTTAGGTCTTCACTTTTAATGGTTACCACCTGCAAAAATATTGGATATGAATAATAAACTGAAAAGTTACTTTTTTAAATAAATTATTTTATTATTTAACTTGTTATAATAAAGTGAAAAAACAAGGAAAGTGTTCATAAGCATTTGTATTTTTAAATAAATTTCCACACGGTTAATCAGAGCTTCTTTTAATTAATAAGTGTTATTACACTAATAATGGGAACGGTATTAATACCTGTTCACTGGACTAACGTCTAACTGCGGGAAGGGTATTAATACAGTTTACGTAAAAGCTTTTTTTAATTGAAAAAACAATTAAACTCAATCATTTCCTTTTGATACCATATTACATTGTGTAGATAAGATATCAAATTAATATATTAGACCAATGATTGTTTACTCGCATTACGTCACCAGTTTGTGCCAAAAGTATCCGATAGAAATATGTTAATAAAATAATTTTATAATGTTGATGCTTACACCATTGATAAAGAAAAAAAAATTTTACCTTGTCGTGATCTGCCAATAAAGCCATCTTACTCTTTAAATCAGCACATGCGAGAGATTCCAAAGAATTGTGAGTTTGCATGTGTTTTTTTAAATAGCTCATTCTTGTAAAACTTTTATCACAAATTTTACATATCGACGGCTGGTTTTCTGAAACAAACAACCAACAATTAAATCTCAATACACATTTCCAGATTTCCAGAACATATTGTTTATAATGCAAAATTGTATTATTTAGAAATGTATAATTACTTTTCTTAACAAGCAAAAGAATATATTAGATGTACTTTGACGGTCCGTTGTGATTTATTTGTCGTCTGGATCGCACAGCTTTCATTCAGTACTGTTTGATCAACATTTGAAGAGTATGTTGCGAGCATAACAGTTAAAAAAAAACATTTTCAATAGAGGACTTTGTTACGAGAAAAGCTGTTTTTACGCTCCAGTGTGCTGTATGAATTTCACCAAAAAAATTCAGTAACCACAGCAACCAAAAACAATTGTGCCAGAAGCTTTACTAGTTTGTCAATGTTAAAAATGTTTCAAAAGAATTAAATCAAGAAATTTTTATTTCGAAGACAAGTCTAGAAGTGGAACACTAAAAATTATGGATTAAGATCTCTTAGCTGCAGAAATTGGGGCCAATTCGGAGATATCGATTAAAGAATTAACAAAGACCAAGATTTTCATGGCCCGGCATTCAAAAAATTTTGAAAAACATCGGAAAGGTGTGGAAACAAGGGGTGAAACAACAAAAAGCGATGACAAAAATTAACACTCTCAGATAGAAAATCGTTGATCACCCTCCGTATTCTCCTGATTTAGCGCCATAGAATTACCATTTTTTTAGGTCTTTACAACATAATTTAGATGTGAAAAAAGTATCAGTGAAGTGAAAACAGCCCTCCCTCAATATTTTAAGTAGAAGCATGTCAGTTTTTACAAACGAGGGATTAAAAACTTGCCTAAACGATGGAAGAAGGTTGTATCTATCGATGGAGACTATTTTCTTGAATAATACTGTTAAAATAAATTTGTTTTCAAAAAAATTCACACCACTATTTTTTTTTAATGTGAAACATTTGTATGTCACAAAATCAGGTAACAGAAGTAACTATGGCATTGCCCCCCCACCACCGAGTCAACTGTGGCAGCGCATACCAGTTTCCACTTAGTATCACTTCGGTGAGTAACTAGCCGGTGTCACTTCATCATGTGACAGTTCAAGTTCTATTGGACCTAGACAAAATTTCTTTAATCTATAGATGTTTCGTATACGCAAAATATCGTTCACTAATTTACTTATTTTTCGATTATGTATTTGAATTCAATTTAAATTTGAATTTAACAAAAGTATAGTAACAAAAAACATTAAAGCAGCAGCAACATAATGATAGTTGTAATAATGGCAGCAAAACAGCTAACAACAAATTATGTCATCACCTAATACACAATAATTGTAAACTTATGGCTCACTGAAAATAATACAAAATATATTTAATTTTGTTATTTTTAGAATACACATTGCTTTTTCACTAGCGTTTAAATTAAAGGAATTGAGGGATATAATTTCTATTTGAAAGATTCCAAAGAAATAACTAAAATAAATAAATAAAACCTTTTTATACTATAGAAAATTGTTATAGAAAAATATTATTATTTACCTAAATGCTTTTTGATGTGTTTCTCAAAAACTTCATATGAACTAAAGGATTTAGAGCAGATGTTGCAGAAATTGTCACAATTTTTTTCATCTGATAATATTTCCATGCCTAAGGCGACCTCGATCTCTACAACAGGACTCGCAGATAACACATCAATTATGGAATTGGACTCGTTGTTAGTTGGAGGATTTTGATCATTTGTGTTATTAACCTCTATGTCATTGTCTTCAGTTTTTATTTTCATCTGCAAAATTTTGAAAACAAATTAAACTCATGATTGTTAAAACAACGAAAACTTTCAATTGCAAACTTTTACAAAGAATTGTTAGGGTGCATGTACATGTATGAAACTTGGCTCTTAAAACTTGCATAAAGACAGTACAGACTCAATGTTGAGTACTCTTAATCATTAGTACGCATTAACTGATGCATGCATACCAACTGTTACTGCCAAATCTCCGAAACTCAAAGGCAAAATTATATCCACGGACACATAATTCACATATTGTTTTAAATATGTTTAAGTTTGAAATAAGTTGAGGTTAGCATGTGGGTCTTCCTTATTCAATTTGCTAAAAACATACAAGGAATTCCTCATTTCTCAAAAATCAAGATTTAATTGTCATTATATACCATTGAATGTTTCGTCAATTGTAGTAGTGTTGGAACCAATAATAATAATAATAATAGAAACATTAACATTTATTAAATGATGGTTCATAATACAATAAACATTACACAAACATAAAGGTCTAACTAAGTCCTCAGTCTATTTTTAAGTGTTTAGATAAGAATTATATCTTCAATCTTTAGTTATTTCGTATTAATTGTATCCTGAATCCTTTGAACAATTTTGAAATAAACAGGCTTGAATTAACTACTCATCGTATTGTTGTACTTGTTGCTCTGAAAATCTAACTTTTATGAGAATATTTTTTCACATCTTTGTTTACCCAAGATTTTTTTTATAGGATCTCGTCGTTTATTTGAAATAAGGGTTAGTAAAATAATATGCTTACTAATCTGAAAATATCAGGGGTTCTCGGAAATTTAGCACAATCTTAATTCTCCTTAACTTTAAGGTCTAAAATTGCTTTTTTTTTTAATTGATCCCGATGAAGAATGCAACGCTAAAGTTTTTTCGAAGCATTAATACATCCATTAACTGCTACATACGATTGCAAAAAGCAGACCAAAAGAATGGGCCAATATTTTCTAACAGCTCCTTCCACAACAGCAGGTGGAGCTGATGACAGCATAATTCTCCGTGTTCCTCTTTAGATTCTGATTAGCACTGTTCAACATTTTATTTTATATTAATATATATGCCATTGAAAGGAAATAAAAAGTAAAAAATGCATTTCAACGAAAAACTTTATGATTTTATTACTTTTGTATAGAATTGGAATGAATCCTACAGAATTTGTATGGACTTGTATCAAAATAGATTTGTTATACAGCTTTATGGCCTAAATACTTTCCGGGAAGTGTTGGCGTACTATTATATTTAATTTTCACAAATAATAAAAATTTCACACACTATCCTATAACTTTCATAATTTTTTTCATTGCCCGAAGCCTGTGGAGGTGTCCCGACAAGAGGTGTCATATTAATTTTTCAATATATCACAAAAATTATTTCTTCTGAAAGTCCCAATATTTTTATTTGAACTGTTTGCGAAGCGCTGCTGGGCTATTTTCCATATTTTTGTAATAATAATAATTATACGAATAGCGATCATGTAATTTGACTTAGTTAAAATGTCATCGCTTCACAATGTCTGTGCTGTCAAAATTATCCAAAGAAAAAGTGACCTTTAATTAAAAATGCCACCTCTGAAGGGACACCGTTATAAATTCAAATGAATTGATTTCAGCACTCTTAACCCATTGACTGTCTGCTCTTTTCTAGAACATTAACAAATGCTGATTATATATTATTGCTCAAACACACATCCGCCACAAAGACAACAGGTCGCTGGGGATGCCGGTAATATGTGAATATATGGAAATGGTCCGCCAACGGGAGTTGACGGCACGTAGCGTGACAATGTAATGCTCATCAGCCAACGTGTTAAGTATACTAAATATCTAAAAAAAAAAAAAAAAGAAAATTCTTCAACTATTTGAGAGCCAAACATTATTGTTAATTATGTAAAATATCAATTGATTTCCCACTTGGAATCAGATGTATTTTCCGACACTGACAAAATGTTGCCACTCAAAGAATTGAAATCAAAAAGTGTAAACATACAGTTTCTAATATCCCTTTTAGTCTCAGCTTTTTGGCCAAAATATCTTTTTTAGATGGGCGTCCTCGCTTTTTAGGCCCACATTTATCATTATGTGACAATGTCAAATGGGTAACTAGTTGATCTTCTCGTTTGAATGTGTAGTTGCAAAATTTACATATAAATGTAGAATCCGATTTTTTCTCAGAGGTAGAAATGGCTTTTCGCTCCATATTTTTGAGAGGCAGCTTTGAATGTGCTGCTATCTTGTGACGATCTAAGTATGACGATGTTGTAAAAGCCCTGTAGCAAATTTCACATTGCACGTAACCTGAAAACATATCAAACATATTAAATAATTCTGAAGAGATAGATTTAAATTTGATTAAATAAACTTATTAAAATCTACAAAATTTTAATAAATAAATTGTCTATTAATAAACATAAATATCAGGTTATCTCAAAGGCTTTGTTTTTTTTTTAATATATGCGCAAAGTGCACTGCTCTTTGCTCTTTTTTTTACGTGTCTATTAATTCATAAAATGACAATGATACAGAAAATTAAAGAAGAGACAAAATAATTCCAGTTATACTGCTTTATGAGTCTTATCTCGACACAATACGATTTTGGCTATTGACAACATTTGTAGCAATGGGCAGAGCTCCATACAAAAATAAAAATAAAGCTCTTATAAGCTTCGCTGCTGCAGCACTATTCCAAAGAATAATAACATATTATGGAAGATATTATATTTAACGGCATTATTCTGATGATTATACTTGAATAAATTCTTTGAGTTTTTAAACACAATGAACAAAATCCATTATTCATATTTTTTTTAAATTTAATGATCCTAATAATAACTGTTAATTGATAAAAAGTTTATATAATATAAGATTTATTTAATTTGTAATTATATAATAAAATGTAAAAATCTGTTTGGACTGCCTGTCTCACTAAAGAAATTACGTGTCGAGACGGGTATGTTACGAACAAGATATTTATGAAATTTCTAAAAAGATGTTGGTCTAGGTAAAAAAAAACAGCAAAATACACTCTTTGATCAGCCTACCCTACCTTATATATTAAATGAAAATTTTACCAGTATGATGTTTATTTTTGTGGGTCTCTAAACTTAGAGAATCCAGAAATGTTTTTTTGCAATATTCACAACAAAGATTGATTTCCTTCTTGTTATCTGCCACTGCGGTCTCCGAGTCACCTGAAGGTGTTTTATCTTTATCCATTTGTAAATCTGAATGAAAAATAACACATTAAATAAATACATGAGGCACATTAAAAATAAACTAACCCGCCCTACGGGAAGTTAATTATACAAAATATAATGGTGGATAATTTACCAATTAACCCCATTAATTATAAATCAAAGATATTATAATGTGAACCGGAAGTGGAAGGAAGGGTTCCGCGCTTTCGAGAAAGAGTTTAAGAGTCAAAGCCAAAGTTAATGTTTAAAGTTGTTTGTTTGTCTAATTCTTATTATTTCAAAATAATCTAAAAAAAAGTCAAGAATGATCTGCACAGATAATAAAAAGCATTAAACAGTTATCAATGGAAAATTATAAACCAAATAAAAGGAAGCGATTAGTATAAACATACATTTACATTTATTTATTGATTATGTTATGATAAGGACACAACAAAAGTAAGTGTGAAACTTTATAATTTATTTCTTTTAACGTATTTTAATATTTTAAAAGTACCTAACTGTTCTTCATACAACTTTTATCATTTTTCCTTTTATTTTATTATTTACAAAAAAAATTGTACCTTAATTTATAAAACGTCTGTAATCAGTAGTTTATAAAACTGTATAATTGACCTATGACTGACTGTATAAAAAAAAGTTACCGTGGGAATACGCAAGTGGATAGTAGATAATTTTAAGTAAAAAAAAAATTTGTCTTTTGGCACTTCAATCTGTTCATCAAATAAAATAACAATTTGTTATTGTTAAAATGGTTGTCAAGCTAGAAGCAAGTAAAAATATTGATTTCACCATTTTACATCTATTATTTATTCAAAGTTGAACTACATATTTCAAAACTAGGTCGCACCTACCTGAGTTCAAACTAATATTAAGAAATTTTCTAGGAAACAAACTGAAATCTGCAGAGAATACAAATATATTCTTATCACCTGACATATAACATTGTTTTGGTCACGTTCATACTTGTGCAAACTCGTTGATTGTTGTGGATTCTAAAAATACCACCTTCCAATAATTCAGTCCAGTGAAACTATACCGAAAATAAATTTAAAAAACCGTTTCGTTATGTATTATGACATTATTAAATTTTGAATTAAAAGTGACATCGGAATAATTTTTTTTATTATAAGATTTTGTTTGAACGTTTTAACTAGTTTTGTGTAGATTTTTAGTCATTTTTCTTACAGATTTTTTTCTCTCGGGCGTGCGATGTATGAATCCTTTATGTAGGAAAATATATTGAATTCCCAAAAATAAACCAATGTTTCAACCTTCAAATACCAAATGTGAACATGATTACTTTTCAAGTATTAATTTACAATATAAATTAATTATTCAAAATAAAAAAAATTGATTGACTACGTGTTCGGAACAAATATTTCTTGCACAATTTTTTCAAACTTTTATAATAAGAATTAGAGCACAATACAAAAGTTACAATGACCAGTAGGGGAAACCGTTTTACAAATTAACTAGTAGTCAAGACATTCATATTACTTACCTTTGAGGGGCCTACTGTCATCCTCCGAATCATCCGAGTGGTCCGGAAATGATTCGTAATGATCAGCCGCAGCTGAATAATTATGAAAATCTCCATTCTTTAATTCATCCTTTACTTTAACCTCATGTTGATCTTGATTTACAACCTAAAATAATTGCCATAAATTAGACAAATATCCAAACTATCAAACAGTTGAATATTTTAAATATATTATCGAATCTCCCGATAATATATGTGCACTTTCCAGTTTGCACGTCCTGTGGAGAGAATACGATAATTCCGGTTGTAAGTCGGAATTACCACTAGGCGGGGAAGGAAATTGGGAGATGGGTATAGGAAAAGGTCAGTGGGGAAAGGATTCTACCAATCGAAGGACCAGTAGTCTCGGGAAACCGGAATTTGTGAGGAATGCTCGCCTTACCTCAAATATGACGTCTCTCCGAATTCCTTGTAGATGTTGCTGAAACTATGCACTGCGAGGATACCCAATGATCGCTCTCAAATAAAGACGGTGATTTCAGCCATGCCACACACAAACAAAATAATAATCCACAAATGAGGTGATTGGTTCAAAACACGAACGGTATCGCAGTTATCTACGTCAAATTCCAATATCGACCCAGTGGCGTCCGATAGCACTAAGAGTCAAACTCAATCTGGAGTCGAGCATTAGTAATGGATCGAGGAGGGGAATATGGACGCGGACTGTGACAATAACATCTTCGCGGCCGATATTAACGCGCGTCAAAAATATGTTTGTACGAATATAAAACAATATATTTAAAAGATATATTACATTATTAAGTGAAGTGTACTGTCGATTATTCAGGTTCATAATGGGGACAGGGTGCACAAACAATTGAAAAATATTATTTACCATCAGACATTAGCAACCGACAATCCACAAACCAGTATAAAACGTATCACTAAAAAAATATATAAATACCTCTTGTTTGATCGCGTCATTCTCTGAAATGATTGTGTTAGGATGTTTCCTTACTATATAATCCCTCAATTTTGCATCGGCTCTCTCTGCACATTGCTTGAAGGTAAAGGCCATCACGACACTGTTGATACATCGCAGACATATGAGGTTGGGCAAACCATCTCCTTCCACCACCTTAAATAAAAAGTTAACACATTAAGACATTTAATGTACTAAGTGTTTCAATTCAATAAAATCCTTGCAGTATTTCGTTTTAAACTTGAGGAGCAGCAATACAAACAATACAAAACAATAACAAACAAAGGAAATTACGAATAAACACAATATCAATGTAACAGTGACGTCCCCTACAGGTGTGCACTAGTTCACGTGAACTGGTTGTTAAAATTTAGAAATTTTCACCAAATCAATTTGCTAAACATTTAAGCACCATTATTTTTTCATTTCGGTTTTCGTTCTGGTCCAATTAAAATATATATTAGTTCGGTTTCGGTTTATACTTTGGAAAAATTTGGTTTTTTTCGATGTTCGGTTCAGCTTCGAGTAATTAATTTTTAAACTTTTTGAATGTTTTTATTTGAATTAAATATTTATTTTCTACCATAATGGAGAGCATTTTATTCCTTCTTTTGTATTCTATTCATTCGTAAACGAAACGAATTTGTATATTCACGGTTAAAGCATACAGAACACAGTTGCGACTGTGACAACTGAAGTGGAGAGTAAGGTAGTGTTAATGCGCGTGTTTGAACATGTACCGAACCAAAAAACAAAAAAATTATTTCAGTTCAGCTTCAGTTTTCGTTCTGACAAAAATAATGTTTTTTCCAGTTCAGTTCCAATTCGAAGCCCTGCCATTTAAGATACCTGATATATTCATTGAAAAACGCTGTTTATTTTGGCACGTTCAGTTGCCAAATCATTAAAATAATTTACAATTTCAGAGACAATTACTTCTGAAAAATTATAACTGATATTCTTTTAGAATCCTTCTCAAGGTCATAAAAAACAGAATAAATGATGTCCTCAACATGGTCGGGAATAATAACTAAGAATATGCAAGGATTACCAAAATTACTGCCCCAGAGTACTCTCGTACACTGTATCTAAAATGTTTTCACTTTGTTATTGGTCAAGTGATGTCCATCGTCATTGCATCATCACTGCATGTCTGCGCATGTGTGATTTTAGTAAGATCTCTTAACCTTTAAAGCTGGGGCACATCTTGGCACGGACTGTGTTAATTTCTGATAGTAATCCAGAATATTATTTTTAATATTTTCAAACAAATGATAATATGGTGTAAGTTATGTTTTATGTTATTTCAAAGTTTTCCAATGACAGGAAGAATTGAAAATGATAAATAATATTAACTAAATTAATTTAAATTGTACAGATTTAATCTTATTTAGTGTAAAATTTATTATTAAAAATACATATATACTGATAAAATTGTATTCAAAACACTTCAATGACACATTTACTGGGCGTTTAGTATCGTTATTGTGCTAAAATTACAAACATTCAATTTTTGAACATTGTGAACACTATAACCAACATCACAATTTTAAGATTTTTTTATTTTGAAGTTGTCAAACTGGGTAATCAAATGAAGCTCAAATATGACTCAGCTGATGCAAAAGAGTTGTTGGACTCATATTCTGGGGAATTGACAACTGATGAGCAAATTTAAGGATAGAAAAACTTGAAATTTCACATTCCAGAATATTTATGATGTAGAAAATGGCAGCAGTTTTTAAGTTAATTTCTGGAGGATTGATAATGTTTGAAGAACAGGACTCCAATATGGAGAGGATTGCCTTGTGATTGATTTGACATGTTATACATGAGATTTTTAATGTAAAAAATAAACTGTGTCTAAACCAGTCCTTCCATCAAGTCACATTCTAAAAGAGTGGACGAACCAGCCGCAGCCATTTCATTGGAAGTTCAACCATCTACCTCAAGTGCACAAAGTGTCACGCATGTGAAAATAACAAACACTGATGAAAATATGAATGAATAAATGTTGAATGTACAAAATATGTACATTGTCTCGCAATGCGCTGGCACAGATGGATCGAACGCCAGCGCATCCCGCCACCAGCTAGACTGTGTGTGTGGTATGTGTGGTGTCGGTGCCTGACTCGGATGGATAAGAATGGTATCAGACAATAACAACCCTGATTTACACATTAATAACATTAAACAATAAAATACCGACATTATAAGCACGATAATTATCTTTCTTCACGTTAAACTCTCCTAGTGAGGACACACAACGTTACCGAATTAGCACACATAGATTTACACCCAGTTTGCCACGGGGTGAAGCCACAACAAATGCTGGGGTGTCATCGCAGCCTCGGTCCAGGCGCCATGCCCCCGTACCAGAAGTGATCTCTTCCTCCAGAAGATTACCCCGACGCCATCTTGTCACTGTGGGGACCGTCAAGCCCATCCATCTGCCATCGCTCGCATACAGCCTCTCCAGGTTGCAGCGGAGTCTCCTCAAATCCCGCGGATGGATCAGGCCCATTTTAATGAATCCCCCGCGGGAGGAAACCCTTGTGTGCTAGCTAGGTCATCGCCATTTTTTTCTATTCTCTGTAGCAGTGCGCTGTCCTCCGCATGAACCTCGCCTGCTCACACGCAAGTCCCCCCTTCCTCTCCAGCCTTTTCTCTCCCTCACCTCGTCTACTCAGATCACTAAACAGCGCTCTGTGTCGCTGCAGATTTTTTTAAATGTCACAACATATATAAGATTGTTTATGTTTTTGATTAAAATTAACTATTACTATACAAATCTTGTGTTCTCTTAGTATCTTTTCAACTTATTTTACGTTTACAGTGTATCGTTATAATAAAACATACACATTTGATGTTAAATACATCTTTTCATATGTAAAAATGACCACTAACCTATATGATTCACCGTATATGCAATAAAATGCTTATTTAAGTGTTTTCACGCATAACAAACAATAACATATAATGAATGACCTCAAGACTCATTCGTAAATCGAGAACTGTCTATATTATGTTAAATATATATGAACACGTTGATCCATAATATCTTTGACTATGCCCCTACAATATAATATCGTCATGGTAAATGCAATAGGCTGTATATCAAAAATACCAAACTTTTCAGGAGAGACAAAAAACTACACCATCTCACAGATTCTTTCACAAATTTATTATCTTAATTGAATTTGCTCTCTGTTAACAGTTTTATCACCATTTTGACGTAAGTTGCATATTACGTCATATAGTTTTTTGTCTCTCCTGAAAGATTGGTATTATTGATATACAGCCTATTGCATTTATCACGACAACATAATCGCTACAATTTATTTCCTCTTTCAGTCGTCTTCTATACAAACACACATGGACAATACGTTTGTGACTCATCATTTCCTTTTGAATGAAAAGGAATATTCTTCGAAATTGTATCAGTCACCTCAAAATGTACTATTTTGCATTGCTTGTTAATAAATTTTTCACGTTTCAAAGAGTTCTATAGCATTTAATGGCATAGCCTTTAAAAATTTTCTTAAGGAAATAATTGGTCATATCACAGTGACTGTTTCTACCAATTATTATTAATAGAAAACATGTACATTTTGAACAAACAAAAGAACTGTATAAAAACTACACACGTACATCCCATCTGTTTACGTGCTTTATACTAGATACAGAAACAAACAATGGCGGTAAAGCATTATTGCAATAGAGATAAGACTATCTGCTACTTATTTCCTAAATAAATTTTCTGATAAAAGATAATTTAAATCTATTTATTCTAAGTTAAAATTTTATATTAGCATTTCGATTTCATTGCTCACCATTGTGTATATGTATACAGTAAACCTCAATCTATCATTCATTAGTGATTTATTTCAAGCCCAGTTATTTTTTACAATTTAAAAAAATATATACAAGTGGTCCAAAAAAGTGAGAATATTTTGTAAAATGTGATATAATTAATTATATCAAAATTAGTTTAACTATATCAAAAATAGCTTAGTTTATTAATTTACGTACTTACCTATTTACCTATATTACGTTTTATTTCAACAATTTCCGATCGCCATCTTTGATTATTAATTTTCTCATTGTTTATATTTGTTTTTTTCAAATTGTTACCCAGAATGACAAAAATCACTGCAGAAGATCGTATACTGATCAAAAAATTTCAAATTGAAAAATGTCAGGGTGCTAGAAAAATGATCAAAGAGTTTCAAAACAAAGCCTGGAATATGGCTAGACATTACAGCATAACTGGACATTTACAGCAGGACGGAGATCCATCTCACACAGCCAGAAATACAATCAACTTTCTTTGTCGTGAGAATATTAATTTCATCGAGCCAGGCGTGTGGCCACCAAACAGCCCAGATTTAAACTCAGTAAATTAAGCTAATTAATTAAGTTAATTAATTAAGGGTTGTTTTGATGATTTCTGATTAGTTAAATATTGAGCAAAAAAAATTACATTAAGAATTATAATTAATTATATTATGTTTTGAAATAACTCGTGTGTTTTTAGGCCACCTGTATATTATTATCCCTTGTATTATCATTAATTATGACTGGAATTAGTTGAGAATTATTACCAATGTTGTCGTATTAACTACAAGAATTTTGTCAATATATTTGGGGAGATTTGATAAATAATATGTGTTAACTCGTTTTATACTTGACGAGTAGACCTGGTATTATAGTTTGAATATGTGCATTCCATTATGTCAATTTAAAACAGGAAACTAAAGCTAAGCTGCTAAGTTCAGAAACATTTTCGAAGTCGGTCATATATTTTACATATAAAAACATTTTGTATTGTATTTTTCGGATTATCGATTGTGATAGTTTCGAAAGCTGGCCAGCCAAGTTTTCAGAAGTTTCAAGACAGCGGGGAGAGCGACCATCGGTAGAAGAATAGCACAGCACAGTTTCGCAAAGGTTGGTGTCTTTTCATTTACATAGGTTGAATGAATATATTCAACAAAACCAATCAGAAAACCCAGGACTACTATCGAAGGTAATTATGGCAACAATACGTGCAATGCATTAAAGGGCGGGAAAGAACTCAATAACATGTTTCCAATAAAATAATGAAAATATATCAATCAAATTGCCAATATTTTAAATTTAAAAATTAAGTCCACATGGTTTCTTAATAAAATATTAACAATTTCTTACCAATTATCTAAAAACTTGATTAAATTACTGAAACATTCACGTTCACACATGTTGTATGTCAAACATTAATCCATTAACCATCCGTGTTACATTTGTGTATTGGGTGAATTTGGATCTCCCCAGCAGCAGTTAACACAGAATAAATCTCCCAGTCTTAAGCGGTCGACTCAAAATTAATCACAAGATCAAAATCTTAACATGTGTACTTGGTACAGAGATTTTGTTGTAACAAATATTTGTGTCTCCGTTACATGCACCATAAAAATATAATAAGAGGGTGTCTTGATTTACAGAAAAATGAAAAGGTTTGATGTCATAGATAAACTTTATTTTGTATCAAAACAATTGTATTTACTTGAGCCTAACCTAACCACCACATTCTCCTATGGATCCGAATGTAGAAAAGTACTTGAGTAGTGAACATTTACTACAGCGTTTTGAATAGATATCGCAAATTGAAAAGAAAAGTGACAGCATCCACAAATTCTGTTTTTCAATAGGAGCATTTTTTAAACTTCTATAAAATCCTGTATGTGAAAAAGCAGTAGAACAGTGAGGGTTTTAAAAGATATCCATACTCCAACCCAAGAGCTTTTATGCACATAATTACACTTTTAAATATTTTTAATAATTCAAGGATATTCATAAAAATTTCAAAATGTACAAAACAACCGTGCTTGGATTTTGCTATATCATTATATTTTAACTGCATTGAGATAGTAAATAAAATATAAACTTAGATTTCGACACTTATCCAGCTCTTTCCTAAACTGTTATATTCGTTTTTTTATTCTCTTAAGCCTTGACTTGGAAAACAAATCCCCGACTAAATAAACCATAAAACGCCACGAAAAACATTAAACTTCCTAAAACATTCCAAGTATTCTTTCGTTCTGAACTGAACATATTTTTAAATGATCAAGCCGCACTCTCAGAATTGAGATGGTGAGTATACAAAGATTGATATAGTAATGAATCCGTAAAAAAAAAAGGCATTAAGCAGAACATCTGATTACTTGACGGGTGTGTCTCTAATCCGCCCTTAGGGCCTAAACAACATGAATTCAAAGTACTGGAGATTACGACACGGTCGTTTCAATATGGGGGTCAAACATACCTTTAACTGCGTGCATGATGTCACTAAGTTACTTAATGAGGAATTTCCAAAATTCTCCTCACATAAAAACACTGATTTCATATTATCGGACTCCTCCAGGCATGTCCGACACACTTTATCCAAATTGATTTCATTGCCAGGCGTATTCTCGCCCTCCGCCATTTTAGTGATTGATAAAACTTGTAGGTAAATATCATGGAAGAAATATTTAGACCAGTAATGCCAGCGTCTAATAATAATTTTCCCCAATGGTCTATTACAAAAAAAAAAAAACTTATTTATTAAGTTATTTTATTATTGTAGGTAAATATACTGTTTAAAAATTAATTTTTAACTATGTCATAACTATGTATAATAATTATATATTTAAAAAGGAAATGGTTCAAAGGATTTTTCCGAATGGCCCAGATTCTAATTTTTTTTTCAAAGAATTTATCTAGATCAAAAAATTCGATAAATAGGAAAAAATAGAATAGGTTTGTTACAATTATTTTGAAGATAGTAATCGTACCGGTACCCACATTTGAGCGAAAAGACAAAATAGGAAGTAAAAGAGGACTACATAGTAATAAAGGAGTGTAGAGTATAATAAACTACATTTTTGAAATTCACATACAATACACAAAATATGAACAGTATAGTAAAACGACAACATCTGTACATGTATTTCAGAAACTAATACATTTAAAAATATAAACTTACGTTTGTCACTTGACTGAATATAAAAAACTTTTACGCTCTCGGGTATACTACTTTTGTCTAATTTTATCGAGCTCGATGCATAAAGCACGGCTCCCATGTAAACTAATATTATTGTTAACATTTCCATATTTCTATTAACACTTGAATAAATATTTAAAATTAATCAAAATGACATCAATTAAAGTTTTGTAGGATTCTGAAGGCCGTAGATACTATAAAATATAATTATTGAAAAGGCTTTACATTTGAATTTTTGTGGTTGAAAGTAAGGTTTCAAGACGTTTGCCTTAAGGTTTAAATATTGAAGACTATGGAAATAATTTAGAAATTTCTAAAGATTTTTTTAAGACAAAACATTTTATCGAAATATATTTTTTTGAGGGGGGATAGCAGGCCGAGGCTGGCCCTGCCCCCAGCGCCAGCGAAACTTACAAATGATTTTTATGTTATAACTTGTTCTAAAAAATTATTATGAACATATGATATATAAAAATAAAGATAGTTTTGAGAGGGCGATCGCCCGGAGATAATATTATGCACCTTAAAAATCGCTTAGATGGTTAAAATGGATTTTTAAAGTTTAATATACATTTATTAATTCCCTGGGCCATCGCCCAAGGTAAAATGTATCAGGCATCGCGAGGAAGGCCAAACTCTGTAAGAAAAAGTACTCGCGATCCCTGGAAAGTTAGAAATAAAAATGTGGGAGTTTCTTTAGAAGCGCGAAACGAAATCTACGGACGACAGAAAAAATGATTTTTTTTATTTTTTGGAGAAACAGTGTAACAATAATAACTGATAATTACATAATATATAAAAATAACACCAGTGAAGTTTCTTCGGAAATTAAATACATAGTACACAATAAACTAAAAAATAGTATACTCAAACAGACTGATAAACAAAAATGCTTTTACATAAAAATAAACATAATAAACTAAGAACTAGTACATATTAATAAAAAAAAAAATAATATTAATAAAATGAAACAAGAAAAACAAAAAAACAAAAGAGTGATTTTAAACTGAACATACAAAGAGGAAAGGGTAAGGAGGGGGGGGAAATGGATGCAATATATACAATTTATGTTAATAGTTATTGAAAAGTTGGCGTAGTTTAAATTTAAAAGGAAGCAATTTATCGTTGAAAATGTCAATGTTATTAGAAAAATTTACGGCATTATATTTTGATGTAGAGCGGATAATTAAACAATTTTTTATGTAATTAGTTCTACTCAAATTTGGGTGAAAAAGATTATTTGATCGTGTTTGTCGCGTTGGACAGTTGAAAGTTATTTGTTCTAATAAATAGGGCGAGTCAACTAAGTTATTTAAAATTTTATAGAGGTAGGATAAATCATGAGTGTTTCTTCTGTTTAAGAGGGGGGTATTTTATGATGTAAGTTGCAGAGTCTGGCCGCCAGGTGGTGTCGGCGCTGGACCGAATCGGGGTGGCGCGGGGAGTGTCTTCGCCCCCTGATTGGTCCTAGCATCCTGAAGGAGCCTTATGCTCCCGGAGATGATTCTCCGATATAAATAAACGGTCCAGTGGTAGCAATATCACTTCCCTTGCTCGATTCTGCACTGCTGGACTTCTCTGAAGAAAATTGTGTTTGATTTATCTCTGCTTGACCTCTGCTATTCACCTGGACTTTCTTCCCTGGATTCGACTTTTGGCTACGACATTTGGACTGAACCCGGAAGATTCTACGACTTGGCTGCTACAACTGGACGACCATTTGGGCCCCCCTGGACCACTGCACGCCGCTGCAGACATCGACGTTCGAGAGCCCAGAGTGAACCGGCGAACCAACCCCTAAGCGATTGCTACAGTTCTTGTTCCTGTACTGAACAACTTACCTCAACTCTTCGCGATCTTGTTTAGTACGCTTAGTACGACGTGTAGCGAGGCTCCGGCCATGTCTCGGATGTCATCAATATGTCCATTTTATCGGAGATCAATCTTTTGCCCTCCGTCCTAGTTATATTCATTGTAATCGTCAATTTATTCAGGTTTTCTCCACACTTCTATCAACATGCTCAATGTATGATAAAAAAAATCTCTCATGTTGTGGAGAGTTTTTCTTTAGTCCGAAGTTTCTGAAGAATATAGATATTCTTTCATCTCGCAGTCCATGGTATACACAGCGTACAATGTATCTTGAGGTCGTCGAATATGTTTCTGTTTTCTTTCTCTGGGTCCATATTTCGACTTCATACAAAGCTATAAGAAGCACCTGGACACCGGTCGGACTTTCTTGGAATGGAGAGGTTCTTCCAAATTTTGATCAGCTTCACACCCTCTTTTCTTGAGACAGGTAGATAAAATCACTAGTTTTTGTATATTCATCAATTAACCAGAACATTACTTCTCGGCATTTGTACAGTGCGATGTGCTCCGTACAATATTTTTGTCTTTTGTTTATTTCAAGACCCAGTACCGAGCTTTCTTCTTCACTCTTATGTATAAGCTCCGTTAATTTGTTTTCGCTGGTCGCAATCAGATGCAAATTGAAGGTTGGATTTTTTTTTCCATTTATTGAAACATCTTCCCCTTCATCTAGTGCTCTCCATAGATAGTGAAATCATGCCATATTCGTTTTTAATATAGAACTGTATTTTCTTCGTGTTTTATAGATTCTTTCGGGTGTGATATTCAAGAAAACATGTACAATATTTTTCATGCGGTTGTACTCTGTACATCTTTTAACTTATTACAATTCTCTACATTCAAGTTTCCTTGGTTTTCCGAATCGTTTTCTTAATAAGATAATAATAATGTTTGTAAACATGATCTTTAATTTTCAAAGTTTTCAAAGTTAGATGAAAAATATTCATCAGTTATCAATACTTTTCTCATGTTCGAATTCACGTCATTCGAGTCAGAGACATGAAACACTAAAAGTATATAACTACGATATCAACTTAAATTTTCCTCGATAAGAAAAAGTTTCAGGTTCGTATCCCGGCGGTAATCAAATATTTTTTCAATAAATATGTATATCTTTCTAATTGATTGATCTAATTTGTTTTAAGTATCATAAAACTATGTACTAAAATTACAATTTCATAATAGATTGTTTCCTAAAAATATTTTTATCTAAAAATTACGTGACATGCCGTAATAAACACAGTAACTGAGTGCTTTCGAAATGTATATTTAATTTGTTTTATTATAAACGCCACTATACTATTTTTTAAAATTATTTTATTGCTACCATTATATTACTACTTATCTATGTTACTGCCTTACGCTTATCGATTTCAACTTATCTATGATTTCAACGCAACCCTTTTAGTTAGCATATTATCTATGGTTAGCATGTATTGCAAATTGTCTATAGGTTAGTGTTTACCGGCTTTGCTCATAGATAAGAGATATAATTTGCTTTACCGCCATTTTACCGCCTAATTCATTGTATCCGTTATGTTATGGTTTGGTTGACAGTTGATATTGTTGATAAGTCTCTTATTATATTATCATAACAGAAAACATGTAAGGAACGCATATCTATTATTGCGTTAGTAATTCATCGGGCTTGCATTTGTATAAAAATAATGATGTGAAGGGAAAATTATGGATTTCGCCGAAAGCATCTCGAAGTTTTGCTACAGTTTCTTTAACAGTTTACGGAAAACAGGAAAGCCAAACGCGACCAACGAATGGACTGTTCTTAGCTGTATCGTTAAATCATCTGATGTTTGCAATTACGAAATGGTGTCACTGGGAACCGGATCAAAATGTATTGGTAAACAGAAATTGAGTCCTGATGGAGACATCATCAACGATAGCCACGCAGAAGTCTTGGCCCGCCGAGGTTTCATCAGATATTTGTACGAGCAAATCGACTTTGCTTACAAATCTGAGACATCTATTTTTGTCGTTAATTGTGATTTTAAATGTTGCTTAAAAGACAACATTCAATTTCACTTTTTTTCATCGCAATCTCCTTGTGGCGACGCGTCTATCGTTGAAAATTTATCAGAATCTACAGAAAATTTTACCCATCCGCCCGAAACTGCATTCGACAAAAGTAAGAAGCGGAGTAACGAAAGCACAACTTCGGGAACATGTAAAAAAGGCAAAACAGAAATTGGATCCTTCGTTCACATGACCGGTGCTAAAAATATTCAGTTCCCCGAAGACGATGAGATAATATTGGGTCAAGTGAGAAGAAAGCCCGGGAAAGGAGACCCGACTGCTTCTTTGTCATGTTCTGATAAAATTGCCCGTTGGATTAGAGTCGGTATTCAAGGGGCTCTGTTGGACACTTTGTTGGAGAAGCCTTTAGCGATTCGTTCCATCACGATCGGAGGTGGGTGTCCCTTTTCAAAAGGTGCATTGTACCGGGCTCTAGTTGACCGAACATTCACCTCAGCCTACACCGACGAGTGGAACTCTTTGAAGAACACGCACCAGATCGGAGACACTGATTACAACAGTAATATATTGACTATTCCTGCGGTGGAACAGTCCACTGTGAAATTTGAATTCGCAAAAGAGGAAGGAAAGCAGCCCTGCGCATCAAGCATCGTATGGTGCAAAGTGAGCAACGTGTAAGTGCTCTTCTTTACATATTGTAAATTTGAATTTAAATAAAGTCAGTTGCTTTTGCCTACCTCCATTTGTTTTAGGATTCGACCAGTAGCAATCTTCTGGCAGCTAGAAGACTAGCTTATTTTTGAGAGATGTTTAATTTATTTTGAGTTTTAACCGTTTAAGTGCTAAGCAATTTCCGATACAAACGATCGCAGCGCTTTTGCGACGCGTAGCATTCAAACGGTTAAACCAGATTATAGTGACTATTAAACACAATAGTCAGTGCATTAATAAATATATATTTAGTTTTTCTCCAATTAACAAATATAGAGGTTGCCGAGATACAATTAGTACCCCCATTTTAAGAAATAAATAAGTTTCACATAAAAAATCTCTAAATAGCGCACCTAGCATAAATTCTATGAATTAATTTCTAAAAAAGTGTTTTGATACCATATAAACAATTGCATAGTCACCAAATTGACACTTGAGTAGTTCCACATATTATTCTGTGACTTTCGCCTTTATCAGAGCTTGTATCAAATTAAATGTTAAATTAATGTATCAATTATAAATATATACATATAAAATCAATTTTGACGAAAAATTAATACATTAACCTTTTCCCTGCCGGCCATATAAAACTTAGATAGTACCCGTACGCCGGGCATTTTACCATTAATAATTTTTAATAAAAATTTTCCCTGCCGGCCATATAAAACTTAGATAGTACCCGTACGCCGGGCATTTTACCATTAATAATTTTTAATAAAAATGAATTAATTATAAACAGTCATGATTTAAAAATGTGAAAACTCACCAAATCACGATGTTTTTCGAAAAAATAACAATGTTTTCTTCACTAAAATCACTAAAATTGTTTGAACAAAATTTATAAACAGGGTTGTCACAAGTTCACAAAATAACACATAATGTATTTATTTTTAATCCATATTACAAATGTTGTAAAATTTTTTTTTACTTATTATAATTAAATGGTATTGTTCAAAACATGGTTCAACACATAGAGCTAAGTTACATTGTATACACATATACCACTTTTCTTTTTTGCTAAGCACACAACACATCTTGCAGAAGTGGAACATTCCTAATAAAATTTGGAATCGGTTTCTTGGCATTATATCGGAAAAAATTGGCGAATATAATAAAATATCTGTCGACCAATGCTCTTCAATGGTGTTCCTAGAATTTTTTGCCATCAGTATGCAAGACCAAGAAAAATGTAAATTTCATCGACAGTTGTATCGACCCATTGCATTCTGTAGCTTATTGAGGAACTTTTGTTTTTTATACATTTATATTGCCGGTTATTTTCAGTAACGATTAGCTCAACTAATTTTTGGTGAATAAAATTTTTAAAGAAATCTACCTCTTGCATACTTTCATCGATGCACAATCTAGCGCCGGAAAAAGAAGAATCGAAATTGTGCACTTGCGGTAAAAATGGATCACTGTCCCAATGAAATAGAGGACTTCTTTCAATACCACTAGTTGAACCAATATTATCTTCCTCAAATTTGCCGATTCAATATTATCTTCGTCGACATGTGCCGATTCAGTATTGTCTTCATTGGGCTCATAAATCTCTGGCAATTCAAATTCCACATCACTTTTATCAGATTCGGCAGTTAGAATGAGTTCGTAGTCATTGTATGTAAAATCTGACAAAATGCAACAAACAAACGAAGCAACTCCGAGACAATAAAATCACTACACAATAATCGTTAAACACCTCACTATGAATCTTGAAAAGTTATTTATAATAATATACTACACAAATATCTCAATACTATATGCGAAAATAAAACAAATGTGAGATAAAAAACCTCGCGATCTCCGAACAAAGGAAACAAACACTGACGCCTGTGGGAATCCCTATAGAAACTGTCAAAGTCATGACCCTAGCGCGTTCTGCCGGCTGTCAAATGGAGCACTTTACAAAAATACAGATTTCGTCATTTTAAATGCACAATGAGTTGATTATAAGGTCTTAAGGTTTATCCCCACAAATGGCAGTAGGAGATGCAATATGTGACAGTTAAAATTCGTGTTTATTTACGCTCTCATGACGACGTAAAGATCGACGCCAATATATTCGCTCACGGCGTGGCGGGACTGGCGAGCTAGCGCGAATATATCCGCTTACGGCAAGGAAAGGGTTAATTTAGTATTTAAAATATCACAGACCTATGTTCTGAATAATTACAACTTCACAATAAGAATGTGTTTTCCTTAATAAATTAAATGTCGTCCTCTTTAGATGTCGGAGGTTTGTACTACCTATCAACACTTGTCATTTTTAAACCACATTTCTAATTTAAAACATCTATATTCTTACAGACCTTTGGAAGTTGCCGTTGATGGAAAAAAGCAAGGATCTACCAAAAAAAATGTTGGCCGATTTTCATCTTCATTGCTCATTAGCAAACGTCACCTCTTTAAAACATTTGTCGCAGTAGTAAAGTCATCAGGATTTCCAAAAGAATTACTGGCGCTTCCTGAAGTCGTCACATACAGAGAAGCGAAAACAATGTCTGAGCGATACAACCGTAAGTGGAATTATGTAAAGAACAATTTTTTTAATGTTTGGTCTGACAAACCAGACACTTTGAATTTTTCTTTATAGTTTTAATTCATAATGGCATTGATACAAGTGTGAAATTTTTTGATTTGTTGCGGCTTCTCTTTATGATTGTGCTTAGATATTAAAGATATTAAAAAATATCAACAAATTGTACATATAAATTTTGTATAAGTATGTAGGTATTTATTGTTCTTTTGTAAGCGTTTGTATTCTGCTTGTATGCGATATACTATCTGATGATAAAATGACTTATTCAAAATTTAGTCCTCTGTTTCACTAAATTCCAAATGGTCTAAAATAGTGACTCAAGCATTTTGGTTGGTCCACCTGGTTAATTTTATTGTGGTTAATTTATTTGGGCGATTAATACCAAAAAATTCAAATTTAAATATCAAAGGGCACTTACTTGGTGGGCAGCGCAGAGCTTGTGGCTCAACGCACCCATACATTGAGTTGTAGTTCTTCTCTATAGGAATGTAATACGAGTAATCTCAGCGAAATTCAATTACTTAAATTTGTAAATTAAATAATATTTGTTATAATTTCCAGTAATTTAAAATAACTTTTGCGTTCTCCATCGAAAGTTGTTTAAATTTTAATAAAGTTCTATAATATATTCTCCAAAGTATATTTTTATATATATTTAATTTACAAAACAAATTATTATAAAACTATTTATGTATCATAATATATTATATTAATTATGATTCTTTTGTTTTCAATTTTTCTGGGCATCGCCAAAACATTATAAAATGATAATTGTTCATAACTAACAGAAAAGCAGTCGGCTATCGAGCAGCTAAATATTTAAAAATAAGGGTGTGAAGCTAAGTCAATTTTAAAAGAGTGAAGAAAGGTACACTCGGATGCACTGGAGGGTAAGGGTGTATGTGAAATATTCGACATTATCCCACCCAGAGCATAGATCATGCCACCAATTGAAGCAAATGCAACATTATTCAATCACCCTCAAATGTGTTTCAACATCCGAATTGCCCTGGTTGTGTTGAAGTGGATTGGAATCACACAATTGCATCACATCTTGGGTATTCTTCCCATAAAAGAGTTCATAAAACAAAACTTGAGAAAGTAACCCCCCCCAGATATGCACATCACTTTAGTTAAAGAGAAACTAATGAGTTTCGGTGCACGAAGACTCGTGATCCTCGGCTTGGCCAATCTGTTCTGAGGATACTGCCAGGCGGGGAGTTTTCAGCGGTACATTTGTCAAAGAATATAGGTGTTCTAAGACTAACTCAGTGAGGCCAGAAATCTCGCATGGAGCAAAAGACCAAAAGCTGGTTTGATGCATAGAGTTAGTTTTACTCTACTGATGACCGATCATTACGATAGTAATTCTGCTCAGTACGGGAGGAACGACAGTTTTGGAGATTTGGTTTACACACTCGGTCGACCGGCCGTAATGCGATGCTACCATCCACAGGATTAGGCCTGAACACCTCTAAGACCATATCTCGCCTAGGCAAATCGGACAGTGATACATGATGTGAGTTCTGCAATTCTAAAGGCTCTCTAAATAATGTGACATCTATCAAGCAGCCTGCGTTGGCCCCCGTTAAATCCCAACGAGGCGGAACGAGCACTGTGCTACGCATTGACATCAGGCCTCTGACCAAGCTTAAGTTTGATGTCGGAACTCTGAATCGTCCACAGACAATCTTCATACCTGGCAAGGTGTTGTGCCCGGTAGAGCAGCGTCATGCTGTGATCCATTGAGACACACCAAGAGATTCGGGTCAGTCGATCAAACACCGTGCAAGGCAAACAGAATGGCAAGGTGACACACCGTGAATGGTATCGCGATGTCGAGATCAAACACAATATTGATCACATTGACGTCTGGTGTCGTCAGTACACACTGCAGCAAACAAATAGCAAAGGTCGAGGGTAAGAATTTGAATGCAGAATATGTGTAAATAACATTTGTTGCAGCCAATATGAAAAGACATACCAAAAGTGTGTTTTCGAATTCGGAACAGGGAGCATTATTTTATTATAATTATTATTTAGTCCTTAATATTTAGCCTTTTAACTGTCAACTATACTTTTTTTAAATTTTTTTTTTTTAATTTTCATATATATTTTAATTTTTTTATTATTTATTTTACACATGTATTATATATACAAAACTTAAATTATAATTTTTTATTTTTTACACATAATTACCCAACTCGATAGAGAAATCAATTCTCGTGTTTGAGTTGGGGAGCATTTAAGTTTTAAAATAATGTAAAGATAGCTATAAAAATAAGATATAAATATAGAATTAAATTATTAAATACATATACTTAAACATAATCAATTAGAACTTGTAATTGCTGTCGGAGTTTTCTAATATTTGTTTGATTTGGGATTTGAAGGCTTTATATGACTTTAATCCTTGCAAATTTGCAAGGTCCAAAAGTGCATATTAATAGGCTCATAGCTTGGCGTGACATACAAAGTTTGACGTGTTAATGCGCTCATGGTATTTAAAAGGTTAAAGGATAAACCAATCTGTACTAATATTTGTATACTTCACGGAACCAAAGGACAGTTCGACTCATCTGTTTGATGATGCCATCACGTTGCTCTTCTGGAAGTTCGCCCAATGTAAACAATAACAGCACAAAACTTTGATGAGACCCACATTCACAATAAAACAAAAATTACAGCAGCGTGTGTGGTGAAGTAGTGATTCCATACAAAATCACATGAAAACACTTCCTCTCCTCGACTTCAAAAAGACAACCAGTTGAGCCAAAGGAACGATATGTACTGGTCTAGGAATAGGCTAAAGGGTAGGATTGAACTAAAAACTGGTGACAATATACTACAGTTAACAATAAATATAATGAAAGTATATGTGTGTTCACCTATAAAAAATAATAATAAATTTAATCTTATTTATACCTGCCGCACGTGGTCTGTTAGCCCGTCGGTGTAGTGGGGGAAGCCGCGCACCCCCCTCATATTGGTCGTTGCTATGCAGAATAAAGGCCGGTGGAATTTACCAGAGTAGGGTCGGGGCAATATTATGGAATTGTGCCTCTGAATGGTCCCAGTAACTCCAATCACTGGATTATTTCCTGGAATTCGGATCACGTTCGTTCTTGAAATGAACTTAAAGCAGCGGCAACGGCGGTGTTTCTTAGCATGATGTTCCGCACGTATCAGTGTAAATATTATAAAAGATAATAAACTAATTACTAGCTTGATAAATAATTTAATAAATGAATAGCTTGTTGGTGTAGTGGTTAAGGCGTTGGCCTAGTAAACTAGTGGTCGAAGGTTCGCGCCTTGTTCCAGAACACCAGCAAGTTAGTCCTATTTTCAAAGTACAAGCATTTAGGTTAGTTTGAAAATAGCAATAATATTGATGTGACATGCATTTTATTTTTTTAATAAAAAAATAAAAATTTACCATTAATATTTAATGGTTCTACACAAAAAACAAGAACTGTATTTTAGGGTGGTTCGCTGGTTCACTCTTCTGGCGTGGACGAAGCGATGCGACAACTGCGGGCCATTTTCGGGCTGCAGCGCCTGGGCTGGCAGATCTTAGTTTTAGCTACTTTTATTTTGTTTAAAATTTATAAATCTTATAGCTAAAAGCATCGCAAGCATTTTATTTTTATTTATTATTAGTCTTGCCTGCGATGCCTTATATATTTTAAGCTTAGGCGATTGTCCGGGAATTTTTATTGCTTATTGAAACCTTTAGATATCATTTACAAGTCTTAAATGAGTTTAAACATGTGCAAATATTATTTCCGGATGAACCCCCCCTTATGTTTTCTTTATCAACCAATTTAACAAATCAAAACATGCCTTTAGAATTTAATAATCGTCCTTCGTTCTGAGGCCGGGGCCCCCTTCCACCCCGCGGCCGCAGAGTTCAGTGGTGCAGTATGGTGCTATGGCGCGCGAGAAGTTTGTGCGCAGTAAAAAGATTGTTTTCAGGGCTGCTGCCTGGCATGACTCCCGCGAGGTATGATCCTGTGCGGCACAATGGATAAACCATTATATACTAATATTTGTATACCTTATCTACTGTAGGCGTTGAGATATGCAAGTTGAAGTTATTCAAGTTTACGAATCTGAGTGCTAGTTTCTTGCGATGTGTTCAAAAACATCTGTTTTTGGAGACAGATGAACTAAAAATGTTTTTATAAAAGTATTTTCATTATATTTGTATGTTTAACTTCCAGGATAGGACCAACCAGAATATTTAATATCAGATTATATGATTATTTGATGCGGATGTTGATTGTGGGTAGAATTGGTGAATGTTACTTTGTGTAAAATGATCACTTAAGCCAGCCGAAGACTATGAGATATCTTTAATTTGTTTAATAACAATGCCTTTATAGGTAAAAATCTAGTAATTGTGTGTTCTTGGATATACTCAAATATTGTTAAGATTATTTATTGGCGAGATTGCAACATTGTGATATACATTGTATAGATATTGTTATTATAAAAGTTAAGAAAAATACATATATTTTAAATACCTAAGTATATTTTGATAATTGTTACTATTGTACTAAATGCAATTACATAAATTATATAAAATTATATTATATAACAATTATATAAAATAATTACAAGTATTTATTTTATTTGAACGGCGTTAAACAGAAAGAGACTACATAATTCAATTTTTGTTTTATCGCAGATTGAAAATATATATAATATATACTGTTAAACATGTTAACTGTAATAAAATTATTAAAGCAATGGATATTTATTATATTTTTAATATAAATTTAAGAATTTGACTTGTTTATTGACAAGTTATGTCTTACAGTGTAATAAAATTGTATTATGAGTCGTAAAGATGGGGGGAGAATTTTAGCAGTTACCGACCAAATTTCTAAAAGTAGGTTATATTCTAACAAGAATTGTTATGCGGAAGCGTATAGTTTATTAGTAATATTGATACAAATAAATTTATCAAAGGTTTCTTTTAATTTTTATTTAATGTTTGCATTATTTAACGTATCTATTTATTTTTATAAAAATGTTAATAAATTTTCTCTTATGAGTTCGTTCCTGCATTACTTTTTTATAATAAAAACTATTTGTGCCTATTTTGTGTTTTTTTTTTCCTCTAAAATGTTACATATACATACATATCTATATTATTTTGATAAATATGTAAAACAAGATTTGAAAAAATAATATATTTTTTAAATGGAGAGCTCGGTATTAATACAATATGAGTGACAGACAGACCTGCTTACATATGTAAATACTAGTTAACATACATCTTCCTTAAAGAACCTGGATTAACATGAAGAGTAGAATACTTTAAATAAATTACTTTATTATTCAATATACTTGAAAACTGTTGTGTTCTATAAGAAAAATGTATAAAGAGTTAAAACTGTTTTAAGGACATTTATTTCATGTCACATATACATACCATTAGGTGAACTGCTTCAACCCTTTCATATATATACACAACTGTGTATATATGATGAAGTCGATTTGGGGACAATTTACATTACAGTGTGTTTACTGCCAGTTTATAAAATATGAATAACAACAGCCTTTTAAATGTGCGGTATTAATTACAATTCCAGTAATTCAAACGGTAAGTAGTAGTAAATTAAGATTCTGTATTTAAATACAAAACTGATGTCGAAAAGCGCTTGTGATTAAATATTTATGAGTAAGTATTTAAGCGAAATCATTCCACTTTATAACTTCTGTACAGACGGAATAATTTCATTGACTCAATCGAGGCAGGGATCAGAATGGAAAGTTTAACCGACAAGAATGGTCGATAATAATTGAAATTTTACACTTATTTTTCATCATAAAGAAACGACCCGGCCGACCGGCGACGCCTTTTTGTTATTCTAGTAAAATCAATTTATGAATAACAAAACATATATTACATAATTATAAAGTGAAACATAATCATTTTTATTGAATCCAAAATGAAGGATATCTATAGATTGAGCTATATTTTCTAGAATTATATCCTACGAACCGGATTTTCATTTGCAAGATTTTTTAACGGAACTCCGGTCCTGCACAGGGAAGGTTGAATAATCTCTCTTAACTCAATAACGGGGGGTCGATTCAGAGTGTTGTAAAACAAACTGCATAGACAGGGGTGATTTTTGTTTGACTGACCGATAGAGAAGCAAACACAACTAAAAGGTGAGTTGTGGTATAAAAATCAACTTAAAATTATTGAATGATTACAAAAATGTTTTTTTTAAAGAGACATTCTATTTTTTAATTTCCGACGGTGTTCCTCAAGGTTCCACAGTAAAAATAAAGGTTCATGAAAAAACAACAAGAAAACTTGACCAAATTCATTTAGCTGTCGTTTTATACAAATAAATAATTTTTTTTTTTTTTTTTAAAAAAAAATAGAGATGCGTACACGGAATACATGTCACATCAATATTCTTACTATTTTCAAACTAAGCTAAATGCTTGTGCTATGAAAATAGGACTAACTTGCTGGTGTCCTGGAACGAGGCGCGAACCCCCGACCACTAGATCACTAGGCCAACGTCTTGACCACTACACCAACAAGCTACTCAAATAAAACGTTGCTTTCCATTAAAATGTTAATCCATCTGCATATCATTTATTTCTGCCTTTTCTTAATACATTGTATGTATGTATAGGTATATTTGATCGTACGGTAGGAGTGTTATATTGAATGCTATCATTTATAATTTTGCATAGTTTCTCTTGAGCATCCTATGCAAAATGTAGGCATCCTTACCTCGGTCTTCCCATTCCCTCCTACCGATATAAATGTGCATTATTTTAAATGCCATCTGTTCAAATTTTGTTCAGTTGCATTCTAGGACCCTGTGTAAAATATAATCACCCCTACGTACACCGCACTAAATAAACTTACAAATTCGATATATATTTATAAATAATAGAGGTCGCTTGTTGAATAAAGAATTAAAATATTGATCGAGCTTAAATTCTGAATCAAATATTAAGTTGCATGTGAAAATTTCTGTGGATATAATCGAGATAAAAAATTTGATACAAGTACTCCTCACTTAATAACCACTCGGGCTTATGATTCAGAATAGAGATGCACTGAACTGATCAAATTTTCTGTAGCTATTTCTTCATAAACCGACTACGTTTAAGAATAAAACAAAGTGTAAATGTCAAATTCACTTAAATAATTTAATTCCCAAGTTGATTCGGTAATCAGCTGAGTTCCAGCCGGTTATGATGGGGAATGTCCTTTCTGTCAGTTTCATTCCCGCAGTCGGGTCACTATTCATTACACAAATTGTTCACAATCTCCAAGGGTGTATACTTTATTATAATACTAGACTGAGAATGGAAGGAAAGCTATTCTTTTTGAATGCTACATTCAGGACTTATACCTCTAAAAGAATTTCCATTTCCTCTCTCTACAGCTCCTAATAACCCTGTTCATACCTCCAATAACAACACTATGATTAAAATATTAATATGCATGTCTTTTTTTTACGAATAAACTTTTACTAATTTTTTTGATAGATCATTTTTATAATTTTTCTGTCGTGTAATTCGTTTTGTTTATCCCTATTTACAATAAACAAAAATGATTAAGCTCCACGCTTATCGATCAACTCACTTAGTGACCCAGTTGTAGGAACGAAACTCGGTTGTTAATAATAATAATAATATTGGATAATTTGTATAGCGCCATTTTTGTAAAAGCTTTCACCTCAAAGGCGCTTTACACATAAACTGTTTTTTAAAATTAAAAATTGTTAGTTCCTTTTTTTTCTGTGCGGTCATTGTCTTATTGTCGACGCCCTAATTTACTGACATTTCTCGAACGATTTCTCCTCGGACAAAAGGCAACCGATTGACTCCCTAACATATTGCGTCACACGTGTGGTCACCCCTCGCAATTGCGGAAGAGATAAATATTCCCGATGAATGGTCTAGGAAACAAAGGACAGCTTTCCAATGACGGAAGAGAAGGTCCTCGTGTGACGTGGGTTCTCGCGAAATGCACTTCCAAGAAAACAAGGTGTCTGCAGATGACAAATAACAATAGGTCGGTCCGAATCAAAATCGGCTCGCGACACAGATTACCGTTCAGGCTTATCATAATGCATGACTCAAATTTGAGTTGCAGAGTGGCCCATCTGTAAAAAGATCAAACGGAGATACAAGGGATTGAAATTAAAAAAAGGAACATAATAAGTTAGCTTAAACATTACTAACATCAGATTCCAATAAATGACGTCAATCAATTTTTGGAAAATTCGGTTTTCAAAATTTCACCACCAAAGTGAGATGTCGAACGCCTGAGCCGGCCATACTAAACCTTTTTTTCTTCGACCCGCATACATATGTTAGCTAAGTTACGTGGGCCACAACATTATACTTGTAGCGACCGGAATTCAAATCCACCGCCATCTCAGTCGGCATCGACGCTAGCGACAGCGCTGCCGGCTGCTCAACAAGCCTGGCTCAAAATTCACCTCCAGGCAGTCTCTCTAGTTTCATCGTTCTACAACGGCGGTCTTGCCGGCCCGGGAGCGCCGAGCGAGACCGCCAAATCGCTTCACATCATTTCATTTCGTAATACACACGCACCTTCTACATCATTCATTTCATTCTATGTCTTTCTTGTTTTTACCATACTGTCATAATAAAACCGCCACACGCCAAATCACATTATCTCTCATTTAACCACCGTCCTAACCCCCAAATACTAATGATGAAAAAAAATGTAGTCGTATGTAAAATATGTAGTGAAAACTATAAGTTGAAACCCGTTTGATTTAAGATTATGGCGCCGCCACTTGATAAATCGACAAATATTGTATATGTATTGCGTATCTCAAGATATTTCGGGCCGAACATAAAACCTTATCGGGCCTAAGCGAAAAAATCCATACATAATGGATAAACTAAAGCATATTTAATGATTATTGGTCACATCTACAGACATCTATCTCCATCTATGTTTTGACAACCTGCAAAGGATTTTTTGATCACACAACTGGCCTTAAGGCAATCTATGCGCGTTCCGCAATTACGTCATATTTTTCATGTGGTTGATATATCAGTTTTCCAAAATAATATTGTTGATATTTCCATATTTATCTATACTGTTGGCGTCATACACAAAAGATTATATATAATGGTTGGCGTCATTTTACCCTTGTACCAATTTTATATTTTAATCGATAATATTTTTCACTATACATACCATAGAAAAACTACGGACGATTAACTATTTGATATGAACGTTGACGCTCTGGTCTTGCGTAATCAACATATTTAGTAGTGTTGGTCATAAGGTGGCAGGAAAGTAAATAAAATTACACGAGTTTTACATATTTATTTACACAATGGACGCACCAAAAAAAAAGAGAAAATCTTATAACTACTTATGTCTAACTTAATTAGAATGCGGGCGCAATGTTTACATTGTTCCATTTACTATTTACTAACTATCGTATTCATTTTCACACATGCGGCCTATTACATAGCCTCGTGTGGCTTGCTGCGGGCGCGTGCGATGAACTGCGTATTGGACGAGCCCGCCCCTGGTCCAGTTCACGGGCGCGGGCTCTGCAGCTTCGCGCCTTAGCCAAGTGGTCTCCCCAGCCGCGTCCGGTCATCTCGCGATGGTTGACCTCTGATCCTCTAGCTCGAAAATATCTGCCGCTTGTCTCGTGTCCAATACGAGATCTTCGGATGTCTTTCAGGAGGCACGTCGCAGCTTTCTGTAGGTTTCGTCTCGGAGCAAAAATGGCGGTCGGCTAGGAGCTGGGGACAGATTTTTTGATCCGGTGCGCAGGACGCGCGAGAGAGCACCCTCACCGTCCCCAGGCTGAGCAGCAACTGGCAGTAACCCTTCTCGGCCAATGCGCGGGGGAAGGGGTAGCCACCCTTCGTCCGGCTGTTAATGCTTGTTTAGGAGGGGTTAGCGTCGCCAGGCGCGCGCACAGATATATTTAAATTTCGCGCCGAAAATAATAATAAATGCAATACCTGAACGTCACACATGATATTCGGACACAACATATTTATTAAAATTTAATATTATTGAGAAATATTGGAGAATAAGCAAAAAACGCAATATTTGTTATATCAAATTAATATATCAGGGTATTCAAAATTGAATATTCGGCTCATAATTTATTAAACTAACCTATTCCCTTACAATATTATTAATGTACGTATTATATAAATATGCATTGGGTGCTTTATTGAAATCAAAATGAGAATAGTCTTACATTGAAATATAAGTATATTGTCGATAGGTGGTAAGTATCTTTACATCCATCATAACTAATTATTACTCAACAGATTAAATTGATTATTATATATTTCGCTACCAAGCTTAATATGATTTTCAGACACCAGCAGAAATCAAGTTACGTCGTCACGACCAGTGCTTCCATTTAGATCGCATTTGCTAGGTAGTGGCTGTTTGGCAGCTAATGTCGATCGGTGTATCCTTACTTTTAATGTTAAATTTATTACCAAAAAAAGGGAATTCGAGAATCCGACAAGCGGTGATTGTTATTGAGTCTGCTTTAAAATAATCAAATAGAAGGATCAAGCTGTATGTTTTGGCTAACCATTCGGTTCAATGGAAATGCTACTTTGGTACCTATATAGCCTCTCGTAATATAACTCTCTTTAATTAATTAATTAGTCAAATCTCTTTGTAATGAACACCAAAATTTCCAGTATAATGTGTCCCTGAAAAACTTCTATCATCTTCCTCGCATTCAATATAAGGAAACATTTTCTTTGGTCCCGTGAACTTCGCTACACTAAGATTTGACTGTATTATGACTAAATTTAAATGTATATTTGATAGAAATGGATTTCTTCCTGCACTATACATTCTAAAATCCTTATATATTTTGGGGTTACGTAATTTTAATTACATCATAGTTATTTAAATAAATAAAATACATTTTAGTATTTGGTTATATTATTTATTGTTGAACAAATTTAATTCACATAGATTGAAGACAACAGAACAATACATGTGTACAGTTGATTCCAACCCAATATTTAAATTGGGTGCGGGTGGAAATTTGACATTGACATTAATTGTTTGAACAAGCGTCTTTCTTTTATGTTAGTAGTGTTTGCTCGATAGACATGAACAGATAATGGCTCGGCAGTCTAACTTCTGCAAACATTTTTACCCTGATATTCCTTAAACATTGATCCAAGCAGTTTTTTTAAAATCTTTTTATTTTCACAAGCAATCATTGTGACAAAGCAATTGCGATTTATGTCGCCTCCAGAGAAGAGAATATACATATTTTTTTTTACTTATCGCAATGATATAAAGTTATATATTTCTCTAACATATATCATTTTATGTTCAGTAATTAACTTACATAGACAACCATAAAACATTTACTACAATCTCTATGTAACATTTAAAGTTTTGTGATGCTTTATTTGAAATCGAGAAATTGTACAATTATTACAATAATGTAATTTTATTAATTTTGGACTTATAAAGCAGACTCAGCCCTGATGGCTAAAGTTAAACCGAGATTATGTTATTTCAAAGTAATAAAATATAAAAATTGGCAAGCATGCACTGACATGATTACACGTAATGGCCGAAGTAAAAAGTATTAAGGTATTTTATTTATCTCATGTAAAAGATAATTTTAACCTTATGACAATCTCAAAAGTATACTTTAAAATTTGATATTTATTTAGTAAATAAGATAAAAAAATTTATTTAGCACACATATAGAAAATATATTTCAATCATAATCGGGATCTAATAATTATCGTAAAGAGTTATCGTAGATACACTAAACTTACATGGAACATTATAGACTCATGAAATGATGACAAACTAAAACATTTGTATCACAAATCTTCCATAATAAATACTATTAGTAAAAATAGTTCAATGAATTCAAAGAACCTTTTGTGAAGGAATATGAGAACTTCTTGGATACATATTTTAAAACTTATATTTTGGTAGTAATATAAAATATTCAATTGATTTTTTAAAATACAAAATACTAAAGAATAATACAAAATCCTATCTGCAGAATAAATCTTCCATACATAACTTAATTAACGGTTCTATCCGTAACACAAATAAATATTTTTCCAAGAAAAAAATTGTTTTCATCTCTCCTGAAAATTTGATAAGTTATGTGTTATTAAGCAATCAAAATATTTCATATGAAATTGATTTCATCTTGATAATAATATACTAATTTTTCATAACAAAACAATGGTTTTATTACAAAAGAGCGGAGAAAGCAAAATAGAAGAAAAAGTTGATTTAAATACAGGTGTTTTTTTTTGGAGGTTTGTTTTTCAAATTGTCAACACTTTTTTTAGCGACAGCTAATTTGACAGCTAACAGCTGATTCGTGCCGTTTTATTTGTCAATAAACTTACGTCAGAACATTTGCAAATTTATTTTGAAAATCGTGGTCCAGTTTGTGAAACTTATGTGCTAGGTTTACGGTGGATATAATCGTGCATCTGAGTAAGTAATTCGAATAACCATGGATTGTTTTCGCACCTTACGCTTGCATCTTAAAATGCGCACCGAAGCTGTGGGGGAGGACCCGAATAAATCGATTTGCCATAGTGCGCTATAGAATCATAATTACTAACTTTTTCATTCTCCAATTGAAAGCCATTAATGTGGAAGAGCTGTGGTTTTAACAAGACGGCGCAACATGCCACACAATGCGCGCCACAATCAATTTATTCGATGAGTGCATAATTTCCTCCAAATCGTGTGATTTAACACCTTTGGATTATTTCCTGTGGGGCTATGTGAAGATGCTAATCTACTCCGATAAATCAGAGACGATAGATGACATGCAAGCCAACATTCATCGCATTATTGCCGATATATCTGCCCCAAAAAAGGGGTCAAAAATGGAACTTCGAGTGGAACGAACTGGATATTCGAGCCAGCCGTGACCGCCCATATGCGTGAAATCATATTTAAACATTAATGGCCTAAAATTATCTTTCCAATAAAGCCAATACTATGATTTCTATGTTTTATTTTATTTTAAAGTTCTATACCTCTAAAAAAAAAAAACCGTTACATACAATAATTTTTTTAGCCTAATGTGATATAACAACTAAAATAAATGGATAGTTAATTTACAATAACATACAAAAAAATATATCATCAATATGATGAAAATTTATTAATAATTTAGGCAGGAAGTAAATCAAAATCATCTGAAACATGGACCATTGGAACATGGGACTGATCAATAAACGGGGTTGATTTATGATCACAAAGGCCTAATTCCTTGAGTTTCCATTCCCAGCTCATAGTCTGGGTGGCGTGAAGGGATTCTGCCTCTGTATGATGCCGTCTAACCATGCCTTCCTGAAAACATAATGTTAAATATCAATTAACCGTAACATAATGCAAAATTAAGAAAATCCACACGATACTCTTAAAGTACCAATATCAATGCCTATCAATACACTAATTCACCTTTTCATATTTTACAAAAATGTGGGTTTTTATTATTCATTTATAACAGAAGTTATACATAAGATTAAACTTTTTTAAAACTATAACTTAGATAGGGTCTTTTTACACCGATCTAAAACATAATTAAGACAATACAGACATATAAAAAAGACTGCTATCATTAAATTTGTTTTTAATGTGCCTTATGTAAAATTCTTGTATATATATATGGAAAATGATTTCTTATGATCTTAACCCCAAGAAGGCCCAGGACGACTATTGCCGTCCGAGAGAGGGATAGCGATGTCAGAATATTTAGCGCTATACCATAGATAAGAAACGTTGCACCACATGACAGCGCGCACAGATGCTGGTAATTTTGTGTTGCCAGATTTTTTCTTTATCCAAATGACGCACATTCATATCGATGACAAACGCATTGCACATGGTAATTACGCCCTTCTAAAATACCATAACTTTCAAAGTGGAAAATATTTTGATTCCAACCGGTGTAGGGTATTGCATTACACATATACTTACAATTGTACCCTTATTTCGTGATACTTATTTGTTTGTTAGTGAGTAATTAAAGTGATTAAGATATTATTTTTTAGTTATTAAGCGTGTTTTACTATAATAATATAGTGAGTGATTCGTTATAGACCATATTGGTCATTGGTGCGAATGGCATTTCAAGGGTGTTAGTGCTATATCATAAGTCTGACGTGTGATGGGAAGTAGTAATACATATTTTTTCATTTACAGTTATCAAATTTTTGATAACATTTTAGAATTTTTTTTACATTTATAAACATTTGTTTACAAGAAGGCGGAGGGTGACTTTTTCGCTAATGGAGATATTGAGGACTTTCTAGAAAGTTCCGATATGCTCGTTACTACTGCAGAGTCCGATGATGAGAACGACGTCGAGGATGATTATTCTGAGGTTCACATCTATGACGAAGAAGACTGACAGTACTGTTGATGAAAACCAGCCAGAATTTGAATGGGAGACAGATAAATGTTTCATTCCAAATATATATATCAATTTTCGGCAACTCCTGATATTAACTTGGACCTTGCAGAAGACGCGCGGGGAATAGATTTTTTAAAATTGTATCTCAATACAGCAGTGGTCGATACCATTGTGGATGAAACCAACTGCCAATTTAAATTTGCCACAAAAAATTTACCATTGACTGAAAGATGGGTTGACACCACAAGCGACGAAGCTTGTTGATGTCTAGGAATATGGTGGTAGAGCATTGGTCGACAAATCCATTGCTGAGTTCATTGATCTACTCGGATACTATGATGAGAAATCGGTTCCAAATAATATTAAGGATGTTAAATTTTTCTGGTAACCAACTTCAAGTACCGAACGACTGACTCCATAAGATCAGGTTTATACTGTACGCAATGAAAAAAAAATTCGCAGAACTTTTGACGCATCACCAAAACTTCTGCATTGATGAATGCCTTCTGCTCTTCAAAGGTCGGCTTTCATTTCGTCAGTATATTGCCGTGCTTCGAAACATACCACACTGAAGAAGAGTTCTAAGCAAGCATTACATTAAACACAGTAATATTAGTGTGAATAAAATGTTCTAGGTAGAGATCAAATTAAATATAACAATAGCTGTGTTAATAAAATCTGAAGTCGTCCTTCCAAAAAACCAATAATTTTCTGAACGTCATGGCCTAAGAACACTACAACTTTTATTTTTTACCTTCTTTTATCTCAAAACCGTACAAAATCGCAGTCGATGAACGCTTGTGATAGAAGCTCCATGTTTTTTTTTAGTTGTACCAATGTTTATATGTTTTTTTCGTAAAAATAAAATTTTGAAAAAGCTAGTTTATGTATGAGTTTTGAATTTAGCGCCAATTGATGGTATGATGCTGTTTCACCTATGACCTTTTCTGGGCAGCTAACAGGTTAAAGTCAAGATTACAGAGATGTATTAAACAAATTAACTATAGTTTTTATTTAAGAAATATGTTTTCATTTATTTAATTTGTCAACGTCTCTCTGGACAGAATTAACAAAAAAATAGCATGGTGATAAATAATCAAAAGATAACAAAAAATGCATTACAACTAGTGAATGACACAAACCTTTATCTTTTCCCATTTGTCATCCACATCCTGCAGCCATGACAAAAACAGGCGACCGTTGTATCTGGACCTCTGGGCATTTCTTTCCTTTTCTTCCTGTTCTGGTGTTAACATATTGTATACCTCTTTATCTTTCAGCAAAGTACACACGGAGAAAGGTAAGGCCTGTAAAAAGATGAATATTGAACATATTATTGAAAATTAATCTGCACCCTCTATTTTTACAATTCCTAAAACTACAGTTAACAATATTGGGAAGAATAATCAATGATATCAACAGATCACAACTGATTCTCTTATATACAATACATGTCCTTCCTTGAGTCATTTATACAGGGTGTAAGAGACCTAGTCTTCAATATTTTATGGGTGAATATCTGACTAAATTACGAGTCGAAAATGTCCAATGAATATGTGCAAATTCTGTAATGTTACAGAAAATATTAGTGAAATTATTCCATTATTAATCTATATTTTTGCTTCAGGCCCTAAATCATCTAACAAAACATAGTCTAGCCCAGTGATGGTGAACCTTTTGGGCTCGGCGTGTCACCCCCCCACCCCCATAGTATTTAATTTGATATCAATTAATTAATTGCTCATTTCAATTATTTGTTTTTTTCACATATGTTCACATTTATTACATATGTAGTAATAAATTCAAACATTGTCAAGTAGACTCTTTTATGATATAAAAATAAATGTGTGGGTCATTTAAAAAGCCCGAGTGGGTCAGTGTCTGACCTGCGGGTCATAGGTTCGCCATCACCGGTCTAGCCACTCGAAATAAGTTTTTAAAATTTTATAATCTAGAATCAATAAAATATTTCAATTGATCAAAATAATCGCATAATTACGATTTTTTTTAAATGTTTTTATCTCTGACATGGTTGAGATAAGGCACATATCCTTTGAATATTTTTGACTCATAATTTAGATAGGTATCCATTCACAAAATATTGTGGACTAGGTCTGTTACATCTGTATATATATACATTTGACAGGAAACATCACATTAAAGTGAAGTGTTTACTTTTATAAAAAATAAATTAGGTAAATAGGTGTACTTTTTTTATGAATGTACATTTTTCAAACAGTTAATTAATAAATATAATAATTAATATTATTAAAATTTTAAAATGGGAATTGGAAAACAGAATATTTCTGACACGAATATCACATAGGCAGGTAATTATATATACACGATTTTAAGTTTTAAATATTCTGTTCATAATGATAATCTTTTAAAGATAAAATACATATATATTTTTTAAATTGTTTAACGTTGGATATTAAAAAGTGTGCGGTGATTAATTAATATGGAAGAAGTTCCTGTTCAGAAAAGTGATACTTGGACAACATTCTGAGATAGAAACTCACATTAAAAATATTTATTTTTATTTTGAAGGAAATCACATTATTATTGTGAAGTTGCAGTTTTTTCAGAAGATACAGAACTATTTAATTTAATACAAAATAAATAAATCAACTAGAAAGTTATACAAAAAATTTATCGAAAAAATATTTTAATTGCTATCGGATTTTGAATCCCGGCCTTTTGTAAATATGTGAAGTTATGACATTGCCGAATCTCCTGCCTTCCGACACATTTCAAAATAAGATATGAATAAGGCCTATAGTTTTAAAACAAACTATATAAAATTATAACCTGATTAGCCAGAGCTCGTGCAGCTCTACCATGGACACGCAGAATTTCTTGCTCAACAGCCAAAACGAGCTTTTCTTTCTCTACCAGGTGTTGTACCCTCAAGGAGTGTCTGAAAGAAGATATTTATTTTGCATTGGTAAAAATTAGGCCGAGATATAGTACATAAAATTACATTGCAATATTTCATATACAAAAAAGTGTTTAAAAATTGATAATTGTAAAATAGTTAAAAAAATTCAAATTTAAAAAAAAAATCTTTAACAAGCCACATATAAAAATTTAAAGCAATGTACATAGTATTTGAAATTATTTTAATATATTTGGAGCAATAAAGAACATTTTATAAGCAATAAATAAAATCGCATAACGCATATATCACAAACATAAATAACAGCGATTTTGTAGATTAAATTTTATAACAATTAGACAAGTTTTACAAACACGCGTACCAAATTCATTTCCATCTATTGAAAATATTAGTGATTTCAGTGATGTTGTTAATGGTGAAACATTGCATAAGGGTATGTATGGATACAACGTGAACAATGTTATGGTGCAGCTATTAATTAAAAGAATTCTCTATTTTTTTATTTTCATAGATTGATAAGATTTTATGTTTCCCATGTAACAAGAAAATATGAACATAATAAGATTCTACTGGGATAATAATATGATTTAAAGAAATAACTTTTGAAACGTACATAACCTACGCAACACAATATGCAAGTTTTTAAAAAAGCACCGTTGAAAAATAATCATAAATTTCCATTGACAATTAACGCTGGTCAAATAGAATATAATTTGTATTCACCGATCATTTTCTTGTCCAATAAACTCCTCCCTCATTTGTGGTGGCAGAGAAGGGGGTGGATTGACAATAGGTTGTTGTTTATTGCTTGTTTTCAGAACATATGTGCAGCGGATCATCAAATAATCTTTGAAACCCTGAGGCGGCTTAGGCTGTACTGGAAATAAACCTTTTTGTCTGCGCTCAATCTAAAATAAATAAATTATAATTATTAGATTATACCTAATACAACTGTAAATTAGTGCTTCACAATATGTAGTATCTATATATTTTGTCAAGGAAATAAATTGAAAAAAGTAACATGTACAGTAAAACCGCGATATAACGAAACCCGATATAGCGAAAAATGATATATTGGAAAAAAAATCGAAATTTAGTCCCTAAAACCAATTTTTCATACAAAAATGCATTTATATAACGAAATCCCGTTAATATTTATAACAAAATCATTTTTGCCCCGTACGAAAAAATGCCAATACATTTACGTAAATTTATAACGAAATAAAAAAATGTTAAAAGATGAAAATATTATTTCGCACTTACAAAGCCGCGCCGACGCATCTGCCGTATGCGAACGGTTTTATGGCCTTTTAGGCGGTGCGCGGCGGTCGGCCGACAAGGTAGTAAAACAATTCAAACTTCTTCTTGGGTTCATAGCAGGCCCATAAAACTATTTGACATAATTCTTGCGGCGTTCTCTTAGACACGTTTTACGTACGCATACGCCTCTAATATGATTGCAATCCCAGACCCAACAGCTGTAAAATACAAAAATTAACAGGAACCCCCCGAAAGTTGCAGTATGTATTTATTGGAAATGTCAATCTCAGTGTAGAATTAAGTTTGTTCAGCTTTTAACGCGATTATTGCATGACCGAACTGAATATTTACATAAATTCATTTTCGTTTGACAATTGTTTTCGTGTGAACTCGTCAATAATATAAATAATTCGATAAATATTTTATGGACTATTTTTGTACGGCATTTTGTATTTCTATTAACTATTGTTTTAGTGTATTTTAAGTGAACAATGTTAACGATAATTTTTAAGTGAACAATTTTAACGATTATAAATATATTTTGAAATGGTTGCCGCCTTTACCGGTAAGTACTTTCGTAATTTATATACGACTCATTTTATAAAAATGCCGCGATTCAACTGTAAAATTGTTATTTTTGAATTATTTTGTATGTTTCATGCCCAAAATTATGTTTGAAGCGGCTCTACATTTAAACACAATTAAAATATTGTTTTGTGTTTGCAATATTCTGGAATTTACAAAAATATCTTCCAATTGGTGTTGAATAGGTTCTGTTCTTAATTTAATTCCTTTGATTATTCATTTGCTTATCTGTTTTAATAACAAAACTACTAAAAATATGTAGGTATTCAGTTCCCTATGGCCTTTTTCCTCCTTTGTTTGCAGAATTTGTGATTTTACTGTACTTAAAACAGAAAATGTTAAAAAGCCCACAGACTATCTTACGCACCTGTTTCTTGATATTTAGGTACATCTGGTAGGGATTGTTTTGTGGAGAATGGGAACTGGAGTGGGATTCTGCAGATCCCCCTGAGGCAGAATCAGCTGCCTGAGCGGATTGGTGGGCATGACTTTCTTTAGATGCCTTCAGTTTCCTTTTACGTGGATGCAGTTCCACCGATGGTTGCTGGGAAGTGCTCGCAGAAGCACCAGAGGACCCCCCGCTGCTAGAGCTGCTGCCACCGCCGCTGTTGTTGCCGCTAGTAACATTGGAGGCATCTGTGCCGCTATCGTTGGTGTCAGGAGACTGAAGAAGTACAATAATTTAATAGTAATTTCATTCTAGTTCAGTGGAATTTCTAACCGAAAGGAATCAAAGCGCGAGTATCTTGGCTGATGATAAAATGAAATTTAACAAATACAAACAAGTCACTTGTTATATCGACATACCCATGACAAAACCTTATTTATTGGAAATTAAGATTAGTGTTAGAACTTAATTTATATTTAATGAAAAATGATGCAGGGAAAGGAAAAAATAATAATCACCTGTCGACTGGAATGATATGGCGGAGGTGTTTTAGTCGGTACAGGTGCTCCGATAGGACTACACGGGGTTGCCGAAACATGGGGAGAGCTCCGTCCCCTTTCCTTATCTCTGTCCCCATCCGTATTTCTGTGTGATCTCAACACTCTCTGTGCCGATCCACTGTTTTTGTCATCTGAGCCACTCTGTCGCTTGTCATCTTTACCATCTGTCCAACTTTCATTCCCATCCACAGGCACAGTCTCGCCAGCCGCATTGATGTTAAAATGGATAATGTAGGGTAATGTTGCGGAACCCCCTCTGTTCTTGGCTCCTCCTCTCTGGGTGGAGCCTCCCTCTCCTTCTTGCTGTCCCCCAGAGTTCCCCGCTCCCCCTACGCCACCGGGAATAACGATCTTTAGTGGTGGCACCTTGGGTCCACTGCTATCGACCTTGGTCTCTTCCGCGTCTGGCTCATTGTCTTTAACAAAAGCCGATGGTTTAGGGCTAGCGCAAGGACTCTTTTTGTCTGGAACTCCCTTGACACTGACTTGAGCAATGGACAGTGTGGCACCTTGGGATTTCCCCTGTCCCGAACCAGATTTTCCAGATTGGGAGCCTTGCGCACCACCTTTTCCTTGGGCGCTTGAGGTGTTGCCAGCGCCTTTGGCCTGTCCACTTAATCCATGAGACCCTACAGAAGTCTTTGGATTGGAATTCCCAGTGTTTGATTTAGTTCCAGAATTTAGCAGTGGACCACCGCCTTTACTGAGGGGAGCCACTCCAGTTTTACTAGCTGGTCCCGGAGGTTTATTTCCCGATATTGATCCTCTGAAGAAAAAAAATGAATACTGTAAATCTTCACATACTAAAGGTATAAGTTAGTTTTAATAAATTTCTTTAGTTAGGTTAAGTAACCAGATTTTAGATTATAAATCAAATATTATTTAAACTTTTTCCTCATATGCTAACCTCACTCTTGAATCAGGTGTTGAGGTTTTAATGTTGTCTCATTAATTTTTTTGTGAAAAGTGACCCTTAACACTTTTAATAAAAAAAAAAACTCCAGGAAAAAAATTTTTTTTTTTGTGGTTGATAAGAAGGTTATATAAAAATATTATTTGAGTAAGTATAAATTAAAATATACATAATGGTCAGTTGATAAAGTATTACCTGCCCACATTTACCCTCGATTGTTGGGCAGATTTACTCGTCTCTTTGACAGGTTCCGGTTCCTTCCTTTTCTTACGTTTTGTAGCGTCATCTTCAAAATTATCAGCGTCAGTAGAATCAGTAGTTTCTGTAAAATTTCTTTTCTGAACTGAAGAACTAGATTCCTCTTGCGAAGAAGATACTAAACCGCTGGTCGAATTGGAGCTGGCTTCACCTTTAGACAAAATAACAACTATGTATTTAGAAGCACAAACACGTGCAGAAAATAACCATTTAATAAAGAGTGGACAATATTGCTTGATCACCATCAGATGTTTGTTAAATTTTTGTAAATAATGCAATAACAAAATAAGGAAAAGTGAGTATTTAAAAAAAAATCTATTTTGACACGTACACATTAATTATAAGTGATGTATATGGCAGCAAATGTATAAAAAAATTTTTTTTTTAGAATTATTATGTATTACATTTAGCTTTTTACTATAGCAGTTCGTGTATTGATTTAATTTATGTTTTTAACATTTTGATAATCTAAATAAGACCCTTTTTCTTTCAGTTTGTACATAATAATATGTATCCCACCTGCATATTGCATCATTTAAAGGATAGAGAATCCTTGGACAAATGTAGTCATCCGGAATCAAGAGACCGACAGACCCTGACTAAAATCTACCGGACCGAAGAAATGATTAAACTGTAGAAATATGTGAATAATAATGAATAGAGAAAAGTGATGGGCACTTGAGGAGGCTTTTGTCCAGTGGTAAATATAAAATGGCTAATGATAATGACGATAATAGCTGAATCTATAAACAAGACAGACATATATTGAGCGTAAAGATTTTTTTTCAATATTATGATATGTGACGTTAAGTATCAAAGCGTGACATCTCAATATTATGATATGTGACGTTAAGTATCAAAGTGTGACATCTCAATTTTTAGACAAAATGAATTATGAATATAGTTTTGTAGATTATACAATTTCTGTTAATGAAATCATAACATTATATATCCTTATGAATTGAAAGCATTTTGAATTATAAAAAATGTTGTGATTTCATAGACTTAACATAAGTTTTATAATCTACAAAATTACATTCTTAATTAATTTTGTCCAAAAATTGAGATGTCACATTTCGATACTTAACGTAACATATATTGGGTTGTCTAATAAGCCTTTGCTGTTTTGTTGAACTATTTATTATAAAATCAAATTTTTAAATAAAAATTACAACATTTCAATCAATGATGTATTCTCCATTATTGTCCAGGACTTAATCCCGTCTTTCAACCGCCTGTTAATGCTTTTTCTATAAAAAATAATTCAGCTGGTTTAGTATCGAAATAGTTAGCAAACCAATTTCTGTGGTTATCGTCATTGTTGAACATAACCTCACGCATTTGATTGGAGAGAGTGACCGAAAAAGGTGATAATCTAACGGAGTGATGTCAGGACTGTAGGGTGGATGCGGCAAAATTTCCCAATTGAGCTCCTGGACGATCATTTTAACCAAGGTTTAAAGGTTTAATCCGGATTAAAGGCGAAAAGAAGTACGTGTTGTAAATGTTAATTTTTCTCAACTTGACACTACATTATTTAAGCGCATAAATTAAGAATGGCGACACTGAAGTTTTAGCGCAGAAAAAATGCTATCGAATAGTATGTCATTTTTTGTCACCAAAAACAAAATTTCATTTAAAAAGAAAAAAAAGCCGCAAAGACTCATCAGACGGCTCAATAATTTATTGAAGTTGAATAAGTTATAAATAAAATAATGTTGGTGTGTAAAATAATATTAGAAAAATCACAGTAATAAGACAAGTTACCTTCGTTGCTTTTTACAACTACCGCAGAGGCAACAGTCTTATCATTCGCAACAAGCGTCTCCTTGCACTCATTTTTATCGACAGTGCTTTTACTCAAGGTCTCCATTATAGTCGTGCCACACCCGGCTGCTGAAGTTTCTTCACCGACTTTCTTGTTATCATCTCTTGATCTGCCAGTTTGAGGAACCCTGTGACTCGTAGCGCTTTCTGGAATTTAAATAGCAGATCAAACATTACCATCGGCTCTTCGCTTGCATTTAATAGCTTTCTGCAAACTGATGTTGTTATTTCTACTAATATTATTTTGAAATATCTGAAATATTATTAGCGACAGAGAATCATTTCTATTTTGGTAAAATTTAATATGGAAGCTAACTGAGTTTTGTGTACTGTATTCGCTTGCGTAATTTGGGCACTATTTTCATCGCTTAAAAATCGAGTTACGTAAAATATGCAGATTTTTTAGTCCAGCGTTTGCGGTGCTCTATGAACAAAGCTATTACTTCTGTACATATGGAAAAACCAGCAATTAACATCTCTTGGTACCGCAACCCGCAAAACCCGCAATTGGCATGCTTGCTCTCTTATCAAAAAAGTGCAAAAATCCGAAATTATTTTTTAAAAATATTATAATTTATGGGCCTATATGTATGTACAGGATTATATTTTATCTCCTGCCCTCAAGCACGTGTGGTTCAAATTACAAGGATATTTTGCGAGAAATATTCTAATCAGTAAACAAATTGGTTTACCACACATTATTAATTATTTTGACACAAAGAATCTGTCACATTTTATTTTGATACAAAGACCTCCCAGTATTAATAACTACTAAAAAGTAACTGTCATAGTAATAGGAGCACAGGGTTATCCTGTCATCATTTCAGTTCATTTTTTGAGGCTTACATCACAGCCGTGTTATGGTGCCACTTTTTTGAGGTTTTGCATCAATTTGTGACTGTTCTGAACTATATTCACGTTAAAACGAGTAATCTGATTTGTTCATCTAATTTAAATTTAAATAACCCTTTTTTGTATTAATAAGTATTTTTTATTTATTTAATTTATTCATGATATAGTTAACTTTAGACGTGAAACAATAGTGAGTATAAATTTTTAATTTGTGTATTAGTTTATAAGGATGTATTATTTTGAAACATAAAAATACTTTTTATCAGATGCTGATATCTTTTCATCATGCTCGTTACGGACAGTGATACCAAAGAAGTCGGTGTGAGTGCTCCCAGAATAGAAAATAGCAGCTATGATAGTGATTCCGATCGACTTAGTGATAATAAGAGTGATGATTCCGAAACAATTGTACCAGCAGCACATCCTCCATAAAACAAAAAATGGATCCTTGGAAATGGAATCTCACTTGCCCACTTATTGACATACCCACCAAAATTCCAAAAATCCATCAATCCATAACTGATAATTTTCCAGAAGAAATACGATGTATTGACATGTTTAATAAATTTTTAGATGTGGATTTTTGGGATTACTTTGACCCTTCAGACCAATAAATATGACGGACAAAAGGATGCAGCGAACACTAGTGGTTCGATACTACTAGTGATGAATTACAGGCATGCATTGCTTTGTGCATTTTGTAATTATATGTGAAAAAGGATACTCTTATTCGTTATTAAAAAAGCGCACTGAGACGCCGTTTCTTACGTTTGTAATGCTTTTTAAACGGTATATACAATAAACGGTTGTGCAGATACCTACATCTTATCGATAATGATACTGCGGATAACGGCGATCGGTTATATAAAGTAAAGTACGTTATCGACTATGTGAATCAAAAATGTTCATTTCTGTACGTACTTGAACAGGACACCGTTATGGATGAAAATCTTATGAAATTTCGCGGTGCCCTCTCATTTATTCAACATACATATATACGTGGGAAAAAAATTGGAGATGAACAATTGCCAGCTCCAGAGGCAGTTGTAATGGGGCTGATGACACCTTATCACTTCAAAAGATTTCACCCTATATCTCGACAGCTGGTATTCCTCGCCATTGCTTCACCAATGTTTACAAGAAGGAGGAACAAATGTGTTGGGAATAGTTTGATTAAATAGATAACAAATGCCGCCCAGTTTTAAGAACTAAAAACTTGAAAAGGGAGAAAATCAGGCTCAATTTAGTCATAAAATTATGGCATTGAAGTTGTAAGATAAGAACCCCGTGTGTATTTTATCTATCATGCATGAGGTTGGAATGACTGCTACCTCATAAACGTAGAACAGGAGATACAGTGATGAAACCACTACGTATAATGGAATACAATGAAGGTATGGGGAAGTCGATAAAATGGATCAACAATCATTTCCATCGATACGACGATACCGGAAAGGATATAAAAAAAATAAAATTTATAACCTATATGTGTTTATTTAATTCATACATTTTGTATAAAAAAATAAACAAAAGTAACATAAAATATTGCCAATTTCGGTTAATAGTGGCAGGGCAAATCATTGAACGAGTAAGATTGCCATCCTATGTGGGGATTGGGCGTCCTGTGGCTGACAGTGAAATGTTCCGCGAGAAAGTAAAAGAGTATGAGTAGATGGGAACGTGAGGGTTGTGGGGCAGTGTTATACATGCCAGAATGTTTTAAAATTTATTGCATATGAAAATTTTTAAATTTATAAGTAATCCACAAGTTTAATTATAATTATTGTGTATTTTAGTGTTTTATTATATGTTTGTATAGTTTTGTGTATGAAAAACTATTGTGTCAAAAATCTATCTACAATATTTTTATACATTTGTACTTTGAAACTACAAGATTCTCAATGAAGATTTTCCATATAAGTTCTAACACTTTTTATATTAGAGTGAAATCTCGATCGATCGTTTCATGTATCATTTATTTCTTCCAATTTCAAATTAATTTCATAGAAAACATCCAAAAATAGATTGTATGGATCGTTCCTCATGCATCATTTTACCGCATTAATTGTTTAAATTACGCAGCATGCTTGTCGCCTCAAATTAATTTCATACACAACATTTAAAAATAGGTTGCATTAATCGTTCCTCATTCATCATTTTACCGCGTTAATAGTTTAAATTATGCAGCATACTTCTTGTCTCGAATTAATTTCATACAAAACATCCAAAAATGGATTGCATGGATCGTTCCTCGTGCATCATTTTACCGCGTTAATTGTTTAAATTACGCAGCATACTTCGTAGCTAAATGATTGGTTTCGATTAACTGCACTCGTAAACAATGATTGGAACATTTGAGAGAGAGAGAGAAGATGATGCTGCTACTGATTGGCCTTTGACACTATACATTACAAAGTCTAATTAATTATTTTTTTGTTTCTATGCAGCTATCTAATTTTATTTTTATTTAAACACATTCATTTACTTGAGAAATATGTATATTTTTTAAAATACGTATTAAACATTTAAGTATGAAAAATGTAACTTTTTTTCTACATTCCCGCATTCATAGTTTATTTCAATAGGTCCCTTCAAAAACGATAGGTAGAGGATTCAGTGTATTTTTTTGTTTTACGTATAAATAATCTGAAGCGCCGCAGTTTGACAAACCATGTCATCGAACCCTTGGGCCGGGGCAACTTGTCAATAATATATAAATGTTATAATTTAATTGATATTTTTGTGCATCTTTTTTTTTTCAAAATATTCATTTAAATTGTACCGCGGTAAACTACATCCCTTTCTTTAACATTGGAAAATAGGTTTTACTGAAACACCAGCAGAAGTCGCGAAGCGGCCTACTTAGCAAAAGCAATCAGCCAAGCCGATTGATTGCTTTCTGCTAAAATATATAGACAATTATTTTTAAAACATGATTTTAATATCCATAACACCTGACGTTTTCGGCTAACATTTTGAAAACCTTTATCTTCAGTACTAATGTATAGTGTTTGAATCTAAAGACATAATGTGTTCATGTTTAACGTTTACACTGAAACGTTTACATAAGTTTTTGGACAATAAAGTCAAAAAGATACGCAGTTATCGTTCTGTTCCATTCCGTATTAATATTTTTTCCTGACAGATTACTAGATAGTAGCAGCTGAAGTATTATGTATCTCGACAATTGAAAAAAAAAATAATAATTATAAATATTGTTCACTAAATTCTACATTAAATTATATAAAAAAAAAAACAAAAACAAAAACATGCTTTATTAATTTAATTCTGACATCTTTGTTAATAGATCAAAAAGATTATCATATTTAACAAGCAGGAATTACTGGGATTTAGTGTATAATACATAAAGTAGCATAATTATATAAGTTAAGTCTATTTTAAATTGATATAAAAGCATATAAATAAGCTAAGCATTATCGTGTAGTATGGCACAAGTGAACCAATCAATGAAGTACTTAAATAATTACTGTCAAAATTCTAATAATATAAATAATTCTTATAAAACATTATCCATAGACAATTTTTGGTACATAATGCACGCATCATGTAATATTGTGAATACTTTAGATTAATAATAAAATATCAAAACCATCCGAAACATAACTATACTTGGCCCAAACTATGAAGAAATATATTTTTTTTTTTTCGTGATAAATGTGGCAATTTCAATTATTACTCCATACTCTATGTGACTGTTTCAAAATCGCCATCTGAGAGAGTAAATACAGGGGGGGGGGGCAAAATCCTTAACTTTTGATTACAATTCTATTGCATACTGTGATCGGGAATGATTGTATCCCATACAAATAAAAAAAAAGCGAATTTTTGAAATGTTTAAAAAGAAAAAGCCATAAAAATATTTACTGTTTAAGATTAGTGAGAATCTTAAATTGCTAATAAAATACAAGCGGTACTTACTAATAGTTTAATTCTGCTGAATAATATAGAACATGATGAGTAAAATTAAGAAATATTAATAAAATTCACATCACATAATATTAACAATATTTGGATACAATTATGGTCATCTAGTTTCCTTCCGGCTGAAAAAGTTAATTAAGTCATAACTCCCAAAGAACCAAAAAAATTTAAAAAAAACCTAATTACACGTGTAATAACTTGCTTTTCCATAATACTGATTTATTTTATAAAACCAAATCATTGACAATGATATAATGTGATCACCACGAAATCTCCAATATCTTCTAAAAGGAATGGAACAAGCGCGCGCGCACACACAAATTAGATTTCTTTTTGAGAACTTCTCAAAAGTGCATAAAGAACGGTAGAGTTGGATACAAAACGAGCCATGATCCATTTGCCACACGTATTTTAATAAATGATTCATAAATGATATAATCGGTACACTCTTTATTGACAAATCTCCGATATGAAAGATTAAAGTCTCATCCCTGTGGATGTACCTACACAAATACACCATGATTAAACTCGGTCAACATTTGACATTTGAAACTTTAAATCATATGTAGAAATAAAGTTATCAAGTCAGCATTAAATTTTGCCTAGCTATACGATAAAGAATGACAAAATTAATTGCATCTGTTATTCATGTTCATAGTAACTACAATGTAAACAAAAACTACGGACTGTGCTATGATAACAATTAACAAATCAAAATACTATGTGAATAACTTCTATAATTTTTTTTCTATAAGGCCTTTGAAAAATTAATCTATTTTTAGATAAACATAATTAATATATTCAGTACACCAAAGTATACTAATTATATATGCAAAATCAAAAGAGCGACGACATTGTTATAATATTAATAGGTATGTCGTAAAATTATTGCTTTAAAATAATATTACGAAAAGTTTAATAAAATGAGTGATATCTAATAAGACAGAAGCGGACGCGATATTTTTTTCGACAATTGTATAACAACTCTTCACTTAATGGATAGCTAGGTAACTTAACTAAATTCTTATGGGGTGAGCCACACCCCGTCAAGGGTTATGATATAAATACAAAAACTATTAAATAACAATCGAAACCTTAAGGTTACGATTTTTTTTATCAAAACATTACAATAAAAGTTACATAAATTATTAAATACGTCCTCAGATTAGAAAATGAATAGCACGGCTCGTAAAACTTTCATAACCTCGAATTGTCAATGAAGAAAATGTCAAGACAGTAAAGACTTCGATTTAAAGTCAACTAACGAGCAATTCACGTCAAAGATGAATCATTTACGTAAACAATGATGTCTGTCAGAACTAAATGTTCGATTCGTAAAAAAACTATTACGACTATTGTAGGAGTTGGTGTATGTCACAAACTTTATATTAGAAAAGTATATAAAACATGTACCTAGGTATTGGACATTTCTTATCATAATATTTCAAGATCGTCAAAAGCATTCGATTGAAATTTCAAACGAAACAATGTGTTATAAAAAAATCTTAAATTATGTTAATTTTTTACTGGAAAACGTTATAATAAAATGTAATATCCTACCTTCGTACATACCCGCAATCGCGTCTACTGCAAGTATCGTACATAAATAAAGCTATCCCATTGGTCGTCACTTCAGAGGTCATTACTACTAGCTACGATACAATTTACACTTTCTTAACAAATCACAACTTTTGTCAACTATCACAAACTATAATGCTATAATATATGTAAACACGTTTCAAAATCGTTACGTTCATATTCAGTTCACAATACCTTTGTGAGAAGTAGTCCTCCCCTGCATCTCACGAAGCCACTATAGTAAAGTGTGACTAGCACCGAACCGACAACCGACACACACACACAAAATTAGAAGAAGAGGTGAGTCGTCGGTGAACGTTTCTATTAGAACAGTTCACTGTTCTGAATTCGTGAGCGATTCAGTTCGTCTTTAATACTGTTCGTAAATTTACTTAAATATTAAAAAAAAAATGTCGAAACAATTTTTTTTTTACGAGCACTACATGTACAACGACCCTTCAGCTAAAGCGGGGAAATTAAGTGGATTAATAAAAAATAAATTTAATTAATTAATTTTAGTGAAAATTAAATAAGAGTAAAATCTACCAAAAACAATAGAAAATATTATTTAGTAAACATACTGGATTATTCCTCATTTCAAATAAAATATATTTTTTATGCTAATCTAAAATAAATTGCGAAAACCCACGACTCAAATTGGTTTAAATTTTTTAACTGAATTATCGCGTTATAATAATTACACAATAAAAGTATTAAAGTCATTAACGATATCATTATTTAATGAAAAGTATGCGAATTAAATTCGAAATCCCGATGAGTCATCGTTAATTCTGAACTATTCAGATTAGGCATTCTGTGTTGAGACAACCCGGGAATTTTATTTAATATATCCTACATTTATTTTTTCAAAATAAAATCTGCATATTCGAAAACAACCCATGGACCCAGGAGCAGGTAGCAAGCGCAAGGATCGGCAAAATGACTCGATTGTCCTTGTCACGTTGCGTCGGCACTCGGCAGCGATAAAAAAAAATTCTTTCACATTTGCCGATCATCAAAAATATCATTAAGGAGACAGATAATGATTTATGGTAACGAGATTATATTGTCTTTGTAGTAAAAGCTTTCGTTGTTATTTGTATTATACAAATTAAACGAAAAAAATAATATTTAAGTTTTTACGTTTCTTTTCGGCATGATTTTATTTGTTGATAGTATCAGTTTGTATTTTGACTTTGGCCAAATACGTTCTTCTCGTACTTACGGTACCCGTCGCTGTATATTAATAATTATATATTATGTGTAATTTTTCAAACTAAAATTACAAAGGTTTCCATGATTTAAACGAAAAATAATCAAAGTCTCGAGTACCGGGAATTCTCGGGACTTTAAAAATTTGGGTCTCGAGTCCCGGGAATTGAAAAAACCTGAGACTTCAGATTTATGTTTACCACCACTATATCTGAGGGCACTAAAATCATAACAAAATAAATATTGAAAACCAATGGAATTTCTGTACCATGATGTTCAGGTTTAGATTTAAAATGAATAAAGGCTTCGGTTCAAGATAATTTATAAATATCAAATGGCCAACAATGACGACGATTGAAATTTATTCCAATAAACGAGACACCATGAACCACGAAACAGTGAGTATATTTTTAGTAGATTTCTAAATTAACATATTGATAACATATAAGTGATTGCGAAGCGCACATAATTATTGTCTTTGGGTAGATAGTACAATACAACAAATCACAGAAATAAAATCTCTTAAATAAACACCATTTTCACAGAGGTAAGCACTGGGATAAAGTGTAAAAAATCTAGTATATTTTCTTTTCGGACTTTTTGCACTATTTATATTCTAATATCTTGCGAACGCGACCTTATTATGAATGTTAACAAGTCGAAAGTGATGGTGATCGAGAAGAAGGAAAGCAAGACACCGTGCTAATACTTGTAGGTAATGAATGTTTGGAACAAGTATACGAGTTTGTGTATTTGGGAAGTATGTTTGATAGAAACGGAAAGGCTGAGAATGATATCGAAAGGAGGGTGAATGCAGGGAATAAAGTGAACGGTGCTTTGAATGGAATTATATCTAACGGGAATTTGTCAACCGAGGCAAGACTAGCGGTGAACAATGGAGTCCTGGTACCGACACTGATGTATGGAAGTGAGGCCTGGAGCTGGCAGAGGAGGAACGAAAATAGACTGAATGCAGTAGAAATGAGATCACTTAGGCGTATATGTGGCAAATCTATTTATGACAGAGTAAAGAATGTAAAGATGATGTTAGTATAATGAGTAAGATTAAGAAAGGATCACTTAGGTGGTTTGGTCATATGGAACGGATGAATAAGGATAGAATGGTAAGAAAGATATATGACCCGTGTGTTGATGACACCAGAAGTAAAGGACCTCCCTGGAAGGTAAACCAGATACTGGAGCATGGTTCTGTTAGAAGCTTCAATAATCGTCGAGCTTATATGAGAAGATGTATGAATGTGGATGAGGCGAGAATTGTGTCAGGACAGAAGAGTGTGGCGCTCTAGCCTACCCCCGCGGAGAAACGGCGTGATAATGAGTAAGTAAGTAAGTATATATATTTGTAATATTTTACTATATCTACACACAAATGTATATATTTTTATTTATTTGATATCCCCAGTAGACGCGAGCTTGAAGAAATCTAACGTTTGGAGTCTTTTTGTACCGCCTGTTGTACGATACTAAAATGTAAAGGAGGTTAGACATCAACGCTTGGAAAGTATCTGAAACTCAAACGATATTGATTTTAAGAAAAATTAAAATGAATCTACCAATCGTTTGGGATTAAAGAATATATTAATTGTGATTGTATAGTTGTGTGTGAATGCCGCACCGCCGGCCCGTGTGCGCGAGGTTATAAAGGGCGGCGCTCGTCAGGGCGCTCTCTCTCTCTCTGCGTGTCCATCGGCTTAATCGTTTGACTTGTACAAGTGATATACCTTGTAACTAAATTGTACCTTACCGTAATAAACGTGTAATTGTTACAAAGAGTATTTCTTGGACCCTCACAATACGGGGTGTACACTTAGAAGACCAGTACGTAACATAAATCATATGGGATTTCAAATGCCCGAAAGCTAATATTTTCCGAAAATATGTAAATCCCCACATATTTCCGCCATCGTATTTTGCTCATTGTTCACTCGCAAAAGTATTATTATACAGACTATTTAGCATTCGATATGTTGTATATATTTACGCACTCGTGCGGTATGTAACCAAATATGTCACCGTACATTTGATTAGTCTAATATAATAATCGTTGTATCTGTTTCATTGTACTTTCGTGACGAACACTTTTGTTTTTCTTATTATGATAACGTGATGTAGTTTTGTTTACTTTCCATGTAACTTACGCCGGTCAATGTGCAGGGTAAAATACTTAAAGAGAGATATATTTGCAAAGAGCGCACACAAAGAAAATATATATAAGCGATATCATAAACGTTTATTTTAGTGGGCCGTTCATTTCTTGTTTACAAATAATGTTACCGTAACTGTTACATTATTAGTACACAGTGCATTGTATATTGTATTGTGTGTTATTAAGAAATATCAATTCACTTTTAAAGTGTATTTTTACAGATTATCGAAGATCATTTAAGCCTTCTCGCTATTTTAAATACAAATTAAATGTATCAATTAGAAAGATATACAGAAAAAATTAATTTATATTAGACTAATATATATATATATATATATATATATATGTTTCCATATAAAGATCATATATTTTAAATATAGTTAAAAACAATTCACTTTGTTTAAACACCACTTTATTTATAATTCTTTTTTTCTCTTAAATGAATATGTTTACGAACGTTACTGTACTGTTAATCAAAAATGTAACTTTTCGTTATAGACTCACGTAAACGAAATAATTCTGAAATCAGCCATTCGGCAAAATGAGTCAGGGGTTCATTGTTCGATATTTTAGACAAATGGCACCCAAAATGCCTCGTAAACATTATGTGAATGTTAGAAAAACCCGTTCACGGAAAGGACTAATTTTATAAATACACCAGACGACAGACAGATTGAACTTTTAAAATAATTTTCAAATGTATATAGCTACATTTTGTTTATTACGAGATGTTAAAAATTGTTTATATGTTTTTTTTCCTTCCGATGAATATCATTATTATATATTGCGATTCCCCATCTATTTCTACGACTTTCTGGACGTCTTGGATCCATATGACTGTATAGTGCTTGATTAAATGGCCAGGTAAATGTTTTCTCTTTTTATACATAACAGTACTTTTTTATCTATGCTATTGACCTTTTTATTGAATTCTGAAGTTTCATTCGATTCTGTCTTAATTTAAATGCACATTATACTGATAAAATAGCACTTTTGTGATTATTATTGACTATCCGCGATTCTTATACATCATCTAGATGTCATTTTTGTTTATTTTGACAGTTAACTTGGGTAACAGCTAAAGGTGGAATAATTTCAGAGATTTTATTCACGTGTGGTTTGTTTTGGGGAAAGCTCTAATATTGAAATATAGATTCTATTGTGCCCACAAGGCCTAGCAGCAAGCAGTCGGTGACAACCGATGAAACCCTGATCGTGCGGCGGTCATCAAAGGTAAATGTTCCACAATGTGTTTTAGAACTCTAAACTCTGCCATTAATTTTTGTGTTTCTTTGTTTTCGCTGAATATTAATTTTATGATTTTATTATTTTCAGTTCCACAATTTTCTTATATTGTTTATATTCTACTTATTTATTTATAATATTATGGTGCGTATTCACGGATGAAAATTTGCCCCTGAGACTCCTGAAACGAAAAGATTACGTTGGTATCGCTGCTCTTCTTTCAAAACGCAGTCATATTTAAATGATTGACTCAACACTAATTCTATTCTGTGATTTACGTTAGTTTCCAAGATAACAAAAGTGCAATAAACCGAGCAGTTAATCATATTAATGTAACAAATTCTTTCTTTGTATCAATATCTTTTGACATCAATAAAATATTTTCATTTTCGATTCATATTTTTAAAGGTTTCCACAATTTTCAAACTATTTTAGAGTAGATCTGTTACACTTTGCATCAACATCTTAGAATCATCGCGAATTTTGAATCTGTTATAAAAAAAAGGTTAATAACCCCTGTTAAGATGTTATTGCCGGTGTCATGATTAAATAGTGGAATGTTATGGATAAATAAATTAAATGATAAATAAGCAACTCCAATAAATAATACGTTTTGCAACAATATCATTATTTCTAAGAGCTGATGCCGAATAAATAATTTATGTTTCATAAATTCATATAGCAAGTAGCTTAGAGTGAACTCATGTTACAATTTCTATAGAGCAATGCTCCATTGCTTGATCTACCCCAACATGTTTCCCGCACAATGCTGCAATGCTGCATCAGCTGTTTCCCGTACATTATTACAAGATGTTTCGAATTGTAAACAGTGATATAAAAATGATGCATAGAATACCGCGCCGTCAATCATTATAGTATAAAATAAGTATGCAATTCCAAATATGACTGAAAACCAGCACTCATAATTGAAATATAGCATAAAAAACAAAAAATTTTAGTAGACTTGATAAAAGTTTTTTTTTCGGTACATTTATGAACATATTGTGGTTACTTCACACTTGAGCCCAAAGGGGCTCATGGCATTATCTATGGTTAAGTATATCTTCAAACGCCATTACGTGGGTAGAAAGAGTCTCGCTGTACACGGCATATCAGAATAATATTTAATTGCTGATGCAGCATTGTTGTAGGGCTAAGGGTGACGATAATTAAAAAAAAAAAAAACTGATAATTATTTTTGATTAATAAAAATAAGGTGTAAAGAAATACTTTGTTGATAATCTAAATAGCTGAAGAGTGAGCCTAAAAATGACCTCACTCGGAAGTACGCAGAATGTTATATTTCGCCCCGAAAGGTTAAGAAATAATTCATCACTAAAATAAATAATTCGAGCAATTTGATCATGTGGTGTTATGAGAAACGATTATATTATATAAACGTAATCCGAAACTACCCCTTTTGTTTCCTGAAACAATTATATTTTTTATATTAATGATTATGTTGGAGTACAATATAATTTGTACAACTTTGCTTAACAACAGTTATGCTTTTACTTTAATTTATCGTCCTAGTATAGAGATAAAAAATATTTAATGTTTATTTAAAAGTTATATCGTAATAGAAAAAACTGCATTTTCTCAAATTTAATTAATCAATCAATTTGTAGTAGAAATCTTAAGTATTAGTTAATTCCAAAATAGATATACAAATTTGCTCAAAGTACAGAATAAATTAATGGTGGTTGTCTACTTTGGAGGGCATTTGGCACTGGTGTGTACAGACCTTTACCTTCAAATTTCCGAGTCACAGAGGTAAAACATCATCAGTGCACAAACACCTTTATAATTTATTTTATCCTACAAACGGATTTTCTTTACTTTTACAATCCCTTTACCAGATGGGATACATTATTTTGTTTTAAGATACCATGTGAGAAAAGAGAAGAGGAAATGATGTGGGAATGCCGTAAAGAGTGCATAATATGGTTATTTATAGTTTTGTAAGAAATATTTCAGTACCGAGTGGTGGAACGCACCAGGGTAAAACAGAAGTATCAAAACAAATGAGTACGCCATGTGCATCTAGAATCCACTTAATTAAGTTTATCTTGGAATATAGTAAGATTAAATTTAATCTCATTCAGATACCAAGTTGATAAGTATTCTACAAAGAAACATAACACTATTGTTATCTCTTAACGTGTTGAGATTGATTAAGCGAGCATTTATTTATACTTGTATTCGCTTTCCTAACATACTGTGATAATCTTTAAGAATAGAAAATTTAATTATGTCTAGAAAAGGGAGCTCTAAAACAGGCACAATTTAAAATCTAATCATCTACCCCGGCATTTCCATTTATTGATTTGTGAAAAGTATATTCCTAGAAAGAAAAAAAAAACATTAAATTATTCAATATTAATGAATGTCATTAGACCAATTTATAAAAAATAAACTGAAATTCTAAAACACTAACTGAATTTTCATTAATTGATTTCTCAATGAGCATGTCCAAGGTCATTAAACCTTAGTTTACAAATGTAATTCCTAGAAATGAAATACAATGCTTGAAATATGAGCAATGTGCAAGTCGGCATAAAGACCTCTGACTTGCATATTGTAATTTTTTTGAGGTAGGTCATAGTTTAGTCTCATTAATAATTTTGACAACTAAACACATTTTAAAAAGTCTATAGTAATGTCCCACATTTTTTCTTGGTGTGAATAGCCACTGATATTTAGCATTGAGAATTTTTTTTGTCGAATTTTAGGCAGTCATGAAAAAATCATTGAAAAATGCAATAACTTTAATTATCTGAAAAATGTTCACATTTTGTATAATGTATTATAAACTAAATATATAGCCTGTTAAAAATTATCTACCTATACTTCAGTTATAATTTATTGAAAGATTATGGGGCATTTAAAAAAAATCTGACTGTAAGATGACCATTGGTATTTGTACCAATGATACTTTGAATGTAGCAATTAGAGGTACATAATTAAGTCCTAGAGCTGGCAAAAAACAAAAGTAGACTGACACAGTATGAATGGAAATGACGTGCAGGCGTATATTTATGTATGATACGGTGAGCAAATTAGAATTTTAAAACTGTTTTCTGTGTAGTAAATAAGCATCTGCTTAGGTGGTTTGGTCACATGCAACGGATGAATGGGAAGACGGTTGATGACACCGGAAATAGAGCATGTCCTCGAAAGACCTGGCACGACTAGGTAAATCAGATGCTGAAGTTGATAGTAGTCTCAACAGTTGACGAGCGTGCGTGAGAAGATGTATGATTATGGATGAGGCAAGAGTTGTAAGTTAGGATAGAAGTGTGGCACTCTAGCCTCTCTGCTTACCCTTCAGGGGAAATGGCTTGATTGTAAGATAGACAAATATAGATGTTATTTAAGCCTACAATTATGTCGCGCTCAGAAGTTTAAGTAATCTATATTTACAAAAACAGAATAAACACAGAAAGTAAATGCACTGCCAACAAGTATTGCATGTACTTGACTCCAATTAGCCTAATTTTATGATGTGAATATTATAATAACAGTATCAATACTCTTGTGGAACTAACTATTCATAGCTTAAAATTTACAGATGAACAGTATAGTAAATCTAAGAAATGTAAATTTTTATCACCGTCCTTTTTACTGAATTTTCCAAGATTTTAAATCTTAATTTGTAGCTTCAGCTGCAGGTAAGAAAGATATTTCAGGCAATTTATATTTTAAATTTAATTCAATATAATCATCATCAAATAAATATTAATTTATAATAAAATCATCAGCGAGGCACAGCGAAATCTCAAATTTACTTTATTTATTAAGTTAATTGTAAGCAATATTAAAAAATAATTTATTTTTATTAGTAATGACTCATCGAATACCCTGTAGTACAAACAAACTGTGTAATTTGAGATTTGTGGAGAATGATATTTTGGAAAAACACATTTTTGTTATCCATGAAAAAATTGTATATTGTATTTAATTATTATATTATATATATTATGTTATATTTATTTTATTTTAGCTTTTAATTCTTGATCACATATAGGCACCAGCTCTCCTATAACCAACCGCATATGGGCACCAGCCCTCCATTAATGCACATTTAGGGCCGGTTGTGTGAACAGTAGTAAATTTTGACCATTATCCATGGTAAAAATCATGTGCAGGTTTAAATTTACTATTGTCAAAGCAAAAGAAATTCGTCTAATATAATGTGGCGAGGCAAATATTCACCATATACCTGCGATTTTTATCAAAATTGATTTATTTTAAATATTCATCATTGGCAATGCATACAATTTAATACTTTATCCACTTCTGTGTTTGAAATCTGTCACTTTGCTGGTGAATATCTTTGGTAATATAAATTAAACAGCGAAATCATCATTGGACGAACTCTCATCACTAAAATAGCAGGATATTGAATGATTCATTGTCTTATACTACAATTCAAAGTATCAATGTGTCAGATGACTTTTGAAACAGCTGAGAAGAGTCTGCCATTTTTAACTAACGATTCACGGTTTTGCTATCAGATATCGGAGAGTAAAATTAATTTACTACTTAAATATTTTTTACCAATGATCATATAACACATTTTTTTAAACTTTAGTTACTTTTTACCACAGTAAAAACTAACTACTGATCGCACAACCGGATCTAAGAGATTTTGTGTTATGAGTTACAAATCATTTCTTTATATTATAAATAAACTATGTTAATGCAACTCAGCTTGAACAAATCGTTTATTATGTCTACCTAGGACAACAAATTAATAACGGGGAGCATATTTAAGACATTATTAAAGCATATTAAAGAAACAAAGTTGGGCTGGAGTGCATCCGGGCATTTGTTTTCAGATTTTCAAAAGTGATCTTCCTCTGGGTCTATAATGAAGTGTTCAATCAATGCATACTACCAGTATCCATATAGGGCTGCAGAACAAGGCCTCAACAGAGGTTTAAAAACTTAAAAGTAATCTAAAGAGGCACAGAAAGAGTAAAAGTTATGATTAATTGATATAATCAATTACGCCAAGAAGATGAAATCTCATAGGATAGTTGGACGAATGCAGTCATTCAGTGGTACCTGAGGGTAATCAAGAGACCAATTGGCCATCTTAAAACCCGTTGGATTTATGAAATCATCGAACTCTGTGGAATTGCATAGCAGCGAATAACAATAGGCAGAGAAAAGTGGAAGACACATGGGGAGGCCATCATTCAAGTTGACTATCACTATATATTTAGAAAATCTTCTGACTGATTAAAGCGTAGATAGTTTTTGAAATAACTTTTAGTTATGTATCATATTTCATTTCATATTCCTTAATCACACATGCGTGGATGTTACAATGCAGGCTGAAGGAAAAATGAGTGAATAGTATGATTTAATTTTTTTAGAGAATTATTACTCTATCCTGTACACAAACGTATTCATATGTTATGTTTATTTTTGATTTGAAATATTTATTTATACTTTTCAGATGTTTATTGCAACACATATTATGTTATGTACTCGGAGTCAATATATGGCTAGATGATTGTTTGTAAACTTAAGTATTATCATGTACAAGAAGATTGTGAATAAGCAGCACATTGATGAATACAGATAGTATTATTATTATATTCATCTAATTCTTGTTTAATGATGAGATTGCAAACGAACAAGTCCTGAACAATAATGTCACCAGTGAATGCACCATACTTTCTATTTCCCCCAAACAAATTGCTCAAAAACGCCACGAGAACAGAAAATAATCAGTTTAATTAATTTTAAATATTTTTCTGCACTGTTTTACTTAAAATAAATGTGAACATGTTAAAGTTAAGCCTGATTCTGTGACATCCGCTAATGGTAAATCTTGCGATTAATGCGACTATCTCGCCTTAACTTCAAATTACCTCTCTCGTGTCATATAGTAAAAATTAATATATACATCCCTCGACAGAAAATACAGTTGTTGGAATGTTTGAATATTGTTCATACTGTCAACATGGAGAATATGAAAAGAGATACAGATATCAATTATAAGACTATTGCTATGGAGTCGTTGGAATTGATAATATTAATTTTAGAAATATTTAAGTGTATTAGAAAACATAGAAAAAAACAAATAAATGAACTTAGAAAAATGAATAATATGAAAATTTACCTCACTTTACCTTTACTCATAAATATGAATAATACTAGAAAAAAACAAAAAAAAGAACTACATACCTGTAATACAAGCCAGATAATTATGTGCTGGAGGTCTAGCAACATCAAAAGGCAATTTTCCGTTTTTGTTTTTACAAAACGGGTCAGCCCCACAACTTAGCAGATATTTGACAAGATTAATTTTCCCGCTAATTGCAGCATCATGCAACGGAGTATCATTATCGTAACCTCTGGCATTTACGTTTGCCCCGACATCTATTAACATTGCCGCTATTTCAAGCCAACCATTGAAACAAGCCTCATGCAGAGGTGTCCAACCTGTAGAAAATATTGGGCACTATCATGTTTACATATTATATATTGTGTGATAAGGAACCAGTGCATAATTTTTTTCATTCAATGCCCAGTATAATTAATGATTTTGATCCCTAAAGCGAATGTGCAAATGGTATTTGAACCCCAAAAATGTTTGTTCTCGTCATTGAAATATTTTTTTTAAAAAACATCTTCAACTGAAGAAAAAAAAAGCTTATTTTAACTATTACTATTTTATATGCCTAGTAATGCGTAAGAAATGTTACGTAAGCAGGCATATGAAATTTGCCTTTTGATGTCGCTATTTTTTGGGTCTATTTATATTTACAATTAATAAAACAAAGTTTAGTATTTCACTGTTACATGGACTACATAAATGCATTCTTCTAAGTAAGCTGTAATTGCAAATATTCCATATTTTTGCATTCCAAATTAAACTTTTCAATATTACAATAAAATATTTATTACATCTCGTAAGTCTGTTTATTTTTTAAATATACACAAAATGCTCCTGTTCGAAAACTAAAGATATTATTAATGTTCTTTTAGAATTTCACAGAGTGATGAACTCACAAAGTAAAATAAATCAAAGCTGACATGACCATCTTAAAATATATTTAGATTTTAGAGGGGACAAAAAAACTGCAGACTTACAAAATAACCTGATACGCTATTATATATTTTACAGAATTTTGTGCTGTTTTTGCATTTTGTAATTGATATTTTGACAAGCAGTCCTTCTGATTATTTGCGCTAGGACTTGAATCTGGTACATATATTTTGGGCTCTGATATTACATGTACAGTCGACTTCCGATTATTCGGGATTGGATCAACCGGGATGCGGATTAACCGGAACTCATTTTTAAAAATTGAAAAAATGTCTTTTGTAAAGTGTTCCACGTTGTTCATAACGACTACTAAACATGTATTTTAGAGTCGAGTACATCAGCTGTGTGTGATGTCTTAAAACGTGACATTTCTTTAGTGTTTTATCGATTTGAATGAAAATTATGAAGAATAAGTGTCACAGAATTTGCGACAAATTGATTGGTTTCATTCAGATCAAAGTGTAACTGATAATGAAAATATTTTATAACGTGCAATGAATGATACCGTGCATCTTAATGACAAAAAGGAAAATAAGTTGATTTCTTCAGAACGTAGTCTGCAAAATTGAAATCACGGAATCATTTTTTTTACTATCTTGAGCACTAGGATGACAGGACTCTCGCTGAAAAAAATGATGTAGAGAAATATTCGAAATATATCATCAAAAACCAATAAGGGGCAAAAGAAACAATATATTGACCGTTTTAGTGAAATAAATAATAAGTGTATAAAAAAATTATTTATGGTGAAAGTTATTTCACAACCCTATACTATCCCAGTCGGTATTTGCGTTTATATAAACACATGTGCGGACTTTCGGACAGTAGGCACGTATATGGATGATTCAAATATTTTTTCAACACTTTCGGATTAATCGGGAAATTCGATTATCCAGGATTTTTTTTCACCATCCATTCCAGATAATCTGGAGTCTACTGTGTGTACATGTAAATTGTACATTGATGATTGTGTTTGATCAGTGCTCTGGATTGATGGGACTATATTCGCCTACACTATCTTCAATACTAAGCCGTGTTGAGAGCTACACATAGTGAAGTGTCGGTAATTTCGGCAGTACTTTCAATCTTCTCGAGATTGTCTTTTTCTCTCCGAGCAATATGTCTGATTATATTGCGTGCAGTAGTAAACGCAGATTAGTCTTATTTTATGTAAATGCATACATCAGTCATTGGACGTAGAGCCAAAACAAAGATAATATAGCGAAGCACAAAACTTATTAATAATCTAAATCTATTAAATTTGAAATTTAAATAAAAATGTGAATTTTCTAGATATGCATTGTAATCAGGTGGAATGATCAAAATTTCTTTAACGAAAATCCATGTAACAGGGTGTACTTTTCCATATCTCGTATCTCCATCAGGTGTAAAAAATGTATTAATTTTAGCAAATATTGTTATTTTTCGATTTGTAACTAAACATTTCAATTTTCACATACCACCTTATCACGTTTATTTCAGATTCCATGATGGAAAAATAATACAAAATGGTGACTACGTATACATATATAGAAGCAACGATAATTATGCATTTGTTTCAGAAACTGCAAGGATGTAGGATCGAGACGAAGACTGAGATCTATTGTTTATACTATGAATCATTCTGCACAATAGTGCTGAGATATACTGTTATACTATGAATCATTCTGCACATTAATGCTGAAATATACTGTTATACTATGAATCATTCTGCAAAGTAGTGCCGAGATATACTGTTATATTATGAATCATTCTGCACAATAGTGCTGAGATATACTGTTATACTATGTATCATTCCGGACAAAGTTAACAAAATAAAATAAAAATACAAAATTTAGCAGTTGTGCTGAGATGTATTGTTATATTATGAATTATTTTGTACAATAAGAATCTAATGGTTTAAATGGTTTTTGTAAGGATGGATGATATTTAATACAGAAAATTTTATAAAGATTGGAGAATTTTCAGTTACTTGTCTCTACAGTAACGTCCGGATTTAGTGGTTTATTGCGATAAAATATGACTATTATAGAAACGATCACTACCATGTGTGTTGTTAACTCATGGAAACATCCGTATCATATATAGTAATATTTCAAACAGTAGGATTGCATTGCACCATGATAACAATTAAAAACAAAACTTTTCTTCAGACCAAATTACCAACAGGTAATCCAATATAATAAACACACTGGTAAATGAACTCATGTAAAACATCAGTGACACTGGTGCCTCGGGACTTTTTGATTCGCGAGCAGTAGTAGGTCTTATGCATGTAAAAATATATGTGGTAATTTTCAAATCACTTATTAGAAATAGCCCGTACCTTTGATAAAAATCTGAGATTATTGATTTTGTAAGGGAGGCAGGTTTTAAATTGAATGACTAAAAATAAACCAAGCGCTTAAAAAAAAAAGTTGTCATAATAGCCAATTCAATTTAACTATTATCTCAATTCTAAGAATGTTTCCAATAAGCGACACTGGCCCAACAACACTAAAGTATTATTCTCTATCCAAATTTTAAAAGTGAGTAAAACAAGACACAATTGTATATTTCGATTTAAGGAAGACATTATGAAACTAGTTGGCATCAAATAATAAAACTGAAGTTGTACAAAGTTATTGTATACACATTAATATGCTTTTGACATATTTAAGAGAATAACTATGCATAGACGTCATAATAAATATGTTTACTTCTCGATCTACTACCTCAAAATAACGAGAGAGAAGTGGGTGGATTCTCAATATTAACCAGAATACAAGATTCAGGGGCACCATAGCATATAAATGCATAAGACCATGTAACGGACGCTGAAATTAAAAAATGTACAACAAAGCTAGTCACAACTCTAAAAATAATTTGGAAATTTACCCTTGCATAGAGAAATGATTATTTTTTTGTCAATAAAAAAAATATGAGAACTTATAGGTACTATTCAACTTTTTATTTTTATCATAAATGAAAATCTCATGAATAGTTAGTTGTTTCCACACATATACATGTCTGATATACTAATGTTAATAATTTAGATTTCTTTAAATTAACAATAAAAGCTTTAATTATTTTAACCAATTATTTGTAATATACACGGTGCCACAAAATTTGTGAATTTCTGGAAAGTAAGTGATGTAGTTGAATTGAAAATGTCCAGAAACTTATTTTGAAACATTTGAGTTTGCATAATAATAGAGTAAGTTTTAAAATTAACAATCATTTATCTTTGGCGCATAAACTCTGTAAGAGAGATTTTTAAATTTATTTGTATGGTGGTAGCAGATGCATCATAAGATACTGTTATCACGTGTGACTCACTATTGAAAATATTGTTTTTTTGAAACAATTAAATGTATATATTTTTTTTTTTTTTACAGAATACTAAAATTTCAAATTCACACAGGACTTAAGACAATTTGAATGCTTTCAAAATAATAACAAAATAAACAATTTCAAAATAAATCCTTATATCGCATTGTACATTTACAATTTCGTGGTCAAACATTTGTGAAACAATTTTTTTTTTCTCTCTGCGGCCGAACAAATGCTGTATTTTTCCGACATACTTGTAAAAAAAATGAAAGTAGTATTATATTTAATATTTATGTATATGTTAAATGCAGTTTTAACTCCAGAATGACCAAAATAAATAAAAAGTGCTTAATATATAAAATACAAAATCATTTAAATTATAATTCTATATTTTCCTTTTTTCTGAAAGAAAATTTATGACACCGTGTATTTTATATAATAATTATTTTTTAATAATTTAAATGCACACCGAGTACAAATACTTGCAATAAATTTAAATGAAAATCTTAAACTTTTTTATTTTTTTATTGTGACAGGGAGTCCCCTTTAATAGATATTAATTAATTGTAATATTTACAAAAGAAAACATTGTCATTATGGTAGGTACTAAAAAATATAACTCTTTACCAGATTATAAAGTGTTGTAAATACACACGATTATAATAGAATTATGACTAATATGTGATATTAATAAATCAAAAACATTAAAGAACTATAAACAAAACAAATAATGTAAGTTAATAAAATAATTTTTCTTTATATATACATACACACTGAATTTTATATAAAAAAAATATACATCTGCAAAATTAAATTTGTCATTGCGCCCAAAGGAGTTGTGATGGAATGTAAGCGTCTATCGTTAAACAATAATTATTAGAACAATGTGCAAAAAACATTAGAGAAAATGGAAATTCATAAAAAATTACTAAATCAGCACTTACCAGCAAAATCTGCAATGTTGGGATCGGCTCCATGGTCTAAAAGTTTTTTAACTTTTTCGTGGTCTCCTCGTATAGATGCAATATGTAATGGGGTCTCACCCCGTTCATTACGATCCCGAGATCTGGAGGTACTCTGACCAACATGTGAAGTGACTGTTAAAAACATTAAAGCTGAATTAGACATTAAAATAAGTCATCATCATATTTTTATTAAAGGAAGATTCATATACATAAAATGGTGGCCATGCAATTCTTTATCTTGGGAAATATTTTTGACATCAACGTAATACATTTTTTTGATTTACTTAAATGTACATACAGGAGAGGGGTTTGGAACATAAGTTGCGGGATGAGGGGCATTCTACACATGTTCTTTGTGGAAACATAAATCCGATAGTTTATGACATATTTACGCAATAGTAAAAGTATTTACTCTTCAAAAATGAATTTTTTTATGCATATTATATTGTCAGCGTTTAAATTCTCAATCCAATTGAGTCATATATTTCAAAAAGTTGCGGAGCTATTTGATTATGTAAGTGGTACCAAAGTGATTACGTGGGTGACACCAAAATGAAAATATTGAAACAAGAATTTGTGTTAGTTCATGTCTATACAGGGTGTAACAGATCTAGTCCACAATATTCTATGGGTGGATACCTGACTCAATTACAAGTCATAAGTGTTCAAGAAATTTGTGCCTAATCTCAACCATGTCATAAATATAAGCACTTAAAAAAAATCGTAATAATGCTATTGCAGAGACAAGCGAAAAAGTTACAGTATATTTCTTGAACAAAATTCTTTATCATTTTTTAATTCTTAACCTTTTTAAAAGGCATCATAAAGGAAAATAAATCTTTATTTATCAATATGCATTACTATTCCTTTTTTAATTAATATAATATACAGCAAATTGGTATTCGGAATATTTGTATCTCGGATATTTCACCAAATAAATTTCTTAAAATGTCATCGAGAAGCATTTAGATTACTTGATATTTCTATAAACAATAACCAAGTAGCTGTCTCCAGTGACACATGAGAAGGAAGTCCATTTCATTAATTCCTTACAACGTTTGAGGTAAGTTTGAAGATATAGTCTTTAAACAGATGTCAAGATATCAATCACTGTTTGGATTCTTGTATAAGCAGCTTATATAGATAATTAAGATTCGTAACAGAATGACCACTTAGGAGAATGAAGAAGTTGTAATAATAAACGATGAGAGTGAACAAGATCTGTAACATGTGTTCCAGGAACAAAAGGAGTTCAATAATGACTGCGATTATGAATTTTTAAGTTACGTGGGACCTTAAGATTATGTAATATACATTATATTGAACAATGGAAAAATATTAAACATAATTCAAGCAAGATGTTTAATTTATTTGAGTAGCATATCAGTAGGAATTGATTCAAGAAATAAAACATTATATAAATAAGAAGGTTGGTGTACTTAATGAGAAATGGATATTCATGGTGAAATAACAACCAAAGTTTGTTACTTTCTGCAAAAAAATAATTTCATAACGTGACTGCATTCAAAAGAGAAAAAACTATGATCAAACGCTTTAAAATATATTGTTACAATAATAAAAGTATGTCTGATAGAAACAGAAAAGAGGTTCAGTGGGAATAAAGCAAATGGTGCCCTGAATTTAATTATTACTATTACAATATTAGCAATACACAATAGTTAACATAAAGTTGATCGAAGCACAGTTCACAAGATAAGAAAAGTTGTAGCAGTAGTATGGGCAAAGAAAATGTACAATGCAAGTGTTGTGTGATATATATATATATATATATATATATACAAAAAGATATAGATAAGAAAAGCTATAGAATATGGTTTAGAAGATGTTTCAACCATCAATGAACATGTGTGTGAAAGTGGATAAGGCTAAAGTGATTAGTTAGGACCAAAGAGAGTACCCTTTTTCCTCTGTCTCTCTTCCTACCTACTTTGCATACAAGCAACATGTTGGTTGGTAGTTATAATTTTAGATTCATGGTGACAAATAACATAAACATTCATGGCTACGAGTAAAGGAGGGAATGACACAACACGAAAGCCACATCAAAGACAAAAGTAAATCTTTAAAAATACAAATTATATTATTGACAAAGAAAAAAAATATAAATAAAGTTCGGCTTTAAAATCAGCAAAAAAATAATATTTTATCAAAAATAAGAAATATAAATATAAATCCTATTACGGGATGATTAACACGTGTTATAAAAAAGAGAACATAACGATATTTAATATCAACAGTAGAAGATAAAATAACAGCAGTTTGTAATGTTTACATTTTAAATTAAATTTACTAACAAAAATTGAATCAGACTAAAGGTGTATTAGAATTGTATTTGTTTTATAAAATAAGTATACATAAAAAACATTTTTAATAATGAATAAAATAGTTTATAGTTTCCTGTTACTTGATTTGTTATCGAGGAGATAAACATTTTTGTTATAAATTTGCTAAGTCAAAATATCAAGTTGTTTTCAAAATGATATAAAATGACTAGTCTATATTGCTGAACTAAACAAAAAATTAATGTTAAAGTTCAAACTATATTTTTATCAATAAATACAATAGGCAAAGCGATGATATCAACCGAATGTAGATTTGAATTGAAATTGTATTAAAAATAATATCTATTTTTTTTACTTATATTTTACATTTCCAGCAGCCAAGTCCCACATCAAGACAATAAAATGTGGTAGCACTAGAATTTTATTATTATCAAATTGTATAGAAACATGGTGTATGTATTATGATTATTTTATGCATTCAATATTTTGATATTTTGCAGGTCAGAGATTTTAATAACACAATCAATGAAACATAAATGAACATTGTCAATGTCAGATTTAAAATACAAAGACCAAAAAAACAACTTTCGAATTATTGAAACGAATAATAAAGACTTTCATAAAATAAACATAACACTGTAAACTGTCTCAGGAGGCTGGACTGACATGTTTCAACAGAGAAAAGATCACGAAACATTGGTCAGTTATAAATATACACTCTTGCAAAAAAGTTTTTGTCACAACACGCATAAAAATATTGAGATTTATGACGCTTAAATTCCTTACACCTGCACAAATTTAATATTGTAGAACATTTTGCGATGAATATGGGATAAGTTACGCTACAAACTGTCAAGAGATTGAAGAATTTTAAAAAGACGGATGATTCAAAACAATAGGGTAAGTGTTGTCAATACTCGAATTGAACGTACCAGGTGGATTGGTTTGTGATGTTAGTTGCAGGACCAGGGCCAGCTGCTGCCGCTCGGACATGGGAGTCGCAGTTGGCGGTCTCGGCGTGCCACAGGACGTTTTCGGCCGTGATGAGGACGGCATCTCCAAAACATAACAATTGTATAATCTGCAAAGTGACAGTCTTCAATCCGGACTGTTAACCTACATTAGATTTGCTGTGGACGCAACTCATAGTCATCACACTCGAGCGCGAGCAAAACAACTGACCCAATGACAATTTAAAATAACTGACCACATTCAACAAGTAATGCACTAGATAAATTTAGAAAAAATATTTTCGCGCAGTAACTGAAGCCACCCTCCATTGAAATCTATGTGCTATACCATAGATAAATACCAATTTGCTTATTGTGTAGTGATGCATATGTACGAATCGTTCCAAAGAGTATATTCTGTCGTGTGATTCTAAGAGTACTTATACAGTATCAGTTTGATTTACGGTCCACAACGAAATAAGAATTATGTAAAATTGAATGTATGTAATTGTATAGGGTGTCCAGCGGAAAAATTTCAAGATTAAATTGTAATTACTCGTAAACCATCAGGGTGAGGTAAGTGAGAGGGGTTTTGTTCGATGCGCGTGATTTGATGATTTGCCAGTCGCAATGAGTTACTGATCGGGAGCAATATTTAAAGTTCCGTGATTCAACTTAACCAGTGTCGGGTTTAAAAGTTTAGACAAGTAGAGCTAATGGTTAACCAGACTCCTCCGGGACCATCGACGCCAGAACATGTGGCTCAAGTTCGACGTGAAATTATGCGTTGTTACGCACAAGTACCGTTAGGCACAAGTACGTTCCAACGATAACAAATGTGGTCGCCCAGTTACGCCGCCGCTAGGGAACACTCAGATGTCGCCGAACGCACTGAAAAGTGCGGGCTAGTCCGAGTGCTCCAAATTCATCGGCGGTAATACTCCGATTTGCTATATTCGTACATATGCGAGGCGTGCAAGAGGTGATGTGTGCAGGAAATAAGTAAAAGGCAGAGAGATGTTAACTTTGGAAGGCCGCAGACGAGAACTGAACTCTCAACCGCGGTATCCCCCCCTATTTATTGCATGTTTTATCCAGATATGGCCAACAGTGGTGAGGGGGGCTCACAACCCCCACCACCTGACCGCTGCGACGCGACCGCCGCCACCCGACAACGCACGGTCTTAATACCGTGCCAAAGTTGGGCTCCAGATATAAAAATAAATAAAATGCAAAATAGTTGTGGATTATCGCGAGCAATGAACAAATACCAACAATACCTAGCTCGCGATATCCCCAACATAATCAAGGCATTTATTATACAACAAACAAATATGAAACATGGAATAAAAAGGGGGTGGGGAGAATCACCCGTAATTTACACAATTATTTTCAGTGGGTGATCACCCCATACAAAAACAATACAAGCGTGTGTGGATATCGCGAGCGTTAAACATTAATTACCAAGACTAGCTCGCGATATATTATAATATATAATATTAATATAATTTTAATTTTGATATAATTTTATCGAAAAATATTATTGTTGCTACCGGGATTCAAACCTGGATAATAATTATATTTGTATATTAAGTGGTGGATTTTGATTATACAACACGGCAAAGTTTTTTTAAAAGATCTTAAAAATTATAATTGTAAGCAAGCGCAAGTGTAAGACCACAAAAATTAAAAATGTATAGATAATAGGCATTGATGATTTTAAAATAACGTATTGTTACTATTAATTGCGCAAATTATTCATTCATTGAATGTTAGATGTTTAAAGTTATGTAATGTTTCGTTATTTTAATTTTCAAAACTTATTCTTATGATAACTAGTTATCTGTCTGCAACAACTGTATATAATAAAAATAACTACATGTGTGTGTCAATGGGGTCCAAATCACAAAAATAACAGAGCTGGGAACTTAGGCTAAATTCAATTTTACAATTTAATTGAAGACTATATTAAATAGGTACTGAAATATGAGTCATTAATTAAGTTGAACTGTCAAATGATGGATGAATGATGACGCTGATGACCAGTGGCGTAACTATAAAAATTGGGCCCCAATGCAAAATGGAAAAAATGGTCCTCTGTATATAAAATATAATTAGGTATATTAAGATGCATGTGGCTATAATAGTGGAATAAAATTAGACTCTCGCCTTCTATAGTATAGTATTCATACTTTTATGAAGAAAATAATAAAAATGTGTTTTAGGCATTCTTATAGCAGACGTCAACGTGACAGATATTTGTTCGATCGCGACATCGCGATAGCATTCTCGGTGTGGACTTGTCAGCTCCAGTGCATCAGCACTGTATTCTGTGATATTGTGTTTGATCCCGTATTTTTTGTTGTTTGTTTGTGCCGTGGGTGAAATTGTGATATCGCCGTCTTCAATTGGAAGTGGAGATCTGCTAAATCGCGTGCCAATTTGTGTGATCTCAACGGCGATTGGAGGGATAACGGAGTCGTCATATATAAGGTAAGGCGAGCAGTCCTTCCAAATCCCGGTTCCCGAGATCCTGGAATTCCTATCCCCTCATCGACCTCATCCTGTACTTAAATTTTCTTATTTACCTTCTTACCCTGCGGCGATTCCGATTTACGACCGGAATAGTCATAATCCATCCCGCGGGACGCGCGACCCGGAGATAGCGCAATTCGTTAATTTGGTGGAGGATTTACGTTGCGAATTCATATATGTACTCGCAACTGAAAAAATTCTTGCTTCGCTTTACAGAGATTTTCCCATTGCAGCGATAGTCTGGTCCCTAACTCAATATTACGACATCCTATAGGACACTTACGACAGTAGGGTACGGAAGACTTTTTGGGCCCCTATCTAACATAGGTCCTAATGCGCCTCATTGGCCGCGCTGACATAGTTACGCCACACGCCACTGCGCTGGACTTAAATACAATTACTATAGGTTTTAGAAGTTAGTCAATACGGACGAAAAAACAAAAGATTTGCTAAAAAAATTATATATCTGTCTTTTATTATCAGCGCTTAGCCTCTAGTGTACTTATACTACCATATAACACATAATATACCTGAGTTGTTTTAGAAGTAGCCTCCATTAAAAACTCAACGACATTTCATCAGGACGAAACAAAGGCTTAATCGGCGTCAGTAACATTTTGGAAATTTTGTCTAATTCTTCGAAATTTAATAATGTGGATAACAAATAAACAAATAAAAATCAGAAACTGAATATGTTTTGAATCAAAAAGGCACATTCAACAAATAGTTTAAAAATAATATTTTTGGGGCAATGTTGTGCCCCGTTTCGGAACGGAATGTTTAACACAATCGTTACGTTTCGTGTATAAGCGTTTCCAGTTCGATATCCCACAGACGTCACTAATATCGGGGTTCTTTTGGCTAATTAAAATACAATCAGAGTTTCTTTAATAAGATAAGACAACAAGATTCCATCGTTTTAATAGCGTCCTGTCCTTTAAAGATCCTGATTCATAACATGTCAAAAATAAAGGGGCACGTACACGTGCAAACTCTTGCCTCGAGAAGAGCTCCAACGGTTAGAACATTAATATAAATGTTTTTTATAGGATTTTTATGAAGTAAAGTTTGAATCAACCAAAATATGGCAATATTTATTCATACTCTCGACATCCTATGGTATATATTAGTATATATTAGTAGTAGTTGTAAAACATGCTTTTGATGATCGTACAGAAGTAATTTAAAAAAATCTAGTATTAATTGGTGAAAGAAGAAGCATTTGCAGTAAATTTCGATTTATTTTGTTAATTGAATTTTTTTGCAATGACACCAATAAATGTTGAACCAATAGTACCAACTTAAAACTATAGTTTCTTGACAATAAGTAATAAGTATAATAAATTAAATTTGAACCTTATATTTCCATGAAATTAATTAATTTTTATATAAATTATGAAGAAATATAAGAGGTATGTGAGTGATATTATTAAAATCCGACTGTAGCTTTGGCTTCGGCCACCTTTGGCCAAAAAATGCACCTTCGTTTGCACATTCAGCTTCGGCTAAAATCTGCCGAAGATTTGGCCGAAGAAAATTTCGAAAATATCGTCAAAAATACTGTGACTATAGCATAGTTGGTAATGCACCTTCTCTGGATTGGAAAAGATATCCAGGATCGAATCCCGGTAGCGCAACAACAATATTTTTCTATAAAATTGATTTTATATGTATATTTTTGTAATTAATACATTTAATTAGTATTGAAAATATCACAGAGCGTCTGTTCTGAATAATTACAACTTCACAATAGGAATGTGTTCTTCTTAATAAGATATAATAGTGTTGTATTATAAATAACTTAATATTAATTATTAGGCTTAGCATCGGTTTGTATGCGAGCGCTCGCACATATATTTTGTTCCCGTGACTGATTTTAAAAACGCATCCGGACACATTTTGCTCCACGGTTTGAAAACAAGCTTGGATTTGTGATCTATGGAAATGTATGGTGGCGCCTGCATATCGCTTAACCTTCGGGTACCTAATGATCGAAAATAGAATCGAGGGCCGGAGCGGGGTATAATGTGACCCCATTCAAATTTTCGTTTTAATGAAGTTGAATCGTTTGAACATGATCTATCATATTAAATTTCATATACAATGCGAACAAGATACTACTAAATTTGTCGTCATTTTATAAGAAACCGTAGTATTTTGAAGTGTCATCACTCACTAGCATCCGGTCGACGCGAGCTGCGCTAGCAGAATAGCGTAACTGAATGTGTAACGCAATCGCGAACACACTGCACACGTGCAGGCCGCGAGCTGTGAGCTATGAACTTGAGTTCAGAAAGTTACGGTCCAATATTATAATTTTTATTTTAAAATGCATACAACTAGAAGTGGGATGAAATTATTGGGATTATTTTCAAATACATGCAAGTACAAACGGAATAGAATTGTAATATTTTACATTCATCACAAAGTAATGACATATAAATGTAAAATTAAAATCTTTACATTTATTTAATCAAAATTAAGAAATTTTAATAGCACATAACTTAGAAAAATAAATATAAACATTTTATTTAAAATTACAAACATAGACAAGGAAAAAGTCACAATATATTGGAAAAACGTAAAAAGGTTATTAATTATTCAAGGATAATAAATATTATATGATAACCAAAGAAAACATATAATTTTTTGGAGAATAAGTATAGGAATAATAGTACCAGTTAGTACTGAATATAATAGAGATAACTTAAAATTTTTAAATAAAAACTTCAAGACTATTATATAAAATTACGTAGCGCACACCGATAACAATAAAAAGAGGTAAGGTGCGACTGAAACACACTGTAGCACGCTCGGCGAAGAGCCTGTAGCGAAGAGATCTCAGACACGACTCATCCAAATACGTGCGTCATATCTGCCGTTACTTAATAAGGGGATACCTTATAAAATGGTCCCGACTGACTATGGTAAAACATCATTTTCTCTACTTTTTACTGCCTTACTATACATTATTGTTATATATTTTTTGCACGTTGCATTCTTTGGGATATTTATGAGGATTACAATAACTTCCAGAGTAATATCATTAATATTTTATAAACAGTTTTAAAAATTAAGATTTTTGGGGTTATATTGTACCCCGTTTCGGAACGGGAGTGTTAAACGCGGGCGGTTTTTCCGCGTTGAACCAACTGAGAGGCTAGACGTATCGTCACTATATTGTCAACTGAGTCAACTGTGAAGTCCGAAAATGACCTGTATTGTATAATAAACCATTACGATCAAACTTTTAAAGATATTAAAAAATATTATTGAGTCTTATTATTACTACAATAATGAAATAATTTGCTATAAATTTGATCTTTTTGATTATGGCACAGTTTATAAAAATAACTAGTGATGGTAAATCGTTACGTGACTGATTCTGTCGATGATTGGTAATTGAGAATTAACGATGATTGGTAACTAAGATCTAACTGTCGGAGGCTTACTTTCTAGTATATTACGTCAATTAGTTATTAATTATCGTTACAATCACAGTGACAATAACAGTTAAAATAACGCTTTAAATAACGATTTTACCATCGCTAAAATAGCCCTTTAGGTAGGCTTACCATACGTCCCAGTTTGACCGGGATTATTCCGTTTTAACATATTGGTCCCGGCATCCCGACCGGTGTGGCATTTTGTCCCGGCCGTGCGTTGCTCTAGCGGCGTAGCCAACCCCCGCACCGCGCGGCGCAGTCAACCCCCGCACCGCGCGGCGCAGTCAACCCCCGCACCTCGTGGCGTAACCGACCCCCTCATCGCGCGGCGTGGCTAACCCCCGCACCGCGCGGCTTTGTGTTGCGATCATGGATCAATTACGTTTCAGTAAGGTAATACAGCAAGGCGTTAATTATCTAATTAATTTAGTTCAGGTTTTAACCTAACTCTTTTAGAATTGAATTTAAAAAAATTATGAATGAACTGCAAAAAGACTACCCATTTATAAAAAAAAGCTTTGTGGCGAGGACAGCAAAGTGAAGTGCTAGAAATGTTTCTCAGAATTTTCTATTGCACGCGGTGGGCGAGCGGACATTACATATCATATTACTTTATCAGTTAAAACATTTTTTTAATAACGATAATTCATTTAAAAATGATTTAGTTATTGCGGCCAAAGAGGTCACATTTGTCTTTCACACAGCGGTGCATGATATGAGCTTCAAAATTCTGACACGGACAAGATTTTTTTCAAATTTACTTACCTATTATATATTATGTTTGAACTGAATATATTCGAGGACATGGCCGAAGATTAACGTGAATACGTTTCAAGTATTCCAACATTGAATGGACACCATGTTCTCGCTTCTTTGTTCGTCGCACTCCATCGTCGTCAAATACTCGAAAAGCAGTTGTTTATAATACCCACCGTGTCCATATCTAACTGCAAACCATTTGTTTTTGACCTTGGCCCTTTCTACCGTGGTGAATTGGGTATCGTTGGATTCGTCTCTTGAAGATTTATCTGTGGACATTATTTCTTCGATTTCTGCTTATTGGCCAAATACAATACTTGGACATTACGAATTTTTGCCAAAATTTTTTACACAAATCTCACAATCTTTGTCTATAGTTTTGTCTTCGTACTTTATTTGTGTCGCAGATGGTCTTGTAAGCTGTCATGAAACACTTGTTTCGTGTCGATCGGACTTACGGTCACAAGTTACGGCGTCCCAAAGTTGATTGAGAGCCTCAATTCATGCCGCTTATGTAAATTCATTCCTTACGCGCCGCGGGACGCAGAGAGGGGGCGAGCGCCACCGATGCAATCTAAAGAAATCTTATATCTATCCTCAATCTTTCTTCCTAAGCATTCAAGTCTGACCCATTTTTTTTGAACACGCGCCTACGTCGACCCGATTTTAAAGACGTCAAAACTTTGAACTCATACACCTATTAAAAATTGAAAAATTCCGGTTGCTGAAAATCAGGATGACATCTGTGGTAGAAGATTATACTAGAAAAGATGAGAAACATTTTAACAGTATTATTCTCAGACCAGTAAATGAATAGACATGAAATAAAGTGTACATATAGTAGAGGGGTTCGGAACATTAGGGAATTCTGTGCACATTATATGTGGAAACATAAAATCGATATTTATGCGACAGTAAAAGTATTTACTTTTCGAAAATTAAATATTTGCGTAAACAAGACGTATTTTTTACATTAATGCATATTTTATCGGCAGCTTTTAAATTTTTGTTCCAATCGAGTCGTATTTAAAAAAGTCGCGAAACTTTTTGATCACGTGTGTGACACCAAAGCAAAAATATTGAAACGAGGAATTTCTGTTAGTTCATGTCTATAAATTTTGTTAACATGAGATGTCTGAACCAGCTCCAATATTGCATTTATTTAATGTTGGCATCCTGGAGTGGGGGGATTTTGTATTAATTGCATGATGTCATGTCACGTCATTTGCAATGATGACCAATAACCGCTTAATCAGCTGTGTTTGCGGAATAATTATATTGCAATTAATTAACTGTTGACATTATTGGTAAAAGGAGCGAAGCTCACAGGAGATATGAAATGTACGTTGCAAAGTGATAGTAGAATTGATTAGATTTCATATTTAAGTGTATCAGTATTTTTGATCCGTCTTCTCGCAACGGTGTCATAATAAGCCGGTGTTTACTGGAGGGGACACGATCAGATAATCTCAGTACCATGCGCCAAATACGTCGTATTCGTTACCATGGTTACTGTATCCTTCACTAGTGGATGAGCTTACCGCTAGGCCATGGCCGCGCGGTCAGGGGCTTAGTAGAATCTATATTTCAATACAGAAATCCCTTAGTATATTGCTTTAACAATAGTGTATTGTGTATACATATTATAATGCCTTAGATGAAATATAGATCCTACGGAAGCCCTGGCCGCCGATTGGTTTTCTGTTTGTGCATTCTGTATTGCTCTCCCTGGAATTATAACGTGAAAAATATGTAAAACATTCGTGTCACATTTGACGGCGACATACGATATGACCACAAGGCACAAATAAAGTGAGAACATTTCGTAAAATGTGATATAATTACATTAGTATTATTGGGAGAACACATTCTTATTGTGAAGTTGTAATTATTCAGAACATAGCTCTGTTATATTTTAAATACTAATTAAATGTATTAATTACAAATATACACATATAAAACCAATTCTATCGAAAAATATTGTTGTTGCGAATGGTTGATTCGAACCTGGTTCTATTTCCAAATCGGGAGGGGCATTATCCAACTATGCTACAGCGACGATATTATGATATGTTACCTTCTTGATATTATTACATTTAACCGTTCGATTATTTGAAAGAGCCATCTATCTTATTATTAAAAAATCGTAAAAATGAGGTAGATGATAGATATTATTGTAGAATATTTTTTCCTTTGCAGTAAATTATACACATAATACACAATAAATTCGATGTCTACATACAACCGAAGGTACGTATTATATCTACTCGATATTGTTTGTCATAAAAATTGTTCTATTTTTCTCTGTCTGATGTTGTAATATTAAAACATATGAAACAAAATCAAAACTAGAATTTGCAAAAAATATTATTTAAAATTATTTTGTGATAGTCTACGATTCTGTTACTATATCGTACGTATTTAGGCCGAAGTCAGGGTAACGCTAGGAAATTCAAATAATGATTTTATGTCATACCGTTTTTGATCCGACTCGTGAATGAACGGTCGTGAAACACTCCCTGGATATATTTTTAAAACTTATTGTATTTTGACTATTCATAACTGGTGGAACGCCGGATCGTCATTTCGTGAACTGTTCACATTCACTGTCCTTGGGTTCGTCTGAAAACGTAAAGAGAACGTCTTGCGCAGTGGCGTAACTGTAAAAATTAGGCCCCAATGTAGAATTAATAAGGGCCCTACTAAATAAGTATTGTAGGTATATAAGATATACGAATATTACTACTGCGTGGTTAATCTTTTATACAGTAAGAATAAAATTAGTCCCTTGTCTCATATAATATTCATATTACACGAAAAGAATACAAAACCGTTTTTAAGCATTTATATGCGCTTACTATTGTTAGAATGCAAAATTACCCAAAACAATATTTTGTTTAGGGATACAAAAGCACTTAGTCGAAGTAAGGGACGAGCTTGCAATAAACATCGGTATTGTTAGACACACGATGGGGCGTGGGAACGGCAATAAGAAATCTGGCGTACGTGACCGTAATCACGTCGGCAAATGCATCATAAGGGATGCATCACCCTCATGCGGCAGTCTTCTCCAAGACCCAGCCAGGAGAGATCGCTCCATAAACATGATCTAGTTTTCAATTAGAAAACAAAATCAATATCGTCTCTGATATAATAAGCAAGCGTTATGTAATTTGTGATTCCGGGGAAAATGTAAACTGTGCGCCTCGAGTATAAAGCTTAGACTGTGTTGTTCTCTGTGTTTAATGGTTGGTGTTAAAGTATAAAAAGGGTCCCGGTGGATTTATATATAAAGAAAAGACGATCAACATAATTTGATGTAGTGAGAATAAATTGTCGCTATCAAGGGAGACGATATCATATACGGCACGCGCAAATTGCATAAGCACATCGCGTCCAGAGTCCCGGTTTGCCTGGATAATTGGGCATCGTCTGGTGGTCAATCAACTACAAGCCTGAACTCCTTCACCCTACGCTGGCACCACAACTATTGGCCACACTTCACGTCCAGGTTCCAGGACCATCATCTACACGTGGAAGGCGTCTCCTAAAAGGTAATCCCTTACGTGAGGGACCTGCATAATTAACCTCAGACAATCGTCAACATAGACAATTTGGTAGCTAACTTTATGCAGGCATGATGGGCACATATATAATGTTAATTTAATAATTGTAATTATTTTTGAATTGTCTTATTAATAAGTAATCAGGTAAAATGCTCATTTTCCACCTTTAATACATGCAAGTCACTAAATAGATAATAAGCTTTATTGTAAACAATGGCATTTTAAATTTCATTTCATAACCATTTGACTTGATAATATTATATGCCTCCCCCCTGAACATGAAGCCGAGGCAGAAGGAAGAAGTAACCTAACACTATTTAAAAAATACTTGCTTCGTTTTAGTTTCAATTTTCGTTTTACGGTGATGGTTTGGATTCTAACACGATTAATATATAATATAATTCCATATCTCGCTGTGGAGAATTTTAAACAGTATCATTTCATATTAATACCGAGAAAGGTATTTATACTCAGAAAAATTTAGATTTTTTTAGACCCCTATATAACGGGGGACCCAATCTGGTGATTGAGATAGTTACGTCACTGGTCTTGCGAGGGACTAGAACACTAAATTCAGTAAGTAAATATTTATTTTCAAAACACTTACCCATATTTGGTTGTTGCGTTCCTTGCGGATATGGAGGGAAAAGAAAGAAATATAATAATTAGTATTGCAAAAGTATAGATATAATTTCAATATATATTAAATAAAACAGTTATTGAGTTTAAGAAGCAGTTTAATGTTATAATTTTCATTAATCTGAATAAATGTTTTAAAATTTATTTAATCTCATTGAATCAACTCATTAAACTCAACTGGGTATACTCATTAAACTAATTAAACTCATTAAACTCAATTAGGTATGGGAACATTTATTAATGATATATTTCGCTTATTATTTTGATATGTAGGTGATTACAAGTCTATTGAAATGCTAGGCTAGTGACCGCTTCACGACCAATGTTTGCCGCTGCACACCCACGCCGGTGTTTCTGTAAAAGATATGTTTCAATGTTGAAAATGTAATTTATACAGTGGGGGAAAAAAATACATTAATTTAGTAAAACATAAATGAATCAAATGCACACAACAGTAATGCATAAAATATACATACAAGAGATACGGAGTGTTACAGCAAATGGTGGTTCCTAAGTAACTCACACACTTCAAAGTGAACAAGAAGACAATACACAAAAACAAAAAAGATTCCTTCCGCTAAAGGGAAGCTAGAACTGACAGATATTAATCCTATGGTTTTTTTAAAAATAAAAATGGGTAGAGCAGATGGTCCTCACCCTCTTTCTAAATACCTGACCGTCTCAAAATCTTCCAGCGAGACACCCACTGTAGGTAGGTACTATAATGAGGGCAGACACACCGATTACCCAGGACTGATGCAATAAGCTCAAGGCTTCTATCTCGGTCCTATTCATTCGCTGCCTGGTTGGCATTTTTTAATGCTACTAGGCAGCTATTCGATAGCGCCCTGTATATTGACAGGACGATACCGCACAGATGCCAAAACAAAATTTGGCCTCATTTATACTCACTCACTTTATAAGTAAATAATATTTAAAATAATATAATATAAAATAATACAATTAAGAAGGTTGGAGAGCAGACCGGAAGTGAAGAGGCACTCCCTTCCGGGAAACGAGACGGCATAAAATAAAAACATATAGGAGACTCACTCTCCACGCACCACTGCCGGCAGATTTAACCCCCAAGAACAGTATATCGTAGATCATATTTGGGCAGAAGGTTGAAAATAAGAAAAACAAAGTGAACAAAATAATAGTAACAAATAATGATGCAGCTACTCAGCAGTCCCCCGGAGGATCTCTTAACTGGAGACCCACACTCGAACAAAGGTCCTAAACAACTCCAGATTTCTGTCACGCTTGAGCAGATCGGAGTTCCTGACGAAACCTCGATCTACTCCCTTCAAACCCTCTAGCATATCTTGCCTTGCATCCATCAGAATCACGCAATGCCAGAGGATGTGTTCCTCACCCGGCTGCAGGTACATCATGGGTCCGGGGCAAGCCCCAAATCGTGTAGCTTGCTACGGAATTCACCGTGACCCGAGACACTGAGAAATGGTCAAAAATCGGAGGACCTCCTTTATGTACTACAGAACAACTTAACGCAAACAAATATAATACATATTCTTAAATTGATATAAATAATTACGACATATATTACCATTAGTGATGATAAAAAATGCTACTCTCGACTCATTGGTGTGATTGTGATTGGTATTCGATAATATCAGTGATTGAAAACTGTGACTGTGATCACAGTTTCATTAATATATTTCACTAATACGTACGCGCCCTGCAATATCACAATACACGAAATAAATATATTCTAGCATAAATAATTAATATAGATATCTAATTTAGTATCATCACAAAAAGATTTGTTTATTTGTGTGTGTAATGTGTTTATTTTTCGGGTCTAATTCTCAGCATTTCGTATCAAACGCCATTCCTTCATGAATATTTTTGCCTCAAATGCGTCGAATCACGGTTCATAACAATGACTGCAATAAATAAAATAAAACTAACAAATCACAATATTCCCAGATATTTAATCACTGATAGTGAATGTGACTCAAAGATATCAGTGATTGACTCACTATTCGTGATTTTGAGCTCATCACTGATTACCATACATTTAGTGGTGAATACTATTATTATAGCTTGCTTTTAAATAAATCCGGATGGTTTGTGTCTTGGATAAATATTGACCAATAATTGTTTTCTGACAGATGACAGATATTCGAATTTTTTTCTGTAGGAAGATTTGATAATATAATTTATGGAACTGAAGATGTTGAGTTTTTTCTCATTAAAAGCTGTTTGATGAACGTCAATAAATAGATTATATATAGTTATTGCAAAAAATGCTGTTATATCTCATTTAAAAGATCCTTGCAGGGAACTTTCATTCTAAATAGCCACCCTGCGCCTCTATCACCTCTTCGATCCTCGCCCTAAAGCGCGAGCACGCTATTTTCAACTGATTGTGGTTCATGGCCCTGCCTCGACAGCGGCCCGGAGGGAGTTGACGTTAAGTTGACTTGTTGGTTTGTCTCTTGACTACGCCCCACACTTAGTAGTCTAGAGGGTTTAGGTCGGGACTGTTAGGAGGCCAAAAGTCCTTCGACCAAAGCATGTCAACGTTGTCAGAGAGACAATTTTGCACTAAACAGTTCGTGCTTCATCTTGTTGATAGATATACGGTCTCCCAGTGGCCACAGTCTCCGTCCACGGTTTTACCACTGTCCTCAGGACCTCTAAATAAACCTCCTTCGTGACCGTTTCGCCCTTCTGGAAGAAGTTCAGCGGTATGACATCAGCCCCACTTGAGACAACGTTTAGGACGTGGATATTGGCCGGAAACTTGGTCTTGCCCATCACAGGGATGTCCTTGGGGTTGTGTACGTCTCATACAGTCATACACAGTCGATCTTGAGTAACTGAAGAATTTAATAATTTCGGTGGGTTCGGAGTTTTTTCGGTACGAAAGATTTTCTATAACCGCCGCTCTTCTATCGTACTCCATGCTTGGGTTGACAGGTTCGGCCATTTTGAGGTTATGAAAGTCTTACTGACATATTTAACTAACTTTAACGCCAACTAGCGCCTAACCCTGAATTCAAATATAGCGGGAACTTCAAATACAATTTTGTCTGGATTCTAACGGCGCATCCTGTACATAATATTTTTCTACATTTTGTAAAGTAATCTACCTATAAGACATGTACAATTCCATTAGATTTGATGGATACGCTACTTTGATGTTTTTTCTTACTAGCAATAAAGCAGGATGATTGAGGTTATAGCATTCATAGCGAATACAATTGACATTTGACAATTGACCATAAGGTATTTAAAGTAACTGATGATGATGAAATGTTAAACAACATTTCTTCCTCATTGGTCTCTTTTCTCTATTGATTAAGGATCGTGATCTTCATGAACTCCCGCCCTACTGTCTATAGTCCTCAACTTTTCTTGGTATCTATCTCCAGATAAATGACTGTTTTCTGTCTTCGACGTGGCGATCAAAACAAGCTATCTTCTCCATACTACCTTTTCTTCTCGTAAGATGTCTAAAACACTGAAGATTGAGAGTCTGTTGTTGACGCGTATATCTTGCAGCATGGAAACATTTTGCGTGCGTACGCAGTATGTATATGTAGCGCGTGTCTCCAATACCACACCTTAAATTCATCAATACATTTACTCTCGATAGATGAGTATCGGTTATGTGATCAGCGGCAAATTTTTACAATGGTAATTTTTTACTAACGCCCGTGGTTTGCGGGTTGTTTGAACGTCAAATTTACAATTGTCAAAGCATAGATGAGATGTCTACAGGCGTGACATATAAATATGCTTTATCTATGGATTTTTTCGCCTTCACGTTCGAAATGTCACAATTTTTTTGGAATATGTGCTAATGTATATTAAACAACGAGATCATCATCGGACTAGGACAGTGGGAAATTGAATGATTAATTGTCGTATACTGCAACTTTCAATGTGTCACATGACTTTTGGAACAGCTGTGATTAGTCCGCCATATTTAACTATCGATTCTCGTGTTTACTATGGGATATTGGAGAGTAAAATGAGTTTATTACGGAATGTACTTTCGAGAAGTTAATATTTATTTACCCAAAGATCAAAAAAGTTACTTAAGGACGTTCCCAAAGAGCAGTCGTACTCAATCTTCAAGAAGATTCCCCCGTATGTAAACTACTATGAATAGAATAAAAAACAGTTGAGGTACAGTGTACTGTTTCGCTTCCGCTCACATGCGCAGAAGTTCAAAAATCTCTCACTATTCAATTATAAAAGGAAACGTCAAAACCATTCAAAAGTAGCTCACTTTTAACATTTTTTACAACAAAACGAATACCGCTCGTTTTAGTTATTTTTATAGAAAGATATTTGTCAAATTTTCAATGAATGATTCTCAATTTTCCAAAACAATGGTAAGAAAATTACTATCGCTATTCAATTAAACGTGCGCTACAACATCGATCGGGGTATGTTAAATATGCAAATTTAAATAGTTAATATTTACAAATTTACTACCGCAAGGACTATTGAAAAATATTTCTACGTATAAAATACACTTATAAGTATGTGTATTCAAAGTTTCAAAAGGATTGTAAGAAAAGTGATTTTTTTGGGAACGTCCTTAATGAGATCTTAATCTCTGAAAGAACTCGAGTCGTATCTCCGAGAGTTATCTCATCCGTCGACACGGGTCATTACAGTCAACGATTCCAATTACGCAAGGAAGGAAGTGATGATAAAATCTTTATCGTGACTGATTGTGTTAGATTGTAACGACGATTGGAATTTAAGATTTAGTTAACGGTTTGCACATCACTACGCTACGGTTTAAATAACGGTTTACCATCACTAATTTCAACAATATGCATGGAAACAGGCTCGGAGGAGCTCGAGCGAGCTCCTTATTAAATTTATTTGGGTCGATGAGCCCCTTGTTCAATGAAGAAAGAACAATATTCTAAGATCAAATCAGTATCTAAGTGCAATTTCTATACATGGTTTAATATATTATAAAACATAAAACTTTATTGCCTTTTAAAATTTCTGCATAATAAAACAGACATAGCGGTTTTCTTGTCTATAGACTAACAATGCTTAAAGACGACGGTGTTTGATATATATTGCTTCCAGATATTCAAAGCAACATTTTTGTGAACGATGCTTTGAACGATTATCCTTCATACTTCACACGTGTACATTTTTTCACTTTACCGTAATCGTGCACAGTTTTGAGAAAGACAGTTACAAATATTTATTACTTTGTACCGTCATTTACTGCACAGAATTTCAGTTTCAATCCAGTGTTAAGTTTTGAAACATGGAATTGGAGCGAAGAGTATAGTGCCTATTTCTATAGTTTTGGAACTCAATCTAAGGTAGGAGTTCTGTACAGGAAACAAGAAAACAAGGGCGGTTCGCCAATATCAGCTTCTCTCAACCGGCAATAATGATGATAATGAGGTCGAAAGAAATGAAGCACAAAAGATGTTCAATATAGGTACACTAGGGCTATAGAATGGAGAATACCTGCCGCAGCCGAATACTCGAATGTTTTTATTCAAATTCATAACAATTCATCATTTTGCAAGTACTTAAAACGGCGACAGTCCGCCGCTTGAGACGTTTTTCTAAAATGTCTTTGTTTTCCTAAATCTATCCCACGGGTTATTTGATTAGATGATTACACCTTTAAAGTTTCAACACGTGTCTTACCGTATCAATTAGTATGGCGTCTCCTCGGCGAATAATTCTGTGTGACATTAATTATTTCACGGTATATTACGTATTGTTACATAATATTAGTATATTAAGTAATTATTGGGTACAATTGTACAAGGGTGATAAAATAATCCTCCCCTTTCCCGTAATGCCGCGAACAGCTCTGAGATTAAGCGAGCCCCTAGTTGGTGTGTTGGCAGCACACTGTCACATGCAAATAACAGCCTAGATTTGGCAGGGTCGAAATATTTTTTTGTAGGAAAATTTGAACGGGATCTGATATATTACAATAGAGTGAAGTGTCATTTTTTTTTCTAATTAAATTATTAAAGGTTACGTTTTACTGTCAGAAATTTCAAAATTGTTTCTGGATTTCATAATTTAATATTTATACACTTTATATATATTTTTACTAGTACTATTATGCACGGAGTAAGAGATAAAAGACTGTATTTCCTCGTTTTATCATTTTTTCCCAGGTCCTGGTTTTTCAATGTTCATCATATTTTCCCTAACTGATTATGATTTGTTGAGAGATACGTGAAGGTTATGTATTAATAAAAACTCCGTCAATAAAACTCAAGTCGTTTCACGATGGATGTATTTAGGAGAACTGGTTATAAAATATTACCGGCGTCTTATACAGGCAGAACTCCTGCCTGCGTGCTATTTACTAGGGTATGGCGGATGTAATATGTATATATAAATTCTTATATTATATACAGGATGTAACAGGCCTAGTACACAATATTTAAGGGGAGGATACTTGACTAAATTACGAGTCGAAAATGTTCAAACGATATGTGTATAATCTTAACAATATCAGAGATATAAGCATTTTAAAGAAAATTATAATTATGCGATTATTTCGATTAATTTAAATATTTTATTGAATCCTGATTATATATTGAATATAAAAAATAAAAGGTCATCAAATTTTGAACGGCTAAACTATTTTTTGTTAGATGATTTAGGACTTGAAGCAAAGATATAGATAAATAATGGAACGATTTTGCAAATATTTAATTCAAAGTACGAAGCTTCAATTCAAGCTTAAAACGTTCGATAAAATTTAGTTGCCTAACAAAGAGTAACAATGAAGGAGTAATAATAAAGGATGTGTTTTTAGAGGTTTGTTTTTCGAATTGGCAACACTTTTTCCAGCGACAGCAAATTTGACAGTTGACATCTGATTTGTACTCAGTTTGGTTTGCCATTTCACCATGAATAGACTTACGCCAGAACAAGTTGTGCAAATTTATTTTGAAAATCGTGGTTCAGTTCGCGAAACATACCGTGCGCTACGTCTATTTTACGGTCGACATAATCGTCCATCCGAGCAACTAATTCGAATAACTATAGACTGTTTTCGCACCACGCATACTCTAATTGATAATACGCATCCGCAGAGATGTCAGAGATGAGCTTAGTATTGAGGAGGATCCGAATGAGTCGATTTGCCATCGTGCACAGCAATAGATCCATGATTGCTGACTTTTTCGTTCCCTAATTGAATGGCATTAATGTGGAATAGCTGTGGTTTCAACAAGATTCCGCAACATGCCACACAGCGCGCGCTACAATCAATTTATTGAAGGAAACATTCGGTGATAGCACAATTTCGCGTAATGGACCTGTGAATTGGCCTCCAAGATTTAAAACCTTTGAATTATTTTCTGTGAAGTATGTGAAGTCGCTAGTCTTCACCGATACACTAGACGACAGATGACCTGGAAGCCAACATTCGTCGCGTTATTACCGATATATGTCCCCAGCTGCTCGAAAAAGTGAACTTCCAGATTGCGCTTTATTCGAGCCAGCCGCGGCCCCCATATGCGCGAAATCATATTTAAACACTAATGGAATAATATTATCTTTCCAAAAAAGTTAATACCATGGCCATTACCGCGACTTTCATGTGTTTTGTATCATTTTAAAGTTCAATATTTCTAAAAAAAAACATTCTTTAGTAACATAAGATGTACATTTACCACTGAACAGATAGTTTATATGTACTTAGCGAGGTAGGTACATATAAACTATCTGCATGTAAATGGAATACAGTATTAATACTTGTATTTGGTGGTGTATTGGTTACTTTAAGGATTCTCATATTGACGCAAGCTTTAAAGGAATGTTGCTTTGAAAATTAACGCCTTTTAACAAATTTTTAATCTTCCCTATGCTTATTACACCCTAAGCTCAACTTTTTTAATTTATTTAAATTTATGAAAATATATTTAACGTGAAAGATCGATGATATCTCATCGTTTATTTGTTCGGGCGTGAAAGACGTACACAGTACAGTTTTGTAAAATAAAATCAAGTGTAACAAAATTGGTTATTCAATTAAATTCTAGACACTTCGATCCAATGTCATCGACGTCTTTTTAAATATTCCTACGCGTTACATCTGGAGAGGAACATCTTACGCGACAGATGATGCGAGATGGATTAGAACGATTACTATAAGACAATAATTTTCTCTTGAATTTTTTTTTATGTTTTTAAAATTCTTTCGAGCACTAAATGAACTGAATATTTTGGGGATGTTCTTTCCGGGTAGCTTACTGGGTAACGAACCCTTAAGATGTGGGTAAAATACTAATTATCACGGTCCAGGGTCCAGATATGTTTATATAATATTCTTACTATTTTAAAACTTAACTAAATGTTTGTGCTGTGATGGCCTTCCGGAACTTGGCTCAAACTTGATTACTAGGCGAGTAACGTAACTAAAGGGTGTTTTTTTTTAGAGGTATAAAACATTAAAATAAAATAAAATACATAAAAATAGTGGTATGTCCATGGTATTGTTTATATTGGAAAGAATCGTCGAGCTTGTATGAGAAGATGTGTGTAAGATTGTGAATGAGGCGAGAATTGTGTGTACAGAAGAGTGTGGCGCTCTATCCTCTCTGCCTACCCCCGCGGGAAAACGGCATGATGGTAAGTGAGTAATTTTATGCCATTAGTGTTTAAATATGATTTCGCGCATATGGGCGCCGCGGCTGGTTCTAATAAAGCGCAATCTGGATGTCCAATTTTCAGCCACTGTTGTTCTGGCGTAAGTCTATTCACGGTGAAATGGTAAACCAAATTAAGCACCAATAAAATTGGCTATCTCTGAAAAAAGTGTTACCAATTCGAAAAACAAACATCTGAAAAAACATTCTTTATAATATTCTTACTATTTTCAAACTAAGCTGAACGCTTGTGCCATAAAAATAAAACTAATTTGATGGCCTCTTGGAACTAGGCTCGGATCCCCCGGATCACTAAGCGAGTATCTAAACCACAAGCACGTCAATGTATTTGTTGTTTATAAATGTTTTGATGTATTCGGTCAGAATATTGCACGGGGAATTCTGTGAATGTTGGGAGTGACGTAAGCCAATGCATTACACATTGTCTCTACAAATCGGTTTCGGCGGGTGTCGCCAGTAATTGTACATTGAGAGTGGTCAGTGAACTATGTTAGGCATTTTATACTGTCAACAGAAAACGACACAAACGGCCGAGTTGCAAAAACATCCTGACATATTAAAATTACATCTGTTGACATCGCACTGCTCTATGTTAAATAAAATACTACGAGTGTCAGAAAATTGTGTAAATTGTGTAATAGTTACAAATTCGTATGAATACCGTATTAAATTTCATTTCTTTTTATATTGATGATTTAATGTTACTGGGAATTTTTTTATTTCGGTTGCAATTACTTAATATAAATGCTTGTTGGATATTTCTTGAGTTTTTAAACAATATTTATATATAGTTTCTGGTTGGACCGGGTAAAATAATAAACCCTTTCTTATTGATATATTTAATTGTGAATTCTTGTGAACAACATTAGTACATAAATATGTGCAATACAAATCAAATGAATCAATTAGAAAGATATACAGAAAAAAACTAATAAATAGAGTTCAGGTTCGAATCCCAGTAGAAATTAAACATTTTTTTCTGAATATCATTCTAATTGATTAATTTAATTTGTATTAGAATACAACAGAATTATGTTTTGAAAATGCAAAAATGTGTTCTGCTTAGTAAATAAATATGTTAGGAAAACACATTCTTATTATTGTGAAGTTGTAATTATTCAGAACAGACGGTCTGTGATATTAATGATAATAATAATAGGTAGAGAGCTCTTTCAAATAATGGATCGATCAAATGTATTAATATCAAAAAGGTAACATGTAGGTTCAAAAATTTGTCATTATTAAGGGAAACACATTCTTATTGTGAAGTTGTAATTATTCAGAACAGACGGTCTGTGATAATAATAATAATAATAGGTAGAGAGCTCTTTCAAATAATGGATCGATCAAATGTATTAATATCAAAAAGGTAACATATAAATCAATTTTGTTGAAAAATATTGTTTTTGCGCTACCGGGATTCGAACCTGGATCTCTATTTATAATCAAAAAATGTAGATGGCTTTCAAATAATGGAACGGCAGATGTATTAATTTGAAAAAGTGTAATACAAATAAAAAATGTAACATATAGGTTCGAAAATTTGTCATGAAAAATACTGGCGTTATAACACAGTTGGTAGTGTACTTCCCCGGATTGGAAATAGAGATCCAGGTTCGAATTCCGGTGACGCAAAAACAATATTTTTCGACAAAATTGAATTTATATGTATATATTTATAATTAATACATTAATTTAGTATTTAAAATATCACAGACCTGTGTTCTGAATAATTACAACTTCACAATAAGAATGTGTTTTCCTTAATAATATATGTTGTATCAATGTGTCCAAAATTTAATAAAAATGAATTGATAATTCTGGCGTCTGCAGTCGGTTTACTCAAAGGTATTTGAGATTCCGTAAAAATAATGTAGATGGTTTTCAAATAATGAAACGACAGGTGTATTAATTTGAAAAAAAAAATGTAGCATATAGGTTCGAAAATTTGTCACGAAAAATACTGGCGTTATAAGACAATTGGTAGTGTACTTCCCCGGATTGGAAATAGAGATCCAGGTTCGTATCCCGGTTATGCAAAAACAATATTTTTCGACAAAATTGATTTTATATGTATATATTTATAATTAATACATTAATTTAGTATTCGAAAATTTATCGCTGAAAATATTGTCGCTGTAGCATAGTTGGATAATGCACCTTCCCCGGTTAGGAAAGAGATCCAGGTTCGAATCCCGGTGGCGCAATAAAAATATTTTTCGATAAAATTGATTTTATATGTACATATTTCTAATCAATATATTTAAATAAATATGTTAATACAAATTACATGCATCAATTAGAAAAAGATATCCATACATATATACTCAACATATCGAAAAAATATTTTAGCTGCCAAACTTTGTTGTTGTTGCAGCTATTTCAAATTCACACATTCTACATTCCGTTTACACAAATCGCGGTGGTAGCTAAAATATTTCTCGACAAATCGATCAAATTCTAATTAATGTAATTTAATTTGAATTATAATATCACCGAAGAGTGTTCTGAAAAAAATTACAAATTCACAAATTATAATGTGTCCTCTTTAAAATAAATAAATATATATTATTTGATGTTAGTAAAAGTTGTTTAAAAGTACAACTTTACATAAAGTAGTCCGGATTTCTGTCATGAATTATTATTAGCTTTTTTCTATCCGCTTCCCTGAGTTTCACTCGATCCATTGCCACGTTTTTTCGTAGTGCTGATGATTTAGTCGATCTTTCGCCTTTTTGACTTCTCTTGAATACCACTGGATGACTGTATTAGATCACCCATTGTTCTTCTTAGGAGCGATGTAACGTGCCAATTACTATATCATTTTCTTATCATGCTTTATTATGTCAATTTTTTTTGTTTGTACGTTTAACTGGACGTTTCATTCTTCACTTCACTTTCGTGTGCGGCTTTGCATTCGTTATTGCACGTTCCTTTGCATTGTATTGATAATTTATGGTTCGCAACCACAAGAGAACGAAGCGCTAGAATAATCTTTTCCTTCTTTTCGTGCCCTATCAGTTGGATATTATCACTTTGTTCAATACGGCTCGAAATAGCTCTAAAATAGACTGGTCAAATCATTAACTTAAGTTCTTCAACTGTATATTCTCCATCTTCCAGGGTCCCGACATCCAGCAATTTTTCCTTGAATTCTGAAGTGCAAGATTTCGCACTTCTCTGGATGTCTTGTGTCTAAGATATTGAAGTTTTCGGATTTTTATTGACTTAAATAGTTATTTTTCTTTATTCATCTGAACCATAATATTTTTAATACTAATTAAATGTATTAATTAGAAAGATATACATATAAAATCAATTTTATCGAAAAATATTGTTGTTCTCTATCAGGATTTGAACCTGCATCTCTTTCCAAACCGGGGTAGGTGCAATATCCAACACACAGCGATAGTATTTTTGACGACAAATTTTCAAATCTATATGATTAACTTTTCAAATTAATACATCTATCGTTCCGTTATTTGAAAACCATGTGTGTACCTATAGTGTTTAAATATGATTTCGCGCATATGGACGCCGCGGTTAGCTAGAATAAAGCGCAAGATGGAGGAGCACTTTTTGGAGCAGCTGGGACCGTATATCGGCAACAAAGCGACGAATGTTGGTTTCGTCTATCGTCTCTGAATTAACGACGTAGACTAGCGACTTCACATACTTCACAGAAAATAATCCAAAGGTTTCAAAATTACGCGTTCTTGGAGGCCAAATCACAGGTTCATTACGCGAAATTGTGCTATCACCGAATGTTTCCTTCAATAAATTGATTGTAGCGCGCGCTGTGTGGCATGTTGCGGAATCTTGTTGAAACCACAGCTATTCCACATTAATGCCATTCAATTAGGGAACGAAAAAGTCAGCAATCATGAATCTATTGCTGTGCACGATGGCAGATCGACTCATTCGGGTCCTCCTCAAGACTAAGCTCCACTGCAGAAACAGCTTCTTCGGTACGCACCGTATGACGTCTCTATTATCAATTAGAGTATGCGTGGTGCGAAAACGATCTATGGTTATTCGAATTAATTGCCCGGTTGACGTAGCGCACGTTAAGTTTCGCGAAACGAACCACGATTTTTGAAATAAATTTGCACAATTTGCAAACGTATATATATGCAGCTGGCATTTCTTCTGGGTTAGATTGCGCTCTTTATATATGGTTTCCTTGGGGAAACCTAGGTCGACGTTTCGGAACGGTAACTTGTTGCCTCAAAAAAGTGCCTCCGGAAATCTTCACATATGTACTTAGCTTCATTTCGAATCTATGTAGTTTCTCCTCTTTTCTTATATTATCTGGCATTTCATTGAGAATCTTCATCGCACTGTACATCATCGATTTCTGAGATTTAGCCTTCTTCCTGAATGTCTTAGTCTGTCTATCTCTTATATGATGTTCATGTTCATGTTGATTTGCATCAATTTTTCTTATAAATTCTACCGATATTTTTTTTGTGAGGATTTAAAATATAAATACCTTAATATTGAAATATATTTTCTGCTTAAAGGTTATCATATTATACTGATATGAGTATTAAGCTTTATTTTATTATATTATTTATGTTAAATATTATTATTTATGGTTTCGATGAATAAACAAAGAATAATAATTACAACAATATAAAACAGAAATCTTCAATATCGATATGTAATGATGTAACATCCAGATAAATATCAGATATTGCAGCTCATAATGAAATGAAAGATAGCTGGAAATTAGGTTAGAGAAAAATGAGAACATAATAACTAGGGCATCCGGAGAACCGGGAAGAACCGGAACTGGAGAACCGGATACACGCGTGTTTGAAAAATAATCTAGACCCGTTACCGAACAGTACAGTATAGAAAACGTTATCATAAATCCAATTGAAACATAATCCGTTAGTGATGCGGGAATTTCTTCTTTCATTTCCGCTAAAATATTGGTTTTAACCGTTTCGACTCGTAAGTCCACCCTCAGTAAATAATACAAACCCGAACCACAACTCGCATTGATATCATCCGTGATAATATTACGCTTCCCCATCTATATCTGGAACTTTCTGGATGTGGTGGCTGTGGCGACTTCGTTAGCATCATTTGCTTCAGTAAGCTGTAAAGTACTTGCTTAAACGGCCCGGTCTGTGAGACTCCTGTCATCTCAACTATGTCTCATGGTCATACTGCGTCGCACTCTAAGGTTTTTTTTCCTTATCTATGTTGCTGTCAAATGTGACATAAATATTTTATTCGTATTTTTCAATTCAGAATGCACTAACAGAAAAGCAATCGACGAAAGTCACAATAGCTGCCCGTAGGGCTTAGATATCTGCTAGTATATACATATAATACCATATTATAACCGCGTTATTAATTTCAAATATTGTGAGAATTGAATGAACAGTGTGCAACCATTGCACATCGTGGATGTAGGATGTTGTGTAATACAGGCTTATTGAGGAATATTATAAAATTAATATAGAATATGTATTTTTTAAGTAACTACACCGGATGCTCCAGGTGTAGCGCTGCGGTTGCGATTTTGCGCATGCGCAATGGTTTCCTTCATCTGTTGACTCACCACATGCAACGTTAGAGACATTCACACAGTATGGTCATCTTGTAGTGAGTGATTAAAATATTCAAGACAGTAGATCAGCCCGCCGACTGTGGAATACGGTCCGTGATTCGTTTCCTCAATGCACGAAACATGAAGCCAGCTGACATTCATCGTCCTGATTTGGCGCCAAGTGATTTCCATCTTTTCCTTCATCTGAGGCGGTTCCTTGGTGGCGAGCTTTTTTATGATGACGATAAACTCAAAGACGGAGTACAGACGTGGTTTTCATCCCAGGCGGCCTCGTTCTACGACGAAGGTATACAATAATTAGTGCCCCGTTATGATAAGCATATCAATATCTTGTGAAAAAAAACGCGCACAGAAATACTAATTAAATTTAAACATTTTTGTTGACAAGTTGGCTGGCCGATGGCAAGGGGCGATGTTTATTCGATTATTTATATGTAAAAAAAAAAAACAAGCGAAAGAAGAAACAGAAAATAAATAATATAAAAAGTTACATAAGAAACACTTATATAAGAAAATCTTCATTAAGAATCTTGTACTTTCAAAGCGCAAATAAATACAAATATTCTATTATTAAGGAGAACACATTTTTATTGTGAAGTTGTAATTATTCAGAACAGACGGTCTGTGATAGTTTTAAATACTAATTTAATGTAGTAATTTATAAATATATACATATAAAATCAATTTTGTCGAAAAATATTGTTTTTGCTCTACCGGGATTCGAACCTAGATCTCTATTTCTAATCAAAAAATGTAGATGGCTTTCAAATAATGTAACGGCAGATGTATTAATTTGAAAAAGTGTAACACATAGGTTCGAAAATTTGTCATGAAAAATACTGGTGCTATAACACAATTGGTAGTGCACTTTCCCGGATTGGAAATAGAGATCCAGGTTCGAATCCCGGTAGTGCAAAAACAACATTTTTCGACAAAATTGATTTTATATGTATATATTCATAATTAATACATTGAATTCATATTTTTGTGAAAAAAAAAATATGAACATTAAAAGGTTTTTACGCTCGGAAAATATCACGCAATATTTGATTTGTTTTTCACCCTCATGTGGACCCCTGCCTGGCTATTGTTCAGGGCGGACCGGATCCTGCATATTTTATCTTCTTGCAATACCTGAGTATTTTACCCTCGAACAGTGTCCTCCGAGACCAGCGCATTACATCGACAAATCCGAGTCGATTTCGTAATGATAAATAAACCTTGGTGATTCAAGGGTACCAAACGCACGATAAGTAAATGAATTTTCTACCAGCTGGTAAATAATTAATCACTTAGTGGTTTTCGAAATTAAGGGTGTTTGTAGGTTTGTTTGTTTTTTATACAAATCTACAGTTTTATTCCGAGCTTGATGAAACTTTTCACACTTGACCTTTAAAACATGAAAACACTCTACACGAGATTTTAGAATAACCACCTCCATCCCCATTTCCCACCCCTTAAAGCAGAATTTTGGTACTTTTTGATGAAATTTTGCACATTTGACGATCAAAATAAGTGGGAAATTACTATCCAGGTGAAATTTCGAAAAAACTACCCCCATCCCCCTAAATTAAGCCTCTTCACTCTGCGTAAAGCCCGGGCAACGCTGGGTATTTCAGCAAGTATTTAATAAAATTAGAATCACCATCTTTGAATAAGAGTAATTTTATACTTTTACATTTATTCGGTAATTTGTTCCAAAATAAAATTGTTCGACAGAAAATTTATTTGAAATTTAGTTAAATGCTATGTTTATTGCATTTGTATGGTATCAGGGAAAAAATACATTTTGCAGAACAACAAAAATAATTATTTTTTACTTGAATTATTCTTCATTGAAAAATAAATAAAAAGTTATTGCGAGTGAAAATTATTTCTTTCGTTCAAAATTAAATATTTATTTTTAGAACGTCTTAATTATAAAAGAGTATTATTTACAAGTAAATTTTATTAAAGAATAATAATGATGAAATAAAAAATTAGATTTTTAAAAATTAAATTAAATACGTTCCCAAAAAATCACTTTTCTTACAATCCTTTTGAAAATTTGAATACACATACTTATGAGAGTCTTTTATAAGTAGAATTTTTTTTTAAAAGTTCTTGCGGCAGTAAATTTGTAAATATTGACTATTAAATATGCAATATTAAATAGTCGAACCATATCCCGATCGATGTTGTAGCGCACGTTTAATTGAATAGCGATAGTAATTTTCTAACGATTGTTTTGGAAAACTGAAAATCATTCATTGAAAATTTAACAAATATCTTTCTGTAAAAATAACTAAAACGAGAGGTATTCGTTTTGTTTGAAAACATGTTAAAAGTGAGCTACTTTTGAATGGTTTTGACGTTTCCTTTTATAATTGAATAGTGAGAGATTTTTGAACTTCTGCGCATGTAAGCGGAAGCGAAACAGTACACTGTACCTCAACTGTTTTTTATTCTATTCATAGTAGTTTACATACGGGGGAATCTTCTTGAAGATTGAGTACGACTGCTCTTTGGGAACGTCCTTAATCAATTCATGGCACAATGGTATATATATATATATTTTTTTTTTCTTCATAATATTAAAATCCAAGGAGGCCACTATCGTAAAAAAATGTACGAATTTTATCTGGACTGCACAATGGATGGATCCAAATAATCATAAGGGCAATATGCTTAAAATAATTCAAAGATCTATTCCCCGTATCCCCTGGTTCTCCAAAAAGGAAGTCTCCAAAGGAACAATATTAAATGAGAATTGAGCTTTGCCAGGTAATCTCACATTTATTCAGATTGAACTTAATAGATTCCTCAATATGTGAGTGTGGTTCTGAGGAGGAAACCCTTGACCGTATCTTTTTTACCTGTCCATTGTGGATCACAGTAATTTCGTCAATGGTAATTTTCAACTCCCGGTTAACTTGTGTCATCTTCTTTCCCTTAACTCGCCACATTTAATCTATATAATAGAAATTTTTTTGAACGACAATGGTATTGATTTGTAATATAATATTCCCTATTCTAAAATATGTTAGTACTTTTTTCTATAAAATAAAGTTTTAACTTTATTAATGGCATAATATTGAAGGGTGGATTGCCTATTTAAAAGAAGACGAATATTAAAATCTAAAATATATTTTTTCAGTTTATTCTTATTTATGTTTGTTTATTAAATTAGCCAAAACCCTTTTTTTCATATTTCGCTGTTTATTTTGTCTTATTGTATACCTAGTAAAAAATATTCAAATAACTGGTGAACGCAAAGTTTCAGTGTACATTGATATCGTGTTGACAAATGAAATGATAACTATGAAATTTAACTCTATTTATTACAGTATTATGAACCCAGACTTTTATCGACTCCTTGAGACATGACGAGAGGTGGGCAGATCAGTTAGTTCAATCCATCCATCCGTTTAAATCATGACTCAGTGCTTCACGTGTTTCACACTCCGTGAATAATCCTAATAAATTACCTATCGTGTGGAACCAAGAAAATCTCTAACTGTATAATTAACATCATTCTCTAAAATACAGATTGTAATATTAAAGTCATAAATTAATAGTTATTAAGGAGAACCAATCTTATTGTAATTATTCAGAACAGACGGTCTATGATATTTTAAATACTAATCAAATGTATTAATTACAAAGATAAAATTTGTCGTCAAATGTATTGTCTGCTGTAACATAGTCGGTTAATGCACCTTCCCCGGATTGGAAAGAGATCCATGTTCGAATCCCGGTAGGAACAACAATATTTTTAGATAAAATCGATTTTATATGTATATCTTTCTAATTAATACATTTAATTAGTATTTAAAATTAATAGTTTTTTAAATTTGTAATATTTGAATATGTCCAAGAAAAAATAATAGATTAAAAAATAATTAGGTTCTCATTGTGACATATATGCTGTTTCGGGGAAAATGAATATCAATTTTAATCCATAAATGGCGATAGTGTAGTGGAATTCGAAGTGGTTCCACATATTAACATATATACAACTGTCAAAAATTTGACAGATATGGAAGTTGATTGGGTGGAATGGTGAACTTTAGAATGTGTAAAGTGATCTCTTAAACCAGCCTCTTATTATTATTATAATTATCCGTATTTCCATATTTTTTCATTATTACATTCGTCTCTATGACATATCTATCATTTGTTTATTAAATTTGTTTTTAAAACTATTGTGAGTTATTTATTTTCATTAACCTGTTTCGGAAAATACTTTTTCCTTCATCAAGATTATAAAAAAACAAATTATTTTCCATTTCTTAATCATTTGAACTGACCTACTACAACTATTGAACCAAATGCTCTGATTTCCAAAATTTATAATTTGATTATTGAGAAAAATCTTAATCTTTGTTTTAAAAATCACCAAGCTAACCAAACTTATTTGCCGGCCCTTGCACAAAGCTTACAAGCAGTGTGTGCTTTCATATGAAGCTCTCTTATTCATGTCCAAGAAGCCAGCTTTTACGTGACGTGTGTAAATAATGAATAGGACCGATACAAATATTATTTAGAAATATATTATTATGTATTGATACAAAATTTAGTTTTAAATAGTAGTTGATACCTCAAAGTATGCGAGTAAATATAGTATATTAAATAAAATTGCCTGTTTATATGAATACGAATTGTTTTAAAACCACCGAAAAATTTAACAATAATTTGCAAATGTAATGATTTACAATTTATTTTTAATATTGCGTTAATTTATTTGATACAGTTTTATTTTTGTAATCTTGACTTTAAGATAAAAAGAAACTATATTCCACGTTTGTTTTATACAATAAGATACATTCAGAAATGCCAGAGCATCTGATAACGAAGCCAATGGTCGTGCTCTTTCCAGTAATGTCTGTTTTGCCTTAAACATGAAAAAAATATTCAGTTTATTTACTTTACTTTAGTCCAATAATTCTATCAACACTGTATAAATGAATAATAAAAATGCGAAAAGATGAATTAATATTAGAAGTCTTCTTAACGAAAATTTAAAAATAATTTATTGGTAGAGTATAAATTTAGTCTTTGCACCTTACATATTAATAAAATATTTAAAAAAATATATAATTCATATTTTTGTTTACATGAACACAAATTACACCCAACTGAACTCACTCTTTATCCCGACCTTGTTCTGTGATCTACATATCAAGGGATGCATGTACGAGTATGTACATCTCGCTCAGTGCATCCGTTTTTCGGTTAACGAAAATTGAAAACACATTATTATCATACTATATTAAATCATATAAAAGCTAAGCTGTCATACATAAATAAAATTATATAATATCTCATCAGAAATCTTATTCTTATATGTGTGCGAAATGCTCTCGTTTTCGAAAACTAAAAGTATTTTTCACTTTTTATTATATTTTGTGTACCACACAACTTTAAATACATATTAGGATATCATTCAATAAATATACATAAAAAGTACGTAGTAGTTTAATTATAATTCGCCAAAACACTAGTAGTTTAAAATTATTTTTTCATCAAATCATGTAGTTAAAAATGCTAAGATTAATAGATATCCCATAGAGACGAAGCTATTTTTTAGTATATTTAATGGAAATATATGGATGTACGGGTAATTACAGGGCTTACGGTCTGTCTTCGGCTGGCTTAAGTGATCACTTTATATAAATATAACGTTCACCAATCTCACCCATTAATCAATCTCCATGTCTATCAAATTTTTGTAAGTTGTATATATGTTAATATTTGGAATAGTATTACTACACTATCGTCATCTATGGACTAAATTTAATAATTAATTTCCCTGAAACAGCATATATGTCACAATGAGAATCTGATTACTATTTAAAGCAATAATCTTTAACTGTAAAATGTTACATTATACTAGAATACGCCAGAAAAATTAATATTTTTCAATTTTATTTATTTTATTATTTTGACCAGTAGCAATATTTGAATATGTCCAAGAACATACAATTACTGGATTTTCACCTACAAAGGCACTGTTATTAAACAAATCTCAGATATTTCATAGAGATGAAGCTATTTTTTATTTTGTTTAATGAAAATATATGAAAGTAAATATACAAAAGGATTTATTCAAATTAAACAGAATACGTTATCATACCAAAGGAGCCCATACACAACTTAAACCTTTGCCTCGAGATTAAAGTTTCATATTATAAGATAAGATTTCCAGTGAAGTCTCAGGTGAATCATTAATTTAAACATTACAGTAATATTAGATTTTATATGGAGAAATGATTGAACTATCCAATATAATATCTTTAAAGCTACACTAGCTTTATAGAAAAATGTTGCAGAATTTTTGTGTGATCCAAAAAATTTAACGAGTGTTCACATCTACTGGAGAAATTACTAATTAAGACTAATAAAGAGAAACTGATTTAAGTTATTAATTAAGACTAATAAAGAGACACTGACGACTCATGTGACATGAGTGATAGGTCAGAAAGATGTATGTAGGAAGACTTGATCAATAAGCCAAATAATGGAAGATTGTCCTTTTATAATTCTCAATCCAAGATGTATGAGTTATGAGGCTCTCTGTCTACTTCCGAGCGGAAACGTCGTGATAATAATTCTGTTACTTCGTCTGTAAATACTGACGAATGAGGTGTTCGCAAATTCATGTTGCGAGAAGGGAAGATAGCTCGGAGAAGGTTGTTGCAGTGGGCCAAGTCGAAGGACGAAGAATGGGAGTAAGATCCCCCACCCGTTGGACCGACCGAGTGAAAAAGGTAACATTTCAATGGTCACAATCTTAAGATCTAAACAGGATGCCGAGAAAAGTGGTGAAGCTTAGTCAAGAGAGCGAGAGTTCACGAAGATTATAATCCTCAGTCGTGGGGGACCGACGTGGATGATAATTAATTATACAATAAAGATTGGATTCTCCCTGTCTCATTAGATGCATGTTTATTTTTGATATAAGGTAATTTTTCTGTTTCTTTTTAGGCAGAGGAAATAATTTTTTTATTCAGATATTTTTTCCTAATGCATTAAACCTTGCTGGTATCCCACCTCTCTAGCTTTTTCGGTCTGCAATAATTAATTTATGATTATAATCATATATTAATTATATCATTATACAAAATAATAAATATATTCAGTAATATATGTGTGTAGTAAGTGAAAGGTGACATACTAAACATTATATAATCATTATTATACATTATATAATGTATAATATTATATAATGCTTACACAAAGCAAACAATTATAAATTATTGAAATATTAAATTACATTATAAAAGAAAAAGCGTAAAAGTAATTAAAGATGTTATCAAACAAAGGTAAATAGATATCTACGTGTTTAATTTTTGACAAGCTTTTTAGAGTAGCTGGGGCCGTATATAGGCTACAACGCGACGAATGTTGGCTTCCAAGTCGTCTATCGTCTCTGGTTTATCGGCGTAGATTAGCGACTTCGCATATCCTCACAGAAAATAATCCAAAGATGTTAAATCACACGATCTTGGAAGCCAATTTACAGGTCCATTACGCGAAATTATGCGCTCATCGAATGTTTCCTTCAATAAATTGGTTGTGGCGTGCAATGTGTGATATGTTGCGCCGTATTGTTGAAACCACAGCTCTTCCACATTAATGCCATTCAATTGGGGAACAAAAAAGTCAGTAATTATGGATCTATTGTTGTGCACGATGGCGAATCGCCTCATTCGGGACCTCCTCAATACTACGTTCCACTGCAGCAACAGCTTTTTCTGTGCGCACTGTACGAAATCTCTGCGGAGGCGTATTATCAATTAGAGTATGCGTAGTGCGAAAAAGATCCATGATTATTCGAATTACTTGCTCGGATGGACGAAGCGCACGATAAGTTTTGCGAACTGAACCACGATTTTCGAAATAAATTTGCAGGTGTTGTTCTGGCGTAAGTCTATTCATGGTGAAATGGCAAAGCAAACTAAACACAAATCAGCTATCAGCTGTCGAATTGGCTGTCGTTGGAAAAAGTTTTGCCAATTCGAAAAACAAACTACTATAAAAAAACATCTTTATACGGTTTTGTGCGGTGGTATCTCCTTGCACCGGTTATTGAATATCATTGGATTGTTTTGGCAATTCTGTCATGAACATATCAAGTTTTTTTAAAAATAAAATATTATTAACGTTGAAACTATTTGCCCATCGTTCATTGATAAATATTTGTAATAAAATAAAATATTGAGATACAGATATGTTTTGTAATATTAATATTGCTGCGTATTTTGGTACGTTCAATATTTAATCATTCCAATACTTCTAAATATAGACGACTAATGCTTCTAAAAATATATGACTGGAATAATAACTAAAAATGCACTTTGTATTGGCGCATGGAAAAGTTGGTGGGCGGTATATGGATGGGTTACCAAAATTAATTTAACGAAATGGTTAATCATTTTTGGGGGGGATATTTCTGGTTGTGTGAGGCTTACTTTAAATACACGTGGTATAATATAATAAATGGTAAATGACGAAATATTCCTTAATTTTTACAATTTGATTCTCCATTATTTTAATTGATCACACATGTAGCACGTGCTGTATTTT